>OY728125.1:720735119-723235119 GCA_963277665.1 Viscum album | reverse complement strand
CAATTAAAAAACCAATGGGATGGGGGGATGGAGTAAAAAAACTCATGGATTTTATATCCAAAATTTATCAACCTACGAACTAAAACATGTAACATATAAAACAATAAAATATATTAGTGATGGAATAACACTCTACTGAATCATTTAGATGGAAATTTTACCCTTTTTATGGGTATTTTGATACACTACTATTAGAGAAGTTGATAAACACAATAAAAATTTTATTTTATTTTCTCCATTGTTGAAATAAATATACTTTACTCTTTTATTATTTGGATGGTGATACAAATCAATGGTGGACCCTGATCAAGTACATGAGGTAGGTGGATGAAATTTAATACATTTAATAGGATGAGTTTAATATTTGTTTTATAAATATTTCCCTTGGATTATAAATAGAGAAATGGAGGTGAATTCTTGGAGGTAAAAAATAGATGATGAAACATGTGTTACATTTGATGAAAAAATCACAGTACATACAAGGTATGATTCTAGTTTTATCATGGACCATGAATAAAAAATTCACAATTTATTTAGTATCAACAATTTATATATTTGAAAAGTTTAATATAAAAATGAAATTGGTAGTTACAAATTAATTATTTAATGTGATATCAAAGAGGAAATATAAAATAAAGAATATCATTATCTTCCAAATATTTGGGGAAAAAAGAGAAAAATCGATATTCGTGGAAACTAAAATGATATCCTCAATGAAGGAAAGATAATTCATCTTTATAAAAGTTAAAAAAAATTGGAAGAGTCCTAGGATAATTACATCATGTAAAAAATGATTACATTAATTAATAAATAGAATTATTCATAAAATACAAATGCTAAATCTCTATAAAGAGGAAAAATAATGAAATGGATATAAAGAAATATTATCCCAATACCCCACCTACATATTAATGATTCAATTATAAAGAGAATGGATAAAGTGTCATATTGAATAACATTTCCAGGGTTTATAATGGTGATCAATATTAGTTACCACCATCTTACAAGGGTGGAGTGAAGGAAAATAAAATCAAAATAACATAAGTATGTTATGGAAATTAAATGTCTAAAGGTATATTCATAATCTACATACAAACATAAAATGTATTTTTTTATTTTTGTTATTACCACTCTATTATATGTATAATTTTTTAAAATAAAATGAAATCACCATCCTGAAAAATAGATATTTAATCATTAGTGAAAAATTATATTGGTTAATGTATTATATCCCAATTCTATAAAATTATCTCATTTATGTTTGTGAAAATATGCTTCCTAAACAATTTTATTATATATTTAGTAAAATTTTATGTAATTATAGGAATATAATCTTTATCCACATAGTTCCCATAAAAATTGTGATGGAGAAATCACATTACATATAAAAAACCCAATGATATCCTATCTATCTACAGAAGTATATGAGCTCCATATAGAATTTACTCCCCTTTTATTTGTCTAGATTCCCATTAATATATGATATGAATAACAAATGGTTGGATAAAAACCGATTATTATTGATATTTATATTTATTAAGAATATGTATATATATATAGAATATTTATATAGTCCTCCACATATCTTGAGGTTGCGTTTTCAATAGAACTCATAAATTGAGTTTTGTGTAAATAAAATAAACATTATAGAATGAAACAAATATTATTATTGTAATTGAAGAAGGAATTATAATATAATTTTTGTAAAGATTTTCTATAGTCATGTGCTTTAACCTGGGGTGCACCAGTCTTCTATATTAAGAATAAATATGGATCAATCTATATTTTTATGGTTTACCATGAACTAAATAAGATTAATACCATGAAAAATTATCCTCTTCATTTTATTGATGACATTTATTTATCAACTATGAGGTGAAAAATAATTACTATAGACATACCATCAATTTGGATATCATTAATTAAATGTAAAATTGGAGGGTATACACCTTCCTTATATCAAATGTAACTATGAATTCATAGTGATACCGTTAAGACATACAAATAGATATACCATCCTTATATATCTAATGAATAAAATATTTGTATATTAACTTGAAAAATTCTTGGTAATAATTATAGATGGTACTATAATATATTCCATGATAGCAGAATATAATTATGAAAATATTTTGGTTGTGCTAGAGATCTTGTTTGGTGGACTTTAAAAAATGAGGGATCAGCACTATCCTAGGGAAGAGTTATCATATAAAAATGGTTCTATAGAATTTGTGACTCTTCCTACTATCACTAATGATATTCAAATCAGTTCTCAGTATGCGAATTACCATGTTCTATATCAATATTATATGTTTTCAGACATTTGGATGTGAATTATTGGAGAAATGTGTGTGATTCTTGGTGTTTGAATAAGCATTCATCAATGCTTTGTGATGTTAATGGGAAATATAGGATTTGTGGGTATCCTACCAGGTATCCTAAGATGTAAGGAGGGTATTTCAGGACATACCTTCTTACACACAGGGGGCTTCATCCTGTATGGGTAAGGCACTGGTGGAGAATTAGAAATAGACATGTACTTCCTTAGCCAGTTCTTGTTTTATCAATTCCGAAAATTAGTGTGGAGTGGGAAAGGAATGTGTGTGGTTCTCAAATGACAAATACAATAGATAACGGTTTGTTATCATATTATTTTTTAATTAAGAATGCAACTCATAGAGTGTCGTATTACCATGCATGTGATGATTAAGAAGATAATTCTCCTAATGCGGTTTTTTGGCACCTGTAAATAATTACTATTGAAACAGGTCATGCGGTGTCACACCATCATGTTTGAAGGCATAATGAGAAGACATAGTCGCTAATGATGTAGGATAGATATGGTTTGGTCATGATAATGATGTCCAATAGGTTGCTGATTATAATCTTTAGCATGATTTATTCATTTCTGTCAACTTTAAGTGGATATATATGGTGGTGAATGATGAGGTATTTCAATTGGTCTTCAATAAAATAAGAAAGGATCCCTAACTAATACATTGTATAGAATCAACTATACAACATGAGGTATTTTTATCGGAGAAGATATCAATGTATCCCCAAAGATGTTCAGGTAGAAATTTCATTAATGGAATATACAGAACCCCCACATTGTGGGATCCAAGCTAATGGGGAAAGGGATGGAAAAAATGACACTTTTTAAAGGGTAGTGGAATGTTATGAGGCTTTGATAATTCCTCATAAATGACTTAATATTGATAAAAATTTTAGTTCCCTTAATATCTTTCACAAGTCCAATAAAGGGGATGCGTTCCTTGAGGATTTTGGAAACGTACAAGAACTCTATCATGTTGAAGGACAATGCAATGATTTTGAGATGGTCTACATTAAAAACCAGGATGAATAAGAAGAGTCACTATGTATAGAATATCAGGTTAGTAATTAATATGATCCAACTAAATTGAAGAGGGGAAGTCACCCAAAAAGTTATGTTAGCCCTATCAGACGAGGTGTTAGAAATAAAAGAATGTGACTAGGGCTCGTGATTGTGTCTTTAGTGGAATTTTTACTTTTATTATCCCTGAAATATTTTTTTATTGCATGTATACTATAATTTTATTTAATAAATTTTATTGGTAAATGGTTCTTAAACCAATGTCTCAAGATGTTCACAATAAAGGGGTTATGATATTTCTGAGGAATATATGAGTATAACATCAATACAATAGTAATTTAAAAATCCTCATCATGTGGGGATAATATATTACCTTCTATATATACCACCAAACCACTCCTAAGTACATGATGTATAACATGAATTAATTTTGAGGAAGTGTATACTTGATCCACCACACGAACTAATCTAGAATGTTACACAATTTCAACGTTATCTATCTTATGAAAACAACCAAAAGAAATATTAAATCATAGAGATAATGTTTTTTGAAACTATACCACAAAATTGGGTAATGTTCTCTGGATGAATTTTAACCCTATGTTGAATCATGGGAACCTATTTATACAACGATTCCGATGTACCCACATTTTTTATCAAAGGAATAGAATTTTGTGGTTTAAATAATATTATGTGGGTTAAAATGTAACACCCCTATATTTTAGTTTATTTTACCTTTAAACGAAAATATTATATTGGATAGATTATGATTAACACAATACATATGAAAATGAACATTTATCTATTTTATTATGATTGAATTTTATAATAAACAAAAAAATAAATTCTGACAAAAAAAATAAATCATAATTTACAAAATAATTTGATGATTGAACCACAAGTAAATAAGATACCACATGGGGGAAATTATTACAATAACAACATTCCCTTATGATAATAGCGTTGATTATAACTATGGTAATAGAAAAACACATTAGTAATGTGATGAACTTCATAAAAATAAAATTGGTAAAGGTGATTAAAATTTTTAGGGATATATGTAAGGTAATATACAGAAATATAAATGAATGTTATATATATAGTCATTGGTTATATATCCTTTGGACATATCATCATTGAACATAAGAAAAATGGATATATGAACATTGGATATACTTTTATCAAATTGGTACATTGAAGTTGGGCGATTTTTATTAACTAATTAAAAATAATATAATTTATATAAAATAAATAGTTTTATATTGAAAAATATAAAATATGTAATTTTAAAAAAAATATAATTTTTTTATTTCAATTATAATTTTTGAAAAATATTATATATTTTTACTAAATTCGATAATGTATTATAATAATAATGGATTGATATTATTTAAGGGTTATAAGGAAAATAATTAATTTTAATAGGATGCAATTAAAGCCATTTAGTTCCAAAAATGGATAACTTTTGAAGAATTGTTTTTACTATTATGTATTTTGATTTTAATAAACCATATTGATAGATTTAAAAGGTTTATTTAATCTATATACTAAATAATTGATACATAGTTAGTAAATATTTCATATTTTATATGATTAATGAAACTTTATTCTTAAAATTTTATATTTCAATAAAAAATCATTTTCAATATAAATTATACTTCCAATTACAATATGAATTTATCATATTTATAAATACAATTGGAGTAAATATTGTTATTATTTTTAATATGAGTTTTTAGAAATGTTAAGGTGTTTAATTTTATTTTTAGGCCTACAACTAGGTTACCAATTTAAATGTTGATTACCATAGTAATGATTAAAATGACGTGAATGGTTTAAATTATCTTGTATATCACAAATATATCATAAATAATTTATCTATAAATTAATACATGAGGTCATTATTTACCTCCAATTTTACTATCTCTACTTTTTCATATTATATTCACTTTAGATGTGCAAAGACATTGTTTGCATATTAATGATTGTGTTTTTTTTCAAAATTCCCATCACATTCACATATAAAAGTATTCCTACTTGTCCCCTTAAAACCTCACAATTCCTTCAACTTCATCATTATAACTTGCCCAAATTTTCTACCTAACAAACCTCTAATATGATTAGGATCATTTGGTTATAAGTTATCCACATACATATCTTTCAAGAGGTTCTATAAGAAAATATTGAATCTGTAACATCACAAAATGTTTATGGGATAGAAGTACAATTGTTACTACATATGTTAATAAAGATAAAATTTCGTTTTTGGAACCTATAATATTAGTGGATAATAGTTAAATATGTTTTTAATGGGGTAGATATCGTGATGGGTGACCAATATGTATTTTTCTATGGTTGTGTGAATCTAGAAAAATCATGATAGAATGAACATTTATTGGAATGTATAGAAAATCATTAGTATGAAGATATGTTTGGTCATAAGGGTAGGCCGTAAGGATGGTACAACATGTGTATAAAGGAATTCACAAGAGAAAGTACATTTATTAGCCTTTGGGTAAATTTATTAGTATGATGAACCACTAAAGAACATGTGTGGGCCCTATAGGGGGGAAACAATTGTTTGTGGGGAAACATGGGTGCCTTCAAGGCCCTATAATTACATTATAACAGTTTGATCATTTCCTTTAGGTGTGTTCATTAGTTCATTGTGTTTTATTTCACATATAGATTCCTGGGGTACATTATATGCTCTTTATAACCCTTCTGGAATTAATTTATAGTGCTTTTAAAAAGGAATATTATAATTATTATGTTCAAATTTCCATTATGTATGGAATGGGGTTTCCATTAGGGAAAACACCATTTATTCATACAATAATGGTGTTTCGTAAAAGTAAAACTAAAATTATAACGGTAATTTAATTGTAAATTACTTGTTAAATAAGGTTAAGGTGATGTATGATGCACTATATATGCGTATTATATCCCCTACTCTAGGATAAATCTCTAAGTATATAAGTTGTTTATGTGTGTAGAAATTTTTATATATGTTACAAAATAAAAAATCCATGATATATATGAAGTGTAAGTGCACTTAAAGTTCATTATTATGGTAGTACGATGTTCTGTAGACATAAATAGAGTGCTATTTAAAGGTAAATTATAATTTATATTGATTTCAAAATGGAAAGATGATGATTCTAAACCTCATATAAGTGAAGCTCATGGCTTGTATAATTGTAGCTACAAGTTTTTTCTACAAGAGTATGGGTATATAAAGAATAATAAATGGTAATACATGTTTAATATGGTTCTATGATGATATAAAGTAGATGTGTAAAGGTGAAATACGTACACGTACATTACAACCTTGAGTAGTAAAAGGTTAAGCTATGTTACACTTATGAACTTCTACTTTTATGTAATTTTTTTTAGTCCTATATATTCTTACCCATATAACCCCTTCAGTATTCTTCAATGAAAATAAAGACCTAAAATTATAGTACTAATTTCATTAACTATTTTAAAGATTATAAATCCTATTTTAAATTATTCTAAAACAATTACATTCACGAGTAACATGGAAAAAATAGAATGATTTTTTTGGGTTTTCTTCCTAGGATCCAATATAACTAATGAGTTTTTAAAATTATTTGATGTTTCCTTACAATTATTTTTTAATATCCACATGAATATTTTTTGGAATCAAGCTACTTTGGTGTGATCCATGTTCATTATTGGCCAAGGATTAATGTAAGGATATTAGAGTCTTATTTCCCTTGTTCACTTTTTATTATTCCTAATGGTATATAATATATTATATCTTCTCCATATTTGGGGATGCATAAATTTGGTTCTGGAACCCTTTTTATAATACAGTATTCCTCCACGTCATTGGTTATGGTTTTGACTTTGGGTTTTGTAGTTTTACACTTGTGATGCATGTGATATTTTAAGGTAGTCATTCACCAATTTATCCCATAATTCATTGAAATTATGAACTGTTTTCCAAATTTTGTTCTCAAACCCAAATTGGAAATATTTAAAAAATTATTTTCAATTTAAATATAGTATTTGTGATGACATCTCTTTGAAAATATCATTCTAAATAAAGAGTGACATTTTTAAAATGTTATCGACCAAAAACATATTATTTGAAGTATGACATTGATTAAATAAAAAGGAATGAAATTTTTTATTAATTTAAGGGCGATGGTTTTATATATAAGGTATTATTTTTTGATAAAAAATATTTTATATTGACTTTTGAAATTAAATCATTGACATTGAATCCCAAACATGAGGCTAATTGAAATGATTATTTGGAATGATTTATGAAAGATTGAAACGAAGAGATAGTGTAAATACTTTTATGATTAATTTAATGAACATGAGGCCATGGTTAGTTAGGAAGTGGAAACGTTACGTTTATATGAAATGAATATGAATAGAAAATTAAAATATCTAATGAAAAAGTGTCATTATTGTGATATAGATTATTATTCCCAATGGAGTTGAGCATTGGGATATGTGTTCCCACCTTGAGACATAACACACTGAGATTGTGTGGGCCTCATAACATGAATATTCTGAAAAACCCCTGAGGAATATATCCAAGGATTATTTTTTAAAAATGATCACATTTTGATTATTGAATGATTTTCCTTACACAGGTCTATTTGATAAAATGATATATTTAATACTAATTTCATAAATACACTTTTGTGTGAATGATTTGATGGAAATTCACTTTTGAAACCTATTTATTTTTATCCATATTTTTTTTTGAAGAAACATGATTTGTTTTTGATTTAGTAAAAACAATTAGTAAATTGTTTCCTTATGATTTGTGTTGTTTTGTTTACTGAATATAATATTTATTATGAAATGATTAGCGAGATACCACAAGAATTTTTTTCTAACACCCAACATTTACCTATGGTTGTTTATAGATATTTTTATTATTGGTCTAGGTGAAGCTAATTCACCACTTAAATGATGTGGGTATACCTTTATTGTTTTATATTTGGTGTTTTTCAAAAATCAATGAGTTTGTGCAATGTTGGATTTACCATTTTATTGAGACTTGTACCTAGGTGTTTTTTGAACCCTTTCTCCATTGTGTGTTTATCATACAATATATTTTATTGACTCTTATCTAATATGTTATTTATTGAATATTGCATAAAAATCAATATATATTGGTTATTTTATTGTCATGGTGCTAGTCGATAGCCTATGGAGATCAAGAATACTATTCGTGTAACGCCATAATCGGTTCAAATTCAATTTTGGAAGGTTGTATAGGATTTCTCTTGGAAAATTATTATAAATGATGGAAAAACTATTCTTTTGTAATAAAATATATTTCTAGATATATTGTTTGATATGATATAGTGTTTTCAAGACTTAGGGGATAGGTTATGAGTGTGTTCTTGGCCAGATCTCATCATAAAGAGCATTAAGTTATCATGGGTTATTGGGGAAACTGTCATTGATGAAATTTGATGATATTATTCTACATTATTATTGGGATTGAACTTAGTATTTTGAATACATGTGAATTATTATTTATAAGATAAATGATCTTCGGTATTTGGACTAAAGTACCCATTACAATATGTTAATGTTTTTTAGTACCCTCCCCCAAAAAAAATGTTTGAAGAGACCTCATGGGAGAGATATTAATGATCCTTCATAAGTTAATCCTCCAGTTGATCAGAACCATGTTGTTATTTTTCATACCTATAATCCATGCGTTAGGTTTGGTAGGTTCACCATCGCCAATACATTATAGTGGTTATACCCATAGTGATGATAAATGATATCATTCCAATGAGTTTTTTTATTATAAAGTCATTGTCCTTCATAGGAACCACTGATCCTAAGGAGGAATATGATTGGATAAATAATTTTGAGTACATCCTTGATTTTATAGAGATCCATGATTTGGGAAAGAGTAAATGTGATGCAATAAAATATGAAGGGACTAGTAGGTGTAATTGGGAGTCAATAGGTTAAATGTGGAATAATGTTGGGTTTGAGTGAAAAGAATTCATAGATATTTTCTTGAAATAATTCTATCCAGAATAGACGGAATTATATAAATTGATAGTGTTCCTTAAAACGAGATAATGTTATCGAAAAATTACTCTATAATCCAAATACCTTACAAATCCTTTTCTCTTCCCACCCGAGGTGGTATCGTAGGATAATTAGAAAGAATAGATATTTGATATTTTTCTTCATATGAATATTTGATTGTAGGATTTTATACAATGAATTTCATCAAATTTGTGATTTGTAAATAGGATTGTGTATTCACAGTGATAGGGGGGTGAATTAGGAATGAATTGTTTTATCAAATTCCCTTTATCCATTTAAATCAAACATCTATCACCTATTAAGATGAGTGGATCATATATGAAATATATAAAGAAAATGAAACACAACCAAAGGTACTTTTAAAAGGTTCATTACTAAGACCTCCTACTTGATACAACTAGTTAGAGCCCCCCATTACAGATTATCTACTATAACAGTATTATTAATAACAATGGTTTTGGAAACAACTATGTATAAAACACTATAGATGATCCTCCATTTAATCATATTTATACCCCCCCAGAATCCAACTCTTATACCTCAGTTGGTTAGAACCCCAAACCATTTGACTTATTAGACCCCCTAGAATCTCGAGCCACCAACAAGACTAATCAGACCACCGGTTTAGAATCACATTCATCTTATTTAAAATACCATATCCACTATAAGGTGATATATTGAACTTCTTTCATTATAATATGTGACCACACTTTCTCCAGTAATACTGCGAGTACCATATCAATGATGATGGTTTTTCTCAAACATGTCTGATCAAATGTAGATAATAAGTTTCCTTAGTGAAACATTTCAAGGGAATTACATCCTTTTGTCTAAAACCCGAACATCACTAAATATTTCCTAATCATAAAAGACATAATCTAATCTGAGTAAACTGATAACTCTAATAGAAATGTGTTCTATAACAATGATCAAAACTCTTCCATGAATTTAGGCTCAAATAACCTCAGAATATTATTGAATAGAACATTGAATGTATATCTATGAAACATTCATGAATGAAAATAAAATGAGTATGTCTTCTGTTCATATTCATAAAACCATGAAAAAATAATATATATGAACACAACCTATATCATGAATCTTGTATCAAAATTTATGATTCCTTCCCTATAGTTATTCACCTGATGAATATATTTTTCAAATCATGCATATAAAAGACCATTAAATCATGCATATAATTTATTGAGTAATTCTAAATATACTTCTGGTAACCATCTCTCTTCTAAATCACTCCATGTAATAATTTTGCATGGATACTATTTTGTTCCGTCAAATGTACTCAAACACATATACTAATTTATTCATCCTCAAGAATTCATAAAAACTCATGCATATAAATATTAATTGACACACATTAGATAGCCTCTATTACTATATAAAGTATTAATTCATGGAATTACTTGTAGATCATGGTTCTCAGAAGTTCATAGAACCCACATTTGTTTTTTCATGTAACATAGTAATTATCTCCATTGGATTATAGAATAATGAACACCATAATAAATATTTTTAGGCTTTATCAATTATATAACAAGATCATCTAACTAATACATGAATACTAAAGGCATAAACTACAATTTTTCTCTCTTGGATCTCACAACAATTAACTAAGATATGAATTAACATAAAACATAAATGAGTTCCTTGGTGCGTATTTATAGAAAACCCCCATCCAACGAAGCTCATATTAACCACCGCAATCATTAATAAGAACCATCTTATCTTTCACTTCACGAATTTTTAAACCACTATTGTCATTTGATGGCGTATCATTGTATAGAAATATGCATCCCTACTAAATGAAACAAATGTTTCATGAATATAAAGATCTCATTAAAATACATCAAAATTATCATTTTGATCTTAGTGTCTTGGATTAATATTCCTATGTTCAATGAAGTGTAACTATCAACACAAGCATAAGACCGTAACGAAAGATGGAAGATGTTGTTGATGAAGATATAATGACTTGAATAAATTTTATCGAATGATGTTGGTTCATTATGTATCATTAAAATGAATGAGAAGTAATAGGTGAATTTATGTCAAATATAAATTCTTCATATGGTTCAAAAATCCCTAATATTACTACACATTCTCTCTTTTATCTAGAAGTGATTAGCAATGTTTTCTCCCAATACTCACTGGCACCTCCCAGTGCTGAGTTGTTTCCTTCAACATATCTACACAAATCACGGTTTGAATTGTTCTGATGCCCATATATTGGTGTTCCAAACCCACCAACTACTTCCATCTGTGATGAATAGGGGTTTACATCCTACCTAAGTGGTGGGTGTGTACCATCTTTGGATGGCTAGTGTGGTTGGACTATTTCATTATGAAGGGAATATTAATTATGATTAGCTATGATGATAAATTAAATGTGATAACACTCCCCACCAATCCACTCAAAAATCTACCTGAATTACCATTTGTTTAATGGAAACTTTCAAACCACATCTAGTAATTTTTGTATACATTGTGTCAGCTTAATACAAAAACATGTTCTTAATCATAAGACCATTTCATTAATAATCACAATAATTACTGAATCACTTTTCGTTGTCACAACTTATTGAAAAACATTCATCTCCAATAATACAATAGTAAACCCTTTGGGTTCATCAATATCACCCATTGGATATGTTTTTAATAACCTCTTCAATTAAAAGTTCAATGATATCTTTTCCACTTTAATAGAAAAAACCAAATATATTTGAATGGGAAGGAGTTCCCATCTTCATCATTCAAATGTTTTGAAAATATTTTTCTCTTATGACACTTATATCCTGATATACTTTTTGTAAAGATCGAATTAAATTTAAACTAAAAATGAACTAAAATTAACCAAATCTATGTATTAGTGGTCAAAGATCAATGCAGAAAACCATAAGGTCCAAATTTTATATTGATGCTATCAATAAATGTTAAACATGTTATACCATCATTGAAACCATTTATTAAAGGATTGTTTAATTTGTATCACCCAAAATTCTAAAATCATATATATATATATTTTTAAAAACATTAATGTTGAAGAATGTAAATCCATATATTAAATATCCATTATCTTTTATCATTAAGGATATTTGTATTTCTTTAAGTATTTATTTTTATCCTGAAGGTAAGATAATATAACCGAGATGCCTCAATGTTGAAAAACTCCAATTTCCATACTTTTATCCACAATAATTTTTATATTCATAACTCAGAATTATGATATTAAAATGATAAGAACATAGATAGATATATATGGTTGTTGTTCATCTATGATCATCATCAAAAGATAGACTTTATATTTATTCATTATGATGGGATTCCAATAATAATAAACTCAAAAAACTTATAATATTTCATGAAATGATTTAAATAGAAGTCATGATAATAATAGTCTTTTATGGAAGAGAATTCTATTGTTATAATATTCTGAAATAATATACCAAATTTTGATCACCCCATGAATACATGCTTCCCTTAAATTAACGGAATGAAAAACAATCAGAATGTATAAATTGTAATAAGGTTTTTCTTCATTACTCCATAATTAGAGAAATAAGACTAAGAGTTTCTTTTATACCCCCTAATATTATTAGTAAAAAAGTCTTCTTAATATTTGATAGCATGATAGTTCCAAATTTTTTATTGATCCATATTTATTTACTCGTACAATTATACTAGCCATATGATCAACGATTATTTAGGTACATGGTAACTCTCCACATTGTGTGTAGACTACTTTCCCCCAAAATTATCTTTAGAACATGATAAAATATGTTATTTTCCTCTATTCATCAAGAATTATTTCAATCCAATAAACCGTGGAATGTTATTTTGACATGAATGTCGTGAAATATTATACCATCCATGCACAACATTTGGATTCATCACGTATCCATTTTTAGGAAACTTATCCTATAATTAATCATAGATTTAATTCATAATATCAATATTGTTTTCTCTCTTTTGAAAAGATTATTTTTTCAATTCCAATGTGATTCCTATAGTATTGATGTTCATGGACATTTCACAATGGGTTTTAGTGAAAACGTTACTACCATAGTTGAACAATAGTCATTTTTTTTACACTCTTCAAATAATTATTCACAAAACTTCTTGGGGATTGTTTTTTTTTAAAAATTGTTTTATTCACCTACCAAGGATGACATGTCATCTAATATTCTTAACTTATTTAATTATTGTTGAGTCTTCTATTCATAGAGAGATAATGTTTTTCAATGATTGGTATATACGACCACTCATCAAAAAAAATGAACACATCCATTAAAATAATAATTGAAATTTTCAATCTAATAATATCTTTTCCTGATATACTAAAAATATTTCTATGAGTTTTGATTATGTTGTGTAGGTTTCTACTTCTATTTTTATTTTTCCCCCAATGTATGAATTAGGCAATTTTAATATATTTTCATGTTGAAACATAAATTCCTTATCCTATTACAAAATATCCAACAACACCACCACTAGAAAAAAAATTATTGATTTTTTCTCCTCAAACACATTCTATCGATCTTTTTTCATTTTAAATTTTTTTGTAGTAGATTTAGTAGTTTTTTAAATATTAGGGGAATATGTATTTTTACACTTATTAAAATTCATATTTAAATATGTAGTGGATAATTGCAAACTTTTATTCACCCATGTTAATCTAGATTTTAATGATGAATCCACAAATGTCATCTAATAAATATTATTACACATATATTTTTTAGGAAATAAGGTTTCTTTCTTCAAATGGAATGTGGTATATTTATCCACTAATAATATCAAGCTCTTCTATCTATATATTTAGTCTTTTTATAATTATGACTCATGTTTGAATTATTCACAGAAGTACTTATTTTCACAATATATTGGAATGTTTCATCTTGTGTCTCTTCTATATTTCAACGTTTCAATAATAGTTTAAGCAATATTGCATTGAGAGAAATATTGTCATCTTAAATTGATTTCTTGATTTATTCCAACTAAATATTTAACTTCTCTATCTCATCTTCAAGAACTTATTTGGCCTTCTATAATAAATTATTACACTCTTAAATTATTTTTCATTTAGAATCCTGAAGAGTATATTTGAAATTCATGATATATTATGCATTTATTCTATTTTATGGGTAACTTTTGTAATGTTAATTTAAAAAATATTTATTAAAAAAGTAATTAGAAATTTTTTAATTGATCCATAATATATTTCAACATTTAATTTAATATGGTTTATTAGAGTATTCTATATTCCATCCTTTTTATTCAATGCCTCTTAAAAGCATTTCCACATATTCATGATATAATTTCTCATCATGATGTACCTTAAAAACTATGATAATACCTTTGAACACATATTGGAGAGATTTCTTCATATGATTTCTTATTTCTAAAATGAACATATATTCAATGTAGTATGATCATGATTTATCATAATTATAATAAAGAGATTTCACTTAATAATTACTAGTCTGAGTGGATTCATCTTTCTGTTGATATTCATTCACATTCGAATTCTTCATCAACTTCATTGCGACTCTCTTATTTCAAATTATTCAGGTCCAGAATGGAACATCAACACTTATAACACTAGTAGTAGATATTGGATTTTCCATATAAATACACTCTTAATTTTATTGAAAATAAATTGTTAACTTCTTATATTTCAATATTAACAACTGGACAATTAATATAGATCCAACCAAATGTGGCTTTCACTCTGATACCAATTGATATTCTTAATGGATCATGTATTCACATTGAGGGGGAGGGGAGGGTGAATATGATGGGTCTTGTTTTACAAAATTAATTCCTACCAGTTAATTCAAACCTCTTTCACCAGATGATATGAGTGAACAATGTCTTCAATAAAAAACAATAATAAAACACAAAAACAATTATTTTTACATGGTTTTGTAGTAATACCTTATACATTCTATAAATGGTTTGATCCTTCAATTATAGACTCTCCATATTAATAGTATCATAAATTACAATGGTTCCAGAAACAACTGGTTATGCACATGAGTACATGGTCATCTAGTTGATCCTCATTATGAATAATAGAAATCCAACTCCTCTACATCAGTTTTTTAGAACCCACAACCATTAAATTGGTTAGTACCACTAGTCCCACAAACATATTCTGCACTGGTTCAACACTCAAGTCAGAAACTCCCTCTTCTTCTTCTTCAGATGAACTACTAACTATAAGATGATCGATTTACCCTTATATATGAGCTCTATGGATCACATTTCCTTTTAAAACATTTCATGTACATTTACACAAATGTTTTTCTTTCTATAATATGATTGATCACTAGTACATATTCATTTTACCCAGTGAAATACTATATGGTATATACATGAATTTTTCAAAAGTTTATCCACATAAAATATTCAATAATATTAGAAAACATAAACTATTCTCAATACATTGATTACTCAGATATAAGAATATTTTTTAACTATGATTGAAATTATATCCCTACATCAATCTCAAATCACTACACAAAATTATTTCAATGAATATTTCATATAAATCAATTAAACCATTATGAAAAAGGAACCATTATATCTTAATTAATCAAATAATAATATAATAAGATTATTCTCACTTTACATCCTGATATGTGCCCATTTTCTTACAAGGATACGTGTAGTGATCTTCTTCTGTTCATATGAAGAGAACCATCACAATTAATTCATGTATTCATACTTATTTTATCAAGAAACCTGTATCAATATTTATGTTTTGTTCAATATATTTCTTAATATTAGCTTCTATTCCCCAAATAATAATTGTGAAACTCCCTTCATGCATGGATATAATTTCCTGCTTAATTCTCAATTTGCATTTTTTAATAGTATTTCTTTTAAACTATTCACATGTAAATTGTACATGGATACAATTTTATAGATTATAAATAACTCAGTATCATATACTAATTATAAAAACATAAATCATGAATGACATCCCATTTATATAGATATTCATTCAAAGAAACTCGATAGTCTGTACCACTATATTAATTATTAAATGGCACAACTATAATATCATAATGAATTTAGAGACATCATGAACCCAATGGTGGGTTCTTTAAGAAACTAAATGAACATATATAATGGTTCACATTATCAAAAAATCATCATGCGAGTGTGTGGGATTTGTAAAGTATTACATGAGTTCATGGAAACCATACAAAAATATAGAGTGATTACCCAACTTTATTTCTCTGTTGAATCTCTCTAAACTATATCAGAAATGTGTTAAGATCATCACTACAAATAAGCTCCTCATGGGGTGTTTGTAGACTACTGATTTTTTAGTTAACTCTTGTGCACTTCCTCAATATTTAATGCTAAAATCTTTAGCTAAAGAGTGATGACTTCAGAAATCATCTTCACTATTCACCAACATATCATTGTATTCTATTATGTATATATTGGATATTCATGAAAAGTATCTTGAATATAGGGATCTCATTTAATTATTTAACTGATCTCATTTTTATCATAAAATCTTCGCTCGATCTTCAAAAGTTTTTATATGGGGAATTCTCAGTGCATGCTAATACTATCAGTTTACGTAGGAAGATGACATCAATTAAGATCATACGACTTCATGAGATCTGATAGTATGCCATTGGTTTTTTATATATCATTATTCATTGATAAACTATATCCATCATATTTAATTACCTCATTGATTCATAATATAGTTGATATCTCATTCATATCACAATATGTTACCTCTTTCACAATTAAATGGATATCTTTGTATGATATTGATGGTAATGGGAACCACCCCAAACTAGATTTCTTTCATCGTCATTCTACCCCACATTATGGTTTTAATTTCTTAGATGTTCAACAATAATCATTCTATCCACACCAACTAATTCCAAGCTACATTTGGGGGGTTCTAATATCCACTTATACAGTGGTTACGATCCCCCTCTAGCTATCTTGTGTGGTATAACTTGTTTTTTTCTACGAAAAATTAATAAGGGTTATCCAACATGATCATTCCCAATCCTTAACACACACCTCTAATCCACCCATATATATTCATTCAATGTCTATCTTTTTTAAGGGAACATTCATAACAATTTTTATTACTATTGTACAAAAAATGTCATCTTAATAAAATGAACATATGTATTCAAACATAAGAGCATTTCAATAATCACCACAACTTAAACTCAATTATTTTTTATCTTATCAACATATTGAAAATAATTCATCATCAATAAACCAATAATAAACAATTTATATTCTTCAATGTGGATGCCCTAGATAGGGATTTGATGGTGGATCTTAATTTGAATTGGAATTTAGCACTGAAATGGGTTTGTCATACTCATGGTGATAGTTTTGGTGATCCATTTTCATGGAATAGAAATTAGAATTAATCTTGTTGTAAAAATGGTTGTGGTGGATCAAAATAATAATCCTCATCTAAATCATCTATAAAATTCATAAAAGGGATACCATCTTTCTTTCAGTGTGGTATTATTGGGAAATTGAAGAGTGATTCCCCAATGTAATCAAATTACTGTTGATATTGTGTGATCTACAGAAATTTAAAAATGATTTTTCATGTTTTCACCACTCCATGTAGTTTAATGGGCATACTAATACAAATATGATCTTTCGAACAGTTAGATAATTCATAAGAAAATGGGATGCAACCATAACCATCATAAATGAATATTCTCCAAATTGTGGATGAGTCTCTAGTGGATGTTGATGTGGGAACTACAATGTTCTGAGCTACCATTACCATTTCATCATCTTTGGTGACTACTTTATTTAATATTGTTCTTCATATTCCTTTGTATCTATTCATATTGGGTAGTTGTTTAATCTTAATATAGATATCATGAATTATTTCATTGATATTTCTGTGCCTCTTGGGATGACTATAAGGAATGGTACTAATTCTATATTAAAAAATCATTCCCTATTGAAAGTGGATATATATTGATAATTTTTTATTATTTATATGAATCCTCTAGATATACATCTTTTAATAGATTGTATGATCACTCCAAAAGCAGGCATTGAATTTTATCCTCAATGAGTTTCCTTTATTGGTCCAGATGGGATATTTTTTGTCATTCAGGGAGAATAAGAGCTGTGGTTTAGTCAAGTCGATCCTCAAATTAAACTATATGTTAGGTGGTATCTGTGTTTAACTTTGAACTAGAGTATAGAAGTTCAAATTATGAACTTAATCAAGTGTTATTTTAGTTTCATTACTTTAATCCATATATCTTTTATGGTTTCCCATTTTTGAGGTATTTTTTCCATTAACATGGTACTCAGTTCCCATCATATTTTTATTCAATCTCACCATATATCAAAAAATAAATTAAATAAATCAAAATGTATGTTGGGTGATCTATTTCTGAAAGGATTGATCTTACCCAGTATGAATCCTTGGAAATAAATCATTTATTTTTATAAAAATATAAATGGATCCTTGATTTTTGTGATGAAAACAAAAATATCAATCAATATATGGTCCAAAAAAATATACTTTACCCAAACTTAATGATGTGGTTGACTAGAAAAAATGGGTGAAGTGGTTCTCAAATATTTATATCCAGTTTGGTTGTAATCAACATAGGAACAAAGAGTATAATATCCCTATAAATTCTTTTATAAGTAGGTATGGACATTATGTGTAACTTGTTATGGCTTTTGGACCCACCAATTCTCATATAGTGTTCACGAAATTTAGGAACATGATTTTCCATGAGTAACAATGTTATTTTTTGATTGTATTTGTAGATGAAATATTGTTTTACTGTGGGATATAAGATTGTCATGGAAGCCACATTTGAGTAGTGTTGGACTTCTTGTAAAATCAATTTATTTTCCATCATTCAAAATAAAACATAAAGATGATGCATGTAAAACACTTGAAACACATGGTTTCCAAAAAAATTATTTCGGTTTATCATGAGATGGTGACAGACATTATGACCTAGGAGGATAGAAAACTTTATTTTATATTCATATTATATTTGGGTGAAAATTATATAATCACCATTTTGTGATTTATTTCTCTATGTTCGATTCTCTAATGACCTCTCTATCTCAGAAGGTATTAATATTTTTATGTCACTAAAAAATCCACCATTAGATTGATTTTTTAACTTATCAGTTGACTTCATCACGTATTATGACTCATTGAAAACCTATTATGGTCAATGGTATCTTATGTTATGCATTAAGGTTAGGTTTGGGTGTCGATCTTATGCATGGTGATCACATTGTGGCTTACGGACCTCACCAACATTGTCCTCTTTAAGTGAGATATCCAACAGAATATCGGAAACTAATAGAAGTGGTGAAAGAATAAAATTTTTTGTTCCATTAACATTTTAGAAAATTGTTTTTCATCTATTACAATCATAAAATTTTAAAATACATCTTATCTAAATGTTATTTGAACCTATAGAATTTATAGTGGATGGATTATTGATAATATTTTTTATTTTTTAATTAAAAAAACTCTTTGTATGGGTATTATGGAAACCCTTCACTTTATGTAATGATTTAGAAATTCTATATAATTAATTTTAAATTTTATGGTATTATTTTTAGACAACACGCGTTGATGGAAGGTGATTCCAAGGCCTAGTGATCCTGAAGCATAAGTTTAAACATTTTTATGTTCACCTAAGTAAACATGTGAGCTAGTTTTCTTATCTATTGAACCATTTCTCAGATTGGAAATATGAGGGCACCATTGAACTCAGAATGTCGGGATTCACCTAGAAATGACTTATCATCAACAAGCATGTGGCGTAGGTATGTATTAATTTTTGGACATTTAGAAAAATAATAAAATAATAGAATATATTATTTTATTCTTCTAATGTACTATTGATTAGCGGATGATGACAATGTAGTGCGGCGATGAGGTACATTAAAGGAATATATTAATGGTTTGTTAAGGTGAAGCATAACCAATTCTTTTAATGAAGCGTAACAGCTATGTTATTTTGTAAATTAAACTACATAATGAAACAACATATCATGGTAACAAAAACAGGGTGATGTGTTTTCTTTATTATGCAATACTGAATTATCGAATTATATCTTAAATGGTGTAAAATTCTCTGATAAACCACATGTGAGTTTTCTCTCCAATGAAGAACGAAGAACGTTCGTAAAACGTTAACAAAATCGATGAACCTCGATGAATAGAGTCGGGAGGTGATGAACGCCTTTTACATATTGAACCTTCATGGGTTGACCGCATCAACATCAAACTACTTTAAGGTCTGGGGATTATCTATTTTACATTTTCTCCATTCTTCATTAAAAACATTCAATATGGATCAAACCATGAATATGTTGATCTGTGGATCATCTGTTCCTGTAGGATGGTGATATTTTGGGGTTTTATTTTTGGGATTGATTTATTGTTGATAAAACATCATTGAAAACTGCATATTTTAAAATTCTAACGTAGAGGGTGCAAGATAACACGAAAAAGGCCCGACCCCCGACTATCTTGTGCGTTCTTGGTCGAATAATGTTTAAAATGGATGTAAAGAAATTTTGAGGCCTTCACAGGGAATGCGACTCCCAATGGAGGCTTTAGGCACCAGAGGTGTGGTGAACATACCACCAGAGTGATCTTGGTGGTCAGTGTAGTACCCTTCCACATTTGTGGCCTATGGCGGTGGTCGTAGGTGGGTGGTAGAGCACTGGGAAGATCTGTTTTCATGGATGAAGACTAGCAGTAGAGACACAGCCCACATCAGTGTCGGTGTAGCGGTAAGAATCCCCAATCCATGGGTCTTGGAGGCAAGTTGTTTTCGACCATGTAGCATCCAAGCCACGGATCCTTGCTCACGGTAGAGAAATGGTCCCACGATGAACCACGTAGTGAGTAGGGGTTCCAGACACGACTTCCAGCGTCATCCTGGCCATGAAAAATATGCAGGGCGCGGGCCGAACCCACCCCGTCGGGCTATATATATGTCCCCAGAGACCAGACCCAGGCTAGGACAGGTTTGTATTTGGTCGGCGAACCTAGGTCAGTTCTGTTGACCCCGAACCCCACCGGACCCTTTTTGGGAAAGTGTCAATATCTGCAAAATTGGTCATCCGATTGACAGCCTTCTTGTGGCAATGGAATCCTCACGATGAGGAAAAACTTTTGGTATACTCTATGGATAATTTCTTGGAATTTTAACATTGATGAATGTCTTCAGAGGCAGTTCTCCTGAGATCATGCATGCTACATACAGAAACCCTCCATTTGGTTGAGACCTAAAGACAGTTGATGACTGATCCTATGTGGATCAAATACTTTGAAAAAGTGGGAAACGACTTCTGTGTGATCCGAAAGGCACACAGTGGGGAGAAGATTCAACGTGACCCAGTAGAACAACATTTCTCGACCGGAGGAGTACCTAAGTATGTCCATATATTAGTGGAAATCATCTTTTATGTGACCAAGCATGCCCATGTTAGGGAGTGACTTCTGTGTTCCCTAGTATACCCATGGTACATATCAGGGATGAGAACTACAACAGTACTAAGATTAGTGGGAAGTGTCTTATTTTTGACCTAGTACGCCCACTATTGTTATTAATGAGGAGTTCTCCAGCCGGAACCGGGGTTCGATTATGTGACTAATGGTTTTATAATCCTACTCTAAAATATACCTAATGTGAGCTATCATGCATCATGACAATGATGCTGTTCATTCTTTGTGATGACTATTTTTGGTTTGGTTGTGGATTACATTTAGGTATTTCATTTTTTGTTTTGGGGTCCCTACTGGGTATTTAGTTACTCACCCTACATGGGCTTCTCCCGCACGTGTTGTGTCTAGTGCTGATGATTGCCTCCTTGATGGAGGAATCAATGGCCTAGGACTTGGTGGTGTCGATTAAGACTAAGCAGATGAGATGTACTTCTAAGGATTCCAACAACATCTCTGTACTAACCCATCAGGTGGGGTTTTTAGTGGATATTTATCCGGTGTTTATTTGTATCATGTTTTCTAGTTAATCTTTTTTGGGATTGTATTATGGCCCATTTGAATTTCATTTGTACTTGTACTTAGTGACTATTTAGTGGCATGCTTATTTACTTTTATAGCTTTGGGATGTGGTGGTTTGTGTGTGGATACAATTATTCAGGAAAATGCCTCCTACTTGTAGGTTCACGCCATCAGTGCTATTTTCCAAACCCTACCCTTGGGAGGTAGGCTTGGGGTATGTCACGACACGAGCTTGAGGGACGTTTTGTGATAAAGTGGTATCAAAGGTGGTTGGATCTACATCAATGACCAAGAGTCTGTTGTTTTGTTTTGGAGAAACAGTGTTAAATGTTTCTATTTCACCTTTCAGATTCAGGGAGTCAAGTGTTGGTGTGGCAGCTGTTGTATCCATACACCAAGACCATGATTTCTGCTTTTTGTCTCTATAAATTAAAACATTGGTTGTGTAAGTTTCTCTATATGATATTCTTGAATGAGAGTCATCTCACTATGTATAATCTTCGGACTATGGTGCATCTTGATCTATTTCAAGATGGATCTATGCAGACTGCCAGCTAGGATTCCGATACATGATTTGGTGGATAACCCACCTAGTGATGAGGCATCTGTTCAGGGACTAGTGTTTGAGATGGCCCCACCGGGTGGTTCAACGATGTTTCCACAACCCGTTTATCAGAAATGTCTACCGAAATTACTTGTAGAGAACATACATAGACTCAGTTCCTTTCACGATTTTCAGTGACAGAGACCTCTTAGGTTCAAGGGAGAGATAAATCCTTAGGTTGTTGAGAATTGGTCAGATGAATTGAACTAGGTCTTTCTCTTAGTGAGCACAGTACTTGACTCGATAGAGATATTTCACACGAGCCTTCTGCTGGCTTTGGAGGGGATATGTTGGAGATTCACTATCTAGATGCATGATGAGGTGACCCTCTCCTGGGCAGACATCGTGTGGCTTTTCTAGGAAGAGTTTTCCCCATGAGATTGCAAACTATGAACATAAAATAAGTGTTTCACCTAAAATGGGAAGCATGTCAGTGGGTGAGTACTCTGCGAGTTTCATATACCACTCTCACTACTCCAATGATATGGTGCGAGACCCATTATCCAGGGACCTAACCTTTGAGCAAGGACTCATATGGGGGATCAGGGCATCCTTGGTGTCTCTCACAATCCACACTCAAGATGGATTGTTGAAGAGAGCCATTCATGTTAAGAGCTCCCTATAGGAGCAGGCTCCGACTGCTGGAGCCACCAAAAGACCATAGGAGAAAGAGTCTTTAGCTGTGAGATGCACCTAGTAGACACGTTGACCAAAGTGGGCAATGTATTTCAGGGGGAGACCCCAGGACTCAGGGTCAGTAGTACATGGATCCCAGAGTACAGGGAGTTAGTAGGGAATGAGGATATGCATCACATGGGGTGGGAAGGGACACATGGCTCATGACTTCTTGACCTGCTACACATATTGTTAGAAGATAACCGAGGGAACACCAAGGTAATTGCATAGGTTCAAGTAATGAGTTCCGCTGGGGCAGAGAATGTGGAAGGGAACTTGATGAACCGCATGAGGTGGATGAAGGTTTGATTTGTTACCAAAACCACCCCCAGGTGGTCCCCCACGGCCTCAGGGAGCCGGTAGATAGGGGAGAGTCCAGTTTTAGGAAATGGAGGCCAATGACCACAATTATCTATAGATTATTAGAGGTACAATTTGTGTCTTCTCCACATTAGTTGCAGTTCTTATTAACATAGGTTTTAGTCAATCTTTCCCCACCACAGATCATGTTCGAGGCTCATAGATTTGGGTGGAGCCTCTGACTTGATCTTTATGATTATAGTCTTATATGGGAGAGGATTCAACTATTACACACTACTCGAGGTAGTGTGATCTTAATATAGAAGGAGAGAGCTTCATCTCGGATCCCGTAGCAACAACATTGAGGCCTAGAGACATCATCTTTGGAATGAACTTTTTATCCAAATTCCATGCTCAGATCGACTATTTTAGGTGCATAGTGTGGTTTTCCTGTGATGGTGGGCCTAGTGTTTCCTTCACCGGTCAGACGGTAACATTTGTAGTAAAAGATTGGACGTTCTCTGAGGAGGGTGAAACCGACCACTCACCAGGTGAATAGCCTCACCCTCGATTCGATGGACGAGAGGAGTCTTAGCTTTACTATTGTTTTTTATGAGTATGAAAATATATTCCTTGGGGATGTTATTAGACTACCTCTTCAAAGGGACGTAGACTTCTACATTGACCTGTACCCCAGGACGGTATCGATATCCACACCGTCATATCAGATGGCTTTTGGGGAGCTTCGTGAAATAAGGGTACAACTAGGGGACTTGAAAGAGAAGGGGTTTGTAAGGCCCATTGTTTCACCATGGGTATCCCTTGTTTTGTTTTCCAAGAAGGAATATGGGAGCTTGGGGATATGCAGGGACTTTATGTTCCTGAACCAGGTGACCATGAAGAACAAGTATCAACTGCCATTGATTGATGACATCTTCGACCTATTGAAGGGAGCGAGGTGGTTCTCAAAGATAGACCCGAAATCATGCTATCACCATCTTTGGTTACAGGATGATGATGTACCAAAGACATTCTTTAGATTCTATTATGGCCAGTACAAGATCATGGTGATGCCCTTCAGCATAACCAATTCACATACAATGTTAATGGGGATATTCATTGACAGAATCTTGGTGTACTTGGTGTTGGTAGAGGAGTACTCTACACACCTGTGGATAGTCCTGGATACACTCTGAGAGCACTAGCATTACAGTAATCTATCGAAGTGCCATTTTTGGATTCATGAGTTCCAGTTTCTAGGACACTTCATCTCATAGTTTGGAGTTGAAGTTGATCATACGTAAATAGAGGTAGTTATTTCATGGGAGCCACCAAGGAGCATGAATGAGGTGTGAAGTTTTTTGGGGTTGGATGGTAATACCAGAGGTTCGTGCCTTAAATTTCATGAATATTATCACCTATATTAGCCCTAACACGTAACGTACAACCCATCATGTGGACGAAGAAGGTCCAGTAGAGATTCTGGGAGATGAGATAGTGACTGAAGGGTCCCCCCATATTGAGACTACCAGAAGATGAATTTGTGTATGTAGTCTTCTAAGATTCACTAGAGAGTAGACAGTTTTGTTTTTGGATGCAGTAGCGAGCGGTGATCGCCTATGGTTCATGACAGTTGAGGCAGATTTAGAAGAAATATGCAACCCATGACATGGAGTTAGCAGTAGTGGTCTTCTCTTTGATGATGTGGTGACACTACATGATGGGTGAATAGTTTACCATCTACTTCAACAACAAGAGTCTCAGGTATATCATCTCGCATAAGGACGTAAACTTTATACAGTGGATATGGATGGAGTTCTGCCAGGATAATGAGTTAGATATAGTCTATACCCCTTAGAATAGAAACATGGCGGTAGATGCGCCCAATAAGAGGTCTGGTATATAGTTTCAGAGTGAGGCAGGGGAAAAGATAGTTGTGATGAAGATATCCTTCATTGATGACGATGGAGAATCTTACCATCAGTCAATGATGGTCACTCAACCACTCTTACAACATGTTAGTGAGTCCCAACATGTGAATGTTTACTATGAGGCCTGACATGATTAGTTATCCTCAAAATAAGATCCATATGGATTTTTGATTGGTGGGGAGAACATCATGCTATTCCGGGGGCACACCATAGTAAAAGTAATGTTGTAGAAGGAGTTGTTGTGGGTGTTCCATTCATCCCCTTTGGATTTACATCCTTGTGTGGTGATGATGTACCATGACCTCAGAAGTTTTTACTAGTGGCCATTGATAAAGAAAGTGGTGGCAGAGTTCATTTAACGATGCCTCACTTGTCATCATGTGAAGGTCGAGCATCAGGTCCCAGCTGGCTTGACACTGCCACATGAGGAACCAGAATGGAAGTGGAATGGTATCTTCATTGAATTCGTGACGGTGTTACCACACATGTCAAGGGGCCAATTCTATCTGGGTGATCGAAGACCAACTCACCAAATCAGCTCACTTCCTTGACATCCGAGGGGCAGGGAACAATATAGGGGTTGGGACAAAACAACGTCCACAATAGAGTGAAGATTCACAAAGTGCCTTCAAAGATCATATCAGACCATGATTTCAGCTTTACATCCAGTATGTGGAAGGTATTGTAGGGGGAATTTTTTAATTTGCTGCACTTATGCACCACCATTGACCCCTAGATAGATGGTCAGACAGAGCGGACTATACATATCTTCGGGGACTTGTTTCGTGCTTGTGTCATTGATTTTGGTAGTAGTTGGTGGAACTAACTACCACTAGTGGAGTTTCCATAAAACAATATCTATCACTCTTCCATTGACATGGCACCATTTGAGGCCTTGTACGAGAGGCCATGTAGATCAAGTCTATGCTGGACTAACCCTGGGCAGTCAACACTCATGGGTCCAAATATGGTTCTGGATACCAATGAGAAGGTGAAGATCATCTAGGAGTGAATGAGGATAGTACAGAGTAGGAAGAAATCATATGCTGACATGAGGTGGAGACACTTGTAGTTTGAGGAGGGATGCACTCTTTTCCTAGGGGTCTCACCTCGATGAGGACTGTAGTGATTTGGTTTGGGGGAAAGATATCTTTTAGGTTCATCAAACATTTTTATATTGTTAGTAGAGATTGAGAGGTGGTTTACCACATAGATCTTCCTCCATAGATGCACCATGTGAACAATGTTTTCCATGTGTGATAGCTAAAGAGGTGCGTGAATGATCCATCGCACGTCATCGACTGGGGAGAGCTAGACATTGATGAGGGAGAAACGTTTCTAGAGTTCCAAGTGGATTTATGGGATCAATAGAAGTGGATCCTTTATGGAGAATAAATTACTCTGGTTCACATTTGATGGTAGAACATGAATCTGTAGGAGAGCACATGGGAGTAAGAGGCCCATATTCATTTTTAGTACCCCAATTTGTTTGATTAGCCTTTGTTTGTGCTTTTGTGGACATAAATCCCTTGGGTGGGAAGAATTTAATGTCCCATAATTTTGGTATAATTTTTTTTAAATTGTATCGAATAATTTTGAGACCACACACTTTGAACCCACATGATTCCTAGGCCCATTGAGCCTAGAATAGAATTTTTAAATTTTTTATGTTCACATAAGTAAACGTGCGAGAGGGGTTTCCTCACTTTTAAACTAGTATTGAGAAAAAAAAATCTGAAGTCACTGTTGAACTCTAAACATTGGGATTCTCTTAAAAAGGACCAATCATAGGCCGATAAGGGACGTACAGAAAAGTTAATTTTAGGAATTTTCAGAAAATAATTAAATAAAATATATATTATTTTATTCTTCGTTCATACTGCTGAGTGGTAGATGATGGTGATATTATGTACAGATGAGGCGTATTAATGGAATCCCATCAATGGATCATTAAGGTGTAGTGTAATGGTGCTTTAGGTGAAGTGTAATGGGGCAATGTCATAGCGTGACAGAAATGTTGCAACGTGTTTCCTTTTTATGGAAAAACACATTGGATAATTAAGGGATAAATGGAAGAGAATTTTATAATGAACCCCCAAAATTTTTTATCTCCATTTACTAATGAAGAATGTCAGTGGAATGTTAACAAATTTGACATACCTCATTAAACCAATCCAGGAAGCAACCAATGACTTCAACTTATTGAATATTCATGGGCGGACTGCTTCAACATCGAACTACTTCAAGGTAGGGGGGTTATTTGTTTTACATCTTCATTGTTCTTCATTTTAAATGAGGAATGTAGATCAAACAATGAACAGGTTGGTCCAAAGATTTTCTTTTCTTGAAGGAGGGTGATATTTCCTGGGTTTTTCTTTCGGGAATGATTTATTGTTGGTAAAACAACATCTCCAAACCCCCCTATTTTAAACATCTAACATGGAGGTCATGGGAAAACATGAGCAAGGCCCGACCCCCATCCGCCTTGTGTGTTCTTGGTTGAAAAATGTTTAAAATGGTGAAAATGAAATTTTGCGGCCTTCTCATGGAAGGCAACGCCCCATGGAGGCCGTACGCGCAAGAGGTAAAAAGAAAAAACCACTAGAGTAGACCCGATGGACTGCAGAGTACCCTATCGGTGCACTAGTAGCCGCGAGTGGGTGGTGGCGCACCACAATGGTTCTCTGAGAAGTGTCATCGGCCAGGTGGGTGGCTGGCGTCATCGACACATCCCCTCAGCAACATTAGTAGAGAAACCCATAGTCACATGCTAAGTGGGACCTGCGGCCCAAAGATTGTACCCAAGACAGACCGAGTCCCAATCAGGTCGATAAACCCTAGTTGGTAAGCTAGACCATGGTTCAGGTTGGTTCGACTGGGTCGGATAGAAGCCAAACCATACAGTCCACTTTTTGAAAATCTAAAAAATCTTGTAAAGTATGAATCTGAATACTGATCCATTTGTGGTGTTGGAACCATCACTATGAGGAGGAACATTGGAATACTCTATGGATTATTTCATGGATGTTGAAATTCAAAGAATGGCTTGTGGAGCAGTTCTCCTGTGATCATGTGTCCCACGTACAGAAACCTTGCGTTTGGTTGAGACCTGAATATTGCTGACGAGCTTCCCTGGGTGGATCAGATACTATCATCTAGTGGGAAACAACTTCTGTGTGACTCGGAGGGCCCATGTTGGGGAGTGGATTCTGTGTTCCCTAGAACACCCAAGCTACTCAATAGGAGGAGTACTTCAGTATTCCGATATGTTTGTGGGGAGCAGCATCTGTGTGACCCAGCATGGCCACAGTGGGGAGAGGATTCTGTGTGACCCAGTGTATCGACGGTACTAATCAGGGATGAGTACTATAAAATACACAATATATTTATACTATATTTAATTTTTTAACAAAAATTGGAATGTCTCATAATATTATGAAAAAATCACCATTCAGATCATTTAACATTATGATTCCAAAAATTACATTGATTTTATCAAAAATAATTTAAAAAATATTAAATATTAACTTTTAAATTAATAAATGACATTTGTAGAGAAATGATTTATTTTTCTGATAATAAATGTTTACCAATACTTATAAAATATACATTGACTTCACAAAAATTATATGATCATTTATATTTATTAAAAATGGTTATATAAAAATATTTTATTATAATTTGATTTATCTCAAAAATAAATATATTTAGGAAAGTTAATTCTATAATCAAACAGGAATAGTACTTTAGAATATTTTTTTATTTTATTGTATAAATATCATAATATTTTATAAACTAAGGATAATAAGTAAACAGATAAATTTTTATAGTTAGAATAAAATATAGATATTCATGGTAATATTGTACAAATACATATCCCTTTGAGACACTAAAAAACACCCTAAAGGTATGGTGGATCATGGTGAGACTATATTTGTACTAATCGTATGATCACTATTAAATGAATATATCATCAATAATAAGGATTTTTGTTGTTCTTATAAAAATGATATTATATAATAATAATAATTAAATGTATTTTTTTCTAAAACCATAAAACATAATAGTTATTTTAATTAATTCACAAGAGGATTTTATTTATAATTTTTTGGGTCATTACAATGTTTCCCCCTTTAGATATTTCACCCTCAAAATATCTATTTCAAACAATAAATGAGATGAGGGTAACACTATTTCATATCACCCTCTAGTTCCCACATCGCATATTTAAAAATGATGTTTCTCTAAAAAAAATTTATTATGTGACCTGTATTATTATGTCAAACATTGTCCCTATGATCCATGATCTTTTCGGTTGCACCCAATATGAGAGATCATTATCTAAAAGTACCATCCCTGGATTGAGTACATGTGAGGGGTTTTCTATCTACATCCTCAATGAGGATTCACTGTATAATTCATGTATATGAGATAATATAGTTGGTAGTACTCTTCGATAAGACACTACTCTAATGTGATCAATGACCTGATAGAGGACAATGTATCTTGAAATAAGATTTCCCTTCTTCAAAAATCTCATGACATTTTTTTCAGGGAGATATGTAGAGTAATACCATGTTTATAACATCAAACTCTTGGTCATGTCAACGTTTATCAAAATATCACTTATGTCGAGTCAAGGTAGCCTTGATGTGATATTGAATTGTATAGATTTATTCCACCATTTACTCATCCATTAAAGGACCTAGCAGTTTTTGTTCCCTAAATTTAGCCTAACATGCAGGGGTTCTACAACACTTCCCATAATGGGATTTATATATTGCTACCCAGATTTTTCTTACATTAATATTTCATCATTATAGTGATAAAAAAATTAAAATCATTACAAAATCAGGATCTAATTTATTTTCTTCTTGGAAAATCTAAGACCATACATAACATTGACAAAATTAAACATAAACAATTATATAATTGTTTCCTCTCTAGCATCTTATTTTCCATCATGTTGTCCTCAGTACAAGTATTACCATATGATATAAATCATAGAGGGGCGAGATAAGAGTCTAATAAGAGGATAAATATAACATGAAACAATCTAATATGGGGTGATAATTATCATAAAATAATCATCATAATCATGATATAATTTATCATGAAAAAGCATGTAAGGTGGAAATGCATAAAAATGATACATCATGCCATATTGGTTACTACCACACATAGTTTTGATCAAAGTTAGCATCATGTTCATAAATATTTCAATTTTATCATGAGATAAATTAAATACCCAATGAATTTAGGTTCTATATAAATTTAGGTACACCCTTCACATCATAACATTTACATTGCGTTATATAATTCCCAGTGCACCCGTCACATCATAAAATTTACATTATCATGCATACCACATAGAATATAAAAAATATTGAACAAAAAATTACACATGTAATGAAATGGGTTTCATTTAATAAAAATTCATTCATTAACATTGGGTTACTAATGAAATAGGGAATAAAATACTTGAATCACCAACCTTGAGTGAAGAAGAAACAATCTCGACAAGTAAAATGTGTGTTTTTTTTGAAATAAGTGTTCTTTTAGAGGAATTTTATTTTGAAAAAAATACATGTATAAAAAATTAATATCCCATAAAATTTAAGATAAGGTTGATGAAATGAAATTTAAGGATTATTTTTACAGAAAATGATGTGAAAGAGAGAAAAACGCATTAAATGAATGTTGGATTCTAGAATTCCCCTGACCTTGTTTCCAAATTATTTGGTCACTTTAATATCCTGTATAATCACATTAAATTAATTAATGAAAAAATATAGAACAATTTATAAATTAACTTGATTAAATATGGATTTATGATGTTCACTTATTGGATTTTGGATTAGTTATAGAGTTTAACTTCATTATTCATGAGCATTCGTTTTCTTGGTTTCCATGATTACATTGCTTGTTTACATGAATGGATGTTCATGTGAAATTTGGATAAATATAAAGAATTTTTATTATACATTATTAATGAAATATCATAAGATTAAATGATCTTATAAATAATTTTGTTCTTTTTCAGGAGGATGATTAATTAGATAAAAATTAATGATAATCATTGTAGGTTAATTTTGGCAGTTTTTCAATCACAACGGAATCATATTGTTTTATCATTTTATATTATGTCTATGTTTTAATTACAGAATATAATGCAGGATGAATCATAAAAATTAAAATCTATTTTAATCCCTTTTATATCATTTATGGAATTTAAGGAAAATTAATGTGCATCAATTATGATGTCGGTAAATTGACACATCATGGGTGACCAATTAATTTTTATATTAAAAGTGTGATATATACGAGTTTAATGATGGTTCTTCCTCTAAAATAATACAATTAGAGTATATTATTGGTAATGGAGTTATCATTCCATCTGTATGAAGGGAGTAGTTGAGAGAATTACAAAACTAATGAAATTTAAATGAAATTTTAAGAAAAAGAGAGGATTTACCTCTTGATTTATCCTATTGAGATCCTCCCCAAGGCACCCAGTCATTGTATTTTGATGAAACCAAGAGCTCCAAGAGGTGGGGAAGGGTAAATGGAAGAGTTTCATTGTTGAACATGTGAAATTATTAAATCATTATACCTGTGAGGGGAATAGGTTGTGAGGGGTGGTGTTTATAGTGGAGGAGCGGGGTGTTTATTTATTTTTAATTCATAGGATTATTATTTATCTCAAGACATGAGATATTGTTGATTCATGAGAATAAATAATGTAATTAGATAATGTGTGTTCAAAACAATAGTTCTTATGTTAGTTATGACTTAATGAGTAGTTTATTTAACTTATAATATATATACAGCATAAATTATCGTATTTTACTATTCACCAAAAAAATATAGTATTTTATAAAAATCCAGAAAATTCACCATAACAATTTTTCAACAAGTAGAATTAAATAATATAATCCATTTTGTGAATATAATTTTTTAAATATGTGTAATTTAATTATTAATTAAAATAATTATTTATATGAAAAATAATTATTTTAAAATTAATACTACTTTTGTAACACTTTGAAATATCCATTAGGGTCTAATAAAATTTTCTTAAGATAATAAGACATCAAAATATTAATTTTTTATTATATTTTATTAATAAAATCCCTTTTAAATTATTAAAAATTTATGGATTATAAAAATACCAACAAATAATTAACAATTTTTAAAATATTTACATACTTAATCTATGATATAATTATATCATATTTTCATCTATAAGATTCCAAAACATTATTTAAACATTCATGGGTGAGGCTACTGTTATTTTGGATGGTTTACTATTAGTAAGGGTCATATTACTATTCTTGTGGTCATGTTACTATTTAATAAATATTGGTTCATTAACTTATACAAATACTTCTTATTTCACTAATTCATCATTTATAATGTTTTTATTATGGTCTATAAGTGATTATAACAAATTTGATCTATATGAAATTTCTATAATATCGGATAAATTCGATTAATAATAGTTTGGGTTGTTAGTTTCTTCCCCCTCCCCATTTGAAATTTCTTCCTCCAAATATAGTTTTTCAAAAACAGGTGAGGGTACTTCTCCCCCATCACCTCGTCTGGCTCCCAAGTTCCTTCTCTATACTTATAGTTCCTTGATTACACATTTACAAGGTGGGATGTCATGTTTTGGTTAACCATATCTCTCCAGTCTAGAATATTTACTAGATTATCCTCATATGAGAGATTATCTTCTAGTTGTTCCACCTCAGAGATCATTACATGTGAGTGATCCATTATGTACTTCCTTAGTAGTGACACATGGAGGACATCATGATATTGAGTTATATTCAGTGCAGGAGTAAGCTGGTAGGCCAAGAATACTATGAAATCAAGGATCTCAAATAGGACAATGTACACTAGGATTATCTTCCCTTTCTTTTCAATCACCATGACTATCTTCTATGGTGATATTTGAATGAATAATTTATCTCCAAAGATGAAATACAACTTCCTTTGATGGTTGTCGACGTATATCTTTTTTCAACTCTGATCAGCTTTGATACGTTTCTAGGTGGTTTGAACATTCTCTATCATATCTTTGAAAAGATCAGGTCTAGGAAGAATTATTTGGCCAACTTCACCCCAATTGGATGGATTTCTAAATCAATTTCCAAATAGATATTCATATAGAGCTATCCGAATACTCAAGTGGATGATTTTTTTATATGAGAACTCATCCAATGGGATATGTTGATCCCATCCTCCTTATAATTATATAGAGTATGATCTTATCATATCTTTGAGAAGATAAATATTCCTTTCATATTTTCCATTAGTTTGGGGGCGATAGGTCATTTTGAAATTTAATTCAGTACTCATAGCTTCTTGAAGACTCATTTATAATTTATATGTAAACCTAGGATCGCGTCTAGAGAAAATCAAGAGTGGAAATCCATGTTCCCGCATGAATTATTTCACATATATCATTGAAATTTATATGAGTGAGACATGTAACTAAATAGTTATAAATTCTAATGTTTTGGTGAGTCAGTACAACACAACCCAAATTTCATTATTTCACTTATATTTCAATGTGTGACCCGTGAAAAATTCCATGATAATTTTATCCCATTTACACATGGGTATATGAAACGTTTTCATCATCCATTTTTACATATTAATATCTTATATAACTTAATGATATATCATGAACATTGAGATATACTAAACACTATCTTTATTCAGATTGTCCCAATATAAGTTTTCATGGAGATCATGGTACAACATGTTATTCCCAGGATGTATATAGAATGTTTAGGTAGGTAAATTTTACAATAGATTCGTATTTTTCATAGGTGATGAAGGCACACTGAGCCTCTTTCCCCAGAAAATTACACCGCCATAATCGACATGGAACTCTTGCAACTTCCCTTCCATTACAGCCTTCGACTTCTTTTGTAACTCTTGTTTACCTATTTAAGTATCCTTAATCTTATCTTGGATAGATGGTTGGGAAATAATTTGAGAATGGTAATGGGTATTCTCTAATGTTATGATTTATAAATCCATCATTTGAATAACCATGAATATTGGGTCCTTCTCAATCTGCAACATGGATAGAGTAGTATGTTCTTTTCTACTAAGAGCATCAACAACATTTTTCTCCTTGTCAGGATGATAGTGAATATAGAAATCATATTCTTTGGATAGATATAACCATATCATTGGAAACATGTGGAGAACCTTTTGTGTGAATATATACTTTAATATTTTGTGATCAGTATATATGTCAATGTTCTCACAATAGAGGTAGTACCGTAAGATTTTGAAGGAAAAAGTCACCACTGCTAAATCCCGATCAAATGTTTGATAGTTCTTCTCTATGGTCATAAACTAGCATGAGATCTAAGAAATAACATTATAATATTTCATGAGTAATGTAACATACCAAATGATGTTATTTTATTGAGAAAGAGGTATAATGTGACTCAGCAATATGCGATGTTCCCAACATTCCAAATACTGGAAATAATTACCGACGACTTCAGGGAATATTGTGGAATATTTTTCCCTTTGAAATAAGAACACCCAACCAAATGTTCCAATATAAAAAATAACTACATTATGCATTTCAAAAATGTTTTTAAATAAAAAAACCAAACACCAATATAAACAAACCATAATAATCCATAATCAGAGTACCAGGATGACGAGTAAACAATAATACCCGAAGTGAAAATGACACAACTCGACTGTTCCACGCACTGAACCATTCTCCAAGAACTAAAATACAACCAAGAATCACAATAAAAAACTAATGAAATGAGATGATGTACCATTACTTGTGTCCCCAATTAAAACATCTATAAAAGAATCAAATTTTTAGAGCATGAGGTGAGTAATAATACTAATTAGGTTTTCCCCAAATGGATTCCCTATACACGCCAGTAGGATAGAACCGTTATCATAGTTTATATTAGTATTTATATAAACTAAATAAATAGTATCATGATTAACAACAATCCAAACATGTCCTACCAAAATAATTTCACCCAAATCAACCCAATTCCAAGGAAAGAAACCCCAAAACATGTATCCACACACACAAGTTACAAACACACACACACACACACACACCTAATCAGTGTTACAATTGATAAATGGACCATTATTCCAAAACCCATATCCTTTATGTTGTTGTACATTAGAATCTATAACCTCTACCTTTAAGGATGACACCAAGCATCCATCCCCTTCCCCTTCAATTATATAACTTCACGTACATCACCTACCCCTTTAACTATGGAACTTCACATTAATCATCCATACAACTCATGACAATCATCATTTACTGAAATAAAAACAACATTAAATAAAAATGTACCAAAATCATATCACCCAAAAATTTCTAACACCAAATTAACAAATTATACACATCACCATTTCAACATCACATGCCAATCCACTTCAATGAATCATCCATTTATTGAAAGTACCCTTATGTCGTTATTCATGCCAACCCATACATTGATAAAAAAAATTCATTGAAGCCAAATTTTCAAAAACAATCTTCCCCAAAACACAAAATTCAATGATTTTAAAATTAAAATATTAAAATCCTATAATAAGAACAGTTCACAATAAAAACCCATTTTCCAAAAAATGCACCAGTCACCAAACAATTGATTTCAACCATGCTTCAGAAATCACAATCACAATCTATTTCAAGAAAACCAATTTAATTTGAAATTAATACTTTATTTTCTTTAAAAATGTATTTGAGAGTGAATCCACCTACTTTTGGTATTGGACGAAATTAACCCACCACAAAACCGCACACTGAATCTAGGTGACAATTCCACAAAACCTCCTTAGATCTATTTTCTTACGATCAAAAAACCGAAATCTCATAAATTAAGGAAATAGAAACCCATGATCTACATGAGATGGATTTATATATATGTGACAAAGATAGAGGTAGAACTAGATTTTAGGATATACCAAGAAGCAGCCAAGAAAGGATACGTATCAAGGAACAACTACCTTCATACCACTAAAAAACCCTGGGATTCTCTTCCAAAATTAGTGGGAGAGGCCTCCAAAACCATTAGAAAAAGAAATACCAAGTTGTGTTCATATGGGAAGACAAATGGGGTGATTAGGGTTAATTCCGAAAGACCACATATTTAAAAACACACTTTTTAATGGCGCACATGAATTGCACACACAGTTGTAGAAACCATGCACTAACCATGCTATTGTTACTACCCAAATGGTTCCCCACACGGTTTACATTCATGGTTAAACAAACCATGCACCAAAAATGAAAAGTCCCAATGTCTCCAGTTTAATGGTTATATAGATTTTTTCATAGGTTATACTAACCGTGCTCAAACAGTGCAACCCCAGAAAAGCTTCCAAACCTTGCCAAAACCATTCCAAACTCTCCCATATATTTTCAAATGAATTTGAGTGCATAAAAAATAATGGTTTCATAAATTAAAATAGTGTAACTAAATCCTCCCCACCATTGGAGTATCCTTCCTCAAAATGTAGAGAACCATCGCTTGGCTGAAAGTGCTCAGGCCATTGTCCAGCCATCTCTTTCTCCTTCTCCCAGGTCTCCTCCAGAATCTGACTATGTTGCCACAAAACATGAACTAGAAAAAATATTTTACCATGAAAAAATTTATCTTTCCTGTCCACAATTCAATCGAGCATGTTCACCAATTAATCACTCGTCTCAAGCTCAACATGACCCTAAAAAACCACGTGGTCATGACCCGACTGATACTTATTCAACCGGGAAACATGAAACATGTTATGAGCCACACTAAACCACGGTGGAAAAGAAAACATGTATGAAACCACTCCAATCCCCCAAAGTATCTAAAAATGTAATATATTCCTTGGATATTACATTCTCTGCAATACGTACTGAGGATTTCCCAACATGGGAGATATTGTCATGAACACATGATTACCCACCTCAAATGATAATGGTAATCGACGATTGTCCTCATATGATTTCTAACGACTCTGCGCCATCTTCAAATGATTCCTAATCAACTTAATAATATCTATTTTCTATTTTAGAAGTCTTGGAAAAAACATAAATATTTCTCATGTTTCGACATAAGAGTGGATAACCACATGGGAACCCTTAAAATTATTCAAATGGAACTATATGAATAGAGGTCTGACAAAGTTTATTATAGGAGAACTCCACCAATGGAATGTGATCCTCCCATGAGATATGATAATCCATGGAACATAAAAATAACATGTCTTCTAACATTTGTATCTTCCTATCTGATTGATAATCTTTCTAAGGATGATATTCTCTACTCATCATCAAATGAGTCCCATGGACTTGTTTCAAGGATTTTCATAACTGATATGTGAACCTCAAATCCCAGTAAGATACAATAAAAAATGGTACACCATGTCATTTCACCACCTAATGGATATTTATTTTGTACAAAACCTCAGCCATATATAATCCAATAATAGGGATGAAATGGGATAACATTATGAGATGATCCACTATCACCCATATGGAATCGTTATTCCTGAACGTTCTTGTGTGACCTGTAACAAAATACACCATTATTTTATCCCATTTCCACAGTGGGATAGGTAAATACTCAAGAATAACTATTGTCCAGTGATACTCCACCTTGAATATCCAAAAAGTTAAGCATCGTGATACAATACAATAACTTTTCTTTTCACGCCAACCCCCCAAAACTACACATTAACAACATTTATGTTTTTTGAATTATTGGATGGATATCACATCTAGAAAGATGATAAAAACTAATATGTTTCTTCTAACAATTCACTTGTAAAACCAAATGATTCTAAAATCACAACACTTAATGCCCATCCATTTTCTATCCCTCAATGTTCTCCCCACCATAGTGTTTCAACCTCGTCACCACACACTCTGAATCAGACATATGGCCCTCTTTAACAAAACTAACCATGTGTAAAACAAAACAGCCCAGAAAGAAAATGGATACACTACCCAAATCTTTACTTTGTAGCTTCAGTTTGTTTATAACTGAAATCAAATTCCACTAATCTAATGCTTGTTTCACCACATAAACAGATTATTTTTTTCTTAATGTTGATGCCATTTAATTTCTCTCAATGATTGTATACATCAAGTCGGTGTGAAACATCTGAAGACACACCATCCAACTCATTTATCAAAAAATTTGAATATCTCTATGACAATATATTCTACATAATATTTTGGTCAGAATAAACCATGAATTTCTCCCAAAAGAGATAATAATTTCATTTTTTTAAAGCATGAACCACTAATGCCTCCTCCAAATCATGTGTTGGGTAGTTCTTCTCATGAAAACTCAAATTCCATGAGACATACACAACAACATGATACCCTTGAATTAGAACACACACCAAACCTAATCTCGATGCATCACAATAAACCACATAACCTTTCCCTATTTCTGGCCTAATCAATATCAAATTTGATGTAAGATGATCCTTAATATATTTGAAATTTTTCTTGAACTTCAAATTCTATTGAAATGGGACATTAATTCTTCTTAAAGTTGTCATAAATTAGGCAAATAATGAGTTGTCCTAAAAAATCATCTATAATACCTAGATAGAATAAGGAAGCTCTGTATCTAAATTACATTCTTTAGTGGTTTCGAATATATTACATCCTCTATCTTCTCTGGATCCATTGAAAACCCTATATCAAAAAATTACATATCCGAAGAAACAAATATCTGGTATCTAGAAATCACATTTCCGTATTTGGGATACAATAGATGTTCTATTATGATTTCTAACACTACCTCCAGTTTTTGATCAGGCTCCACTCATATCCTTTAATACACCAGTATATCATCCCTGAATACAACAACAGAAGAATCTAGATATCTATGAAATATATGATTCATTAATTACGTGAACACCGTTGGTGAATTGTTAAGGAAAAATGGCATAACCACATACTCATAATGGCCATATCTACATTGGAAAATTTCTTTGGGAATATCCTCCTCTTGAACCCACAACTGATGATATATTGATCACAAGTCAATTTTTGATAAACAATGTTTTAACATCAATTGAATGAATATGTCATAAATTTGGGGAAGTGGATATCAAAAATCAATCATACCTTGTTTAAGATTAGTATAATCAACAAATAGTCGATGAGTTCTATCTCCCATTTTAACATATTAAACTAGTCCTACCCATAGAGACATGCTAGGATAGATGAATATTTTGTTTTCTAGCTCCTCCAATAGAGAATTCAATTCCATCAATTCTTCTAGTTGTACCTAGTAAGATGGATGCGAGATTTGGGTGGTCCCCCAAAAGAGATCAATCTCAAACTCCATTTCACTCATGGGTGGAAACTCAGAGAATTATTTAGGAATGAAAACCATAAAATGATCCTCCATTACATTAAAAATGATTCTCTAAACATCTTCCATTGATTCTATGGAAAATTATTCTAGTTTATAGGATATGATCTGAAATACTGCTTCCAAAAAAACCCATTTCCCCCACCTTCACATTTTCTCTCCTCTAAAGAGATGATCCACACCATCACCCATTGGTAAAATAATAGTTTGTACATAACAATCAATGTGGGCCTTAAACATTTTCAGTTAATCCATACCTATTATTATATCATTCAAATCCATCTCAATAATTGAGAAGTCTCAGATCATTTTAACGTCATCCCAACTATACAACAAGATCTACATATGAAGGATCAACACTATCTTTCACCAAGAGGATTTTTATGTTTAATAAAAGAGGGAATAATTTACACACATAAACCCATCAAATAAATAATATGAGAGGCAATGGAAGAATGAGAAGAACTCAAATCAAACCACACTTCAAAAAAGATATAATTCAAAAGAAATGTACCTCGCACTGTGGATGCTCTGGACTGATCATCCACCACAACCTACATGGCTCTAAATAGAAACTTTTTTTCCACACTCTACTTTTTATTACACTGCTGAAACATCCCTTTCAAAGGAGTCATGATATTCTTAGAATAACAATTACTAACTCATCTCTGCTAACGAGAGGTATGACGCTACCCCTTCTCTGTTGAGGAAATGTTCATTTGAAAACCTTGAGAATTGTCACAAACAACTGAATTTGGAGAATTATTACAATAACATTGTAAATTACCAATCAAGTTGCAGTTATAAAATTCATGAGTATGTTACCTACAATAACGATGTATGTGGCCTGTAGACCCACTCTTAAAGCATCCATCATTTCACTAATGCTTTATAGAAAGATTCATCGATCCTGCAAATTAGAGATCAATATTTTATATATGTCTCTAAAACACTTATTATCCCAACTTTCTAATAACATGAAGTTCAAAATAAAAGGTTTAGGTACATCATTTTATAGAATACATTTCATGTTCTAACAATCCTATGATATTTTACCATCCCAACTCTTGTTGTACAATAAAGACTAATGTTAACTCCAATATTGAAAATCAATATCACCTAATTAAAAACAATTAAAGGTCATGGAACGAATAAACTAATACAACATGTATGGTCGCACCACTTCTCATTAGATCGAGAAATATGTAGACTGCTACTTGGCCTTAAGTGACATTATCAAGGAAACAATGGTTGAAAATAAGTTCCAAGGGATTCATGGTAAATTTATTAATGATGTTCCATTTGAAATAAAATTCCCAAATAAATGCACCAATAACCAATGAAACTAAATGATACACGTCAAAAATGTTTCCCAATTTATGAAAATAAAAATACCAATACAAAAAAACCCAAATAACCCATAATCAGAGTATTAAGCGTAACAATAAACGATGAAACCCAAATAGTCTATGACACAACTCCACTACTGCATGCTAAGGTAAATTCTCCAAGAACCACAATACCAAAATGCATCATGATGAACCACTAAATAAATTGGATTATTTACCCTTACCTATTTCATCATGTACAACACCTGCAAAAAAACTAATGTACTAGAGGAGGAGGTGAGTAATAATACTAAGTATGTTTTTGTCAAATAGATTCTCTAAACACACCACTCAGATAGAACAGTTAGCACCATTTATATAATAAATTATATAAAGTAAATAAACAGTATCAAAATTAACAAAAAAACAACATGTCCTTACCCAATGAAATTCACCCAAATCAACAAAATTACAAAGAAATCAACCCAAAAAAAATCATCAGTACACACAATTTCAATACACAAAAACATTGTCTTGGTGTTACCCTTAACAATAGTATTTTTACACCCAAACTCGTCCACTTGACGATGTGTCTCATTCAATTCCATCTCCTACCCCTTTAATGATAAAACTTCATTTCCATCCCATGCCCCTTTAATGATGACACTTCAGGTACACCACCTTCACCATTAATGATAGAACATCACATCCATCATTAGTCCAGCTTTTGAAAATCGTCATTTACCAAAATCACTATAACATTTCAACAAAAAATTACTAAAATCAGGTCTCCCAACACATGAAAAAACCAAAATAAACCCATAATGACCAACAAGAATTCAACATCACATGCAAAACCAATTCAATGAATCACTCATTTATTAAAAACACCATTAATCCATTATTCATTGAAACCAATGATATAATAAAACACAATTTTTATTAAAAACAAATTTTCACAAACCATCTTCCATAAACCACTAAATACACTAATTTTAAAATTGGAACTTAAAAAAAATCATATTTCCCAAAAAAAAACCCATTTTCCAAAAATCCACAGATCATCACACAATGGGTTTCAACCATGCTTCACACATCACATTCAATTTCAATTTCAATTAAACCCATTTAATTTGAAATTGAGCCATCATGTCCCGGAAAAATAGAAATGATAGGGTAGTCACCCACATTAGGGTTTGTGAAAAATCAACACACCATGCAACCACATAGTGAATTTAGGAGAAAAATCAACCAAACCACCTTATATCCCTTCTACTAACATCAATAATCTGAAATCATATAATTTTTGGCAACAACAACCCTAGATAAACATGCGATGGATATAGATGTTGAAAATAGAGAGAGTGAGAACTACATATAAGAAGGACCCAAAAACAAAAAGAGAGGATACTTACCATGGAAGAACCTCCTTCAAAAAATCAAGAAAACCATTCAATTTTCATCCAAATTGAGTGAGAGATGCATCCTAACCATTGAGAAAAATAAATCCTTGGTGGGATTTGTATTAGAGGAGAGATGGGGTGTTTAGATTTAATCTTGAGTGAACCCATTTTAAAAACCCAATTTTTAATGCCACACATAGTTAGATCACACAGTTAGATAAAATATGTGTGAACCATGCCACTACAACTATACAAAGGCTTCCCAACAAGGGTTTCTCACACTATTAGACAAACATTGTGCAAATCATGTGAATCCTATTGCCTCATCTTACAAAGTAACCTGGGTTTGTGTCACGGTTTACACGAACCACGATCAAACCATTTACCCCTAGAAAATCATTAAAACCTTTTCAGACCACTTAAAAACTCTTCCACACACTACCCAACCACATTACATACAAACAAATACATAATCAATTGTTATGTATCTCACACTGGGGGTACTACAGAGTACACAACCCATGCCATTATTTGAATCATCATTGTATATCACAAAACTATGTGACTATTTGTTAAAGTGAGTACTAGTGTAGAGATAAACCTATTAATTAGCTCTTGTAATTTCCCCTTTCATTCTTTCCTAACATACTTTACCCATCTCCTTATTAAATTAGTAAGTGGAATAGATAATCGTGAAAAATTTCTCACAAAATGTTGATGGTACCCAAATAATATTAGAAAAATAAGAATTCTAATGACACTAGTGGGTCTGGAACATTCCTCAAGTGGATTTATTTTTGAAAGGTCCACAAAAATTCCCTCACATGTGATCAGATGTCCCAATAAAATGTCTTGATTCATCCAAAAGCCACACTTTGTTAACAAGGAATACAACTTCTCCTTTGTTAATGTCTCCAACATAAGCTTTATATGTTCCTCATGTTCCTCATTTATCTTGGAGTAGATGATATTATCAATGATAAAAACTACAAAATATTTGACTAGGAAATGTATAGATACTCTATACAACAAATCAATGAAGATTTCTGGGGAATTAGTAATTCTGAAGGTAATTAATCGAAACCCACATTGTCCATAACATTTATGGAAGGAAGTATTCTGAATAACTTCCTTCTTCACCTTTAGCTGATGATATATATAATGATGATCCGCCTTCGAGATGTAATGATCTACTCATTGCTTCTCGAACGAGTAATCAATCCTTGGAATCAGATAACTGTTCTTTATGGTGATCTTCACGAGTTCATGATAATGTACATTAATCCTAATTGATACAACCTTATTTCATAAAATTAGTACTATCACACCCCATGGTGATCCAATGGTTCATATGAACCATTTGTCCAATTTTTCTTGAAGCTACTTAATTAACTACTACTATTTGATAAGATCCATCTTATATGAAAACATTGATATTGGAGTAGCTTCGAGAAAGATTTCTATTCAAAACACTACCTCAGGATCCGAGGGGAGTCTGGATAAATCTTCAAGAATTACATCACTATATTCCCTCATGATGGGAATTTACACTAGGTTGATAAATTCATTTGACTCAACTATTTGATCAAGGTATGCATCTTCATAGTGAATCAACACTAACACCATTGAATGATTTTCAAAATTAGATTCATGATCTATTTTACAATTTTAGAAGAGATTGGGATGGTTTGGAATGTAAAAATATATTTAATTTTCATGATAGCTGATATATTCTACATACAAATAGAGGTAATCCATCACTATTATTTCGTCGAATTCCACAAAGGGAAGTATTATGAAATTTGATGGAAGAATCTTCCCACATACACCAACAAGAGAAGAGTCCAAAACAGAAGTTTATGTGATTTCACCACTAGTTATTTCTATAGATATCAATCCTTAATGGTTTCAGGGATTCGATTCAATTGTTATAGAAAACATTCAAGATATTGAGGAATGTGTAAAACCATAATAATATAAAAAAATTTCCATTTTTGTGTGGATATAATGTGTACCTTGTAGAACTTCATTTACTTGCACCACTTTAGTATTAGAGATGGAATAAAAATTGCCTTCCTCCTTTGACTTTGGTGGTTGATTAAACTAATTATTCTTGAGAAATTGATGATTAGTTCATTATCCAGTATAGTTGTCCTTATCCCTACCGTTATAGCACAATACCATGGGTGGTGCTCTGCTTTCCTCCACCAAATTGTACTACTTCCTCATGGATTTTCAACAATAATGGGTATAGTGGAATTATCTCTAATTCATGAATAATTTCCCTATCAATTTGAGGTATTTCCCATGATGTTTCTTCCCACATTATTTACATGTGGGTGGTTGAGTTTTCATTCCACCTTTATCATTAGTTCTCCCTCCTTGAAACTCTATATTTCATTTAATTTCCCTATAACCATGAAACCATTCTATACACTCCATATTCATTTTGAGAGCAATTATAAAAACTTATTCATAACTCCCAAAGTCTCAAATTTCATAAGTATTAAGAATGTGTGTTTTTAAACCATAAAATAATATATCATTTTTATTGTTTTTTATAAAACAAATCGGCAATGTACCTTGAACGCCTTGTGAAATTTTCTATATAGGTCATGAAATATTATCCTTCCTTTTGCTTCAAATATATTAATTATCTATCCATATTTGTTTGAAGAGTTATAGTAAAATACTTGTTAATAAAAATTATCATAATGTATTTCCACTCCATCTCTTCGATTTCGTCAATCGACTTGGTATTCTTAATCAAACCCCGATAGTGATTGGACCCTCCTTCTAAATAGTAATTGGCTAGAATCACATTCTCCATATTAGAACAGTGAAGGATAGATAATATAATATCCATTGATTTGAATGACTATTCCACAACTACTAGATCAGAATATCCACTAAACATAAGTGGTCTTGTCGAATAAAAAATATCCTAGCTAGTTTCTCCCTCTTAGGTGATGTATGAAATTCCAAATTATTTAGGTTATTTCTCATAACCTGAGACATTTGTGTATGAATCTGCATAAATTTTTTAACTCTACCTCCCAAAGCATTTGGGAAGCTATTCATGTAATCCCTGAATTTTCCCATGCATGGGGTGTTGTCCTAGCTTCTCTTGGTTCTGAACATTTTCTAAAATGTTAAAAGTTACAATAATATATATGTGAACGAGTCATCAATAATTTATAACATTGTGAAATTAAATATGAAGGAATATATTATGGGTTTAATAGGTTTATATTTTTCAAAAACAAATCTTAATATGTTATTCCATAAACATATTCTTATACTAAGGGTTTTCACTAAGGTTATCTAACCATAATTCCCAAATTAACTACACTCTGCTCTGATACCAACTATAGAGACCCCAAATTTTCTTACATTTTTATTAAATAATTTTAGTGATAAAATATAAAATCAATACATAACCTAGATGAAAGTGTTAATTGTCTTGGGTAAACTAGTAGAATACATAATATTTACAAAATAAATCATAAACATTAATTTATTTATTTTTATCAAGCTTCTTCTTTTCACTCTTGTTATCATTAGAACAAGTATTCACCTCATTATATGCATAAAAATGGGTGAGATAAATGTAGAGTAATAAAACATTAAGAACATGAAACCATATAACATGGGTGGTGTAAAATCATATCATCGTCATCATAATCATGACTGGAATCATTTAGAAATTGCATGGAATGCGGAAATGCATAAAAATGAAACATCATGTCATAGAGGTAAATACCACACATAGTTGTGAACAAACCTAGAATCATGTTAATTAATATTCCATTTTTTTCAAGAGATAAATCACATTGACCAATGAATTTTAGGGCTATATAATTTGGATTAGACCCAATACATCATGAAATTTATATTGTGCTATATAATTCCTGATGCACCCGTCAGATTGTTACATTTCCATTATCATGCATCCCACATTGAAACATTTTCAATATTAAACATAAAATAACTCCTGTAAATGAATGGGTTTCATTTCATAAAAATAATTTCATAAAATTGGGTTCCCAAATGTAATAGTGAATATCATACTTAAATTGTTATCCTTGAGTGAAGAAGAAAAAATATCGAGACGTAAAAGGTGTGTTTTTTGAAACTTGAGTTCTTTTGGAAATGATTTTGTTTGACAAAAAAAATAATTATAAATCATTTATATCACATAAAATTTAATATAATTATATATAAATTATAAATATGGAATATTTATAATGAATATGTGGTGAAAGAGGGAAAACCCAAAGAAAAATGTTGGGGTCGAGAATTCCCCTTTCCTTGTGTTTGAATGATTCATTCACATTAATATAATTAATAATCACATTATATTAATTAGTTAACAAATATGAACCTTTAATACATGAATTTTATTCATTATGTTTTTATTATGTTCATTTATAGGATTTGGATGATTTATTGATTTTAATTCCTTCATTCAAGTGCATTCGGTTTCATTGTTTCTGTGATTGGGTTTCTAGTATACATGAATCAGAGTTCATGTAAATAGTTGATAAATATACAGAATTGTTCCTATATGTTATTAATTATCTTAAATAATTTTAAATGACATATAAATAATTTTATATATGGAATTAGGATAAATTATTTCATAAAATTTAATGATGACCACTTTAGGTTATTTTTGGCAGATTTTCGATCAGAATGAACTCGTTTTGTTTTATCATTTCGAATTATGTATAAATGTTACCTATATAATATAAATATGGTTTTATAATAAAAATATATATTTTTTAAACAATTTAATTGTTCTATATATATCCTTGAAATAATTTACTGTAAATGAACATGCAGTGCCTATGATGTTAGTAAATTGACAGATCACTAGCGAAGATTTCATGTTTACAATAAAAGAGTGATTGGTAAGAGTTTAATTATGGAAATTAAATTTAAATGATATTATTAAATATTATATAATGAAATTGAGATATCATAGAATCTTGATGAAGGTAGGTGAGAAGAGAATAAGAAGATAAATGAAGTTGAGTGGAAATTTAAAGAAAATGAGAGAGAATTTAACTCTTGGGATCCTCATCAAGGAATGTAGTATTGGCCTTTTGATGATACCAGGAGCACATGAACATGGGAGAGAAGATATGGAATTGTATTTGGGATAATTTGGGCATGTCTAAGAGCCTGATAGGTGTGAGTACTATAGGGTGTGAAGGATAATATTTATAGTTGATGAGAGGGGTGATTTCTCATTTTTTAATTCATTAGTTTATTATTATTTCTCAATAAAAGAAGTAGGGTTGAAGTTTGGGACAAAAGATAGTCATTAGATTATGTGAATTCTTAAAATTGGTTTCTGTGTTAGTTTTTACTCAATGAATATTTTATTTTACTTATAATGTACATATACAAGAAATTGCGATATTTTACTACTCACTAAAATTCAAATATTTCATAAATATCCAAAATATTCACCCAGACCATTTTTTTACATGTAGAATTAAAATATAAAAACCAATATATTAAAATAATTTTATAGATATGATTAATTTATTTTTTAATTAAAATCATTATTGACAAGGAAAATATCGATTTTAAAATTATAACTCATTTAGAAACACATTGAAAAATTAGTTTAGGTCTGATAAAAATATGTTCAAATAATAATAAATCAAAATATTAATTTTTGAATTCATTTAAAAAAATAAATTTTGTTTTAAATTGTTAAAATATTGGCGACTTATAAAAATATAAACACTGAATTAATTATTTTTTAAAAATATTTACTAACTTATACTATGATATAATTACATCATATTATCACTTATAACATGAAAAAAATTATTTATATATTCATGGGTGATGATACTATTCATTTGTATGGTCTACTATTCATTATGGTCATATTAGTATTCCTAAGGTCAAGTTACTATTTCAACTATTTTGATTCTTTAGCTTCTATAAATTTTTCATTTTTCATTAATTATTTATCTATAATGTTTCTATTATGGTCCATACATGATTATATGTGATTTATACTATATGAAATTGACTATAAGAAGGGATAAATTCCATTGATATGATTTTTGGTCTTTACATCAGAGGGATCCATTTGAATGTTTGAGTAGAAATTGTTACAGTATGTGAACTAGACCAGAGAAAGAGGTTGGTCATCTCCTCCTTTGATGTTAATTTAAAATTATTTCAATATGTACTTGAATTTTAGGATAATTTTCTCATATTTTCCATCATTTTGAGGGGGATATGTCAAGTGGAATTTCAACTCATTATTTATAGTATCATAATAATTCTTGTGACTCCGACTCCCATTGGGTTGTGAATTACATTGTGTCAGTCATCACAATGCCCATCACATTTGTTGTTTACCAGGTACCTCCAATTGCTTTCCATTTTCTAAAATAATGGAATATTTTTTATGTGTAGTCTTTAACTATTAAAAAATTAAATGGGAATCTAATGAAATTTAATCGATAATAAATAAAATAAATGTATTTCCTTAACTTATGAATTTTTAGGCTTCAATCTATGTTATACATGAAATTTTACCAATCGTGATTCTTATACGTATTTTTTTTTACAATTAACATTGGTTCTTAATTATATTTTAAATTTATGAAAGAATATTTTTGTAGAGTGTCAAACTATGTGTGTAGAAAGTCCTGTTGTTGTGCGCCAGTTCCCAATAATGTCTGGATCAATATGATGTTTTTGGGTTTTACACCTATACACATCTATGATAGATCCAAGTCCACTTGCAGTATCCAGACAGGAATGTACTTTCTTGTTAATACAATTACTCAATACATAATAAATTTTGGGATTTTTAACAATACATTGTACTACCCCTATGTCTTTCACTAGAGTTTCTTAATCTTAATCCCAAAAATAACTAATTATTTCATTTAATTCCAACTATGAGACCTCTGCTCTTTATTTCACATTAATAAAAGATTTATTACATTCTATTACACATAATTGAATCTGGATAATTGAAAATTTTAGTGTCTTTGGGAATTAGGTACATTACATAAAACCTTGAATCTAGGAATACATCATCATTATTAAAAAATCCACTTCATGATCAAAATAGTATATGTAACACATCATGGGATAAACTGGTGATATACATTATAAATTGGTGAGAAATAAATCCCAATAAGGTAATAAAGATGGAAAAACATGAAGAAAGTAATACATTTTAGAAATTAGGCATATAAATGAGGAATAAAAAGAAATAAAAATCATAATCATGAACAATGAGGAGTGGTATGACATGATGTCATCAAGGCCATAAGGTACAAGTGGAAACGACTTAAATCGTTACCTTATAAAAAATGGTCACTGATATCGACCAAGACATCTTGATGGAAAGAGTATCATAAAGGAATAATGTTTTACTCCCACTCTAAACATGATGTATCATGATACTAAACATTACCCATTACATTTGAGCACAATATAATTCGGGAACACTCAACAGTTCTATTTCATTTTCGTGCTTTAGGGTTCCACATACATCATAAAACAAGGATTCATTCATCCTCATATTCCACTACAGAATCAATTAGTCTAGAATAAATACAGATAAGTCCCCAATAAAATATTTTTAATAGTATAAATGTGTAAAAAATAATTAAGAAATGGTTAGGTTATTCACTACATAATTTTTTTCTCATGGGAAACCACTATGAAATATCAACAACTTAGAAAAATTTCTTAAGGATTCAAAGAATGGTTCAATGAGAGGGAAATAGGTATCTCATTTTTTTGAAACATATCCAAAAATTATCAATTGGGAATATAATTCAAAAATTATTAATGAAACATGAATACGAAGGAGAAGGAAAAAACCCTTACATTGAGAGTGTGACTCCTAATTCATAGGAGGAGATTCATTAGAGATTGTGGAAAATGGGATGACAAAAAAATTAGAAGTATGAGTAAGGAAATTCAAAATTTATTTTGTGTGATGTGAAATGGTATCTTGGGTGGTTTTATATTGGAAATAGAGGGGAATTCCTTATTATTTTTCAAACATAGGTTTTGGACTCTATATAATAAAATAATTAAAACCACAAACTGTTCTATGATTTTTCCCAGGGTTTCTACCATATTTGAGTGGTTTTAATTATTTTATATATCCATGTACCTAACATAACTAAATAATATCCCTATTTATGTGGAAGTTAGTCAAACTCTTAAATAAATTATTTTGAGATGGTTTAATATATTAATAGATTTGGAGGAATTATAAATTATAGGTAAATGTAATAAAATAAACATAAATTAAATTTATTTTAAAGGTAAAACACAGATTTGGTCCTCGATACCATTAATAGTTTTTAATAAATAACTTTTGAATGATTATGATGACATAAAATACACGGTATATTTTTATGATCTGTAATTATTACTTGAATGTTATTCAGTCTTAGATTATTATGAAAAATTAACATCTAGATAATTTTGACTATCTAATTAAAAAAATAATATTCATTTTATCAAAATAAATTTAATATTTTTATAATGTTGACATTAAATATAATAATCTATATTTATTGATAAATGGTAGAATTTTTTGACCTTAAAAGTTTTCAAACACTTTTAAAAATTACATTTCATATCAAAAAATTAATATGATAAATTATATTTAATAAACATTATTTAATTAAAATAATTTATTAAAATAATATTTATCTCAATAATCTATTAATTAATCAACTTAAATCCCTTAATTGAATTTTAATATTATAAAAAAATACAATTTTTTTATTGTATAAAAATAAAAACCTATAGGTTCATATAATTTGTACTGTATTGAAATGAAAATTTATATATTCATATTTTTAGGATGTTGTTACATATCCATTTAATAAAGTGGAATCTTCCAAAAGGGTAAAGTACATGATGTTGAAATTTTTATGGTGTAGTTTTTTATAGATGGTTTGGGATGTGATCTCAACAATCTTAAACTTCTCCTATAAAACATTTCAATTATACTTATATTGTAGGATCTATGATTGAGAAAGTTCAAGGAAAAATACTAGGTGTATTATCTCCCTAATATTTTCTAATAAATGGCTTCATATGGTATGGTCCAACAAGGTGAGGCCATAAATTACTTTGTCTTTTTCAATTAGATTTGATAAACACATATATTTATACTTATCATATGATAACTACTCAACAACTATATTATCAATGGTTATGATGCTTAAAAATCTTTTAAATATGATATGAAATAAACAAACTAAATAAGTGTTGTTTTTTTAGTAAATATAATACTTTCAAATAGATCTAATTAAATAAAAAGGGGAATTTAATTTATAAAAGTTTTGGTTTATTACAAGTATTTTAATTACTATTGATTCAAAAAGGAAAATTTGGTAATGTACTATATTTTCGATGAGATGAATGTTTTCTAGAGGATTTTTAATTTTCATATTATGGATGGGAAAAATGATAATACTATATTCAAAATAAAATTAATATAGTTAGAACCCTTGAATGTGTTTTTTAGGATTATGTTTCAGGTCTAAGTGGTTTCTTGGGATTTCGGTTGAGTTTCAGGAACATCATGCTCTAAAAGCACGTTTTTTTAAAATATATATTGTGGAATAAGGTTAGTTATATCCATACCCACAAAACGTGAATATTTATATGTATTTTATGTAGGTCAAGGAACTATGTAGTTAAGGCCTCACAACCATTAAAGTTGTCAACATAAAACAGTGGAGGAAAAACACAAGGGCTACGCATGGATAGTCTCACCTCACAGTCGAAACATAATTTTTCAAACAATGTGGAAAAAACATGAGACTCATTTAAGGTCTGGGAAATGGCCATTTTCTATTACCTCCTTCTATATTTCCATCATTGTTTTCCGCCACCACATGCAAAATAACTCTCCATGGGTTTATCCCTTTTGGAACACCTCTTAGACATGATGATATCTCATTAATACAGAATCAGAATCGATTATCATTGGTCACATTCTACCACCATTCAATATTCTATTATTTTACTGTGTTAGCTTTTTATTTATGTATATAAATGATATATTAATTAAATATGAGCTCATATGTCATATTTTAAAGGTGTTTTTACTTTTTCTTGATTACTCTCACACAGACTCCAATCAATGCTCGTTATGGGAAGTGTGAATCTTCCTTGGTACAAGGTAGGAGTTCTATGACATTTACCTCAAATGTTTCTCTGATTATTTTTTTCTTCAATATGACACATGCTAAACTGAACATGCATTACTCCTAAAACATTAAATACCTAAAAATGATCTCTAAGACATTGCTCAAATATGATTTGAAACATTTATATGTGTTGGTAGGTTGATTAACTCAACCTAAACTACTACATGGGTGAGTTTGATAATATGTATTGATGACCATTATTCATTATGAAAAAAACCCAACTATATGTGTGTTACTCTTTTCCTTGAAAACTTTTGTGACCAAATGATAATATTAATGTTGAACATAATTTTAAAATTGAATGTTTAAAATACCTGATCGTTATTTATCACTTGAGTGATTATTTTTAAGGGAAATAATTAATTTTCATATGGTATGTAAATTCCATTGACTAACCAAATGGTTATCAATGATTAGTATTATAGGATATTAATTTAATTGAGCTGTAATATAGAAATTATACTATGATTTCCACTTTTATTTGACATTATGTTATAAGGAATTAATTAATTAAAGGAAGAGAGTAAATTATTTTTTTAGAAATTAAATTTTAAGGCCATGTCATTTGCACCTTCTTATATTAGGAATTATACACCTGAATAAAATGGATATAATGATTTTTCAATGGGTTCACCATTTCACATGACCTTTTTACTGTTATATATGAAATAATTATCATTATGTTTAAATTATATTTTAGAATGAATATTTCCGAGGGACTATTTTTTAACATAAAACGATGTCTGGCTGACAACTTGAATATATAATTGGTTATACTTGTGTTTTGATACATAGTTCCATGGAATGGATCATAGGGCTCAGGAATGAGATTATTCTTTAATATTTACATCGGTTTGTTATATAAAATTCCCTAGATAGTCCTAGACATTAGCTATAATTATAATATAATTAATTCGATACCTAGGTCCCCATGTAAAATTCCTTAGACATGATGGAAGGTAAAATTATATGATAATACACCTTGAGAGATACCATATATCCTTATATTACTCACATTATAAGGTCTCATAGGTTAAATGAAGTGGAATTATGCTTATAGAGAATCCCATATTCCTTAAATTGTGTTCATTGGATGGTCTCTGAGGATATGCAAGTTATATGTATCCTTATGAAATATTGGAGTTCTTGATATGTAATTCCATGGGTAGGCTTGTGGGATAAGTGACATTATACTATACTTGACTACAATTCTCATTACCTAAGTCACTAATTCATAATTCCATGAAAATACATTGTATGATTATATTTTACATATGGATTTCTTGGTTTCCCCTTGGGTCCCTAAAACTAGTGACTTACATGGATGCAAGGTATTATAGACACATGTCTAATTTTGTATCATAATATCCTTTTGTTTAGAGACATCCCGCATATTTAAAAAATATATGGTTGGATAGGTGTCCTAGGAGTATCCGATTATTGATATGATTATTTTAATATCATGGATTTATTTCCCATATTTATTATAATTACAAACTCATTCATTTTATATTCATTAGATGGATATCATTAGTCACCATTGATGATGGAATACATAGTTTTATTATCACCATGTTTAGGGCAGTGTTGGGTACTAGAAAAGACCAATTTGATCGCACAATCCTTTTTTATTATTTGAAAATCCACTTTATGGGTAAGTGGGAACCATACATAGATTCACTTGTCCATGAATATTTCACATCCAAAACCACTACGCACTCTTTTCCACATTCAAATTTCAAAAAGCCAAATTCACCCGCCAGATCCACCTCAATCCACGGGTTAACACACTTCAACCCACAAACTATCATCCATCAGGACCTCAAACCAAGAGAGCCAAAAAAGTCATGTTGCTACCATCTAGGATGAGTGACATCGAAATCTTCGTTCCCACCATGGGAGAAGACAATCACCACCATCGGCATCGTCCAGACCATTGTCGTCGTCACCAATCCATCATTGGATGAGTAGTCAGAAATCAACGGAGTCATTCATAACCACAATTAAACCACAACATCATGCCAATGAAAACCATAAACATCCAAGACACCAGTATATTTTGAACCCACTTCAACAAAACGCTAAAATAATGAATCCTTAACTAGAAACAACAATGTTAAGAACCACCGACGGCTTCTTCCACAACCAAAATAGAGAAAATTCATACAAAAAAACTCCATCCAACCCCTCCCTGAGCTAGCCTCGAGTAGATCGACTGCCAAAGAAATGGAAACAATCAAAGCAACACCGAAAACTATAACATACTGTGGGAGGGGAAACGTCTTCAACCAAATGCCACATCCCAAAACCATTGAGGAACCACCGCTCCAGATCTGACTCGGAGAGAAGCAGAATGGTTTTAGGTTAGGGTAGGGATAAGAGTGGTCGAGTTCTAGGAATGGCGATAGCAAGGTAAGACTGAAACAAGAAGGTAACACCATGGTTGAGCCGAAACATAAGAACTTTATGAAATGACAATCACCAAAACCCTTAACCCAAAACCCCCGTGTTACCCACACTCCAGATTTGACATGGTGAGTAGCGCTGGAATGAGGGATCAGGGTGGGGTTGTAGCAGCCGAAGGCTTCGACGAAGACAGACTTTGGTAGAACCATAGAATACACCACCAGAAGAAGAAAAATAAGAAATAAGCACCATCAAGATAGAGAAAAAGTCAAACATCAACCAATTCATTGTTGGTTAGGACTTCGGATTGTTCATTGATTTTTTACAATAAGCATTGATATGACATGATTCTTAGGGTCAATCATGTACTTGGGAGACGTTAAGAGAAGGGTATTTTATTAATTTTACTGATTTTTCTTTCTAGTCATGTTTTAGTTATTACCTACAGTATTCATGGAATTTTTCTACTTTTGGGATAACATGTTTATGCATAGTTGGGTTATTTGTTAATGGTCTTTTAATTTATGACTATTAATTTCCAGTAGTTATTATAATCTATTGAATTATTTAATTTATTATACCACAATGTCTTTGACTAATCGATAGGGTTTATAATACACATTCTATCACCTTTAAATCCTCACTCATAGTTGGTAGCCACTAACATGCATGGAGGAATTCTTGAGGTCATGTTACTAATTTTATTGGGTCACTATTTTAGTGGATCCTAGGACGAGATGCTATAAATTTATATTAGAGATTCTTATTTTTGATAATATTTTGGGTGGGATTTATGAGACACAGAATGTTATGAAACATGGAATATCACAGGTGTCCGGTTCATTCCAAATACACTAGGGTGAAGCTTAGTTTTCCATACATGGGAAAATTATATATGATGATTAACTATTAAATTAGATTAATATTTTACCGAGGGGGATTGATGTACATTAGCTAGTAATTGATTTAGAGGATTTTCTATTTATTTTTGTGTTTTACCACTTGGACTAGTGTGCAAAGATATGGAGGTTATTCATGCCTCATTTTATGCATATAAGATTCACATGACATCTTCATGATTATAAAAATAACAATGCTCTATGTTTTCATGATTAGATGATAACTTTATTTTGTAATTTTATAATCTTCCTTGATATATTTATAGTTTAGGATGTGGAAAATAATATGTATACATTAACATAAACATTGTATTCCCATATAGCATGTTGGTTTTATTCTATTTAATGAGTAAAAAATTATTTAAATAATTTAAATTGTTTAAAACGGATTATAATTACATGAAATGAATATTTAAACTTATAAATCATAAGACCTTATAACATGGGAATTAAATAGGTATATAAAAATACATGGTTTGTATATTTATTCTATTAAACTTGTATTTCTTAAAAGAAGTATTTGTTAGTTAAATAGAGTGCCAATTGCAACTTGTAAAAGGCTAGTATATTTACTACATAGGAATGATAACAAGAATAACCGAGTCCATAAATTCATAAATTAACACCTTTAGCACCATTTTAACTTGTCTAATATAATATATTAAACCACTATGGGTGTGATAACATTTAAATATGGTGATTGTGAAGGGGTTAAACTAAACTTCCCGAATTGCCCGAAGCCATCATTTTTTATTGATTTTTGATAATCCCCCTTTCAAGGGACGAGGGGAACCCATAAAAGGCCCGTTGTCTTAGATATTTCATGGCCCGTAGGCTTAGTTAATCACATGACCCGAAGGTCTTAGCGAATTAAACCAGACTATCTTCATGGATCTGCCCCTCCCCAGCATCTATATCATGATTGTTGCTCTCGACATTCGGATGGTCTTCTGGCTAGGCATCCCATGAAAGCACATGCTGGTCCAGAAGGAATTTTCATACCCTCTCATTCTAAAAATTTCATTTTGTTTTACTCTCGTGAGTGCACCTGCTCTGAATCATCTTCTGGAGTTGCTCCTTTTTTGTAGAGTCTATCTTGGGAAACTTCATGTGGCCTAAAGTCCATAAGGTGGACCGAAGGCCTTAAAGATGTCCTGAAACCCTTACTGACCCGAATGCCTTGGTGGGACCAGATATTTAAGGGCTCCAAGCCCAAACTGGTGGCCCAAATTTAATAGTTCAAGTTGCTAGTGTACCGAACAATGCCTACTATAGAAAAAGTTACAGTGCCTGCTACAGTATCTGCACAGTGTATAGTTCTGCTACCAAACCTATACAATGTACTTTTCTATTACATTATTTCATAGTGTACAGTTATTATATATTACTGCAACAATACCTACTATAGTGCTTCTACATTACCTGGAAATATGCCTCTACCTGGTTTTGAACCTGGGTCTTGTGGATGCACATAAGGATACCTCACCAACTTGGCTGAGGCTCATGTACTTAAACTAAACTACAATTATGATTGTAATTCATAATGTACTGACCCTATATTTTTTGATTACCCACCCATATTACTAAACACAAATTTCCATGACGGAACCCCCATGGTCACCTTTACTTCTTTTCATTGTTTAGTAAATAAAACCATGGGGGTATATTCATGTTGTTTTGCTTGGTATCTTAAAGATTCATTATCCAATTATATGGTGTTGCATGTAAAATATGATGAAATATTCCATCAAACATATCCATAAAATAAAATGAGAACTGAATTTACATTTCAGCATAACTTATATGAGTATTTTGTTAATTAAAATTCTTGTTTCATGCTAAATAGTATTTCCCTCTATAATGTTAGGTTCATTTTATTTAAAATATTCAAGAATAATTATTTATGAGTAAATAAATTGGTGAAAGTAAATAATGAAATAATTTTCCCCTAATTCCACATAGAATCACCTAAATAGAGTACTACTTAATGTTTTAAGATGTTTTTCATTATATTTGGTACTTGAGAATTCCTATAATTGAGACTCCTTAATTAAATAACTGCATTGATGTTATGAAATGTATTAAATAAAATAAATATTTGTTTTTAATAATGGAGAACCTACATTTAATGGTTGTATTTAGTATTTCATTAATAGAATATTTGAACGAGAACATGAGCATTAAATTTATGTCAATGTTGGTCTCTATTCTTTTCCTTGTTGAATATAAAAAATAGGAAGAGGATCCTTGTTATATTTTAGGAATGTATCTATTTCAATTGTTGTTTAATTATGGTCGATGAAGTGATATCTGATAGTTCCCATGAGTGGTGGAAACCAATACACTTTTATCCATATTCATGGGAAAGTTACGTTCCATTATTTGTCTATTCAGAATAGATATGACTATTAGTTATTGAAACAAAACCTTGGGTAAGTGGGTGGTTTTCTAGTAAGTTGAACCTTGAGTGTGTGATACCTTATATAGTTTCCCAGTCTGTGTCTGCTCCAAATATGTTTAAGTTGAAATTGTAAACCTAAAAGTATAATTTACCTATTAAGAATCTTAGAGGGGATCGATGTATGGGAGGATAATGATTGTAATGTGATGATATTGTGCCTATGTTGACTGGTTTTGACCATCCTAGAATGATGATCTCTTTACGTACATTTTCATAACCTCTTATAGAGAGTGTCTTTAGGTATTTTAGATTCCGAGTAAAATATTCCCCTATATAGGATATGATTATAATGTTAGAGACCCTTTGGTTAAATAGAAGGGCCAAGTGTCCCTATTTTCAGACATAATCAGAAGGGTGAATAGGGAGACTTAGAAACCCTTAGTTCAAACTCGAAACATTGCATGTCAGTGATATTGTATTGATAAATGTAAACATAAAAGAGAGGATGTCCTGAGGTTTACACTTGTTTAAAAGGAAATTATATCTGGTTCACACTCAATTCAATAATGATTTATATGATGTTTTCATATTTTTCATTACTGTTATAATGATTCACTTTAATGAAAAATATGCTAAAAATTTAATCTAAACAATGGAATTGATTATTTGGAATATTTGGGTTCCAGACCCTGTTGGCCATTGATTATGTGGTTGGTACTTTAATTTCCGAAATGATATTGTGATGTGGGAGTACATTAGAATAATAATGGAACATGAGGGGTACAAATTTTTAAAAAGAGCTCATGTTGAACATCATTCTCAATGATATTTATGTGATGTATAGCATGGTTATGTTGGAGTGGTTGATGAATGGATCACTAGAGCATTATTCAAGCATAGATATATATGGTACATGATATTAACCCACAATGTATAGTTATTTGGAATGAAATTAAAAGAGATTCAAAACATGAATTATTTTTTATGAGGATTAGGGAATATGATTTTTTTATGGAGTATGGTGAGTTTTTAGAGAATTAGGATATCAAAAGAGGGTTTTCGAAAAGTAAAAGGGGGAATAAGGTAAGAACACAAATTGTGTAAATAGTGAACACATACCATGAAGCACTATAAGGGTGTCACATAGTTTATGAAACCATTCAATTGAGCTCCCATGAATTAAAAATATGAAAGTAGAGAAATATATACGGGAAACACATATGATGTGGAAAATTTTCCTAACTATATGTCTAGCCGTATGAGAGGGGTTTGTTTAGATGGTGGCACTTTAAAATTGCCAAACATTTTATTAAACTATACGACCAAATCATGAATGTCATTAAAGGGGTTAAAATGACAATTTACCCCACACTTATTTATGTTTATCACATATTTTTCTCCCTCCACATATATAATAGTTCTCTAATGGGTTCTATATTTTGGATCTCCTAATATTAATGGTGATATCTCCCTCATTCGGACTCGGAATCAATAATCATTTGTCACATTATATCACCCTATATTATTATTTGATTTATTTTCATAATTTTATTAGTTTCTAATCCTGTATTGGATATTATTTCCTTGGGACCAAATATTCCTTATTTCTAGGTTGTTTTTATTTTCCTTTTATTTCTATAATTTTTACTTGAATCAAATCATGCTATTAGATGACTGAAGCTTCATTTATATATGATATGTGGTTTGTTACATTTCCCACAATCTCTCATTATCTATATTATTTATCCATTTCAATGAAATTAACAAAAAATAATTGTTCCAACTAAAATATGAAATTGATGAAATTTATCCCCATTAACATGTTTAGTCAGTCTTTGAAACCAATATTAATGGTTAGAGGTTAACTGACTCAAACCAAACCTCTCTATGGATGGGTTAGATCATATGTCATGATGCCCATTTTCCCTTATTTCCAAAATAGTATTAAGGGTTGTTTAACTTTTCAATTATTTATAAGGTTACAAAAATATCACATTAAAGTGGAAAATTTTGTAAAATTGAATATAAAAAATACTTCCAACTTATTCATTAATTGAGAGTGAATTTATTGAATTGAATTAATGAATTTTCATGATGTATAGAAACTCATTGGAGAACCTGATTGATTATAAATGATAAGTTCTAATCACAATAAACTTAATTGTATTGTGATATAGAATGTACACTACATGATCCAATTAAAATTTACTTTTTAATATATGTTATTATTGAATTGATGTAAGTGAATTAATTATTTGGATTGAAATTAAAATTTAACCCCATTTTCTTTTTCCAATTTTTTTAATTTGAATTATTCCCATGTCCAGATGGGATTTAATGAAGTGTAAATGGTACAACCATGTCACTTGACCAGTTTGGAACTTATAGAGGAGTTTATTGAGGATATGTTTAAATTTTAATTTGGAATGAGTATTTTAACGCCCCGACCATAGTTACCAAGAGTCGGTGCATTATTAAATAACATTGGCATGATCACAAGAAAGATCAAGTCTCGAAAGACTGATAAGTTTAGTATCCTTGGAAGCACTAGATATATTCATAAGTCTTACATTATATAATAAAACTGAAAACTGAAAAATCATATTTTCTCCATAGTCTACGCTCATATCGCCACATACTATCCCTGCAGGTCATTCATAAATTACTTCATCACATCATGGATAAAATACAACATAGAAAAGGTATGAGCACAAATTCTTAGTAAGGATAACAATATAGTGGAAACTTTCATAAATAAGAATAAACATTTAAGGCAATGTATAAGTAAACAAAAATCCTTCTAAACTTGAACTTCAACATAGTATGTAAAAAATAAAATGAAATAATTATATTTACTTATTCACATGGATATTCTACTAATCGAATAATTACATGAAATATCAATATTCACTTTCATAATGATGGAACTTATAATGACACACTATCATAACCACATAGCCAAGGCCTCGTGCCAATACTACAAATAAGATTTTGTCAATGCCTTGTGCCAAGACAGTAGATTGTCTCATGAGACCTACCGATGCATCGAGGAGCTATAGCGGGCTCCACCCGTCACTTACTAAGTCCAATTAATTCCTAATATGAACATGTTTAAACATAACATAAACATTCGTATTAAAACTAGCATACGAAATGTCAATACATTAACCTCAAACCATGAATGGTATAAAAATAGCACATCCACAGTCAAACATAACTCATTCGATACAATATGGAAGATTGTATTGTATCATATTAACCTCAATCGATAATAATGAATGATATTGACATAGCTGAAAATAACCATCAAAACTATTTGAGAGAAATATCCCCCTTTTCTTGAAATAATTTAAAAGTCACACTATTTGTCAAGAAGCCATTTAGAAATAGATTTTTGAGTCAAAGTGTCCCATACAACTTTGAAACTTTTAAAAGGAGTTTTAATTTATAAACTTTAGTGTACATATAAATAAATCCTTAAAACCATTTTTTAAAACATGGACATTAATGAGCAAGATTTAGAAGAATAAGTCTTTAAATCATTTAAAAATGGTATTTTAGTTAGTGTTTCTAACCAATAGAGAGACACTTGAATACAAATAATTGAGATAATCAAAACTTTGTAATATAATGAGAATAAAGGGATTCATGACATACTATGTCAAAGTACATTATATACACCCCATAAAAGTGATTTGGTGTATAACAACAATGAAGTCTCAATGGAATGTAAATTGAGATGAAATCTCTCATAATGGTCGTATATTTCAGTTAAAGATAGATCAATGGCATAGTTATGTGTGACAAATATAAATAAACTAAATATGACTTGATATTCAGTGTAAAACAATCAAAGGACATTCAAACATAATCTTGTAAAAACAACACCAATGAATTGGATGTTTAACTCAACAAATGGAGAATGAGTTAAAATTACTCTTATCAAATTCATATTGATGACTTGAGAAATTATCAATGGAGTGATTATGTGTATCAAAAGTATATCCACAGAAATGGGGAGTGTAAATTATGACATAAGCAACAGAATAGTGATTCCGCACATAATCTCAGAGTAAAATAATCAATGAAGTTTGCGTAAATCCAAATAAATGGAAATTGAAATTTCAAATTTCCTTATCGAGTTGGTAACTTACGAAACATACACCCATGAAAGAAGGATAATACAATGATGATTTAAATATCCATAAATTAAAGTATATTACGCAATGAATACAATCATGGGCAGTACACACACCACATGCAATAAATAATTGGTGAACAATGGAATTATCACAGAATTAAAAGTGAGATAAGAAACCCCTTAGATTGAAATTTTTCCATGGTCGAAGGTAGGTTAACCTCCTTTATAATGGTTAAATAATTTTTATTTAATTATACAATAATCATTTACATTAATATGGTATCATGTATTATCTTTTAATATTGATTTATTAATAATATCTTAGTATTATCGTCATTTCCGGTGTTAACTTACTCAATTTCCTTTATATTATTTGTTACGTAAGCCGTGTTTGTTATGGATAGGTTGTATATTATTCATATACCGAATTAAATCAAGTCCTTAAACATTATTGTTAATCATCAAATGAGAATTATACTTGAATGGATACGATGGATAATGAATCTCATCGCGTTCGTGGAGATGATAGTCTGTACGTACGCATGAGTGACAATATCATTCTTTTGATGTTAAAATAATATATAATTGGATGTTATATCATATAGACAGAATAAATGTCATGTTATATTTATTATTTAAATGAACTATACATCATTATTATACCCATCCAAATAATAATTTATTGAATGACAATTACACCACGACGTGGAGACGGTAAGCCATACGTATGGACATATGGTGACATGCCATTCAAAGGATGGATATAATACTGAATTTGGTTGTACCATATTTATAATAACATCACAGTATATAGAAGATACTGGATTTATTATTTTAGAATAGAAATAACAAAGAAAGAAGAAGTGGAATAAGAAAGGAACTTGAAAAAAGGTGGTGAAATTATTACATATTTTTCGGGTTTTTCCTTTTGATTTGATCAAAAGGGATCCTTAGGTTGGATTTATGACTAAATTATGGCCTCTAGGAGAAATTGAGGGAAGTTTAGAGTGTATTTGGGCAGTGTTTGGCCGAACCAAAAGGCTTCTAATGTGTGAATTAGAGATAAGGGGGAGTGCCCTTTTATAAGAGGGATGAGGGGCACCATTGGAAAAGCTAGAAATATTATTTTATAATAAATTCATATTCGGTTTCTAATGTCTCCAAAGTGGATTATTTAAAAGTTATGATGGGGAGAGGTCGAAACCACTCAACCAATAGTATTTAGACAGGTTTGGGTTACTATATTAACCTTATCTTTACTCATTAATTCTTAGTTAATTAGTTTGACACTTACCATGTCACTTTGTATTTTTATATTATATAGTTAATAAACCTACTATATACATACAAACCGACCCCAAGTGGTCCATTAATGATAAAAATATCATGATATAAGTATCTTTGAGGAACCTTAGATTTTTAGGAATTTAATATCAATTAACAATATTATATTTGTTTTAAAAACTCTTTTATATCAATTTTGAGACTATTAAATAGTTGATTTTTGTAAAAATCATCACAGAATGATTACTTCGAAAAAAGTTAATTAAATAAATCTTAACATGTCATATTAACCTATAAAATTAGTGTAATTCATAAAAAGTGTCAAATTATATTTATTTGGGTATTTATAATATCAATTATTTTAATTTTTCACTATTATGGTAATTACTGAATCATAATTGTGTCATAAATAAATTAAATTATTTAATGTCTAAAAATTATAAATAGAATATAATTATGTAGGAAATCGTTTTAGATTTCTAAATAATATTTATAGTCAAAAATCCAACATATATAACCCTATGTAAAAATTGTTTTTCTAAAAGATATATGCTTATGTCATTTTTGTATTTATTTTCACTTAATTAAAATAAAGTGTCCCTGTCACCTACAAGTGGCTCCATGGGGTCCCAAAATCGATCCAAAGATGCCCCCGGTCGGACATGTTTCCACCAATAAGGTTAGGAAACGTTTTAGGGTAATTTAGTATTATTATAATATTATTTTTTAAACCTTATTTACCGGATTTACCCTTATCCATGGTAAATAAAATATTTACCGATGTAATTATTCAAAATGTATAAAAATAAAAGTTATCTATTTACACAATTTGAACATCCTGATTCCAAATATGGAATTTATTTTTCCAAATTAAAAACACAGAAGTGGCAGAAATTAAATAAAAATTAATTCCCGTTGTTAAAACAAAAAAGCGTGTTTTTAAGAGATAATAACTATCAAAAGATTGGAACGTGTTTATGTTTGGTTTAATTGTGAAATTATGTCCAATGAAAAAAATTGAATTAATTGTTAAAAATATATTATAAATATACTCTAAAACTACTCAAATTCATAATTTATCAATATTAATTATTTTGATTAAAAAGGTTGTTTTTAATTAAAATTTAGTAATTTTCACTATTCATCAAAATATGAAAGTTATCCGAAAAGTACCAAAATTTGACCATAGGATAATTTAGATATTCTGAATCCAAAAATTAAGTCCATATTGAGAGATATAATTTATAAAATTTCAAAAAGTAGGTATTACTATTCATAACGGCTAGTTTGATTGGTTGTGGTGTATTAGAATCTCAAAGTTGCGTACAATGCACGACATTGCATTATTCAAAGGGAAACGTACCGTGGATGCTTGTGGTGTTACATTATCCCCCCATTCAATAAATTGCATCCTCGCAATTTTTTTTAAAATTGGGCTTGAGAATATAATGGAAAGTCCCACATCGGAAAAAGAGTCAATAAAACTATCACATTAAAAGAAAGAAAGAGAATTACAAGGGTCACCTGAGATAAACCATACTAGGATTCCTTGTAGGAAAACATGGATATGGACGATAAACTAAGTGTCAAGTTATGATAGGGAGGGATAGAAAACATGATAATGTGAAAGTTAACAATAAGAAAACCACAATCTTGTGTTGGGACAAACGGTCATTAGTCTCTCAGTAGGAAAAGTAAACAGACAACATTTTTTGTTTTAAGTTACATTACATAAGGATGTGGAATTCATTTCTGAGATTGACTAAGAACATAAAGATATATACTTACTTTTTAAGTAGAGTTTCATTCTTTAATAAGTTTTTACCACTAACTCATTTTTTTGAACAATGAGTATTCAAGAAGACTTTGTCACAATAGAAGAGCTAGAATAAACATCTATAGAAATACATGATCCACATAGGATAAACTATATATTTACCTTGTATTTAGAGATTAATAAAATCCAAAATGGTTAGTATAATATCTGATGATCCCCCAAATGGATATTCCATTAGAGAAAAAAAACTAATCTTAATTTCAAAAATTAAACCATCAATACCCCAAAGTTAAATAAATACCATTCAGCAATCAATTGTCCTTAAAATACTTCAATATAATACATACTAATATTGAAACCCAAAACTTATAAGAATGTAGTCTTCCATGTTAAATTGTATCTCCAAATGACATTAATTACTCTTAAAGTCACATTCTTAAAAGTAATTAACCTAATCATTCCCATAAATAACCCAAATCACTCTAAATACACAATAAAAACATAGATAAAAATCCAACAATACTCCTCAAATAAAATCCCATACTATTCTATTTTCCTTGGGGATATAGTGTTCAGAAAAAAAACGAACAACTTCCAAAATAACATTTATCACTTAATCACCAAATCATTTTCCTATACTAAGGGTATTCATTTGATAAGACATAAGATCCCAAATCAAATTATTATTGATCAATAAAATCATTTAACTAAAATAATAGTCACACTAACCAGGGACATCACGTAGTCCAGTGGTACGCGACAAATCCCAATCGCACTTTGGTTGTGGGTTCGATTCCCACAGCTTTGTCCGACGTGATGGGTTGTCACACGGTCAGCGTGTTGTCCTTTTTCAAAAACTATATTTTATAACATTACCAAAATGAGATAAATTCCTCAAAATAACTATAATATAATTTAACCACAAATCTTATCTCATTCCTTTAATTTTTATAATAACTTATAATTTCCTCAAACCCAACGATCATATAAAACCAAATGGTTATTTATAACTATATCCACAAGAGAAAAAATAATTCTTCTGCAAATATCATTCTCACATGGAAAACTGCATGGTTAAAAATACAATAGAAAATTATTACAATGTAAACCCATCAAAAAGTTGTACTAATACTTTTTAAACATTTCTCCAACCATTTATTTCCACATAGCTTCTTCTATGTCCTAGAAAATATCCTATAGAACTGGGAATTCAATCGGGTAATGGCCAGGTCCCCTGCATTTACGGAATATGACTGTAAATGGATTCTTGGGACCATTTTTATCTTCTTCCATAGTACACTTCATTTTTCTTCTGCAATTCTTCACTTTATATCCTTCCTTCACGCACGTAAAGAATTTCTTTGTCCCATTGAGACACTTTCCTGGGTGTCTCCTTCCACATTTCCTGCATGATGGAAATTGAGGATTTCTTTCTCCATGGTCTCCACTACCGGAGATCTTATCATTATTCACCTTTCTCATCTTTGTTGAGTCCAAGAATTGGTTAACATATATATTGTTGATCAAATTTTTGGAAAATTGATTTGGCATAAGGATTATTTCTTTTACGCCTGTCAACATTCCATTTTGTTGCTCATTGCCACCACTGTTCCCACCTTGTACATCATTCTCAATGTCACTATGACTTCCTTGGAATCTAGCCATTGATTAAAACCAGAAATCATTGTGTGAGTAACAGTAGTCATAATATCATTTAGAGATTAACATGTCACCATATTCTCAATTTGAAACACATTAGGATTAACCAAGGTCATTTACTCTCATCTTATATATATAATACTTCAAATCATTTTGTAACGAAAAAGTAAATTATCCTAAGAATATCCACCGGGAGTGTCGTAACCAAGAGTGAAACAAGACCTGTTGTCGTGCACCAGTTCCCGTTCGAGTCTAGCTCAAAGCGGTGTTTTTGGGTTTTACCCCTAGGTAGATCTGTGCCAGAGCCACCTCTACCTGCTCATATCCATACAGGGTTGTATTGCTCGGAAAACTCACAAAATCTCTACAATACCAAAATTCTAGGAAGTTCTTCTATACTAATCCTCAAAGTTCATTTTTGGTCTACGTTCTCTAATCAGAGTTTATCTAATACTATCTTCCAAAGATTGTACTAAATTTCCTATGATACCAACTGTAACGCCCCGACCCTAGTTACCCAGAGTCGGTGCATTATTATTACATAACATTGGCATGATCACAAGAAAGATCAAGTCTCGAAAGACTGATAAGTTTAGTAGCCTTGGAAACACTAGATATATTCATAAGTCTTACATTATATCATAAAATTGAAAACTACAAAATCATATTTTCTTCATAGTCCACACTCATATCGCCACATAATATCCCTGCAGGTCATTCATAAATTACTTCATCACATCCTGGAAAATATACAACATAGAAAAGGGGTGAGCTCAAATGCCCAGTAAGGATAACAATATAGTGGAAACTTTCATAAATAAGAATAAACATTTAAGGCAATGTATAACTAAACAAAAATCCTTCTAAACTAGAACTTCAACATAGTATGGAAAAAATAAAATGAAATAATTCTATTTACTTATTCACATGGACATTCTACTAATCGAATAATCACATGAAATATCAATATTCACTTTCATAATGATGGAATGTATAATGCCATACTATCATAACCACATAGCCAAGGCCTCGTGCCAATACTACAAATAAGATTTGGTCAATGCCTTGTGCCAAGACACCAGATTGTCTCATGAGGCCTACTGATAGATCGAGGAGCTACAGCGGGCTCCACCCGTCACTTACTAAGTCCAATTAATTCCTCATATGAACATGTTTAAACATAAAATAAGCATTCGTATTAAAACTAGCATAAACAATGTAAATACATTAACCTCAAACCATGAATGGTATAAAAATAGCACATCCACAGTCAAACTTAACTCATTCGATACAATATGGAAGATTGTATTGTATCATATGAACCTCAATCGATAATAATGAATGATATTGACATAGATGAAAATAACCATCAAAACTATTTGAGAGAAATATCCCCTTTTTCTTGAAAACATTTAAAAGTCACACTATTTGTGAAGAAGCCGTTTAAAAATAGATTTTTCAATCAAAGTGTCCCATAAATCTTTGAACCTTTTAAAAGGAGTTTAAATTTTAAAACATTAATGTCCATATAAATAAATCCTTAAAACCATTTTTTAAAACATGGACATTAATGTGAAATATTTATAAGAATAATTCTTTAAAACATTTAAAAATGGTATTTTAGTTAGAGTTTCTAACCAAAAGAGAGACACTTGAATACAAATAATTGAGGTAATCAAAACATTTTAATATCATGAGAATAAAGGTATTAATGATATACTATGTCAAAGGACATTATATACACCACATAAAAGTGATTTGGTGTATAACAACAAAGAAGGCTCAATGGAATGTAAATTGAGATGAAATATCTCATAAAGGCCGTATCTTTAGGTTAAAGAAAAATCAATGACATAGTTATTTGTAACAAATATAAATACACTAAATATGATGGGATATTAATTGTAAAACAATCAAAAGAAATTCACACATAATCTAGTAAAAACAGCACCAATGAATTTGATGTTTAACTCAACAAATGGAGAATGAGTTTAAATTAATCTTATCAAATTCATATCGATGACTTGAGAAATTATCAATGGAGTGATTAGGTGTATCGAAAGTATATCCACAGAATATGGGAGTGGAAATTATGACATAAGAAAATTAATAGTGATTCCACACATAATCTCAGAGTAAAATAATCAATGAAGTTTGCATAAAGCCGAATAAATGGAAATTGAAATTTCAAATTTCCTTATCGATTTGGTATCTTACGAAACATACACCCATGAAAGAAGTATAATACAATGATGATGTAAATATTCTTAAATTAAAGTATATTACACAATGAATACAATCATGGGCATTACACACACCACATGAAATAAATAAGTGGTGAACGATGGAATTCTCACTGAATTAAAAGTGAGATAAGAAACCCCTTACTTTGTACTTTTTACTTGGTAGATGGTAGGTTAACCTCCTCTATAATGGTGAAATAATTGTTATTTAATTATAAAATAATCATTTACATTAATATGATATCATATATGATCTTTTAAAATTGATTTGTGAATAATATCTTAGTATTATCGTCATTTCGGGTGTTAACTAACTCATTTTCCTTTATATTCTTTGTTACGTAAGCCATGTTTGTTATGGAGAGGTTGTATCTTATTCATATCCAAAAGTACATCAAGTCCTTGAAAGTTATTTTTAATCATCAAATGAGAATTATACTTGAAAGGATATAATGTAGAATGAATCTCATCGCGTTCGTGGAGGCGGTAGTCCGTACATACGCACGAGTGACGATATCATTCTTTTGATGTTAAAATAATATATAATTGGATTTTATATCATATAGAAATAATAATTATCATGTTATATTTATTATTTACATGAATTACACATCATTATTATACCCATCCAAATAACAATTTATTGAATGAAAATTACACCACGACGTGGAGATGATAAGACGTACGTACACACGTATGGTGACATGCCATTCAAAGGATGGATAGAATACTGAATATGGGTGTACCATATTTAAAATAACATCGCAGTATATAGAAGATACTGTAGTTATTATTTTACAATATAAATAACACATAAAGAAGAAGTGGAAGAAGAAAGGAACTTGAAAAGGGTGGGGAAATTATTACCTATTCTTCGGGTTCATCCTTTTGATTTGATCAAAAGGGATCCTTAGGTTGGATTTATGACTAAAGGAAGGCCTCTAGTATAAAGTGAGGGAAGTTTAGAGAGTATTTGGGTAGAGTTTGGATGAACCAAAGGGATTTTAATGTGTTAATTAGTGATAAGGGGGAGGGACCTTTTATAAGAGGGATGAGGGGCACCTTTGGAAAAGCTAGTAATATTATTTTATAATAAATTCATATTCGGTTTATAATGCCTCCAAAGTGGAATATTTAAATTTTAAGGTGGGGATAGGTCGACAAAAACTAAACCAATATGATTTAGACATGTTTGGGTTACTATATTAACCATATCATTAATTATTAATTCTTAGTTAATTAGTTTGACACTTACCATGTCACTTTGTATTTTTATATTATATAGTTAATAATCTTACTATATACATCCAAGAGTCCCCCCAAGTGGTCCATTTTTTATACAACTATCATGATATAAGTCTTTTGGACGAACCATAGATTTTTAGGAATTTAATATCAATTAATAATATAATATTTGTTTTAAAAACTCGTTTATGTCAATTTTGACACTATTCAATAGTGGGTTTTTGTAAAAATTATCACAGAATTATTACTTTTGAAAATTTTAATTAAATAAATCTTAACATGTCATATTAACATATAAAATCAGTTTAATTCATAAAAAGTCTCAAATTATATTTATTTGGGTATTTATAATATCAATTATTTTAATTTTTCAGTATTATGGTAATTACTGCATCATCATTGTGTCATATATAAATTCAATTATTTAATGTCTAAATTTTATAAATAAAATATATTATGAAGGAAATCATTTTATCTTTCTAATTAATATTTATAGTCAAAAATCCAACATATATAACCCTATTAAAAATTGTTTTTCTAAAAGATATATGCTTATGTCATTTTGTATTTATTTTAACTTAATTAAAATAAAGTGTCCCTATCACCTACAAGTGGCTCCATGAGGTCCCAAAGTCGACCCAAAGATGACCATGGTCGGACATTTTCTACCAATAAGGTTAGGACACGTTTTAGGGTAATTTAGTATTATTATAATATTATTTTTTAACCCTTCTTTACCGGATTTACCCTTAACCATGGTAAATAAAATATTTACCGAAGTAATTAGTCAAAATGTATAAAAATAAAAGTTATCTATTTAGACATTTTGGACATCCTGATTACAAATATGGAATCCATTTTTCCAAATTTAAAACAATGAAGTGGCAGAAATTAATTTAAAATTAATTCCCTTTATTAAATCAAAAAGCGTGTTTTTAAGAGATAATAAATATCAAAAGATTGGCACTTGTTTATGTTTGGTTTAATAGTGAAATTATGTCCAATGACAAACATTGAATTAAATTGTAAAAATATATTATAAATATACTTTAAAACTACTCAAATTCATAATTTATCAATATTAATTATTTCAATTAAAAATGTTGTTTTTAATTAAAATTTAGTAATTTTCACTATTCATCAAAATATGAATGTTATCAGAAAGTACCAAAATTTAACCGTAGGATAATTTCAATATTACGAATCACATAATTCAGTCCATATTGAGAGATATAATTTATAAAATTTCAAAAATTAGGTATTACTATTCATAACGGCTAGTTTTATTGATTGTGGTGTTTTAGAATCTCGAAGTTGCGTGCATTGCACGACATTGCATTATTTAAAGGGAAACGTACCGTGAAATCTTGGGGTGTTACAAGTATTTATCATGGCCTATATTTAGTAATTAAATGAAATGTGTCTTCTTATTAAACTATGCAATGTTCAACAGTTGGATTATGATAAATAGTTCCTTGGACATGCTGATTGGACTCATGAATGATGTTACTCTTATAGAAAAACATGTATTCAATATATTAAATAAATTTTATGGCATCAGAAATTATTTACAATTATTAATCAAATTGAGTGATACATGGGCTCTCCATGTATAATTCATTGGATATGAAAATATATTATATTAAATGATATACACATTGATAAATACTTATGTTCCTTACATGGAATGCCTTTGATGGGATAAGCGGTAAAATAATTATATTATTCCTATAGAACATCCATAATTAATTTATTAAATTGAATTTTATTGGATAAAAGGCTCTGTGAAATATATTAAATATTAGGCGATACATGTGTTCCTAAAAAAATACCTTACATAGGATAATAAGATATTTGAAATTGAGCTCATCATTTTTTCTATTTTGATTAGCATAATTTCTAAATCATAATTGCATAAAAATTGTTCTATCATATATGATTATCATTATATATATCGATGAATTGGTTTATCCTTTGGTCTATATAACTAGTTTTTACTAAATATGTTTTGGATTTTAGCCATGGGTCTTACTTTATAACATACTATCCTTATGTTCAATGTAATATATATTACGATGAACTAGGTATGTTCAGACTGGTGTCTCATAAAGAACATGTTCACAATAAGTTTATTTTAAAATAATTTGTTTACTTCTATTATATATTATACCATCACAATAATTTTTTTCATATTTATATGTTGTAATTCATAAAAAACTATTGGTTTTATCCTATTGAGGTTTTCTCACACCCTATTCTATATTTCATTAGGTGACCAATAATACATTGTATTTATAGGTTAGTATTTTCAATTTCCCCCCTTAATATTTCTATTCTATGGGAGAAGACATGACATGGAGTTTGGTGTTGGGAAAATAACTAGGCTTCCAACCTGTGATGGGTCTTGTATTTCTATTATTACATCCTATATCTAGTCATGTTATTGGTATTTACTAATGTATACATAGAGTTATTTTATTTATGGAATGTATTATTTATACATGGTTGGGTTATATTGCATTGTCTAGGTTATTTTTTATTATTACATGTCTGTTATTATATTCGGGTACATTAATTTATTTATTCTTTTTAAATGTTTATTATGATAAATAGGGTATATTATCCCCACTATAACACATTTAGTTCCTCATAGGTGATTGGATGCCATTAGATTTTGGGGACATTCTCTTATGACCATGTGTAAAATTGGATCATGTCACTTTTTTAGTGGTTCCTAGGATGAGAAGTAAGACTTTCTTTACATTCCTAGAAAGAATCGTATGAGCAGTGGAATTTTATGGACTTCTTAGCTCGTATGAATTTAGTACTTTTGGAATATGAGACAATTTTTTTTTATTATGTGTTTATTTGAAGTCGCTACTTCTCAAGATGATCCATTAGGAATAAAATATGAATGATGGTTTCCTAGGAATTAAAAATTATTTATTTGGGGGGGATACCATCGATGATGTGTCCCTATATTCCGGGGTATCTTTTACTTCATAATATGGTTTCTATAATACTCTGAGATTTTTTGAATTATGTTTTTATGAATTAATTTAATCTTATGTATATTTACACTATACACAACACCAACTTGTCTTGTGTTGCAATGATAACTGTTTCAGAGAAACAAAACATTACTATTATATTAATTTAAATGAAATAGTTATAACCTAGCAATTGAACTATTAATATGAACAATGATAACTATTTTTCAAATTTTAATTAAAATTCTGTTGATAAAAAAAATTTAAAACAACTTTATATGTTTAAAACTACCATTTTATCAAAATCACTACAATTCATGTCCTTCATTTAAAAAACTAAAATTACTTTTAAACGCTATTATAAATTGAATTTTAAAATATAAAATTATTTAAAATTTTGATATAAAAATTAACTACGAGTGATTTTTATTATTTTTTCTATGAAGTATCTAGTTTTAATGAATAGTGAAAAAACTACATTTTAGATAAAAACATCATTTTTGGTTTAAATAACTTTTATACATTAAATTTATTTGTAATGTCACAATATCTGAATAATACCTATATTAATCCAATTTTGGTCATTGTAAATATTTTTACGATGAAATTATATATAAAAACATATTGAACTATTGAATGTCTCTTTTACCCACATTCTCACCACATCTGAGTGATGAGTGTTAAAATTAATGTATTTAATTATTTGAATTTAATTAAAAAAATGGACATACATGGTTATAATCAATAAGAAATTTTTGGTCTTATAGGGTCAACAAAATTTACTATGAATAGTAACTTTAGAATATTTTTATTTACCCCAGTTAATGGTAAATTGGATAATAAATTTTAAAAATGTATTATAATATTATGCGATTAGCCTCACACTTGTAGTAATTTCATTGGATAAGTGGTATTCAACTAAAATAAACATTATAAAAAATTATAACTTTTTTAAGACACATGTGTATGAATATAATTTTTTTAAAATTTTATTTAAAGAAAAGTGCTATATTTAATATTCGTAATGTCAATAAGTATATAAATATAAATTTTTGTTCATACAAAAGATAAAATCGACTATAAATTGTAATTGTAATGATATTATGTTTTTCCAAATCATGATAATTTATTAATAATATTTATCCATAATATAATTAACATAAAATGTTACACAATAATGATGTAGAAATTGTTTAATTAATAAAAGGATAAAATAAATGATATTAAAAATATTAAAATAAATAAAATATTAATTAATTAATGGACTCCATGAATTTATAGGTTACTATGACATGTTAGGAGTTTCCTAAATGGTTTTTTTCAAATTTATATTTAGGGTTGGATTTTAAATAAATATAATTTTGTGAATAGTGTCAAAATTGACAGTAAGGATATTTTTGGAATTTTTTTTATTAAAGTAACTAAAAAACACAGAAATCTTCAAAAAATAAAAATAGATTATGATAAGGTCTAAAATAACATAATGTGTCCATTTATGGAATATTTTTCTTATATATGTAATACTTTCTAGCCTCTTAATATTTAAAATGTTGTCACAGTAATTAAAAATACAATATAACTATTAATGTTAAAAAAAATGGTATGACTTAAAATAAATCCAATACCTATCAAAAAATTATTATATGAATATTATTCGACCCTTATAACATTATGATCGATTTAGAGTTGTTTAATGTAAAATATTCAGCGAAAATAGATTATATATTATTTAAATCAAAGATAGATACAAAGTATAACTATCCTGTATTTAATATCTTTTATGAATTCATATAGGGATAAAAATCAATATATAAATGAATATACATATATATTTTGATATAAATGAAATTAAGTTTACTATAGAAATTTAATTTTATTTTTTAGGAGTTATGTACTAACGTTAAATACTTCTTTAATGCAAGAATAATATTTAATTAATTAATATGAAAATTGAAAAATTGATTTTAATAATACTAATTTTGTTATATTTCGGATCATATAATGTGTATTAAGAATTCCCTAGATCTATATGATATATTTTTGATGTTATAAATAATTATATTCAAATTCCCGCATTTTCTTGATGTTTTTGAATTAGAATTAAATTAATAGTATTAAATTGGACAATGCTGATGTATTATTGAATTAATTTATAATTAAATTATTTAAAATTCCAAAAAACAATAAATAATCAAAAGGGGATAGTATATAGTCTATAACTTCTTCTAATTTTCATTTATGGTTATTTTTTAATTAAATATATGATGAATTATCATATCATATTTTATTATCAAAGGGATTTCCAAAAGACCACCTCACCTATTTTTTAAAAGAGATCCTCTACCCCCACATATTCACATCAAACTGAGAATGAAATCTCATAAATACACTTCCCATTTCATTTATAGTATTCCCTAGTCACATTCTATGGGTTCTTTTTTCATAGAACATCTAATCTAGTTTCTTTAACATGAGATTTAGAATGATCATGTGAAACAAGAGGTAATCTCCTCGACTAATTCTTTTAAATTTATTTCTTCTTATACATCATATTAATTAGTTGTATCTATTAGAAAGTAATAAATATTTTATAGATTGTATTAATATTTTTATTATGATTTTCTAACAAACAAATTCAACCATATATCCATCCTATGAAAAATGAAATCGCCACACGTGCGTACGTACAACTTACCATCTCCATGAAATGGTGTAATCTGTATTTCATTCCCACTTAACTAGGATGCAAATAATTAAGGAACTAATAAATATTTTTTTTATTACATGATATGGATTCTTAGATAATATATACACCATCCATTTCCATACAATTTCAAAAATTATTGGAATGATATCACTGTTTGTGCATACATACGGCCTACCATTTCCACGATGCGATGTGATTCATTATCCTTGATCAACATTAAAAAATTATTATATAAATTTATATAATACATAAAATGACATAATTATGAAAAAATATATAACTATATTCTATGATTTAGAACTAGAAATTGTATGATAAAACATTAATAATAAAATCAAGTAGTTAACACTGAAAAGAAATATCTTAATGAAATATTATTAAATGAGTGTTAATATGATTAATAATGATATATGAAATATAAATATGGTTATTGAAGAAGTTTATAACAGTATTTAATCCATTATATAGGATTTTTAATACATAATAAAGAACCCAAACCTAAGGTAATGGATAATTTCACAATCTTCTTATTATCCAAGATTGTTTATATGTAAGTATTTATTGGGGTATATTTATCCTAAATATCCATGTTACTTTATAATGTTTTTGAAAAAATTATTTCCATTCTTCTAAAAACTATTATTGTAATTTTTACTAATTGGTATATTTTTACTATACAGTTTGAAAGGAATATTCTATCATTTTCCCTATGAAGTAATTTCTGACATATCTATCAAAATTATTGGAAGAATGTTTTTAACTTTTATAGAATGAAAAAAAGTTTACTCTTTCCTGATTTCATAATGCCTTGAGGATTACCTTATAACATAACATGGTTGTTTTTAATGAAAATATTTTCTTCTAATATTTCCCTATATTTAAATAAAAGTAAACAATTTCAATTAAGACATGATATTTTCCTCAAAATCTATTTGAAACTATTTTTCATGACTCATTTATATGTTGTCAATGTTTCTATAATGAAAAGTGTTTTGGAAATGTGTTATGTTTTAAAAAGTTATTTTTATGGGAAATTTATGTTCAATGTAATATTTAAAAATCCTACGCCATAGAAGATGACATACATTGTTATAGTTGAAAAATAACATTCATATTCTTTGTCTATATAGATTATGTTTTGATGGATTTTTTTTTAAGAAAAAAACTTCTTTTTTGGGTTTTCATATTGATGAAATGATTGTGAAACCTATATCATTTAAACAAGTTATGATATGATCACATGTTTGTGACACTCATTCCATTTTATTCATTTTGATTTTTTTTTATGATCTTGTGGGACATACTTTTATTATTTAATTAAGAGATGTGTGGTACCTATATCTCCCTTTAATGCATTGGGTAATTGTGAATAATTCATTAGGTATATATGTTATTTGTGTACCTAATTTCATGTCCAAAATTCTATGTGTGGACTTGGTTTTCTTATCAATGATACTATAAGTGGACCTGGTTTTCATGTCCTTATATTTATGTAAGGGAAGGATTTGGATTACTTAATTTAATGAGTGTACCTGCTAATATCTGTATATGTTCAAAAAATTAAATTTTACTTGTATGTCATAATTTCTTTCTTTTGATAATACAATGATTTCATGGATAATGTTCCTTATTTACTTATGAGTCATGTCGTATGAACATACAATATCTTGGCCATGAATCATGGATATGATTTTTTTGATATGATGGGTATGATCTTTAAATGTAAAGCTCATGTTTTGGTACCCTAATTTTCTTATTATTCATTCATATCTTCCATGTTTACCCTTACTGAGCTTCTGATCTCACCCATTCATATGTTTCTTTTCCCTGGCACGTAATGAATGTTAATAAGTATGAGGTTTAAAAATGGTTTTAGTTAGTATGAAATATAAAAGGAGAACAAGTAGATGTGTTATGAACTATGTTTTTATTTTTCCATGTGTCAACAGACACTAAACTACTATAGTGTTAGGGTGTGTGCTTTTCATTTCATAATAATTATGTAAGATCAATGTACATCATGATTGGGTCGCTATATTTTTTCATTCACACACAATTTAAGAATTATTTTATCTTGTATTTAGATTATTTATAGAGGATGGTACACGTTGAAATCATAATAATGCATTATAATATATGGAGATGTTTCATATAGCCTTTTATAAAGTTAGATATTACAGATTTTATTTCCCTTTATTACACTTTTTAAAAGGTAAAGGTTGATAATTAAAAACCTCAAATTTTTCTTCATCCTCAACCAGTGCTGACATGGAAATGGGATGAGATATAAATGGACATTATAGTAGGGTATTCATGGAGACCTTCAAGAAATAATGAAATATGGTAGGAGATAATTTTATTTATCAAACTGGATTGCATAATTAATATTCATGATGTATACGAGGATGAGGTCTTATGAAATATGTATATTCATGAGGTCATCAAGTTGTATGGAGTTTCATTCTGCAGTCATTTATGATAGTAACCATTGGTTTAGTTTTTATGGTTATTGGGTCCTCATAGGGAAAATTGTGTCCTAGATACTGTATAAAATTACATACCTTCCTCATATGTATGGCTATATAGATGAAACACAATAGATTTTTGAGGTTATACTATGTGATTATGTATTGATATTGGAGGATCTTGGGATAACCATTGGGGACTATTTTATTTTTCCAATAATAAAATATTCTATTCATCCAACATCATTTCACCCTTTTAGGCCATGTATTAATGAATATTTAAATCAACTCTTAGTTTATTATAAGATGAAAAAATTCCTAACTGGGACCTAGTTTGGTCTAGGAGATGAAATATTTAGTTGATTTTTCAAATAATCATAATTACACATATCCTTTACAAATTCTATATATACTTCATTAATACACATTATAGTTTGGAGTTAAAATCCTAGTGTTTTTTTAGTTTCACCTATTTTAGGCCACCGATGACTCAAAAAATATGTAACATGAAAACCAATATACATGAGAAATTATTTTTTTGTTGAGTCATTTAGAAATTTGGATTTCCATGTTAATTTACAACCACCCTTGAAATTAATTCCTAATGTGTTTTGTGTGTCATATCGTAGAAAGTGTATTTATAATCCACTTCATATATTTATTTGGGAGGATCTTGATGTCAAACTTAATTTAGTTTTGGTTGAGATGATAGTATAGATTATTGATTCTTATATAACATTTCATTATGGGAAATCCATTCCCTTTGGTTAGGTTTCATGGAAAAATGGTTCTGATCTACATTAGATATGAGAGACTGAGGCACTCATGATAAAAAATTATCTCATATCTTCGATATGGAGTCCTCTTAATTGGCCTCTAAAGGGTAAAAATAAATTTATGGTGGGGAGAATTGTATCATCTGGATATTTTCATTTAGGATATTTTTTCACTTCCTATTTTCTTTTACTTTCATATGTGTTGGGAAGGATCTATTGTCTTTAGTACCCTTTTCATCTATAATATTTATAGTAATTAACAGGGAACACTATTAAATTTTATTTAAAATATTACCATTATACAGTGAATAGTGTTTGTGTAAAGTTAATGAATTTATACCCATATATAGTGGGTGTTGTGTAAAGGTAACTGTAGAACACTTAGGTTCACATAAGGGTAAATTATCTATTGTACAAGGTTAGGGTGAAAATTCCATGAACTACATAATGGTGGTATATGAACTGTGTATATTTAGAGTTTTTTTATATGACGTCCGTAAGGGTTGAGGAATTTTTCCACATGATATATAAGTGTAAAAGCATGAGCATATTCACAATGTATTGTTACCTATGGAACTGTGTAAGTGTAGTATTGTTAAATATATGGGACAAATGAGTGGTAAATAAAGATAAGTTGGAATTTTTAAGGCCCAAAGCTTTGTAAGTCATGGATTTAGTACTTCATGAAAGGGTAGATCACACCATGAGTAGGGCTAGAATCATGTTTCTTTGACCTATGTAGAAGTATGGAGTGATTCATGTAAGTGAACTATGGAATTTTGAAAGGTAGCATAAGGAAAAATAAAAGTTTCATGAGGGTAAGAAAAAGAATCACCTATAATAGAACAATAAATCGGTACCCATATATAACAACCACGATCTGCTTAAGGTTCAACTGTGGTACCATTACGTAACTCCCTTTTTATGTAAAAAGTTTTTTTTCCATTTCTTCATCCCTTGGATACCCATGTAAGATTCATTTATAAATCTAAATACCAAATATTAACATAATTGATTCCTTAAATCTTATGACGTTTTAAAAAACTCTTTTAAATGATTCCAACCTTTTTTATGTCATGATTCAGTTAAAAATGAAATTTTAATATGTTTTTTAATTTTGGGTTTCATTTCTGTGTAGTAATATTCCTACTATATTTTAAATATTTCTTGAAAATTACACAATTTACTCTTCTATATACTATTGACGGCTTTTGGGGTGTCTAATTTTATAGATTTGATACATGTTGATTCTTTCTAGGAGATTAGAGAAGGGGAATTATGGTCTCGTCTACCTTGATCACATTGTTTGAGTGTTGGTGGGATTTATTATCTTATTTTATATTTCTATTCTAGGATGTGTATCTTTGGTTTATGGAATCATTTTTTTAATATAGGATTCTTACTCCTCATTAGTTATGGGTTTGTTATTGTCTTTTGGAGTTCTCTACTCTTGAGTTAGGTGATTTCTTAAGGAAGTATTTAAAAAATTGAACTCCTTGATTATTGGCTATTTTTAAATTCATTCCAAACCTCGTAACCTAATATGGAATTGACAAACATGAAAAATTATTTTTAATGGAATGGAGTATAAATATGAAATATTCAATTTTCAAATTACTTTCAAAATAATGTATAAATTCCAAAATATTTCTTGACCTGAAGGATATGGAATAAATAATGACTTTAATAAAATAAAATGTCATGAAATGTTTTATGGTTTTAATCGTTATAGTTCGATTTAAATTTTTATAATTGTTTGATGAAAAAATCATTGATTTTGGATTTAGAAATTGATGGATTTAATTGAAACCTGAACATGGAGCCAATTAAAAATTTGATTTAGGAATTATTTAAAAATTATTAAAATTAAAATATATCCCGAAATATTTTAGGACTAATCCTCTGATCATGACATCCTGGTTTGTTTGGGATGGATTATTCACACATGAAGTTATTTTTTTAATTACCATGGAAAGGACAGAATATTTGATAATAGACTTGTATTACTATAGGCATGATCCATGTGTGTGCACACCTGGATCCATATATAATTGATATTTTGTGAACCTCATAAATTAATTTTATGAACGAATACTTGGGCCTTATATTTCTTATGAAATACATTTTGTGATCCTACTGGGATTTGTAAACCAAACCCTACATTTTTATATTCAAATTTATAGATACTAAAATTTTATGTCAAGGAAATAAAACAAACCACATGTAGGTGGTGGGTTTACCTCACATATGGAATCATTAAGAATTAAGATAACCCAATAGAGTTTGTGAAAATTTTTAAAACCCATTTTTTAATACTTTTACCTCAGTTTTTGTGGAACCCATACTCCTTTTTGGATTTTGTCATATTATGTGTATTATTGAATTTTTTATACCTACTTCATTAGGTAAATATTTTGTAAAAATCATCCCTTATTGGTCTTAATGGTTGATCATTTCTATTCTCCAACCCATGGTGATTTGGAATTCCCGTTGGGTGAAACTATGATCTGTTCGGGTGCCATTTTGCGAGTCATCCGATATTTTTTGCGACAATTGTCATTAATATATGTTTTTCTCTCTTTATATACATTAAATGTTATCATCTCCAAGAAAAACTTTTAGAATATAGTTTTTACATTAATAATGTTTTTGTTGCGGTAAATAATCTTATATAAAATGATATTATTTCTATAAAATATCATGTTCTTACCCATTGAATCATTATGGTATGTAATTATTTGGGTATGTTTTACCACATACATGAATGATGTTATAAAGTTTATAAAATTTATTACTATAAAGACAAAAACCTAGGCAATATGATGTAATAATAAAAAATTTCATATTTTTTAATTCATGAATTGTAAAATGCCAAATTAGAATCACCAATTAATTTAATTATTTAATATGTTCAATAATCACATTTATGGAAACATTTAAGGGTACCATGTAAACTATCATCATAAGATCCATTTAATGTATATAGGACTCCAAAAATATATCAAACACATATAATAATTATTCAAAAACATTAATTATACGATGAACCCATAGAAATAAGCAAAGAATGATACGTCCAAACTGAAGTATGTGTTGAAAATGGAACAGTTAACACCCATGTATTATTTCTAGAAATATAGAATTTCCATATGGGTAATAAGGAATTGGAATTAAGTGGTTTTAATTTAAATATATTTTAATATCATTATTATAAATATTAATAATGAACTCAAAAATATTACCCATGATGTTAGGGTGTGTCCAACTAAGAGGATGTCCATGGTAGGGGTATCCTTTCAAGTGTCACTATGAAATCAGGATTGATTATGGATTAACATCCATGATAGTAAATTTTATATTATTCTATCAAAACATTCATTTAATTTATTATAATTTTTTTATTTAAATTATTTAATGAATCCCACGCATTTTTGGGAATTTTTGTGAAAAAGTTTATATTTAATCATTCTTGGTGAGTTTGGTTTGTTGTATTTTTTTTCAAAACCATTTTTGTGGTTCTCACTAAGGCTGATAATGGTTTCACTATTTGTTTCATTATATATCATGTGATAATGTTTTATTATACTATAATGTTATTTCAGAAGGTGTGGTTATTATATAAAGTGGTTTTATTTGAGTTTTAGGGCATTGTTGATCCATATAGAAAAATTAGTGACGGGAAAATTATAAAAGTTGATGTGTTCAATGTTTGCAATCATTTAATTCACATAGTTATATTTAGTGGAATAGAAACATGATTCATGTTTCCGAATTCTGATTTGAACAATTCTACGGATTCTTATACAAGCACTTGTTCTTAATGTAGATGAATTTATATTTTCTTTATAAATGTATTGGATTTCTATAAGTTGCCTAAATTCGAATACTCCCTGGAAATATAATAAAGATGAATCTTGAGTAGTTTTCAATACTTCTATTCTCATGGGATTAAACTTTTCAGCCATGATTTAGTCTTGCATAAAAGGTGTATATGGCGGTTCCTGATGAGAATTAAATGGGGATTTCCTTATATTATAATGTGATATTGTCATATCATTTAATCATAGTTATTTAAAGAAATTGTGAATATCATGGGTTTTTTTCAATAGGATGATCAACAATATTTTCTTATACATGTCCACTATGGTATTGTATAAAGGAGATATTTGTGAGCATGGATCATTTTCTCAATGAAATATTATAAGAGAGAGACAACAAGTGATTGAGAGAGTGAGGAAATATTATGTTTCCAAGATTTTTTTTGTAATTAAAGAAAATATATAGGATTTTGGTAGTAAATGATATCACTATGTGTAAATTGTATTATTGGTACAATTTTATAGTTACAGATACTAGTGTGAGATTTTACTCTATGGGGAATAAGAAGAGAAGGTGGATTTTGAATTAAAGGATAAAGATTTAAGGATCACCATATGATGAAATATGTGTCCTTAGGATATCAGATATGAGTATGATGATATTTTTTACAGATAATAAATGTTTGAAAAGTGGATATATTCTTTCATGCATATTTTGGAGGCTCTTGGAAGTGGATCATAATATATTATTGAATCATCCTAGTTCATTTTTTTGATAATCATCGTTTTATATCAATATATTTTTTATGTTAGTATGTGTTGATATCTTGTGTGATTCCTAACATGTGTGGTGGCATGCCATATGAATTCTTGTAAAAATATTTCACTTGGGAAAATGGTGGAAATAATATGGGGTTTGGGTGAATGACCATGCACGCCTGGTTTTAAAACTCCACATTCATTCAAAACCCAGTAAATATTATGATTTCATTTAACTATCATTTTTTTCATGATCATGTGATGATTATATTTCATATTTTCTGTGGATCATACTCTAACAAGTCACATTGGTTCATTTTTATTGAATTGAATTTATAAAATAGAAATCCACATATTCATCCCCAACAACCTTTCTTAGTGGAGGGATCTAATCATACATGGAACATCAATTGGTATCAAATAAATTTCTTTCATTATTATCCAATAACTTATTCTTTGTTCCATGTATAATATAAAAACAGTTAATAGAAGTTATATACTAAAATTTTTAATGCATAATTATCATATTGAAAATAATCACATATCAACATATCTTTTAACTTTATGTACGAATGTTCACGATGCAGTGATAGTGGGTTTTCCATTATTCAAAAATGACGGTCAGATAAAATTCTATAACAATAGTAATAAGAACATAGATGAAAAACAAAAAAATTCTATTCTCATTCGTTATCAAATAAATATATCAAAAATGTTATGGGCTCGAAAAACACAAAAAATGGGATATGTGGTAGAGTAGTTATGAAGGTAATGTAAAAGCTATACGAAAAGCTAAAAATACAGAGATTAAAAATATAAGTCAGTAAAATTATATAAGATGAATATTATTATGATTTATCTACTAGAGTAAATGAAATAGAGAGTATTATTTAATGATTTGCTGGGAAACAGGATGATTCTACAGTTATGAAGAAATTGATGAAGAGTTCTGTTGATATATTTGATCATGAAATCTTTACTCTTTAAGATAGACAAGTTTATTATCATAAAGAGTTAAAAATTTATTCATATTATAATAAAAATGAATTAAATATTCATTGAAAAATAAGGATAAATACGACATGAATTTTGAAGCCATGTGTAATATATAATTTTTCAATGATGACTATGTTACTAACATATTTGATTCTGAAAAAAAAAGATTATCAAATTGATTTTTATTTTATTCTAAAAATAATCTAATGGTTAAAATAAATAACAATGTTTCATTATTTGGTAGATTATATAAATGTAATGATAATGGAAATTTTTAGTTAGGTTTCTAAAAAATAATTCATAACATTATAGATCAAAAAATGATTAAAAGACTCAACGAATAATGTGATGAAAGAACTCTAATTTATATTCAATATACAGTGGAGGAAAGAATAGATTTGAAAGAACCAAAATTTGTAATATTATGATAATAACATGGGATGCTGACCATATCTCATTTAGTGATTCTACTAAAGCGAGGCAAGAAAAAAATTAAAAAAGTTAGGGAGCATGTTTATAAAACTACTGATAGATCTAGTGAAGATGGTAATAATTTAGGACCAATAGTTTATAAATATATGCTAAAATATGAACATGCATTATTACTTGACTAAAACAATATTTTGTAGATTGATAATAATAATATGGCTAGAGAGAATAAGAAATTTGTTTATAAAAATTAATGGTACGCTAAAAGGTTGACAACATTACATAACAGAATATAAATCTTTGTTTGAATGTTGTAAAATGTGAGATGATAATAAATTATCTTGAATAAAACCCATTTTTAAGGATAAATAATTATCACTCCCATAATAACAATATTTTGAAGCTAATAAATATCAAAAAAATCTCAATAAGTTCCTAAAAATACCTATTAATGGTAAGGAAAACTCTTTTATTGTTATAAGATAATTCTAGTATATTCATCATCAAAAAATCCATTTCAAAATCTATTAACACATATAATACATGTCTAAGTCTCAATTCTGATAAAATATCAGTAAAAAACAAAATAATTTCATGAAAAAGTACCTAATTAATAAATAAGATTTAATGGAACTTTATTTCATAATTTGATACAAAATTAGTTTAAAAAATTTCTATAGATTCCCTATTTTGTAGTGAAACTTTACATATACAACTCTAGGATTTCAAGATGATTTATATTTAAGGGTTATTTATGGTTCTATTAAATGACCAAAAAATAATAATATAATATTGGTATAAAATGACTTTTATAGGGGAAAGGATATAACATATGGGGAATAAGATCAATGAGAAGAAATAAGAGTCTTTAGGATGAGATGTAAATTTGTTACAAGTTGACATTGTAAAACAAGTTTACTTGAACTGACGATTTATATTGAAGTCATGATCAAATGGTACATAGACCCTAGAATTTCATGACATTATTAAACAATAATATCTCTCTCTATAGTAATGGGAAATCAGTTCAAGTTAAAAATGATGAAAATTCATATTAGGTAGTAGTTTATTTTAATGTAAAAAAGAACACAATTTCATTTATACTTGGTAGTTGGTGTTTCCACCATAACAATGGTAATTATAAATTAAAAAACAATTATATTAATGGTGGAGGTGTTTTGATATTTTGTAGTGAGTCTTCCATGAAAATTGATGGAATTTTTATGAAACAAATTTGAAATGATAATTTGATGTCAGATGATGTTATTTATGTTTAAGGGCTAAATAAAAGCATGTTGTGTGTTATCTGATATTATGATGGTGGGAAAGAGGATACATTTGAGAAACAAATGTGTAATTAAATCAAATGGGATGGGTTAATTGTCTCTCATGGTAGTATAAAAAATGTAAATTTATTATTGAATGTTTGTGATTTAATACATGTTACTAGGGAATGAAAGATGAGAACATTTTAATGCATGTATGACTATGGTATCTATGTCCTAGAAGACTAAAAATGATTATGAAACAACAAGTAGTATGATATTTACCAATTATAGAGAAATATCAATAATTAATTTATGAGACATGTCAAAAGTGAATAATGACACAACATACTCACAAGATTGTTAATATTACTGCAACAAGATAATTGTAGATAGTCCATATGAATATTTGTTGGTATATGAGAAAAAATTATACTTGTGGTGATTTTTGATTCATTTTATTAAAATAATACCAATCTTATATTACTAATTTTTTTTCATCAAGCACAATTTTTATGCTATTAGGTTTTTTAAAATGTATACAATTTAGGTTGAAATGGAGACTGTATTTTGTATTAAGAAATTTTGATATGATAATGTGAAAGAGTAAATTTATATATATTTTGATTCATATATTAGAAAGAATGGAATTATGAATTATCATAACACACCTAATACACAACAACATAATGTAATTTTATAGATGAATAATAGGAACATTTTTTAAATGAGTCGAATAACGCTCTCTGAGATAGATATTTCACAAATACTTCTTGAGAGAAGCTATATGAAATACGATGAAAAATCAAAATATATGTATTTTGATACTTGAGACACTTGCTACACTATATAATATATCAAACCAAAGAAATCATATATTGAAGTATTTTATGTTATTCGGCTGTTCTTTTTGTATTATAGTCAAAGTAATTTGGATTGAATTATTATAGACAAGGCAGATGACTGTGCCTTTATGGGCCACTTATATAATGGGAATGGATATAAATTATGGATCAGTAGATTTGATTTAATAATTGAGTAGCCATATTTGAATATTGATAAAAATATGGGCTAATGAAAACAACGGATTAAAAAATATTTTGATTATTCTATATACAACTATGATAAGAGTTTGAACTGATTTTTTGAAAAATATAATAAACAAATAGATAGTAAGGAGTTGATGCTATTTCAGAATTTTCGAATGATGATGATGAATGTGATGTCATTGATAAAAACTAGATTAATGGAATAAATATAAATGTATTATATAATGAATTTGTTCATTAATTAATAATAATACATGATTAATTAAATAACATTACCCTTAATAGCACCTGAACATTCCATAAGTATTATTCCTTTTGGAATTAAGAATGTGGCATAACATATTGAACATGGTATCCAAAAAACATTATTAAAAAATATATAACCTGATTCTAAAATTCCATTTATTTTAAATCTTTATGGGGTAACCTTTTTTAAAACATAATAAAGGGGTGAGATATAAAGACAAATAAGGGAATAAAAAATTCATAACAAGAAGAATATAATACATGATTGAAAATAGACATAACATTGGGGAATAAAATATAAATAATAAGGCTTTATATAATATTATAATAAAAACATGGGAAATTTGACATCAATATAAAACAATATATCAGAAACATATGTCATGGATAAACCACTAGGTCATCAAGGTGGAAAATTTCCCAAAAAGGAATCATGCTCACTCCTCCCAATGTGATGTATCCTTTTGTTTAACATTACCGAATGAATTGGTTCACAATATGGGTGCACCCATCATATTCATTTAATACTCATGCATAAGTGTTCCAAAGTGGTCAAAAAACATGTATTCATTCATCATTATAATTTATTCAATTATTAAGAATTGTGGAATGAATTTATTTAATTACAAAATTAAAAAATATATGTTCATAAATGTGACAACCATTGATAGGAAATTAGTATGGTATTAACTGTACAATTGTTTTGGCATGTTAGATCATGGTGAAATTTTAGTTGCATAAAAGAGTCAATGAGGGATTCTTATATATGGATTGCTGAGAGATAAATTTTACTATCATAACATAGAAGAAAATGGGAAGTAATATGTACATGGAATGCCATATCACATCATTATAAATTTTTAAATAGAAGGAATATGGAAATAACGAAAATTGAATATCGGAAAAAATCATAACTATACTTCAGCTTGGTAGTGGGTGTACATAAAGGATCATGTGAGACTTAATGAGGATAAAATGGGATATAATAATTTATAAATTTGGTGGATTGTGTGGGGAATATGTAAGAACATATTCCATAATAATAAAATGTAATTTTAGAGACATAACATAAATGAAGTTCTCAAATGGAAATGAGAAGAGATAAATCTATTATTAAATTTTTGCAAGGTAAGAGGTGTGCATAAAAGATCATTAGATGATTGAGGAGTGTTAAAAGGGTCTCTAATCATTTATAAATCAAAATTAATATATTTGGGAAATATAATAACATATCCCAAAATGAATAAATTTAAATTAGGAAGCATAAAATATAATGTGCTTGATTAACAATGAAAGAGGAAGGTCTCTTATAGAATTTTGGCATTGTAACAGCTTAGGTTAGGGTCTAAATAGGAGTTGATAAATGATTTATAATTGATATAAGATTGGTTTTAATGTTAGGTAATTGTTGTAAACGAAGGATATTATAACTAAATGAAATTAAGAAGACTAATTTCCATTAATGTGAATGAATTTAAAGGAGGAGAGGAAGGTGATGATCTCTTACTAAAATTTGTCATTGTAATATGTGTATTCAAAGGATAATAGAAGTATTAATGAGAGTTAAAGGTAGTTATAATCTTTTATAAATAAAATTCAATGTAATGGGTATATCGAAGACCATATCACATCATAGGAAAAATTAAATCTAGTGGGAAAACAAAATGAAGTGCTTCATGAAAAGTGGGGAGTGGAAGATACGTTACTTGAGTGTGTGAAACCAAAAAGATTGGGTAAGGATTCCTAAGAGATTAGGTGTTCCTTGGGGGACACTAAAGTGTTTTAGGAAGAGTATGGAAGTGGTCCATGGATTTTTAGTGAATATAAATTGATGGTTTTTTGGGTTTTTATATTATAATAGGTGGATTTTATTTATTATTTTGGTTTTGGACACTACATACTAAAATATCAAAAACCAAAAACCACCACAATGTTCATTTCCATGGTTCCTAAAAAATGTAAGATGATTTTTAATTTATTAATAATGGATTGGAACATATAAAATTAATTCGACTACTTATTTGGGGGTCAGTCACACTCTTAAATCAATGATTTTAAAACCAAAAAATATATTATTTGTTTTGGAGGATTCATAATGGCTTTATGAATTAAATAAAATAAAAAAAATATAATATTATTTTAAATGAATTATTTTTGGCCATGAATCCCATTTATTTAAATTATTTTATCACATTTGGTTAAATATGATGTCAGAAAACACAATGTATATTTATTCAATATTTAATTTTGACATTAAAATTTGACTATTTCATGAAATTATGAAAAATTCACTATTTGATAATTTTGACATTATAATTCAAAAAATAATATTAATTTTATCTATAAATTTTCATATCTATTTTAATTTTAACATTTACTATTAAATTAAATTTGATTAATAATGTTTGTGGTTTTAGACAACAACGGTTTTCAAACCTTTATAAAAATTACATTCAACATTATAAAAAATATATAATAATATAATATAAAAAAATGAATTTAATAGTAACATTTAAATATTATTTACTTCAAAAACTGATTAATTGATGAATTCACTAATCGAATATGAATATTTAAAAAAAATATAATTTCTATTTTATTATATCAAAATAAAATTCATTTACAAAGTATCAATAATTGGGTGAAATATATATTAATCATTCTAAAAAATATAATGAACATAAACATATTGAAAGGGTCTTGATACATATCCCTTTAATACACAAAAAAATTAACTAAGTGTTAGGGAACTATAGTGCTACATTCATGGGGTGGTTCGGTGAACAAGGTTTGGGATTTGATCTCGATGATCTTCATCTTCTACCAGAAAAGGTTTCACTCGTGATTAATTTGTTTGATCACATATTTGGCTTGGTAATGTGAAATTTCTAGATGTTCTATATTCCCCAGATGAAATGATAAATGGGTTTCATATGGTATGATCAAACTGGTTGAGGTAGCTACTTACATTGTCTATATATATTTGAAATTTTAAAACCCCAAATTTATACAAATCTGGTGATCACTATTCAAAGTATTTATTATCAATGATAAATATAATTAACACTATTATAAATCCAATTGGATATAATATATTAAAATAAGTGAAATTGATTTATATAACCATATTATTGAATAAGACATTTAATTAAAAAACATTGGAATTTAATTAAAAACAGTCCGAGTTGTTAAAATCATCACCATTAAGAAATTTCTCCTACAAATTTTCCATTTCTCACTCTAAAATAGATGAGTATAACTTCATTTAATCACCTCTTATGGTTACCATGTTGCATATTAAAACATATGGTATCTCCAAAAGGCATTAAGAGGGAGCATTTTCTTATCTTTTAGAAAATTTTCTATAAGATTTAAAGTCTTTACGGGATACTTGTAATAGGAATGGTCATTATACCATTGTTCTACATACTGATTGAGTACATACGAGGGTCTAGTGTGTAACATTAAAAGAGTAACACATGAAATTCATCATGTACTAGATATTGGTAGGGTGGGAGTTCTAGTCATCAAGTTTATTATCTAATGAAATCAAGGATCAGAAAGGGGATGATGAATATTGGTATAAGCATTCATTTTTTCCCAAAACAAAATGCATTCATCGATAAATATATGAGGAGGAATAACATGTATCCAACATAAACCTCTAGGTATCTATGTCCATTTCTATGATAACTCTTCTATAAAGTATTAATAGACTTAATGTGATTTAGCATTTTCTTAAAATATCCCACCATTTTTTATATTATTTAAAGATCTAGTAAATTTCATTCCCCAACATCATCCCAATATGTTTGTGTTCGGAACCTCTTCCCATAAATAGATTAATAGTGAGCCATTTGGATTCTTTGCTTGAAACTATTGTCGTATGATAACTTGACCAGAGGAAGATGTTGGTTTCATCCTACTTCAATGTTAGTTGATGAAGCTCTAAACATGTCATTAAGTGGTCAGATATTTTGTGAATATTGGCCAAACGTTATAGGGTGATAAGTAATGACGACGTTCAAATCAGTATTCAGAGCATTTTGGAGACTCTTCCGGAACGTATTGGTGGATCCTAGATCTCAACCGGATACAATAGATTATGTTACTCCACGCATACTTACCAATTATCTGACGTATATTTGTACAAGATGATTAAGATATAAATCCTATACAATTATGATAAATTGAGCATTCATTGTAATATGATCCATAATAAACCAAATATCATTATTTCCCTAGGGTTTTCAGATGTTTAGTAACAAATAAACGGTGTTTTCCTTCCACTTCCAAGAGGGAATGGGTAATTGTTTCGTCATCCCCTTTGATTTTTTCTTTTCCACATTCACATGTTGGCATAAAAGACATATTGATTTATAATCCAAGATATTCATATTCATATTGATCCACAAATAGCCTACTCATAGATGATGACACATCTTTTTTCTTCCTGGGTAGATGAATAAGGTTGAGTTATTTTCACCATTCAAAAACTCCTTATCTAATTTATGATTTTATGGTACACACATTCTTGACCTAAATATCACAAATCCATAATTATTAACACATAATTTTTAGTAATTCTCTTTTCTTATAATTTATACATTCTTAAGAATTACCATATAATCTCTTTGATCATCTGTTAACCTCTTCAGAATGGATGGTTGAGCAATCATTTGTGAATTTATTGATTATGTTCCACCAATTATGATCCCCAAGTACATCAATTTTAAATCTAAGAAAATATTACCCCTTTAATTTCTCATTTGTGATAGAATTTTTGGATCCTTCTTACATTGAGCATCTTCTACATTATTTTCTTTACCAAGATGGCATTGGATTGAACTCTTGTAGTCCTTGATTATCTTGAACCATCATAAATGGGGCATATTATGCACTTTCTGTGTGTGTATATAATTGAGGATTTTGTGATTATTATATATTTTAATCTTCTCCCCAAAGAGATAATTCTTCAATATTTTCAATGGGATACTCACTACTACCAAACTCTAGATCATGAGTTATGTAGTTTTTCTCCTGAATATTCCACTTTCTTGAACAATTGGAAATAGATTTTTTGTATTGAAATAAGAGACAAACCAATCAATTATTCATCTAATCATTTGATAACAATAAAGTATCTCCACTTGTGGGTAGTGTGAGAACTTGTTCTATGATAAGCCTAATTTTAAATCCCTTGAAGCTATATTTACATTGATCATTCTAAGAAAACATTACTCCCATCTATGCTATAATTGATAGAGGGTTCTATAATCATGAGAAATGTCTCAAAATCAAAGATAATACCAATATAATATGAGAGAACTATGAATATCTTCCACATATGTTTCCCCATACCTCATTAAACTACTTCTATATTTCAAAGAACCATAGATATCCCATTTTTTAATTATATTCCCCAATAAATAGAATTCCATCATCCATATCTCACATATATTGTACTTGTCATAAATCCTCAATTTTTATGGTCTTTAGAATAATTTTCATATGCTCCACACGTTCGTCCATTATTTCAGAGTATATTCTAATATCATCTATAAATACTACCAAACAAGTTTTGAGTAAATACTTAATGTCTCATTTTTTTCATGTCCATGAAGATTTATGGAGCATTAATGGTCCCAAAAGGAATAACTCTGAACTTATAGTGCTCGTACCTTATATGAAAAGCTATCTTAGAGATATTTTCCCTCGTGTCACTATCTTGGTTATGTATGGACCACAGATCCACCTTAGAGAAGTATTATTCTCCAAAAAGATGATTGAAATAGTAATCAATCCAAGGTAGATAATAATTTTTCTTTATCATGACCTTATTTAGTCCATAAGAATTAATGTAAAGGAAAATTGGCATTTCCTTATTCTAGAAGTAGTGGACTAATGAACCCCATGGTGAATCACTTTGGTGTATAAACCCATTATCAGAATTCCCATATAGTTGATTCAGCACCTCATGTTCCACAACTAACATTCTATATGGAGTTATGGAACTTAGTAATGCCATAGTTGTGAGGTTTATTGAATATTAAACCTCTGGATAGGAGGAACAACAGAAAATTCCATACGAAAAACATTATCATATTCAAACATGATTGGAAAGTCCTCAATTATTATTCTTTCTTTAGACTCAATCATGTAGGATAGATATTCAGGATCATAGTGTACTAATATCCATTGTTGAGATTTTGGTACTAAATATGATTCATCTTCTTCATTTAACATGTACAGAATCGGGGGTTGATTCACAATATAGAGAGTAATTTCTTTATCAGTGAAGTTTTTGTTTGATATATTTTGAGAAAGCCAATACATGTCCATAATTGCATCAAATTCTACCAGAGAAACTATGATAATGTTCACTGTGAAGTTCATCTCAAAAATTGAGGCAAGATAGGAGTATTATACTTGAAAGGAAAGAATATCCCCATTTTCCATTTTCAATGACATCATTACCTCCATGATATTTGGGGGATCTTGAATAGTTCTACTATACTTTGCTGATAGAACTAGAATAATAATGTATGTTCTCTATTACTGAATGAATTACTAGTGCACATTTCACCACTCCTTTTTCAAGATCCTACTTAATGGTAGTGATGAAAAAAGCTTAACCTTTTAGACATGAAGGATGTTGGTTGTTTCCATGAACCCTTAGATTTGGGAATTGGTTTTAAAAGTTCTCTGGTTCCATGCAGTTAAATTAATGATCAATGCATTGCAGGATGACTAGATAATTCTTTTCCTCCATATCATTAGTGTTTTTATCCCATCAATAAATTTTCAGTGGTTTTCCTTCATGCACTTAAATCATTTCTCTTCCTACCTTAGGAAATATCTACGGTGCTTCTTTCCAAAGATTAGACAATTGGGTTGAAGAAATTTCTTGGAACATTAATATTTCTCCATCAAACAACTTGTAATTAACTACACCTTTTGATTCATATCCCCAACATACCCATGTTATAGGCCAATCTCAAATTATAATTTCAGGGTAAATCATTCAAATGTATTCATAGCTTTCAACGTCATCAATCAAAAGGTATTTTCATATATAAGGATTTATCTCCCCAAATAAGTGGTCACACATGTATTTTTGGGCAACGATAAAGTTGTATACTTATTGTGAAAGTATGGTGAAGTTTCACTCACATCACACAATAGTTTCCTTGCCTTTTTTAATTGAGGTAATGAAAATACCATTAAATTATTAGAGAGATAATGTGAGGAAAATATTTATCAATTTTCTTTACAGAATTCATTCTACTCCATCGGTTTGATATCTTCCTTAGTATTATTATTTTTGATCAACATACACCACTAATTAGTTTATCTGTTCATATGATAAATAGCCAATAGAACCTTCACTTTATTAAAAAATATATGAATAAATAAAATCTTCACAATTAAAATGAACTATTGTTCCATGATTAAGGTATTAGATAAACCATTTATTTTAGGAGGCCTTTATCTCATGAATCGCTTAATTGTAGTTTTTTCGCTATTATGGAGTTTGGAAACTCCTATTAATCTAGGTTTTTATTTAGAGTCTGATTCAACTAAGATAGTATAATGATAAATCCCATTATTCCTTCTCCCATTGGGCTGGGCGTCTCATTGGGAATTCATCACAATGCTCGTCACATTAATTTTTAACACGATTCATCATTTTTTCGACCATTGGCTAGAATATATGGAAAATCAGGGATGATTAACTATTAACTATTCAACACAAAATGGAGAATCCATTGAAATTAAATAAATTACATAGAAATTTAATTTTTTTAGAAAATATGAATTTTTAGAATTCAACTTATGTTATCCATAATATATTTCTTAAATTATATTTTCATGGGAATTTTTTTCCCATAATATATTTTCATAATAATCTTATGAATTTTCTAATGAATATCCCTCAATAGTGTTAAACCTTGAGCACATTGAGACCCATATTTGTGTACCAGGATACCCCCGAGTTAGGATTGAAAAGCATTGTCTAAGTTATTACCTCTCGGTATGTCTATTACAAGAACAATGTCCCATTATTTTATCTAGAATGGGATTAAATTTCCTTACAAACAACATACTATATACTTCATAAAATTTAGTCATGTTTTCTTATACATAATCTTATCCAAAATTCCTTATATATTATTTTCTAATCCGAATCCCAAATATGACTAAACATTTTAACTGATACAAACTTTATCAAGAATACCCTTTATTTCATATAAATATATGATTTATTGCATAAAAGTACACATAATATAACCCTAAAGATAAAGAAATATAGTTCATTTGGGAATTACTACATGAAATAAAATCATCAAAATGGGATACAAAAACAATATTCAAAACATCCTTAACATCCTTCTAAAATTATGTGTATTTTAAAACTCCATAAGATAACATAGGAAAAAACATAGCAAAGGGTTGATCTATAAATCCTATTAAAGGAATAAAAAAGGGAAACATGAAGATGAAAATATATTTTAGAAAATAGTTATATTAATGGGGTATGAATTGACCAATATTAATAAGGCTTGATATTACAAGATTATCATAGCATGAGGAATGTGGCATCAACTTAAAACACTAAATCATAAACATTGGTAAAGTATAAACCCACCATGATATCATGGTGGAAAACGTCTCAAAATGGAATCATGTTAATTTGTTATCACAATGTGACGTGTCATGATACTAAACATTACCTAATCTATTGGTGTGTGATCTGGGAAGACCCATCATGTTCATTTCATTCTCATACTTATGAGTTGAACATTGACCATGAAACATGTATTCAATAATTATCATCATTTATTCAACAATTATGGAGCATAGAATTCATATATTTATGTACCTAATAATAAATTAAATGTTCATAAATTTGAAGACCCTTGAATGGTTATGGGTATTAATTTTTCTATACAAATGTTTTTTCATGTAAGATCATGTTGAAATTTGGGTATCCTGATGCCATCACATTAAGATATGTAAAAATGGGTTACAAAGGAGAAATGGGAATCTCATCACATAGAAATAAAATGGACAGTAATGAATACATGGAAAAGCATAACAAAAAATTATAAATTTTAAAACAAAAGGCATACAGGAAAGAAAAAACATCAATAAAGAAAATAATCATAAATATATTTCAGAATGATAATCGGTGTAAAAAATGATTCATGGGAGTCATCACAAGGGAAAAAAAGAGATATCATCATTTATATATTAAATTTAAAGTAAAGGGAATATATAATAATGTATTCCAACATATTAAAATGGAATTTTAGATACATCCTGTAAAATTTGTTCTTTAATTGAAATGAGAAGAGAGAATTAACTTATAAAATTTCATCATGTATATTGGTGTACATAAATGATCATGGATGGATTAATGAGAGTTAATGTTTTATATCAAAACTTTAATATAATTAATGTAATATTTTTAATATGAAAGAACATATATTGGAACATGTAATAACTTAAAATTAACATGCTTAACAAAAAAAAGTGACTGAAAAAAAGGATTGTGGAAGACACTTAATGTAATTTTAGCATAGTAGAGATTTAGGTATTTATCAAAATGATAGATTATAAGTGATATGAAATTAATATAAAATAAATTAATAGTAAGTAAATGGTTATAAATTAATGGAAACATTAAAAATTGCCATTAAGAAGACTAATTTTACAAAATGTTATTAGATTGAAAGGACGTGAGGAAGGTAAGGATCCCTTACTAAAATTTGATATGGTAATAGGTGTACTTAAAGGTCATGGAAGTTATATCAAGAGTTAATGTAAGATATAATAATATATAATTAAAATTTATAGTATTGAAGATATGAAAAACATATCCTGACATAAGCAGAAGGGAGTTCAGTGACATAATAAAAATTAGTGCTTGATAATGAGAGGGGAGTGGAAGATCCCTTAAATGAGTGTGTGACCCCTAAGATAGGGAAAATATTATTGAGATCATGGGGTTGTTTTGGTAGGACACTGTATAGTTGTGGGAAGTGTATTGATGTGATCCATGTTTTTTAGTGAAGAGAAATGGGATATTGGGTGGGTTTGTATTGGAGAAGGGGGGTTTCATTATTATTTAAGTTTTGGATTAAATAAAATCAAATATAAAAAAATTATACCATGGTTTCTTCGCATGTATTATTATAAATTGAAGTGGTTTTTATAATTTTATAATGTCAAGGTATGAACCAATTATAATATTTACCTTTCATAGGTGGAGGTGATTCACACTCTTAAAGAAATGATTTTAAAACCTAAAACTATATTATAGATTTTTGAGGATTCATAATGGATTTAAAAAATAAATAATATAACCCAAAAAACCTATTATATTATATTTATAAAAATTATTTCGTAATTGTTCCAATTTATAGATATTATTATATCACTTTGGGATAATTATGATTTCATAAAACACAAAGTATATTTCTACGGTATTCGATTTTTACCATAAAATTCATTGGTTTCAAAAAATTATGAAACATTAACCATTTTATAATTATTAAATTTTTATTAATAAAATAATATTCATTTTATATAGATAAGTTTTTAAATATGTGATGTTTCAGTTTTCAAATAATATCTATATTTGTTAAGAAATCCATAGTTTATTGAAAATAATAGTTTTTGAACCATTTTAAAAATTACATTTGAATTCATAATTATTTTTTGATAATTTATATTTGAAAATAATAGTTTAATAAAATTATTAAACTATTATTTTTATAAAATAAATTAATATATAAATTTATTTATTGAATATAATATTATACAAGAACACATTTAGTGCATTATTTTATCAAAATAAAAATCATTAACAATGTAAAAATAATTGGATGAAAATATATTGATTATTTTTAAAAAATAATATAAATATTTATATTTAAATGTTATTGATTCATTCCCAATATAAGTACTAACATACACCCTACGAGTAAGGTGTTGGATGATAGGTCTTTTATGTGGATGTTTAATGAACTTGTTCTGGGTCATGAACTCAATGATCTTGAAATTATCCGGTATAGGTTTCACTCATGATTATGTTGTCGGATCCTATCTTAGGATCGTTCATGGGAAGTCCTACAAATGTTATGCCACCTAGAATATCCAATAAATGGGATTTATATGGGGTGATCCTAATAGTTGAGGTAGTAACATCCCTGGTTTCTGGCCTGTAACCCTTACTTGATGCTTTTTATGGCTATATAGTTTAAGGGTGAAGGATGGGAGGTTTGGGAAAATAGTGGAAGAGTTTTTTAGGGATAAGTGGATGTCGCAATGGTGGCGCCCGGTTTTCCTAACCGTTCAGCCAAACTATGCATAATGGTCCTCTTGAGGACATAGCTCTAGCACCGATGGAGCACAGGTTGGTATACAGTGTTTGGGGAGGTCGTGCGGATTGTGTCTAACACAAGGTTAGCACTTGATTTTCCTAACTCTGTGGACAAACCATGCATAGAGTCAATGTTAGATGCTTAAAAATAGGATCTCAATCGTTTTGTCCATAACTTCAACTTTTTTACCAAAATTGTCCATAAATCATGAATTTTCATCATTTGAGGCCATAAAAGTTCTCCCACTAGTATTTAGGTGATCTGAAGGCTTCCCATGGTGAATCAAAGATGGATTTTTGAGGTATATAATCATTATCTATCATTCTTGATCGGTTTATCTAGTCTACATAGATATACTTCTCTTCTTCTATTTTCTTCTCATACCTACAATCGTTAGGGGGAGATCTAGGTTGGTGGATTCCAAATATGATGCGATTTAGATTTTTTATTGGTATGAGAAGAGATCTAATGTGGATTCATGGATAATGAGCCCGATTTTTTTGTCTGTTCAATGTTCGTTGTTGATTTCATCATACTATCAAGGTCGGAGACATCACTCTATAATCCACATAGTACAACAAATTAGAATGCTTTAAAATTTAAGATATTGTGCTGAATTTATTGTGATTTGGTTGTTGAACACTTGTTGGAAACCATCTTGAGTGGTAGTTGTGAAATATGGAAAATTGAGGATTTTGAATGGGTGTTTTGGTATATGGTATTAAAATATGAATTTTAAAAGGGGGATTTTATTGGATTATTGGCACACGAATAGGATTGTATTTTTTCAAAAAATATCCATGTTTTATTAATATGAATTGTTACTTTTAAATTAGATGTGCTTTGGTTTTCAATAAAAAATCAGTTATATTGAAGTGGTTTATTTTGGTAATGAAAATATTTGTCCCAAGGGGAATTTGTGTTTGTTCATTCTTGACAAGTCCTTAAGAAGTGATGAGTACCATTGGGGTATAAGGGACATCACCATGGATTGTTGGAGTATGACATTTGGACACAAGGTAATTTGACGAGAGAATGATCATGTGTATAGAACTGTCAAATGAAGCATGCATGCATGGATGTGTTGTGAACTATTGAGTGGGGATGCCAAATTGATAATAAGAATGAGTTTTTAAGATTTTATTTGTCATTTTTTTTGAAAATAACTTGATGGAATGTTTTTTCATTTACCTTTTTTTTCATATCATCATAAATGGGTTTAAAACTTGTTTATATTTGGTTATATACTATTTTGGTTAAATTTCTATATATAAACTGTTTCATATAATGTGTTAACTATTCTATCCTTGTAGAGTGAGTATGAAAGTCATTGGGGAAACCTACTGAGTTTTATAATCATCCATGCTTTGGAACATTGGTGATTTTTCAAATTCTATCTTTTGGGACAAGGGACACTGTAACGTTTCCTACTTCTTTAGCACTACCTTGTGAGTCTCGGGTTGTTCATTTATTGTAGAGATTGGATGTTGTAGAGAATAGAGTTTTTTGGGGTTTTGAGGGTATTTTTTTGGTCATCCGCTATTCACTTTGAAACTAGTTTAGTCTTCCATTATTCCGCACATAGATTTGGATTTGAGATACATAAAGTTGTTTAGTTCTTTTCCTTTTCCTCATCCATCATTTAGTGACGTTTTTGTTTATTATTGGTTGGATTATTGGTTAATTTCTAAAAGATTAAATAAACCCCCACTTTTATTTGAAACCATTCGGAATTTATTTCCATCCTTTGGCCTCTAGGGGATGTTTCTTATAGCCCAGTAATGAATTGTGGTGCTCTCCTGACAAAGAGAATTAGGGGTTCAATACAAATAGTATCAATCAAGTCCATCGTCTGTGTTAAAAATGTTATCATCTTGTTCTGTCCTTTCCTAACAAGTGGTCATCAGTGTTCTTTGTCTTGGAGTTGGAATTCCGTCTTGCGTATTCCTTGGGTTGTAATCTTAGAAAAGAGTAGGATTTTCAGATCTTGAAATGTATAACATAAAAGGAAAAGGATAAACCTTTTATGATGAACATCAAGTTACTAGGGAGTTGGGTACAAAAGTGTTTAGAGACACTTCAAGGATCAGAGAATCTCATTGTCATGGGTTTAGCTAATGAGACTAGAATGAAATGCATTGTACAGGAATGAATTCCTACTTGGATATCATATTTCATTTAGAGTTATGATTTATAATTCGGTGCTAAGTTGATTTTTTTTGGAAAATACAAAAAAAAATTCAAATGAATGATTATGAAAAGAGTATATTGGAGTATTTTAAAAATGGATTTGTTTTCAAAAGAATAAATCATTGTTTCAAGGTTTTTGAAATTATAGAAATGATTGTATTTGAAAAAAAAATTTGTGATAGTTGATGTGATAGATTTTGTAATTCTAATCCATCAGTTTTGAGAGAGTGATATTGACAAAGATTGTTGTTGGATTAGAAAATGGCCCTTGATAGGCGTTGTCAAAACCAACCTAGAGAAGCTATGAAGAGTCTAGTTTAAACTGAACCATTGGTGAACCAAGAGATGTTTTAGAGTATTTTCAATGATTTTCAAGCAGTGAATAGGGGGAACTAGATGAATGATCCAAGGCATTTGGATCATACCATCAAATTCATGGTGCAGAATCCACCTAACCTTCAGGGTGATGCTGAACCTGAGAAGGAGGAGGTGTGGCTCAATATGATGAATTATATCTTCATGTTTATCATCAAACAGATATATATAAAGGTAAAGTTGACTAAGTATATGATCATGAATTTTTTATGCATGTGGAGGTATTTAGTGGTGTAGGATAAGTTGGATGAAGGCCTTACATTGGAGTATTTTGAGAAATTATTCATCAAACTATTCTATAATTATATATTAAAAATCTAGGAAATGAAGGATTTATTCACGTAGAATCAATAGGATCTCTCTTTCACGAATTATGTGGATAAATTCATGAATTTATCATGATTTTCACTCGAAGTTGCAGCAAGTCCTTCCTTGATGGAATTTTATTTGAATTAGGGCTATGGTAGGGGATTAGATCAAAGATTGAGGTCCTCTTTATTGCAGATTAATCAAATATAATGAACAGAGAAACTATGGATGAATGTTACATATAAGGTTCCATGGGGGGAGGTATGATGATACCTATATGGATTGGTTTGAACTCAACCGTTGGGAGCAAGTGGGAAAGGGACACATATTTTCAAGGTGGAAGTGGAAATCAAAATCATATGGTTGGATCTGTGAATCTTCCTCTATGACCCATGAGTAAAGTGGGTTGTATTCAATGTGGTTCTCCTGACCACATATAGTGATATTGTACTACCCAATGTGGATAATGTCATAACAACAAGAATATAGAGCATCTTATGTGTTATTGTTGTAGTGATCCAAGGTCTGGTGACTTGGTAACTTCTTAGGAATCACAATAATCGTATGCTTCGACATGGAGAGGACACCAGAATCATTCTAATCCGTTGATCTATGATATCAATGGTGATTCTCGATATACCATGACTCCTCATCTAGGGTAATCTCATGAAGGAAAAAAAGTGAACATTATAGCAATGATGCAATTATATGAAGCCACGCCGTTGATTGTCGTTGATCGGACTGGACCATCTATAGTGAGAGGTATGACTCTTTGAATTATTCCCTTATATTAGTGCTCTTCGATACTGGTGAATCACATTCTTTAATTTCTTCTCGTTTTTTTGATTTACTATTTTTAAAATTGGAAATTTTTCCATTTGTCTTAAAATTGAAAACTCCTCTTGGAGAAAAAGTATGTCAAGCCTTTGTGTGTTGATCATGTGTTATAATGGTTGATGGATCTAAGCTCAAATAGGACATTTTTATCTTGGGCATGGATTTCTATGGTTTAATCCAAGGTATGGATTGGTTGAAATTTTTCAAGGATTGCATCTACTATTATAGAAGAATACTTAGTTTCATGGCTGAGGATGACATCGAACATCTCTCCAATGGAGAGAGGACAATAATGAAAGCTTAAAAGAGCTTGTTGGCAACAAGGGTGGGAACGATCTATTACTAGTTAGCAACGTTGAATTATCTATAAATGGAAGAGATCGTGGAAAATGGTTTTCTAGTATTTGTAGATCAATTTCAAGATGTATTTCTAAAGAAATTCAAAGGGTTATCATCTATATGGTAAGTAGAGTTTACAATTGTTCTTTTTTCGGGGACTAGTTATATTTCCCTTCCTCCTCAAAGAATGTCACCAACATAGTTACTTGAATAAAAGGTGAAGTTAGAAGAACTAAAAATCAAGGGTTTAGATTGACCAAGTGCATATCTTTGGGTAGCACCGGTCTTATTCGTGAAGAAAGAGGGTGGAACTCTTCGACTGTGGATTTATTATCATAATCTAAACCAAGTGAAAATAAAGAAAATATACCCCCTTCCACGTATTTATGATATGATCAATCAATTAAATGGATCTCAGTGGTTTTCCATGATTGACTTGTGATTAGGATATCAATAATTTAGAGTTTGGAAGGAATATATTACCTATTGATTTCAGAAGAATATATGGCCACTATGAATTTTTAGTCATGCCATTCGGTATAACGAATGCACTCGTGGTCTTCATGATTTTGATAAATATTATATTTCATCAATATCTGGATTCTTTCGCTATGGTGTTTTTGGAAAACAACTTGGTGTATTCAAAGACAAGGGATTACCATGAGGAACACCTGAAAATATTGTTAAAAATCATTAGGGATCACTATTGGTATTCCAAATTATCGAAGTGTAATATTTGGATATAGTAAGTACATTTTCCCGTCCATTTCATTTTTGAAAAATTAATTTCTATTGATCCAAAAAATATAGAATTTGTTATCTCATATCAACCTCCAAATAATGTCTTTGAGATACAATGTTTTCTTAGTCTAGATGAATACTACAGATCCTTTGTGCATTATTTATCACGACTATCTTCCCGAATAAGAGCTCTAACAAATAATAATGCTCCATTCCAATTTCTAGAGGAATGCCAATAGTCATTCTAGGAGTGGAATTATTGTTTTAAATTGGAACATATCTTGATTTTTCTAGAATAAGGTAAATGGTATGTAGTGTGTTGTGATGATTCCAGATTGGGGTTGGGATGTGTTCTCATGAAATGAGATCATGTGGGTTCTTATGGTTTAAGGAAATTGGGGGGTCATGAGAAGAATTACCAAACAAAAGATTTGGAGTTAGTTTTAGTGGTCCATGATTTGAAAACATGGAGACATTATCTCATTGGTGATAAATTCGCCGTGTTTTCATATCATAAAATATTGAAAACAAATTTCTCACTATGATATTTGAATCTAAGGAAAAGGGTATGGATGGGGTATCTCCATGTGATTGACTTTAACATAATGTATATGCATGGATAAGGGAATTCGGTGGTGGATGCATTGAGTTGAAATTTATATACTCAGTTTGCGAAAGAAGATTTAGATATATAGAAATTTATGTGAGTCATATCCATCATGCATGTGGAATGTGATGACCGAGGTGATGTTACAATTATATTTTCACCTATTCTTCTTCTTGATTTGGTAAATATTTATCAAATAGGTACAAACATCTAATGATGAATATATGGTTAATGGCTCAAAACTAAATGGTGGGGATACCATTGAGGGATAGAAACGTTATGGGAGTTCCGTGCTGTGTTTTAGAGATTGGAGGGTTGTACCTATGAATTTTCATAAATAACTCCTTCATTATTACCACTATTCAGGATGGGTTGTAAATCTAGGTACAAATTATATTTATAAGGGCTTAAAGGCAATGTTTTGGTGAAGTAGCATGAAAAGGAGGGTGGTCGACTTTGTCACGAGGTGTTTAACTTTTCCGCAAGTGAAAGTAGAGAATACAAGACCAGTTGGTCTCCTGTAGTCTTTACCTATACTTGTATGGAAATGGGATCACAGACATATATTTTTATTATAGTTCTTCCAAAAACTATTCAGAAAGACGATGCAATATGGGTGGTAATGGATAGTCTTAACAAGTCATCCCATTTCATCCCTATTTAGTGAAATCATATGGTAGAGGATTTTTCCATTATCTATATCCAATTAGTGGTAAAGAGACATGGTGTAACTGTTTCAATCATCTTAAAAAATATCTAAGGTCTACATCTTGTTTTAGGATATCCGTCAGAAAATCCCTTGGGAATTAGTTGACTATGAGCATGGCGTATCCTCCCCAGATGGATGTCCAGTTAGAGTGCATGATAAAAACATTGGGATACATGTTAAAGTCTTGTGTAATAGATTTTACTGGATCATGGTAGGAGAATATACCCATAGAAGAGTTCCCATACAGTAACAACTATTAGGACTCAATACATATGGCTCTATTTGAAGCATTGTGTGGGCATCCTTGTCGTTGTCCAATATGCTAGGTGGAAACATGTGAAAATACACTAGTTGGGTCAAGTCTTCACTAAAAAACATTGGAGAGGTCCAATTGATCATAAATAGGAAGGATACATCTCATAGTTTTCATAAATATTATGCAGATCACCATTGATGACTGCTTTTATTCATTGTGTGTGATCATGTGTTCTTGATGATATCTACAAGGGTTTGACATCATCATTTTGGAAAGCAAGGAAAATTCTCCCCTCGAGACTTAGGCCCTTTTGAGATAGAGTAATGGGTTGGGGAGGTGGCATATCAGTTGGCATTACCGCCATAGTTTAGTTCGTGAATAATGTGTTCTATGTATCTCTGTTGAAAAAGTATCAACTTGATCCTGACCATGTTATAAGATGGGATCATGTTAAACTAGATCCATATGCTTTGTCGGTACATATCTTGGTAAGGATTGGGGATAAGAAATATAAATACTTACATAAATAAATAATTTGTTTATTATAGGTTTTGTGGTAGTATGGTAGGATTTCGGAAGATACTTGGGTACGTGAGAAGGAAATGAAATAGCAGTGGCCAGAACTCTTTTAAGGCAGAAAAGTTTCTCTATGTTTCGAGGAAAAAAATACAAATGGTGGGGAGAATTTTCTACCACTGATTTCTAGTATATAACCCTTTCCTGATGCTTTTTATTGTTATATGGTATTTGGGTGAAGGATAGTAGGGTTGGGAGAACATTGAAATAGTTTTTTGAGGATAAGTTAGGGTTGCATGGGAGGTGTACAGTTTCCATAATAGTGTGGCCAAACCATGAACAGTGGCCCCCTTGGGAAAGTATCTCTGGCACAGTTGGATCATGGTTTGGGAGACCGTGAAAAGGGAAGTTGTGTGGGTAGTGGCTACTACATGGTTAGCACATAGTTTTCCCAACTGTGTATTCATACCATGTTTAGATTCAATGGTAGATCCTTTAAGATAGGATCTCACTTGATTTTTCTATAACTCCCTCATTTTTTCCCCAAATCAACCCTAACTCTGGAATTTTTTTCTCCTAAGGACAATGATGGTTCTCCCACCAGTCTAAAAGAGATCCTAATGTTTCCCTCAGCAAATTGAAGCTGTATTATTGATGTATTTGATCTTTCTCAATAATTCATGATTAGTTCCTTATATTTACTTAGATATACTTCTCCTCTTATCTCGGTTTTTCCTATCTACACCTTTTAGGGGTAAATATAGGTTGTTGGATGCCAAATTTGATGATAATTGTCTTTTTCAATTGTAGGAGAGGAGATCTAGAGGGGGTTCATGGAGAATCAATCCAATTTTCTTGTGTGTTTGATGTTCATTGTGGTTTTCATCAAACCTTCAAGGTAGGAGACTTCACTCTCAACTCCCCTTAGTAGAACATATTTTCATTCTTTAAAATTGAAGATATTGTGATGAATTAATTACAATTTGGGTTTTTAACAAGATTTTGGAAACCTTCTTCTGTGATGGTTCTGAAATCTTGAAAATTGGGGATTTTGAATGAGTGTTTTGGTTCTTGGTTTTAAATTTTTTTTTTAAAACATGGACTATCCTAGATTGTTTTTACATGAATTGGATTAGATGTTTTAAATAAAAGGGAATTATTTAATGAAATTAAATGTTTCCTTTAAATTTTTTGTTCTTTAGTTTTCAATAAAAGTGCATTTATTATTTATGTTGTTTATTTTGGTAATGGAAATATTTGAAATAAAGGGTGTTGGTGTGATTTCATGCTTGTTGGTCCCTTAGTAAGGGATGAAGACCATTGGGGTATAAGGTATGTAACCCTAGATCAGGGGTGTGTATCATTGGGACATAGGGACATTGGATGAGATACCTCTATTGAGTATGGAACTGTCAATCGAAGCTTACATGTGTGGGTGTGTTGTGAACTATGAAATGTGAACGCCAAATGGATAATAAGAATTGGGTTTTAAGTATTAAGTTGTTATTTTTTGGAAAATAACATTCTAGAAATCTATTTCATTTAACTTTTTTCACTATTATAAATGGGTCTCTAACTTTTTTATATTTGGTTATAAACTGTTTTGGTTAAATTTATTTATATAAACCATTTCATATAATTTGTTAACCATTATATCCTTGTTGCATGAGTAGGGAAGTCATTGGGGAAACCTACTGAGTTTTATACTCACCACTACTTTGGCACTTGGGTGCCTATTCAGATGTTATCTTATAGGATGGGGGAAAAGGTAATGTTTTCTTCATCTGTAGCATTACCTCATGAGACTAGGGTTGTTCAGTGATTGTGGAGATTTGAGCTTGTGGATCATGGAGTTTTGTGGTCCTTGGATTGTCTTTTGTAGGTCATCCACTGTTTACATTGAAACTGGTTTGGTTATTCGCTACTTCACACATAGATGTGGTTTTGAGATACATGATTTATTTAGTTTTCTTCCTTTAGTTAATGCATCATTTCATAAATGTTATGTTCCTGAATGATTGGTTTATTGGACTATTTATAAAAAGATAAAGCATCCCCAATTTTATTTGAAACCATTCAACATTTATTTCCTACATTTTCCATCTTGGGGATGTATCTTAAGGCCCAATAATGATTGGTGGGACTCTTAATCCAATGAGAGTTAAAGAGAAATTACAGAGGCGACCAGTTCCTTTGTCAGTGTCAAAAAGGATTTGTTAAAACCCTATATCTATATTAATACTTTTATTACTATTCAATGACTATATTAACAATTTAAAATATATATGATGATATTTTAACTATAATTAGATATAATAAAATAAATTATGTTCATGTTTTTTATCATACCATACTATAGAATAAGTTTTTCAATTAAAAAAGTGGAACTTTATGTATAATAGTTTAGTCCATGTCAATCTTCCCCCTTAAGAAACATCACCCTTGAAATGTATATTCATCACACTAAAATAGATGAGGGTAACTTTTCTTCACTACCTTCTCTAGTTCCCACATTGCTTCTTCAATATTGGGGTTCCTATACAATATATTGACAAGGTAAATTTTCTTATTTCATCGAACTTTTTATCTATGATGTATGATCTTCCCTTGCTACTACTTATAAAAAAGGCAATTATCAAATGGTAAAACCCATAGATTCAATACATGTGAGGGGCCTAGTGTGTACTTTCTCAATGCGGAAACATGAAATATATCATATAGCCGGAATAGGATTGGATGGAGTGAAATATTATAGGACACTCCTCTGATGTGATCATGGATTTAAAAAGGTCCAAATAATCATGGCATAAGAGTTATCTTCATCCCAAATCATTTTATTTTCATCTACGGACATATATAGAAGAACACCATTTCCTTAACATAAATCTCAAAGACTCATTGATGATTATCAACATATATCATCTATTAAATCTGAGTATCATTGATTAGTTTCTAAATGGTATTAACATTTTCCATCATTTCATAAACCATTTGAGGGCATAAAATTTTTATTTCCCCAACATTATCCCAATAATAAGGTTTTCTACACAACATCCCATAATGGGTATTATAGGATTCTATTTAGATGATCACGTGGAAAATAATATTGTAATAAAAACACTTAGAGAAAGATATTGGCCCCATAATCCTTTCAAATTGATTTAACATAATCTTAAAATTTCCTCAACTGTCTATATAATACACTTAGAGTTTCCATCTATTTGAGAGTGATATGTCTTTCTAATGTTCAGCTCAGTATTTAGGGAATGTTGACGACTCTTCCTGAACTAAGAGTTGAATATTGAACCTGATCAGATACAATTGATAATGGTCCTCTATGAAGCTTTACCACTAATCTGATCTATATTTATGAAAGTTGATCTTTGGATATATCCTATCAAATTTTAATAATGTGAGATGTCATTATATGATGATCCACAATAACCCATATAGCTTTGTTTCCCCAGGATGACATTGAATATCCGGTAACGAAGTTCATGGTGAGGTTATCCCATTTTCATGTTAATAAGGGCAATGGTTTCATCATCCCCATTGATTTTTTCCATTCCATATTCAGTTGCTGGCATTGAAGACATATTGATGGATAAACCGTGATCTATTTATTCATATTGTCACACCAATTGCATCTTTTGAGATCTTGATACATCATTATTCATTCTAGGTGGATAGATATGTTTGAACATTGTGCTTTATGGAATATGTCCTTCTTTATCTTATTATTTTATGGTACTTTTTGTCTTGAATCAAATATTGCAACTTCTTCTTCATTAACACTGAATACTGAGTAATCCTTTTTATTATACTTTCTACATTCTTTTTTATCTCACCGTCATTCCATTGGGAATATTTTGATTTCTATATAAGCGTTGGTTGAGAAATAATTTGTGAAAGGATTCAAGATTTTTCTTATTTTATGATTCATATGTCCATACATTCTAAATATAAGAAGATTGTATCCCTCTAAATTATCATTAGTGATAGAATTTTTGGGTCTATTTTTCATAGATAATCCGCCACTTTTTCATTTTTCCATGACGGTAGGGAATTGAATATATGTAGTCTATCATCATCCCTAAACATCTTCATTGGGCCATGATCATCTATTTCTATGAGAATATCTATTTGAGTATTATGTGATTAGTATATATTTCATGCTTCGACCCAAAAAGATATTCCCACCATATTTTGAAGGAGAAGATCACTGATGCAAACCCCATATCATGTGTTGGGTAGTTATGGTTTGTATGATTCAAATACCTTGAATCACATGCGATGGCATTTCTATTCTACATTAATATGCAACTGAATCCCTTATTCAAAGAATTGATGAATACCACGAAAGGCTCTCCACTTTTGGGAACTGTGGGTAGAGATATAGTTATAATTCCCTTTTTCTATTCCTTGAATCTCTCTTCACATCCATCAGTAAAATAGAACATGACTCCCTTTTGTGAAATCCTTGTTAGTGGGTTTTCATATCGAGTGAATTTTATCAAAAATTGATGATAGTACCTATATAATAAAAGGAAACAAAAGATATATGTCATAGAAGTTGGCCTTTCTAACCCTTAAATTGATTCTAACTTTTATGGATCCAAATATAACCCATTTTTATGATGATATTACCATGAATGAGAGTTCCTTTAACTAGAACACCATTTTCTATATGTGTCTTAAAGATTCTCCTTTTAAATGGTAATTTGAATAATTCTCAGATGATCCACAAATAGTGCATTTGTTTTGGAATATATTAGAATATAATCTATAAATGCTTCCAAAAATTTGATGAGGTAATATCTAAATACTATATTCATCATGTCGAGGATGATTTCTAAAGAAATAGTTGACCCAAAATGCATCACTGTGATCTTTTTGTTCCAATATATTGTACAAAGTGAAATCTTGGGGATATATTCCTTATTCAACCTATTTTCTTAGTATCCCAAAGATAAGTCCAACTAGGATTGGTATTGTGTTCCAAATATTTGATTGAATAAGTCATCAATTTGAGGATGAGGATACTTATTCTAAATATAAATATTTTTTGTCCACAATAATGAATATGAGGCGCATTGACACGTTATTATTCTTGAAAAAGAGGACTGGTTCTTCCCATAGTGAAGCACTTGGGAATATGAACCCTTTATATAGATTCTCTGATTGTTTTTTTAGATCCCCATGTTCCACAACATATCTTATATATGGATTCTTAGATATTGGTAGCACTCTGGATATATAGTTGATTGAAAATTCAACCAATCGACTAGGAAGAAGTCCAGGTAATTCATCTGGAAACAAATCAATGTATTCACTCATAATGGGATCTCATTGAGGATGATCCTTTCATTATAATGAATTATATTGGATTGATATGTGTGCTCGTATGGTATCAATGCCCAAGATGGATATAATGGTGCTAAAGAAGATTCATCTTCTTCCATTCACTTGTATAGAATCAGGGGTGGATTCCCAATGAAGAGTGGGATTTCATTATTATGTAAATTTATGTTGGCTCTATATATGGAATTACAATAAATGCCTTTAACTTTGTCAAATTCCACCAAAGGAAGTATGAAAATGTTCATTGGGAGTTTAATATAAAATTTTCGATAGGGGATGTGTTATTTAATTGGGATGCAATAATTTACTCTTTTTCTATTTTCACAAACATATATACCTCCATGCAATGTGGTTGTGTTTGAATAGTTTTACAATACGTTTATGATATGTATAATTCATATAACAAGAATCAAAAAGTACATTTTCTATTCTTTAATGGATAAATATCCTACCTTTCTCCACTATGTTGCTGGGATCCAACTCAACAATTATGATGGAAAACAGACCACCCAAGATTACTTAGAGGTTTTTGGTTGTCTTAGATAACATTGGGAGTAGAAAATTTTATTGAAAAGGGACCTATTTTCTTGTAGTTGAAGTCATGAACAATGTGTCGAGGGTTGACTAAAGCATTCCTTTCCTCTATCTCATTTCTGGGTTTCTTCTATTAGAAATTGTTAGGTTTGTTCCCTTCTTTCCTAATCTAAATCATCTCTTCACCCCCCTTTAGGAAAATTATGGGAGCATTATTCCACACCATTAACATGTGAGATGATGAAATTTCATGGAATAATTAAATTTATCAATTGGACAGCCGAAATTAAACCCACATTCCACTTCTTATCCCCATGATACCCTCGGGATTTCATGATCTCATTTTTGAATGTGAGGGATCATTAGACAATTTCCTCATGGCTATCAATAACAAGGTGAACCTCATGGCTATCAATGTCACTAATCACTAGGGATTTTTTAAAATTAGTATTTATACCACAAATGAAATTGTCAACCTTGCATTTGGGGAAACGGCAAAGATCAAGGCATAACATGAAGGTCTTGTGATTCTTTTCTCGCACACTCCAATAGATTTGGCACATTTATGCTTGAGCTAAAGAAAATAAATTTAATATAAATATGGAGTGTGTGAGGAAAATATTTATAAAAAACCATTTTCTGGAAATCCATCCCGTCCACGAATTCAATCTCTTCCTCAGGCTTCATAATCTTGATCAAATTCCACCTTGGATTAGCTTCAACCTATGTATGATAAACATCCAGTATAACCGTATCTTTCTCATTACATTAAAGGATAGATAATATACCACCAATGGAGTTGATACGTTGTTCCATGACTAAGGGATCAGATGATCCATTGAACAGAGGAGGCCTTTATCATATAAAGTTCTCAATAGCATCTTGTTCTCTCTAAGGGGTTTTTGGACACTCATCTAAATCCATGTTTTTATTCAGAACTTGAGTCTTATGAGAGAGTATCATTATAAATATTGCAATTCCCATTCCCATAAGGCTAGAAATCTCTTTGGGATAGTCATCACATTACTCATCAAATTTATTTTTTTACCTGATTCCTCGAATTTCCATCCATTGGCTAGAATAATGAGAAAATTTTGGATGAATATTTTTTAACTACTAATCACATAAAGGATAATCTAATAAAAATAATGTGATAAATTATAAATTATATTTATTTTCATAAATTATAAATTTATAGGTTTCAAAACATCTAATCCATGATCTATTTCCTATAATTTATTCTGATGGTAATATTCTGCTTAATAATGGTCCGTAATGAGCTTTTGAATTTACCAATGCATGTCCACTAGGAGTATCAAAAATGTTTCTTATTATGGCCCATTGTTATGTACCAGGTTACGCAAAGTCAGTCTTGGAACACCCTATCACAATTATCCCATGGTACATTTGTACCAAAACCAAATCCACTTATAGTATTATAATATAGATGTATTTATCCATATAAATTTATCTATATTTTTCTAATACCAATTTCAAAAATAACTATCATTTTATATAGAAACTAAATATAACAAATATTCTCTTTATTTCATATTAATACATGATTTAATACATAAAATTATGCTTAATTCAACTCGAAATATCGATTTTCCTAGTTTATTTAAGAATTAGTTTCATGGAATAACATCTTGACCATGGGATACAACAACATCATAGAAAACATCTATAACATGTTTCTAAAATTCCATTACTTTTAGAACTGCATGAGATAACCTGTAAAAAACATAAGGGATGAGCTATAAAGATGATTAAGGGAATAAAAAAGTAATATCATGAAGAATATAATACATGTTATAAAATATAAATATCAATGGGGCATAAAAAACATGAATAAGAGTTCTTGATATAACATGATAATCATAACATCATAGATGTAGAATGTAAATTAAAATAGTGAATAATAAACATTGGTCAAGTCTAAACTCACCAGGACATCATGGTGAATAATTTCCCATAAAATAATCAGGTTCATTCTCTATCCTATCATTATGTATAACGATAATAAAAATTACCCAATGCATTGAAGCACTATCTATGGGTACCCATCATATTCATTTCATTCTCATGATTATGGGTGTCACATAGATCCCAAAAAATGAATTCATTCATCAACGAAATATATTACAGAATTAAGGAGTGGGGAATAAATATATGTATGTTCCCAATAATAATGTATATGTGCATTAATGTGAAAACCCTAAGTTGGTATGGTATTGACTACTCAAATTTCGTGGCCAGGAAAATCGCATTGAAATTTTTGAAGGAAAACGTCACATGAAGATTCAAAAAAATGAGTTTTTAAGAGATAAATGGGACTACCATAACATATAAATAAAATTGGAAATACTAGTAACATGGAAAATAATATCACAACATTATAAATTTGGTAATATAGGTCATGATGAAACTTTAATACAGAAAAGAATCCTACTAATATTTTAACATGGAAATTCATGTACATAATGGATCATGTGATTCAAAATGAGGGGGAGTGGGGATACCATAATTTTTAAATTAAATTTATTGTAATGGTAATAGTGATGATCATATTCCAAAACATGAATATGGAATTTATGAGATATAAAATAAAATATGTTCTTGAATGGAAATGAGAAGAGAGAAAGACATAAATTTTTTTTGGAATCATAAGAGGTGTACATAAAGGATCAGGGGAGGATTAATGAGAGTGAAATGGGTCTCTCATCATGAAAAAATAAAAAGGAAATAATTTTTGATATTTAAGAACATATCTCAACATGAAAAAAATAAAATTAAGAAGCATAACAAAAAATAAATGATTGAATCAAAAGGAGAGTAGATTATCGGTTATGAAATTTCAGCTTTGTAATGAATTAGGAAAGGGTCAAAATGAAAGAGGGTAAATGATATACCATTTTTATAAAATAAATTATATAGTAATGTAATGATTATATATGAATTATAATATAAAAAATTGAATGTAGGAACACTGATTTCAATGAATGTTCTTGAATTGAAAGGATGAGGGGAAGGTGAGGACCCAATACTAAATTTCATCATAGTAATGGGTGTAATTAAAAAACCATTGAAGGAATTAAAATAGTGAAAGGAAGATATAATCATTTTTAATTAAAATTTAATTTAATGGGGATACATAACATTATATCCATACAAATGAAAAGGGAAATTTAGTGACATAGAAAACAAGTTGTTGATAAAATTATTTAAGTGGAAGATCCCTTATATGAGTGCCTAAAACAAAAATGATGAGGGACACTTAATATATTGGACGTGACTTTCGAGGAATATAGAGAGTGGAGGAATGATTATGGATGCTCCACATGGATTTTGGGTTATGAAAGATGAGAGATTTAGTGTGCTTATATAGTAGAATTTGGGGATTTGTTTTATGTTTAGGACAGTGTATAAAAAAATTTGAAAAACCACAAACATTCCCAAGGGGTTTCCCATGGGTTCATCCAAAATGGGAGTCGATTTTACAATTATATAAGGTAATTGTCCAAAAATATTAAAATAATTCCATATCTTATGAAGAGGTGAGTCACAATCTTAAAGAAATTATTTTAAAACAATAAATTATTGTATAAGTTTTTGAGGATTCATAATGGCATTAGAAAATAAATAAATTAAACATAAAATATCATTATTTTATAGTGAAATAATTTATTTTTTTATGGATCCCATTTATATTAATTATTACATCATTTTTGGGAAATTATGATGTCATAAAACACAATCTAAATTTATACGGTATTTTATTTTTACTGAAAAATCAACAATTTCAAAAATTATGAAGCATTCACTATTAGATAATTTTGAAATACTTATTCAAGTAATAATATTAATTTTATCTAAATAATCATATAAATATATTAATATGCAATTTTAAAATAAAATTGACATTTCATTTATAAAAGGATCATTTTTAGACAACAAGAGTTTTTGAACCCGTATTATAATTGATTTTGACTTCATAAAACTAATCTAATAATTAATATTTTATAATAGTAATTTAATAATAAAAATAAATAATACTTATTTAATAAATACATTAATTCATAAGTTAACTAATTGAATTTGTATATTAAACAAAAATACAATTTTTTTCTTATTATATCAAAATAAAAATCATTTCCCAAGTAATAATAATAAGATGAAAATATATTAATTATTGTATAAAACATAATGTATATGATCAATTTTTTAGGTTCCAAATATATATACCGTCAATAAAATAGAAAATTCTCAAAGATTAATGTGCATGATGGTGGTACATTTCTAGGGTGTTTTGAAGAACAAGGTTTGGGCCATGATCTCAATGAGCATGAACTTATCCCATAAATGGGTTCTATCATGATTATGTTTTTAGATGTAATATTGTGCTTGGTCATCTGAAATTAAAAAAATTATATCTCCCAATGAAGATGTAATAAATTGGCTTCATAGGGTATGATCCTTCTTATTGAGGCCCCTACTTCCATTGTATGCATAAATTGGATATTTTTATACCATATATTTATATTAATCCTATGATATTTATTCAAACAAAATATAATAATTGGTGAACATACATAGTGATCATTAAAATAAAATTTAATATAAAGAATTGAACTAATTTCATGTGTTTTCTATGACCATATTATTAGGAAGACATTTAATTAACACAAAAATGTGAATTTGTTTAAAATAGTTTGGGTCATTTCATATGAATCATATATATCATTGGGTATCATAATTATGTAGTTCATATGAGGAGGATAAAAATTGAAATCCAAAAAAATACTTGTATCACAAGTTTTATAAATAATTCTGGATAATTCTATAGAACATGATGAATGGGAGAATCAAATTAATTAAGAACTCAATCTAATTTTGAAGAACTTACAATGAGGTATTGTTCATCGACTAAAAAGAAAACATTTTATTGGTTAAAATAGGACTTTAGGAAATAAATTAATATGAAATGCAATTTAACATGAGTTTGAAAATGAAATTTCTCAAGTGGATGGAATATAATTTGAAGAGAAGCTTTCTTGAATTTCTATACTACACAGATTAAGAATGTCTGGGTTAGTGGATGCACAAAATTATTATAGGGATTATCAAATGGATGTAATATATTTTTTTCTGAATGGTTTCCATGAAGAATATGACTTTATAGAACAAACATAATGATTTGTTCTTGAAAATAAGGGGAGAATTGTTTATTTATCATATAATTCATTGAATGAATTGAATTAGTTTTCAAGGGCCAAGTATTTTAACATGATGACTGTTTGATAAAAGATGGGGTTTGTGAGAGGAACTATATATATACACACATAAATAAAGAAGGATTCCCAAGACACAATGATAAGAATTTTATAATTGGATAACAAATTTTTTTGATTGTTATAAAATTTTATTATGTGGGGAATTTGAAATAATAATACAGAATTAGTTAGAGATATACTTTTTGGGAGACCTTATGTATTTTTTATATTTATAAATTGTGTAGAATTATGAATATGTATTTATTTAACATGAAATGTATTCCAAATAAATGTTGAAAAGGTTTACAATGGAATATGATAAAGAGGATTGAATAACAATATAAATTTTCACAATTTCAAAAGAAGATAGACAAGGTATAATGATTTACCAAAATAAATTTACAAGCATGGTTAACTATCATTTGTATCTAACCAAATTTTTACTAGATATTACCTATGTAGTGACATTATTTCCAATGTATCAATGTGTACCAAAGTAGTTAGACATTATTATAGTTAAATGAAATTATAATTCATGTAAAGGGAACATTTAATAATAATATTCATTAATAATTAGTTCCTATCTAGAAGTTCATGGTTTCTCAAATGTAGATCAGGTATCTAACGACACTTCTTGACGTAAATGGACATTACATTTAATTTTCAGAATACATAATACATTGAAAAAATATACAACCAAAGACTATATTAGTTTGGTGTCTTTGGAATCCCAGACAACATTAATCTATTTAAGTGAGATATCTTCAACATCTCCCATTAAGATCATCCTCTTTATTTAACCAACCTAAAACCATTCTTTATATCCTAGGGAAAAGAAAACCTAAAAAGGGTGTGCTCAAATTCTCAATAACGGTGATCAAGGAGAACATCAAACAACACATAAACATAAGAATGTAAAAAACATGAATATATATGTTGAATATCAAAATCATATGTCATAAAATAAATCATTGCAGTATTTAAGGCATAAATCCTGAAGGGACATTTTACAAGATAACATACCATTTGAAAAAAAATGAAATTTTGAAAACACATAATATTAGAAAATCATTTCCATATTGGCCAAGGATAATATAAAATACCATAATAATGGAAAAAGACCATTACTGACCAATTTTTACTCCTCATTCCAGACATGTATTACTGAACTGGATATAACATTAATTTCATCCATGTATTACTAAACCAGATATACTTTCGGTTTCAAACCTACATTACTGAACTAGATATACATTACATTTCATCCCTATCTATCTGATGAGATATAAATATTTACCCAATGAATTGGAGGGAGATACATGTCCCACCCATCTCATAATGAATACATTCTTACAAGTGCCACAAAATATTAAATCATTCATTACAACATAACCTAAGGAAACAAAATGGGTTTTATAAACATCATTCCACATAATCCATAAAAAATAAATGGATTTCAGAAACATAATTCCCTCATAAACATAATATATTCATAGTAATAATTGGGATACAAACATACCATTATTTATATAATTTCATATTATATGAAATATAATTTTGATAAAACACTTGAAATTAACTCTTATTGAAAATATCATTTATTCTTCAAAAACATTTTATTTTCTCAAAATTGCACTCTATTTTAAAAGAAAATAATTTATTTGAAAATGACCTTGAAATATTATGTTGTATTCTTCCTGAAAATATGGAATTATCAAAGTTTAAAAATAAATTCATTCACTATAAGTTAGAAAAACATTATTCTTGTAGGTTTATCTGAAAGTCAAAAAGTACTTCATATCAAAAATGAAAAAATATTCCATTCATACAGCTTAATTAAAATTTAAAAATGTTTAAAAGTGACTTTAATTGTATAATAATAAAATAAATATAATACAATTAATAATTAGGAAACACGGACATGGATTTTAAATATACCCATATAAATACTACCTTATAAACGATCTCATAAAATAAGGAGAATGAAAAATTATCCCTTACCTTAGGTCTAATATCATTTGTTTGTATCAAAAATTAATGTATAATGATTTACATAATTTCATTGACTTATTATATAATAACATAAAAGTTTATCATATCATACATGAATATATTATCATCATCTTAGTAATAATATTTCATTATTACTTGTTATTCGGTTATAAATTTCTTTTTTTCTTATGAATGTTTTTCTGAATAAGTTCAGGTTCTCATTCTTTTTTAACAGTTATATCATTCTAAAATGAAATTAAAGTAATAAATACCTTATTTATTTACTCTCTAATTTTATATAATCATGTATAAAGGATATCATCTAGAATTAATTGCATCACAATGTGGATATGATAGACCATATGTACACATGAGCGATGATACGATTCCTTTAATAATGGAATATTATTAACGAAGATTGTAAATATATTGTTAAAGAATAAAGTTTTTGTTATATTAATAATATATTGTTATTATTTCCATCATTATTCCTATCCATGTCATGTGGTGGTGAAAACAGATTACACCACGACCTGGAGATGGTAATTCGTACCTACGAACACATGGTGATTTCGTTTTTCATTGGATGGATAGAAGGTTTAATATTGTTATTTCATAATAATAACATGTAATTATATGAGTTATAATGATTCTATTACTTTATAATAAAACAACTAATGAAGAAGGAGTATAATGAAAATGAAGATTGAATGAATCGGTAGAAGAGATTACTTCTTCCTCAACATGCTTCTTATAAATCCTCTCTTAATGGAACTAGATTTGGTATTTTGAGAAGACCAGAACCTCTATAATGTGACTAAAGAATTTTAGAAGGGAAAATGGTCAAGTAAGGATGAGATTGAATGCTTAAAATTAATAAAATAGGTGAGGGATGAGGTTTCTTTTTATAATTGAGGTGAGGGGAACCTCTGGAAATTCTTAAAATATTAAATTAATATAAAAGTTTATTCCAATACAAAAGCTCCCAAATTGAATTATTTTGAAGGTAAGATGATCATAATTTGAAATCCTATCATCCTATAATTTTTATACAAGTATTAATATTATTTTAAACCCTATGTGTTTTGGTTTAACCTTAATTATTGTCTTTTAATATTAATTATGGTAAAAAAAATTATGTATTAAGAGGTTATAAATTTTACTTATATTGGGCCAACTTCTAATGAATGGAAATTTAATGAAATTTTAGACCTTATAAAAGTTACATTGTTATTTTAAAAGGCTTTTAGATTTTTAAATAATTCAATAATATATTATTTTTATAAAATATCAATATCTTCATTTTCTATACTATTCATTTTATTGAATTTAAATCAAATTGATACAGAGAGACAACTTTGATCCAAACCATTTAATAGTATTATAAAATATCATATTAACCTATAAAATTAGTGTATGGAATAAATGTTGTAAAATAATATTTATAATATCATTTATTTGATATTTCTCATAATAAAATAATTACTATATCACTATTGTGTCAATATTTATGGTAATTATATAATATCTAAAAAATATAATTAAATTTACATGATGTATATAAATTCATTTGGATTTTGGAGAATACTTATTTTCAAAGTTTCATAAAATTTATATATATATTATAATTTTTATACTTATAATAGATAAGAGTGTTACATGTTGTCACTTTATTTTGTTTAAAAAACAATTACATCACACTAATAGAAAAAAGTCCATTAAACAAATTAATTTTGATCCTTATGTGTTAAGGGCCTAATTTTATTCATCCAATGAGATTTTTCTAGATGTTACTATAATTTTATTATCCTTATGATATTATTTTATAACCAGATTTACCTAATTTACATTCAATAGAGGTAATTAAAAATTACCACAGTTACAATTCATAATGTCTAAAAATATAAAAGGGGCATATTTATCTTTTCTGTAACTACTTATTATAAATATGTAATCCATTTTTTTATATTCAAAAAAAAAATCAATTATTAATTTAAAATTAATACTCATTGTCAAAGTGACAAAATGGGTTTTTAAAAGTAAAACCCATCAAAAGATTGATATGTGTTTATATCAAATTTAAATGTGAAATTACATAAAGTGAAAAAAATTGGATGAAATGATAAAACATAATATTAATAAAAATAAAAAAAATACAAATTATAATCTATCAATACTAATAAAATATATTAAAATGTAGTTTTGAAATATAACGCAGTATTATTTTCATTGTTCATTAAAATATGATTATAATATAAAAATTCCAAATTTCTTCCAAATAAAAACTTCATGTCCCTATTCCAAAGAAAAAGTTTATTGTTTTCAAAAATAAATTATAAAATAGTTAGAAACATTATTTAAAATGGGTTTTCCATCAAGAGGCTGTAAAACATTATTTTTCAAAAAATAATTATTGTGTCAAAAAATTTGTATTTGGTATTATATCATGCGTATAAAACATATATGATGAAATTTAATCATTTAAATGAATATATTAATCATATATTTCATTAAAAAATCCATAAAGAGTGAATTTATTATTTTATAAACTCACTTATTTTCATTTCAATTGTTTTTCAGAAAAACCATTCTATTTTTGTTTTTATATAATTATTCCCAATAGATAAAATTAAATACATGTGTAAACAATATTTTCATAGATAAATTAATACTATTAATTCCCAAAATTTTAAAATCTCATTTATATGTTACCATATTAATATTTTTTTTCACTTATACTCGGTCTTGCGTGAAATGAATTACATCAAAAGAATTTGAAATTGCATGTAACAAAAGCCAAGCATAGTGATGTCTGTTACTAAAGATAAGATAATGATATGTATTGAGAAACTTATAATGTTTTATCATACACCACAAGAAGTAAAATAATGTAAAAAAAATCTATCTGAAAAAATATTGTGGTGTTACATTCTACCCACATTAAAATTATTTCCACAATCAAAATTAAAAGGGGTTATAAAAGGTTTACTACATGAACACTTATTTCATAGATACCACATCATAAAATGGTACTATAAAACTTCATTTTAAAAAACAAATTTTGAAAATTATAGGATACCCAATGATACCCATCACTACATTTCCACATAAGTGATCATAGGTGAGATGCAAAAACATGGCAATAGAAGAAAAATCTAACAATCATGTTTTGAAGAAGAGTGATAGAGAACAATATGTATTGATAGTTAATAACTATAAAGACATAAATTTGTAAAGATTTAAGGGATGATATGATAAATTTGATAAGAAGGTACGTGGATAAAAATTTTGGATTGATGATTCTTTTTCTAAAGATGGATAATTTTTCATGATAAGAAATACTTACTTGATTTTGGTATAATTTAAATGTTTGTCGTGCATTGAATAATTTCCACTTCATCTTTTATTAAAAGAAATGATATTGAATTTTTCATTCCTAAAGTGTTAATAGATCATAGGATACATAAATTGAATGATAGGTCATTCTATCTGCCTTTATCACAAAATTTTTATCACATGTTATCAAACATGCATAAGTATATTTATGGTGAGATAATAATTTATTATAACAAACAAAATTTTATGATTAAATTAATCTTTCTGAAAATTTGATACCCTTACAATCTTTTATAATGCTGATAATAAAAAACTATAGAAAAAGGATTAGATACATGGAATAAAATTTATCCCCCGTATATAATAAAATATCTCTACTTGGTCACATTCCAAAAATGTAAACACCTTCATCATGTATTCTCATGAGTGACAATACCAACCTAAATTATCAGATAAACTTATTAAAAACATGCATGTTTCCTGGTTCTCAATTATTTTAGATATATTCCTAATGTCTCAAAAATTTATATACTTAATCCCTGTTGTCAACTACTCCATAATTAGTTCCCAAAAAACTGGCATCATCCAATTTACTTATTCAAATCCAATATATCATTATCCGAAAATCATTATCTTAACATAAAGAACATATTAAGGGTTATCAATCCATTAATCATGTGTTCTACATGTATATCACCATACACATAAATCAGTTTTTTAGATCCTTAGAACTATTCAACATATCTATTACAATCCTTAATGAAAAACATATACTAAAGAAATTATATATTTAATGATTCGTTTAACATAACATTCTAATTCCAAAATATGTAAACCTAAATAACTCAAATTTATTTATAAACCATTACTAGGGATACATCATCATAATATTTATTGAAATATGAATCAGGAATTAATGTTTACCAACCTCAAGATTCTTAGGTTTAATGTAAACAATTCTATATGATCATCACATACATTTCTCATGTCGTTTACAATCCATTTATTGTTAGCAGTATTACCAATACTGAAACCATTATCATGATTACCTTAATGAGATTTCTGCTTAGGAAATTATTCTTCATAATTCCCATAATTTCCACTTCATAATCATTAATTAGAAAACAATGTTCTATGTTGGTTTTTCTATTGACTAAGACTACAATGAAAAGTGTGAGAAATACATATCACAGGCTAGAATAAAATAATTAAGGTAATGTACTTATAATATTTTAATCTATTATATCTTCAGTTTAACCCTAGGTTACTCATGATATTCATAGAAACCCTAGGATTTTAACCTATATGTAGACATATCATTAGGATATCCCTAAACATATCCTTAGAACTATTTCTAGGAACTTCACAAAAGTTTTCGCATCCTAGTTTCCAATGGTTTACTAAACCTTCTCTCTAATACCAACTCTAATGGCCCAAGCATAAATTATATGAACATTACATTTCATCTCTGGAATACTTAATACATTACAGAAATAGACTAACAAATTTGGTATTTTTTTTGATTCTTTGTAAAATAGGATCCTTTTCTTCAAACACGGTGAGAGAACTTCAAAGTCTACCATAAAGATCTTTCTATTTTGGTTTCCTTCATAAAACCTTTCTTTATATCCTTAGGGAAACAAAACATAAAAAGGGTGAGCTAAATTGATCATTATGGGAAAAGTCAATAACATCCAACAAAACATAAAAATAAAAATTTTAATACATGATCAAAAATTTGAAATATCAAAATATTGATTCATAAAATATATCATAGATGTTTTTAAGGAAATAATCCTGAAAGAACATTAACCATGATAAAATAGCCTTTGCATAACACATGGTATTGTTGAAAACTTAAAAACATAGAAAATCATTTCCGTATTAGCCACTTATCATTTCATATACCATCATTGTGGAAAAATTACATTATTAAACCCAGTTCACTCCTCGTTCCAGACCTCTATTATTGAACCAGATATATTTTTTGTTTAATCCCTATATTACTGAACATGATATTCTTTCAGTTTAATCACATTATAAATAAACCAAATATACTTTCCATTTCGACCATGTCTATCCCATGTGATATAAACCTTTACCCAATGAATTGGAGGGAGATATAGGTCACACCCATCTCATATTGAAATCATTCTCACATGTTCCCCAAAAAAAATAATGAATTCATCATAACATAACCTGTGGTAGAAAAATGGGTTTCATAAATATCATTCAATCATAATCCATATAAAACAAATAGATTTCATAATATTTATTCCTACATAATCATAAAAAAATCATAGTAATTATAGGGATTGAAACCCAACCCTAATTAAATAATTTCATATAATGTGGAAAATAATTTTGATAAAACACTAGAAATTAGCTTTATGGGAAAATATCATTTCTTCTTCAAAAAATTACTTTTTCTCAAAATGAAACACAATTTTGAAGGAAAATAATTTCTTTTAAAATGGCCTTTTAAATGTGTAAATTAATCTACATGGAAATAAGGAATTACGAAACGTTCAAATTAATTCATTTTTTATATGTGTAGAATACATTATTCTCATACTTTTATTTAAGAAAGTAAACAAATTACCTCATATTGAAAACGACAAAACATTCTTTTCATACAAGTAAATAAAAATTCACTAATGGGTAAAATTGAATTTAATTGAATGATAATAGAAATAATATTATATAATGAGAAATTATGAATCATATACATGGATGATAAATATACCCAAGTAAATACTAATGTATAAACAAACTCTAAAAATAATGAGATTGCAAAACTAACTCTTACCTTAGGACTGATATCCTATGTATATATCTAAAACTCTCATATAATGATTTAAATAATGAGATTGTCTTATTCCAGAATCATTTTCATTTTTATGATTTCATACATGATCATATTATCATATGTTTTTAATAAAATTTCTTTATTTCTCGTTATTTTTGTATAAACTAATTCATTTTCATATACATGTTTTTACGAATAATTTCATGTTATGACTCTCAAATCATATTAATATCATTCCAAAATTATATTAACACAATAAAAATCATATTATTTTATTGTGGACATTTATATTATCATGATTTAATTGATTTCATGTAGAATTAATTGCACACATTGTGGATGCGGTGGGTCATACATTTGCACGAGTGATGATATCATTTCATTAATTATGAAATGATATCGAACTGGATGGTATATACGTAGTTCAAAAATAAATATCTTGTTATTTTAACCATATATAGTTATTATTTGCATCATTATACACTTAAAATTCATCTTGTAGTGAAAAACATATTACACAATAGTGTGGAAATGATAATTCGTACAAACACACTCATGGTGATTTCATTTTTCATTGGATGGAAAAAGGTGGAATACGTTTGTTCTATAAAAATAAAATATCATTTTATGATTTATACTGATTTAATTACTTTATAATGATATAACTAATGAAGTTTAATTATAATAAGAATGCGGTTTGAATGATTTTGTAGAAGAGATTACCTCTTCCTCGACAAGCTTACTCTCAATATCCTATTAATGGAACTAGAGTTGGTCTGTTGAGAAGACTAGAACCTATATAATTTGAATAAGGATGTTTATAATGGATAATAGAAGGGTATGGATGAGCATGAAGGCTCAAAATTTAATGAATAAGTGAGGGAGGAGGATTCCTTTTATAATTGATGTGAGGGGTAACTTTGGAAATTCTTAAAATATTTAGTTAATAAAAATTAAATTTTTATCCATATTCTTCTAAATTGAAAAAGGTAGAAGATAAGAAGATGGTAGTTCTAAATCCTCTCATATAATAATTTTTTGACATTTATTGATTTTTTTAAGCTTTTTCGTTTTGGTTTACCCTTAATTATTTTCTTCTAATTTAAATTGTGGTAAAAACATTTTATTTATGAAGATGTTATAAATTTTACTTATATGGGATAAATTTCCCATAATTTTACCCATAATGAAATTATAGACTTTATAATAGTATCTTTAGGATTTTAAATTTTTTTATGATTTTAAAATCATTTATAAAAATATTATTTTTATAAAATATCAATTGTGTAAATATTTACACTATTCAATTAATTGAATTTAAATAAATTTCATACAGATAGAAACTACAATCCCAACCCATTAATATTATTATAACCTATCATAGAAACCTATAAAATTCTGAGTTTTCATAAATGATGTCATATAATTTTTATTTTAAAATTTATAATATTATTTATTTGATATTTATCTTAATAAAATAATTATTGTGTTACTATTGTGAGAATATTTATGGTAATTATTTAATATATAAAAATATCAAATAAACTCACATCATGTTGATAATTTCATTCTCGTTTTTGAGACTACCTTTTTCATAGTTTTATAAAATTTACCAAATAATTAAAATTTTTATACTTATAAGAGATAAGAGAGTGACATGTTGTCACTTTCTTTTGTATAAATCGAAATTTATTCACATTAATTGACAATAGTTAATTAAATGAATCAATTTTTATCATTAGTTGTTAAGGGTATAAATTTAAAATCTAATCAGATTTTCATAGCTTTTGGTGTAATTTTATTATCCTTATCAAATTATTTATTACCCTAAGTTATGTGATTTACCTTCAACCGTGGTAAAAAATAATTACCAAAGTTACTATTCATATTTTCCAAAAAACAAAAGTGAAATATTCACATTGTGTGGAAATGATGATTCCAAACAAGGGATAAATATTTTCAAATTTAAAAACATATAAATTTCAGTAACTAATTTAAAATTAATTTGCATTGTCAATGCGAGAAAACATTGGTTTAAATGTAAAAACAATCAAAATATTTTTCATGTGTTTATATTAAATTTCTATGTGAAATTACCTCAAATAACCAAAATTTTATTTAAGGATAAAAAATAATATAATTTTACATTAAAAAACTCAAATGATAATCCTAAATACAAATAAATTAAATGAAAATGTAGTTTTAAATTAAAATGCAGTATTTTCCACTATTCATTAAAATATGATTTTTCTTATAAAAATTCCACCATTTAAACCAATAAAAACATTGATGTCTCTAATCCCAATAATAACTTCATTTTTCTAAAAAAACATATAAAATTTTCTAAAACAAGATTTAAATAGGCTTTGTCATCAATAGGTAGTAAAACTATATTTGTTTTTGAAAAAAAACTTCTTTTATCCAGAAAATTGAATTAGTTCTTATATCGTTAATAAATAACATATGTGATGAAATTTAAAAATTAAATTTAATATATTACATATATATTTCATTAATAAAATTCATATATATTTATTTTATTATTATCTAAATTCTCATTTTTTCATTTAAATAGTTTTTAGAAAAATTATTCCTTTAAAAAAGTATTTATTTACATAAATATATATTTGTTACTAAAAGAATTAATTAAATCCATGTGTAAATTTTTTATTTATAAATCAATAAATATTTTTCATTCCCACCATTTTAAAATCTAGGTAATATGGTGACATAATAATATATAGTTATTCACTTATACTCAGTCTTGCGTGATATGTTTATGGTGGTTGTAAAGGATATATGTTTTGATGTTTGGCTATTAGATTTGTCTATTGGTGTTTAGAGGACATAGATTATTATTTATTACCATCAAAGCGCTATTGATCTACAAATAAATATTTTTTTACACTATCTGTTAAAATATATTTACATTATCTAACATTTCATCAATGAGAAGGTGTATTTAGAGGAAATAAAACTCTTGTATTTAGGAACTAAGGAGTATTTTGTTAATAAATTTATCAAAGGTATTTCGGATGAAATATTTTTATAATTAGTGAATAAATTTCATGTTCAACCATCCTCATACGCTTAAAAATCAGTGTACCCCTGACCGCGTTGTCGAGCGCGTCAAATTATATGTTTATTTTTAACTAGAATTTCTGCAGTATAGCAGCAACCCTAGGTCGTCTCTTGACGGAGCCTTAGATCATTAATTTAAGAAGAGGGATCTTATTATGAAAGTAGAATGTGAATTAGATTTTGTGAAACTTGGGGGTTTTATGATTAATGTTGAAAATAGAAAATGAAAGCGATAAAAAAAGTATAAATGAACAAGATTGATTAAGCGTGATCAACCCGGGGATGTCTCGTAATGCTCATCCTTCATCGCTTCAAGGGATGGGGTTATGATCTTTTATTCCCTCTCTTGTAACACCTCGAACCAGAATGTTACTGAGTTTGTACTAGGATACCTCATAGGGTTCATTCGAAAACACATAACGATTCACCGGACACCACCGATGATTGGGTGAATTGTGTTTGACTTCATAACCAAAACTCACCAAGGAAACACACAAAAAACTCGATGAGTTGTCCAGAGTTTTATGTTATTTCATTGTGATTCCATGACATAAATGTACATAGCCTTGAATGTTCTTGTGTGAGTTCAATTGACCAATATAAACCACACAAACACCGCAATTGAAAGGGGGAAAGAAAGTGGTGAGCGGGGTGTGAAACATCACATGAATGGGTACCCTCAAACATGATCATATGAGTTGAGCAAGACATACCAGCACATAACTCAATAAAATAAGAATAGAAGATGATGAAAAACAACACAACTATCTGGAATTTAAAATATCATTCAAATATTACAAACTTGAAGCTCGGGATGTACATCACGTTCCTCCCCGGGTGATCACAAGGGGTTTAGAAACCCATGGGAGAGGAAGAAGAAGAAGATGTTGAAGTAGCACTTCCCATAGCCTCCAAAACTACTAGGGATTCTGAGAAGACTCCTTGGGGACTCCAAAATGGCAGCACCTTGCCTCTTTGTCGAACTTACAAATGGGGAGCCCAATGTGCCATTTTATAGGAAAATTGGAAGGTGGTTTTAGGCATAGAGATTTCATCAATCCATTTTCACGACGCGTTTCGGCCTTCAGACAGTCTTATCTGGCTTTGGAGAAAATATAAACGATATATCCCTGCCTCTTGACTGTCTCCACAGAATGTTTGGCATCGTTTGTATAACTATAGCTCAAGATATTGATAAAATACAGAACACCACATTTGACTTGGTCCAAATTCGGTGGCTTGGACAGATCAGTTCGTATGGGTCTCATAGAAGCCGAATCAGCATTGGGTTTCTTAATATGAAATGTATCCTATTAATGTGTGGACAGGCCCACAAAAGTTAAGCCCATTTTGATGCACGGATGTTGTTTACTATGCAAAACAGTGGACAGATGTTCATGGATCCATGCAATTTTGGCCCATTTTTCTTCCACTTCATCAAAGGCCCTCCAAATCACCTCCACCTACATTGAAACAATAAAAACAAGTAACATTGCCCATTATAATATTGATTAAAATTAATTGATTTATTAAAACATGATGTGAAATTTATTATTATATTTGTAATATTCATTACAAAACTAGTTTAAAACTATGGTGTAAGAGTGGAATAAAACAGTGAATCGTGGTACGATCACACCCCCACACCTAAACATTTGCACTCCTGGGAAAAGTCACATATCCAAATACAATGATTCATATATATATATATATTTCCAACATCCTAAAGATTTATCATTTGAGGAAGATTTATTTAAAGTAAATTGATTAATGCACGAACCACAACAAGGAGTTCTTCCTAGTGAAAATAGAAAAAGATGTCTCATAAATCATATCATAGTGAAATTCAAAAAGATTCATGATACCCAATTGAGAAAGGAATTCAGAATTAAACCATGACACTAAATCTCCATGTGTGTGTGTGAAAACCATTCCATGCTATTCTTTCTACTTGATATTCAATAAGTATATGTTATTTTAACATTTTTCAGCTTAAATGATTTTGTCACCGAACCTGTCCTACATCCTTTGCAATCATATTTCAAGACCCACTCATTTAAGCATTCCCAGAAGTCAAACCATAAGCTCCTGACCTAGATATACCCATATGTTTCACATTTCATCACTCTTCTCATTTATTATATTTTTTTTTGAACTTGCAATTGGAACAAATCTCACACTCATCTCTCAACCATTGTTTGATCTCCTAACGACACTAATTGAAATAGTTATAACAAGATCAAAGGTTGAGGAAGAGTGGTTTTTGACCAGCCCATGATACAACAATTTGTTTTGAGGGCATACAACAGTCGGACATTAGGTACACATGCATAGGTCAATCTGGTACAGTAATGAAACAGATCGGATAAGGAACGAACGTATGGAAATATCAATTAAAGCTGAAAAATATTAACCCAACATATATTTACCTTATATTAAGTGAGAAATAATCACACATTGTGGTTTGGTTCAAAAAATTGTTGAAATATTAGTGACACAGTTTTCCAAAAAACTACTCACACAAAGGGAAACAATCATCTCAAAGGTTTCACATAGATAAAACGATTTATATCATTGATAGAAAACCAATTCACTAAAAATCACTCCTTGATGGTAAACTCATACACAATCTCTTTTTAGACTTCGTTATGGTATTTTTACTTTCTCGACTTTATGGTATCCACATCATGGAATTTCAAAATTGTTGATGGGGAAAAATAAAAATACCATAAAGAAGTCCAGAAAGAGAGAACAAAAGGAGAAAATGATGAAAAATCCTAACTAACACAGGAATGTATCCAACCCCCCACAACTAGAATTTGCAGTGTCCTCACTGAAATAATTGAAAATGTGAGAATGAAGGACAAAACCTGGTGTGTTTTATTGGTATGATGCACCGAGAAGGTGGATTTCCTCCACCAGATTCTTTGTAAAATCCTCATAGATGTGTTGAAGTCGCTGCCCATTGAAGGTAAGACTTCGTGTACTCTACTCATGCAAAACCTATATTGCACCAAAAGGGTAAACATTAGTAATAGTATAAGGACCAAGCCATCGGGAATGAAGCTTACCTGGGTGGAGCATAAGCCTGGAACTGTACATGAGGACCTTCTCACCAATATGGAACTTCCGCTGGTAAATCATTCTATCATGAATAGCCTTTTTCTTCTCTTTATAGATTCGGGAATTTTTATATTCATCACGTCAAATTTCTTCCAACTCTTGAATCTGCAGCTTTCTTTCCTCACCTGCATCTGAAAGGTTCATATTACATTGTTTAACAGCCCAATATGTACGGTGTTCTACCACCACTGGGAGCTGACAAGATTTCCCAAACACAATCCTATATGGTGACATTCCGATCGCTGTTTTAAAAGAAGTACGGTACGCCCAAAGTGCATCATCCAAGCGCAAACTCCAATCATTCCTATTGGGTTGTACAGTTTTCTCCAAGATTTGCTTAACTTCCCGATTTGAAATTTCTGCTTGTCCGTTAGTTTGGGGATGATATGAAGTGGAGACTTTATGAACAACCACATACTTATAAAGCAATTTTTTCATGTTACGATTGCAAAAATGTAAACCCTGATCACTAATGATGAATCTTGGTAGACTAAACCTTCTGAAAATCTGGGACCTCACAAAATCAACAACCACTCGAGAGTCATCAGTCGTGGTGGACTTTGCTTCCACCCATTTAGATACATAGTCAACAGCCAATAAGATGTACACAAAGCCAAATGAATTTGGAAATGGCCCCATGAATTCAATGCCCCATGCATCGAAGATCTCACAAAATAACATGGGTTGTGGGGGCATTTCATTCCTCTTGGAGATATTCCCTGTGAATTGACATCGAGTACATGATTTACAAAACCTATGGGAATCTCTATACAATGTTGGCCAATATAATCCCGAGTCAAGGACCTTTCGAGCTGTACGTTGAGAGCCGAAGTGGGACCCACAAGCCAAAGTGTGGCAGAAGGTCAAAACAGAGGTGAACTCATGGTCAGGGACACACCGACGAACTACTTGGTCACTATAGATTCTCCACAAGTATGGGTCATCCCAAATGTACCAATGAGAATCATGCTTAAGTCTCTGGGATTGTGAAGTGCTAAAATCAGGGGGGAACCTATATGTTTCTATAAAATTCACAATGTCTGCATACCAGGGGGTAAGGTCCACAACATCACAATGGTTCTCGTGAGGGAAGAATTCTCCAATGGGTAGGGGTGAGTCAACCTGATGGTCCAATGGTGGGGAAATCCTACTAATGTGGTCAGCTACAACATTCTCCACCCCTATCTTATCTCTAATCTCAAGGTCAAACTCTTGGAGGAGGAGCATCCACCGAATGAGGCGGGGCTTGGATTCAGGTTTCTTTAGGAGGAAATGAAGTGCGGCATGGTCAGAAAACACAATCACTTTTGACCCAGGAAGATATGAATGGAATTTTTCCAAGGAAAACACAATAGAAATGAGTTCTTTTTGTGTGGTTGTGTAGTTTACCTGGGCAGGGTCAAGGGTACGCGAGGCATACGCAATGACATAAGGATCCTTTTCAACCCTTTGTGATAAAACTGCCCCAACTGCAAAGTTAGAGGCATCACACATAAGCTCGAAGGGGAGATCCCACCTAGGTGGTTGGATTATGGTAGGTGATGTGAGACTCTTTTTTAGTGAATTGAATGCATACTGAAATTTTTTATCAAAAACAAATTCAGAATCCTTTTGTAATAACCGAGATAAGGGAAGTGTGATCTTACTAAAGTCTTTAATGAATCGTCGGTAAAAACCAGCATGACCCAAGAAAGACCGCACCTCACGAACACATTTTGGAAATGGAAGGGATGAAATTAATTCAATTTTAGATTAATCAACCTGAATTCCCTTATTTGAAATGATATGCCCAAGAACTATCCCCTGCTCAACCATGAAATGACATTTTTCATAATTCAAAACAATATCTTTTTCAATGCAGCGGTGGAGGACATAACCTAGATTTTCCAAACAATCATCAAAAGAAGAACCATAAACCGTGAAATCATCCATAAAGACTTCCATACAACTCTCAAGGTACTCAGAAAAAATACTCCACATACATCGCTAAAAAGTACCAGGAGCATTACATAGACCGAATGGCATCCTTCTGTATGCAAATGTGCCAAATGGATAGGTAAATGTTGTCTTTTCTTGATCCTCAGGGGCTATATGGATTTGGAAATAACCCGAATAGCCATCAAGGAAACAATAATGAGACTTACCAGCCAACCATTCTAACATTTGGTCAATGAAAGGTAAAGTAAAGTGGTCCTTCCGCGTGGCTTGATTCAGTCGACGGTAGTCAATACAGACTCGCCAACTGTTTTGCACACGTGTTGGAACCAATTCATTCCTTTCATTTGACACAACTGTTACTCCTGTTTTTTTAGGCACAATTTGCACTGGGCTAACCCATTTACTATCAGATATAGGATAAATGATCCCTGCAGCAAGTAATTTACTAAATTCAAATTTTACCACTTCAAGGAGAGTGGGATTCAACCGGCGTTGAGATTGTCTTACGGGTTTAGCCTCATCATCCAAAAGTATATGGTGCATACAAATATATGGGCTAATCTTGGGAATATCAGCCAATGTCCATCCTATTGACTTTTTACACTCTCTCAAAAGTTTTAGGAGTTTCAATTCCTATTGTGGAGAGAGGTTATTGGCAATAATGACGGGAAATTGGTCAATACCCTCAAGATATGCATATTTTAAATTAGAAGGAAGTTGTTTAAGTTCAAACACCGGTTGTTTCTGGATTAAGGGAGGGTATTTATGGGGAGTGAGGTCCATGAAACTATCTATCTGATCATGTTTATTCTCAAAGGAAAGAGAATCTATTAAAATGAGATTTTTAGAATCATCGATAGTCATGGGTACCTCAGAGTAAACTAACTCATTAATTAAAGAAAAGAATTTACATTTTTCTGAACCCACTAAACATTCAAATGAATAACCAAAACTCAAATCATCCAAGGGTGAAGAAATCAAAAAAGAATCAGAGTTTGGGTTGAGGAGAGAATTGTGAGTGTGTGCATCGTTTGAGATCACTTCTATCGAATAGACATGAAGAGTGGAGTGCTCTTCAACGGGGTGTTTCATAGCCTCAAGGATGTTAAAACTTATCTTTTCTCCTCCGAATTCCATGGACAATGTATAATTGTGAACATTGATGATTGTCTTTGCTGTTTTGTGGAATGGCCTCCCAAGTATGAGAGGGGCATGTCCAAGGGTTCAGGTATCTTCCATCTCAAGAATTTATAAATCAGCGGGGAAGATGAGATTCTTCACTCTAACAAGGACATCCTCAATCACTCCTTTTGGATGTGTTGTACTGCGGTTGGCAAGTTGCACGATAATTCCTATTGGTTGAAGCTCTCCAACCTGTAGAGAAGTATATACGGAGTGAGGCATTACATTAATGGAAGCACCTAAATCTAGCATAGCATCAGAAAAGAAGGTCTCCCCTATGGTACAAGGTATGGTGAATGTGCTGGGATCCTTGCATTTGGTTGGCATTGCTGGTTGAATCAAGGCCGATACATTCCTCCCCAGGTTGACTCTCTCATTCCCCTTCAACCTCCTTCTTTGGGTGCAAAGATCTTTAAGAAATTTTGCATAATGGGGAATTTCCTTGACTGCATCCATCAATGGAATATTAACTTGAACTTTTTAAGTGTATACATTATATTATTGTCAATATCATTATCAATGTTTTTCTTAGATTTAGAGAGTCTTTGAGGGAAAGGAAGAGGAATTGATTTTTCATTTGAATCATAAATGATAATTTGATTTCCCTTATTCTTTTGTTTTTCATTACATGAATTATTTGAGGGTTCGAAAGGAGTGTTTTCAAGAGGGGGACATACCTGTTTCATAGGATCAGTAGAAGGAGAAGCTTCTTTACCACTACAAAGTGTAATTTCACATAGATTACCTTTATCCTTCGGATTGGCAATGGGTTGGGATGGTAGTTGTCCATAACCTTGTATCTTAAGCTCACCGATGGTGTTCACCAATTGTCCCACTTGAGTTTGTAGGTCTTGAATTGCCGATTGTGTGGTCTGTTGGAACTGAAGGTTCTGGGTTGCCATTTGTTTCACCATGTCCTCAAGGCTTGGTTCAGATTTGGGAGGAGGAGGATGATGATTGTTTTGAGAAGTTGAAGGATAAGAAGGTTTCATACCTTGGCCTTGTTGATACCAATTCTGCTTCAGGTAGCTTGAGTTTCCTCCTTGTCGGTATTGTTGTTGTGCTTGCCACCCGGGGTTTTGATTTGGCCTGAATGGTTCTTTCTTGAAGGGAGGCGCTTGTTAGAATGGACGCCCTGGGAACACAACTGCACGAGAATCAGATGAATCTTGATGTTGTGGGCACTGGGTAGAAAAATGAGTGTTATCAGAACAAATACCACAATGCAATGGAATAGAAGTAGAGTGTGAGTTACCTTGTTCTTGAGCTAATTGCCTTAGAAGGGTATGCATCTCATCAAGTTTAGTATCTACCTTTTGTTCTAGGGCTGAATGACTTACCTCATGAACTCCTCAGGTTGGTGCAATAACTCGTGTACCAAATTGTTGTGCATTTTGAGCCATGTTGGCTATTATGTCACGAGCGGCAGAAGGAGTTTTGTCAACTAGGGCACCACCAGCTGCAGCATCAATCATTCCACGATGCATGGGGATAAGTCCCTCATAGAAGTATTGGATTAATAGTTGTTCACTAATCTGGTGGTGGGGGCAGCTTGAGAAAAGTCCCTTGAATCTCTCCCAGTATTCATTAAGGGTCTCTCCTTGTGATTGCCTAATTCCACATATTTCGTTCCTAATTGATGCAGTTCGGGAGGAAGGGAAGAACTTCTCTAGAAAAATTCTTTTTAGGTCATTCCAGCCCCCAATTGTGGAAGGAAAATAGTATAGCCAATCTTTTCCTACACCATCAAGGGAGAAATGGAAGGCCCTAAACATAATGAGGTCCTCAGACACATTTTGGGGTTTCATGGTGGAGCACACTATTGCATCCCGCCTTTTTATAACATAAACTTTCATTACATTACACATAACTGAGGATCTTTAAGGTCTAGTGTCTTGGAAACCAGGAACATAATACATGAAAACAACATAAAGCATTCTTCTTAAACACTTTAGAGTCTTCTCCTTAAGTTCATCCTAGGGTCATTACCGCATCTCATAACCTGGGGAAATACATCACAAGAAAGGGTGAGCAGAAGGCCTAGTATGGGAAACAAGAGGAACATTTTACATGTGAACTTGATATACTTCAATAAGGACATGAAAAGAACATTAAGTCATGAGAAAGAAATCATGAGTCATTTCATAATAAAAATAACATTTTTCATAACTTCAAAATGTGGCTAAATCATTTAACATAGAAAATCATGAACATGTCACCAAGGTCCATCCCCAAGGTGTCATTTGAAAATTACCAAGGTTATTCACCAAGGTATCGTGAAAATTGTAATCTCTAGTGGTTACATCATTACCCAATGCATTGGAGCGCTATCAGGGCGCACCCTTAAATTTGCCTTTATTATCATGTGATCCACATATATCATCATCAAACATTTCATAAATAACCCATATAGCTTAAAATAAATGGGTTTCATTTCATAATCATAACGTTTTAAAAACTGCTTTAAAGACATGATCTTTACATCACTTTAAACTCACAGAAAGGGAAAGAGGGTCTCATGTATGTAAATACCAAAATTTAAAATGGAAGATTTTGATATATATGTGAATAACCTTGTAGAAATAAGAGCTTTGAGTATTCACTTTATAACATAAAATAATTTTGAGAAAAGAGAGAGGCATTTTGAGACGAAAATTCTACAGCATAACGGCTATGTTACAAGGTTTTAGAAAACATTGAAAAGAGAGGGGACATGGGTCACCCACTCATAAATGATCCATAAAACAGTAGGGGGACAGAATATAAGGGATTTAAGAACATGGTAATAAAATTTGAAAGATATACCATATGAAATGAAAAACATGGAAGTGAGACAAAACAAGATTTCTCTTTTGAAAATTCGGCAGCCTAACGGCGTCACATAACTTCAATAAAAAAGATTTGACAAGATCAAACAGGGTCTCTAATTATATGATCATAAAAGATAAGTATGATAGATATGGAGATCATAACCCAACATAATAATAAGTATCTTGAAAGATTTGACATGAAAATCGAACTTGAAAAAAATGAGAAGGGTGAAAGAATCACTTAAAAATTCGGCAGCCTAACGGCGTCACTTAAACATTCATAAAAAGAAATGATGAGAGTAAGAGGGTATGTCTCATCATATTAACATGAAAGGGCAGTAAGAGGAATATAAAAGAACATCCTCTCACATAAAAACATGGAGCAAAAAAAGAATGACATAAAAGAGATTACATGAAAAGAAGGAAAGAGGTCGGATCCCTTACCTTAAAACGTGACTCTTAAAACTCGACGTTTTGGACCTTGAGGGCTTGGGGGCACCTTGGGAGGACTCCTTGGGAGGTAAGGAGACCAGAACTTCATTGGGGAGAGTTGGGAGTGAAAACTAATGGAGGAAAGGGTGGGTATTTATAGGGAAAGTGAGGGGACAAGGCATTAATGGCCAAGGGACACCTCATTAGTGGTTTTGGCAAAACCATGGGCTTGCCCATGGTATTTGGCCATGGTATTGGCTTCTTGGGAAACCTCATACCTTATCTTACTATTCATAATTCAACCATATTGAATATATACTTAATACATCATTTAATGACGTCATTAAACACCCGTAACCTAAAAACAATATTTTCACTATTCATCGAAAATTCAACTTTCTCAGAATAATCCCAAAATTTCACCTTAACCATATATCAATGCTCTGATTTCAAAAATGAAATCCATTTTATTAAAGTAAGTTTCTAAATATTTTTTATTTAATTTTAAAATAAAAACACTATTCATCGAAAATTCATTTTTTCAGAAAAATCCCCAAAAATTACCTTAACATAATATCGATGCTCTGAGTTCAAAAATACAGTCCTTTTTATAAAAATAATTTTCTAATTATTTTTAATTAAATTTTTAATTAAAAAACACTATTCACCTGAAAAAACTAATACCTGACTAATAATTTATGAAACTATTATTTACCCATTTTATTGAATCATATTACTTAATCTAGGTGTCTAAATTATATTAAAACTTTCTTTGAGTGAAATTACTAATCCATTTGGTCACATTACTAATCCTAAGCGTAAAATCACTATTCATAATTTACTATTTATCAAAAATTAAGTTGATCTTATTAGACTCCAAATTCCTTACTGAACACTTTTGTAGAAGACCATTTTTTGAAAATCATTACACATAATTAATTATTTAGGGTTTACATAAATGTTTTAAAATATCCCTCTTTCAAAAATTCATCAATAAAATATATCCTAAAATTATCCGGACAAAAGAAATTCCACATACATCACTAAAGGAAGAGATCTCAATTTATTCACCCGAAAGGATTACACAAGGAAGCTAGGGTCTCGTCACATAGCCCCTTATAACACCGGCATAAGACCTAAGTGTAAGGTGTGCTATGGTGAGAGAATCTGAGGGAGGCTCAGATAACATTTCCCTAGTAGTAATCTCTACTAACTTGAACTTCTCCCATAGGCGTTTTCGTTCAAGCTTGACATGCGGGAGTTCAGCTTGGGCTTGGTCCAAAGCGAAGCCCACAGATGCTACCTCCTTCCCAAGCTCTGATAAGTGGGCTTCATAAGGGTCGAGTCTACTGGATGAAGCCACCGACTCCTCTTTCTGCATTAACCATTAAAATCTTATTAAATCATTAAGGGTAAGTTAATATACTACTCAAAAAGATTTGGTCGTTACATTCTATCCCCCTTAAGAAATTTCGTCCCCGAAATTTATACTTGAGGCCTAGTAGAAAAGGTGAGGGTACTTTTGCTTCATTATTTCCTCAGGCTCCCAAGTCGCTTCTTCATATTTATGATTCCTCCACAACACTTTCACAAGGTGGGTAGTCTTGTTTCATAGGACCTTGTCTCTACGGTCCATGATCTCCACTGGCTGCTCCTCATAAGAGAGGTCATTTTCCAGTTGTACCACCTCTGGGTTCATTACATGCAAAGGGTCGGGTATGTACTTCCTCAAGAGAAATACATGGAAGACATCATGAACTTGAGCTAGGTTCAGTGGAAGTGCTAGACGATAGGCCACTGCTCCTATGTGATCAAGGATTTCATAGGGGACAATGTACCTAGGGCTGACCTTTCCTTTCTTCCCAAACCGCATGAATCTCTTCCATGGAGAAATTCGAAGGAAGACTTTGTCACCAACACCAAACTCCAAGTCCCTTCCACGATTGTCAGCATAGCTATTCTGCCGACTCTGAGCAGCCTTTATGTGTTGTTGGATGTCATGAAACTGTTCTGTCATTTCTTGCACAAGATCAGGCCCAAGAAGCTTTCTCTCACCAGTTTCATCCCAACAAGTAGGAGTTCTACATCGCTTTCCATACAGAGCTTCATAGGGTGCCATATGAATACTCTAATGGAAGATTTTGTTATAGGAGAACTCAACTAATGGGAGGTGTTGATCCCATCCACCTTTAAATTCCATTGAGAATAATCTCAGCATGTCTTCGAGTGTCTGAATAGTCCTTTCAGATAGGCCATCAGTTTGAGGATGATAGGCCGTACTAAAATTCAATTCAGTATTCAGAGCATGTTGACGACTTCTCCAGAATTTTGATGTGAATCTTGGGTCACGATCAGATACGATGGATAGTGGTAACCCATGCAGCCTTACCACTTCCTTCACATATATCATGGGAAGCTGATCCAGAGAGAAATCTTCCCGAATAGAGATAAAATGGGCTATCTTGGTGAGACGGTCCACAATCACCCATATCGCATTGTTTCATTTGGATGTTTTCGGGAGACCAGTTACAATTCCATAGTGATATTATCCCACTTCTGTACTGGTATGGGTAGAGGTTGTAATACCCCCATAGGAAGTTGTCGTTCTGCCTTTACTTGCTGACACACCAAGCACCTTGTAGTGAAATCAGCAATCTCCCTCTTCATGTTATCCCACCAATAATGATCATGAAGGTCTCTATACATCTTAGTGCTTCCCGGATGTATAGATAAAGTAGAGCCATGAGCTTCATCCATCAGTTATTTCGTTATCTCCGGAATAGATGGAACACATAGTCTTGTACGAAATTTCAATACACCTTCTTGATCAATATTGAAATCAGGGAACTTCCCATCTTTTACAGCCTCCAACTTCTCCTGCAGCAAAGGATCTTCTTTTTGAGCCTTCTTGATCTTCTATAGTAATTAAGGTTGAGAAATCATTTGGTATAGGGTTTATGATGTCCCTTTCCTTATAATTCCCATGTCCAATTTTACTAGATCTTTAATCAAGGGATCCCCTAGGATCCTCATTTTTTCCAGAACAACATGATCTTTCCTGCTTAACGCATCCGCGACTTTGTTTGCTCTTCCAAGGTGATCATGAATTGAACAATCATAGTCTTTAATAATCTCTAACCATCTCCTTTGTCTCATGTTCAATTCTTTCTGTGTGAAAATATACTTTAGACTTTGGTGGTCAGTGTATATATCACATTTCTCCCCATAAAAATAGTGCCTCCATATCTTTAGAGCAAAAACAACTGCCGCCTGCTCTAGATCATGCGTAGGATAATTCTGCTCATGAATCTTCAATTGTTGAGATGCATAAGCAATTACCTCGTCATTTTGCATGAGGACGCACCCAAGCCCTTTCCGAGATGCATCGCTAAAAATAAAGAATCGTTCTCCGATAGAGGGTAGTGTTAACACAGGTGCAGTAACCAATCTCTTCTTCAGCTCTTGGAATCTTTCCTCACATTCCTTTGTCCAGATGTACTTAACCCCTTTTCGAGTTAACTTGGTTAGTGGATTAGAAAGCCGTGAAATTTTTTTCACAAACCTCCTATAATATCCCGCTAAACCAAGAAAACTACGAATCTCAGTTACTGTTGTGGGTTGAGGCCACTTATCCACAACCATTGTCTTTGTAGGGTCAACTGAGATTCCTTCATTGGTTACGATGTGCCCCAAGAAAGGCACTTGTTGTAACCAAAACTCGCACTTGCTGAACTTCCCAAAGAGCCTCTCCTTCCGTAGAGTTTTCAAAATAACCCTCATATGATCTTCATGCACCTCACGAATTTTTGAATATATCAAAATATCATCAATAAAAACTACCACAAAGTTATCAAGGTTGTCTTTAAAGACTCTATTCATAAAATCCATGAAAAGAGCAAGAGCATTAGTCAAGACGAAAGGCATAACAGTAAACTCATAATGCACATATCTTGATCGGAAGGCAGTCTTTGGAATATATTCCTTTTTCACCCTCAATTGATGATAGCCAAATCGAAGGTCAATCTTAGAGAAGAATTGAGCCCCGTGAAGTTGGTCAAATAAATCATCAATTCTTGGAAGAGGATATATGTTCTTCACTGTGATCCCGTTCAGTTCTTTATAATCAATGCATAGCCACATTGATCCATCCTTCTTCTTCACAAAGAGAACTGGTGCTCCCCAAGGAGACACACTCGGTCGGATAAACCCCTTATCCAACAAGTCTTGGAGTTGTTTCTTTAACTCTTCTAGCTCCAAATTTTCCATTCTATACGGAGTCTTTGATATCATTTGAGAACCAGGTACGAGTTCAATGGAGAACTCTACCTCTCTTTCTGGGGGAGGTCCAGGTAACTCCTTAGGAAATACATCCATGTATTCCTGAACAATTTGAACATATTCTATTTTTATTCTCCCTTTTCCTTCTTCATCATCACTTATTAACTCCATAAAGAAAGCTATATGAGGTGCTTATAGATAGGGATCAGTTCGGGATATCTCTCCTCGGAAGATAACTATAGGTCGTTCATTCAAGACTACTGAGATTTCCTTACTTCTGCATTTGATCATAGCATTATACTTTGAGAGCCAGTCCATCCCTAGTATAACGTCGAATTCCAACATGGGAATGAATACTAGATTTGAGATAAGATTGTGCTCACTAAAGTAAACACTAGAGTCTCTAAACACTGTTGATGCATGGATAATCCCACTTGGAGTCTTGACTGACAACTCTACCTCAAGCAATTCGGGAATTGATCTATATTCTTTGCAAACTTGGAAGAAATAAAGGAATGTGTACAACCAGAATCAAATAAAGTACTTGCTACTTTGGAGAGGACGACAAGAGTACCTGCTACCACATCGTTCGGAACTTCAACTTCAGTTGTTGTGATAGCGAAAGCACAACCTTGCTCCCTGGGCCTCTGCTGAGGTTGATGGTGATTCCCCTCCACCGCCCTCGGATTTGGACATTGATTAGCAAAGTGCCCAATCTGTCCACACTTGAAGCATGTGACTTCAGGTAGGGCCAGAACCATCTTTCCTCTGTTGTTAGTGTTGGGAAGTTGAGGCTTCACATCACTACGAAAATTCCGAGAAATATGGCCTTCTTTTCCACACCTATAGCACTTACCACTTCCAATCAAGCAGTTCCCCGAATGCTTCTTCCCACATTTATTGCATGTGGCATGTTTCATATGCTTTCCACCTCTTTCCTGATCAAAAAATCTTCCCAGGCTTGGTTCTATAGTTCTCTTCTTCTCATTAGATTTGTGAGACCACTGTGTCTCTCCAAACTCTAGTTCAAATTTCATAGCACTTCGAACAATTTCTTCATAGCTATCATAGGCCCTGTTGGCTAGATTCATTTGTAGATGAGGTCATAGTCCACCAAAAAATCTATCAACCATCCCATTAGGGTCCATGACGAATCTTGAGGTATAACGGGAAAGCCTTGTGAATTTCATCTCATAGGTTCCAACTGATTCATTCTCCTTTTGCTTCAGCTTGAGAAATTATTTTCCATTCTCGTTCTCATCGAACAAGGGAAATACTTATTAAAAAATATTCCCCAGAACTCTTCCCACTCCATAGCTTCCATCTCTCCTCGTGGCTTCGTGTTTTTTATCAGTGACCACAACTGATCAGCTTCTCCCTCTAGGCGGTAAACAGTAAGGGTGACTTTTTCTTGTTCCGAACTATGAAGTACAGAAAATATCTTTTCAATGGAGCTTATCCATTTTTCCACAACCAAAGGGTCAGTAGATCCAATAAATGTTGGTGGTCGTTGGCGCATGAAGGACTCAACAGAAAGTTGTTCCCTTCGTGGTGAGATCGGCCTCTCATTTTGATTCAAGTTATTACTCATAACTTGAGTCAGTTGGTTCATCATTTGCATGAATGTTTCCATTTCGGCTTCCATCGGAGGGCCGTCAGCACATGGTGCATTGCGGTCACCATCGGCACGGTTCCTCCTATTTCCCGCCATTTTCTAAAAAAATAAAACCTTAGTGAGAAACTTATTTCATTTATGAATCTTTTAACTAAGACTTCATGCTTAGACAATTACACTTTTCTATAATTCCTTTATAATGATTCATAAAAAGCTTGTGATTAACCAAACATATCCCCCGGGAGTATCGTAACCAAGAGTGTAGCAAGGCCCGTTATCGTGCACCAGTTCCCATTCGAGTCTATCTCAAAGCGGTGTTTTCGGGTTTTACCCCTATGTACATATGTGCCAGAGCCGCCTCTACCAGCTCGTATCCAGACAGGGATGTATTTGTTTGATAAACCATTTACTCAATACTTACCAAAATACCAGGAAGTTTTCCTATATTTAAACTTTTCTATAGGGTTAGTCCTAATGTTTTTATATCCTAATTTACACAAATAACTAAACCATCCATTGATACCAACTATAGCATCCCACCTTTTTATAACATAAACATTCATTACATTACACATAACTGAGGATCTTTAATGTCTAGTGTCTTGGAAACCAGGATCATAATACATGAAAACAACATAAAGCATTCTTCTTAAACACTTGAAAGTCTTCTCTTTAATTTCATCCTAGGTTCATTACCGCATCTCATAACCTGGGGACATACATCACAAGAAAGGGTGAGCAGAAGGCTTAGTAAGGGAATCAATAGGAACATTTTACATGTGAACTTGATATACTTCAATAAGGACATGAAAAGAACTTTAAGGCATGAGAAAGAAATCATGAGTCATTTCATAATAAAAATAACATTTTTCATAACTTGAAAATGTGGCTACATCATTTAACATAGAAAATCATGAACATATCACCAAGGTCCATCCCCAAGGTGTCATTTGAAAATTACCAAGGTTATTCACCAAGGTATCGTGAAAATTGTAATCTGTAGTGGTTACATCATTACCCAATGAATTGGAGCGCTATCAGGGAGCACCCTTAAATTTGCCTTTATAATCATGTGAGCCACATATATCATCATCAAACATTTAATAAATAACCCATATAGCATAAAATAAATGGGTTTCATTTCATAATCATAACATTTTAAAAACTGCTTTAAATACATGATCTTTAGGTCACTTTAAACCCACGAAAAGGGAAAGCAGGTCTCGTGTATGTAAATAGCAGAATTTAAAATGGAACATTTTGATATATATGTGAATAACCTTGTAGTAATAAGAGCTTGGAGTATTCAATTTATAACATAAAATAATTTTGAGAAAAGAGAGAGGCATTTTGAGACGAAAATTCTGCAGCATAACGACTATGTTACAAGGTTTTAGAAAACATTGAAAAGAGAGGGGACATGGGTCACCCACTCATAAATGATCCATAAACCTGTAGGGAGACAGAATATAAGGGATTTAAGAACATGGTAATGAAATTTGAAAGATATACCATATGAAATGAAAAACATGGAAGTGAGACAAAACAAGATTTCTCTTATGAAAATTCGGCAGCCTAACAGCGTCACTTAACTTCAATAAAAAAGATTTGACAAGATCAAATGGGGTCTCTCATCATATGATCATAAGATATAAGTATGCTAGATATGGAGATTATACCCCAACATAATAAAAAGTAACTTGAAAGATTTGACAAGAAAATTGAACTTGAAAAAAATGAGAAGGGTGAAAGAATCACTTAAAAATTCGGCAGCCTAACGGCGTCACTTAAACTTTCAAAAAACGAAATGATGAGAGTAAGAGGGGATCTCCCATCATATAAAAATGAAAGGGATGTAAGAGGAATATAAAATAACATCCACTCACATAATAACATGGAGCATGAAAGGAATGACATAAAAGAGATTACATGAAAAGACAGAAAGAGGTCGGATCCCTTACCTTAAAACCTGACTCTTGAAACTCAATGTATTGGACCTTGAGGGCTTGGGGGCACCTTGGTAGGACTCCTTGGAAGGTAAGGAGACCAGAAAATCGTTGGGGGAGAGTTTGGAGTGAAAACTAAAGGAGGAAAGGGTGGGTATTTATAGGGAAAGTGAGGGGACAAGGCATTAATGGCCAAGGGACACCTCATTAGTGGTTTTGAAAAAACCATGGGCTTGCCCATGGTATTTGCCCATGGTATTGGCCACTTGGGATACCTCATACCTGATATTACTATTCATAATTCAACCATATTGAATATATACTTAATACATCATTTAATGAGGTCATTAAACACCCGTAACTTAAAAACTATATTTTCACTATTCATCAAAAATTCAACATTCTCAGAATAATCCCAAAATTTCACCTTCACCAAATATCAATGCTCTGATTTCAAAAATGAAATCCATTTTATAAAAATAATTTTCTAAATATTTTTAATTTAATTATTAAATAAAAACACTATTTATCAAAAATTCATTTTTTTCAGGAAAATCCCCAAAAATGACCTTAACATAATATCGATGCTCTGAGTTCAAAAATAATGTCCTTTTTATAAAAATAATTTTCTATTTATTTTTAAATAAATTTTAAATTAAAAAACACTATTCACCCGAAAAAACATATACCTGACTAATAATTTATGAAACCGTTATTTACCCATTTTATTGAATCACATTACTTAATCTAGGTGTCTAAATTACATTAAAACGTTCTTTGAGTGAAATTACTAATCCATTTGGTCCCATTACTAATCCTAAGCGTAAAATCACTATTCATAATTTACGATTCATCCAAAATTAAGTTGATCTTATTAGAGTCCAAATTCCTTACTGAACACTTTTGTAGAAGACCATTTTTTGAAAATCATTACACATCATTAATTATTTAGGGTTTACATAAATGTTTTAAAATATCCCTTTTTCAAAAATTCATCATTAAAATATATCCTAAAATTATACGGACAAAAGAAATTCCACAAACATCACTAAAGGAAGAGATCTCAATTTATTCACCCGAAAGGATTACACAAGGAAGCTAGGGTCTCGTCACATAGCCCCTTATAACACCGGCATAAGACCTAAGTGTAAGGTGTGCTGTGGTGAGAGAATCCGAGGGAGGCTCAGATAACATTTCCCTAGTAGTAATCTCTACTAACTTGAACTTCTCCCGTAGGCATTTCCGTTCAAGCTTGACATGCTGGAGTTCGGCTTGGGCTTGGTCCAAAGCGAAGCCCACAGATGCTACCTCCTTCCCAAGCTCTGATAAGTGGGCTTCATAAGGGTCGTGTCTACTAGATGAAGCCATCAACTCCTCTTTCTGCATTAACCATTAACATCTTATTAAATCATTAAGAGTAAGTTAATATACTACTCAAAAAGATTGGGTCATTACACACACTATGTGAAAATCTTTTAGATGTTTGTGAGGGTCCTCTCCTGGAAGACCATGTAATTTTGGAAGAAGGTGGATGAGACTTGATCTAAGCTAAATGTTGACTGCTTCCTTGGGATATTGGATGTACGCAGGTTGGTACTCCACATCAGGGGTAGTAAGTTCTTTTAATGTTCGATTATTTGCAGCCATGTTTTATTGGGTTTGATTGGGTTCAATTTTGGGTTGGTTTAGAACCACTTTAGGTTCTAAATGTGGTCCCATAATGTTACTTTATTGAACTTCTCTAGATTCCTTGAATTGTGTGTGAAGTGACTTTTCAATTTCCGGATCAAATTCAAATAGTGTTCCTTTACCAGATCTTGTCATGCAACAATGATGTCCAGTTTGATTGATTGATTGTTTGTTGTGTTTTTATTATTTGAGATGGATAAAAAAACATAAGAAGGTTGAATGAAGAATATAATGTTATAATATAAAATTAGAGAGGTAGATTGAGAAGAATAGAGAGGGAGAGAGAGAGAGAGAGAAAGAACACACCAAAAACAACAAAAAATAAAGACAAAACCCAAAACAAAAACAATAAAATGGGGGTGGGGTATTTATAGGTCTACTAATAAAGAAGTAAAATGACCCAATAAAAATAAATAAATAAAAAAATGATCTTGGCTCCCCAGCAACGGCGCCAAAATTTTAGCGCGTTGTCGAGCGCGTCAAATTAGATGTTTATTTTTAACTAGATTTTCTGCAGTATAGCAGCAACCCTAGGTCGTCTCTCGACGGAGCCTTAGATCATTAATTTAAAAAGAGGGATCTTATTATGAAATTAGAAGGTGAATTATGTTTTGTGAAACTTTGGAGTTTTATTATTAATGATGAAAATAGAAAATGAAAGCGATAAAACAAAGTAGAAATGAACAAGATTGATTAAGCGCGATCAACCCGGGGAAGTCTCGTGATGTTCATCTTTCATCACTTCAAGGGATGGGGTTATGATCTTTTATTCCCTTGTTTGTAACACATAGAACCAGAATTTTACTAAGTTTTTACTAGGATACCTCCTAGGGTTCAGTTGAAAACACATAACGATTCACCAGACACCGCTGATGATTGGGGGAATTGTGTTTGACTTCTTAACCAAAACTCACCAAGGCAACACACGAAAAACATGATGCGCTGTCCAGATTTGTATGTTATTTCTTTGTGATACGATGAAATAAATTTACATATCCTTGAATGTTCTTGTGTGAGTTCAATTGACCAATATAAACCACACAAACACCGCAATTGAAAGGGGGAAAGAAAGTGGTGAACGGGGTGTGAAACATCACAAGAATGGGTACCCCCAAACATGATCATATGAGTTGAGCATGACATACCAGTACATAAGTCAATAAAATAAGAATAGAAGATGATGAAAAAGAACACAACAATTTGGAATTTAAAATATCATTCAAATATTACAAACATGAAGCTCGGGATGTACATCATGTTCCTCCCCATTTGATCACAAGGGGTTTAGAAACCCATGGGAGAGGAAGAAGAAGAAGATGTTGAAGTAGCACATTCCATAGCCTCCAGAACTTCTAGGGATACTGAGAAGACTCTTTGGGGACTCCAAAATAGAAGCACCTTGCCTCTTGTCCGAACTTACAAATGGGGAGCCCAAGGTGCCATTTTATAGGAAAATTGGAAGGTTGTTTTAGGCACACAGATTTCATCAATCCACTTTCATGACGCGTTTTAGCATTTAGACAGTCTTATATCGCTTATGAGAAAATAGAAAAGTTGTAGCTCTGCCTCTTGACTGTCTCCACCGAACGTTTGGCATCGTTTGGACAACTATAGCTCACGATATTGATAAAATATAGAACACCGCATTTGACTTGGTCCAAATTCGGTGGCTTGGACAGATCAGTTCGGATGTGCCCCATAGAAGCTGAATCAGCATTGGGTTCCTTAATATGAAATGTACCTTATTAATGTTTGGACAGTCCAACAAAATATCATCCCATTTGGATGCACGAATTTTGTGTAATATGCAAAACAGTGGATAGATGTCCATGGATCCATGCAATTTTGGCCCATTTTTCTTCCACTTCATCAAAGGCCCTCCAAATCATCTCCACCTAAATTGAAACAATAAAAACAAGTAACATTTCCCATTATAATATTGATTAAAATTAATTGATTTATTAAAACATGAAGTTAAATTTATTATTATATTTGGAATATTCATTACAAAACTAGTTTAAAACTGCGGTGTAAGTGTGGAATAAAACAGTGAATCGTGGTACGATCAACCCCATCCAGATACATTGAATTATTGTTCCAAATTGTGATACAAGCCATTGATTTTGGGTATGTTAATTAAATAATGGTATAATGATTTTGATAAGTAGGTTAATTTTAATAACTCATCCTAAATATTGTTTTCACCAAGATATGGAAATATCTCAGAAACACTATACTATATAGTAGTGTGGATTCAGGATACATTTCATTGAGATCGGATGTGATTTGATGATTCATGTGTTGAGGAATGGCATGTCATTCAATTTTAATTTTTTTTAACAAATCTAATGGTTGATATTGATGAACCCATAGTATTTGTGGACTAATTTGTTAAATAATAAAGACAATATTGTTCTTTTTGAGTTTGAGATTTTTTATTTTTTTAATTTTTTTTAAGAGGATCACTAAGTCTAATGATGAATGATATGAATTTCTATGGATATATATACTATGGAAGAATGATTAATGATACTATTGTGTTCCTTGGGAAGGGATCGAGGCCGGACGAGACATTTATTTTTGATATTGAGTAAATTCTATATCATTGTAGCCATTTATCAATTTTCACTATGTATGGATTGGATTTATGAATATTACAAGAATTTGAATATTTTCATGAAAAATATAGAAGAAGATTCCGGAATGGTTTTGAATATTTCCTTAATGATGAGATTTATTTAAATTTTTTTAACTTATTCTAGCATGTGTAGTTGGTGTGTTCATTGGATATTAATGATAATTAAGTGGGGAATTTGTTACACTGTAATAGGATTTCGAGCTATGATGCAACAATAGTTTTTGACATCTCATACAGAGATTATGTGGAGATTAGAAAATGGATATCTTGTATAGTATTGTATGTTTTTCCACTATTGTGTCATATAAAAGTGAGAGTGGAGATTATGGATTTTGTTCTATATGCCATAATAGAATATAGGGTAGTGGATATCATGATACCAAACTAATACATGTACTTTTTTAATAACTGAAAATAGAGAGGGTTTCGGTGGAAGAATATATCCAATAAAAGTGAAAGGAAAATATTCACACAATAACATAGTTACAAAAATTAATGAGAGATTACGCTTTGTGGGAATGGATGATGAAATTGAGGAGTTCGATGATGATGGTGATTCATTAACAATCCTCATCTCATGAAACTTGTGACTTCATTAGATGAGATTAGACAATTATATTCCTATTATAGTGTATTATGATTTCTGAATGTAAGAAATTAATTCTCTTATATGATGGAGTGTTGTTGAAGCAGATATTCATTTATCATTTCTAATGAAACCTATTTTACTTTGTAGTCCTCTTAATTTTGTAATCATATTTTTTCTTGAACATGTTGCAGGGATGTTTGTTGTCATACATAAAATATTTGTGGGACTTTTCCTGAATTATTTTTAGTGTATTTTGCATGGGGATATAGTTAAAATAAAAAATATTTTGAGGAAATAACGAACCATTATTATGGGTAGCATTATTTATCAGATATGAACCTTAAAAAATATTTTTTCTCCTTTATCTTTAATATTTTATCATAGTCTTATCTAGAATAGATATTTAATTTTGATTGGATTTATAACAACCCAAAATCTAGTAACCTAGATTCGATGTATAAAATATTATATATTAATAATATTCAATGGATAAAATAAACATGGATCGATCGGTTTAGTATTCATTAATAAATTGATTTAAAATTATTCCCTTATTAAATTTAAAATAAAATATAACAACAAAATAAATGTAAATATTTTACATCCTTGAAAAAAATTAATTTTTCCTTCATCATATATCTAGGAGCGGAAAAAAATAAGGGTGATCCCAAATGATCATTAAGGGTTATGTACCGAAGAATCTATTATGAGTAAATATAGCATAATCAATATAGAAAAATAGACATCTTAATACACAATCCAGTTAGTCAATAGATTAGGATTGAAATAGATCCATGGATAAAATCCATATTTTAATCTCTATGTTAATAATTACTAGTTTTTAAAAAAATTAATTTATAATAATGGATTTCAATATCTAGTAGTCCTGATATCTTTATCTTATAAGAATTACGGCAACATAATTTAATCTGTGAGTTTGTATACACCAAAAACCCATTTAATAAGTTTGGGAAAATAATTTTTTTCATGAGAACTATCGAGTATATAGGACAATTTAATTCTGGGAACCACCAATCATATCATATCAAATGAATTCCTCATATTTTGAGTGATCAATTTAATTCAAAAAATATATTGTCCCAAAAAATCTCTATTGAGAAAAGGAAAAAAATATCAACAATTCCTTTTTTATATCAAATAGAATTTGTAATAAAATTTACTATAATGAAATATTTTTTGTTATTTGAAAATATTATTTCCACGAAGTAATGAATATGTATATTCAAGACAAATATTTCATATAATAAAAAAGCTATCAATAGAAATTTAAGGTTTCAATATAAATCTAATTATCATGATATTTATATGAGAAACAATATGACCATCAATTCATCATTGATATAGGTTTTTAATAAATTCATGAATTTAAAAGAATAAATAAATAATGAAGATAAGTATAAAAATATAATTTTATTAAGGATATTTATTTCTGAAACCAATGAAATCATATAGAAGGAGATAAATATCATAACTAAATTATGGAAGTGGGGAAGTCCGCTAATGTTATATACATTAAAAAGAAAACATTTGTTTTGAATTTTTATATAGAAAGCTGAAAATAAACATTTCAAGAGAAATTAGAAATATTTCATTCAAACATTTAAAATTTCATCGATTCATAAAATTTTATTAATAAATCATTTATAATAAAAATTACTTTTTTAAAAGAATTTTGTAAAAATATGTGTGTTGATGAATATTTTACTAAATCTGGAAGAGAGATAATATCAACTTTGGTTTTAAGATATTTTTTTCATGATTAAAGTGATGATGAGACGAAAAATTTATTGAAAATAAAGAAAATTTTCAAATATTTTGAGGATAATAAAATAGATTTATTATATAAAATATATATTGAAATACTCCATCAAACAAATTAAAGGAAATCCCCAAAATGAGATTGTTAAAATAAGTCCTTACATATTTTCTAACTTTTTAATATAATTTTCTGAATGTTAATACATAAATCCTTAAATTAATCATTATAATTAAATATAATTTCATGTTTAGTTATTAAATTGGGATGTATATATACTATATAAAAGTAAATATGTGCATAATATCCATTAACTCTTAGTGGTGTTGAGATTGAGTAGAAATATTTTACCTCAAGCTAACCCTTGGATTAACATTATTTAACCCCGTTTTTAATGGTTTTAAAGATGTTATTTATTTATACTAGAAACAAATTCATATTTAAAATAACATATATTCTAAAATTATAACTTATTATTACTTATTCATTACTAATATTTCATCTTTACCATTTTTTTGTCTTAACTACTTAGTTTTCTCATATATATTTTTTATTGAGAAAGCTCCATTTATTTTTCATAGTATATAATTAAATGATCTTTATAGTGATATTGATGTTATAAATATCATATATTTTTATTACACTAATTTTAATAATCATTCTTGATATTTGAACATTTAAAATGAATCGCATCACTTCATGGAGATTGTATGTCACGCATACTAATGAGTGATGTTATCATTACATAATGGGTGAAAGTGTATGTAATTAGACAACATATTAAATTTATATAATAATTAGTATTCTATAAATATATAATTTATAATTTATTCTATCATTATGACTATCTATGTGTTTCGGTGATGGAATTTAATTAACATATGTTCTTAAGGTTTTAGTCTGTCACACACAAGAGTTATGGTTTTTATTCCCATTTGATTGAGAAGTCTATGGATGGATATTTTTACCAAAACATAATAAAATATCAGTATATAAGATATAATTTATTTATTATATATTAAATTCCAGGAAATAATATAATATATTAAAAGAAAGATTTCTAAAATTAAATTACCTTGGTGAAAACTATGACATTCTCTTAGGGAAATCTATTTTGGTTTACACCTTATGAATTACATGGATGAGATTTTATAAATAAAAGAGGCTCTAGGATGTGGGTAAGGAATCTCAAATGGTATTATGGTAGCTATTGGGTGAGGTAAAAGGATTATGAAATGTAGATAAGAGAGGAGATTTTGGAACCTTTTATAAAGGAGGGGAACAAAAAACACGAGACTACTTAAATGATTAATATATATATACTTTTTAATCTTGTCAAGAGGAACCAAAACACCAAAAATTCCCGGATAATATGTTATAGGGATTAAATAATCTCAACAAATCATATTAGAGGTATTTCTGGATACATATTAATCTTTATGTTTATATTAAATCACTCTAACCCCTTATTAACCATAATTGTGACAATTTATCTTTTTCTTGTGATAAACTAACTATATGACCAGTAAATGATCCATATGACCAAATTTGGATATTTTGATTTCAAAATTTTAATACATATTAACATGATTAATTTCTGTAGGTTCTCCATATTACTCTTTATATATGAATGAAAAACACATGAAAAATGTTTTAATAAAAATAATTGATTTGTGAGTAAATTTTTTTTTCCATGAAATAAATAAATAACTTTGTTTAAATAATGTTCTATGATATAATAATATATATATTACGGTTTTTATACATTTTTATAAATTTAAACTCAAATTGAATCTTCCTACTAATCCAGTAAATGAATTTACTCAAACAAATAGTTTTAATTGAATAAAATATAATTAATATTTCATAAAAGTATATATTGGGTCCACAAATTCAATATAATGATTTAGAATACATTATTTTAAACATTATGATAGCTTTTATTTCAAAATTTAACTCATCCAATCAGATAAATACATCTGTTAAAATTATTAAGAAGCTTTATCTTATATTTTTCACCCAGTTTTACATGAATTAACCTTTCCTAGGTAAAAAAACATAATGGGGTTACTATTTAAAAACATTAAGTTAAATATATTACATAATATTAATTATGAAACTTATAAATATGGATTAAATTTCTTAATATTAATTTTATAGAATTTTCTAATTTTTATTTGAAATGAACCTATAAAACATGAAATCAATGTTTTTCAGGGAATTCATTTTTCATGAATAAGATGATCAGACATTAATATTAGTAGTAGTAATATATATGATATTGTGTCTCAAAAAAATTTATTAGCTTTTGAAAATGGAATAAGAACATGTATTTTAATGGGTATTAATTTTTCAAGGAGTCAGTAGTGACCTAGGGTCAGTTCTAGGGGAATCAGATTAAATGGTGGCTGAAATGGATTTTTATTTTAGCCATTTATGCCAACACAATCATATTAAAAACATGATCAGATTGAAAATGGGAATCCCCTCTTTCCAAATAAAATAAAATAATGAAACTATTGTTCATTTTTTTAATTGGTCCATCCCAAAAAAAGAGGAATGGAACATAGAGAAAAAAGGGAGAGATAAAATATCCATTCTACTATGGAGTAGAGAACAACTTCTCTCTTATATGTTTAGGGTTAAAAGACCGGGTCTCACTCATATCGTAACTATTTGTTGCTTCAATAATCATAAATGGTATCATGGGGAAAGTATCATATTATTTTATCCTTCTTACATTATTTCACTTGATCTTTCAGGGTCTTAGGTCATTTATTGTGTTATAAGCTATTTTCATGTTTTTATATGTTTTTTATTTATTACATCTAAACCCAAATAATTTGGTGTTCATTAAATAGACGATTCCTATGATCATATGGTACATGGTTCATATATTTTTACATGTTAAACATGTTATATGTGGACCACTTTAAACATCCATGAGCGGGGTTGTCTGAGAGTGACTAACTTTATAATTTTATAATTTTATAATTTTATATTTCCCTTGGGAGGTGATAAAGGTTTATCTTTTTATTGATAATATACATTTGATCCTGGTATTACATGGAATGTGTTAAATCAGGATCCCTAAATTGTTTGGTAGGAGGTTACTAGCTATGTCATTTTATTAATTAGATCATATGGTTTTGAGGGTTGCATGGGAATGTGTGGGGAATGTCCCGTGAGACCCTATTAATATTGAAAAAAGAATGTTGTGGAGGGATAGGTTCATCGGTGGCATGGCCTAGGACGATTATATATTTTTTACATACCATTTTGACCTATATCATTATTGGGGCCATGTGAACATTGTATTAGATCCCAAAAATCTTATGTTGACCACTAAACATGGTTGAATGTATCTACAGATCTATACGAACAAGAAACAATGACAAACATTAGATTTAAGGAGATTCTGACCACATAAATCCATAGACGATGGTGTGTCAGGCCATTTAATTAGGGTTGAGGCTCTCCTTCTTGTAGGTGATGATGGACTGGGAAAATGTATGGATGGGTATTACAATGAATTAAGATATCAAGATTACAAGATAATGTTGTTTTAATCTGTGGATGTTAGATCTAATTGTGAATTGAATATGGGTGTGCCATTGGCACGTCAGATTAATTAGATGGGATTCCTTGGAGATTCATTTTTGAGGTGACATGTTTCTTATGTGGTAATGATGGGAACATTCTTCCATTTTGTATAGAAATAGATAGGATAATGAAGGTAATTCTTTTATGATAGGTCATCGATCCATCATTCTACACTGATGTTTGTTGAAGTAGGTAAAGACACCATTGTATATATATTGAACATGTCAAATGGGTTATATAATGTGTGAAAATTTTTCATTTATTTGTGTTTTTCCCACATTGATATATGTATATATGTGTAATGAACCAATGCAACTCGACCTTACACGTCACCTGATCAATCTCACTATAAGTACTCAAGAAAATCTCCCTAAACAGCAGTGGGTTCTGACTAGGCACTAGGGTATAGAAGTTTAATGGGGAGTCTATAAACTTATATCAAATTGAGATAATAGTATAAAATAATCAAAATCATACCTAGTGATAAAAATTAATTTATGCATAATAAATAACTAAAACAGAATCAAGCTACAATAAAATAAATGGGGCATACAATCATACATTCTAAAAGATTGAAGAAAATAGAGCGGACTATTTTCAACCATACCAAAACAAATGGAAAAAAATAAACCAACTATATATATATATATATGGATCGACTAACTATAGTGATACCAACCACATAACTAGTATCCATGACAGTCAAGCTACATTATCTTGATACTGAGACCCTACAAGAGTAGATCTACTCAGTGAACAAACACTAGGACTCTGGACAAAATAATCATTAACCTATTCTCCAATATTTAAAGTATAAATCAGTTGAACATGAACATCTAGATGCACATATTAGGGTGAGAAATAAATATTAGTAGTACAGAAAATTGTCGATATTATAATCCAAATTTTCAAAAATTAAATGCAGATGTTATTTTTTCATCCTTGTTTATGAATTATAAAAAACTATCATTAAAGAAATAACTACATAAAAAAGATAAAAAACAAAAAAACAAAAACACAACTTTGTGTTATATATAGACCCCCAATATAATTCTTCAATTTATTTGTCCCATGCTATAGTAATTTCAACATCTATCAAATCTAGCCACATGATCGATGGTGCATCCTCTAGATCGGCACAAGATGTCCATTATTGAAAAGTGGGTGATGAATGAATATTATTCTATGGGTTATAACCAATGGAATACAAATTATGAAGTTCATATTTCAAGAACTAGGACTCCAATGGAATAAAATCATTGGTGAATTATCTACACTCCACGCAATTATGAACCCTTCATTCATTGAATGTCATGAAAAACAAATCAATCACTAAATGTGGTCCTGATAGTATAAACTATCCCCATTTAATCCATTGAAATATAGGAGAAACTACTGAAATTCCCTTGGGGATTCCTTCTACCCAGGGGCCCTACATATACACTTTACTAGGGAACCCACTGATGTTACCAATGTCCCATCACATTCATTAAATAAAACATCTAGAATGTGCATAAAAGTAAACTAGAGGGTTGAAATCATACAAATCATCCATTAGCTCCATAATCCCATATAACAATAACCAACCAATATATCTGAGAACCATATCAAATCTCTAGAACAAATCATAATCCATGATTTCACATGTGTATCCTCCTCAAACCAATTTTTTGATAAAAAAAATGCCTCAAAACTCATTTAAAAAGGTCAAATAATTGTTTGACGATCCAACCTCTAACCCAACTTCAAAACATTTGAAATAGTAGTATTGATCAACTATCTGTCAAAAAACATGGGGGCTCTCGATGTTATCCTAGATCTTAGCATCCAACAAACAGCCACCATATGCTCTCTATAAGCCACCTCATGGCCAAAAATTTTAGGGGCACTCACTATCCCAAGGGTTATATAAAAAAATTTATTTTATAATAGGTACTCACTTGCTACAAACAAGATATATATCCAACTAACCCTCAATAAAAAAATTCATCCAATTTATTATGCAACTCATAAGCTAACTAATATGAGAATTCATAATGGTCCCCATGAACACCTCAATGCAGGACCCTCCACTAGGGCTCCTCAATACAATTCACACACTACCACATGTCATTCCTATTAATCGATTACAAAAACCAATGATCATTCATAAATAACCATCCCACTTTGGGATCCTAAAAAATACATTGGAATCATTTAAACAACAACAAAACACCAAAATATAACCACTATACTTATTTGGAAATTGTGTCCAAAAGGATCACATTGCTCTTATCCTCAAACACATGAGATAAAACTCAACTTCCCTTACCGTGAGAGACCAGTCCCAGCATGAAGGGTTGTTCTGCGATCTCTTTAGTGATACTAAATAATCCCATATATTATAATTCATCAAAAGATCCTCAAACAGATCACTATTGAACACTCAATCTATGATGATCACAAAGCTCACAACCATCACCCAAAATTCAAATATCACAACTCAACCCGATGAAGAATAATAAAAGAAAACTCAATGAAATCCATGTACTATAATCAATAATTAAAAAACAACTGAAAATAATATATAAATTTTGAATGGATTTATCCATCATGATATACTTGGAAAAACATTAATAATTGACTATTGAGAAGTCCAATTTAGACTCTATGGTAGAAATAAGATAAAATGTGAAAAATAATGAATAATAGATGAAATATACTTGGAGTATATATTGTGTAAACCAAAACACCCTTCATGGACATGTTCTCTAAGACAATATGTTTTCAATTTATAAATGTATATTATTTTTATTCATGATATATTATGTGTAAATCCATATGGGTACCTACATGAGTATCTCAACCCTACATGGTGTGTACACGAATGGATTGCAGGACGTGTTGTCGTTGTACACTATGTGTATCCCACATAGTGTTCCTGAATGTGTACCAATAAATTTAACCTCTTACATGTTCTGTCCAATAACCATACATGACCATTTGTCATATACCTCACATATGAATTTCCATTTACCTTATATGGCTACGTTCCCCTTGTACACATCGATTCACCACTACATGACATTTTACCCCGTACAGTGCATGTAGTCTAAGAAAACACATCGTCCCCTTATTGGAAGAACACATGATGTTTGTTCTTTGAGTAACTGATCATGTACATATATTTTTCATAACAGAAACCCAATGAAAATAACTAAAACTTTTGTTTCTCTAAAGTTAAGCCTAGATAAGACTTATAGGGGTCAGAAAAAACCCAGTAAACTCATTAAAAACAAAAACAATATACACTATAGAAATTTTAGGAAAATGAAATTATAAATAGTTCTACCTTCAGGTGTAAACCTCCATATCATATCACCTGATATGTGCCACTCACCCATTGTGCCTTGATCTACCTCCAGACTAGCTCCCAATATGATGTGTCCTCTTCTTCCCCATATCAGATGAAGAACGAAATAGGTAGAGCCCCACATGTGTGAATATTAATCTGAAGGGGAAATGGATAAGATGAAAATAAAATAGAAAATAAAAATAAGAAAAATAAAATAAGAATGATAATAGAATTATCTGAGCCTAGGCTTTGTGCATGATGAAATGTTAATCCTCCAACAGTAAAAACCACTTGTTCTAGACTCAACCATAGACAAAAAATTTAATTCTAATGCACCATTTAAATAATATAACCTAAAGAATATTTAAGAATAAATTAATAATTATTTAATTGTATATTAATTTTCCATGAAAATTCAAATATCTTTTATGAACACCATACTATGAGACAAACAAAATTGTCTAAAAAACATCGATGATCATCTTATAGCACATGTTACAATTATCCATAGGAACAACTCATAGAGAAAAAATTAAATTTCCCCATATTTCTCTCACTCTAGAGAAAACTTGGTGGTTAACCAGAATCAATTATCAGACTACATTCATTTGTGATTCCAGCACTATCTTTACCATTCATTGATCTATCGTGGAGAATGCACAATTATTTTTAAATATGAGATACATTCAACTGAGACCCATCTGATGCTCCCCACCATAGGAGTATATTTATCTTCAATGCACTTTGCAAATAAAAAACCACATACCCATGATACATTTAATATTTTATATAATGAACATATGTGAAAAAACCAAATTTTTTTTGTTAATATCATGAATGCCTATGAAAATCCATGGTCATTCCTGACACACAAGGGATGGTAACCTATGAAACTCACCAAATCTTTTAAAAAGTTTAACTACCACCATTATAATATGGTGCCCTCCACAATACATGTATTTCCTTAAACCTCTATCAAAGTCATAGCTGATAATACGCGCATGTGTTCCAAGACAATACGAAACGTAGATAACATGGCAAAAAATGACTGGCCTTAATCTTCACACACATCATTTCAGAAAAGAGAGGGTTCCATCAACACTCCACATTAATTAAGAGGTATCTCACCCATTCCATGGTCAACCACTTGACCATCCTCCACTCATGTGATAGTAAAAATCATGAAGCATCCAACAAAACTCCCAAAACGCTACCCAAGGGGAAATAATAAATTAAAATGAGAAATGAAAGAAACTAAACCCTCCCCCTCATGCTAGAAATGAGACATCGAGAACTCCTAGTACTACAATTTTTAAATATAAAACATCCTCATTACTAATAACATATAGGGTAAGGAATACCTCAATGGATATTCATAGGAAAACTAGTCATATCCACCAAATAAAATAGTGATTGGAGGCACACATTCCCCACTACTGACCTAATAAACCACATAGGGCAATGAAAACTCCAACAGAAGGAACAAAAAACTCATACATTAGGTGTAAGAAACAACGTAGTAAAAATAAATTAGAATTTAATTATGCATCATGAATTGTTTATCCCATAAACTATCCCACAAAGAACTAAATGAAATTTACCAACACAATAGGGTTTATAGGAATCCCCAACGAAGGGAATCCATCTCCAACACTTGAAAAACAATATCCAAAAGGTCCACATATCCTGTCATTAGAATAATATATATTTGTACATATAGATAAATTGACTATAATTTCAGTAAGTACATGTATGTGTAAAACATCTATGAGAAGTTGTTGAAACATTAATCAACATAACCTCCATCATAAATAAAAACAGACTAGAGAGGCACATGTCATGTGAATCCAAAGCTCCTAGAGTGATGTATTGAAATTGGACACTTACTCATGGGTTAAGTGAAGAAAGACCACAAAAAACTAGAAATCTATAAACATAAGTGAATCACATGATGTTAAATCACACAACTGTAAAAAAAATCCATGAATAGTAATATCATACCTTAAAATCTTCGTCATATTATCAGATATGGTATTAAGGACACATTAGTATGATATCCACCAAAAGTTCCTACACATTCCTAAACAAACTATATACTAACTCACCAAATCATAAAAAATAGCTTTGATAACATTTTTTAATGAAAAATCATATTTTTAATTAATTTATCTCCATATATAGAGTGTTAAAATCCATAAACCATGAACACTGAAATTCCCGAGGTTTTAACTTGCGGTTAGGGTCAAAAAGTTTAGCGGGTGATTATACACTATGGTCATAGTGTAATAATAGTGAAAATTGAAAAAACACTTATATATTGTTAAAAATTAGAGTAATAATAAAAACATAACCGATAAAAAATCATGATATAATAATTGAATCATGGAATATAGTCATTCAGACTCAAAATAAGAAAAACTTATATAAAAAAGTGACTAAATGGACTGACCACATAGAAAAAATAAAAACACTAATAATAAATTTCACATGACATACTAATAATATCTAGCTAAACCAGATACCAAGTACAAATGATTATCAAGCTATACCAGTATGGTCCTGAGCCTCCACATGAGTAGAATAGCTTGATCCGATAATACATGGCCTTGAATCCATTCACATCGAAACATGTACTATAATACATAACATATGCATTAATAATACATGAATACTGAGGTTTATGTACATGGGTGAGAAATTAATTTTATTAGGCCTTCTATTACGGTGAACCTATAGTCTACAGTGATGACAATTTCATGTACATGTAATATGCATAACCTTTCCAAAGGATAACAAAAGATATAAAAATAAAAAAACTAGAATAAAAATAAAAGGGGAAAATATAAACAATTAAATTAATAAATAAAATCATCTAGCTTGACACACAATTTAAATCTACCAATTCTCAAGCACACAATAGAAAACTACACCACATGTGGATCAACTAAACACTAAAAACTGACCCATTCAATAGTTATACGCAAGCACTCTAAGATTCCTAAATGAAATATGAATCAATATAGGACCCCATGGTGTAAGCATTAGTGTCTAAAATATGAATAAAATATACATGGAAATATGAATCGAATTACATGATTATACCAGTGATAAATCTCCTCTTAACACATCATAGAGACCGTCATCTCCAAAAAGTAATTTCGTACAAATCAAGATCTAATTGAAGGCCCAAATGTATACACTATGTTAGTGGAATCCCTTAAAATATGGAGCTGATAGATACACCATATTTGGCGATCAAATCTATCTATTGAACCAATATATACACTAATACAAAGAACCCGCTAATGTAATTGATAACCTATATCATCAATAACATATATCCTATATCCAATGTGTAACACTCAACTAGAGGGGGTAACTCATCAAGATCATTCATTATCTCTATTTTCACTAATAAAAACTGATATACAAATTTTGATAAAAGAAGATCAAGACATAGGGTCAACATCAAATCCATGATATAACAAGTGTCTCTTACAAAAACCATAATCCTTTACTGATACTTTCTTAATCCCCATGACCCAAGGATAGATGAATTTTTCATGATCTAACATCCAAACCATCATCTAAAAAATATTAATTGTTAGTGTCAAATTTTATCCTTAAAACACGTCATGTTTCCTCTCAATGTCACCCTAGATCATATAATCTAATAAACAACCGCCATATTCTCTAAAAACCCCACCTCAAGGAAAATCCAAATCATTGAAATTCTATGGTCCCAAGTTTCATAGAAAAAAGGAGATATCATACTAAGGACACCATATTACACCCATTATCTTGAGTCATTCCCAGCCGAAGAATCCTGAAACATTCCTAAGGACAAAAAAGTAACGTAAACCCACCGAAGGTTCCTCAAGATAATATAAAAGCCCAGGAAATTGAAGTTACAGAACATCCAAAATTGAACATTGTTCTCACCAATAAATACATGATCAATATTAAAAATTTAAGGAGTATCCAAACTAGAATCCTTCTAATAGGTTCATTCATAACAGTCCTCATGACTACCTCAAAGTGGAACCATCGACAAGAGCTCCTCATCACAAGAAAAACCATGCCTGAAAAGCATTAACAACTCAAAAAATATGAAATCCATTGATCACATGGTCAATAACCCAAGCACCTCGGTATCCTAAACAATCCCTCATACTCATATAAATATATCGATTACACTCATCCATAACCACCAACCCCTAATGTCCACCCTAAAAAAATGGCCCCATAATACTGGTCTGTTAATAAAATAGCTAAGCCTATAATTCTATAACCTTAATTAACAAGTTAAAAATGTATAGATAATCCAAGATCACCAATGAAATAATAAATGATATTGTATTATAAATATATTTAAAATAATCTCAAAATGATTTTTGTGGAACACTCATGCATGTCCAAACACCTTTATCTCAACCACCACACATGGCTCGTAGCTTCCACCCAATCCCACAAGATTTAAGAAACCAAGAATCAAATAAATCATCCTACTAAAATATATTAGTTATAAACATTATCCATAAGGAATCTAAACACACAAATTATGTCACAATTATTATCTTTATGAAAATAATTCCTAGAGTGGACTACTCACATTTCCAATTCAATCATGGGGGTGGAAAACATGGAAAATTGGATAATTTAGGAAAGTTATTGGATCTGTACATGGGTTACATGGTGTATAAGAATAATATTCTTCATTGGCCATGTTTCACAATGCAATCAGTGTGTGCTTTTCTAAATAACACCACATTTGTACTTGGTACACAATATATAGAAGTACATGGGAATAATCCCATCTATCTCATCCCCCACTTGGTGTGTACACCATTAGACTACATGGAATGTACAACTCGTACATGGAATATACCAAAATTGGGTTCCCTACCATTTATATAGAAATGTACCCCCAAATTGGGACTATCCCAGTATCATACATAGCTACTTTTTGTGCACCACACATGTGTTCAAACTATGTACCCTACCTGGCCAACTTTCATGGAAGACCCCGCTTGACTACTATAATGTTTGAACCCATATTATATGGAATATATTCCTATGAAATCATATTATCTAAAAAATGAAAAAACATGGATTTCTTTTCTATGAGGTACATGTTTTGTACATGTTCCATCCTGAACCAAAAACATTAAAAAATGGTTGAGAAACACTAAATCTCCATGACTAATACCAAATTGAAACTCTTGGGGTTCCAAGAAACCCATTAAAGGAATTAGAATAGTAAAAACTATGATATTAGTATGTGTGTTGAAAAAATTAAAAATGTAAAATCCTCTGCTTGGAAACTGAATAAGAAACACACCAGATCCACCCCACGCAACCACCATGCCTCGATCTAACTCCAGATGAGCACCACTGATGGGTCCAACACCTCTACCTCTCCCTAACATCTCCCTTATCACTATATCAGCTAATGTACAAAAATGGAATCAATCCATTGTCATGTGAAACCATTCGAGAGAGAAAATTGAAAGAAATAAAAAATAAAAAATGGGAAAGTGAATATTAAAGATGGAAAAGGGAATGAAAAGAAAATGTGTATAAGCCCAAACCTAGTGCTCGATATATGTTTATTCCTTACATTGGAAAAACAATATCGTTGAGACTCAACTGTGGAGGTAAAATCTCTAACCAATTATTCATTAGAATGATGTGGCTTAAAAAAAACTTGTAAATACACGTAGGAATATTTCATTAAGTGTTATATAATATGAAATTTTTTTTAATGAAATAGATTTCAACTAAACATATATATTTTGGTGAAAACCAAATTTTATGACCAACATTATTGTAAAAAAAATATCCCAGATTATATTACCAGGTAATTTATCATTTTTACATGAATGCACTCCCTAAAAAAACATTTAAATTACACCTAATCTTCAGAACCCATTGAAATGCGTTTCATTAATATATATAATCTAGTTACACCATTGGTAGTGGCCTAATGAGATAATACTCACACCCTACACTATCCCCTTAGGATCTGTGAAAACATTATTGATATTATTAAAAGAAAGGGATCACAAAAAATGTCTAGAACATAGTGAATGTGGATTTGCTGAGTGTAAATGGGGTGGATGGCATAATTTTTGGAAGATGAATAATTGTGTTCCCAATGTGGATTTGGATATCTTTTGGGTTGTTTAATTATGTACATATATGATTTTTCCATAGTTCACCTTTCTTATTTATATATCACTATCATCACATTTAGTTATTATCTGGTTTGTATATCAGGTAATATACTATTATTATAAAAAATTACATTGTTCTCAATAACATATGTCACACAAGACAATTTTTTTAAATGGCCCGTGTAATATACTTCATTAAATTATTATATTGGACAACTTTTGATACATGAAATCCCATATATATTGGACTATAAAATATTCTACCATTATAACCTAGATATTAAACTAACATGAATAAATTTCACTAATGAAATTATGAATTTTTTAATTTTTAAAAATTTTAAAAAATGTTTTGATGACATATATTATTTTAATTAAAATAATATTCATTTAAAATAATATTTAATTTTTTCTATAAAATTGATTCTTTTTTAAAGGAGGGTTCGTTGCACTATACACACAAAATTTTAAATTAATGTTCAACAATTTTATAGGATTTATTTTAAGAAATTATCTTTCTTTTTGAAATAATAATGTAAAATAATCCATATACTAATTATTTATAACAATTAATGGTTAGAAAAATATTAAAAAAATGATATTTTATTCAGAATCTCATTTATTCCATTAAGGAATATAAAAAAACAAAATTAAATTTTTAATAAATTTATATTAGAATAATTATATTTTATTAAATAATATTGATTTCATTGTAATTAATTATCTATTATATTTCCGTATTAATACTTTAAATACATTTGTGAATTTTCTCTTTGGAAATTGGATTTTTCATCGCATATGTGGGTTTAATTTGAAAATAAAATTTCAACTTCTATTAAAAGTAATTGGGAACAATTATTCCTTAAATACAATAAAAATAAATAATATTTTATATTAATTCAATAATAATTTTTTCATAGTGAATATAAGAAATAATAAAAATAAATTTTTCTGGCTAAAGTTAAAAAGGATTTACTAAGGGTTAAAAAATGGTTATATTAACATATAAACTTGTTTAATTCCTATTTTCAAACCATATTTCGACCATATATCATACATGGGTTTGGAATGATCCATTATTGTGCTTTTTGGCTAGGGAAAATCCTGGGTTTCACTCTTTCTATTCAAATATTTCAATTGTGTCCTCTCCCCCTACTTATTAATTAAACCACTCCCCTATCTTATTCAAACTCCCATTGAATTTAGGATCATTAAATACCTAAAAATATATATAACTTACGTCCCTCATCACACCATAGATTCTATGGTTTCATAAAAAATACAATCTATGTTAGATTTAGGTATGAACCTATAGAAATTGTCTAAGGAATAGGAAATGTTCTTAACAATATTTTTTCATCATACTTCTTCTTCTAAATCATTTAAATAATCTCCAAAATGATAAATTTAAAAAAAAATTATATCCAATATAAATATTCTATTATGATAATTTAATAACTTATACCCATACCCTCTTCCATTAAATCAGAAATAAAATTGTCGATTGCGTGTATGACATACTACCACCCCACGATCTAATCTATTTTTTTCCATCACTTCTTCTAGTGACTGTAGATAATTATAAATTTGAGATAATTATTTTATATTTATTACTTTTATACACTTATGTAACTATACATTCACATGTAACTTATTACCTTCGAACCTATTGGAAAATAATAATGTCGCTTATGAATATACGTGGGATACTAACTCCATATAGTGAGGTGAAAATGTTTCTCATTTCATATTGACATGTATTGAAATATGGAGAAATTTAATGAATATGAATGAAATTTTTGCTATAGAAATGGTCTATTAATGGTTTGATATTATTTAACTTTGTCAAATTCCATTATTTTTAAAAATATAAACAGCTTTCTGGTATACTAACTAGCAACTTTCTCCATGAATGGTGTAACTCATTTCCATCTCTAATGATAATGGAATTTTATAAATAGACTTATTATGATTATATATAATTAATATATCTTTTTCAAAATTTAGGAAATTATTTAACCATGATCATAGAGAATCCTCTGTAATTACTAAACCAAAACATACAAGAAAAATGAACAAATTATTGCCTGAAATAGCGATTTCAACTAAAAATTGATTATAAATGGGTCATAAAATCCTATAATTAAATCACATATAGTATAAAATATATTATTATTGATCTTTAATATAATTAAAATAAATCAACATTTGTTTTATATGAGGTATAAATAGGAATTATGGGAATCAAACCAGAGGTAATGATTTGTTATCTTACTTTTACATCCGTGATATATATTCCATATTAACTGCATATTTAATTAAGGTGGTTTTATACTAAACCTCTTATATATTATATCATTAATCCATTTATCTTAATTTCATTTAATATTTTTGTGGATGTTATTTCTTTCATGGTTTGTATAATTCTAAAGTTACCAAAGTGGTAAAGTTTTATGTTTTACTCTCAATTTTTATTGGGATTATACATGATATTTATAATGATGAAATATTAAGATATATATTTCAATACACTCATTAATTTTCATATTATATATTTATTTATATATTACATATATATTCCTCTAATCTAAAATCTTTACAAAAAAATAATAAAAATATTTTTGAATGAAAACTTTCATTACTTCCTTATTTTCATGATGAAATATTACCACCATATTAAAATTTTATAAAAATGTATTCAATAAAATATCTCTATTATAGATAATATTTTTAATGAAATTTTTTTCCCAGATTTAATTTTTTTTATAATTTTATGAAGGGTATAATTCTATAATTTTCGGAAAAGTTACATTTTATGTTTTGTTGAAAAAATGTGTTTGTAATATTTGTTTTAATGGGTATGACATGAAAAAAAATTCCCTTGTAATTAGCACTCATTTTTTTAAACATTCGTTTATAATTTTCCAAATTTATCTAAAAAATAAACAAATATTAAAAAAATTTGTGAAAATTTACTTTAAAAAATGACTTTCATTATGAAATGGTTAATTTTGACAAGTATAGTGTTAATGATATTTTTATGGATTTTCTATTCATAATCATCAAAAAAGCATAGAAAAAATATTATACACTAGTGATATGTTTTAATGATCCCATCATGATATATTATCCATAATGTTTATGATCTGTTTTACTATGGATTTACAAGGTTGGTACCATCCGGAATAATATATATAGTTTATTTTTATGTCTATTTATTGGGGAACTTATTTAAATTTTATATTACAATTTTTCAATATGAATGTTTATAAGTATTATGATTCACCCCTTTTATATGAGGAACTGTTTTGAATCTGTATGTGATAGGAGGGGCCACTATATCCCATTAATGCATTTATTGATCTCAGGACACAAACTAGTATGGGTATTTTGTAGAGGCCTTACACATTTATGTTAAATATATTTTTAAAAGGAATTGATGATATGATTATAATGTCAAAAAGTATACAATCCCTTATTATGAGATTAATTATTTATGTTCATGTGGTTATTATATTATTTAGAATATTTATGGATATGTTTTAATCTTATTAGATTATTTATATGGAATTATTTTAATCTTTATTTATTCAATCCATATTTTTCTCCATGTTCAAGTAATTTATTATATGTAATGTGTTTTAGTTTTTTTTCATTTCTATATTTATTATCCCATATTTTCATGATATATTTCATTGTATTCGTACGCTTACTTTGTATTAAAGATCATCCCATTATAATGGTTCCTTTCCCTATGATTCCATGAAGGGTATAATGAATGAAATAATTGGATATTCAAATAGAAATAACGGTGTTCTCAATTAATAATCTACATTGAAATTTTTGATTTCAATTGTAACATGATATTCATGTTTATATCTATTTTACCAAGACTACTAATCTATTTTTCCCTTTGGTATGTGACCCATTATATATATTGTCAATTTAATAATGTTACCACCAAATTTTCACTAGTTGGGTCATGGTTATTTAATAGAATGTGTATTTTTGGACAATTACTACTATTGTTTTCTATTTCATTTATTTAGTTTCGTTGAAATAAATTTTTTCCATTATTATTATGTTTATTATTGTGAAAAGAAGAGTGTATAGTTTCCACACTATCACCTAATAGAACCTGACTCATAGCTGACCAGCTTTATAAGATGGGGAGGTATGCAAAGGCCATATTACACACTATACTAGAGATCTTGTTCATGGGATTATGGGGAAGAATGCGACAAAATGGTATGAGAGAAAAATGGTTGGTATTTTGTTAAGGAATGAAAATTCCTAAATATTATATTATAGAATCAAATTTGGTTGGTTAAATTTTTTAAAATGAAATAATATATTTTCTATGTGGTATTTCATGATGATATTGTGAAAATGGTCATTCATTTGACCTATGTTAAACAATATTCATAGTAACTTTTGGAACATTGTGTGGAAGTTGTGTTGTGTGTCTCGATATAACCTACATAAAATTAAGTCCATTTTTCTATGGAAATATGGATTTTATTGTGTTTTTATGGGTTATAATTCATTTATTTGTTTCAAATTATATTTTATTTGATATTAATATTTCTTATTGGGGATATAAATAGAAAATATAATATGAGAGAATTCATGCATCATGATATACACTTAGTATCATATGACATATGTCTTTTTATTGTGGTTGTTTCTTCGAACTATGAAGAAACGAAAATGATGAAATTTAGAATTTTCATCAATATACAACATAGTATATTCCAACATATTCTCTTAGTGTAACTATTCATAGTAACCCTAGTGAAAGGAAGTGGTCTGGGAGAAGGGAAGGATTTTAATCATCTTGTAATAAATAAATTTTGTTATTGATTGGTTCAAATTAGATGGGATTCCAATATTAGTATATAAAGTAATACCTCTACATCATTTGAATGTCTACCTATATAACTTAACATAGGATGGATTGGCTTCACACTCTTTAGTCTGTGATCATTTTACATGAATCAATGATAAAATTTTTTGGGGCATGTATATTACATGGGTTTAAACTGTATAATGTGTTTATAATAGGATAATAATTTATTCCGAAAATAACATATTCATGGCATTTTAATATGCATGATTAGTTAGGGTATGTGAGTCTAGATGATATGAAACATGAGCAGGGTAGGGAAATGTAATAATGATAACATGCATTTCTTATTACTACATTCTTATTGGTGACATATTATCAACTATGATTGATGTTGATCTTGGAATTTATTTATCATCGTAATGAATCCTAGATTGTATCTGGTGGGCTGTTAGGGGGAAAAGATATTGTGTTTCTTGGGAATACACTAGAAGAGGGGCCTAAGGGAAGGAGTTAGTATGAGACAAAAGGGGAGGCTATAAGGAAGTCTTGACAACTACAACTAGTAGAGGAGTTAGTGCCATTGAGGGTAGTAGAGATAAATCTATGGCATGATGAGAAGAATAATGAGGGAATTATGTTGGTTATTTATTGAAATAATAGGTGATCTTATAGAGATGATCCTTCAATGTAATATCCTGTACTATATTTTCAGTCATAACACCCACTTCACCTCATGTTGAGTGTGGATTAAAATATGTAATGTTATAGATAGATTCATTATATACTATTTTCTATTATATTGTGACACCTTATTATTGGAGGGTGATTTTATCCTATTATATGATCTGAGGACAGATGAATCACTAAATGGACACGTAGGTACATCTAAGTAGGAAAGAGGTACAAGTATGGATATTCATCCTGATTATGTTCTTAGGACACTTGTTCTCTTAGACAATGATGGGAGATCGAACTCAAGAGTTTATACACTTGCAACTAGGAGAAACCCCATTCATGGAGTTTTCTTGGAGGATCCCTAATATAGTTTTCTTTAGACCATCGATGGATTGAGTTGAAATTTATATGGTGAGATGGTTAAAGATGGTTTTTGTATTAGCATCTAGGTTATAAGACCATTTTTAGATTAGTGATGTTATCAAAGGTAGTGAATCATGTAATGATATTCTATACGAAATTTGTAGATTTGAAATTATTTAGAAGTATAGTGTCATTCTGTTTGATAGGCATTGTTACCAAGGTATAGGAATTAAGGGAATAAAGAGGATAATATCGGTATTTATGTTGGAGACTTTGGGAGGCCACTAAAGAGTAGATTTTCAATAGTATTCTTCCAATGCTAGAACGTAGGTCACTTTTGGACATAATGTAAATTACCACCAGTGGATTTATGGGAGTGTGTAATGATGGGGAATTTATAAGATTTTTTTTATAATATTTCATAGACATAAAGGAATTAAGAAATATTACAGATGTAGGGATCTACAGAAAGATAGGGGATAGTAGATGGTAGTGGGTAAAGGTCAATAGATAAGAAATTCAATTGGTAGTCATGATTTAGGATAGATTCATGTGGTTGAGATGATAGGATCAAGTCATGTTATAGATCCAATGATTTTTTGTGTTATTCTATGAGCGTGGTTGTGTTCTTTTTGGATGGAATTTCATAGTGAATGATTTTCATAGTTAGTAGGTTTATTAACTAGGTGTTGGTTAATATGTAATTATTAGTAATAGTGAATAGCTAATATTCATGTGTTGAAATCATGGACCTCATGTCTCCATAAAATATGATACTGGATCTTTTAGGAATTAGGTGTGATGCGGGACATTCATGGTTCAAATTTTCTATTGGACCTTATGAAAATATTATGTGACATGGACGCATGATTAGGATATGATAAAATGTAGTATTGAATTCATTTGATGGTTGGGATGTTCACTTCTAATGGGATAATTAATGTGAAACTTTTGGTATGTCAGGAAATGGTTCAGGAAGCAACTAGGCTAGTGATTCCTAAGGTGGAGTGTGATACACAAAATTAATACATTTTTGCATGAGTAACCATGGAGGTCTCAGATGGGATAAATTAGATTGATATTATTAGTATTCCAAAATTATATGTTATAGTGGAAGATGGATTCTTGATATGAGTGGGATATTAGATCAACATGTTGATAATTAGATCGAGGATGAGATGTTTTGTGGTGGGAAGATTCTAACATATTGGATCACATGGGATGAGAGGATGTTCTAAAACATGGATGAAACTCATGCATGATAAGTGATTGTATCTTTTCTGGGGGTCTAGATTGACCTGGGGGTGGTTATAGAAGAATTGTATATCTTAGAGGAATAAATGGATATTACCAATAGTCGTTCATATCCAGTACATAATGATCATGGAATGAACTAGTAAGATAAAAGAGTTCCCAAATGTCATAAAGTATTTAGGGTGTAAAACTTTTTTTAAAATAGTGAAAATTTCATTAAAAAGAATAAAAAAATTGAAAATGGGAGGTAGAAAAAGACCACTTTTCCATGTATCATCTGAACGCACATTTTTTCACTCCTATTTGGGTTCTAAAAGTATTTCTCCCACATCCCTTACGAGTTTTTGTTGTTGTTAATTGTATGAGGTATCCTGGGGTTTGGCTAAAACATCCACACCCTTCTACAATGATGTCTCCCAATATTTATATATATCTATCCTTAATATACGTATGCACTATTTTATGTATTTCAATATAGTTTTCTGATATCTTCCATCGAAAGTTGAATCAGAGGTTGGTCGTTAATAGAAAAATATCTATTATATAAGTTATGTGTTTCTTATCATTGTCATTATTATATACGTGATATGTGGAATTGGTAAATATGAATTATTGTCGCTGACTAACAAGTTTATATTTATTTTATTATGTATTTCCCTATAGAGGATGAATACTGTACTCATGTGTCTGATGGTGGATGATTGAGCATGTAATGGAATTAATTGTTCAAAATGGGGTCAGTTCTTATTTTAGTAATTTTTTAATCTGATCATATAGATATGTTGGTTTTGTTAGAACATTTTGGTCATGAACAATGATATTTTGAGTGATGTTTTTCACCGAAAGTGGTGGTGATATAGGTCTATTTATGGAATGAAATTGTTTTTATGGTGATTTTCAATCATAGTGGTAGGAAAATAGAATTATTGGGGTTGTTAGCACACTAGATGAGGGCCCAATGAGGGGTTTTGGGCAACTTGATGTGGGTGGAGGCCTTTGTTGATCTAGTAGAAAAGGGGATGTTGAAAACCATCCATTCATAAGAATTTTTCACCATAGAAATCCACAAATGATAGTGTGTGAGAACATCAGTCGGGGATGATAGATCAAATTATGTTTGGGCTAATGTGAAGAGTCTATAGAAGGATATACATCTTTTTTCCTTTGGATATCGTTATACTAATCTCATGGTGGAAGAATAAGTAAAATTATTATGGACTTGTCATATAAATAGGGATATGTCTTTGGTAATTCATATTAATTCAATGGGATTCCATGGAGATAAAGGCTAGTGGTGAGTTGTTGTTAATGTGGTAATGGTTGACTACTAATTTTTTTAGATCGTAGACCGTGTGGTTTCACTACTCCATGATGGTGGGATTTTGGGTTTTTTCTTATGTCCATATGCATTTACACCATGGGATATCCTTCATTGTAATATTTGACATTCATTTCATGTATATTTTTTCTAGTATGTATAGAACAGTTACTTTCAGTTCATTACATCTTTGTATCACCATATCGCATTGTCAAGATGTTGTTACCCAATATACCCTCACTCCTTGTCAAAAACCATGGGCTTATAAGGATAGACACCTATGGTCATGTTGTGCACCGAGAAAGAGCATTGGTTCAACGGATTCAACGGTGGGGAATGACATAGTCATCAATATATGGATTTAAATTCTAATTATAAGAAATATAATATATATGTTTCTTTCAAAATATTCATTAATACAATGTTATTTTAATTAATTAAAATGGAATCAAATTATGCATATATATTTTTTTTGTAATGTTTCATTATTACCTCTAAATGATATTATCATTACATCTATAAAATTTATAATTGATGCATGATTTATTTTAAATACTCTAATATATTTTTCTAAATTGAAGGGGTAATTATTAAATATCATAATTTAAATTATTCATAAAATATTATTTTAATGTTAAAACATTAAATACTCATTCATTGATTATTTTTACATCGTATGTCCAAAATCAATGTTCTATCACTCAAATTAAATTATTTTCATGAAATATTAAAATCATCATTCAATAATTGTTAAATTAAAATAGAATGTTCAATTACTATAATTGATTCATGGGTTTCACACTCTTTCCACCGAAAACAATTACCCCTCCAAATTCTATTGGATATTACATTAAAAAATTAGGATGGCTATTATTGATAACATATTTAACATCACAGGTTGCATCCTCTATTTTATGGTTTCTATAAAGATCCTTTTCTATTTTATTCATTCTATTTAACTAATCCTTTTATCTAAATTAAATACTGTTGTTATTCCATTCACAAGATTATAAATATGGTTTCAATTCAATTACTATAGAGGCGACAAAAATTTTTTGTTCTGGAATATACATCCCAAACTATGAGATATGGAATACATCATGTAATTTATTGAGACATGGAGTCATTTCCAAATTGAAGTACATAAATCCAATTCATTCCATTATTTCAAATGGTCTAATGTATCAAGGCCTTAGTATCCATTACATATTGATTCTTATAAAACCCTTCTATGTAGATACTTTAAAGGAAACATGATAAACCAATTGAAATTTCAAATCATTCTAATGGTAATCAGGATAACAATTTTTTCTATTTTGCGATGGAAGAATGTGATTATTGATTGTATTTATATTTATCATTTTCTCATTAATAACTTATTGTCTAACATTCTTCCTTTTACCAACTTCATCCCAAAATTTTTGAGAATGAAATCTCATTCCATACATTTCTTCTTACAATCCAATTTGATTACTTGAATGTAATACATTGTTATAATAAAAACCTATAACATGTAAATACTTGTATCAAGTACCCTGAAGGTCTTTTGAGATTGACCGAAACATTTTTTATAATGTTTGAATATTCCTTTCATAATTTTCATAAATTTTATGACGATAAGTGGTAAACAAATTATACTCAGTATTAGGATCCTTTGAGGGATTTGTGTTGAATTTTGATCTAAATCACTGATCGTAATTTAAAAATATTTAAATAGGTGACCATGTAGTGTTATAGCATCATTAATATATTGTTTTCAAGGCACAAAAGAGGTAAAACATCTCTAATAGAAACAATATATGCACCTTTTCAAAGCCAATCCTCAATAAGCCATACTAAATCATTATTTCTAGGATTATTTAATATTCTAGTGAAACATTACATAGTAATATTATCTTATTTCCACATATGATTAGGTAGGCCATACATGAATCCTCTATAATGTAGAATCTAATCCTCCACCAGTTGGTAAACCAATCATCGTGATAAAAAACCATAAATTACTCCTTTATAGTATACAATGAAATATGTTCCATCAAATTTCTTTACATCATGCTCTTACTATATTGAATTGGGAAATTAGAGTTATGATAATAATCTAAATATTAACAATTTATCACATCTACATTTTGAAAAACTAGTCTCATTACAATTTTAAAAATTCACCTTCATATATGAAGTTGGCCAATTTCCCATTATTTATGATTTTAAATTTATTTTAAATATTATAATAATTAGCCAAAAAATATTTTACAGTTTTCCATGAAGGTGTTTTGGAAATAATTTAAAAATTAGGGTTGTTTTCCCATTGATAAAGTTCCCATATCCAACTTCAATAAATCCATGAACATATGATCTCTAATAATATTGTTTTTGGTCATAAATCCATGATCTTTGTAGTTTAATGAATATTACACCTTTTTTTATTCCTTAGGTGGTAGTGTATCAAGCAATTATAATCATTTATTAGGTCAATCCATCAAATTTTCATCATGTTGAGTACATTTTGTGAACATATATTTTACAAACACTAATAATCTATGTATATCTGACATACTTTTCTATGAAGATATTATAACCATGTATTAAAAGAAAATATTATGGATACTGAATCAAGATCATTGGTTGTATTGATCTATTCATGAGTATTTAACTACATTGATTCATAGTCAATAATCTTATCATTCTATATAAAATAAAAAAATTCCCTTCTTTGATGCATTTCTATATATTATAAATCCTTCATTTCCTGACGGTAAATACAAAATTAGATAATTAACCATTCAGCTATTCAATTAATCAAACCATTATTCCCATTTATTTTCTTATATGAACATAACTACGTTACATGTAATATCGGTTTATAGGGTAGTGAATCAAGAATTTTTTTATTGAAATGACCAGTAGTAAGATTCTAAACCGATAAAGCTATTTACCTATGTTATGATCCTTAGTATACTCCATTCCTTGAACTCCATTATTTTCATAGTATCAACTAATTTATGATCTGCGAGCTTATATGACCATGATATGAGCCTTTCTAATTCATGAATTAATAATTTTCAATTTTCAATACAACTAATGTTTCACTAAGAATCTAATTAATTATCCACAATTTTCTCTCATTGACCCCATTGATTTTATAATATACCATAGAATCATTAATAAATTCCATAAAATAATTATTAAGATATTCCATGGTCACTTATTTTGTTATATCCATGAAAAATAGGTTACATTAGTCAATCCAAATGGAATTTTTATAAATTTATAATGTCCATACCTCATATGAAATTTTTTCTTCATAATAAATTATATCTATACTATCATTTAATTATAAAAAAACAATGGTTAGTCAATAAAAAATATTGAGATACATGGAGATTATAGAACAATTCACGATTTTGTGGTAGAGGACACTTGTTCTTTATATTAATAACATTTATTTCTCTATATTCAATCACATCCTCATAGATACATATTTTTATTAGAAAAATAACATGGTCTCTACAAGGTAAAAAAGTAGTGAATATTAATCCCATTTCACAAAACTCTTATAGTTACATCTTAAAATAAAAAATGATCCAAAACAACTATTGTAGAGGGATTCATTGATGTAGTACATACATCATGGATTACATATTCTGAAAATCATCATTATATTTAGGTAGATTTCATTGTAATTCCATAGGAAATAAATCAATGAATTCATATACAATAGGTATATCTAGAAAATGAATATTACCTTTTTCATCTATAAATTTATCATGTCATATATGATTATGTTACTCCAAATATGCTTGGATACTATTCATATCATTGGTCAAATTCCCAAATATAGCGTTGATATTCTCAGTTCTGAAACCATTTTAATTTTATTACTCAGTAGGGAAATAATTACATTGTCTATGAGTATTTATATTAGTCATTCTGCTAGGATCGATTTATAAATGAATTCATATACTAAATTATCCGATAAAAATATTAATTTTAGATCATTATATATAATAATAAAGCTAGTGTAACAATTAATATATATTAAAAAAATTCTTTGTTAATCTCATAATTTTAAACTTCATTTATTTTGAGATAAATTTTAAACATACAAATTTTTTCTAATCAGTTATAGTGGTTTGTATTGAAAAAGTGAATTGAAAAAAGAATACCCATTGGGATTTATATTCCATTTATATAGTAAGGTCACATTCACCAAACACTAGAGTTATTGTTGATATATAATCAACATAGTCTTTTCAGGGTTGTTACCTTTAGATGCATTAATTCCAAATCTACAACCACCTATAGTATCTTGAAAGGGATATATTTATAAGAAAACAAAATAATATCTACCTTAACAAAAAATTAAGTATATTATCTGATAATTAGGCATGTAATTAAATTATATCATAGGGTCACGTTCCCTTATATATAATTTACGATGTCGTTCTCTTAAGTCTTTTACTAAACTTGATCTGATTCTAATTGTAACAAACCAAAAAACAGTATCCCAGATTCAGTGTGTACATTATGAAATTTTCATAATATATATGGGATCACATCACCATTTATCCAGCATTTTATTTTTCTTTATAAACAAAAAAAACATTCTTAACATATTAAATAACAAAAAATATATAACGACATAGTGAAATTAAATTTTCTTCATCCTTAAAACTATTCAACAGTTATTTAATCATATCTTATGGAATGAAATAAAAATAATTAAGATATAAAATGATTTCTATGTTTAACTTTTATAGTAATATATCGTGAGTAAATAAGGAATAATCCATATGGAACAACCGATAACTAAACATACATTCAATTTATTAAATTTTGTGAGCATGAAATGAATCCATTGATAATAAAAATGCAGTAATCTCATTTATTAAAATATCATAATTATCAACAATATAAATAAATAATATTTTGTATCATGATCTCATAGATAAATTTATATTTACTATCAATGAATTATGATATGACTGTATAAACTACGTGTGTGCATGAACCAAAAAACAGTTTAAAAATCTTTGTTTCACATGGAATTCGCGGATGACCTCCTGGATGGGATATTCAAACGTTCCGATCGGTTTCTAGTGGGTTTGTTCGTAGAACTGGAAACATCCAATTATTCCACATCCTTTTGGACCTACTTTCCAAAGGTAGGATCTCATTAGATTGTAGAATAACGAGGCTTAGGAATTTGCATTGGTCGAGAGGATGGGAGGTCAGACTCATCAAACCTTTTTGAGGGGAATTATTGTCTACTCCAAGACTCTCTTTATCGATTTAAGTTATGTTCGTGAATCCTTATTACATTACCAAGTATAAAATGAGCTTTCCATCAATTTAACAATCATTGATTAAATATGTAAGAAATTTAGATAATATTTTATATGTATTCGAGGTTCTTCATCAATAGAGAATCATCTGTATCTATTTAGAGATTCTTGGTCAATGGTATCCTTCAAAACATTTATATAAAAGTCTCTTGGTCATTTTGATGACCAGGCTGGTTTTAAAGCCACTCAGTGGGGAACTTGAAGTTTATCTTCATTCAGAAGGACATGAATTATTTCGGAGTTGGTATCGAACCCATAAACGGGATTCCTACATATCCTTTGTTTTGGAAAAGGAATCAGAACCCACGTAGTTCGAGTAAGGGAGTATGACGTTTATGATTGATGCCTCAAAGAAGGATGTCATAATTACTTTTACACTCTAAGCTCACGTGAGTCATGCTCGGTGTGAGAAACAATAGGTATTGGTAAAAATTAAACAATTGTGCCATGAAAGATGCAATCATAAGAAATGGATTGGGGCTTATGTATGTATGACTGCCCAGACAGATGAAAGTTTAGGATTCACTTTTAGGGAGAAAATCCAGGAACAGGGTCCATAAAGGTATATATTCTTTATGGAGATTTGAATACTCTTACTTGGAACTTATTCCTAAAAAGGAAACCCAAATTAGAAGAGGATTGATAACTGGGTTTTACTCCTAAGAAGGAATCCCAGATCATACGAAAATTATGATTGGTTAAGAGAAATTAAGGGACTTGAGGCTTACTCCTAAAAAGGAAGCCCAAAATTTATGATTGGGACTTATTCCTGAAAAGGAGGCCCAAGTTAGGGGACTTGGGGCTTACTCTTGAGAAGGAAGCCCCAGATTATGACTGGGTATTATTCTTGAAAAGGAGACCCAGATTAGGGATTAAGGTTTGGGGCTTACTCCTGAGGAGGATGCCCATATTTGAGATTGGGGCTTACTCCTAAGAAGGATGCCCAAAATTAGAGGACTTGGGGCTTACTCCTAAAAAGGATGCCCATTTAAAGGATTATGATTGGGGATTACTCCTGAGGAGGATGCCCAAGTCAATGAATTAAGGTTTGGGGCTTACTCCTGAGGAGGATGCCCAAAATTTGAAACTTTAAGAATTTGGGGCTTACTCCTGAGGAAGATGCCCAGATTAAAGGACTTATAACTGGGGATTATTCCTAAAAAGGAGACCCAGGTTAAGGATTCTCTCATCTTAAAGGATGAGGATGAATGAATGAACTCTCAATCTTTGGTGACATAAAGATGTATAAATCACTATGTTTTGAGAGATATTCCACAGAATTCCTTTCAAATAAGGAAGTCAAATCAAGAAATCATTCCATAAATGGCATTGAGGAGTATCTTGAAGACTAAATCATGAATAGGAAAGGTGAAATGGCTTAAGAGGGGTAAAATGGGCAAGATGGGCACCCAAAAAAGGTAGGGGCGCGCAAGTCTTGAAAGGCGTGCAAGTCTTACGTTGGCGCGCAAGTATTGGTCGCGTAGGTATACCTGCGCGACATGTGGGGTACTTGCGCGATTTTCAACCAGCATTAGAATACTTGAGTGACTCTTTATTAATCCCTTTAGAATCCTCTTGTGGTTCTTCCAAAAAAGGGATGCACAAGTTCTATTGAAGGAAATAAGGTGGCGCGCAAGTGTGGTCACTTCCCTTAAGGGTTGACCACTCAGGCGCGCAAGTGTTGATGAGTTTCAACACTTAGGCCTTCCTCCTTCTCTTTAGATCTTCCGTTCTAGGTAAGAAATTACCTTAGAAGTGTTCTGGAAGCTTTGAGAAGAGACTTGGGCATCGGGAGATTCAATCCGAGTTTCTGGAAAAAGATCCTCTCGAATGGGGGGGCCACAGGGTCTATTTATAGGCAGGAGAAGTCCCCAGGCGGTTACCGGGCGGTTATCACTTAGGTCTTGCAAGTCACTTGCACGACCATAAGGCGTCGCACAAGTAGACTTGCACGACCACTAGGCGGCGCGCAAGTGTACTTGCGCGACCATAAGGGAACTTGTGCGACCTATGGGGAATGTTCTCCTTGTTCATCCCTTTGTCAATTTTTGATGTTTCTTCAAAGGATGAATCACTTTGGAATAAGGTATTTCCCTTTTTTCAGTCGTTAGACTCTGTGACGGAAAGGAGCGTCAACAAAAGTCCCCCCTCAGAGTTGGATCCGGAGAGAAAAGAGGATTTGACTCTGAGGTAACAAAGAAATACAAGAAATCTGGCAGTTTAAAGTCATGCATGTCAGATATAAAGGGGCTAATGTTTAAGGTCGAAATATCTTTGACCAAAATGGATTAAAATTGATTCAATTCCTTGAAAATTTATCTGAAAACATATTACCATACTCAAGTATGAGAGAAAATATGTAAACTATGGCTTAAGAATATTTGAATCTGAGGAATGATATGAAAAAGAGCTAAAAGGCATTAGAAGAAGTAGTTTCCAAGAATTATGTTACTATTATTTGACAAAAACTCGTTAGGGGGTTGAATTATGCAGGGCCACCTAAGGGCATTGGCTGCATGGTCAAATAAATAGCATCTTTCGGCTGACAAGTCTGTTATGTGGACTGTTTATGCAAGGCCACCTATGGGCACGTGCTGCATAGTCAGGGAAAAAGAACTCTCAGAAATTTAATTTCCTAGTGCTAAAAGCCAGTGAATGTTTATGGAGATTCAAATTTTCTAAAGTATAGAGTTTTTTGTATGGAAAGAGGTACTTGAATATGGAGAAGATATTTCCGAAGAAGAATATCGAAGAATTGAATAAATATCACTCCTACGAAGGTCTGAACCAAACGTAGGGAAGAAGAATAAACCATAGACTTGAATACTTTCAGATCATGAAAAAGGATATGGGACAAATATGTTAAGGACGGCTATTTTTTTACGGATCCCTACATACTGTCATTTAAGAAAAATAAGGACAAAAGAGGCATTCTTACCAAGAATGAAGTTACCATCATTTAACAAACCCATTAGGGGGTTGAATTATGCAGGGCCACCTAAGGGCATTGGCTGCATGGTCAAATAAATAGCATCTTTCGGATGACAAGTTTGTTATGTAGACTGTTTATGCAAGGCCACCTATGGGCTCATGCTGCATAGTCAAGCAAAAGAATTCTCAGAAGTTTAACATTTTTGTGACTAGAAGTCATGAAAAGGGTTATGAATATCTGAAAATATTTAAGGTTAGGATTATAAAACATAAAGATGGGTATTTTCCAATATATATAGAGATACATAGGTCAATGATAACCATAATCATGTTGTGGCTGGGTCCTGAATTGAAATTTTGGACTTCACTACGTATCTCATAAGAATGAGAATCAAGCCATACATAGTTCTTTAAATGCAGTTTTACATCGTGCAGGATGAAAGTATGAGAGATCTTAGTTTAGGGTCATAGAATTTGGACCATAATAATGAATACACAATGTGTTTTCATGAGGACTTTTCAGCCAAGGGACTGAAAGTGAAATTTGGGGTTAGGCCCAAAAGACTTGTGACTGGATTCGAGGGACACTCGAATTTTCCTACGTATCCCATAAGGATGGGAATCAAGTCCACGTAGTTCTAGAACTACCCTTTGTACAAATTTGGTTCATACATGTGAAGGGTGAAAGTGGAATTTAGTGCAATGATGGTTTAACCTGAGACAAAAAGTTTAGGTATTACCATGTATGCACGTAGTCTTTTGAAATGAAAACCATGATTGAAAAATATATGTCAATAATTGTTCTCTCTCAAATGAGGAAATCAAAGAGTATTGTAGTTTATTGTCGTACCGGACAAAAGTGTTGCATAGTTTAACGTCATATAACAAGGACAAAAGTGAATCAATGTAAAGATATTGATTCTAGGGGCGGTTTCACGAATCAACATCATATGAGATGGTGGTGAACCGATGTGAAGAGATTGTTTTTTGGGCATGAACCCTGGGAGGTTGCCTACATACCCAGCCTGGAGGGAAAGGATCAAATTCCGTGTAGTTCAATTAAAGAATGAATTAATGATCAAGTTGTTCTTGGGGACAACGATCTAAATAAAATGTTGTTGGGACTTAAACATGGTCTGCGGCCCAAAGAGAGTGTTACGGTTGAGGTTTTCTCTAAGATCACGTGAGTCATACTCGGTGTGAGAAACAAGAGGTAACAACAACCTTAACAATGCATAGTTTAATGTCATGTAGGACATATAAAAGGACTATGCAGTTTAAAGTCTTGCAGTTAGGAATTTTGGTGCTGCGCAGTTTTGTGTCATGTAGGAGGGACAAAATACAGTTTAATGTCATGTAGGACGTATTATGAATTTTCTGTACAGTTTAGCGTCATATAGATAGGACGATGGGAACAATAGAGTTTAACGTCATGTTGGACGAAAGGAGATTTTTTCCATAGTTTAACGTCATGTTGGACGAAAGTGAGAATAGTTTAAGGTCATATCCATAGACCGTGGATGGTGCATTTTAATGTCATGCTAGACGATGGTGTAGTTTAAGGTCATACATGACCTTTGATGATTATGTAGTTTAACGTCTTTCCAGACGTAAGGGACTTTTATACATTTTAGCGTCATGTAGTTAGGACGTCACAGTTTAACGTCTTACTGGACGTAAGGGACCTGCAAATAGTTTATGGTCATATGCATGGACTAGGGATGATGCAGTTTAAGGTCATGCTGGACGGTTTAGGGAACTTTTTCACAGTTTAACGTCGTGTGGGACGAAGTTGAAGGTTAAGGTCATACTGGACCATTGCTGTATAGTTTAACGTCATATAGCATGGACAAACTGGTTCTATACAGTTTAGTGTCATGTTGCGGGGACATAATGTGAATAATTTGTATTTTATACAAAATATTTCTTCAAAAATCTGGCATTAGTTGGAGTAGTAATGAGTTCTCCATCCATCGAGATTAATGAATAAGCTCCATTGGAGTAGACCCTATGTATTGAATAAGGTCCATCCCATTTTGGCTCAAGCTTGGGAGGTTTCTTTCCTGGTATCATTGTTGTTCTGAGAACTAATACCAATTCTCCCTGAATGAATGAACGAAGACGAACTTTTTTGTTAAAAGCTCATGCTATTCGATTCTGATAGATTTCCAAGTGGTGCAAAGTGCACAATCTTTTCTCATCTAACCATTCCAATTCATTCAATCGCTTTTGGGATTGCTCATCTGTAGATAACTGATCACAAATGGCTACTCTGAGTGAGGGAAATTGAACTTCAATTGGAAAGACTGCTTTTGTTCCATATACCAACGAATATGGAGTTGACCGCGTTGCATTGCGGGTGGTAGTCCGATAAGCCCATAAAGCATGAAAAAGTTTATCAGGCCATGATCTCTTATCTTTATCCACCATATTTTGTAGTATATTTGAAAGAGTCTTGTTAAAGGCTTCTATTTGGCCATTGGATGTCGCATGATACCGAGATGAATGGTTGGATTTAATGTTGTATTCTTGATACAATTTTTTCACCTCAGAAGAACAAAAGTTGGTGCCGTTGTCCGTCAATATGGTATGAGGGACACCAAATCTAGTAATGATGTTAGACTTGATGAAGCTAACAATGCATTTAGAACTGACTTCTTTGAGAGGTAATGCCTCTGCCCATTTGGAAAAGAAATCAGTAGCTGTAAGAATGTACTTAAACTGCTTGGCCGTAGCTGAAGGGTAAGGTCCCACCACATCCATTCCCCATGTGGAAAATGGCCACGTGTATTTATTAGTATGAAGCAACTCTGGAAATTGATGAATGAAGTTGGCATATACTTGGCATGAATGAAACTTTGTGAAATTAACACAATCTTGTATCATTGAAGTCCAAAAGAATCCAAGCCTTCGAAGTTGATCAGACAGTCTATGTCCAGACTGGTGGGCACCACAGACTCCTGCATGCACTTCTTTTATGAAAACCATTGTCTCTTCACCATCAATACATCTGAAGAGAACTCCATCAAAACCACGTTTGTAGAGAATTTTCTCTAGGTGGTTTGGGCCATGATAAAGAGTAAAATTGACCACACTCCGCCAGATTTGTTCTTTCTCGGCTCTATCAGGTGGAAGTGTTCCATTTTGAATGTATTCCTTGATAGGTGACATCCATCATGTAGTATGACCATATGGTTCAGGAATGGGACTAATTTCATTAATTTCCTCTGTTCTAGCTTGAACATAAGGTGAAATTGCATGACGGTGGGAAATACTGATGGTTGTCTCGTCCCGATTTGGATCTGATAAAGCTGTGGCTATATTAGCCAGTGCATCAGTTTGAGCATTTTGTGATCTTGGGATATAAGAAAATGTCGGTTCTGAATAAAATTCCTCCATTAACTCTCTGACGTAATCATACAAAGGGATTAAATCTTCTTTTCTGATGAAATAATCCCCATTGACTTGTTTGATTACCAGGTCTGAATCACCTTTCACCTTTAAGTGATTCACTTGTGCTTGGAGCGCTAACTCCAAGCCTGTGATAAGAGCTTGGTATTCGGCTTCATTATTTGTACCACCTTCCCACAATAAAAAGGAATAAGGTAACAATGCCTTATCTGGAGAAATGAGTACAATTCCTAAACCAACTTTGTTGAATTTAGGATTTTTCATTTTATTCCCTGTTGGACTTTTGGAAGCACCATCAAAATACATTTCCCATGTTTGAGGATTCTCTTGAATAGAGAAAACTTCCTCATCAGGGAGTTCAATATCTGAAGACGTGTCTTCCACTAAAGGATGTTCATCTAGGAAATCAGCCAGAGCTTGGCCCTTTATTTCTTTTTGAGACACATACTGAATGTCGAACTGCTGCAAAATAACTGCCCACCTTGCTAGACGTCCTGTAAGCATTGGACGACTAAGGATGAATTTGAGCGGATTATTGCGAGATACCAATTGGACCTCGTGATGTTGCAGGTAGTGTCTCAGTTTCTGATCTGCAAAGATTAATGCCAGGCAGCACTTCTCAATACTTGAATACCGGGTTTCTACTTCAAGCATAGTTCTACTGAGATAGTAGAGGCTATTTTCATTCCCAGCATCATTCTTTTGAGCTAAAAAGGCACCCAATGATCGCTCTAGAGATATCACATAGAGGATAAGTGGTCTACCTTCGACAGTTGGCATGAGTAATGGTGGAATCAAGAGGTATTTCTTGAGAACATCAAATGCTTCTTGACATTCTTCAGTCCACTGGTAAGTGACTCCTTTTTTCAATAATTTGGTAAAGGGTAAACTTTTTCCTGCCAAATTGGCGATGAAACGCCGAATATAGGCTAAGTGTCCTTGAATTCCTCTTAATTCTTTCATATTCTGAGGAGGTGACATACCAAGTATTGATTTGGTCTTCTTAGGATCAACTTCAATACCACGATGGCATACAACAAAGCCGGGGAATTTTCCTGAGGTTACCCCAAAAGCACATTTTAAGGGGTTCATCTTCAAATTATGTTGTCTAAGCTTGTGGAATATGACTTCCAAATCAGCCAAGTGATTAGAACGTTGTTTGGATTTAACCACCAAATCGTCTACATAGCATTCAACAAATTTCCCTAAGAAAGGTTTGAAGATACGATGCATGGCGCGTTGATATGTTTCACCTGCATTCTCTAAACCAAAGGGCATCACCCGGTAACAAAACACACCTTGAGGGGCTCTGAAAGATGTAGATTCCTCATCTTCTGGGGCCATTCGGATCTGATTATATCCGGAATATCCATCCATGAAGGAAAGTACTTCATAACCAGTCGTCGCATCAGTTAAGAGTTCTGTAATCGGAACTGGGAAACCAACTATAGGACAATACCGATTAAGATCTCTGAAATCGATGCAAACCCTAATTTTTCAGTTCTTCTTCTTTACAGGGACAATATTAGCCAACCACTTGGGATACAGAACTTCCCTGACGATGTTAGATTTGATCAGCTTATCCACTTCAGCTTCAATTTTGGAAGCATAGGTTGGGTGTGTTCTTCTCGAGGCTTGCTTAAATCCTCGATGTTCTTTTGGTAAACCCAAATGATGAGTAGCAATATCAGGATCAAGCCCAGGCATTTCTGTATAGTTCCAAGCGAAAATATCTTTATTTTTCTTTAGAAAAGAAATATAAATCTCTTGAACTTCTAGGGTCATTGCCGCACTAATTAAAGTGGGGCGTGGATCTTTCTCTGTACCCAGATTTATTTCTCTGAGTTCATCTACAGTGGTAGAGATACCCTCTTCAAATGCTGGAGGAGCATCTCTAAGATCTTACTCTTCTTCTTCATCATGTGATATTTCTTCCGTTTCTACATGCATAGTAGATGACAAAACGAAATTCTCATGATCATAAGAGATGTCAAAATTTTCACATTTTGAAGAAGAAGCTTCCATTTATGACCCTATTGATAATAAAGGGTCTTATTTGGGAAATAAAGAGGAGATGATGGATTGAGAATCGACATCATTATTCACCTCTGATGTTGCTATAACTTCTTCTGGCCTGATTGGCGAAGTATAGACTTGTTGGACTTTAGCAGATGAAATGAAAACGTCACCACTTTGGCTTTCATCACTGTTTGGTAGGTTACTAATTTCTCCCATGTTGTCTGGCTCGATTGCCGTAATTGACATTATGGATCTTTCCATAAGAGTATTTTGATTTGGGCCTATTTTGTCAATTTGACTGATAGGTAACACATAATCTGTACTCACATGTGTAAATGGATTTATTGGAATCTTCTCCAAACCATATGGAGCATTAACTTTGATAATTTCCTTCATTTTAGATTTTTCTCTTCCCTTCATGTGATAAAATTCCGCCTCAATGTATTGAGACTCACATGTCTTGAACGGGGCCTTATCACCATATAATGTTCTAACATGACCATTGAAACAGTATTTGAGACATTGATGGTATGATGAAGGAATAATTGCATGCTGATGTAGACATGGTCTTCCAAGCAAGACGTTGAAAGCTGAGTCATGATCAACAATCATGAAATCCGAATTGGATACAAGATCTCCAAACTGAGTTCTGAGTGTAACTTCGCCCAATGGTTCTTGTTCATTTTTATCATATCCTTGTAACATCATGGTAGAAGGAGATAAATCAGATTCTGTGAGGCCCAATCGACGAAGTGTACGAATGGGCATGAGGTTGACTCGTGAACCATTGTCAATGAAAGCTCTTCGGATATCTACACCATTGACTTTTCCAGATAAGTACAAAGGTTTTATGTGCCAATGCAAAACATCATCTTCATCTTTATCAGTAAAAGATATCACTGCATGGCATTCTGCAGGATTATTCGTTATGTGATAGACTTCAGCTACAACAATTTCAGCTTCAAACTCCCGAGGACTTGACAAAGCTTCGATAAGTACTTCCCGAAGATCTTTTGACAGATTCAAAGCATCCAAAATTGATAACTTGGCTGGTCCTTGGGCCATGTGTTTCAATATATCATACTTTTGATCTAAAGGTCTGCGTTTCCCAACAGGAATATGAGGTTTAGCAGGTACCTTGGAAGAAGATGTTTGGAAGCGGATGCATCTTGTATTGGGATAGAAGTTGGCAATATCCTTGGTTTTGGAAGATTAGACTGATTAGATCCATTTACTTGCTGAGATAAAGAAGATGGAATTTTCAATAGGTCTTCCAAAATAACTGTGCCAAGACTGATTTGACTATTGGCAGAAGAACATGCTTATTCTTTTTGAGCTCGCTGAAGGGCTCTACCACGAGTTTCTGCTGCATACACAGTGCTAGAAGGGGTTGAATTGGAGTAGTGGCTTCGGAAATATCCATGTCTTCCACTGTATCCTGAACCTCTGGAACTTACTCAGATTCCCTTATTTGATACAGGGAATTTAGGCTCATCAAAATTACGACTGGAATACGGATTTGTTAATTGAATCATATTAACAGAACTGAAGATTAACTCTTCATTTGATAAAGAATCTGCCTGGTTAGCCTGTTTAGGCTGTGCCGTTTGTTGGGGTGGTGCCCGTGGTTTTGATGTAGATGGCATAAAGTCTTCCAGATTCAATGATATTTTAGGTTTTGACACATACTCACCTTCTTCTGATTCTTTTTTCTTCATTGAATCAAACAGTTTCATTGAGGATTTTCCCTCTGACGAAGAGGGTTTTACCGCAATATTCATGGCAGAAGGCACAATTGGTTTCATTAATTGTGTTCTCAAAATGGCATGAGTCCGATTGATTGTCTTTCTTACCATCCAATCATCATATTTTTGCGCAGTTTTGCTTTTGACTTCCTGCCACTCACCTCCTTCCTCTGCATCTGTAGCGGTAACACACACTACATGAGCTGAAGAACCCCTCAATCTGACTTGTCCCAAGTCGACCATCTTTTGCAGGAGGTCTTTAATGACAAAACACTCCTGGATGGGATGCCCCAACATTTGATGAAAGGGACAATAATTGGGACGGTCTTCATCTCCTTCCTTGTTTGTCCTCTTGGGCACTGGTAATCGAACCAAATTATTTTCCATAGCTGAAATGAAGTAACCAGGAGCTTGCTCACTTCGGAAGGAGTATGTTTTACTCTTCATATCCTCAAATTGTTTTCGTCGTTGATCTCTTTGATCATTTGGACGAAACGGCCTTTGTTGTTGGTGTTCAAGAGGTGGAACCCTTCGAGAAGAAGAAGGTTTTGAAGTAGAAATAGGTACAGGTGCTTGTTTAAGCATAACTGTAGCAGTTTCTACATTACCCATTCTCCTTCCTGAAGCTGATGGAATTACATGAGATTTAACCTTAGCCTGTATAAGGGAATCTTCAATCTGCTGAGCGATTGAAGTAAGGTCTCGAAACCCTCCTGTGTATTTCACAGGGATTAATGGCGTGCGTAATTCGTCACGCAAATTTTCCACACAGATTGGCAACAGATCCTCCTGAGGGAGTGCTAAACTCAGGGAATTCTTTAATCCCTTATAGCAAGCAATGAAATTAAAGACTCTTTCATTCTCTCTTTGCATGCAGTTTGTAAGATCGAAAACCGTCATTTTTGGAAAAGTAGAGCTGAACTGAAGAAGGAATTTTTGACGAAGATCCTCCCATCTGATGATTGACCAGGATTGCAAGCATGTATACCAGACAAAAGCTGGTCCTTGCAAGGTTCGCACGAAGCATCTATGTTTTACTTCTTCTTGCTGCTCTGGAGTTCCCATCATAGGATCACAACAAGACACGTAATGCGTCAAATGTTGTTCAGGGTCACCTGATCCATTGAATGTAGGGAAAACATGGTTTCCAAAACTAGATGGAGGAGAAATTGAATCTACCCATTCAGGGTAAACTTTCTTTTCTGGTTGAACTTGCGCCCCTTTCCCTTCCATAGTTTCTAACCGAGCTTTTAATGACTCAATAGTAGTTATTAACTTTTGAGAAACATCCGGTTGAATCTGGTCTTGAGTAGGTGTAAGGAATGGAGCTTGGACAGATGTGGTGGTTGGTGTTGCAACTGATTGTAGCACTGCCAACCATTGTTGCGATTGACTCGTAGGATTAGACCTCTGAGGGTGTACTGATAAAGGAGGATATTCTTGATCCATCTCAGTAACTGCAACAAATTCCTTCCGGCTGTCGGACTTCTGCATTCTTAAGAAGAAGACTACTCTGAAGTAGTTCTGCATTCAACCTTCTTAATTCTTTAATTTCTTCCTCTTGTTGTGAAAACCTTTGCTCTAATGAGTGCGATTGACCTTCTCCAGAGGAAGGATATGTAACCTGATTCTTTCCCCTCCCTTTGTTGGATACTTTTTGGAGAGAGGGAAGTGGATTACTTAGGTTTTGAGTAATCCTTTGACTTCGTGTACGCACACCTTCTTCATTTGTATCAGTGCGTACATTTTCTAGAGCAGGATGCTCTTCATCTGAGTCCCCTGAGTGAGTCTCCTCTAGTGGATTAGCAACAATGGAATTGATGACATTGATTGATGCATAATGCATTGCATCCATTCTATCAACATTTCTGTGATATTGTCTTCTTTCATATCATTGATGAGACATTGCCTTTTGTTGATTCAATCCTTTAGGAACTTCTTGACGAGCTATAATTTTAAGTGAATCTCCTGATAATTTGGATATTCGTTCCTCTTGGGGCTTCTTCCTGAATCGAGAAAAGACCGATATTCTCTGAGAAGGGGAATGATGATTTGAAAGAGTCCCCAGTCTCGTGAACTGGGGATGTTCCTGCTGATTCCGCTCAACTCCTCGAATCCCATTAGTTGACTCTGAGGGTTGGTTTAAAGGAGTCCCCAGTTTGACAAGCTGGGGTGGCTCTTGACATGCTATGTCTGAGACTTTCTTAAAATCTCTCTTGATCTTGCGAATATTAGTTCGGAAATTAGCTGGATGCATTAACCTGTATCCACGTTTATCACCTGGTTCAACAGACCGTTGGATGATTTCCGAGACATCTGTCATTTGATGATTTGTTTTCTCCAGACGAGAGGCTTGTGCAATATTCTCCCCTTCTTGATGTAGGTGCAATTCAACAACTTGTTCTCTATATGCTTGATTTTGAGAGGAACTAGTTGAAGCCTATTCTTGAGCAAGCTTTTGATTATGAACAAATCCCATTGACTGTGGCCGGCCATGGGCAATAACATTGCATGAGACCCTTTTCGGTGGGCTTTGCTGACTGAAAAGCACTGTGAAATGTAGTGCTCCGTGAACACCCCATCCTCTGATATGAACCCCATATGGAGCATTGGCAATCAACTGACGCAATTTTCTTAGTGCTCCAAGGCATGAACGTTGAAGGGTTCTCTACTGCTTTTCAGCCTTTGGATACCGAGAGACTGATAGAGATGCCAAATCAATCTGACGTTGTAGCCCTTCTATTATCTTAAGATTATTTTCATATTCATCATAAGATAATACCTTCTTCTTCAATTGACAAAGAGTTTTCCATATGTTTAGACGAATATCATGGACTCCATCATCCGTCAACATCTTTGGAATGTCGTACTGGGAGTCAGCCAAAGGCCAAAATATGACTGGTACCTCACCTTTTTCCAGTTTGTTCCTCATGTTCAGTATTTCCTCATTATCATTAAATGAAGATTCTTCCTCATGTTTTGACCAGACTTGGTGTTTCCTTGTTGCTTCATCGGATTCAACAAAATTGGTAGAGAGATAATTGATCAAACTAGAATATGCATGACTTAGGGGTGGTTTGGAGAATGACCTACACCCTGGGATATCTTCTGATTGAGAAAGTATTTCACTTGTTAGCGATAAAGCATCAGACATGACTGGTTTCGCATTTGCAAGTTCCTCAAGATAAGAGGGCTTTCTCGGCACTACATTGTCCAGTGGAGTATTTTACAGGCAATGTGAATCACTACTACGGAGAGGACTTTCGCAGCGAAGTTCATCATCATGGGGAGGACCACCATAATGGGTTACAGCAAAAGATGATATCTCTTGCTCCTTGGTCTTTTGACCACACAGAGGGTTCATGTGGCTCTCATTTGAAGAAGAAACTTCAAGATTGACTGAATTTTCATGAAGCAAGCCTTCATGAGGAAGTGTCTGTTGAAGACCTTCAAAACTAATGTTCCCGTTATTGGGAACTGAGGGAGTAGAATCTTGAATTCTGACAGATAAATGTACGAGGGCTTCAAGAACTCCAGCATCGAGAAAGGACTTGTTACAGATTGGCCTTTGATCTCCTGACTGTGCTGGGCGGATCTTTTTCTTAGATGCCTTCTTACTCTCTTTGGAAACCACTTGTTGACGATAGTGGTTACTCTGAGAAGGTGTATGTTCCTGATCAAGAAATATGGTTAGGTTAGGCTGACGATCTCCACTCAAATCAGGTGTATGTGCCTGACTTGGTTGTCCGTATGATATGGGGGAGTATGCCCCATAACCCTCTTGGACTGGAACCGATGTGTGTGTATGTTCCGGATTGAATCGTTGATGTGTCACTCCACTGCTAGGGATAGATTTATGTGTCTATCCCTGAGATGATTCTGAAGCTGTTATGATATCCTGGCAATCATCCAGAATATGAGAAGGAATTTTCTTCTGCTCTTTCACCATTGAAAAAATATGTTTGGTGACTTCAGCCGCCGGAACAGGGATATACGTCCATTCCGGGCTTGGAGTAGGTGTATATGCCTGCTCATGTCCTCCTTTTTCTATCAGTGAATCCTGACAGTAATCAATTGTGGGGGCAGAGAGTTGAGTCTTCCTCCTTTTTGTCGTCGGGGCTTTCCGACTGACTTCTCCGTGCGCTACCAAGCGAGACTGTTGGTAGGCTTGATTAGTATTAGCAGGTGTATGTGCCTGATGATTACACTTCTCCAAACGCGGTTGATGAGATCCATCATATGTAGTCAGACGAGCCTGCTGACTTAATGGTGATGTATAAGCAGGTGTATGTTCCTGCCTATAGTACTCCGCCGGAATTTCCTGGCAGGATTGGCGTGATGCTGCCAGACGAGTCTGCTGGACATCGGAATTAAAACGGACATGTGTGTGTGCCTGCTCGTTATTTTCCACCAAGTTAGGTTGGTGGACTTCTCCAGAGATGGCATGGATGGCAACCTACCCATTGTCAACAGGATTCCGTCTCTGGCGGTTCGTCTTGCCTGCTCGGGTTCAAGGAACCTGAGCTGAATGCCTGGAGTCGGTGCCCTCATCAGGTTGAGGGCGCACTACCGCACGAGTCTGGTGGCGATTGTTGATGGGAGCCCTCGGGAAGGACTCCTGTATTTTTTAATTAAGGCCATCCGGGACCTGCTCATTCACTTCCTCAAAGTAAGGGAGTGAATGGAAATTGCGTTCCAGGGATAACGACCTGAAACGGTTGGAGACGGTATTCAGCACCGCCTGCTTCTTGATCATTGTTCGTCGTTGTCCGGACGACCTGTGTGAGTTGTTTACTTGGAGGGCATTTCGGGCATCCTCCAGAGTTGGGATGGTACCATGTTGACATTATTCCTTAACCAGCGCATTTGATACCCAGCGTTGAAGACGCTGAGTAGGTGATGTCATCCTCAGAGCAGATGAAGATCCAGTAGGAATAGCAGCAGTGGTATTTGCAGCAGAAGTATTCACAGATGCGAATTTGAGAGCAGCCATTATGGAAATACAGAAAATCATGGAAAAGAGTGCATGTTTTGATATAACAGACATAATCAAGATAAATTCAGCCACTTCATCCTTTGGATGAGAACATATGTCAATGATTTGTTTTGTTAGCCCTCTTACTGAGTTTCAAATAGGGGCTTAACAAATAGGTAAAACATCATTTTAACTTGGTTAAGGATTCACGTCGGGTTCACCATTTTTGTTTCCCACGGAATTCAGGGATGACCTACTGGACGTGAGATTCAAACATTCTGATCGGTTTCTAGTAGGTTTGTTCGTAGAACCGGAAACATCCAATGATTCCACATCCGTTTGGACCTACTTTCCAAAGGTAGGTGCTCATTAGCTAGTGGACTGATGAGGTTTAGGAATTTGCATTGGTTGAGAGGATGGGAGGTCGGACTCATCAAACCTTTTTGAGGGGAATTATTTTCTACTCCGGGACTCTCTTTAAAGATTTAAGTTATGTTCGTGAATCCTTATTACATTACCAAGTATAAAATGAGCTTTTCTTTAGTTTTAACAATCAATGATTAAATATGTAAGAAATTTAGAGAATCTTTTATATGTATTCGAGGTTCTTCATCAATAGAGAATCATCTGTATCTATTTATATATTCTTGATGAATGGTATCCTTCAAAAAATTTATATAAAAGTCCCTTGGTCATTATGATGACCAGGCTGATTTTAAAGCCACTCAGTGGGGCACTTGAAGTTTATCGTCATTCATAAGGACATAGATTATTTCAGAGTTGGGATCGAACCCATAAATGGGCTACCTACATATCCTTTGTTTTGGAAAAGGAATCAGAACCCACGTAGTTCGAGTAATAGAGTATGACGTTTATGATTGATGGCTCAAAGAAGGATGCCATAATTACTTTTACACTCTAAGCTCGCGTGAGTCATGCTCGGTGTGAGAAACAAGAGGTATTGGTAAAAAATAGACAATTGTGCCATGAAATATGCAATCATAAGAAATGGTTTGGGGCTTATGTATATATGACTGTCCAGATAGATGAAGGTTTAGGATTTACTTTTACGGAGAAAATCCAGGAACAGGGTCCATAAAGGTATATGTCCTTTTTGGAGATTTGAATACTCTAACTTGGGACTTATTCCTGAAAAGGAAACCCAAATTAGGAGAGGATTGATAACTAGGTTTTACTCCTGATAAGGAATCCCAGATCAAATGAAAATTAGGACAGGTGAAAGAGAAATTAAGGGACTTGGGGCTTACTCCTGAAAAGGATGCCCATAATTATGACTGGGACTTATTCCTGAAAAGGAGACCCAGTTTAGGGATTAAGGTTTGGAGCTTACTTCTGAGAAGGATGCCCAAATTAAGGGACTCGGGGCTTACTCCTAAAAAGGATGCCCAAATTAGAGGACTTGGGGCTTACTCCTAAGAAGGAAGCCCAAATTTAGAGGACTTGGGGCTTACTCCTATGAAGGATGCCCATATTTGAGATTGGGGCTTACTCCTAAGAATGATGCCCAAATTAAGGGACTCGGGGCTTACTCCTAAGAAGGATGCACAAATTTAGAGGACTTGGGGATTAATCCTAAGAAGGATGCCCATATTTGAGATTGGGGCTTACTCCTAAGAAGGATGCCCAAATTTAGAGGACTTGGGGCTTACTCCTAAGAAGGATGACCATATTTGATATTGGGGCTTACTCCTAAGAAGGATGCCCAAATTTAGAGGACTTGGGGATTACTCCTAAGAAGGATGCCCATATTTGAGATTGGGGCTTACTCCTAAGAAGGATGCCCAAATTAAGGGACTCGGGGTTTACTCCTAAGAAGGATGCCCATTTTTGAGATTGGGGATTATTCCTAAGAAGGATGCCCAAAATTAGAGGACTTGGGGCTTACTCCTAAGAAGGATGCCCATATTAAAGGATTATGATTGGGGCTTACTCATGAGGAGGATGCCCAAGTTAGGAAATTAAGGTTTGGGGCTTACTCCTGAGGAGGATTCCCATATTTGAGATTGGGGCTTACTCCTAAGAAGGATGCCCATATTTGAGATTGGGGATTACTCCTAAGAAGGATGCCCAAATTAAGGGACTCGGGGATTAATCCTAAGAAGGATGCCAAAATTAGAGGACTTGAGGCTTACTACTAAGAAGGATGCCCATATTTGAGATTGGGGCTTACACCTTAGAAGGATGCCCAAATTAAGGAATTACGGTTTGGGGCTTACTCCTGAGGAGGATGCCCAGATTTGGGAACTTTAAGAATTTGGGACTTACTCCTGAGGAAGATGCCCAGATTAAAGGACTTATAACTGGGGATTATTCCTGAAAATAAGACCCAGGTTAAGGATTCTCTCATCTTAAAGGATTATGTTGAATGAATTAACTCTCAATCTTTGGTGACATAAAGATGTGTAAATCACTAGGTTTTGAGAGATATTCCACCGAATTCCTTTTAGATAAGGAAGTCAAATCAAGAAATCATGCCATTATTGGCTTTCAAGAGTATCTTGAAGACTGAATATTGAATAGGAAAGGTGAAGTGGATTAAGATGGGTGAAATGGGCAGAAAAGGCACCCAAAAAAGGAAGGGGCGCGCAAGTCTTGGAAGGCGCCCAGGTATTACGGCGGCGCCCAGGTATTGGTCACGCAGGTATACTTGCGAGACATGTGGGGAACTTGCGCGATTTTCAACCAGTATTAAAATACTTGAGCGACTCTTTATTAATCCCTTTAGAATCCTCTTGAGGTTCTTCCAAAAAAGGGACGCAAAAGTTCTATTGAAGGAAAGAAGGCGGCGCGCAAGTGTGGTCACTTCCCTTAAGGGCTGACCACTCAGGCGCGCAAGTGTTGATGAGTTTCAACACTTAGGCCTTCCTCCTTCTCTTTAGATCTTCCGTTCTAGGTAAGAAATTACCTTAGAAGTGTTCCGGAAGTTTTGAGAAGAGACTTGGGCGTCGGAAGCTTCAATACGAGTTTCTGGAAAAATATCCTCTCGAATGGGGGGCCCACAGGGTCTATTTATAGGCAGGAGAAGACCCTGGGCGGTTATCGGGCGGTTATCACTTAGGTCGCGCAGGTCACTTGCGCGACCAAGGGCGTTGCGCAAGTGGACATGCGCGATAGTGATATAACTTGCGCGGTGAAGTTGCTTTTGATCCTTTGTTCATGCCTTTGTCGATTTTTGATATTTTCTTCAAAGGTTGAATCACTTTGAGCTCAGATATTCCCCTTTTCCGATTTTTAGATTCTGTGATGAAAGGAGCGTCAACAATCTTGGAAAACTGGTTTACCTCATGATACATATTGATGTATTAATGTGATATATAATTTACACACAGATCCCTTACTAAATTTCCAGTTCATTTCAAATATATTCAATGATAAATTAAATTTATTAAAAATATTCATAAAAAATCTATATTGTGAAAAGGATACCAAATATCATGATATCCTCAGTCAATAAAATATTTTTCATAATAAGACATTGTTTGAAGAAATAGTTTACATTGTTTGAAATAATTATATCCAAAACAAAAATATTCTATAAATATAAGAGAAATGTAATGTTCTATGAAGAATGATCACAACAATGTGATAGGTTCATTATTATGTTAATGATGACATAATTAATTTGAGATAAAAAATTACATTAAATTTATTACAATAAAGGATTTTTTTAATAAATTCATTTATTTTTATGAAATGAAATAAAATGGAACTAAAGAATTAATATAATTTTACATTAATGATTTTTTAAAACCATTTAAATCCTATAGAATATAATAAATATCATAAAATGGTTATGAATATGGTAAATTATGTTAGTCTTATATATTAAATAATTATTCATTTTTATTTTTTATAAAGACAGTTTAAAATGATCTTTTAGGAAAACATATGAACTAATCATTGAAAATATTTTGTATTTTCAAGGGTAATATAAAATTCCATTAATTACTATTTTTTTACATGAAAAATATATTTCTATTTTTTTTTGAATAATATGGTTCTAGAAGAAAAATATAATCGATCGAAAATAGAAATAACAACATCATTTATTTTGAACATTCTATAAGTATATTCAAGATCCAATGAGAAAATAAATTTAAAGATAAAAGGGAAACTTATTAATATATATTAGATAATAAAATATGTTATATTTATGAATGATTGGTTACATGATTCCTTTGATGAAAATAAAGGAGTTCCCAAAATTAAACATATATTCATTTAAAATGCATTAATGGGTATTTATATATGACAAATAAAATAAAATAGGTTAATAATACCAAATATCACTCAATAGAGTATAAATTATAATGACATACCATACCTCACACTTCTCCTTACATGAACAAAATATAACTTCATGTATAATGGTTTAAACGATATTATTATTTTAAAATATTACTATATTAGTATACCAAAATTCATATATTATCCATATATAACATATTATCAACTATTCTTAAAAAACATTCATTATTTCTATTAATCTCGGTGACATCTTCTTAATTTTCTCAGGAAACTTTTGTGGTTATCGTTTGGAATCTTGTGTATCGGTTATAGTCCCATCATATATAAGGCCCCGACTATAAACCTTACTGAATATTTAATTAAATGAATAATTCACATTGAGGATCTTTTCAGGTTTAGAGTTTTAGAGAATTAGATCATAAATCATGAATTACATTCCACATTTAAAAAAAGTGGTTACATGAAAGATAGAATTCGTTTTTTCCCATCAACATAAACATATTTAAAATAATACATGGATTCTTTCTTGACACTTCCTTGACACTATCATCATATCATGCACCTTTCCCTTGACATGTGAAAAACATTTCAAAAACATGGGATGAGCATAAAAAAGCTCAGTAAGGGATATAAAACTACGAAAAGAAATCATTAGTCCATGTATGAAATCATACTTTACTCATAAAACATAAGAATTTTAACATACCTCATAAAATCATGAATAAATCATAGAAATCATAAGATATAAAGGTTACTTGAGGCATTCATAACATTCTTACGTAGGGAGTAACACTCTTGGTTACATTTGCAATACCCATCATAGTATATTCCATATATCTCTTCGGATAAACCTTAACATTTAACTCCTTTGCGTAACCCAATGCATTGGAGTGCTATATCGGGCTCACCCACCCTTAGTTTATCACGGAACCACCCGTCTTCATAATAATTCCCAACAACCATAACATAATCGTATCACATAAAACCTGTATAAAGGAACACAATATTTCCACATTTCAATCACAAGATATCAATACAACACATTGATATAATAAAGACATTATGAAAACCATTTTCAATACCAAAATAAAATAAAATTAAAACATGATATTAATTTTTCATTAAAAAAGGTATGACTTGTAGAGGAATCCGAAACTCAAATAATGGTAACAGTGGTGGAGAAGTCATTGTCGCCACATATGTACGATAAAGAAACATTTCTTTTGTCATTTAGTAAAACACTTAGTATAAAAAAAGATTTCTTTTGAATAAGCGTAAAAGTAAAAGGGGTTTATACACCGTATAAAAAAAGTTGTGTATAAAACAAAATATGCCTCAATAAATGGAGATTGAGACGAAGTCCCTTACAAAGACGATATCCTTGGATTAAGGATAAATCAATTAAATAATTATGTGTGACAAACGAATACACAAAATATAAGTGGATATAAAGTGTAAAACAATCACAGATTATTCACACATAGTCATAGAACGTCATATTCAAGGAGTACAAGTTTATCCCAAAGAATCAAAATTGGGTTAAGATGTTCGCTTGCAAAAATTCGACAGCTTAACGGCATCACATCAAAATTCAGAAAATGAGTTGATGAGAGATAAAAAGGGTAACTAATCACTTGGACATATAATTTACATCAATAAGGATATATAATAACATATCCCAACATCATAATATGTAAATTGAAAGACCCAACAAAAGAAGTCCTTTAAAAAGAGGAGGGCGAAAGGTTCCCTTACCGACTTGGGTATCTTTTGAAACATACACCCCATGAAAGAAGGACAATACAACATTGATGTAAATACTAATAAAAGAAAGTATATTACACAAAACGTAAAATAATGGGCATTACATATACCACTCAAGGAAATGGTGGCAAATGTAGCATAAATATCATGGGAATAAAAGTGAGATGAATAACCCCTTACGAAAACTTGGCAGCCTAACAACACCACTTAAAACATCCAAAAAATGGATTGATGAAATAAAATAGGTTCTATCATCATATGAACATAGAAAGTTCAGTAATAGGAATATAAAATAACATCCCCAACTAATAAAGATGAGTTTAAAAGAAACGAAATAAAAGAGATTACTTAAAAAGAAAGAGAGAGGTAGGATCCCTTACCTGGTGTCCGACATGACTCGATCGTTCTTTAATCTCCTGAATAATAAAATTTGGTCAAATTATAATTTCTTAAGGAACTCCTTTATGGATTATTATTCAGTTCATATCACATATTATAATGTTATAATAATCGGTTAATAAAGTGAGTTCATATCAGACGTTTTTGTCGATGTTCGGTACATGAGTAAAAATTGAACTTGTTGGAAAAGAATTTTCCATGTAGTTATAGGTACATCATATATAGAATAGTATTGGTGTTTTTAAAATCATATATATCCAGTATATATTCATTTTATACTATTCCATATCATTTGGAGATAAAAAATTAAAATCATTGTTCATGGAGACGGTAGGCAGTACGTACGCATGAACACTACTTTAATTTTTTGTCATATTAATGGAATTAAAACAAAATGAGATATATATATTATAATTCCATAATTATATCCATCATTTAGATGTAATATATTACATATATATCCATTATATATAAGTACTTATAATAGTACATAACATTTGTAGATAAGAAATGAAAGGTACCGTTCATGGAGACGATAAGACGTACATACACATGAACGCTACTTTCATTTATTATTTTTTTGTATTAAATGGAATGAAATAATAATTATATAAAGTAATATTATAATTCCAGTAGGATATCATATGTAATACCATTAATTCCATCCTTTATACATCCCACATATGGCATTAACGAATCAAATCACTTGGAGGGGGCGGTAGTCCACACTTCCTAAAATGAAGATATCGTGTTTACCCATAATGGAAACCATAAAGGTATGCCATAAATTAAAAATAAATAAGTTTAAGGAAAACATAAACATATTATATATCATATTTAAAAATAGTGACATCTTAATGTCCACCTTTGAAGGTGTTAAAAGAATATTGAACAATCATCGTTTCGTGAGGCTGTAATTCGCCATCCACAGAAACAATATGTTTTTTAACCATTAGACAGAAGTGTGTTAAAGTGTAGCTAAAATAATTCTTATAAAAGAATCATAGTATATTTAAGATACTGTTTTTTGTTACAAAAAAAGTAATAAAATGATTTTAGGGGTTTGGAGAAGCAAAATAAAAAAAGAACACAAAGGAAGACATTACCTTTAAATCAGGTAACTCTCTTTTATTTGAGCTCATAGGCATCCTTGGAATGGATTATGCCCAAAGTGAGGATTCAATGATTAAGAGAGGTATGTGGAGAGATGAAATGGTAAGGGGATGGACGAGCCAAAGGATTGAGAGGTGTGTGCAAGTTGGTAGATGTGGGGGCCTTTTATAAGAGGAGTGGAGGGGCACTCTTGGAAAGTTATAAAATATTACTTTTTTATAAAATGGTTTTTGGATTTTAAAGGACCCAAAAGGATATATTTCGAGTATAAGGTGATAATGTTTCGAAATCCACCCATCCAATAGGTTTGTGATAAGTTTATGGCCTAGATTTTACCCTATCTTCTCATTTTATTTAAATCGTTCATTTATGAGGTAATCACTGAATCATCACGGTATCATAAATAAATAAATCGATTTAATGTCTAAAATTTATAAAAAAAATATCATGATTTAGGAAATATTATTATCCTTCTAATTAATTTTTATAGTTAAAAATATGACTTTTATAACCCCATGTAAAAATTGTTTTAGTAAAACAACACATGTTTGTGACATTTTAATTTTAACTTTAAATAAAAAGGTATTAATGTCATTTTCCAACCAAAGTGGCTTAATGGGGTCGCCAAGTTGACCCATGAATTTTCTTGGTCGTCCATGACTCATCAAATAAGGGTATAATAAGTTTCAAGGTCATTTTATATTATTATAACATTTTATATTCCTTAAAATTACACTAATTACCTCTAATCGCGATTAAAAACATAAGAGTTACTATTTACCAAAAAAATATTTTAATCCCATTGAACCAAATTTTACATCATAATGACAACCATGTATGTCTTAATTCAAACCATAGAAGTGGTAAAGTTTCATTTAAATGAAAAACAGTTTTAAAACTACCACTTAGTGGTTTCACTATTCATCAAAAATTGATGTTTTTCAGAAAAATACCAAAAGTTCACCCAAAGCTATATTTGATATTCCAAATTCAAAAATGATGTCTATTTTACAAAATTCAAAAAATATAAGTTCCATTAATTAACTTAATAATTAATTCCCGCTGTCAAAACAAATATCTTGTTTTTAAGAAACAATATCTATTAAAAGAGTGACACTACTTTAAGTCCAATTTCCAAGTGAAATTAATTCCAATGACCACTATTGGATTAAATGGTAAAAATATATTCTTATTTCACTTTAAAAACAATTCAAAATATAATAAAATCGTATAAATAAATTAGATTAAAAAGTTGTTTTGAATTAAAATACAACATTTTTCACAATTCATTAAAAAATGAACTTTATAGGAAAAATTCCAAAAAATTACACAAACTAAATTTTGATGTCGCGATTCTGAAGAAGAATTTTATTTTTTCAAATATAACACATAAAATTTTCAAAAAGTCGATTTAAAAGTGGATCTCCATCAAAACGCGATTAATCGACCTTTTATAGAATATTAGAATGTTCACGCTTAAAATTGGATTCATTCGCATTTTTAATCCTCTAACAATTATTGTAAAAAGTAAAAATATTTGAAATATATATATAATAATTTTTTAGTTAGTTCTATTCATTCGCGCCATTATAACAGCTAGTCGATAACTACCATTTAATATAAATTATTGTATTATTTGAGTGCAACGTACGATTCCCAAGAAACTCGTTATTGTGTATTGGGTACGCCATCGAGTATAGAGTACCCTTTAAAGTAATATTAATATTTTATTCAAAAATATGGATAAATGTGAAAATTTCATATTCTTTATTTACCTGAGGTGTTACATCCTTCCCCCTTTTGGGAATTGCGTCCTCACAATTTTAAAATTGGACTTGGAAACATCATTGAAAATCCCACATCGAAACAAGAGTTAGTAAAACAATCACTTTAAAATAATGAAATAGAAGTACAAAGGTCACCCGAGTTAACCCATACTAGGATTCCATGTAGGAAAACATGGATATAGAGGAAAAAACATAGGGTCATGTTCTGAGTGAGAGTGATAGTAAACATTTCTAGGAGAATTTTAACCATAAGTAAATCACAAACATGTGATGGGTTAAACGGTATTCGATTCCCCAGTAGGAAAAGTAAACAGACATCGTTTTTGTTTTAAGTTACTCTTCATTGAGGAATTTATTTTTGAGCTTAACTAAATCATAATGAAACATACTTACTTCTCACGTATACTTCCAACGTTTACTAGATTCCTTATTCTAACTCATAATTTCTCCAAAAGACAAGTATTTAGGAATACTTGTTCTCATTAAGAGTACTATAATCAACTTCTTGAGAATCACTTTATACAAAAAAGAGAACTATATATTTCCCATGTCTTTAGAAAAAAACCAAAACCAAAACTGTTAGTATGAAATCAGTTAATCGACCAAAGTATAATCCTTTATAAAAAGAAAATCTATTGTTAATCTCCAAAATTTGTCCAAAAAAACCCAAAGTTCAACGAAGACCATTCGATAAAATATTGTCCATAAAATTATTCAAAGTAAACCAAACTATGATTGAAACCCAAATATTTTAAGGATTTAATCACATAGTCTTCCATGGTTAAAATTAACTTTTATCTCCAAATAACATTAGTTTCTCTTAAATTCTCATATTGAAAAGTAATTAACCTAATCACATATCCTCCATGATAGGTTAATCATTTCCATAGATAACCCAAAATAAACGTACACTTGATTCCTAAAATCATCTAACTAAAAATAATTAGTCTAACTAACTGGAGACTTCACGTAGTCCAGTGGTAGGCGATAAATACCTGTCGCACTTTGGTTGTGGGTTCGATTCCCATAGCTTTGTCCGACGTGACGGGTTGTCACACAGTCTGCGTGTTGTCCTTTTTCCAAAACTATATAATTCTTAAACCATTCCCCAAAATGAGATAAAATCTTCAAAAATAATCATAACATATTTTAACATCAAGTTTATCTCATGCCTTTCATTTTCCATCATAACATATAATAACCAATAATTACTTCAAAAGTAAGGATCATATAAACCCTAATGGTTACCTTTAAAATTATTACCTGAACTTCCACATCGATTGGTCATCTCGTACATGATTCATTACAGAACATACCAATGTTCAAGTGGTTGATCATGAATCCTTGATTGTTGGTTTATAACAACCATGATTTTCCTCATTGAATCCACCATTTCATCCAGTCTCTTAATCAGAAAACCACCACAGTTTCCTTCAAACCTATTTTCACTTTGGTGCCTGCTATATCCATCCATTCACTAAAAACAGAAATGTCAGGGTGAGTATATCAACAAAACCATCATGTACTAATGATGAAGATAAACAGTAAGATATACTTACTCATTCACTTTATCTAAAAATAGGACTCTTTCTGAAATCCTAACCATTATGGTAATATCACTTATGCCTAGAAAACACCCTAACCTCTTAAGTTTTCTAAACTGACCTCTGATACCAACAATAAGTCCCCAGCCTTAAACCTTACTGAATATTTAATTAAATGAATAATTCATATTGAGGATATTTTCTGGTTTAGAGTTTTAGAGAATTAGATCATAAATCATGAATTACATTCCACATTTAAACAAAGTGGTTACATAAAAGATAGTATTTGTTTTTTCTCATCAACGAAAACATATTTAAAATAAAACATGGATTCTTTCTTAACACTTCTTTGACACTATCATCATATCATGAACCTTTCCCTTGACCTGTGAAAAAAATTTCAAAAACTTGGGATGAGCATAAATAATCTCAGTAAGGGATATAAAATTACAAAAAGAAAACATTAATCCATGTATGAAATCATACTTTACTCATAAAACATAATAATTTTAACAAACCTTAGAAAATCATGAATAAATCAATGAAATCATAATACATAAAGGTAACTTGAGACATTCATAACATTCTCACGTAGGGATTAACCCTCTTGGTTACGTTTGGAATACCCATCATAGTATATTCCCTAAATCTCTTCGGAGAAACCTTAATGTTTAACTCCTTCGTGTAACCCAATGCATTGGAGAGCTATGTCGGGCCCACCCACCCTTAGTTTATCACGGAACCACCCATCTTCATAACAATTCCCAAGAACCATAACAAAATCATATCACATAAAACATGTATACAGGAAACACAACATTTCCACATTTCAATCACAAGATATCAATACAACACATTGATATAATAAAAACATTATGAAAACCATTTTCAATACCAAAATAAAAGAAAAGTAAAACATGGTATTAATTTTTCATTAAAAAAAGGTATGACTTATAGAGGAATCCGGTACTCAAATAATGGTCACGGCGGCGGAGAAGTCCTTGTCTCCGCATACGTACGACAAAGAAACATTCCTTTTGTTGTTTAGTAAAATGCTTAGTATAAAAAAAATATTCCTTTTGATTAAGTGTAAAAGTAAAATGGTTTTATACACCATATAAAATAATGTTGTGTATAAAACAAAATATGCCTCAATGAATGGAGATTCAGACGAAGTCCCTTACAAACACGATATCCTTGGATTAAGGATAAATCAATTACATAATTATGTGTGACAAACGAATACACCACATATAAGTGGATATTAAGTGTAAAAAAATCACAGGTTATTCACACATATTCATAGTATGACATATTCAAGGAGTACAAGTTTATCCCATAGAATCAAAATTGGGTTAAGAAGTTCCCTTGAAAAAATTCGACAGCCTAACGACATCACATCAAAATTCAGAAAATGAGTTGATGAGAGATAAAAAGGGTAACTCATCACTTGGACATAAAATTTACATCAATAAAGATATATAATAACATATCCCAACATCACAATATTTAAATTAAAAGACCCCACAAAAGAAGTCCTTTAAAAAGAGGAGGGTGAAAGGTTCCCTTACGGACTTGGGTATCTTTCGAAACATACACCCCATGAAAGAAGGACAATAAAACATTTATGTAAATACTCATAAACGAAATTATATTACACAAAAAGTAAAATAATGGGAAGTACATATACCACTCAAGTAAATGGTGGAAAATGTATCATAAATCTCACGGGAATAAAAGTGAGATGAAAAACCCCTTACGAAAACTCGGCAGCCTGACGACACAACTTAAAACATACAAAAGAATCGGATTGATGAAATAAAATAGGGTCTATCATCATATGAACATAGAAATTACAGTAATAGAAATATAAAATAACATCCCCCAATTAATAAAGAGGATCTTAAATGAAATGACATAAAAGAGATTACTTAAAAAGAAAGAGAGAGGTAGGATCCCTTACCTCGTGTCCAACATGACTCGATCGTTCTTTAATCTCTTGAATAATAAAATTTGGTCAATTTTTAATTTCATAAGGACCTAATTTAATGATTATTATTCAGTTAATATCACATATTATAATGTTATAATTATTGGTTAATAAAGTGAGTTCATATCAGACGTTTTTGTCGATGTTCGGTACATGACTAAAAATTAAACTTGTTGGAAAAGAACTTTCCATGTAGTTATAGGTACATCATATCCAGAATAGTATTGATGTTTTGAATATAATATATATCCAGTATATATTCATTTTATACTATTCCATAGCATTTGGAGATAAACAATTAAAATCACTGTTCATGGAGGTGGTAGGCCGTACGTACGCATGAACGCTACTTTTATTTTTTATCATATTAATGGAATTAAAACAAAATGAGAGATATATATATTATAATTACATAATTATATCCATCATTTAGATGTAATATATTACATATATATCCATTATCTATATGTACTTATAATAGTACATAATATTTGGAGATAAGAAATGAAATGTACCGTTCATGGAGACGGTAAGCCGTACATAGACATGAACGCTACTTTCATTTATTTTTTTTAAATGGAATGAAATAATAATGATATAAATTAATATTATAATTCCAGTAGGATATCATAGGTAATACCATTAATTCCCTCCTTTATACGTCCAACATATGGCATTAACGAATCAAATCATTTTGAGGGGGCGGTAGTCAGTACTTCCTAATATAAAGATATCATGTTTACCCATAATGGAAACCATAAAGGTATGCCATAAATGAAAAATACAGAAGCTTAAGGAAAACATAAAAATATTATATATCATATTTAAATATAGTGACATATTAATGGCCACTTTTGAAGGTGTTAAATAAATATTGAACAATCATCGTTTCGTGAGGCAGTAATTCGCCATCCACAGAAACAATATGTTCTTTAACCATTAGATGGAGCTGTGTGAAAGTTCAGTTCGAATCCTTCTTATAACAACATACTAGTATATTTAAGATACTGTTTTCGTTACAAAAAAAAGTAATAAAAAGATTTTAGGGGTTTGGAGAAAAAAATAAAAAAAAAGAACACAAAGGAAGACATTATCTTTAAATTGGGTAACTCTCTTTGATTTGAGCTCAAAGGCTTCCTTGGAAAAGATTATGCCCAAAGTGAGGCTTCAATGATGGAGAGAGGGATGTGGAGAGAAGAAATGGTCAGGTTGTGTCCGAGCCAAAGGATTTAGAGGTGTGTTCATGGTGGTAGAGGTGGGGGCATTTTATAAGAGGAGAGGAGGGACACTATTGGAATGTTATAAAATATTACTTTATTATAAAATTATTTTCGGATTTTAAAGGTCCCAAAAGGATATATTTCTAGGCTAAGGTGATAAGGTTTCTAAATACACCCATCCAATAGTTTTTTGACTAGTGTAAGACTTATATTTTACCCTATCTTCTCATTTTCTTTAAATAGCTCAATTATGAGGTAATCACTGCATCATTACGGTGTCATAAATAAATTAATTTATTTAATGTATAAAAATTATAAAAAAATATCATCATGTAGGAAATATTTTTATATTTCTAATTAATATTTATAGTGAAATATATGACTTGTATAACCCCATGTAAAAATTGTTTTAGTAAAACAACACATGTTTGTGACATTTTAATTTTAACTTTAAATAAAAAGGTATTAATGTCATTTTCCAACCAATGTGGCTACATGGGGTCCCCAAGTTGACCCATGGATTCTATTGGTCGGCGATGACACATCCAATAAGGGTAGAATAAGTTTTAAGGTCATTTCATATTATTATAACATTATCTTTACCTTAAATTACACTAATTACCTCTAATCGCGATTAAAAACTTAAGAGTTACTATTGACCAAAAAATTATTTTAATCCCATTGAACCAAATTTTAAATCCTAATGACATCTATGTATGTTGAATTTTTGAAATTCAAACCACAGATGTGGTAAAGTTTCATTTAAACGAAAAAACAGTTTTTAAACTACCACTTAGTGGTTTCACTATTCATCAGAATTTGAAGTTTTTCAGAAAAATACAAAAGTTCACCATAATCTATATTTGATATTCCGAATTCAAAAATTATTTCTATTTTACAAAATTCAAAAAATATAAGTTCAAATAATTAATTTAATAATTAATTCCCGCTGTCAAAACAAATAGCGTGTTTTTAAGAAACAATATCTATTAAAATATTGACTCTAGTTTAAGTCCTATTTCAAAGTAAAATTAATTCCAATGACCACTATTGGATTAAATGGTAAAAATATATTCTAATTTCACTTTAAAAACAATTCAAAATATAATATAATCATATAAGTAAACTATATTAAAATAAGGTATTGAATTAAAATATAACATTTTTCACTATTCATTAAAAATGAACATTATCGTAAAAATACCAAAAAATTACACAAAGTAAATTTTGATGTTGTGATTATAAAGAAGAAATTTATTTTGTCGAATATAACACATAAAAGTGTCAAAAAGTGGATTTAAAATAGGTTCGCCATCAAAAGGAGATTAATCGACCTTTTAAAGAATATTAGAATGTTTACGCTTAAAATTGGATTCATTCGCATTTTTAATCCTCTAACATTTATTGTAAAAATTAAAAACATTTGACAATCATATATAATAATTTTTTGTTAGTTTTGTTCATTACTTCCATTAGAATAACTAGTCGTTAACTACCATTTAAAATAATATTATTTTATTATTAGAGTGCAACGTAAGATTCCCAAGAAACTCGTTGTTGCGTATTGGGTACACCATCGAGCATAGAGTCACCTTTAAAGTAATATTAATATTTTATTCACAAATATGGTTAAATGTGAAAATGTAATATTCTTTATTTACCTGGGGTGTTACATCCTTCCCCCCTTTTGGGAATTACGTCCTCGCAATTTTAAAATTGGGATTGGAAACTTCATTGAAAATCCCTCATCGGAACAAGAGTCAGTAAAACAATCACTTTAAAATAAAGAAATAGAAGTACAAAGGTAACCCGAGTTAACCCATACTAGGATTCCATGTAGTAAAACATGGATATAGAGGAAAAAACGTAGGTTTATGTTCTTAGGGAGAGTGATAGTAAACATGTCTAGGAGAAACTTAACCATAAGAAAATCACAAACTTGTGATGGGTTAAACGGTATTCGATTCCCTGTAGGAAAAGTTAATAGACAAAATTTTTGTTTTAAGTTACTCTTCTTTGAGGAATTTATTTTTGAGCTTAACTAAATCATAATGAAACATTCTTACTTGTCACGTAGACTTTCAACTTTTACTAGATTCCTTAATCTAACTCATAATTTCTCAAAAAGATGAGTATTTAGAAAGACTTGTTCGCATTAAGAGTACTATAATAAACTTCTTGAGAATCACTTAATCAACAAAATAGAACTATATATTTCCCATGTCTTTAGACAAAAACCAAAACCAAAATTGTTAGTATGAGATCAAATAATCCACAAAAGTATAATCCTTTACAAAAGAAAATCAATTCTTAATCTCCAAAATTTGTCCAAAAAAACCCAAAGTTCAACGAAGACCATTCGATAAAAGATTGTCCATAAAATTATTCAAAGTAAACCAAACTAATATTGAAACCCAAATATTTGAAGGATTTAATCTCATAGTCTTTCAAGGTACAAATTAACTTTTATCTCCAAATAACATCAGTTTCTCTTAAATTCTCATATTGAAAAGTAATTAACCTAATCACATATCCTCCATGACAGTTTAATCATTTCCATAGATAACCAAAAATAAACATACTCTTGATTAATAAAATCATATAACTAATAAGAATTAGTCAAAATAACCAGGTACTTCACGTAGTCCAGTGGTAGGCGATAAATACCAGTCGCATTTTGGTTGTGGGTTCGATTCCCGCAGCTTTGTTCGAAGTGAAGGGTTGTCACACGGACTGCGTGTTGTCCTTTTTCCAAAACTATATAATTCTTAAAACATTCCCCAAAATGACATAAAATCTTCAAAAATAATCATAACATATTTTAACCTCAAGTTTATCTCATGCCTTTCATTTTCGACCATAACATATAATAACCCATAATTACCTCAAAAGTAAGGATCATATAAACCCTAATGGTTACCATTAAAATTATTACTTGAACTTCCACATCGATTGGTCATCTCATACATGATGCATTACAGAACATACCAAGGTTCAAGTGGTTGATCATGACTCCTTGATAGTTGGTTTATAACAACCATCATTTTCCTCATTGAATCCCCCATTTAATCCAGTCTCTTAATCATATAACCACCACAGTTTCCTTCAAGCCTATTGTCACTTTGGTGCCTGCTAGATCCATCCATTCACTAAAATCAGAAATGTCAGGGTGAGTATATCAAAAAAACCATCATGTACTAATGACTAAGATAAACACTAAGATATACTTACTCATTCACTTTATCTAAAATTAGGACTCTTTCTAAAATCCTAATCATTATGGTAATACCAATTATGCCTAGAGAATACCCTAACCTCTAAAGTTATCTAAACCGACCTATGATACAAACTATAAGGTCCCGACCTTAAACCATACAGAATATTTAATTAAATTAATTATTCACATTGAGGAACTTTTTAGGTTTAGAGTTTTAGAGAATTAGATCATAAATCATGAATTACATTCCACATTTAAACAAAGTGATTACATAAAAGATAGTATTTGTTTTTTTCCCATCAATGGTAACATATTTAAAATAAAACATGGATTCTTTCTTGACACTTCCTTGACACAATCATCATATCATGCACCTTTCCCTTGACCTATGAAAAACATTTCAATAACATGGGATGAGCATAAAAAATCCCAGTAAGGGATATAAAAGTACGAAAAGAAAACATTAGTCCATGTATGAAATCATACTTTACTCATAAAACATAATAATTTTAACAAACCTCATAAAATCATGAATAAATCAAAGAAATCATAAGACATAATGATAACTTGAGGGATTCATAACATTCTTACGTAGGGAGTAACCCTCTTGGTTACGTTTGGAATACCCATCAAAGTATATTACCTAAATCTCTTCAGAGAAACCTTAATGTTTAAATACTTCGCGTTACCCAATGCATTGGAGAGCTATATCAGGCTCACCCGGCCTTAGTTTATCATGGAACCACCAATCTTCATAACAATTCCCAAGAACCATAACATAATCGTATCACATAAAACATGTTTAATGGAAACACAACATTTCCACATTTCAATCACAAGATAGCAATACAACACATTGATATAATAAAAACATTATGAAATCCATTTTAAATTCCAAAATAATACAAAAGTAAAACATGGTATTAATTTTTCCTTAAATAAAGGTATGACTTGTAGTGGAAGCCGAAACTCAAATAATAGTCACGGCGGCAGAGAAGTCGTTGTTGCCGCATACATACGACAAAGAAACATTCCTTTTGTCGTTTAGTAAAACGATTCATATAAAAAAATATTCCTTTTGAATAAGCGTTAAAGTCAAAGGGGTTTATACACCGTATAAAAGAAAGTTGTGTATAAAACAAAATATGCCTCAATGAATGGAGATTGAGACGAAGTCCCTTACAAAGATGGTATCCTTGGATTAAAGATAAATCAATTACATAATTATGTGTGACAAACGAATACACCAAATATAAGTGGATATTAAGTGTAAAACAATCACAGGTTATTCACACATATTCATGGTACGCCATATTCCAGGAGTACAAGTTTATCCCAAAGAATCAAAATTGGGTTAAGAAGTTCCCTTGCAAAAATTCGATAGCCTAACAGCATCACTACAAAATTCATAATATGAGTTGATGAGAGATAAAAAGGGTAACTCATAACTTGGACATAAAATTTACATCAATAATGATATAGAATAAAAAATCCCAACAACACAATATGTAAATTAAAATACCCAACAAAAGAAGTCCTTTAAAAAGAGGATGGTGAAAGGTTCCCTTACCGACTTGGGAATCTTTCGAAACATACACCCCATGAAAGAAGGACAATAAAACATTGATGTAAATACTCATGAAAGAAATTATATTACACAAAATGTAAAATAATTGTCAGTACATATAACACTAATGGAAGTGGTTGAAAATGTATCATAAATCTCACGGGAATAAAAGTGAGATGAAAAACCCCTTACGAAAACTCGGCAGTCTAACAACACCACTTAAAAATTCCAAAAAAATGGATTGATGAAATAAAATAGGGTCTATCATCATATGAACATAGAAAGTACAGTAATAGGAATATAAAATAACATCCCCCCAACTAAGAAAGAGGAGCTTAAAAGAAACTACATAAAATAGATTACTTATTAAGAAAGAGAGAGGTAGGATCCCTTACCTCGTGTCCGACATGACTCGAACGTTCATTAATCTCCTAAATAATAAAATTTGGTCAATTTATAATTTCATAAGGTCCTCCATTGATGATTATTATTCAGTTCATATAACATATTATAATGTTATAATAATTGGTTAATAAAGTGAGTTCGTATCAGATGTTTTTGTCGATGTTCGGTACATGAGTAAAAATTGAACTTGTTGGAAAAGAATTTTCCATGTAGTTATGGGTACATCATATCCAGAATAGTATTGATGTTTTAAATATCATATATATCCAATATATATTCATTTTATACTATTCCATAGCATTTGGAGATAAACAATTGAAAGCACTGTTCATGGAGACGGTAGGCCGTACGTACGCATGAACGCTACTTTCATTTTTTTTTCATATCAATGAAATTAAAACAAAATGAGAGATATATATATTATAATTCCATAATTATATCCATAATTTAGTTGTAATATATTACATATATATCCATTATATATATTTACTTATAATATTACATCACATTTGGAGATAAGAAATGAAATGTACCGTTCATGGAGACGGTAAGCCGTACGTACACATGAACGCTACTTTAATTTCTTTTTTTTGTATTAAATGGAATGAAATAATAAGGATATAAAAGAATATTATAATTCCAGTAGGATATCATATGTAATACAATTAATTTCATCCTTTATACATTCCATATATGGCATTAACGAATCAAATCACTTTGAGGGGGCGGTAGTCCGCACTTCCTAAGAGGAAGATATCGCGTTTAACCATAATGGAAACCATAAAGGTATACCATAAATTAAAAATAAATAAGCTTAAGTAAAACATAAAAATATTATATATTATATGTAAAAATAGTGACATCTAAATGGCAACCTTTGAAGGTGTTAAAAGAATATTGAACAATCATCGTTTCGTGAGGCAGTAATTTGCCATCCATAGAAACAATATGTACTTTAACCATTAGACGGAGGTGTGTGAAAGTGTAGCTCAAATAATTCATATAAAAAACTCCTAGTATATTTAAGATACTGGTGTTGTTACAAAAAAAGTAATAAAAAGATTTTAGGGGTTTGGAGAAGCAAAATAAAACATAAGAACACAAAGGAATACATTACATTTAAATCGGGTAACTCTCTTTGATTTGAGCTCAAAGGCTTCCTTGGAAAAGATTATGCCAAAAGTGAGGCTTCAATGATGAAGAGAGGGATGTGGAGAGATCAAATGGTTAGGGATTGGTCGATCCAAAGGATTGAGATGTGAGTTCAAGGTGGTAGAGGTGGGGGCCTTTTATAAGAGGATAAGAGTGGCACTCTTGGAAAGTTATCAAATATTACATTATTATAAAATGATTTTCGGATTTTAAAGGTCCCAAAAGGATATATTTCGAGGATAAGGTGATAAGGTTTCCAAATCCACCCATACAATAGGTTTGTGACAAGTGTATGACTTATATTTTACCCTATCTTCTCATATTATTTAAATCGTTTATTTATGAGGTAATCACTAAATCATCACGGTGTCATAAATAAATTAATTTATTTAATGTCTAAAAATTATAAAAAAAATATCATGATGTAGGAAATAATTTTATAATTATAATGAATATTTATAGTCAAAAATATTACTTTTATAACTCCATGTAAAAATTGTATTAGTAAAACAACACATGTTTGTGACATTTTAATTTTAACTTTAAATAAAAAGGGATTAATGTAATTTTCCGACCAAAGTGGTTCCATGGGGTCCCCAAGTTGACCCATGTATTTTCTTGGTCGTCCATGACACATCCAATAAAGGTATAATAAGTTTCAATGTCATTTCAGATTATTATAACATTATCTTTACCTTAAATTACACTAATTACCTCTAATAGCGATTAAAAACTTAAGAGTTACTATTCACCAAGAAATTATTTTAATCTCATTAAACCACATTTTACATCCTAATGACAACCATGTATGTCATATTTTTGAAATTCAAACCACAGAATTGGTAAAGTTTCATTTAAATGAAAAACCGTTTCTAAACTACCACTTAGTGGTTTCACTATTCATCAAAAATTGAACATTTTCAGAAAAATTCCAAAAATTAACCCAAAGCTATATTTGATATTCCGAATTCAAAAACGATTTCTATTTTAAAAAATTAAAAACAAATAAGTTGCATTAATTAATTTAATAATTAATTCCCCGTCACGACCCACCCTCGGGGCCCGTGTCGTGACTACCACAAGCCCGCCTTTCATAGGCCAGGGGCTGGCGACTAGCACCAAGGCGTAAATCCCAACAAAAAAGGGAAGGAATTGCCTTTGAAAAGTAAACAAGCACCACAGAGTAAGCAAGCAGAAAATTAAACACTAAGTAAAAACTGTACAAGCTGTGCTGAAAGTAAAAGGGGCCGGAAATACAAGCCCAACTGTAAAGTACAACTGAAAGGAAAAACAACCACTGAAAGGAAAAGCCGCAGCGTCGAGCCGTCCTCTGGAAGTCCCACCTGAAGGGTGGGTACAGATAGCCTCCACTGCACCTCGGGTCCACCTGACCGCTCCGAGTACGTCCCACCCAGTGGTCCACTTCGAGGTACCGTCCTACTCCGCACGCCTCCAACACGATCAGCGCTGTCCGCCGTCTGCAACCAACACAACGTAGTGCGGGCATAGCTCGTGCCGGGGTGAGTATAACGATACTCAGTAGGGACCCCGAGACCCTCAAGGTCTCACTAAAACCAACAAGGATAACCACAAGAAGATCTCAACAGATAACCTCTACTTAGATATATGCCCATACATATACCTAAGTTATCAAGTAACCCATCTCAATCATGAGGCAAACACAAGGTCAAAAGTCTCAGCTCAAACCAGGATTTTCATCATCGAAACCGTAACTGCTGAAGAGCTCCGTCTCTGGAGTGTACAGTGGTCCTGTCACAACTCCGAGGTACTTCCCACTAACATAAGACTGCTGTAGTACTCCACCTATCGAGTAATGCGGGCCAGCCGCTACCCCCAAGCGCTCTCATGTGCCGCTACAACCAAGCGCACCACTGTCGTGGGTCTGCCGCTACAACCAAGCGCTCCCATGTGCCGCTACAACCAAGCGCACATCTGTCGTGGGTCTTCCGCTACAACCAAGCGCTCCCATGCGCCGCTACAACCAAGAGCACCTCTGTCGTGGGTTTGCGGCTACAACCAAGTGCTCCCATGTGCCGCTACAACCAAGAGCACCTCTGTCGTGGGTCTTCCGCTACAACCAAGTGCTCCCATGTGCCGCTACAACCAAGCGCACCTCTGTTGTGGGTCTGCCGCTACAACCAAGCGCTCCCATGTGCCGCTACAACCAAGCGCACCTCTGTCGTGGGCCTGCCGCTACAACCAAGCGCTCCCATGTGCCGCTACAACCAAGCGCACCTCTATCGTGGGTCTGTCGCTACAACCAAGCGCACCTCTGTAACACACCGAGTCATTTGATCAGCAGTAGTCGGGTCTCAGTCAGCTACACGGCCTCCGTGCTCCGCCCGCTCGTCTCCGGGAGGGTCCTCTCCACGAGCTACTTGTCGATACTCCAAGTATCACAAAGTCCTGCAAAGAAGTATCTCAAAGGACCACCTCGTCATAGGGGTCTCAACACAACAGACGGCGCGTCAATCGGATGCCCGGTCTGTGAGTTAATAGCCTTTTCGTCCCAGGGGCCCGGTTGGTTTCATGTGCGAACCAATCCGGCCGTAACTAAACTATACCCCGAACACTCATAGGGTATACTCATAGGGACCGTTTTTCAACATGATCACCAAAGCCGCAGACGGTTCGTCAAACAGACGTCTGGTCTGAAAGATATCAGCTTTTCTGTTTCAGGGGCCTGGTTGGATTTCAGTGCGATCCAACCCGGACACTATCCATCTGCATCCAAAACTCGGGCGAAGGTTGCCAAAAGTTCCGTCTCATCAAGTGGAAAGCAACGTGACAGACGGCGCGTCAATCGGACGCCCGGTCTGTGAGTTATTGGCTTTTTCGTTCCAGGTGCCCGGTTTGATTCGTGACCGAACCAACCCGACCGCATTCCGACGGCATCCCAACCTCGAGCGGAGTAAGCCAAAAGATCCGTCTCACAATGAGGAACTCAACAAAGCTGACGACATGTCAATCGGACGTTCGTAGCTCAAGATATGAGTGTTTCCGCTCCGAGGGCCCGGTTGGTTTCGTGTACGAACCAACCCGGACGAACTCAAAGTATTCCGAAACCTTGAGTGCGATATACCGAAACGACCGTCTCGATCCAAGGATCGCGTTGCCGCTGACGGAGGGTCGTTTGGAGGCCCGTAGCTCAAGACACATCCATTTGAACGAAGACCATCCGAAGACGGGGGGTACGGGCCCGGGCCGACCCGGCCCGACCCAAGCGGTCGAGCGGCCGACGCGGGGGAAAGCCGCCGCCCCGCGTGACACCCCCGCGGCACCCGCGGGGTGTCGGCCAGACAGCCGGACGCGCCGCGTGACAAACCCGCGGCACCCGCGGGGTGCCGCGCTGGACACCCGCGGGGTGCCGCCGCCTCCGGCCGCCGGCGCCGCCGCGCCGGCGACCCGGGCCGCAGGAGTCGCTCCGTTGGCCCGTTTTCCTTCCCGTCTGCGCCGTTGTTCCTCCCGGGTTCCATTCTTTACTGCGGGATCATCAAACATCTGTTTCAGCACGTTCCGTCGTCGCCCGCCAAATCCGCAAAACACGAAGAACGACGGAGGGTTGCCGGTCCGTGTTCGTTTGACCCGCACCCTCCGCGTTAGATAAAAACAACGGGAGAAAGTAAAATGTTCAACACATGAACCAACAATTTTAATAAAATAAAATTGTTTCTTTGATTCCGGTTCTTTAATTTTTAAATAATTTTCACGGGAATGTAAGGAGGGGTATTTCCAAAATAAATCCCTACCTCGTCGATCGTCGTGCGCGGGCGTTCTTCGCAGAAAAGCTCATCGCGGAAGAGGGGGATCGTCGCGTCGTCGTGGGAAGGCGTCGCGTAGTCGCGGAATCCGGAGTTGAGTCGGTGAGCTCAACGGACCAAGAACAACAGATTTAAATTATAAATAATTAAATCTTTGTTTAAAACCAAAAGAAAAGAACCTTGCGAGGAAATCCGAAATCACTCACCTCAACGGTCGGTGATCGGAGATCAGAGCGGGGAAGAAGGTCTCGGACGGAAGCGTCATCGATTTCCGGGTTCGGCATTCTTCGCGTTCTTCGCGTTCTTCGAGTTCTTCGCGTTCTTCGCAAGGGAGAAGAAGATACAAGGGTCCTCTCAAATCTTCTCAATTCGCAAGTAACCAGAGGTCGAGCCTTGGCCTTATTTTATTATTACGCCAACGAATTTGAAAACTGGTTAAGAAACGATCCATCAATTCGTTGAATTAATTCAACGAAAGAAACAACCCATTTAATTCATGAAATAAACCACCCAATTAAATGGTCTGTTACGATTTTAAGAAACGCTTCAGTTGACTTTCATTAAGATGGGTTTTCACGGGTGCGTTTCTTAGCGGAAAGAAACGGCGGGGCTCGTGCGGGCCCCACCTCGCAAATATCCTACCAAGGGGGTAGGATATTTCTGGATAGCATCTTATCCGGTTCAACTCAGTTCAAGCCGCCTTTAAGTGGCTTCAAGTGGCTTCCAAGCGGCTTAAGTGAAATAAAATAAAGTTGTCGCAAAAATATTTTATTTCTTAACTTTAAGCCCGAAAATAAAAAATCACACCCGAGCAAACGCAACACTGGAAGAGGCGTTTCTAAGAAAATATCGGCGCTGCGATTTCATCAGTTCCCTCAGAATTCGATTCCGGGCACCGGTTCATATGTTAGAAAAACCCGCTCGTCCGTTCACTGAACGTACCCGAGCCAAACATCGGAAAATGATTCCGGGAACACCGGGCCTTGGAATCTGGTGCCGTCAGAAACTGCGTTCTTGTAAAATTCCAAAGAAAATTAAGAAAAAAATTTCCTTAAAATTTACGGGTCTTTACATTACTCCCACCACAGGGCTTTACGTCCCCGTAAAACTTCAACACAAACTAGGGATACAAAGGCAGTACTGAGCACGCATCTGAGCCTTCCGCTCCCATGTGCTCACCTGGACCTTCTCTGTCGTGGCCCGGACCACCTCTTGTCCAACTAGAGCTTCCATGATTTCTTCCTTGCCGATAATAAAAATTTGGTCTCATCCCCTGGATGAACCACATTCTTCGCCTAATACGGTCAATCCCGACATGGATGATACTAATCCACACCAAGGATGACGTCGTAAGGCCTCGACGCTACTACCAAGAGATCCAACCGTTACTCTCGCCTCCAAGGATTGAGTCACACTGTCGGCATCAGTGTGTGGTAACTGGGTCTCCTCCAGTATATGTCTCACAAGTGAGGGTCAAGTCAATAGTCAAAACTGGAACCTCTTAGTAACAACACAAGAGAGGACAGGGAAGTAAATGCCACAAGAAAAGGTGTCTTTTATTACTGCATCTCAAGTACAAAGACACAAAGCATCTACAAACATACATCAACAAAACTAGAAGCAACATGAAAAAAAGTCTCCAGGTCTGGAGCTAGTCCCGCTCCTGTCCATCTGCTCCCGGAGCCCCATGATCGTAGGCCTCAACTGCCTGAGGATGAGCTCTCCCATGTCCTTCTGTCCCCTGCGGTCGGGGTGGACCGCCTGGTGGTGGTGGTGGCAGAGCCTCAAAGTGTCGCCCACCACCTGCTGCTCGGCCAGCTCCTCTGCCTCGTCCGCCTCCTCCCTGCGGACCGCCATGGTCAACCCTCTACCTCTGCCTAGGTGGCCCCTCCACCGTCTGCTGCTCCTCGGTACGGCGGGTCGGGCAGTCACGAGCCATGTGGCCCTACCCGCCGCACGAGTAGCACTGCCTGCCTCTCGGAAGGCTGGATTTGCGCCATGTGCCCCGCACTGCTGAGCCAGTGTCCCGAGGTCATCTGTCGGAACCCTGAGTCATCCATCGTCTACCTACTGTCGAAGACTGCGCCACCTGCCGCCCAGCGGTAGGCCTCACTGTAGACTCAGCCAGAAAGCTCTCGATCAGAAGGGGTCGCTCTAGCACTCCTGCCTGGGTTGGGATGCTGAGGGAGATCAGCGATGCCCTGATCTCGTGTCTCAATCCCTGCTCGAAGGTCCGGGCCCGGAAGAAGGGGTCCCGTACCATGTCTGTCGAGTAGCGAGAAAGGTCGGTGAACCTCGTCGCATACTGGGCTACCGTCAAGCTGCCCTGCCGTAGCTGAAGAAACTCCTGAATGCGCACCGCACAGAGGGTGGCCGGGACGAACTCTGAGCGGAAGAGGCTCTCGAAGTCCGTCCAGATGAGGGAGACTCATCGTGCACCTGGAGCATCAAGCTCCACCATCTGCCTGCTGCCGCGTGCAGGAGACTCGCTGCGAGGATCACCATGAGGTCTGCTAGTGTCCTCACTAATCTGAAAACTCGGACGACCGCCTCTAGCCAGTCCTCGGCTGCCTAGGGGTCCGTCTCACCACGGAACCTGGGTGGTCGCTGGCGCAGGAACTCGTGCAGAGCTCCGAGGCGTCGTGCATCGTCAGCGGTCAGCGCTGGAAGCATCGGGGGATCGGCGGGTAAAGGTACCGTCGGTGCCTCAGATGTCAAAGGGCCCTGTACCGAGTCCTCGACGCTCGGTGGGCTATCATCACACTCCACTCTCGGAATCCTAGCTGGCTATCGTCGTGGGGCCATCCTGAAAGAAACAGGTGCGCCACGGTCAGGACAGTATACCTGGTGAGCTGACACAAGTAATCACAAGGAAAACTTGAAACACACATGCAATCAATGTTTTCGTGAATTAAGTCGGAAATCAGAAGTCAGGGTCTTGGTGTACGGATACGTCGGCCGCCGCACCAATACTAGACTCCCTGGACTGATAACCACACCCAATATTCTAAACACTATTGCTTCACATAGAAGAAAGATCAGAGTCCCAGGTAGAACCGAACACCTCTGATACCAATTTGTCACGACCCGCCCTCGGGGCCCGTGCCATGACTACCCCAAGCCCACCTTCCATAGGCCAGGGGTTGGCGACTAGCACCAAGGCGTAAATCCCAACAAAAAAAGGGAAGGCATTGCCTTTGAAAAGTAAACAAGTACCACAGATTAAGAAAGCGGAAAATTAAACACTAAGTAAAAAATGTACAAGCTGTGCTGAAAGTAAAAGGGGCCGGAAATACAAGCCCAACTGTAAAGTACAACTGAAAGGAAAAACAGCCACTGAAAGGAAAAGCCACAGCGTCGAGCCGTCCTCTGGAAGTCCCACCTGAAGGGTGCGTACAGATAGCCTCCACTGCACCTCAGGTCCACCTGACCGCTCCGAGTACGTCTCGCCCAGTGGTCCACCTCCAGGTACCATCCTGCTCCGCACGCCTCCACCACGATCAGCGCTGTCCGCCGTCTGCATCCAACACAACGTAGTCCGGGAATAGCCCGTGCAGGGGTGAGTATAACGATACTCAGTAGGGACCCCGAGACCCTCAAGGTCTCACTAAAACCAACAAGTATAACCACAAGAAGATCTCAACAGATAACCTCTACTTAGATATATGTCCATACATATACCTATGTTATCAAGTAACCCATCTCAATCATGAGGCAAACACAAGGTCAAAAGTCTCGGCTCAAAGCAGGATTTTCATCATCGAAACCGTAACTGCTGAAGAGCTCCATCTCTGGAGTGTACAGTGGTCATGTCACAACTCCGAGGTACTTCCCACTAACATAAGACTGTTGTAGTACTCCCCCTATCGAGTAATGCGGGTCAGCCGCTACCACCAAGCGCTCCCATGTGCCGCTACAACCAAGCGCACCACTGTCATGGGTCTGCCGCTACAACCAAGCGCTCCCATGTGCTGCTACAACCAAGCGCACCTATGTCGTGGGTCTGCTGCTACAACCAAGCGCTCCCATGTGCCGCTACAACCAAGCGCAGCTCTGTCGTGGGTCTGCCGCTACAACCAAGCGCTCCCATGTGCCGCTACAACCAAGCGCATCTCTGTCGTGGGTCTGCGGCTACAACCAAGCGCTCCCATGTGCCGCTACAACCAAGAGCACCTCTGTCGTGGGTCTGCCGCTGCAACCAAGCGCTCCCATGTGCCGCTACAACCAAGCGCACCTCTGTCGTGGGCTGCCGCTACAACCAAGCGCTTCCATGTGCCGCTACAACCAAGCGCACCTCTGTCGTGGGCCTGCCGCTACAACCAAGCGCTCCAATGTGCCACTACAACAAAGCGCACCTCTATCGTGGGTCTGCCGCTACAACCAAGCGCACCTCTGTAACACACCGAGTCGTTTGATCAGCAGTCATCGGGTCTCAGTCAGCTACACGGTCTCCGTGATCCGCCCGCTCGTCTCCGGGAGGGTCTGCTCCACGAGCTACTGGTCGATACTCCATGTATCACAAAATCCCGTAAGGAAGTATCTCAAAGTACCACCCTGTCATAGGGGTCTCAACGCAACAGACGGCGCGTCAATCAGACGCCCAGTCTGTGAGTTATTAGCCTTTTCGTCCTAGGGGCCCGGTTGGTTTAATGTGCGAACCAATCCGGGCGTAACTCAACTATACCCCGAACACTCATAGGGTATACTCATAGGGACCGTTTTTCAACGTGATCACCAAAGCCGCTGACGGTTCGTCAAACAGACGTCTGGTCTGAAAGATATCAGCTTTTCCGTTTCAGGGGCCCGGTTGGATTTCAGTGCGATCCAACCCGGCCACTATCCATCTGCATCCAAAACTCGGGTGGACGATGCCAAAAGTTCCGTCTCATCAAGAGGAAAGCAACGTGACAGACGGTGCGTCAATCAGACGCCCGGTCTGTGAGTTATTGGCTTTTTTGTTCCAGGAGCCCGGTTGGATTTGTGAGCGAACCAACCCGACCGCACTCCGACGACATCCCAACCTCGATCGGAGTAAGCCAAAAGATCCTTCTCACAAAGAGGAACTCAAAAAAGCTGACGGTATGTCAATCGGACGTTCGTAGCTCAAGATAGGAGTGTCTCCGCTCCGAGGGCCCGGTTGGTTTCGTGTACGAACCAACCCGGCCGAACTCAAAATATTCCGAAACCTTGAGTGCGATATACCAAAACGACCGTCTCGATTCAAGGATTGCGTTTCCGCTGACGGCGGGTCGTTTGGAGGCCCGTAGCTCAAGATAGGACCATTTGAACGAAGACCATCCGAAGACGGGGGGTACGGGCCCGGGCCGACCCGGCCCGACCCGAGCGGCCGAGCGGCCGACGCTGGGGAAAGCCGCCGCCCCGCGTGACACCCCCGCGGCACACGCGGGGTGTCGGCTAGACAGCCGGACGCGCCGCGTCACATCCCTGCGACACCCGCGGGGTGCCGCCCTAGCCACCCGCGGCCCCTGCGGGGTGCCGCCCTGGACACCCGCGGCACCCGTGGGGGGGGGGGGGGGCGCTGGACACCCGCGGCACCCGCGGGGTGGCGCGCTGGACACCCGCGACACCCGCGGGGTGCCTCCGCCTCCGGCCGCCGGCACCGCTGCGCCGGCGACCCGCGCCGCCACCGGCTTCCGCGGGCCGCTGGAGTCGCTCCGGTGGCCTGTTTTCCTTCCCGTCTACGCCCTTGTTCCTCCCGGGTTCCTTTCTTTACTACGGGATCATCAAACATCCGTTGCAGCATGTTCCGTCGTCGCCCGCCAAATCCGCAAAACACAAAGAATGACGGAGGGTTGCCGGGCCGTGTTCGTTTGACCCGCACCCTCCGCGTTAGATAAAAACAACGGGAGAAAGTAAAATGTTCAACACATGAACCAACAATTTTAATAAAATAAAATTGTTTCTTTGATTCCGGTTCTTTAATTTTTAAAGAATGTTCACGGGAATGTAAGGAGAGGTATTTCCAAAATAAATCCCTACCTCGTTGATCGTCGTGCGCGTGCGTTCTTCGCAGAAAAGCTCGTCGCGGAAGAGGGGGATCGTCGCGTCGTCGCGGGAATGCGTCGCGTCGTCGCGGAATCCGGCGTTGAGTCGGCGAGCTCAACGGACCAAGAACAACAGATTTAAATTATAAATAATTAAATCTGTGTTTAAAACCAAAAGAAAAGAACCTTGCGAGGAAATCCTAAATCACTCCCCTCAACGGTCGGTGATCAGAGATCGGAGCGGGGAAGAACGTCTTGGACGGAAGCGGCGTCGACTTCCGGGTTCGGCGTTCTTCGCGTTCTTCGCGTTCTTCTCGTTCTTCGCAAGGGAGAAGAAGATACAAGGGTCCTCTCAAATCTTCTCAATGCCCAAGTAACCAGAGGTCGAGCGTTGGCCTTATTTTATTATTACGCCAACGAATTTGAAAACTGGTTAAGAAACGATCAATCAATTCGTTGAATTAATTCAACGAAAGAAACATCCCATTTAATTCACGAAATAAACCGTCCAATTAAATGGTCTGTTAAGATTTTAAGAAACGCGTCAGTTTACTTTCATTAAGACGGGTTTTCACGGGTGCGTTTGTTAGCGGAAAGAAACGGCGGGGCTCGTGCGGGCCCCACCTCGCAAATATCCTACCAAGGGGGTAGTATATTTCTGGTTAGCATCTTATCCGGTTCAACTCAGTTCAAGCCGCCTTTATGTGGCTTCAAGTGGCTTCCAAGCGGCTTAAGTGAAATAAAATAAAGTTGTCGCAAAAATATTTTATTTCTTAACTTTAAGCCCGAAAATTAAAAACCACACCCGAGCAAACACAACTCCGGAAGAGGCGTTTCTAAGCGAATACCGGCGCTGCGATTTCATCGGTGCCCTCAGAATTCGATTCCGGGCACCAGTTCAAAAGTTAGAAAAACCCGCTCGTCCGTTCACTGAACGTACCCGAGCAAAACTTCGGAAAATGATTTCGGGCACACCGGGCCTCGGAATCAGGCGCCGTCAGAAACTACGTTCTTGTAAAATTCCAAAGAAAATTAAGAAAAAAATTTCCTTGAAATTTACGGGTCTTTACATTCCCGTTGTCAAAACAAAAAGTGTTTTTTTAAAAAACAATATCTATTAAAAGATTGACACTAGTTTAAGTCCAATTTCAAAGTAAAATTACTTCCAATGACCACTATTGGATTAAATGGTAAAAATATATTCTAATTTCACTTTAAAAAAAATTCAAAATATAATCTAATCTTATAAATAAATTAGATTAAAGAGTGGTTTTGAATTAAAATGCAACATTTTTCACTATTCATTAAAAAATGAACTTTATCGGAAAAATACCAAAAAATTACACAAAGTAAATTTTGATGTCCCAATTCTAAAGATAAATTTTATTTTGTCAAATATAACACATAAAATTTTCAAAAAGTGGATTTAAAATAGGTTCACCATAAAAGGCGATTAATCTTCCTTTTAAAGAATATTATAATGTTTACGCTTAAAATTGGATTCATTCGCATTTTTAATCCTCTAACATTTATTGTAAAAATTAAAAATATTTGACAAACATATATAATCATTTTTAGTTAGTTCTGTTCATTCCTGCCATTACAACAGCTAGTCGCTAACTACCATTTAAAATAATATTATTTTATTATTATAGTGCAATGTAAGATTCCCAAGAAACTCGTTATTGCGTATTGGGTACGCCATCGAGCATAGCGTCCCCTTTAAATTAATATTAATATTTAATTCAAAAATATGGATAAATGTGAAAATTTCATATTATTTATTTACCTGGGGTGTTACATCATATCCATAATGATATAGACTTTATAGAAAATATATTTTTAATGCCCTGAACCCAGTTACCCAGAGTCAATGCATTATTTTAATACATTTAAATGATTACAAGGAATAAATTCCAATAAAACCGATCAGTTTAGTAGTCTTGAAAAATAGAATACATACATGAATGTTACATTACATCTTAGAAACTAAAACATAACATAAAAGACCCTTTGGGAATGCCATTAATCCCATATCATAACCCTGATTATCAATCATAATACACTTCTTTGAATCTTGGGAAAATAAAACATTAGAAAGGGGTGAGCTCAAATGCTCAATAAGGGAATGAAATATAGAGAAATATAACATAAACATTTTTCCTGGTGAATAATTTAAAACACTTGCCTTTAAAAATAATAAGCATGAACAATTTATGGAAGGAATATGAGATGAGTAAATAATTCCATAATAAAACATTGTCATTGGTATTCTACTATTTTAATAACCACATGAACAATCAAAAATATTTTCATAATGAGGGAATGTATAATGCATGACATTTTGATACATTTATTCGAATCCTCTAATAAGATGTGTAAAAATAATAAAGCCCTAGGAGATAACCATATATCAAAATTGTGAAAGGCCTCAGCCAATTCCATGTCTAATTGTCTCATGAGACCTACCGATGCACTGATGAGATATAGCTTGCTCCACCCGTCACTTATATAGTCCAATACATTATTCATATGAAATTTTTGGAACATAACATAAACATTCTTATTAAAAATAGCATACGAAATTTCAATAATTTATACCTAAAAAACGAATGGTATAAAAATAACACATCCACAGTTAAATATATCACCAAAAAATCAATAAAATATGGAATATTTTTTTCAAAATAAATCAACCTTGATCAAGAATAATATCCTGTAAAGGATGTTGACATAATTTAAAATTATTAGTAAAAATAATTAATAGAAATATCCCATTTTCAGGAAGTCATTTAAAAGTCACATAATTTATAAATCAGTTCATTTAAAAAATAGTTTTGAATCAAAGTTTCACATACCACTTTGAAACTTTTGAATGGAATTAACATTTTAAAACATTCTTGTCCATATAAATAAATCCTTAATACTATTATGAAAACATGGACATTAATGAGATAGGTTTAGAAGAACAAATCTTTAAAACATTTAAAATGATTTTTAGTAAAAAAGTCCCTTAAAAATAATCCCTTTGAAAAATCTTTTATGAAACATGGACATGGATAATAAATATTTACCAGTAGATACTTACATAAAAACAACCTTGGATAATAAAGAGATTGTGAAATTAACCCTTACCTTGTACTTTCCTTTAGTTGAGGGTATGTTTAACCTCATGTACAATGACCATTGTATGTTATTAAATTATACTAGAAACATATTAATTTTTATTATATCTTACATGATTCATTTATGACTTTATTCTACTCATGTAATAATGATTTCCATGTTCAATTTACATTTCGGGTAATAATAGATTTCTTCATCATACATGTTTTAATTTGTTTTTCATGATTGTATCATTTATATATTGATTTATATAATTCTGGAATATGATACATGATTTAAATATAATATATATTTAGAATATAAATATGTAAAATAGATTCATATATGAAATTGAAAACACATTTTATAGAGATGGTAGGCCGTACGTACACATAAATGTTGTTTCTATTTTCATATCATATTAAATGGAAGTAAGTGAATATGATATATGTAAGTAAATAAAAACACACACACACACACATATATTATATAGAATTATTATCTCATATTTTACATACTTTTTATTAATATATATTTTTATAATAATCGATGAATGGTGAATGTGGAAATTATCTCATCACGTTGTGGGGACAGAAATCCGTACGTAAACACGAGCGAAAATATAATTATATTGTTGGTGAAATCATATGTAATTGGATAGTATATAATATATAAAGAATCATTAATTTTTTTATTTATTATTTACATCCATTATACTCGTTAATATAACCATCCAAATAATTATGTGTTTGAATAACAAACTACACCACGACGTGGAGACGGAAAGCCGCACATACGCACTTATGATGACTTTGTCATTTATAGGATAGATAGAATAACGAATATTGTTGTACCATATTTATAAAAACATCACAGTATGTAGGATTTACTGGATTTATTATTTTGTTATGGAATCAACAAATAAAGGGGATGTGGAAGAATAAATCCAAATGAAATAGGGTGGTGTAATTATTACATCTTCTTCGGGTGTTTCCATTTGAGATGATCAAAAGGGATCCTTAAAATGGATTTATGATGAAAATAAGGACTCTAGGTTGACTTGAGGAAAGTGGGGAGGATATTTGGGCAGGGTTTGGCTGAGCCAAATTGCTTTGAAGGTGTGATTTTGAGAGAAGTGTAAGGACCTTTTTATAATAGAGGCGAGGGTCACTTTATGAAAATATGGAAATATTATTTTATAATAAATTTTTTTTCAGTTTCTAATGTCTCCAATATGATTTATTTCTATGATAAGGTGGTTATGAGTCAAAATCAACTCATCCAATAGTTTTTCTATAGTTTTATGTCACCATATTCACCTTCTCTTTTAGATTTTATTCTTAGTTAAATAGTTTAACTTTTACTCCATCTTCTGAAATTCTTATAGTATATGGTTAATAAACATACTATAAACTTCAAAGAGAACCTATAGTGGTTCATTAATGATATATATAATATCATGTAAGCCCTTTGGCTTAACCTTAGATATTTAAGAATATTATATAATTTAATAATATTAAATGTTTCTTAAAAACTCATTTATGTCAATTTTGACCCAATTTAGTATTTGGTTTTTGTGAAAGTCATTACAACTTGATTACCTCGAACAAGATACATTAAATCAATCCTAAAATGTCATATTCACCTATAAAATTCGTGGATGTCATATAAACTTTGAAATTATATTTATTTTAATATTAATAATACCATTTATTTTATTCTATCATTAATAAGGTAATTACGACATCATCATTGTGTCATAAATAAATCTAATTATTTAATTTCTAAAAATGATAAATAAAATACCATGTTTTATTAAGTAATTTAATATTTCTAATGAATATTTATTTTCAAATTTATATTATGTTGAACCATTTATTAAAAATGGTTTAGTTATTATACACCGAATCAAACAGTTTTAACTATTCATTAAATAAAATAATAATAAATGTCATATTCTAATCCAAGTAGAATAAATAAGATAATATTTTATTCCTATGGTTGTTTTTGGTTGAATTTCACTTATTCAATTGAATTAGGATATGTTTTAGGGTAATTATAATATCATTTTACCCTTAATTATGCTATTTAGTTTTAACCGTGGTAAATAGTAGTCAAAACTAACTATTCACAAAATATTTTTTTCATCTTATTGAACAAAATTTTAATTAATTATTTCAACCATGTCTCTCGGTGTTTTGAAATTCAACGCAATGATGTAGTAAAATAATGTTTTTATTTGAAAAATTTCAAATGATCATAGAATGTGTGTAAAAGACAGTAAAAAGTTCAATAACAATTTATACATATAATTTTTTTTATAAAATGAATACACTGAATTATATTGATCTTGTATAGGTACTATATATCTATTTTGACTGAAAATAAATTTAAATAAAATAAATTATTATTTAAATAAAAATTTGGTTTTAAACAATAATGTAGTATTTTTCACTATTTGTCAAGAATTGGATGTTTTAAGAAAAATAAAAAATTCATCTTAAGATACTTTAGATATTCTGAATTAAATAATGAATTCTCTTTTACAAAATTCAAATAATATAATTTGCATTAATTAATTTAAAAATATTTTCTATTGTCAAAACTAAAAAATTAGTTTTTTTAAATATAAAAAATAGCAAAAGATTGACAAGTGATTATGTCAAATTTAAATATGAAATTATTTATAATGACCTAAATTTTATTAAATGATAAAAATATAATCTAGTTATACATTAAAACCATTCAAATTAATAATTTATCACTAGAAATTATTTTTATTAAAAAAATCATTTTCAATTAAAATTTAGTATTTTTCACTATTCATCAAATTATAAAAGTTATTATAAAATTACCAAAGATTTATCCAAAAAAACTTTTATGTCCCGATTCTAAAGAAGAATTTAATTTTATTATATTAAATATGTTAAATTGACAAATATTGGTTTTAAAAAGGGTTCTCCCTTAAAAGGTAGTAAAATTTCATTTTCTTGGAAAAAAACTTATTTTTTCTGAAAAAATGAATTGTTCTCATATTACGTATAAGAAACACATAATATGGGTGTTAAAAAAATATAGAGTATATTAGATTCAAAATAATGTTAATATTATTCATAACTGCTTTTTGAATTGGTAGTTTGGTAAGTTGTAGTTCTCTCGAACTTGGTGTTGCGTGAAGCGTACGTTATTGAATTACTTTAATGAGATACTGTACAATAAAATCATGGGATGTTACATTATCCCCTGATTTAATAAATTTCATCCTCCCAATTTGAAATTTATCTTTAAAAATAATTGGATAAAAATAGAAAATTACCTTTGTGAAAAACCCACATCAGAAATTGGGTTAATAAATTTTAGTTTTAATTAGTGGGAAAGGGAAATGAAAAAGTCACCACCAAATTATGATCATTATTAGGATAACATTGGTGGAAATTAAAGACACATAATTGGAGGAAAATATTAAATATTTGTAGGGAGTGACTGAGGTCATCAATCACAAATATGTGCAAAATTGGGGGCCTCAAATCCATCAATCTAGGGCGATTTAAAATATCGTTGGTTCACCAAAACATAAGGTATTGGGGTAACACATTTTTGGTTTTATGATACCTTCCTTAAATTTTTACAATTAATTTATTCTTATAATAAGAGTAAAAAATATACTTGATAATTAGAGTTTCATCCTTAAACTAATTCCTACCTCAATCTCACGTTTCACTAAAGGATAATAGAATTCAAAAATATTCTAATTATTGTAATCATATAGTGTTCCAACACTATTGACTTTAAAATTAATTTATTAGAATATTTAAAAAATACTATATTACACAAACCATGACATCACGCAGGCCACTGGTAGGTGATTCACCATGGTCACCCTTCGGTTGCAGGTTCATGTCTCATACCTATTCCGTACACGATAGGTTTCCACCGGACCTTCGATTTGTCCTTTTTATGACAATACAAAAATAATCTTAAGAAGTGATTTAAATTTAACAATAGTATCCAATGTCAAACATAATCTATTCCAGCCTTTAGACTTATCCACAATACTTCTGTCCAAACACACAGTCCAAAATTTATAAGGAAGGTCAAAATAATCTTAAGAAGTGATTTAAATAGGTATATACTTCTTTATTCCTTCTATAAATCCTAGAATACTGGATATACTCATTAAATCTTAAAATGTTTTAATCAATAAAAATTATAGGATAAAAAATTAATTATTTCCAAGGTTTTCAATAATATAGAATATAATTTATCTGAGTAAATCATTCCTTATTTCAAAGTCAATACCATAGTATGAAGACCGTATTAATGTTTATCATTCCATCAACAATGTATTTAAAAAAATTAACTTTCTATTCAGTCACATTTCTTAGTACCACCCAATCTCAAATCCATAATGAAATTGTACTACAGTACAATCCTTATATACTCTATAATTATTATAACTAGTACATCATTTATATAACACTCAAATGACATAATTATTTAATATAATCATAAGTAAAATATTCATTACTCTTCATCTCTAGAAATCACATAACATGATTATTATACAACAGCTTCATTTGTGGTATACTATGATGAATGATACATTGATTCACATAGTGTCCCAAATCCATGTAGATGAAGCATTGTACATTTTAAAATTTTTTTTTTACCCTTATAGTCACATAATTAGTGTCCTTTTTCTCCATATTTATAACAAATTCGTATTCCATTCAAGAATTTACCAAGGTGATTCATTCCACAATTATTACACTTGGGAAAATATTTATTTCCCTTATTCCCTTTATCCATATTTCTCTACACTATCCTTTTATTCTCTATATTCCCTTCAAATCCATAGGTCACATAGAATTCATTACTTATCTTATTAACACATTATATTATCTCTTCATACGATGATAATACGTGGGAGACTCGTTACTTTCTAAATAGTGTCCCAATACGATGATATATATGATCCTTTTTACTCTTTGGATCGTGCGTATTACTAGAGTTCTCATCCCATCTACTGGGAACCATTTCAAAACAATGGAATATACTAGTTTAGTTTACGAGTCGCAATGCATAATTTCAAACATGTAAAATACCTAACATAAATTGAAAAGATTGTGAATATATTCTATACTCATAATTTTTTTTGAGGAAGTATTTACTCCCAAATCCATCATAATGGCATGTAATGAAAATGTGAATTATCATAAGAATATCCCTCGAGAGTGTCTTAACCAAGAGTGAATTAAGGCCCATTGTCATGTAATAGGATACCCCAAGTCAAGTTGAAAACTCCTAGTCAGATTTTTCACTCCTAGTTCCATCTGTGTCAGAGCCGCCTCTACCTACTCGTATCTAGACATGGATGTATTTCTTGGAAAATTCAAAAAATCTCTACATTACAAAAATTCTAGGATGATCTTATATACTAATCCTAAAAGCCTATATTAGGGTAATATTCTCTAATAAGAGTTTTTATAAATCTAGAGACTAAGGTTATTTCTAAAATTCCTATGATACCAACTGTAACGCCTCGACCCCAGTTATCCAGAGTCAGTGCATTGTTTTAATACATTGGAATGATTACAAGGAATTAAGTCCTGAAAGATCGATCTATTTAGCAGTCTTGGAAAATAAATTACATACATGAAATTTACATTAAACCTTATAAAATAAAAGAAATCATAAATGATCATTTTAGAATGAAACTAATCCAATAGCTTAACCCTGGTTATCAATCATAATACATTTATTGGAATTCTGGGAAAATAAAACATAATAATGGGGTGAGCTAAAATTCTCAGTAAGGGTAATCAATACAACAGAAGATAACATAAACATTAGGTATGGTAAATAATATAAATCACATGACTTTACAAAGAATAAACATGAACACTTTATGGAAGGAATATGAGATGAGTAAATAATTCCATGATAAAACATAGTCATGGGTATTTTAGTTGTCTAATCACCTTAAGTCATCCATAATATTTTTTAACGAGGTAATGTATAATGGAGGACATTCTAAAATATTTTTTCAAGGCCTCATCAGAGACGTATAAAAATGATTAAGGCCTTGGCCATAACCATATTCAAAATTGGGAAAGGCCTCAGCCAATTCCACATCTAATTGTCTCATGAGAACTACCAATTCCTTGAGGAGCTATAGTGGGCTCCACGTGTCACTTACTAAGTCTAATACACTCCTCATATGAAAAGGATAAAACATAACATAAACATTCGTAATAAAACTATCACAAGAAATTTCAATACTTTAACCCTAAACCATGAATCATATAAAAATAACACATCCATAGTAAAATATATAACAAAAACATCAATACAATATGGAATATTTGTATCATAATAATTCAACCTCGATCAAGAATAATATCCCATTAAAGATATTGACAACATTGAACATGATATGTAAAACATTGAGATAAATAACCCATTTTCATGTAATAATTTATGTCACATAATTTATAAAGGAAGTCATTTAAAATATAGTTTTTAATCAAAGTGTCCCATACCAATTTGAATCTTTTTAATGGAATTAACATTTTTAAACATTCATGTCCAAATAAACAAATTCTTAAAACCATTTTGAAAACATAGAAATTAATGAGAATGGTTTAGAAGAATAAATCCTTAAAATATTTAAAATTATGTTTTAGTAAAAAATTGTCTTATAATTAATCCCATATAAAAATATTTTATGAAACATGGACATGAATAATAAATATGTCTCAGTATATACTTACGTAAAAACGTCCTCAGATAATAAAGAGATTGGGATATTAACCGTTACCTTGCACTTTCCTTCAGTCGAGGGTATGTTTAACCTCTAGTATAATGACCATAGTATGTTATTAAATTATACTAGAATCGTATTAATATTTATTATATCATACATGAGTCATTTATAACTTTATAATACCCATTTAATAATGATTTCCAGGTGAAATTATAATTTCGGGTAATAATCGATTTCTTCATCATACGTGTTTTAATTGTTATTTTGGATTGTATCGTTTTTATCATGATTTAGATACTTACAGAATATAAAAAATGATTTATATGTCATATATATTTATAATATAAAAATTTATAATAGATAGATATATGAAATGGGAAACACCGTTTAAGGAGACGGTAGGCCATACATTCGCATAAATGCTATTTTCGTTTTCATATCGTATTGAATGAAAGTAAGTGAATAAGATAGATGTAAGTAAATATATATATATATATATATATATATTAATTAGTATTTTTATTTCATATATTACAAACTTATTAATAACATATATTTTTATAATCATTGTTTAATGGTGAATGTGGAAATGAATCTCTTCGCGTCGTGGTGACGGTAATCCGTACGTACACATGAGCGACAATATAATTATATTGATGTGATATCGTATGTAATTGGATGTTATATCATACAAAAAGTATAATCCTCAAGTTATATTTATTATTTACAATAGTTATACTCTTTATTATACCCATCAAAAAATGATATGTTTGAATAACAAACTACACCAAGACGTGGAGACGGTAAGCCGTACGTACACACGTTTGGTGACTTTGTCATTTTAAGAATGAATAGAATAACGAATATGGTGGTACCATATTTATAATATCATCACATTATGTATCAGGTATTGGAGTTATTATTTTGTTATGGATAAAACAAAGAAAGAGGAAGTGGAAGAATAAAAGAACATGAAAGAGGGTGGTGAAATTATTACATCTTTTTCGGGTTCTTTCCTTTTGAGTTGATCAAAAGGGATCCTTAGGATGGTGTTCTGATCAATGTAAGTACTCTAGGTTTATTTGAGGGAATTGGGGAGGAAATTTGGGTAGGTTTTGGAAATTGAAAATGTCTTTGGAGGTGTGATTTTGAGATAAGGTGATGTGCCCTTTTATAAGAGAGGTGAGGGTCACTTTAGGAAAAGATTAAAATATAATTTTATAATAAAATCAATTTTGATTTATAAGGGCTCCAAAATGATTTATTTCTATAATAAGATGGGTATGGGTTTAACTACACTCAGAAAATATATTTTATATAGTTTTAGGTTACCATATTAACCTTGTCATTTACATTTAACTCTTACTAAAATATTTAAACTTTTACATTGTCTTCTTTTATTCTTACACTATATGGTTAATAAACTTATTATAAATTATCGAGAGAACCTAATGTGGTTAATTAATGAAATTTATAATATTATATGAGCCATTTTTTTGAACCCTATTGTTTTACGAAAATTATACAATTTAATAATATAATATTTGTTTTAAAAACTCATTCATATCAATTTTGACACTATTTAGTATTTGGTTTTTGTGAAAGTCATCACAACATTATTACTTTGAAAAAGATACATTGAATCAATTATAGCATGTCATATTAACCTCGAAAATTCATGGATTTCATATGAATTTAGAAATTATATTCAGTTTCAAATTTATAATACAATTTATTTGATTTTTTCATTAATAATGTAATTTCTACATCATCATTGTATCATAAATAAATTTAATTATTTAATGTATACAAATTATAAATAAAATTCCATGATTTAATAAATCATTTTTGTTTCCAATGAATACTTATAGTCAAATCTATCTTATGAATAACCATATATTAAAAATGGTTATTTATTAAACTTTGAATTTAACACTTTTAACAATTCATTAAATAAAATAATAATAAATGTCTTAATCTAATACATGTTGACCAAAGAGGATCATATTTTATTCCTAAGGTTATTTATGGTTGAATCTCACTTATCTAATAGAATCAGGACTTGTGTTAGGGTAATTATAATATCATTTTTACCCTTAATTACTGTATATACTTTTAACCGTGGTAAATAAAGTCAAAAGTTACTATTCAAAAAGCATTCATTTTATATAACAACATTTTAATTACAGATGTCATCTGTGTCTCTCGGTTTTTTTAAAATCAACTCATAGATGTGGTAAAATTCTGTTTTATGTAAATTTTTAAATGCTCCTAGAAGGCGGGTAAAAGACGGTAAAAGTTCAATAAAAATTAATACAACTAATTTTATTATCAAATGAATCCAATGAATTACATTGAACATATATAAGTAATATATAACTATTTTTACTTAAAATAAATTATAATAAAATAAAAAATTAATTATGTAAAGAGACTTTGTTAAACAATAATGCAGTGTATTTCACTATTCATATAAAATTAGATGTTTTCAGAAAAATACCAAAAATTCTCCTAAAGCTAATTTTCATTTTCCAAATTCAAAAATAAATTCTATTTTACCAAATTAAAACCATAAAAGTTTCAACAGTTAATTTAAAATTAATTCATATTTTCAAAACCAAAAAAGTGGCATATTAAAAGTAAAAACATTTAAAAGAGTGACATGTGATTAGGTCAAATTTAAATTTGAAATTACATAAAATGACTTAAATTGTATAAAATGATAAAAATATAATCTAATTACACTTCCAAACAATTCAAATGAATAATTTATCACAATAAATTATTTTGATTAAAAAAATTGTCTACAATTAAAATTTAGTATTTTTCAATATTCATAGAAATATTAAAGTTAACAGAAAAGCACCAAAAAATTATCCACAGTAAATTTTTATGTCTTGATTATAAAAAATAATCTAATATATTTAAATTAACTATATTAAAGTGTCAAATATTTGTTTTAAAAGGGGTTCACCATTAAAAGGTGGTAAAATTGCATTTTGTTTTTAAAATACTTCTTTTATCTGGAAAAAAATGAATTTGTTCTCATATCATGTCTACGAAACAGATAATATGTGTGTTAAAATTATATTGAGTATAGAAGATTCTAAATGCAGTTAATACTATTCATAGCCGCTTATTGAACGACTAGTTTGGTAAGTTGTTGTGCCCTCAAACTCAGTGTTTCGTGTTGCGCAAGTTATTGAATTACTTTGGTGAGATATTGTACTATGAAATTTTGTGGTGTTACAGTATTTATTAATAATACTATTTATGTATACATTTTATAATGTCCGATATGAAAATTGAATTTCATCACATTGTGGAGATGGTAGATCATTCATACGCTCAAGTGACATTATAATTTCTTAATAGATTAATGTGTAGGAAATGATATGTTATATTAAATTAATAAAATGAATATTATTTCATAAATATTATATTTAGATTTATAAATTACACTCTTAATTATTATTATCCACGTGTGCCATTTATGGAAAATAAATTAAAATGGATTGTGAGGCGGTATTCCATCGTACACAAAATCCATGGGTTTTGTTCACATTTCGGAGAGAAGGAGATAGATAAATTTTACTCCACAACGATTTTATTATCTTTGCATGTGGGGGAAATTGATGTAATTATGATAATATTTTACATATATAATTGATGCTATTAAGTGAAAGATATTGGTGAAAATGATTATATTTTTATAGTGAAATATCTTTTTAATTAGATATTATGAAATTAGTAGATAGTATTTTTGGAATACAATAAGCTCAAGGACATGATTAAGGGTTGTTGTAATGTTTTATTATTGGTATTTATCGAGATATAGGGCTCATGAATTATGAATTTGAGTGGAGAGGTTGTGTCCATTTATAGTGTAGGGAATGAACACACATGGAATTATATGAATGATTAAATAATATATATATATAGTAATAATTTAATGTGGAACCAATGAACCATAAATTCAAATAGAAGATTTTATATGTTATATATAAATTAATCTAATCACATTTGGGCATTAATGGATACATTTTATGTATTATATTCTTGTTGAATAACTTTAAACCCATTCCAACCTTAATTGTGGTAATTTAAATTTTTACCATGAAACCTAAATTATATGAACAAAACTAAAAGGTTAATTCTACTAAAAAATTTAAGATAATTATAAATTTCCCTTAATTTTTATAAGATTTAATTTATTTAGTTATTATAAATTACTTTTAATAAACAAATTCAAAAATCATGGAAACTGTTTTTTTGGGAAAATGCCAAATTTAGCATTAAAATTTATTTTACCTTGAAATAAACTAAGAAACAGACTTTGATTTATTTTTTTTGTTAAATAATAAATAAATTATTATTTTTATAATTCTTTATGAATAATATAATACATTTCATCTTCAATCTATTTCATAAAATATAGAGACTCAATAATAATTTTTATTTGAATATAATATAATTTATCTATCATACAAGTCAATATTGGTTTCCAAAATTCACAATATTGATTTAATGTACATTATTTAACTCTTTAAAATATATTTTTTAAATTAATTCATATTATAGGTTAAATGAATAATTTATAGATATTAAAAATCATCAACTCTTATTTTTATCCTAGTTATACTAGATCATCCCTTACAGTGGTGGAAAATATTTACGATGGTTAATTTTAAAAAATATAAAAAAATAAGTTGAGCACATTGCCTAATATTAATTATCGTGAATAAAAATATGCCATCAATTTTATATATTTTTTTTCACATTATTGGGATTATTTAATTTAAAATAATCAAGTGAAAAGTGATAAAAATAGTTTTTATAGAACTACATTATTCAAGAATAAAATTATCTTATATAGACTATATAACTATTAATCCTCATTATATGGATTTAAATTCATATATTTAGATATATTATATATAAATTTCAATTATAAATTTATTTATTATATATTACTTTAATTAATTAAAATAGAAGGATTTTTTCAATTTTAAAAAAAATCAAAAAAATATCCCTTTTTACATTCAAAATAAATTATATTTACTTTTATCAAATATATAATCAATAACTAGTAAATTATAAATATTGTAAAAAAAATATTTAAAAAATATAGGATGGTGAGACCCAATATATTTATTTATTCGTTAATGAATAATTATAAGGGTAATTTTCAATAACTTATTCTATTATTATTCTATCCTCATAAGTACAAAATCAATATTCATCCTATAATATTAGAATTTATTTCAAGGAAATTTGAAATTGGTAATTATGTTATATCATTATTAAAGTGTAATGTTTATTTACTATTATACATTACCGAGTTTCATAGGATAATACTATAACATGTCATAATGGTTTATTTATTTTTAAAATAAATTAATAATATTACATCCAATAATTCAACTCCTAACTTCTTATTGGAGGAAGACAATAACTCCAAGCACCCTATGGTTTACATATCAATATACCATTTCACCTCCATTTTTTTCACAAATCAATAGAATGTAATCCTATAATTTGATCTGACACGTTCTCATGATTTTGGGATGGAATCAATTTCCTCAAAGTCTATATTAGTTATATTTTTTATTTATAACATTTTAACTAAATTAATGAATTATTTATAACATTTTATATTGAATTATACCTTATTTAAAAATGTGTGAAAGGAAATTTTTAATTTTTTTCTATATGGCCAGTTTATCATATGATTTTTAGTCCCTTTATTGAGATCAACATTCAATGATGTCACAGTTATTCAATAAAATTTTTAATTTTATTAATTTTTCCTATTAAACTAATTTTTATTATTCATTTCCAGTGTACATAAATCTAATTAATAAAGTATATTTGTTCTTATTTACAAAAAAATCTATTATTCTTAAAAATTAATTTTCCTTTTCATCAATATAAATTAACAATTATTATGATTCATAATTGATATGATATAATGTGACCAACCAACTTTTTTCTCTAGATAGATTATGATCAGGTTTTATGGATATCTTAATTCAACATGTTCATATTCCATGGAATATTTAATATGTTATTGAATTTTTAATGTTTTCACAATAATATGGTACATAAATGTTTTGTTTTCGTTATGATATGGGTGTGACCACAGTAATATTGACTTAAAATTAAATTGTTAAAGATCTATATATAATGATAGGGAATATATGGTATTAGAGAATGAACCATTTCTACTACTGGATTCTATCGATTTTTTTGATTTTTTGGGTAGTGGGATTTGATATCAGAAATTATTTCCTATGATTATGTATTTTGCACATTATTTTTCCTAATATATATGATATACATCATACTAATTCTATGTCTCCATATATTTTCATTATTTAAACATGTTTCCAAACTCTTTTGAATAATTTATTAGGATATTCCCCTACCCATGTATCATGAATTATGATATTTTTAGGTTTCTATCGATCATTATTTTACTATTGGAATTAGACAAAAAAACATGATTGGGTATATCTCCAATGAATAAACTTTTACATTTTATCAGAAAAAATGGGCATGTGTATCACTATAATTGATTTTGAAAAACCTTTGTCAAAGAATATATCTTTTTCATGGATATAGTACATCTAATGGCGATCGTAAGATGAAATTGAGGAGTGGATCCTACCTCCAAGGGGGAACACTTGCCACTAGATAAATGAATGTTTTTTGAGTAATCTAAAATTACCTTGTATCACCTTAAAAGAACGATGAATGTGAATTGTGAAGTAATAAACCATTTAATGTTTTGAAAACATTCATTTATACTTGAATGAATGAATACACAAATTGGAAAAGGATGCATCCTTTTATAGGATAAATGGTGTTTCATCATTAAAGAGAATAAAAATATAATGCATCGTATCTTTCACTTATTGTTCTAAAATATACATTGAACCCAATAAATATAATTTATTCAATTAAAAAAGAATTCATAATTTTGTTATTACTAATGAAAATAGAGTGCCAAAATATATGATAACTACATACATTTTATGCATGCAAAATTAGATTTCAGTAACAAACCATAAAACTATATGCACCACCATGATACAGCAGATCCCATTTTAGTGCACTCCAATTAACTCCCGCATTTTATAATATCTCAAAGGAATTAAATCAAAAATTCAATGATCCTATGGAATTAATCCAAAAATAAATTCATATATGATTTCATTGAACTCTCATTATTTTTGTACAAACCACCATTCAAATAACATTATCCTTATCTGAGGGACTAACTAAGTAAACCTATGGGACATAGTGGAAGTGAATATAAATATGATATAACTATTTAATATATATATGAAAATATATTACATTATAAAAGCATCATTTCAAAACAAGCTACTACGAGGTCTATTGTGATATCCATCAAACATACTCATATCTCTATAAGAACATGTATACTATAATATTTATCCTATAAATCATATATATACCCATAAAATATCTTCATAAATGAAATATAGATACCTATATACATATAACATATTAATATAATATTGGTTGTATTGTGTTTTCTTGATTCGCTAAAAAATAATAACCTGGTCAATGAATTTATCACATGTCATTTAGAAACCATATGAGAGCATCACATACACCTCTTCCAAGTAGTTTAACACAATATATGTGGAACAAAAAATAATGTTAATGTATTCATTCAGTCAAATTAAATAATGTGAAACTTTCATTACATTTCATAAAAGTTTATAAATCTCATGTTGATTGCACTATAACCGAAGATATGATCAACAAGACACTGATCCACCCCCATATTAGAGAAGTTTATATTTTTTATTTCATAAGTTGTGTATCGATGTTTTAATTTTATCATGATAGGTATTTTAATAAATATATAATAATTATTAATAATATGAATTCATTCACTAGGTATATCGATGATCATATGACATTCCATGAGATATATATTAGTTGATTAGTCCAACTAATAGGTATCTACTGATTACATCATGAATAAATTATTCATAACTCAAATACAACTATTTGTATTCATGAAAATAATGTATTCAAGATAACCTCATCATGTAATCACGAGTCATAAAACATTGAATTGTTAATTTATTAGGGAAAAAACTAACTCAAACATTCGAGGGATGCTGTTTTTCAAATATCTATGTCACATAATGTAAAATATAAATAATAGAGTGATAAATTAATAATTAATTTCTTATAAATAAAAGATTAATTAAAAATAATCAGAACAAATTACATATGGTTATTACACATAGTGTTTCTACATGACCCTCATGTGGTTACTACCATAATGGGTTTATTAAAGGTTTTTTATATTCTCCTATGTAGCTACACAATTGTTCTTCACCTCACCCCTCTAAAGAATATTTCATTTGATATTGTCTTTGATAAGGTAGTGTTTGGTATTTTGGTGAGTCCATCGTTCCTTACCATGATAAAAAACCACATTTTGTCACATCATATCACAATTTATACCTTGATTATTAGGACAACTCTATGGTAACTGAAAAACATCATCATCCATACTGAATCCCTTGTAGAATTAGTTGTGGTGATGTATTAATACTATTTTATCAACTCAACTACAGAAGAAATGTTAAAACTCTTAATAATAATATATCAACTATTTGGGAAAAAATTTAACATAGATTTATATCTAAAATAATTCATTATATTATATAATAGGATCTATGAAGCCCTTTACTTGGAGTTCATCATCCCCACTAAAGTTCAAGAATATATCCCTTATCCTTATCAAGCAGTTTAGAATTTTATTTACATTAATCCAGTGACTCTCAATGATCATGTTTTTATATACCAATTATATTAAAATCATAAGATATATATGGTTTATTATATAACAAGATATACATTATACCTCATATGATGGACACATAAGGAATCATATAAATCAATTATGATCTTTAAAAGAATCTTGACTCGTACTATTATTCATTGCTTGTTAAAATGATAATTCCCTTGTTTAGAGTTTTCTATCCTAAAATTACTTATAAATTTACCAATATATATGCGTTGACATATTCAAAAAAACCAATTATATATATCTCTATAGATGTTTATTCTATTTATAGTTGATTTCATACCATGTAATTTCATTAGGAATAATTTACATATCCACACCTTCAAAAAATTAATTGTTTGGATATAATTAAAATAAGAATTAGGTATTCTGTTTACAAAATCATAAATATTGGTATACTCCCATTGACCTTCTTATATTGAGAAAATGGACGTGTTAATGTAAAAATAAAATAATTTTATTTCAATCAAACTATATATTATATCATTGACAATCTTTCTTCAATCCGTAAATGGACTAGTGGAACATTCACACCTTACCATTATAATTTAGAAACACAAAACATTCTTATTTTATTTTATAAAAATCATCAGATAAATTTTTATTAAGGAAAAATGTTTTGACATCTAATTGACATATCTCATAATTAAAATAATTTATTATGGAAGGAATGATTTGAATGGAATTTGTTATTTATATAGGTGAAAATAATTACCAATATTAAATAAAATGAAATAATGTGTAATATTTAGAAATTAGGTATAGTGACCCATTCATATCATAAATAAATATTACAATTTATTCTATGAATATTCAATTAATAGCATTATGATTGATGCTATTTTTTATAGGATCAGTATCAATTGAAACTTGGATATATAAACAAATTATTCATAAGAGATCTACATAATCTCACACTATTTTACCATAACATTAAATGTTCTTAGAATTGTAATAAATAAATACATTTTTCAAAACCAAGGGAATGAGATCATAAGAAAGGGTGAGATCAGATGATCATTAATGGTAGACAAGAAATATATCAATGATCACCAATGAATGACATGAGCATAAGGTTATGAGATAAAGATACTATAATTAGAGAACTATACCCATTATATTTTTGATTATTATCAAGTGTAATGGAATAAATCGAGGAAGTTCATAAGACATGAATCATAACAGAATCAATGAACATTAACTATGAGACCATAATATTAGATGAAGACACAAGTCTCTTGAATATGAATTATCTCAAAATATCATTTCTTTAGTCTTGGATAATAGAAAAAATGTCATTATGGGGGTTTTCACAACTCATTACATCACATCCGTAGCCATGTATCTCTCACTAGACTATCATTGTGGACAATGTCCATTTCTTAATTGGGTTCATCAAACATCACAATAATTATTATCTCCTTATATATTCATATTTATGCAATGCATTGGAAGCATAGATAATTTTTTACCCACTATTAAATTATCATAATCCAGTAATATGTGTACTATAATATCATTATTATTTCATCGTATATCATTTCATATGGAAATGAGAAGAGTCTAATTAACATTTAATTATGTTTTCATAGCATAACCCAAGTAAAATAAATGTATTTCATAATAATATCATAAAATTAATCATAAATTATTCACAATATTAATATGTGTGGTAAACTATTTTCATATCCATAATAATTCTGAATCAAATTGAAATTATGATATAAAAAAATAAAATATTACTTCAACAGTTCACTGGAAAAATTATATAGAAAAATATGATTTTTCATTTTTAGTAACAAATTAAAGTATTAAAATTATTAAAATATCAAGGAAAAATTATAATTGAAAGGAACCTTATAAAATTATAAATAATTCATTAATCCATTGAATATTTATGATGGTAGCAGATTAATTTCAGGATGTGTATCTTAAAATATAGAGTCCTTCAACCTTTTTGGTAAAAAAAAGTACACAATTCATAAAGAAATAATAATACTCAATTAGATTCATTTTAGAAAAAATTAAAAAATGATAAAAATTAATTGAAAATCATATTATAGTATTCAAAACATTTATAATACATTTCACGTAAAACATATATAGGTAATAAAGAGTATTTTTTACCGTAGAGAGAAATAATTTGAATTTTCATTAAAAAATATTTCAGTCTATAGATTTATTAAAGAGAGGAAATTGAATGAGAAAATATTAATTTCAAGAATTAAACAAATCATAATAAATATAATTGTATTATTGAGTGATATGTTATAAAATTTCATCAGTATAAACTATAAGCATTAACAATCCCATAAAATATGATTGTAAAATAAATCACATTCTCTTTCGTTAACTTTTTTATAAAAACATAATGAAAGATATAACATTATAGGGATATATATATACCCATTATATTGAAGAGATGATTCATTATTTATTTTCATGTTCAATATACAAACCGCATAAAATGAAGGAAGAAGTTAACATGGCATGTGTATCATGGAAATAAAAGTTATTTGAAAATCCCTTACCTCACGTTCAGATTTCATCGAAATCATAGTTGCCTCATGTTTAATAATATTTTATTAGTAAAATTTTATAAAATTTTCAATTACATACTTATAATATCATATACTATATAATTATAACATTCAATCTTGAATTTATTAATAATTTCCCATTAATATCATTGTTTCTGGGTAATAACTGTTTCACATTAAGGGAATTTTAGTTTTGTGTATCTTTTCCCCATAAATTTATCATAGTTCCATACTATCCAATATTTTGATAATTATGTATATATATATATATATCATATTTAATAATTATATATATTTATATTTATTCAAATAATTATTGATAGAGAAATGAATTGCACTATTCATGGAAATGGTACTCTGTACAAACACATGTACACTGTTTACATTTTTCAAAGCATGGAATGGAATAATAGTACATAATATTTAAAATTCATAAAATAATTATCAATTAAAATATATAATATATATTCATTAATTCTACCCTTGTTAAAATATATCAAATGATTAAATGAAAAAAGGATGATATGTGTTCATAGAGGTGGAAATTCACACATACACCAGAGCTGTGTAATTGATTTCCAATGGATTGGAAGGTAATAAGAATGATATGGTTTTAGAATTAAACAATCACAATGAGATCAATAATATCCTACATTAATTCTAAAACCATCATAATAACATTACATGATAGATGGTGATGGAAATATTAATTCTATTTTTTACATTGAGGTAGTTGTCCTCATTTATGCACGATAGATACATAATTGGGTAGAATTTAGATTATATATATGGATCATTGTGTTGTAAAAATGTTAAATAAGGAGTTTCTTTTTATAAGCGGGCGATATGCCACACTAGGAATTTCTTAAGATAAAAAATATAATATTGTCACACTCAATACATATTATTCCAAATGGTTAGTGGTTCAAATTTATTATAGTACGAGATAAGAATCTATCCATAAATTATGATTTTTACATGTTTTGTTATCAAAATTACCCTTATCTATTGGTTTAGCTCCCTCCCATGGTAAACACATTTTCACCAAAACTATATTAAGATATTTTTACTATTTTAATTTTTATAATGAATAAATTAAGTAAAAATTATGATTAATTATTCAGATTCCAAATATGTAATCCATTTTTTAAAATTAAATTCATAGATGTGGTTTAATTAAATTTAATATAAAACCCAGAAATTGCAATGAAATGTAGTTTTCAAAAAACAATTCATTAAGTATATAACATTTTTATAGAAATATCGAACATAATTTTTTTAATTGACTATATTGGATTAATAAAAATATTAATGAACTAATTATACAATTAAAACCATTTAATAATAATAATAAATTGGTAAATTCTTTAAATGTGAAGAAAATGTTCAATATAAATCTGTGCTTTTTGCTTTTTATTGATAAATCAAGCATTTTCGAAAAGATTCAAAAGTTAACACTAAGATAATTTTTACATGATGATCTAAAAAAAGATCATTTTCTAAAATAACTTTTTTAAAATTTTGAGAGATTAATTATATAATTTTCCCAGAATCCAATTTTCCACTGAAAGGAATTTCTATAGAATATAATTACAATGATAAAAATCAGGCCATTATTTATCAAAATATTTTCATTATCCAAAACTATTAAAAATATTTTTTTAAAAAATAATTATTTATTGTGTTCACTCTTCATATATAATGGATAGGATAAAATGGTATACTATATTATAATTCATTTATACTCTTGGATGAGTGTATTACAATCTCTTAATGAAATTAAATTTATTTCAAGAAAAATATTTCATAAAAACACAAGGTCAAAAAAATTTCACCCCCAGGTGAATCTATCCTAGAAATTATATAGTTATAGCCCAAAATATGACTACATGTCTATTTCATCACGTACATGGGTTCTATGTATCTTTTTAAAATTTATGATTCCTTATGAAAAATTTATCATGGTGGGTAGTCATGTTCTTTTGCAAAATAACTATATGATCAATGAATAATAAAAGTTATTCTTTATAGGAAAGATCATGCTAAAGTGGTACAATCATTAAGATTAGTACATGTCATGGATCAAGTATTTTCCAACACATGTGAGATATATGAACACATTTTGAACATGAGAGAGTTTTAGTGTTAGCATCATGAGATTGTATACCATCCAAACTTATTCAATAATCTAAAATTGACAAACATTCCTTGATAATAACTTTAAAACATTTATGGATCTCATAAACATCATCCATAGAGAGATTCATAGTTATAAATTTGCACCAACATTTAAATAATTATCTCACTCATGATTATCAGTATAACATTAATATCAACTTTGATATGTCTTAACGTGATGATAAATAGATCTAAATATTTATTTAATTTTCATGTTTTTCTAAAGTCTGAATATATTTATTTCTATATATTAAAGATGGTTTTTGGATTTTATACACTTATTTCTATATATGGGCTCACAAGGATCCCTTTGAAAACATTAGTTAGAACTATTGTTGTTAGAAAACTCTACAATAATAAGGGGTTTATACCAAACACTATTGAAAGACAATTTAAATAGAATTATTATATTCTCTAGGGTTTGAAATTTTTTTAAGAATAAATTCCTATCTGAGTATGATAATAATTATTAAAATAAAACATCAAATCCTTTTTATGTTGAAGGAATTCCTTGAAAATCAATGTAAACCTCATATCTCTCAGATACAATAGACGATGGTATTCTATCAACCTTACCACATCCCTAATATATATTCTAGAAATATGACCAAAAGATAAGTATTCACTAATATTAATGTATTATTATGACCTTTTATGGATATTTAGTACAAACCAAATAGAATTAATTTCTTTAGATGATTTTGGGAGACTGATGAAAAAATTCATTGTTAAAGTTTCCTAGTACCTTTTTTGGTAATTATTGAAGATACCCATAGACTTGGTTTTCTTAGAATTATCTCAATATCATACCATGCACTAAGATACATGTTATGCAATTTCTATTTTCATGTTATGCAACTATAAATACTCAACTATACTTTTATACATTTTTTTCTTCCATGATGAATATAGAATGAGTATTTGTGAGCATAATACAATAGATCCTTCGTAAATTACACTAATTAGGGAACAAATAAATGGTTTCTAAAACATCACATTCTATAATAGTCATGGTTGAACATATAACATTTCTCAAGATAATATTTATCTATACACCATACTTATTCATCTAAATAAACCTCACAAAGATAAAAGGTTCAACACTCATTTTTGAATGGCATGTTTCCTCCCCACTTTAAAATTGCATGGTCTGTATTTTTCAAAAAAAAATATTGGAAAAGTTTTGACCCTCATCATAGGAATATGTGTATGATTATTTCAAAAGAAATAATCATCCAAATTGTTTTCTTCTTCCTGATTGTAATGTATTGATCTGTCACAGTCATTAGTGAATAATAAAAATATTCTATGGAGAATATTAAACTATTTTTGAGAAAAAAAATATTTTAAAAATTTATGATCATTAAATATATCATACGATTCTCCACAATGATAATGAATGTGTATCTTTAATTAAAAAATTAATAATCATAACTTCAAATCACGAGTTTGGTAATCCTTACCTTGACCATTAATTGTCACGAGACATAAGATATTAAAATATCATTTTGAAATATAATTCATCCCAAACCCTACCTTGGTTCATAACTAAATATAAAAAAATTTGATCCACTGTAATGTAACATTATTACAGGTGTGATGGCTAACATTTTATAAAATTCCTTTTTTATATATCTTCATTAATATTTCTAAAGGAAAATGGATCCCTTCAAAGTTAACAATGTGATTTGATTCGAAGGATGTCAGGAATTATCTGAAATGAATCAATAATATCCAACAAAACAAAGAGAAATATAGTTTTTATTAATTGTTATTATTCCAGGACAATGTTCAATGTGTTTTCCATTGGATGGATGAACCTATGTTGTAACTCCATATGATTTTATTATATATTACATTTAAAATAAAAATAATATCTTTTGTAGCTTATTATACAATTAAATCTAGTATCTAAATGAACCATAATAAATTATTTCAATACAATATATCCATTAAATTGGTAGAATGAATAGGAATAATATCATTTTAAAAATATTTAAAATGGTTTTAATGTAAAAAAAATTTCATGGAATTTTTAATATAGTAAAAGAATTATATTTTACTAACAATTAGTGTTTATTTCCATCTCCTAAAACATAATATACAAAAAAATTTCTAGACATTGAAAATATATTTTATCAAATGAGTTTATTTTTTAAAATTATATTTTCAAAATTATATTAGATTAATATTTTTATATTTTTTTTAAAAGCTTAATTTTTTTGATAATAAGTGAAAAATGAGTAATTGTTTTGAATAATATCTACTCATTTAAAACATTTATAAGGAATGATTTCGTTTTAAAATGGTTTTAACATTAAATTTAGTTCCTTCATACTATGAATAATCTAATTATTTTTATTTTAATATATTTTATATGGTAGTTGGTAAAAAAATATTTACTTAAGAAAATTTATATATCGAAAATCAATTTCCAATACATTTTTCGAGCTTATTAAGAAAGTAAATCCTACAAGTTTTAGAGATTGAATTCAATAAACTGAATTATATATTTGGAATAATATTTTTTTAATTTTTTAATGAAGTAACAGTAATGTTTCATAATGTGTTATGAAAACAGTAAAAATGTATCACTATAGTAACAGTTAAGACATATTTATCAGGAATTTAAAGAAGTGATAAGGGTAAATTCATCAATTAATTTTTTTTAAAAATTTGAATATTTGGATATATTGAAATATAATTATATCCAACTATAAAATATATTTCCATTTAGTATCATTTTACTTGTGAATGAATTTATTAGATTTTGATATTTTAATAAATTCTACACCTTACTCTCCCCCTCTAATAGTATCAAAATTTGATGATCAATCATGAGAAAATATTAATATCTTCGTAATTAATTGAATAAGAATAAATATAATGTGTTAGATACATATTTATTTTGTTCTTGTTTAGTTATTAATAATCAATGAAGAGATACATGGAGGTGTCGAATGCCAAACCAATTATTCCTTAAAAGTAGAGTCTGGTGGAGGAAAAACCTGGGATTAAATTGTAATAGGATGATATGGAAATGACATACACAGTCCATGGAGAATAATGGGTTATAAAAAATAGCGACCTAGGGAGATGAATTTTTAACAAGATGAAAAAAATTAAAGGGTCGTAAAGAATATTCTGACTTGCCCATTACAATGGTTACTATGTCCGCCAATAAAGAAGGTAAATCTAAGGAATAAGAGCCCTAGATAGTGGAAGGCATTGAGGTGAATCGTCATTTAAGAGACATGGGGACCCTTTTTTAAATTGAGGATCCTCAGGATAAGGGTATCTTGGATTTTAAAGAGACACCCCAAGGGTATTTAGGTGAGAAGATCATATATGAGCATGGGGAGAAACTATTACAAATAAACGATGTGCGTCTAGTAATGTAGGATGCACAACCCCTGGTCATTAGTCAGATCTAGGGTCTACTAATGACACTTAGTAGGAGAAATATGGGGTTCTAGGTCAGAATATTGAACTGGTTATACACTCTGGTGAAGAAATAGTGGAGGATGTTCTAACGATTAAGGCATCAAAGGAAGTGTTTGTCCAATTGATGTGATTGGACACTACCCAGGAGAAAAGTGAGTGGATTGATTAGAAATACAACATTTTAATTAGAGGCATCAGCAAGGGGAATATTAACAAAGTGTAATACATGAACGCATGAAAAAATGTTGCATATAACTATGAAGTTCTCTTAATAGATGATCCATATGTTAAATAAAATTTCTTTCCTTGGAAATTGCTTAGGGACATTGATTCCCACCATCTTAAACTCTTATTTAACAAGCGTGTAGTTTAATTTTTTCTATGATCTGGTTATGAAATAAAGGTTATAAGTTACCCCTTATAAATTTTCTAGAGAATAAAAAATTTACATTGGCATGAATACCTATATTAATCAATATTTCTTCTTGACAAGAAGAATATGTAGACCCCCTGGAGATACACTTTCCAAATGAAACTGTTGTCAAAATTATCATGATGTTTCTTCTTTAATTCATTCATCTCAATTAGGTCCATTCTATATGGAGTCATAGAAATTAGTTTATCATCATGTATGTGTTCAATTGAATAATATTCATCATGTTTCAATGGTAGACTAGGAAAATATTTTTAAAAAATATAAAAAATGTCATAGATTAGGAATATCATCAATGTTGAGTTTCTCCTAAAATAAATGATTTAAATACACATTTTTAATAGGAATCTAGTACCTTTTAATGAATTGATTTCTAGAAGAATTTCATTGATAGTGTCACAATAATATATGATCATAGGTTGATTTGGAATATCAAGCATGTACTCCCCTCCTCAATGATTGTTATTGGAATTAGGTAATGAAATCCAATCCATGCTTAATATACTATCAAATAAGACTATTAGAAGAATAAAATTATTTATAATAAACACATTCCCAAAAATTCCATTTTGAGAAGAATCATATTTTTGAGATGTATTCATTATACCATTTTCAGCTTTCACAACATATAAAAAACCTAATCATTGATGTTCTATTGTGATACCAATAAAAAAAATTCAAATAAAAAAGGGTTGGAAGATATAGAATAAAATATTATATTATCTTTTCCAGAGTGGATGGTATGTGTATATTTCACAACATTGGAATCATACGCCACATTAGAAATTTTGATCGCAATAGATTTTACATTGTCTATGGTGTTAAGATGTTTTTGACCATGATCATCATCATCAACCTTTATATTTTATTATTTTTTATAATAATGTTCATACATCAGGAATTTAAAACACAAGAGTTATGGTGAAAAATATTATGTTTTTTTTATCATTGGATAAATTTTTATTCCCATCACATTACAATTCAATTTCCAGAATCCCTCCTAACCCCCCAAAAAAATTTAACATTCACATTAGGAGAATATCTTTAATGATTCCAAACACACATTGATATTAATTTAAATCTTATATTCTTCTCTCCCTAGTTCTTATTTTTAGAATATCCTTTTGAATTATACCTTTATTCTATCATAAAAAATAAGCGATTATTGGGTAACTATAATCTCTATTAACACTATGACAACATGTTAGACGATATCTTCATAGCTATTGAAGGAAATTATGAAAAACAAGCAACCAAGGATTTATTTTAAACTATTAAAGAATGGAAAATATATTTTCAGTGGTATTTATCAATTTCAGTGCATCTACAGGATCTAAAGTCCCACTAAAATATGGTTTATATTTCATCAAGAGAGTATCAAAAAAATATTCATCCCCCATTTTATCATTTGGAATCCTAGAAATAATCGTGGATTAAAAATTTTCTATATGAATAGAAAATGTATTTTCCATTCCATATCATATAACAGTTATTTGATCAGGGAGATAGTAATTGTATTTTATAGAAAATTCATTTTTAACATGACTATATTCTGTTTCATCCATTTTTTAAAACCAAAAATCATAGTTCGAGAAATAATTAAAATAGTGGAATCCATATAATCATGTAAAACCAACTATAAGATGTCTAAATCAAGGTTACTGCTATTCAATTAAATATGCATTAGGTTTAACTAGTATTTTTCATGGTGATCATTTACTCAAATCATTTGTAATGTTTCATAGATAATTAGAGTTTTAAGCTAATTATGTCCCTTGTGAGTGAAAAAATAGGTGTGTAGAAAGGGAACACATACTATGCACTAGAATAATATCCAGGATATACTTAACCAACGCTGTTAGTTATTATTAGTCCTAGATGAAAATGATCCAAAGTCACATCCCTTTTTAGTATCTAGATAATTATTTCTAAAAGGAAGACTAAAATTATTTCATTATCATATCGTAGGATGCTCTATTATATACAGTATTATCCCATGGTATCTCAATAAATTCCTCTCAAAATACATTCAATATGTATCTAAAAAATTCTACACTACTAAATATAGTGACACATACATTAGATAAAAAATGATTTCTTATTGTATAAATATTCAATACATAACATTTCGATCCAAGATAGTATAATATATGCTTAGTTTATTTAGATACCTGAATAGTTAATCAACATTATCATAGGATATATATATCATATCCCTTTAAGATCATTATAACTAGGAACATTTTTAGACATATCATACATAAAACCATTCTTCATATCCTGGGAAATGGAATCATTTGAAAAGGTGATATTAGGTGCTTATTAATTATAAAAGGGTGATATTAATGATAAAATAATAATAACATAAGTATAAATGAATGAGAAGATGATATTAACATTTATATACCATAACATGTATATCATATATCATAATAAAGAGTAATGGCTTCAATCATAACAATTCATAAGACATATATAACTAACGAATCAAAGAACATGAGCCATGAGGGGATAACTTTATTTTAAAATATATGTTTTTGGAATACACATAATCATATAAAATTATTTCCTTACTTGAGTCACACTTCAAAGACCATCATTGCAGACTAGGTTCACTCTCAATTCCATTATATCATTGGTCAATGATCAATTCTAAGATCATCATAGTATATAGTGTCCCTAACTTAATTGTGTACCCCTACCATTCTAGTAGATATCAATAATTACCCAATTATTAGTGGGATATAAAATATCTACCCCAACTATCACTTTATCATAATTAAATCTTATGTGTTCTATAATATAATAAAGAATTCATCATATATAAAAACCAAAATAAAGGAAACTGGTTTCATAAAAATTTCAAAATATAAACCTAGAATCACCAATGAGAAAGATAAAATATTAATAAACATATAATTATCATAATTTTAAACATATGTACAAATAATAATTATGTTATAGTTCGATAATATCTGGAGAAAATCATAAGTAACATTTTGAAGGATTATAGAATGTTTCGTGAAGAACATTCCCTTTTCATTTTGGAATGAATTTTGTAAAATCTCAAAACATCATTAATAATAAGGAAATAATTTTATTTATTAACTACCATGGAGACTATTATATTATTCATAAAATCATTTAGTATTCATGAATTCGAGAAATTATATTCATTTCATGTACATTAAAATAAATACTCCATTCACAAATTTGTTAAAAAATCAAAAGAAACTCATTTGGAAAATTATAATAATATTCCCATAACCAGATTTTTATAATAGTAAACATAGTTGGAGATTAATTTAAAATGACATAATGTTTTGTTGATATCATTATCGAGAAAATTTTAATTACTACATGCACAGGGAGAAAAAAAAATTTTCTAATGAATATAGAAGTAAATATAGGTTTTCATAATCAAATTGTTTATGTATATTGAGTTAATAAAGAATGAAAAATGAAATAAAAAATTGAAATATCTATAAATAACTATACTAAATAAAACATCATGGGATTATTTAGGGATAGTTCATAAAATATCATCATTTGAAATATAATCATAAAAAATCTTGATAAGTACTGGGATTAAAATATTAATCCCTTACTGGTATATTAAAATTTTCACTAAACCACTCATGTGTAGGATCCCATCATATTAAGAAAGTGTGTATTGGATTAAATTTTTTGTTTATAGAGTTATCCAATATTATGACATGTATCAATGGGTATTCATTGGGGTTATGACATAGAAATGAAGATGAATAAGCTAAACTGTATTGAGAGATTGGTTGATACATGATTGGAAATAACTATGTGTCATAACTTTATGGCTTATAAAATGGGGTAAATAGTTTGGTATACCATGTAGGGTGGCCCGATAAAGAGTGAATAAAACAAACCCCCTTGGATAGAGGTTGGATCGTGGGTTCTACATGGTTTTTTAAATCATGTGGGTGTCTAGTGAGATAGTGTGGCATGGTTCCCAATCAAATAGAGGGATACAAAAGTTTATAAAATAGTTTGGACAAACATGTGGCAAAAATATGTGCCTCATAAAAATTTGTAAATTCATGATTTTACACTCAGTCAAAAATAATTTTGAACGAATTAATTCTCCATTCAACCCCTTTCAACCAATGGTTCAAATCAGGATATTCCCCCCCTTTCATGGGACATTCTACATTGATTCTTAGTCATTTGAAGTCTCATTGGGTTCTAATTTAAGATATATATAGTTAATATAGTTCATTTAATTCATTTTATTATAATATTAATGGTTTAATGTATTATCTCCATTTGAAACCACAAACACTCATTTTCTAAATGATTTTAAGATTTGGTGTTGGATTTTATTTTAGATTGGATCAAGAGGAAAGGTTTCATAACTTGTTGTCTACGAGCATAAGGTGGCTGGTCTTAAAACAATTCACATAGTCTTTATGTTTTATATGTGTATGTAGCTATTATAATTTCATTACTTGATGATTTATAATCTCTTTTGTTAAATATATTAATTTTGTGGCCTTGATTATCATGTGAGGTCTTTCACGAACATCAGTGGGTTCATTGGTGATTTGAGAATGATCTTAGGGATACCCATAAGGTATTTTGAACACTTGAAATGAAAAAAATGAGTTATTAAACATTATGTTATGAAAATATTGAATGTAATTGTGTTTTAATTTTCAATTTGGGTATTGGATTTGGTATAAGGAGTTAATGAAATTTTCTAAGACAGTTTGTGTAAAATGCCATCAGAGGCCCTTGAAATGGATTAAATGACTTGATTAGGAATTATGATCTAGTCATGGTATGAAATAATGGAAATATTATTTTTAAAATTAGGTAACCTTTCAAAAGTGGTTATTTACTATAAGTGATTTGAAAAGGGGTTTCTAATTTCATTTCATAAAATGATTTGAAGGGTGTGGGATTACCCTTTTTAGTAAAAACCGCTAATGACTATTTCGATGGATGGAAAATGAAATGAAAGACTTTGGTCATGTTTTTCAAAATATAATGAACCTTTATTTAAATGGTTTCTTCAAAAATACATTAAATGATTATTTTGAATTCTTATTCAAGAAGGTTTTTAAATGGTCAAATAGGATCTTTGTAATTTATATGATATATGGATTAATGTTATAAACTATTTGATAATAATTTCCATGTTAAAATTTTTATTAGTGTGGTAATAGATTAAGGATTTACTCCAATTGGTCAGGCTGGATAGATTCTCTAGGCCCAACAATGGTATTTATTGAGATAGTATGTCAGGACAAGTCTAGATTCTCTAAACATTGGGAAAATACTCATATGATTTGGGGTGGGAAAGGCTAATTCTATTTGCCCACTGAGGTTTTCCTAGTTTAGGTTATCAGACTAAGGCTCTTGAATTATATATATGGCATTGTTTGGGAGGTCTGGATAAGGATCTACGCTCCAAATCATATATACTTGGATTACTTATCGGACCAAGGTTATAGGGTATGTGGATGAAGGGTTTGTCTTATAAACACCCCATCATGACTAATCATGTGAGAAACCATTTTCTATGATATTCTTTATGCTCTCAAAATGACCAGATCATGATTTTTTGTTTCTAAAATACAATGGATCCTGAATAACAAAAATGGATGATTAAAAGCTTTTTAGGTTAATCTTTATATCATTAATTGGGTTGTTTATTTGTAGAACCTTTAATACCAAGATACATAGTTGTAATGACGAGTTATTAATTTATAAATCGTTGGTTTTGGAATATTGAGTTGTACTCACACCCTGCTTAGGCCACGATGCCACTTTAGTACTTAAGAAGATGCTACCTTTTTTTCTCGTACAGGTTCAGGATAAAAACAAGGATGTTCCTTGTGCATCAGATTTTGGGTTGGAATAAGAGATTTTATAAATTCTTTGGGACTCACTTCTATGTTCATGATCTTTTATAGTTTTTATCTTTGTGTGTTTTTTGTATTGACTACATAAATATTAGTGTATTCTTAAAATTATTTTAGAGCACATTCTAGGATACTTATTGGCTCAGTCATATGGTTTCCATTTATTATTCCTAGTGTTTATTACATTTTTCAATATTGTTTCTATTTATTATTTACTCATATAAGTATTTATAGTATCACGACCGATTCTATATTAACCCGTTCTTCGGGTCATCAGCCTTGGACATATGGGAGGTGTTACTAAGGTTATGTGGTGTCCCAACTTAGAGTACCTATTAATGTGGATCCCATGATAGGGAATCAAAAAATGGTATTAGGGAACTATTTTTAGCATACTATTTTGATATGGTAAATAGGAGACTTGCAGCTTGTTAGAGATTGGTAATGAGTTCATTCATGGGTGACTACAAAACCACATACAGTGTAATCCCTAGTATTCATGGAGATATAATTGATATTCTATTATCTATTTTTATCAATTTATTATACATACACATTTATTGGTGAACTTATAAATTATATTTATGATTTATGATTATTTTCTCATAGCCTTTATTGAAATGGAGGGTGTCTGTTAATGAATCATGAAAGGTATATAGGATTTAATCATGATCTATATATTTCTTATTATTTATAGTTACCTATATTTATATGATGGTAATTTACATTTCAATGTTCAGATTGTGCCTATTGGAATATATTTAAAAAAAATTTAGAGAAAAAATTTTGTGACCTAAATTTGAACAAAGTATATTATTTTTTATATTTTTGGTTACTAAATGGTATTTAAATGTTTAAATCCATGTATTTTGAAAATTTAAGCTCTTTAAATGTAAAACCGTGAGTAATATAATGGTAATGACAAATTATGAATTGAAATATAAAAATTATGAGACCTTCAGGGATTCTGCTTTGGGTATCCTAGTGTTTTTTCATACCCTATCTATGGGTGGTTTGGGAAGTGAGATTTTCCTAGCTTGAGAAATTATTTATAGGTTGTGATGATTGATTGTGTTAAGATGTGTGGTTAGAGTGTTATTTAACGTGTTTCCTTTGGTAGGGCTCTATGATTTGGTATTATTATGTTTGTTCTGATAATGTGGGTTTTGTAACTATTGTGGGTTATAGATATGTGAGTAGTAAGTTAAACACTAGTCTGGGTGTTTGGATCATAGTGACAATGTATTTATATGGGAACAATTCATGTGAATCCTAGAGTAAATGGTTTCTTGGGTGGATTATATGTAGTGTGTTTTGGAATGGGGGGGGGGGAATTCAACCAATGAGAATTGAGTATTTTATTTTTTTATGCATTTCAAAGAGGATTATCCATTTTCTTTTGTTAGTTGAGACTCTAGTTTATGGATTTGGTATCATTTGATATTTGAGGGTGAACCGTGAGAGGGGTCGGTCGGGACATTGGTACATTTGGTTGAATGTGGCACATGTGGGAGTTTTTCACTATGATAGTGGTTCAAAAAGTGTGATTCCTAGTTCGGGTTTCGCCTAGAGTGTTAGGTATGAATGAAAAATTGTTTTCATGATGCAAATTGATTTGTGCTATGCATCTGTGGTTCTTGTAAATCGATGGTAACTGTGATTATGGTGGCCCCATTATGGCAGGTTACATGTTATGTGAAGAACAAGTGGGTCCTTTAGAGATGATATTGATGCCTAGATGGTGACATTGATATTTGTCAAAAATGATTGATTGTTCCATGGATTTTTTCTAATAGGATTTCTTGTGTGTATATAGATTGATTTATGGGTAGTTCTAAAGGGAAAGATCATTTTTAAATCTTTTCCTATGGAATTCATGGTGTTTGTTGATAGTTCAGTGTTGAACATTTGGGGAAACCACATGTGTTCCAAACAATAGATTTACACTTTCTTACTAAATTGACACCAATGGTGAGGATTCATAACATGGTGTTCTTGTTTTTACTAATGGTTGGGTAGTTGGATGATAATGTTATGAATGACATGAGGCTAATTATGATGGTTGAATAGGATGCATGGTTTGTTGTGTGGGTGTTTTTGGGTCCAAATTTGGTAATTCATTGCTCATGTTATCTAGTACCTGTTCAGTGTGTGTGGTCATTAGAATAAGTGGGACCTCGAGGGCTCTGATGTGGTCCATACGTTTTAATTCATTAAGATGTTATAATGTTGTTTTTTATTTCTAAAACAGTGTCTTGGGATAAGAGTGTATTATTTTCACTAAAACTAAAGTGGGATGTGTAGTTATATGAGAAGATTAATGGTTTTTTATTGGTGTGATGCATCATTGCATTTTTATTGTGAATCTCTAGGGCCATGGTGGAAGGAATCGAGTGGGGTAATGGTTGTAGTGACAATGATAATGTTGGGTCATGACTACTTGATACGGGATTGTTAATATGTGGTCTGTCTTGTTTGGAAATCAAACATTAGCGAGGATTATTAAGATATGATGAGAAGTGTGGGAGCGGCTTCTCCCTCTCGCCTCTCTCGAGATAGGGTTTCCGCGTCAGTGCTTCGGTGGGGGAGGCCTGTGACTTTTGTCCTCGTCTCCCCCCTTACCACTCTTCTCCCCTCTCCTTCCCAGCCCTCTCATTTTGGTTCTTTTTTCCCCTCTCATCCGCTCTCTTTCATTTCCCTTGGGCTTGTTCTCAATGATGTCTCTCAAGGAGTTTCTATTAATACTGATGATGATGGTCGGATGTTGAAGTCTCTGGCCGCTTTAACACTACTCTGACCTCATGTTCCTCTATTCCTCAATATGTCAGACCTAGAGTGATGGTTTCATAGTGGTTTTGGGATTTGCGGTTTGGCGGTTCGACGACTTTGCATGCACTTTTGAGTCGGTTCACTCTTGTCTCTGATTTTGCCTCACCCTGTTGTCGGTGTCTGAAGCCCTCGATCGTTCATGTCCTTGACTTGACCTCAAGTCTATATTATACTCTCCTGGTCGGATCTGGAGTGGTGATTTCTTAATGTTTTGCGATGTGGGTTTTGGCAGCTGACGGTCCTTCTCGCACAGCCTGAGCTGGCATCCCTCTTTGATGGCATTCTGGTTCTCTTCCATCAAGGTGACATCAACAACATTTTTGGTTTATTTTTTGGTTTTTTTCTTTCACCACCTTTTTTGGTGAATGTGGGTTAGTTTATTCTATGAGTTGTTTAGTGTTTGTTCCGTTTTGCGTTTCGGGTTTATTTTGGTTCTTGTTTTCTTCGGCCATTGGTTTGTTCACGATGGTTATGTGCTGCGACTATAACTAATTTCGATGGCATCTGTCGCTCTTTTGTGGTGTTTTGGATGACCACGGTGATGGATGATGACGACGTTCTTCTTTGGTGTTTTGGACATCGATGGAGTTGATGTTAGTGGTGATGAGGATGAAATAGAAGTTGTGCTATGTGTTGGTTATGGTGATGGATGGAGACGATAATGGTTGATGGCTGGAGATCGTTTTTGGATTGGAACTAGTTCATTAGGGAATGAAGACGAGTGGTGTGATGGGTTTTGGTGGCTTCAACGGGCTCCGAAATTCTCCGGTGGTACGGTGGTTGCACGATAACGTCGATAACGGTGATGGATGGTGACGATGACAGGGGTACCCAACATTTGGGTGGAAGGGTACTTGACTTCGGCGGATGTGGATGAATCTATCCATGATTTTCATGGGTGTAGTGAAATGTTTTGAATTTTAACCCTTTTTTTTCCGGTTCTAGCTCACCTATAAAGTGGGTTTATAAAATCAAATAAAAATAGATTTTGAGGAGAAGTAAAAATTATGGAAGACCAATAATATTGATAAGGTCAATCTATTCCTATATTGGTAGGAAACATTGGGAATGTTTAATTTATAATGGTTCCCATCTTTGATTTATTAACATAATTTTATATAGTGAAGATAATGACCAATATATCAAGATTATACTAGGAGGATGAGAAAAATATGGATTTAGTCATATAAGAATAAGTGTGAAAGCTATGGTGAAGGCGAAAAATTTGTTGAATAGGATGGTGGGGTGTAAAACATAGATTGATTGTAGGTGAGGTCCTTGGGATGGAAAATATTTCGATAAATATCATGGAATCCATTTTTGAAATCTTGGAGAAAGTAGCTTTTGAAGTTTGATTTACTATTTTGGGGAAGGATTGATGTACACATCCATGTTTGGGGTTTAAACATTTCATTGAAGCATGGGTCTCAGTGGTTGGAATTTGGCGAGTAAAGAGTTGAGAAATACACTCCTCAAGTGAGGATTGATGTGTCATTCATGGAAGTGGGATGTATATTATGGAAGAGATTTGTTGGAATTGGGGTGCCAATGAGAAACCTGTGAGGTATACATTTGGGTTCTATAGTGAAGGTCTGGTGGTACTTGGATGTGTTTTTTTTCAAGATAATACATAGCATCGGGCTTATGTTGGTCCTCATCAAATCCCAAGATATTTCTATTAGGGAAATTATAGAGATTGATTTCAAGAACAAAAATTTATTGGGATGCTATGGATGTCCTCATAGTGGAGTTAATCTAGAATTTACTGAAAGAATTCTGTATGTACATTGGATGATAGTGATATACCTTTTGTGAGAAATCCCCATGGATGATTGTTGTGTCAATGTTACAATAGGAAGAGGTGGTTGTTTGGGGTGAGTCAGTCTAGAATAGTTTGACATGATAAGAAAAAATTAATTGAAGGGGTGAGTTGTAAACAAATCCATTGGATGATTTGTTTTGATAAGTGAATTATAGTAATTGAAATGGGTTTTGAGAAAGATAATAGTATTTTAGTTCATAGATAGATGTTGAAGGAGATTCCAAAATGATTTGTTTTGATGGAAATTCTGGATGTCAATGATGGATGGTGTTCCTATTGATATTTTGGCATTGTGATTTGGGAAACATGTCAGGTATGTTTTGGATGATTGAGATGAGTTTTTTAGTCCTTATTGATGGTGGAGGGCAAAAAAACTAGAATATGGGGGTCTCTAAAATAAAGAATAAGTTGGAGAGCAACACACCAGGTAAGTGTTCAGTTGATGATGTGACTGGTGTCTCAAGATTGATAGAATTGGGTAAATCCATCTTCATCATTTAGTTATGTTGAATGGTTTTGGTTCAGGTTTTGACCATCTAGGAAAATTAAGATGAAGTGTATACTTATATTATTATTCTAATATTTGGATATGGAAGGAGAATTTGGGCCTGGAGTTTTGTACTGACATAAGCCATGGTTTTTGGTTGTAAAACCATGTGTTCATTGGGAGATGCTGATCTTGGGTAGCATTGGAAATTTGAAAGGATGATAAAATGATACCCAATGATTTGAGAAAAAATTTGTGGTGTGTAATTACCTCATAGAGTTTCAATTTGATACTCATTAACAATAGGATTCTATATACGATGATTACTTTTGTCACAACTTATAAAGTGATTTCTTGGGTTCCATACATGGTTAGTGTTGATGAGTTCTATTTGGGGTTGATGATTGCTTTGAGGATCATTTGGATTATGATTGTGTATCATATAAGGAAAATCATTTAGAGTATGACTGTTTTGGTCTGACTGTATCAATTGAATGGACACATTATAGTATAGTGATATTATAATATCTCGACACCATGATAATGTTTAGTCTAGTTTAAATTTATTGTTTGTGTAGTTTATCCCATGATTAAGAATGGTCTTGGGGGTGTCTCAAGGGTTCATGGCATAGAATAAATAAGAATAGGACAAATTTTGTTGAGATAAGGGTTGATGCACAATTAGATTTATTCATCTTGTATAATTGTATGTCCTACAAAAGGGGGTGAATGGTTGAGGAAACTATGTTGTGTTATCTTGGAAGCTAGGTGAAAAGTACACCCACATGGAAAGAGGTATAAACATAGTTTCAGAATAGTATTTTTAAATATTTGGGTGGATAACAAGATAGTGTGACATTGTTCCCACTTCGACAGAGGGATATAAATGATCATAATACGGTTTGGAAAAAACATCATCAAAACTATGTGCCTCCTAAAAAGAGTACAAATACCATTATTCCTACTCAATGATCAACATTTCATCCCTGAATTTCCCCCCTGCTCAATCCACAGTGTCCTTGGGTGATAAACAAAGGCATCTTCCCCTTCCATAGGGGGTTTTCCTTCGATTTTATGGAAGTAGGAGTTTTGTTGGGTGTGAATAAAAGATCTAGGAAATTATATGACAATGTTTATTTAATTATTATGGAAGACGCATCAAAAAATATTTTCTCTTCATCGAAATCACTAAAACACTAAATTTTCAATATATTCTAGGATTGGGATTCAATGTTTGTTAGGTATTTTATCAAGAGACATTTTGGATGAGCGGTCATTTATAAGCATGAGGTGGATAGGCCTAATGGTTTTTCAAATATTATTGATGTGATATATGTGTATATAACTGTGAAAAATTACTTCCATAATCTATTTTAATATATTTGACTATGGAATGAAATTTAAGGATTTGATTGAGGTTATAAACCTTTCATGAATCCGTTAGGTTCATTGATTATGTGAGACTTATCCAAGGGCTACCCAAGGGTTATGTTGAACCCTTGAAAATGGTAAAATGTGTTGGTAAACATAGTTTTTGGGAAATTATAAAGGTGATTTGGGTTTAATTTTCCACATGTGTATCAGATTTGGTTTATGTGGGTAGTTGAAGTGTTTTATTCCAGTGATTTTTGAAATGAATAGGGTGATCATGAAATGGTTTACATCTCATGTTTTGGAATTTTTTATCTAAGAATGGTATCTAATATAAATTTTATGTTTTTAAAGTGTGTAACTTTTAAGAGTAGGTGTTGAACTTAAGGTATTTGAAAAATGGGTTTTTAGGTTATATTTTATAAAATTATTATAAAGGGGGATGTGGGTCCCCTTTTTTGTGAAAATTATTATTGAACTTTTTGAATGGTTGGAAATGGAAATGAAATTCTAAGGAAATTTTTTAGGTTTTAAAAATGAAGACCTATGTGTTAATGGGTAGATTTAAAAGGATTTTAAATGAGTATTTTGAAATATATTTTATGCCATGTTTTAGTTTTAATTGTTTTTGGGACCTTATTAATTAACATGATAGATTGGTTGTTGTTATAAATGATAAAACAATCATGTCCAGGTTTTTGGTTTTTGGGTGGTAGATTAGAATGAGGATCTAATCACATAATTAATTATATAATGATTCTCTAGGATATAAGGATTTATTTATCGTGTTAGGATAACATACAAAGGGAATATTCTCCTCAATCCAAGACTAAGAAACCCAAGTTTTAGGTTGAGATAGAGTGATGAACTTGTCCCACAGCAATTTTCCTAGTTATAGATATTGGATTGTGGCCCTATGATCCTGATGATGGCATAGTTTGGGATTTCAGACCAAGGGTATATGCTGCCAAACATCTTCACATGGATTGATTCCTAGACCTAGGATTAGAGGTATATTGATATATAGGTTGGTTATTAAATGTACCATCATGACTAAACGTATGTGAACACTTGATTTATAATATGACCTAGGATCCACGAATAACCAAAGCTAGATTTGTGGTTTGGTCCACAATGAGAAACCCATACTATATGAATAAATAAATAACAACCATTTTGGGGAAAATGTTATTCTTTATTTCCATGATTTTTTAGTACAACATGATTACATGTATAAACTATTATATTTATAGGTTATTTCTTTAGACACCTTTTGGGATTTCATTATAAGTTTTATTCATACCCTACTCTAGTGACCATGGAACTTGGGTACCCCATAAGATATTACTTGTTTTTATGTTATACATTCCAGGCAATGTCATGAAAGTCAGTTGTGACGGTGATAATGGGTTGGAGGATGGGATTTCAAGAATGGGTTAGAATATAGGTCCATATCTAGAATCTTATATTGTTTTGGTCTTAGGGGGGTTCGTATTGAAATATTATCTCTTAGTGTATTCATAATATTGTAAAGAAGATGTAATGTGGTTACTTGTCGGTTCGGTCATATGGTGACCATTTATTATTAATGATGTATATTACATTTATTGATATTATTCCCATTTTTTATTAGTTTTTATGTTGGTATTATATCTCCATGGATACATTAAAGACTAATACTGCTAATTGGAAGCCTACAGTATAAGGGGAGGAACACTTGATTTCTTGTGGTGACATAGCCTGAATCACCACTCATAATGGATCTTGGGTCTGGGAGTTACATCATCAAGTAGTAACCCTAAATAAATACTTATATCCGCATAATATCCCAAATAATACTAAAATATATTAATTGGTAGTACATAAAACAAAAAAAAAATAAACTAGTGGTGTATAGGGAATATTTCTAACCAAAATAAAAGTGGGTTGAAAATGGATTACCTTGAGTTATAACTTCTTTGAAATCGATCTAACATTATGTATAATAAATTTAATTTAATCTTACATATATTATAGATTCATGATCATAACACTAATATCATATATGAACCACTAATATTATTTAAATATCATTTATTAATAATCCATTATTAAAATCGTTATTTCCAAGTGTTATCTACTTTATTTCTAATGGGAATTTTGGTTGAGTGGTTTTATTCAGTTTTACTTTGATTGTAGTTCCATAATATACATTTTTTAATATATATATAAATCTCATATTTATTCACAATATATATGGTTATAGTAATCCATATTTTAAAGAGATAGAGATATTATTTACACCATTAATGAAGACGGTAGGCCATACATTCTAGTGAACATTGATTCTTTTTTTTCTACATATGGAATGAAAGAATGGTATATAATAATTCACCTCTCCAAAATCAGTACTATGTCACTTATTATATATATATATTCATCAAATATATGCTTATTACTATCCTGGTAAAGAGAAAACAAAAAATGAATCGCTTCAATTAGTAGAGGTGGTAGTCCATAGTTATACAGAAGTGGAATTCTCATTTTTTGAAATATTATAAAGTAAGAATGTATATTTGATATTAAAATCCTAGTAGAGGCAGTAGTCCGCATATTTTCACGAGTGTTACATTCACTTACATTTTGATGGAAATAAGTTTGAATAATAAAGGTTGCATTAGAATAATAAAAATAAATAATATTTAGTATACAATAGATGTTAGTTTATGATTAATATCATTAATTTAGATGATGTAGAATAAAAAATAAAATTCGATCGGTTGGGTATGATCATTATCACTTCTCTGAGAAGTCTCATTTATATTCACTAATTAGGACCGTTTTAGTAGTGTTTTATAGATAAAATCACCAAAAAAACATGGATAAAAAAGACTATAATTTAAATTTTCTATGTATTTATCTATATATATTTATCAAGGTTTTGTAATTTTTAAAAATAAGGTATATCCTTTCATATGTGGGGGATATGACACAATTGTAAATTCAAAAAATATTACTATATGATAATTTCATACTAAAAAATGATACCAATTTGATAGAGGATAAACATATGGATATTATTTTGTATAAATATAAATATAAAATAGTATTTAGATAGGTTTAATTGGGAAACATAACCATGTATCTGAGTTTAACCCTCGATAAACCTTTTTTTGACCTTTCCTATTGTAATATATTCTTACTATTAGTTATGAGACATATTTAAGTTTACCTAATTAAAAATAATATATATTTGACTCATAATATTGAATCCATTTTATAAAATTCTCTCCATATAAGTGGTATAATATAATTTTAAAGGAAACATGAAATACTAGATTAAATATAGTTTTCAAAAATAATATTTTACCATGTATAAAAAGTATTTAAACTTCGATCCAATCAAAAATTAATTAAAATTACATCTATCTTATTATTAATAATATAAATGAACAAATTTTATATAAATGAATTTTTAAAAAAATTGAACTAAAGTAAATATTTAAATTAAATGACAGGCTTCAATAAAAATCACTATTTTTCACATTTTATTAAAAAATAAATCTTTTAAGAAAATTATTAAAAACATTATACAAGATAATTGTGGCTTAATGATTAATAAGATTAATATCATTTTTTCAGATGTATTTTAAAAATCTGCAAAAAATAAATTATATTATTTTATCTCAAAAAATAACCAAGAAAATTTTTGAAGGTAAAATGTTTTCTTAAAGAATATAATGAGGTTAATAAAAATTGAGAATATATTTATCAACATATTTTCCTAATATAAAACAATTTATTTTTTAAAATGTGGATATTTTGATTCAGTTTTCAAATTCAACAGATAATTTATAATGGTATATTCTATTACCATTCATTTAGACACACAGATTCATGTATTTTAAGCTATTGATAAGTTAAATTTATCATAATAGAAATATATTATAAAATATTAGGGTAATACTCTATGTGTATTTTATATGTTTAAAATCTACCTTCCATGTTATATTTCTTGAATAAAACTCCATTACCCTCTATGGGACTTACAATATTCGGTTCATCAACCATGTTAAAACATGGTCAGTATAAAAATTCTCATTGGTCAGTTGATATAAATTATGATCATATTTTACTCATGTTACATCACCCTATTTTTCAATGATAAAAAATATTCCTCAGGTTCTTGATGAATCCAACTATAACATCGAGTTTATGGGGTAAACTGTGTATCCTCTTCAAATATAACAATTTATGGAATTAGATAAACTTCTACCATAAGAACAAATTATCATTTTTGGCCTTGATATTATTTAGGATTAACATTCCTCCCATTTAATCCCTAATGTAAATGTTTTCATTCAAGGAAAATAGAATAATAGGCCAAAAAACTATCTATACTATAATATTATAAAATAATATCTCTAGGTTTCTTTATTATAATAAAAAATAATTATTTTTCTAATTCATAGAAAATGTTATCAAAATATAACAATTGTAAGATTTCTTAATAACCTAAAATCCCTATAATGGTATTTCTGGATATTTCATAGTAATTATCTAATATGGTATCCTTGAAACTATTTTTGATTGGATATTTTTTAGTTTAGTTGAAGTAATTTCTATGTAATAACCCCATAATTAATTATAGAGGTCACATATTTTCATAAATATCTAAACCTTATCTAACATGATATGATTCCACCCTTTAAAAGCACCATTCAATTTTTTTATACTAGGTGGTGTGAGTAGTGAAATACTTCCATAAAATATCAAATGATATATGAGTCTATGGATTATTTATTCACCACTCCCATAATATCAGAGAGTCTTCATAACCATTAAATGTTTATTTTATACTTATCTCTATAATAATTTAAAATTTTAAAATTTTTAATTATTTTTTTCATAAAAAATCATATCCATAATGACTTAATTTAACGAAAAATGTAATAGTGTAACTATAATTAGTAATTTTTTTGTACTCACTAGTCTAAATATATCACTATAAATGGGATTTAATAGTATACTAGACCATTAAAAATTCCTACCTAATCATTTCATTGACCTTTTTTCTATAAAAAGGATATTCACATTTTTAAAACGATTCATAATGGAATGAGTATAAGAATCCTTCTATATGGAGTCATCGACAGTGTCTGTTTTTATATTCCCAATGAAACAATACCAATAGAATCTATGATTAGAAGAAAATTTGAAACTATTATTTTAAATGATATAAATAATTTCTAAATATCAATATTTTTTGAAATATATGTTTTTTATACATATATATTATATATTTTTTATGAGTACTGATTATATTACAAAAACACATGACTGGGGAACTAGATAGATTACTTTCATTAGATAGTAGGTATCTAATTTTCAAATTGGGTGTAAGATATTAAAAATCAGTTATAAATAACTAATTCAGTGGTACTCTTCAAAAACATACCCTAATTAAATCATTTCTTCATAACTTGGGGAAATTGAATGCAAGAATGAGTGAGAACTGATTCTCACTTAGGGTAAACAAATTGGAGATACATAGGCATAACATGAACATATGGGCATGAAAACATGACTATAAAAAAAGATAACTATTCCCATTCTATCTAGTATTAGAATCACGAGTCGTGGAAAAGAGTTTATTTGTTCATAAGATATGAATCATAATGAAATAAAATAACATGAGATGTACTAACATAACATTAGAATAACAAATAGAATTTTGGAATAAACATAATTATATAAAATAATTTCCATAGTATTAAAGGCTCATTTATAAGGTTATATAGTGGTATAGAACTCCCCAAACCATCATAATAATCAAAGTTCACTCCCAAGACAATCATATTAGACCGGGTCCGTTTCAGAAATAGGTTCAATCCCCATTCCAGAACTGTCTTTCTCAAGAGATATAAATCATTACCCAATGCACTTGAGGGAGATCTTGGTCCCACCAATCACATTATTAAAATATTATATATTTCAACCACATTATCATAAAATATTTATCATATAATTACCCATTAAATGAAATGGGTTTCATAAAAATATCATCATATCATAACCTATGAAAAAATGACATGATTCATAATCATTTAACAATTTAATCATTACATTAACTATGAAAAAAGAATGTTTCATAATAATTTTTTCAATATATATCCAATGGAAGAGAAGCCAGTTTTATAAACATCATTTCATTAAAATGAATTAAAATAAATAATAAGAATGGTATTTTTGGTTCATATCCCAAAAAAAATCAACAGTTACATCAAAATATGTAATCTTATATAGTGAGTGGTTTTTAAATTAATATATCTTTAAAAAATTCTTAATGAAGATATATTTTCATTAAAAATACATTTTTTTAATTTAAAATATTTTTCAAATTCTTTTCATTAAAAATAAACATAAAAAATTATAAATGAATCATAAAAAATAATTAAAAAAATATATTAATTAAAATAATATTTCTTCTCTAAAAATACATTTAAAACATAAATTTTTTAAAAACCTATTATATGAAAATAAATATGAAAAATTATAATGGAGACATTAAAAAATATTGAAACCATATTATATTGATATTAACCATTTCACATTGAGAAAAAAAATAAAAAATAAAACATATTGAATTACATTCCATTGAAAATAAACATAGAAGCTTATAATTTAGTATTCATTTAAAAATTTTATCATGATGGTGAAAAATTAATTTCATGCAGTGCATGATAAAATAAGTTCTTATTCACATTTTTAGTAAAATATAAATAGGTAGGTTTTGGGAAATTATATAAAGAATCCTTTGAAAACACTTTTCAAAAATAAAAATTGGGTAAAAATGTATATAACAAGTATTAAGAGAAACTTTATAAACCATTTTGAGGACCATTATTAAATAAAAAGTATTTTCAACTAAAAACAATATTTTTTCAAGAAAATGTTTTTTTAACTATTTACCACATGAAGATATGATAGTGAAGGGGGAAAAGATGTTTTCACTAAATAACTAGAGGATAACAAAATTAATGGGTTTTCATGGAATATGGATCATATGATTTTATAATTAGAAACAAAGTTATAAACTATTTTGATAAATAATGAGATTGTAACATAATATCGTTATCACTTGGTTAATTTAAAAAAATATTACACATGAAGGAAGATCACTAAATGATAATTACAATATATTAATTATAAATATTTTGAAGATAACACATATCAACTGTGTTTTATATACACATCATAATGGATGATTTACTTATAAAATAACTTCTATATCAAAGGAGGTAAATTGAGTCAAAAAATTACCTTACCTCTTGAATAACAGTTTAATTATAAAACACATTAAAGGATGATACAATGATATAAATTAAAATAAATAAATAAGGATAATGACCATAATATAATTTAATGGTTTGTTTTTACCCAAGATAAAAAATTGTTGGTGAAAATGATATGTGTCTCATTGAAGTAAAAAGTGAGGTAGAAATTACTTACCTCAGGTCATGACATTCTTCATACCTATTCAATCCTCCAATATAATAAATATAAGATCATTATAAATATGTTAAATAAAACTAATAAAATATATCATACAATTTATGATTAACTTATCTATTTTTATTACCTTTTTAAGATTGATTATTTTTTGACGTCATGTTTCAGGCAATAACTACTTTATTATTCATTATTGTTTTTATTTTTTATTTTTTGGGTCCTAAATTATTGATCATTGTTTGATAATATTTAAAATAAAAATAATTTAATAATTATCATATTTATACATTAATTTTACATTTAATACCAATCATGAAATGTGATTTTTAAAAATGATCTACGATACAATCAAGGAGATGGTATGCTATACGTATGCCTAAGTAACATTTAAAATTTTCAATGATCATGATGAAATTTAGGTAAATAATATAAAAACATTCAATAATACGGATAATATCATAACTTCCATATTCTTTCTTGAATTTTTATTATATATATCATTCATATGGTGTACTGTTGAAAGGTGTGTCACATCGCCTTGTGAAGGTGGTAGTGCACATGATGTTATTATTTTTTAGTGACTATAATGGTATGAAATAACATTAAATATTAACTTTTAATAATTAAAAATATGTTATCAATATAAAAATTATTTCATATATACAACATCATTTCATTAACATAATCCTTATTATCTTCCTTGTAATGTGTTTGTGAAAATGAATCACATCACTTCCTACAGTGGTATTCTATGATACAGTTGACCGATGTGATATATCCCCAAATGAAAGGAAAGATTAAAAGGTAATATAAGATAATTTGAATCTTGAGGTATACTAATTATAAAAATATCATATATATACTTTATATTCATCCAAAACCCAATCACTAGTGGTGGTAATGGGAAAACTGAATGACATCGGTTCACGAGGCAACTGTCTCCTATACACACGATCAATGATTTCGTAACCCATTTCAGAAAATTAGAGATTTTTTCAAGTCATCATCTTAATGTATAAATCCCCAATAAATGGAAGATTTATAGGTTTTAATATTATAATATTATAATATAAATTTAATGAAGTATAATAGAAATAAAATAAAAAATATTAGTGAAGATCGTTACATATTTATTATTGTCCTAGGGAATGGATAAAAAAATATAGAGGGGTTAGTGGAGTTCTAAATAGTATCTTTAATTTATACCACCATATTTAAGGTATATGAGTTCAATATAATCCCCTTGATAATAATTATTTTATAAAAAATAACAAAAAAGAAAAAATTTATTGAACATATGGGATTTATTGTGTTTCAGTGATCATAAATCCCATAGTTCACTCCTCTAACACATTTCTCCACATTTTTGTTCATTTACACAATTAAATCCTTTTAATTGGGGTTCCCAGTAGATTAAATGTAGCTATTAATTAATAAAAAGGCATAAGATATTTCAAAAATAATCTCCCTTTATAAAATATATACATGTCATTAAGAGGGTCACTTATAATGAGTGTAGACAAACAATAGATGAATAAAAATTAACAAACTTTTACATCTCAAAGTTGCATGAAGATACTGGTAAAAGAATAATAGATATCTATAGAATATGATGATCTTCAATTAATTTGTCTTGATGATCATTGATTAAAAATATATATTTTTCATCATAATACGAGAAGATTGTGTAACACTTTGTTATGTACAACCATTCTTATTTAATGTTATCAGGGTATTCTTATTATTGTGTGTTATTTCTATATTTTACATGTATCTCTATGAATATATTTTTCTATAGATTAATGAAGTAGAAAAATAATCCCTTTATATATCATCTTTGAATATTAAAATAATGAATATTAGATAATCACCACAATTCAATTAATAATCTGTTGATATGCTGATATGAAAACCAATTAATAGAATGTGTTTATCCCTTCCAAATATGTAATATACTCATGAAATTGGGATTTCAGAGAGTTTTTTATTATTTCAACCTTTACATTAATATGAAAATTTATTTATATATAAATATTTATTTCCTTAAATTTAAAATACATTTTATAATATAGTCAAATTGAGTAATCTTCATATCAAGAGATTAAGAATGTAATCATGACATTCTTCCTCACAAATCATTTTTTATATGGAATCCATATTATATGACTATTGTTTATAAAATAATTTCAAAGATTTTATTTAATATCAAAAGGATATTTTTATTATTTTTCGATTATGTAAAAAGTTATTCAGCTTCCATATAATAACTTGTCTCATAAGATAATAGTTTTTCATAGATAAACACTGACTGAAATATCTAAATTTGTATAAGAAGAAGCTAGTATATATTCCTATTAAGATATTACCTAACATTTTGAGGTATAATTTTAGCATAGAGTTCTATTTTTCTAACTCTATGAAGGATAAAAAATTAGCACTTTTATTTTTGTATGATAAAAAGTATTTTCTAGAGATTGGGCACTTTACTCAGCATATGAAAAAAACTTCATTAAATATTATAATAAATTTACCTAATAAAACACAATCCCAAAAACATAAGATAATCTAATTAGAGTAAAAAATAAGGGGTTTTTAAATCATAAAATACATATAAATTATGATATGATGGAACCACATAAAACTAATTGAATAGAAAACTATAAATTTTTTAAATGTGATTTAAAAGAAATTTTTAATTTTTATTCCATTTTTTATTCTCATATTTTTAATTTAAAATTATCTTATTACTTATCCTTATTTTTTTATATAAAGATAATGTATAACAAATAAAAATAATAAAGTCATTATTGAACATGAATACCTATAAATTAATAAAATAACAGAATGTGAACAAAACATGGAATGATAATGTATTAAAAATAATGATTGAAATAAATCATTAAATAATTAACTAAAACCAAGAATAAATAATAAAAAAATTTGAATAAGGAACACACAGAAAATATAGATAAGAACATTCAATAAAATTACTAATGTAGTCAAATTTTTGAAACATATTAAAAAATTAATATAGGAATATAATAATTCATGTGTTTTTGAAAAACTATTAAGATGTTTCATTGAACAGAAAATCAAATAAAAATGATTCCTATGAATGTTTTTCAGTTGTTAGACATGAAAAAAAATTTAGAGGGGTTAATTTGAAGTATAGTGGCTGGCTAACATGTAATGAATATGTATGAAATTGGGTATCAACATATAAGGCCCCGGACTTAAACATTACTTAATCTAGAGTTATTACACGAATACACATTGAGGATCTTTTCATGTTTAGAGTTTTAGAAAATTATATCATAAATAAATAATTGAATTCCACATTTAAACAAGGAGGTTACATAAAAGACAGTATTAATTTTCTCCCATCAAGGAAACATATTTAAAATAAAATATGGAATCATTTTGACACTTCCTCAACACTATCATCACATCATGTACCTTTCCCTTGACATGTTAAAAACATTTCAAAAATATGGGATGAGCATAAAAAGATCAGTAAGGGATATAAAAATACGGAATGAGAACATTAATCCATGTATACATAAGAATCAATGAATTCATACTTTATTCATATAATATAAGAACTTTAACATGCCTCAAAAAATTATATGGTTTATGAATAAATCATAGAAATCATAAGACATAATGGTAACATAAGGCATTCATAAAATTCTTACGTAGGGAGTAACCCTTATGGTTACGTTTGGAATACCCATTACAGTATATTCCCTAAATCACTTCGGACAAACCTTAGAGTTTAACTCTTCGTGTTACCAAATTCATTGGAGAGCTATTCAGGATCACCCACCCTTAGTTTATCACAGAACCACCCATCTTCATAAAAAATGCCCACGAACCATAACATAATCGTATCACATAAAGCAAGCATAAAGGAAACATAACATTTCGACATTTCAATCATAAGATTTCAAAAACTAATTGATATTATCAAAACATTATCAAAACCATTTTCAATACCAAAATAAAAGAAAATAAAACATGGTATTTATTTTTTATTTAAAAAAATTTATGGCATGTAGAGGAAGCCGAAACTCAAATAATGGTCACGGGGGAGGAGAAGTCGTTGTCGCCGCATACGTAAGACAAAAACATTCCCTTTTTTTTAGTAAAATTCTTCGTATAAAAATATTTTTTTTGAATAAATGTAAAAGTCAAAGGGGTTTATACACCGTATAAAATAAAGTTCTGTATGAAACAAAATATACCTCAATGAAAGGAGATTGAGAAGAAGTCCCTTACCTCATGTCCGACTTGACTCGATTTTTCTATAATCTCCTGAATAATAAATTAGAGTTAATTTATACTTTCTTAATAACCTTTTTCATGTTCATTATTCCTTTTATATCACTTATTACCATGTAACGAACATTATGTAATTATTTATGTTAATAATGGTCGTTTTGTTGTTCTTTGGTACTTGAGTCAAAAATAAACTTCTTATCATTAAAAGTTGTTCATGTAGTAAAATATCCATTATATCCAGAATTATATTCATGATTTAGATATCATATATATCATATATATCCAGTATATACATGCATTTATAATATTACATAACATTTAAAGGTAAGAAATGAAATGCACTGTTAATGGAGATGGTAAACCGTACGTACACATGAAAACTACTTTCATTTCTATTTCATCATTAATGGAATGAAATAAAAATTATATAAAGGTTTATTATAATTCCAGTATACTATCATATATAATATCATTAACTCCATCCTTTATACATCCCACATAGGGAATTAACGATTCAAATCACTTTGATGGGGCGGTAGTCCGCACTTCCTAAAATGAAATTATCGCGTTTACCCATAATGGAAACCATAAAGGTATGCCATAAATGAAAAATACAGAATCATAAGGAAAACATAAATCTAATATATATCATATATAAATTAGTTAAATCTTAATGGCCACCATAAAATGTGTTAAATGAAGATTGAAAAATCATCATTTCGTGAGGCAGCAATTCGCCACTCATAGAAATAGTATGTTCTTTAACCATTAGACAGTGGTGTGTGTATGTGTAAATCAAATAATTCTCATAACAACATCCTAGTATATTTAATATACTGTTTTTTTACAAAAGATTGGAATAAAAAAATTTAGGGGGTTTGGGAAGAAAAATAAAACAAAATAACATAAGAGAAGACAATACCTTTCAATCGGGAAACTCCCCTTCGTTTGAACCAAAAGGGATTCTTGAAGAACTTTCTGCCTAAGGTAAGGCTTATATGATGAATGGAGGGATGTGGAGTGATAAAATGAGCAGATTTTGGTTGATCCAATGGCTTGAGAGGTGTGGGAAAGGGGTGTAGAGGTGGGGGTCCTTTTATAAGAGGGAGGATGGGCACTCATGGAAAGTCTTGAAATGTTACTTTATTATAAATTGATTTTCGGTTTATAAAGGTCCCAAAATGATATATTTTTAGGATAATATACCCATCCAATAGGTTTTTGAGATGTTTATGTCTTAGATTTTAAATTATCTTTTCATTTTATTTAAATCATTCATTAATGAGGTAATCACTACATCATCATGGTGTCATAAGTATATTTATTTATTTAATGTCTAAAGATTTTAAAAAAATACCATCATGTAGGAAATGTTTTTATCTTTACAATTACAATTTATAGTCTAAAATATAATGTATTTAGAGTAAATTTAATTTTTTTTACTTAGGTGTTACATACTTTTGTTATATACTCCTTTCTTTAAAAATAAAATGATAAAATGTCACTATTACACAAAAGTGATTCCATGGGGTCCCTATGTTGGAACAGGGCATCCCATTATCGGCCATGACACAACCAGTAGCATTAGGACACATTTTGGGGTCATTTTATATTATTATGATATTATTTTATTACCCATAACTACCCGATTACTAATTAATCACGATGATTGAAGATAATTACCGTCGATACTATTCATAATGTCAAAAAACAAAAGAGTCTTAATTATATAATTTCGACTTAATGATTAAAAATATGGAATCCATATTACCAAATTTCAAACACAGAAATTGCGGTAATTAATTTAAAACTAACTCATGTTGTCAAAACAAATAGAGGGGTTTTTTGAAACAATATCTATCAAAAGTTTGACACTTGTTTATGCCCAATTCCAAAGTGAAATTAATTACAATGACCAAAATTGGCTTAAATGGTAAAAATATATTCCAATTAAAATTTAATATGAATTAAAAGGAAAATATATCTATATAATTAAATTATATGAAAAAATAGTTTTGAAGTAAAATGCAGTATTTTTCTCTATTCATTAAAAAATTAAAATTGTCAGAAAAATACCAAAAATTTATCCAAATTAAATTTAAATGTCCCAATCCTAAATAATAAGTTTATTTTGAAAAATATTTCATATTAAATTTTTGAAATTTTTATTTAAAAAATATTTTCCATCAAAAGGCGGTAAAACGATCTTTTAAAAAATATTAGAGTATTCTAGGATTAAGATTGGATTTATTCTCATTTTAAGCCTCTAAAACACTATCTAATTCATAAATATACACAGATATGAAAATCTATAATTCTTTACTCTCTTGTGATGTTACATCATTCCCCCCTTTAGAAAATTGATTCCGTGCAATTTATTTACTTATCGAATAAGTTGGGGTATTTATCACGCATTGCATTTTCAGATTCCCATGTTGCCTCTTAAATCATGTGGTTATTCCTAAAATCCTTTACTTGATGACTAATCCAATTACGAAATACTTTCTCCAGGTGTTCAAGAATCTGGACCAGTTTTTCCTCATAAGATATATTCTCTTCCATATAAACTACCTCTGGAATCAATACATGAGATGGATCTGGCACGTACTTTCTTAACTTTGAAACATGAAAAACATTATGTACCTGAGATAAAATCGGAGATAATCCACTCAGTATACCACTTATCCAACTCTCTCTATAATTTCATATGGTCCAATGAACCTTGGACTTCTCATTCCTTTCTAACCAAATCGCATCAAACATTTCCATGGTGAAACATTGAGGAAGACATGATCACCTACATAAAAAGAGAGATCCTTCCTCCTGTTGTCCGCATAACGTTTCTCCCTGATCTGAGTTGTTCTCATGTGTTTCTGTATCAATTGATCTTTTTCTGCCAACTCTTCTACCGATTATGGTCACATCAACTTCCTTTCACCTACTTCATCGCAAAAACCTCTAGTTTGACACTGCTTACTATATAATGTCTCAAGTGGTTCCATCTGTATACTGGAAAGAAAACTGTTATTATAAGAAAAATCAACCAATGAAAGATGCAGGTCCCAACTTCCATGATATTTGATCGCAAAAGCACGTAGAATATCCTCAAATGTCTGAATTTTTCGTTCTGATTTCCCATCTGATTGAGGATGAAAACCTGTACTAACATTTAATTCACTACCCAATTACTTCTGAAGGCCGTTCCATAAGTTAGAAGTAAACTTGGGATCACGATCAGATATAATGTAGTGGGGAACTCCATATAACTTGACCATCTATTTAAGATACAAATGAGAAAGTTGATATAGGGAGAAAGTATCTCCTATAGCAATAAAATGAGCATATTTAGTCAAGCAATCAACAATAACCCAGATTGCATTATTACCTCAAGGTGTCTTCGGCAACCCCACAATGAAGTACATGGATATATTCAACCATTTACACTCTGGCACTAGTAAAGGCTGAAGCATGCCTTTTGGAAACTGCTGCTTTGATTTGACCTGTTTATAAGTCAAACACTTCACAGTAAAATTAGAAATATCTCTTTTCATTCCATCCCACCAGTAATACTCCCGAAGATCTCTATATTTCATAGTACTTCCTCAATGAACTGAAAATGGAGAACTATGAACTTCACATAAAAACTCTCTCTTCAACTGTGAATCACAAGGCACACACAATCTTTTTTCAAATCTCAAAACACAATCATTATCAATGTTGAATTCAAGCAACATACCCTTTTGAACTAGCTCTACCTTTTTTTGCAACCCACTGTCTTTCTTTTGCACTTGCTTAATTCTGTCTAATAGAGATAGTCTCACTGACACCTCTATCAAAATAGATGAACTCCCTGCACCAACAACTTCTATTCCAATGTTCATCAAATCCTTAACCAAAGGATCACGTTCCAAACCTAACATGGTTAATGAAGCATTACTTTTTCGACTCAAAGCATCATCCACTTTATTTTCTTTTCCCGGATGGTAATGAATTGTACAATCATAATCCTTAATTAATTCTAGCCATCTACTTTTTCTCATGTTCAATTCATTCTGAGTGAATATATAATTTAAAATTTTGTGATCGGTATATATGTCACACTTTACTCCATACAAAGGATGCCTCCAAAATTTTAAAGCAAAAACAACAACAGATAATTCAAAATCATGTGAAGGGTAATTTACCTCATGAGTTTTCAACTTACATGAAGCACAAGAAATTACCTGATCATTCTACATTAGGATATAACCATGTCCTTTTAAGGAATCATCCTTGTAGATAAAAAACTCACCATTCCTCGAAGGTAGTGCCAAAACAGGAGCATTCACCAATCATTTTTTCAATTCCTAAAAACAATCTCCACATTCTTTTTTCCAGATGAACTTAACACCCTTCTGAGTTAGCTTAGTCAATCGGCTAGACAACCGAGCAATGTTTTTAAAAAACCTTCTTTAATAGCTTTCCAAACCAAGAAAACTATTAATATCGGTTACATTTGTGGGTCTTGGCCATTCTTCAACAACTTTTGATTTTACAGGATCAACAATTATTCCATCTTTAAAAACAATGTGACCAATGAAAGAAATTTGTTACAACCAAAATTCACACTTGCTGAATTTCCCATACAATTTATTTTTTAGGGTTTTCAAAATAACCCTTAAATGACTTTAATGCTCCTATTTACTTTTAGAAAACACCAAAATATCATCAATGAAAACAACCACAAACTTATCAATGAACTCATGGAAAATTACATTCATATCGTCCAGGAATACAGCAGGTGCATTGGTTAACCCAAAAGGCATTACTACAAATTCATAATAGCCATATCTTTTACGAAACACAGTCTTCAGAATATCTTATTCCTTTACCATCAACTGATGGTTCCCCGATCTCAAGTTAATATTTGAAAAATACTTAGCTCCATGGAGCTGATAAAACTAATCATCGATATGAGGCAAATAATTTTTTTTTAATAGTGATGTTATTCAAGTCTCTATAATCAGTGGAAAGTCTCATTGAACCATCTTTCTTTTTAACAAATAAGACAGGGTCACCACATGGTGATGTGCTAGGTCAAATGAAACCTTTATCTAATAAATCATGAAATTCCTCCTTCAACACTAACAGTTCAATTTGAGCCATTGGATAAGGGGGTTTTGAAATTGGATTAGTATCAGGAACTAAGTCAATAGTAAATTCAACATCCCGATCTGGTATTAATCTAGGCAACTCGTTAGGATAAACATCAGTATACTAATTTACCATTGGCACATCATTAATCTGAATGGTTCCTTTTTTTTCAACAATATGTGAAAGGTAACATTAATTTCCATATTTTACAAGTTTCACATCCTCTTTATATGTTATAAACAGTAAGGGTTCATTCTTGTACACAAACCAAAAGTCTTTCTGAAAATAAAATTCTTTATCTATACAATAAATCTTATCATTGTAAATAGATAGCCAATCAATACCCAGGATAATATCAAACTCTACTAGAGGTAAAATAATAAGTTTTGAAAGTATATTCTTTCCACGGATAAGTATAGGAAGATTCTTAAAAATTGTGTTTGCCTCAACATTTCCCCCAGGAGTTTTTAGCACAAGCTCAGGGGTCATATTTTGAGATGGAATTTCTAATTTACTAGAAATATTTTCAGAGATGAAATAATCTGTAGACCATGAATCAAACAACACATTGGAATAATCTGAAAAAACAAACAAAGTATCTCATACCACTTCATTTGATGGCCCAACATCTGCTGAAGTAGTTGCACATGATTTCACCACTCCTTTCTGATTGTAGTCTGACTACTTCCCATAATTCGAGCTCTTTGTCAAACAATCATTTGCATAATGACACATCCCATTGCACTTGAAACATTTCACAAACTTTAAATAAAATTTGGGCTTACCATCACCCTGATCTTTTTCAGTGCAATCACGAGCCTTATGTCCCATCTTACCACATCAGTAGCACATTCCAGAATTCAAAAGAAATTCCCCAGCATGATTTTTACCACATTTATCACAAACTAAAAACTTAGTTTTCATAACATCAAACCTTTTTGAAGGATTCTTCCCTTTCTCGAACCACCTCGGTCTCTTCTTCTGTTGGTTGTTATAGAACACTTGATCACCAGAAAACTCCATTTCCACCTTCTCAGCACATCGATGAAGATTTTCATAACTTTTGAACTCGCGAGAAGCTAATGCCATATGATATTTTGGCATTAATCCTGAGAAAAAATGATCGATTTTACTATCAAGGTCTCAGATAAAATTTGGAGCATACCTAGCCAATCAATTGAACTTTTCTTCATAAGCAGACACTGAGTTGTCCCCTTACTTCAATTCCAAGAATGGTTTTTCCATCCTAAGTTGAACATCCTTAGGAAAATATTACTCAAGAAACATACCTTTGAATTCAACCCAGTCAAGAGCATCAATCTCATCAGAATCCCTGATATTCTAACCATCGACCACCATTGATCTGCTTCACCCTCCAAACACTAAACAACAAGACTAACATTTTGATTTTCTGAACACCCCAAGACATACAAAAATCTTCTCTAGTGCTTTAATCCACCCTTCAGCTATTATTGGGTCATATTATTCTCTGAATGATTGGGGGATGTTGCCTCCTGAAATGTTCCCCCACTAACATGTTCCTCTGCAGTTGATCTGGATGATCTCTTGCATGGATACCACCACCATTTATCACTTGACTCAATTGCACCATTAGTACAACCAATAGTTCATTTCCAATTATGACCATCTTAGGATGCTGATTTTGAGGTTTATATCCTTCTGTATGCCTTCCTAGCACTGCTTACCTGTTTCCTCTGCGGAAACCCATTCTGAACAAACATGTCTTAGATAAAGAAAAATGGTAATCTTCAAATGCTATATAATTTCAATTTTACCATGAAAAAATATTTTTGGATAATCATTTAATATAATTTTAACTCCTAAATTTATCTAAAGAGACCTTTGATACCAAATATATGGCCCCGGCCTTAAACATTACTTAATGTTGAGTTATTACAGCAATATACATTCAGGATCTTTTCAGGTTTATAGTTTTATAGAATTAGATCATAAATCATGCATTGCATTCCACATTTAAACAAGGTGGTTACATAAAAGACAGTATTCATTTTCTCCCATCAAGTAAAATATTTAAAATAAAAAATGGATTCTTTTTTGAAAACTTCCTTGACATTATCATCATATCATTTACCTTTCCCTTGACCTGTGAAAAAAATTTCAAAAACATGGGAAGATCATAAAAAGATTAGAAATGGATATAAAACAACGGAATGAAAACATTAGTCCATGTATACATAATAATCAATGAAATCATACTTTATTCCTAGAATATATGCACTTTAACATACCTAACGAAATCATACAGTTTATGAATAACACATAGAAATCATAATACATAAATGTAACTTGTGGCGTTTATAACATTATTACGTAGGGAGTAACCCTCATGGTTACATTTGGAATACCCATTACTGTATATTCCCTAAATCTCTTCAGAGAAATCTTAGCGTTTAACTCCTTCACGTTACCCAATGCATTTGAGAGCTATATCGGGCTCACCCGCCCTTAGTTTATCATGAAACCACCCGTCTTCATAAACAATTCCATGAACCACAACATAATCGTATCACATAAAATATTAATAAATGAAACATAACATTTACACATTTTAATCACAAGATATCAAAAACACACTGATATAATAAAATCATTATCAAAACCATTTTAAATACCAAAATAAATGAAAATTAAAACATGGAATTTATTTTTCATTTAAAAAAATGTTATGGCTTATAGAGGAAGCTGAAACTCAAATAATGGTCACGTCGGCGAAGAAGTCGTTGTCGCCGCATACATACAACAAAAACATTCACTTTTTTCATTTTGTAAAATTCTTCATATAAAAGGATTCCTTTTTAATTAAAGTTACACTTAGAATGGGTTTATACAACGTATAAAAAAAATTTGTATAAAACAAAATATGCCTCAATAAAAGGAGATTGAGACGAAGTCCCTTACCTCGTGTCCAACTTGACTCGATGATTCTTTAATCACCTAAATAAAAAAAAATAGTTAATTTCTATATTCTAAAGAACCTTTTTGAAGTTAATTATTCCTTTTATATCACTTATTACCAAGTTATGAACATTATGTAATTATTTATGTTAATAAGAGTCGTTTTTTTGATCTTTGGTAATTGAGTCAAAAATAAACTTCTTATAATTACAAGTTTTTCATGTTGTAAAATATCCATTATATAAAAAATTATATTCATGATGTAGATATCATATATATAATATATATCCAATATATACATGCATTTATAATATTACATAACATTTAGAGGTATGAAATGAAATGCATCTTTCATGGAGACGGTAAGTCGTACGTACGCATAAATGCTACTTTCATTTCTATTTAATATTTAATAGAATGAAATCATAATTATACAAATTTATATTGTAATTCCAGTAAAATATAATATATAATATCATTAAATCCATCCTTTATACATCCCACATATGGAATTAACGATTCAAATAACTTTGAGGGGGCGGAAGTCTGCACTTCCTAAAACAAAATTATCGCATTTACCCATATTGGAAACCATAAAGGTATGCCATAAATGAAAAATACATAATCATAAGGAAAAAATAAACATAATATATATCATATATAATTATAGTGACATCTTAATGCCCACCATGAAAGGTGTTAAAAGAATATTTAACAATCATCGTTTCGTGAGGCAGTAATTCGCCACTCGCAGAAAGAGTATGTTCTTTACCATTAGACAAAGGTGTGTGTAATTGTAAATCATATCCTTCTCATAAAAAAATCCTAATATATTTAATATACTGGTGTTGTTACAAAATATTGGAATATAAATATTTTATGGTGTTTGGGAAGAAAAATAAAATAAAAGAACATAAGAGAAGACATTATCTTTAAATTGGGTAACTCCCCTTGGTTTGAACCAAAATGGTTTCTTGAAGATATTTCATCCTAAGGTAAGTCTTCTATAATTATGAGAGGGATGTGGAGAGATTAAAGGGGAAAATTTTGGTCAAGCCAATGGGTTGAGAGGTGTGGGTAAGGGGGGTAGAGGTGGGGGGCTTTTATAAGAGGGAGGAGGGGCACTCTTGGAAAGTCTTGAAATGTTACTTTATTATAAAATGCTTTTCGGATTTTAAAGGTAAAAAAATGATATATTTAGAGGATAATGTGATAAGGGTTTTAAATCCACCCATCTAATAGGTTTTTGAAATGTGTATGTCTTAGATGATACATTATATTTTCATTTTATTTAAATCATTCATTAATGAGGTAATCACTAAATCATCATGCTGTCATAAATAAATTTATTTATTTAATGTCTAAAAATAATAAAAAATTACCAGGACGTAGGAATTTTTTTTCATTCCAATGACTATTTATAGTCTAAGATATCATTTATTTAGACAAAATATAAATTGTTTTAATTATGTCTTTAATAATTTTGTTATATTTTCCTTTCTTTAAAAATAAAATGATAAAATGTCACTATCACACAAAAGTGATTCCATGGGGTCCCTAAGTTGGCACATGGAATCCCATGGTCGGACATGACACAACCAGTAGCATTAGGACACATGTTAGGGTCATTTTATATTATTATGATATAATTTTATTACTCTTAACTACCCGATTACTAATTAATCACGATGATTAAATATAATTACAATCGTTACTATTCATAATATTAAAAAACAAGAGTCTTAATTACATCAATTGGACCTTTTGATTCCAAATATGGGATCCATTTTACCAAATTCCAGACACAAAAATTTCAGTAATTAAATTAAAAATAATTCCCGTTGTCAAAGCAAATAGTGGGTTTTTTTTGAAACAATATCTATCAAATGTTTAACAATTGTTTATGCCCATTTCCAAAGTGAAGTTAATTTAAATGACCATAATTGGATTAAATGTTAAAAATATATTCTAATTAAACATTTAAAATAACAATATATCTATATATTTAAATTATATGAAAAAGCAGTTTTGAGGTAAAATGAAGTATTTTTCTCTATTCATTAAAAAATTAACATTTTCAGAAAAATACAAAAAATTTATCCAAAGTAAATTTTAATGTCCCAATCCTATAGAATTAGTTTATTTTGACAAATAGATCTTATAAAATTCTAAACAGCTTGATTTAAAAAAGGATTGCCATCAAAAGGCAGTAAAACGATCTTCTTAAAAATATTAGAGTATTCAATGCTTAAGAATATATTTATTCTCATTTTATGCCACTAAAACATTATTTAATTCATAAACTGACATGGATATGAAAAAACGAAATTCATTACTTATATGGTATGTTACACAACACGTTATCCAATAACAAAAACAAGTGTGATTAAAGATAATCTATGTCTCACATTATGACTTCAATAAATCATTATTGATGGGGAGTAAATTTTGAGAGTTTTTTTACCGAGCTCTCACTATATCATATTAATATACAAGGATAATGTATAACCTATAATAGGGTTCATGTAATTATATTAAAAATTATTCTGTATGCTATAAATTTTAACATATGTAAATTTTATATTGGTCAAAAATATCATTGATACATTGAGAGGTAGTTGCATATCAGTCAATAATAGAAGGCTTGGGGACATGTTTCACATTACATTGAAATAAATATTATAAAAATGTGCCAATTCACATAACTAGGAAAATAATTCAGTAATGTAAGAGTGTTTTCAAATGGTCTCAGACACCTTAATAAAAATTTCAAAACATATTTTGAAAATTAGATTTCCTGTAATAACTGATAACTAGATTATTCATTGAATTAATCAAATTATTAGAGAAACTACATCAATTATCCATAGGAAAAATTATTTTTAATTTAAATTTTGTTGATTTTTATGTAGTTAAATAAATATGTGTTCAAATTTCTTTTTCTTTTTCATATTCAAATGATTCTAGATTAAGATTACACACCCCCTACAAAAAAATTTAAAATATCTTCTCAAAATAATCTAATATTTTTTCTAATGATCCGGTCAATTTTTTTGTACACTGATAATAAAACAAGTATCCATGTGAACTTATACAATAATATTATATTTTCCAGCTCCTGTATTCTATGTTAATGATCTGATCCATATTAAATACCGATCCTATGAAATGATACAGATTTGTTGAAAAATAGGCAGTCATTTATCTTTGAGAATCATATATTTCCTGATGATCTTGAATCATTTCCTGGGAAATATGTTCACATTTCATTGATGAATTTTTTATTTCACTATGTCTAATTATAGAGACACACCATCCCATTTTGAATGTAAAACTACCGTATTTTTGGATTCTACTAAAGGATCTATACAAAACATTTCTAACACTAATTTAACCAATAACATAACTTTATGAACATAATTAATATTATATTTGATTACATGGAATGTCATAATACCAATTCCATACACAAATAATTGAACCTTCATTGATTCAACATCATACATTAATTTATATTACCATTCTCACAATATTTTATTAACACTATCTAATTATATTATGATAATTAATAAAAAAATATATTGTTCAAGAATATGGGAATGATATCTTGATTAACTTATATAATTCTATTGTCCTCAACCTATTGGTTTACATGAACCTTAGGTATCCACTATACACATGATATTTCAACATGTTATTGTAAAACTCTCCTATTTTCAACAAGATACATTATATATTCTGGTTCTTCTTTCTCTTCTTTAGTAGGATCATGTTTACTTGAAATACAAATACATTTTGTTCTAACTCTTCTATTCATATCCTAGGACACAAATACATCATATATAGGTATTACACATAACTCTATTAAAATGGTCTTACCTTTATTAACATTAACCATCATAGTAATGTCCAAGGATAATTAATATCTTGTAGTAGAAGTATGTATATCATTAGACTAAACTATTATATAAGAATGATGTGAAATGACTTGAGGGGAAATTTTTATCTATATTGAACCACAAAACATATTCCTCTTAACATATAATAAATATTTTCCTTATCAATAAGATCCCATACATAAAAAATTTATATTGTTATTTTTATAGAAACATCTAAGATTGTTCAATTTTATGAAATAACGACACTAGAAATTTCCATTAAAGATAAAATTCCATGAGTCTAATTGGGTTCTACATAAATTTAATTATATGAATATAAAAGTAATTATTTATTTAAATAATAATTCAAATACATTTTTTAACAAGATTCCTCCTCTTAAATTGAAAATTCTATGAAAATGGGTTTTGGACATATACCTCTAGAATGATAGCAACGTTATTGAAAACTGTAATCAACATCCTTAAAATGGTTAAAAATAAATTGAATTATTTTATACATGAAATAGAGGTATAATAATTTAACATTATAGATTCACAAGTTTCTCAATCATAAATTTTTTTTGTAATGTAATATCATGAAACCTAACTATATTGAACATTCCATTTTATTGATAAATAAAAATCCAAACAAAAATTATAATACCCTTTCATTACCGATCTAAAGCATTCATCATCTTATTCTCAATATCAGTCATTCCAAACAATGGAATCATCATTTGAATGAAACATAATTCATTTGTAGTGAGTAAATAAGTATTTATGTATATATAACCTTTATAAGGGAATTTAATGAATACATCTATTTATGTAGATGTTATTGAAAATATTTCCAATTTTATAGTCGTGGTAATTACAAATTCATTGTCATAAAATGAAAAAAATCATGATATATTAAATATGATGATCTTTTTTCTCAAAAACAATCTCAGTTCATTTTTCATAAAAAATTAATTCCCAGCCATAATGATTTATGACTTTTATCAGTTTCATATCAGTGTCATCTATCCAACCAAAATCTATTTCTCTTTCACTTTTATCATCCCATTACATAATTGGATATTTGATCGTAATTATGTAATAACTATTAGATATTTGGAGATTTCCATTTTAAATGAGGTTTGGATTATATGAGGGTTAGGGAAGAAGTTCAGTTAGAAAATATTTCAATTTCCATGGGTTTATAATAGTTTCACACATAGAATTGAATTACTTTGTTTTATTTTAGAGTAATCAATGTGTCGTTCATTGTGATATGCATATTAATCATTTCAAAAATGGGGTTAGGTTCCCTTTTTCAATGTTACAAATACATACAATATTGGTAAATAATATTAAAAAAATAATGTAAATAAGATATTAATTAAATTAAAAAACATGGTACTAAATAATATTGAAATAAAAATAAGTAGAATAAAATATTCCAAATAGAGAATTGATAATATCAAATATGTAATAATGAAATTGTTTAGTAATAATTTATTCTAATTTTTTTTCTAGGCCATATAATTCTTTTGTTATTACATCTTATTGTTCATGATCTATTAAGAAATTATTTCTCAAATCAATGTGCATTTTCAATAATAGTTCACTAGGATGATTGAAGTGTTTATAGTACTTATAATATATAATTTGATTGTAAGACAACAAAATTAAAATCCAAAAACCATTAGCATGGGTGTCATCCATAAAAAATGTCCACAAAAATATCTTGATGCATTATACTCAGCTTAAGATGTTGATAATCCAACAATGTGTTGTTTCCTACTTGATGATGATAATATATAATTAACGATAAAATGACTAGTTTTGAGCTGACTTCTATATCCAATTTACACCAAACAAAATTGGCATCTGAATATGATATTAAATTGGAGTCATCGGTTTTTTTAAAAATTATATAAGGAAGAATATATCCATTTAAATATATTATAATTACTTTTACATCATTTAAATGAGATTATTTTTTATTAGATTGAAATTTCCATAAATAAACTATTAATACCATAATAGTCGGTCTACATGAAATAAGTTATTCTATGCTCATAATGATTCACTTATACATCTTGATGTCAAATGGGTTTCCAACCTAAAAACATTGTGATTATAAATGGAGATAAATGGAGTTGAGTAATTCATATAATTTTCATATTCAAGAGGGATTATGATTGCATATTATATATCCTCAGGGGAAAAGGACTCTTTAATGTTTATTCCTTTTTCTTGATTATAAACATTTTCAACTATTCCATATTTATTTCTAGTGATTAAAAAATTATCTTATTATAATTATCTAAATACCCACTGGTCTTTCAACTAATTCCCATAAATTGTTCATTTTGAAATAATATGACCCATATTTCATATCTAAAATAAATGTTTCATATGAGAAATATTCTTTTATTGTTATGGGTTGTAGTTGGGAAAAATGGTATAGAAATAAACATTGTTTCCAATTTATGATCGGGATAATCTGAAATAAAATAATTTTTAAAATAATTTATCAAATAATGAAAATTAAAATTTCATAATATTCTATACCAAATCCATTATTCCTCATCATTAAAATTAAATCAAATAACATTTTTTCTATAAAATTTATCAATATCTAATGTATGAAATTTATTGTTTCTGGGAACCCTAAAATTGAGATATTTTTCATTGATAATTAAACTATAATTTTTATAAAGACCATGTGAATAACCATCAACAAATAATTGATAAATACTTATCAGGTTTTTCTTTATGAATTTAATATGAAGAAAAATTTAGATGATGATATATTGTGGATTTATAAAAAATATAATGAAAATAATTATTCCATTTTTAATTTTTCCAATCATGACATTTCCTTTATCAATCTATGATACTGAATATAATTTTTATAAATCTACACACATGTTTATTGAATAATCCTTATCAATAAACCATTTTTCATTTCTTTTCATGTGTCTAGTTCGCAAAAATAAAAAATCATGTACATTTTTGTGGTGACTAAATAATATTTGGCCAGAAAGGTCAAACATAAAAGTCATGTGGATCGAAATCTGTTTTTATTCTCTAGAAACATTAGGATAAATCTTTGGAAAACAATTTGTAAATAATTTTTTTAATAAATAATTTATATATTATTCTCATTGTAGATATTATCATAATTCTCTATTTCCTTACAATGAAATAATGTAATCTTTTATAGGTTCTTTTATATCGATATAGAAAATATTTGTTTTAATAAAAGCTGTTCACACAGACATAATATTCAAAAATATTATTTTTGGTGTTAATTTTGAGAAATTATTTTTTAAGTAATCCTCACCTATAGTGAAAAAACTTGAATCATGTTTGATGATTGAACCTCTTTATATTGGTTATCAATTTTGTTAGTCTATTTAGTAAATGCTGAAGAATAACTTTCCAAATAACCATTAACTCTATATTTTTTAATGTTCTGCAATTAATTGAAAATTCGTTATAGGTATTCTTGAGAAACTTATTTTTATTTTTATAACATCCATATTTAGTTTCTAATATGGTAAAATATTAATTTATGTTTCCATATGAGAAAATTATATTTTTCGATTCATGTCTAAGCTCAAAATAATAATAAGACAGAACCACATACGAATGATCCATGGCAAGAATGATGGGAGTTTTATTTAGAATTTTATATTCAAATTCTAAATATATAAATTTTTTAAATTATTTAAGGGAACTCCACGTAGACTTTATATAATTATTGGGTTTATTCATATCTCCAGTCATCCTTAAGAACATTTTTCAGACATTTTATTTTCATGCAATTATGGATAGTGTGACTTAGTATCTCTTAAATTATAAATCTCACAACATCGAATGTATTTCGATCTCTTATATTAAATCTCATACTTTTAATGTACTAATGAAACCTATTCTCTTATTATAGAACATTCAAATCATTCAAGAATACTGTGAAGGTTAATCCAATCATCTAAAATTTCTTGAGGAATACTGCTCTTTATATTTTTTATAAATTTTTATTCCATTTTTTATTTGGAATATTTAGAATGAAAAAGGTTCATAGAAAAATTTTATTTTTTAATAATTTTTATTATAAATCCTAATCATGTATTTATATTTAATACATTTTAATATTTCAAGTGAAATGTTTTATTTTAAAAATATTTACAGTTGTAGGTTTTTCTATGGTATTTGATATTGCACTACATTTTGGTTATAAAGCTCATAGAAACTTCTATATTTAAATGTGAAAAGTATTTGGTGTTATTATAACATTAACATTGTTAACAATCTCTGTGAGTCCTTCATTTAATTGAGAAACACTTTCCCACTCATCAGTTATAATTGTGTTGAACATTTTTTGGGTTGTATAATAATTTAGGGACTTCACATTTTCTATGCCATCATACATAGATGCTATAATAGTCCAAATTTCAAGACATGTTTGACACTATGTTTCCCAATTAAACTCATCTTGATGTAGTCCAAAAATGATAGCATTCATATATTTGGTATTACAAAAATTGATTTTTTTTATTATCAATATAATTTTTTTATTTATTTCAAATTTCTTAAGTTTTATTGGAATAAGAAAAACATTTAAGCCTAGAAATTTGAAATAGATATTCATATAATCCTATAAAGAACCACAATTTTTACCAATAAAAAACGGTGCTCTAATCATTTTCATACATTCTATACTATCATTGAGATCAAACTTATGGATGAAGGTCTTTGGACTACAACCATTAGTAGTTGTGAATGTTTAACTCATCATCTATGATATGTAATATTTTATTAAATAATGGCTAACTGAAAAATCCAAAGGGAGGTGAATAGTGTTCCTAAAACATTATTAAATCCTAACCACTATCTTCATGGTATGGGATTTCTAATACTTTTCTTACTAAAAATAAATAGAAGAAATATAAAAACACAGTGTATGTATATTAGAGATAATAGATTTATAGAGATTCTGGGAAACAAATCACCTAGTAGACTCTACTGAATCTCAACTCCATGATTTTGGTGATTTTCACTATGAAAACCCTTCTTCTTGGGGGTTCCCAAATGAGTGAAATAATTTTTTACTTTATAAAAAGGTACTTGATAATTCAATCAATATCTTCCTTTACATAACCTATTGATGATCGTAACACACTCACATAGAATAAGAGTAAACCATTAATGAAGAATATACTTTAAATAAATTTTGATGCACATAGTTATAAGAAGAAATATAATGTGGATGAAGACACGTATTGAGAAGAAGATAATATTAAAAAAATAACTATGTACTATCTTTGATTACAACTGATATACTTGTAAGCATGGTATGTGAGCATTGTGTAGTATTTTTCTACATATTGGCATTATTCATTACTGTTATTCGAGTATCCATTTGTACATTCATTCTTCATCTATAGTATAGGTTTCTATATACATACTTGTGTGTCTCTGTCATTATGAGAAAACAAAATCATCCTTTTATATCTCATATTTTGACATCGATTTTATGCATATGAGATAACCACAACGATGGAGCCGAAAATTAATTGAACAATTTATATGGCATTCAAATAATGGTGTGTACATGGTTCAATAACTAAAATATTAACATGAAACAATGATGTCACATATTTTATTATATTTTGATAATTAAAATGATGTATAAAATAACTTCTTACCCAAATAAATATTTCCTTAAATAGACAAACCCTTTTCTAAAATGTTGAAAGTCATGATGTGATTTATCATGATATTATGAACACAATCATCACATTATATATAACATGTAGTTATTCATATGATATCCAACTGATTGTATTATGATATATAAAATAAATTCCATAAAGGATTCATAAGATAAAAAATATATTTTTCTTATTTGGAGTCCTTGATAATCTGATCCCAACATGCATAGAGTAATTTTCTTCATGATGTAATGACTATTCATAGATAAATAACGTATGAAATATCTATAATTCAATATGTGATAGATAGTATATTATCTTTATATGCTATTGTTTTACATAGTACAATAACCGTCTAACAAATATTTTTCTATTTTTGAGTGGATGAAAGATAATATTTTCACACTTTTATTCTCATTTGATAAAATGAACGTTTTCATACACTAAATACATTACTCAGTGGAAGATAATAAATTGTAGTAAGGAAAGAAATTATCTTGATAAATTAAAATATAAAAAACATAATATCAAATAAATTAAATAAAAATATGTATTTAATGAATAATCAAAATAAAAAATTTTGATATATTGGGAAAACATAAGTATGTTCTACATTCTTCAGGTTACTTCTTTATGTTTACACTAAAAGCCTTAATAATATGGATTTATGCCCTAAATGAAGCATATAAAATTAGAGGAGGGATGTTGGGAAGTTATTTTCCTACATATTGGAATAACGAAAATCATTTTAATGTTTGAAGAGGATTGAAGTGGGTGTGTCCATTTATAAGTAAGGTGAGTGGCACACTTATTATTGTTTGAATTGAAAAAAGTTGTTACCAAGGGTTTTTTCTAAAAAAATGTTAAAAATGGAGTATCCAATAGACTTAGATATGATAGGGTCAAAATATTCCCATCCAAAAACATGTATAATATTTTTAAGTTATAGTAACAGTTATCATTTTAGATTAACCCATGGAAAAGTCATTTTAACCTTAATAGTGATAATTAATTTTTACTATTTCTACTATTCATCATGGCCAAATATTATGTTGAATTTATAAGATCATATAAATTATTATGATTGCAAACACTGAATCTATTTTTTCAAATTCAATTAAAATGAATTAATTTTTTTACAAAAAATAAATCCGAAGTTGTGATAAGAAAGAATGTTACTAATGTGAAAATGATCAAATACGAACAATGTTTTTATATTGAATTTCAACAATAAATTGATTTAATTGAAAACAAATATTATAATATATATAAATTTAAACTAATATTACCTTAAAACAATTTATTATATTTTTTTCTTTATAAATAATTTAAATGAAATGGAATTTCTCAATTAAAATTTTGTATTTATCACTATTAAAAAAATTGATATTTTCATAAAATTATGAAAAAATAACAATAAAATAGTTGTGAAATATTTATTTGAAAATTTAAAAATACTTTTCTTAATAGAGTTTATAAACGTGGAATAAATTAAATTTCAATCAAAACACGTAGATGTAATGAGAAAACACTTTTTTGATGAGTGTATTATTTTCTGGCATAATATTATATGATATTAACTCGATGTAAAATCACAAACAATATATGAATATAAATTAAAATTTATTTATATATAAGATATATTTTTAAAAAAAAATATTCCACAGTAGGTTTTTTAATTAATTAAAATACATTAACATTTTTCACTTTAAACCAATTTTCATAAAACTCAATCTTCCAACAAAAAATAAACATGTACTGAAATATAAAATAAATTTGATTTAAAAGAAATTAATTTTATTAATTATCAATAAAAAATAAATAATTTTCTTTAAAACATACTAAATTATATTTTTCTAAAAATTGTTATCATTTACTACTCACCGAAAAATAAGTATTTTCCAAAAAATTCCCACTATTGAGCATAAGTCAATCTAGATATGTTGGGTTCAAAAAATGAAGTTTATTTTATAATATAAACATTATATAATCACAATAAATTAATTAATTTATTTTCAAAAAAAATTAAAATAATAAGTATTAAATAAATTTTTTGGGGAATGTAATTAATTTACAAAAAACTAATTTACTATCTACATTAAATGTATAATAAAATTATATTTAATCAGAAATTGAAATGTATATTCATTGAAGATGTTAACAAAACTGTTAACCACTTATATAATAAAAAGTTTATAAAAAAATAATTTCATGGTTTGATAATGCTCAGTGTCACATGTCATGCATGATATCGAACAAAAAGTTGTTGTAAGAATCATAAACTATCATAATGTTTAAATAACTTTTAAAAAAATATTTTTCATAAATTCTCATTATGGTACATTATACAACCTTTAAAAAACTTTCTCTTACAAAACTCATATTGTCTATCAAAATTTTTACATTTTAACATTTATTCATATAAAACACCATTATAATGTTAATAATAAAGATTCCCTTAAAAAGAGAATGTTGGAAACATACTTTTTTCTAGATGTAAATAAAAATTAGGAATCCAAATATGGTAAATAATTTGGGCGTTAGATATTTTTTTGTAAATGAAATGAATAAATAATAAAATATATTGATAGTTATCATTGATCATAATAAAGTGGGTTATCTAGAGAAGGTTAGTTATTACTCATTGATAAACCTATGTGGTTTGGAAAAGATTTTTTACACCATAAAAAGGGATTATATTTTTGAAATAACATAATTCAAGATCCATTTCATAATGTTGTGGAATTCCTTTTACATCTTGATTGTGAGCATATAAAAATGTACATTTTTAACATATTTCTATTTCATAAGAGAAATTTCATACTTGGTTCATTCCTAGATCAATTTCCACTTCATCAACAACTCCAACAAATGAATATGACTTTTTTATTCTCCAATCACTAACAAATCATATGGTTTATCAATAAAATGATAGTTCATTCCATATTACATTATTTTTAATCACAAAAGAATTTTGAAAGAACATAATATGGTGAAATAATACAATAATATGTAAAACATCCTTCATCTTAAACATAAAAATATTCATATTTGGTTAACCTAATAACCATTTCAAAAAACAAAAGTTAATAAAATGTTAAACAATTTTATCGAATTCAACTTCATATTAATCCCTATAACAATAGGATATAGCTATCAATTTTCATATTCCAATATTGTGAATACCATCATCACGTATTCTCTCAAATCATGGTAATAACTTGAATTACTATAAAACATTGTTCAAAATATACAAGCAACATTATTCCTTGAATAAAACCACAAATTATTTAATATATTCCATAAATAAAAAAATGTTGTATACTATATAAGTGATAACATGAACCAAATTGTACACAAATAACTAGTAAAATCCAAGGAAATAATTACAATCAAATATAATCTATTCATATCAATAAACTATTTCCATGAACTAAAAACCATTTTCTTAACATTAGTAACATATTAACGGTTTACAACACATAATTAGGTGTTTACCATAAAATATACCATTACCATTAAATCCATTTTATAGGTCATCTTCACCAAACAATATTGTTATTTCAACTCAATAAGAAAAAATATATAATGGTCAATACATATATATTGCAGGATTTATATACCTTAATTCTTGAATTACAATACATAAACACATATACCATCCCACTTCTTTCCGAAACCATTAAATAGGCTTCATCAATATATTCTGTATAACTTATTTTCATATATATGTAATTTTTAATCAATTCATCATCAATAATATAACAAGTCAACATACCAACATAATTAGTCTCTTTAGTAGATTCCCATTTAGGGTGTCAATTTGAATAATTCCCATACAATCAATATTTAAATCAATTAACCATTGATGATATGTAAGGAATCCACTATTCACATAACTGAACTTTTGATTTTTCTTCTATAAGAACATGTTTTGTGTCCTTCTATTCAATACCCAAAACATCTTATTTTTAATTTGAGGCATTCCTTGGAATGATTATTCCCACATTCATGATATATAGAAAAATAAATCACTATCCCTCTATGGCATCCACCACCTAAATTCCCAATGAACTCCAAACATATCTTCTTTGGTGAGTCTAGGTGTTTTTTAATTTGCACATTTGTAATCATATATCATGATAAATTATATATAATAATAATAATATACATTACTTTGATCATCATATCAATTAGTTTTTTATCCAAAAATTAACCATCACATTTACTATTATCCTAGTTTCTTCTCGTTATCACTATTTAAAAAAACCGAAAATCATATTAAGAGTAACAACAATAATAATAGGAAACCAAATAATCATTAAAAATCCTATAATATTTCTTAATAATGTCTCATTATTCCTAATTTTTGAGACAAGTCTTATCCTAGGTTATTAATTGTTATAATGTATTTAAATACTTCATGATGGAGGTAATGAGTTTTTGAATTTTTTAAGCATATACCTTATGAGTGTCAAACCACTTTTTAATCTAGGCCAATATTCGTGAATATGGGATAACTGATCCAGATCCATGTGACCTTTTCAAATATATTAACCCTAGGTACCTTAGTTAAGAGCCACATCCATTTATTGTATTCATTCATAGGCTTAATTACTTGAAATCTATTATCTTTATCCTTCAAAAAATTCAAGCACATATTCATATACATTAACAAATACATTGACTTATCTTTATAGAAATTCCTTGATATATATTTGAAAATAGACCTAGGGATATAATTAATGTTTAATACTGCTCGTTCAAAAAGTATAAATAAACATTTCACCTAATATAAACATTAGTGACACAAATAATTCATATAAAGGTATTACATTAGTTTAGATGAATATTAAATACATTAAACAAACATAAGTTGGATGAATACAATAGTTTAGTGTCATTGAATACTTTGTACAATGTAATGAAATTTAGTGAATTTCTTTAAAATATACCCCAATAAGATTCTTCAATAATACATTTCACAAACATACCTGACTAAAAACATTTCTATCAAAACATTTGAAAAAGAAATGTATTAAATGGTGATCCTAGATGCACAATAAGGCGAACCAAGGGAGATAAAATAAGCATAACATGAACATAAGACTGTGATAAGATGAGTAAAAAATTATAAAATCACACCCAAAATATCAAATATCAAAATCTGGTTTCCTATAATAATTATAGAAATTTTATAAGTAATGAATCCTTAGGAAATAAAATAATAATAGCTAGGACATTCTAACATCGGAATAAGACAAGGAATTTTGTAATACACTTAAGAATCGAAAATAATTTCCACAACAATCAAGGATGACTTACAAAGATATCATAGTGGAATGGGTTTATTTCCGAAAGAATTTTAGTAGTTAATGTACACTCCCAAGACTACCATAGTCGAAAAAGTCCCCAAATAAATCAGGTCCACTCCACATTACATTCTTGTCTATCATATAAGATATAAATATTTACCCAATTCTTTGGAGTGTTATGGGTCCCAGCCATAATATAATGAAAATCATACATATTTGTTCCATATGAATAAAAGAAAATCAAAATATCATAACCATATTAAGAAATGATTTTATTAACCATTTATTCATATCAAAACATATTGAAAAGAGATAGGATTCACAATCATTTCCCAATTTCATCATAGTATAAAACTTATAAAATAAGAGGGTTTAATAAAGATTATTTCAATTTATAACCCATTGAAGAAAAATAGATTTCATAAACATACATTTGTCAAAAAGCATATAGATAAATAATTGGAATGATGTTCATGGTTTTTATCCCTATAAAGTTATAAGTTATAAAAATTATTTTCATTATATAGGGAAAATGAATATAAAGGATAAAAAAATTTAACAGTTATTATAAAGACAAAATTTTATTAATGTTCACCTTCTAAAAATAATATTATTTTGGATATACATTTTTAAAAAAATACACTAAAAATCATATAAATTCATATTTCAATATAATTTAAAACATCTCATAAGGAATCTTACCTTTCATCTTTGAAAAAGAGTTTTTAAAACATAATTTTTTTAAAACCATTTCTATGAAAATATCATTCAAATATTATAAAGGATTATTTAAAAATAATTTAAAACATACCTTAATGAAAATATAGTTTTCCCTTTGAATAAAAATGTAATTAAAATTAAAAAATAATTTTCAGTAAAAGTCACAAGTGAATTATTTGGAAATATACGTTAATATTACATTAAATTTTTTAAAAAGGTAAATAATGGGTAAAAATTTCAATGAAAAAATATATAAAATTTTTACAAAACATTACTGGAATTTTTTTTAAAGTGTTTTTACCAAAATGATTATTTTTTTTAGAAAAATATGTTTGAAATATATATTACACTAATAGAAGATAATGAAGGGGGAAAATAATTATAATTAAATAACCATTGGATAATAAAATTAATTTTTTTATTAAAATATAGTTCATAATAATTTTATCATCAGATGAATACATATAAACAGTTTTAATAAATGATCAGATTATAATATAAAATCATTACGAATTTGGTAACATTGAAACATAAGACCCATCAAAGATCTCCATTAAATAAAAATTAAAATATCATGTACTTGAAAATTTTAATGATATTAAATGAAAAAGGGGATGTATGTACACCATGAAAATGATGGCAGGTGTATAACATAACATATTATTCAAAGTAAGAAAATAGAGACCAAAATATCTTATATCTTTTGTAAATTTTGAAATATAAACTCTTTAATAGGGAGATAATTCATTGTATATATAATAAAAAATATTATTAATAATAATTATTAATATATGTTCATGGGATGTATATAAATCCCCTAAAAAGAATTGGTGTTGAATATGACATGTGTCTCTCAAAAGTAAAAGTTGAGACAGAAATCCCTAAACATAAATCTCAATTTTCTTCAAACAAATTAATCTCTATATTATAATAAATATAAGGTTATTTTAAATCTATTAAATAACCAGAATTTTCTATATCATATAATATATTATTTCCTTATTTCATTTTATTGCCCATTTTCTAAAAATTGTTTTTAAAAAACACATTTTTTGGTAATAACTATTATTTCCCAAATGTTTTGATTGGTTATTTTTTACTCATAGTATAATAAGGGTGATTGAATGTATAGAATTATAATCATGATATAATTATTAAATTTTTGGATAATTTATACATATAATTTTTATAGTGAAATATCATTTTGAGAAATGAAATATATTTGGATTATAGAGAAAATATGTCTTATTTTCATATGAGTAACATTTAAATTTCAAAAAAAATTATTATAGGAATTAGGTAGTTAATATATTGTCATTAAATAATTATAATGATATATTTAAATATATATATAAATATCATCCATGGTGTCTTGTGATGATAATAGAGTCACATCACTTTGTGAAGGTGGTAGTCTACATGACGATATCATCATTTATTGAGTGAAATGATAGGAAATAAAAAAAATATATTATCTTTTAATAATTATAAATATTTTAAGCATATCATAATAAATTTATTTAAATCACATATATTCCTTAAATTATTCTATATTATCTTCAAAGTAATGTGTTAGTGTAAGGGAAACACATCACCTTGTAAGGCGGTAGTCAGCCAAACAGACGAACGACACTATCATTTACAATATGGAATGGAATGTAAAAAAGTAATAAATTATTCAATGAATATAGTTTTATAATTATTATTTGAATATAATATATATATACTATATATCAATCATCATACCCAACTATTAGAGGTGTTAATGGAAAAAAGAGTAATATCGTTTGGCAGGGTAGTAGTCTTCCATTCACACGAACGATGATTTTGTTACCCATTTGACCAAATTTTCAATGGTTTTTGGTATTTATCATAACATAAATTAATATTATTATAATAATTACATTGAGGCTATTATGTCATAATTGTTTAATAATAATTTAACGAGGTGGAGGAAAAATATTCATGTTTAAAAATGTCACCTCTTCTTCGGGTAACCTCCTTCGATATTTACCATAACCCATCCAAGGTTATATTTATTAAAAAAATAAGTCTCTTATGATTATATGTGATAATTTTTCAATTCTTATGAGTATTTAATTAACAATAAATTTTTTTAATGTGTGATGTGGAGGGCAGAGTGGATAGCCTTTTATAAGTGAGGTAAGTTCCAAAATTGTAATTATTTTAATAAAAAATGGTATACCCATGTTTTTCTTTTCAAAAAGGGTTAAAAAAATGGAGTAACATAGATAAATATGCGTAATAGTGAACAAATATAGAAATAAAATATATTTATCCCATGATATGAGGTCATTTACACCCATATAACTTTAGTTTAACCCATGGTGAAAACATTTTTAGCTTAACCACAATAATAAATTGTAGATGTATTCAGAATTAATATGGGAAAAAATATATTTAAAAATCATTAAATAATAATAATTATTATTATTATAATAATTGAATACATATTTACCAATTCAATTCATATATTTTGAAAAATGTTTTTTCAATCTATGAGGAAGATGCGACAAGAAAGGGAGTTCTTAAATATGAAATATTCTAATGTTTAAAATGATTTTATTTAAAATATCTATTCGAAACTGATTACCATGAATGAAATTTTATTTATAGATATAATATTTAAATAATTTTTCATTAAATAAATTTAAAAATAAAATATAACTTTTTATATATTTGAAAATGAAGTCTAGTTTTAAATTTAAATTTAGAATTTGAACTATTCATCATAAATTTAATATTTTTTAGAATGTTATAAACTCTTAACCGTAATATAATTATTAAATTTGTTTTTAAATAATGATTTTTATGTTTTAAAATATATTTTTTACGTTTATTAAACATTAAATTTAAAACAAAAACATACAATTTAGATGAAAAATATAGTTTTCAAGTAGTGTATTGTTTTTCAAGCAAAAGATGATTTAATGTTAACTCTAAAGATAATAATACCCATTTTATTTATATTAAATAATTTTTATATATATTATATTTCTTTCATGTAAAAAATTCATCATTAATTATTATTTTAATTAATTAAAAATGAGAAACAATATTCACTTTTAAAGAGTTCTAAAAAACTGCTTTTTAAACCACAAAATAATCTTATAATGAAATAAAATATATTGAAATTTCAAACTTAATTAAGTGGATTAAATAATTATTAATATTACTTATGTGACATTAAATTTTGATAAATAATAGTTTTAGAAAAATCTATATTTTCAACATTAATTGAAAAATAAATGTTTTCATTAAAAAATCAAAAAATTCACTATAAGTAAATTTTGATGTGATGGGTCCATAAATTATTTTCATTTCCTCAAAATAAATTTTCAAATATATATATAAATTAATTATAATATTTCCTTCATAAAGGCAAAATGAGAATATTTTTTTAGTTGAAATGGTTTTTAATGAATACAATCACTTTGCTAAAAAATGATTCTGTAATTAATAACAAAATGAAATTAATTTTTATAATGTTTGAAATTTATATGTATATTTTATATGGTTTTTAATTATATTCATAATATAATATATAAAATATATGTTATAATAATATTATTTCATGTTTCACTGAAGTTCAGTTTCTCATGTCATACATATAATCAAGGAAACTCATTATTGCATGTAAATCATGATGTCTAAAAAGCTAACTTATTTTGATGAAAAATATTTCACAAAATCTCAATATTTGATATATTTATATATAATATTAATTTATTCCCAATTTCATAACAAATTTAATTCATATATTTAGAGAAACTCATGTTGTTGATAATGAATGATATTCACATACTTTACAAAAATGACACATAATAAAAATTCCAATTTATGGTGGGAACATAATAGAATTTTTTTTTATTTTTGGACAGATCCACTAGGTTGAAATATTTCCTAATTTATAATTTTTTATAATGAAAATTGTTGTCCATAACCTAGAGGAGGGTCTACTTCCCCTTTAATTAATTCTTATATATCATTGAGTGTGTGTTTTTTTATAAAAAAATCATACCATTCCCCCACTATTTAATAACTATGAGTCATAGTTACTGACATTAATTTCTATTACAATCTAAATAAAATTCAACGATTATTTCTATTTGACAACACTTCTCAATCCCAGATACTAATCATTAAATATTTTGTAGTTTATACCTATTACTTGTCTCAAAATGATTATGTTTAAGTATGTAAATATTTAAAACTAGGATTAATAAGTGGGTGAGTATTATGTATTAATTATTTAAATTATTAAATTTTAATGAATGTGCTCCAATTAAAATTTTTTACCCTTTTCATCATTTTTATTTAGTGATTTGAGATCCACATTTCACGAAAAAATGAAATCACTTTATGATTCATTTTGGTACTAAATTATTTAGGAATGGAATTATCCTAATAACAACATTTATGACTATTAGATAGTTGGGTAGAAAACCCTTTATTAAAATTCATCATATAGATTATCATGACTCTATTACTGTGGTATCTGGGCCATTATGATTTCTAGTTATTTTAAATCAAATAAAACACCCAATACTAGATAAAAAACTGATTAATCAATGGAAAACATGATTTACCACGATACTACATAGCAGAAAAATCTATACTCACTTATTACTTTCTTACCATAAAAAATATAAGCCTTTGGAACCATAAATTATTATAAAACTACCCAATAAGAAGATCAAGGTGTTTAAAAGTTTCACTTCGGATGAAATATGAAACATAATATTTATGAGGATTAAAATGTCCTAAAATTTTTTAAATACATCATATGCATATTAAATTCACAAATTTTATTCTTATATAGTCATTATTTTTATTTGTTTATACCTTTTCTGTTTTATTATAAAGATTTAGTTCTAGAATAATTATTTCAATTTCCAATATATTTCAATCTCACCACAATAATGTGTATCGTGTTACCCAACCGATAAATTTATGCTACTCACCAAAAAATAGATGTCATGTATATTCATGCATATAAAAATAAATCAATTGAAAAAATTTGAAGCACTTCATATAAAAGAATAAATTTATATGATAATGAATATCTATATATGAGTACGCTCTATGTCTAATATTTTCACCCCCCATATTCACCTTTATAGAAAGCGCATAGCCACTAGGCATGTATGTAGATCATCCCCAAGTCATTCTATCCTTGGAAGATTTATTCAACATAAAATTCAAATCATGATATAATTAACACCTACTATCCACAAACTAGATTCAATTATAATTATTATTCTCATAACTTCAATTAAAAACCATGATCAATTTAGATGAAAAATAAATTTTATAGAGTCTTTAAAATCCAAAAAACTATGGTTTTACCTCCTAAAATCATTTTAACAGTTATACAGAAGCATACATAATTTTATATTTTATTAAAAATCACTAAACATCAATAAAGGCTATTATAAAACAAGAAAAATGAACAATTCATATATTTAAAACCTAGACCAAAATTTATCAAAAATTGATAAATATAATCTAATTATAAACATCATATAATTTAATGAAAAATAATAGATATTCCATAATAATGAATACAATACTTTTATATTATTTTTATTATTCAAACATATATATTGTGTATTATATATAATTAATATTTGATACCCCATGATTTAAAACAATTTACCAATTAATTTTTTTTGTAAACCACTCACATGACAAAAAAATCGTACACATTTTTTATTATTTAATCCACTTATCAATAGAATCTTATTATTGTCTAGATAATATTAAAACAAGAAACACATTAATCTGAACACATTAATTAATTATGAACATTTCAAAATTTAAAATATAGCCTCTTATATATTTTTTCAATGTATTTATTTATATATAATTTATAAATTACCCTATTTTATTTCTTTATGTAATATTTTTATTTCAGGATCCCAAGGAATGAAATATAATTTTTATCAAAGGTAAATAAATTTTAGAATATAATGTTTGGGAGAAATGATTCATAAAAATTTATTTCATTAATTAGAAACCATTTATTAATAAAAAAGTTACAAAATTATTTTTAATATTATTTATAATAATTTTATAAATTATATGAATTATTAAATAATATAATTATTGTTACATTTTTTCTTTTCCCCTTAAAAAAAATTTATATTATCAATAAATGTAGACTCTTATGAACCTTACATATATACATAACGTAAGTGAAGTCTACCTCTAACCTATATATAGACACATTGCATATCGATAGGATATAATGACCCTTATTAATTGAAATAGTATATAAGGGTGTCTTAGATATACATTTACATTAAACCCATCAAGTAATGTCAAATATTGGATTATATTTATGAGAACAATTTATGTAAATTTATAAGGAGACCATATGAATTTATCGATCAAGTGATACTAAAATTTTGGTTGATCTGAAGGAACATGGAGACTCCAATGCGATTGGGTTGGTCACAATATCTAGAGAATAAAACAAATAAACAACATGGGAAATTATAAATATTGTACATTTTCAAAAAATATATTAAATACATATATAAAATGAATAAAATTTCTCAAACACCAATGATGATTTTCAATATATCATCATTTGACAATTTATATCAAAAGGAAAACAATACATCAAAGGTTTAATCTCAAAATAATTAAACATGTGAATGTATATATAAAATAGACATTTTAAAATTTCATACTTTTACATGAAATAAAAAAAATTAGTCTCCAAATTATTCATTAAAAATATATATCAGGATGATTAAAGGAAGATTCTGATGAATGTGTTCTACATTTGAGTGGGGAAAATAATCAAATAAATTAAAAATGGTCTGATGTATACTCAGGAATGTGTGAAGTGATTTTAGCACCATTAGATAACAGTTAATTATATATGGGAATGAAGATATGATCGATTAACTTATAAACATATCATAACTTATAAAAAGAACAAATTCCATTGGTAGGGAAACGATCTGAACCTCATATAGGATCCTTATTCCACCTCCCTTAAAGAGCCTCAATATATGATGCATCTCTTCTGTAATTAGTTTTGATAAAAATAAATCAGAATCATTCAATGTTATCAAAATATTTAATGACTCATATTTATATGAGTTGAAATGGATGAAAACTCATTAGATAAGGATGTCTCAATTAAATGCGTAATATGCAAGAAAATAGGGATATCTTTTATAGACCCCAACATCATATACACCTCCATAATACGTTAGTTCCTAGTTTAGTTCACATCCAATAGATTAATGATCCATGTTTTATTTGGTATGATTTTCATATTTTATTATGTTCAATCACCTTTATTATGTTGTTATTCCATCAGGATTATGTTATGTTCACTTATGATTATCAATTAATAGACTGTTTTATTTATCCTTTACAAGGAATGTGAGGTCACAATATCATATGTTTTTATTCCCAAGGAATTCAATTTTAGTCTCATTTATAAAATATCACAAAGGGTATCGTGTTTTATGAATACTTTTGGGATATCATTAGGAATGATCATAAAATAATTTGGTTTTTTATCTAATATTTGATGACAAAAAACCCACTGGTTCTAGGGGGTCAATAATTATGAAATGTTGTAAATATTCATATAAATTATAATATATATATATATCATGATTTTTTGGCGTCACAAAATTCCAGAAGATGTTCCAAAATCTTATGTCTTCCTTTACGTTGGATATAAATTTTATTATACAAGAACATATCTATACACAACAAAATTCCCACATGAGAATTCATATTATCACAATAACATGTGATAAAATTATTAAAAGAGAAATTATATAATTTAAAATAACTAAAACACCATCATATTATAATTATAAAATCGATCCATATAATGGTAAAATATATGTATCTAATAATCATATTATTCATAATATATCTTTGGTAATAAATTAATTTGAAGAAAATAATATTGAATAATTTATGAAATAACATTAACACTTATTTTTTAAAACAATGAAATCATAAATCCTTGAACCTATTTTTACCATATATTCTTTTGGGAAACAAATATATCACCCATATACTAGGTATGGATAAGTACCAATTTTTGGGACCTCCATTTATTAGACAACAATATATTGCACTTACATTTAGGACTCCAGTCGTAGGAAAAGATATAATAACATTATATGAAAATAACCAATAATTTTGTTGAACATAATAAAACTAATGTTTTAATATAATGACCTTATCTTACCCCAATAAAATAAAATACTCCATCAATTTTGGGTACCCCCATCCCAATATAAAATGTAAAATCGTTTTCATGAATACCATCCTTTTTAGAGTAATAATAAATAAAAAAATTATTTCTTGGTTCTTACATTTTTATTAATATTATATCATAATAAAATTTAAATATTATGATGATATCATATCAATGAAAATTAAATACTAAATTTATTTTAATATATCACAAATGACGGCCATTGCCTCTATGTTATGATTAAAACATTAACTTTATTATATGGGTATCCCTAAAATAATGAATAATAATAAATCATATGTAAATAATATAAATTAAACCACTAAAAATTTTATTTTATTATTTTTTAAAATTTATTAATTACTAAAGTTTTATTTTCATAAAACTTACCAATATTTTAAATAAATATGTATATCAATATAAAAACCAATATTGTAGTTATCACTATCAAGAAGTTTTAATTCAATATTTTATTTATTTATTCCATTTAACAAATATTATTTGGGAAATATTATAATTGATAATTAATATAAATAATTTAGAAAGAATTCCCATGACTCAATATTTACTCTATGATAACTTCTCACCTATAATGGAAAAATATTCCTAAATAATCATAACATATACTTATTAAAAAGTCCTTTAATTTTCATTTTGCTGTTATAATTTGGGATACCCTCATAGTGATGACCTATATAAAAATATCATGAGATATACCATGTGACATCCTAAAAGATTCTAGGAAATACTATCTAAAACCATAACAAAAATTCATTTAAAAAATACATCAAAAAAAGAATAGGATTCGAAATAAAATTAATTCCATGTGGAATCTTACCATTATAATATAAATGAAATATATGTATATAAATTTGAAATATAAGTGACTTTCGAGACATATGGGTGGTACTTAACTATTTTTATATGTGGGAAAATTATTAAGAGAAGATATAAATGTATTTTTAGAATATTTTTTTAATTATAATAAATAGAGGAAAGTAATAAAGAAAATATATTTTTTGGGATAATTTTTAATTCAAGAATTAAAATGGTATAGAAATAACATTTAATTGAGAAACTCCAATATTTTTGGTTTTTTTTCTAGGGAATACTAATTTGAGAAAAGAATTTGATGTGGTTCTATTATTTTTTTCCAAAAATAAATATTATTGAATATGAAAATACATTAATTTTATTATGTAATAGGAATAATGTTTCGATGATTAATGGAATTTGAATTTTTTTATAAATTATTGAAAAGAATCTGGTGGTTTTTTTTCATTACGTATATTTGATCTACAATTTAGAAATTTGCTTGAATGCATCAAACAAATTAATTATAGACTGGTTGGAAATTTACCAATTTTTTCTCTATGTAATGTTTATTTTTTGATTTAATGAAAAATTGATATGGATAAAAAACACTATATCAAAAAATAATTATTATATTATGAGGATATGATGATTTATAAAGGGAATAACTTACTATTATACATATATTTGTGTCTAATTATTATGAAATATTTTTCAGTGAGAGAAAAATTTATATTATCTAAATTAAGAATAATACTTATGAAATATATTTATATGATACATATGTTTATATATATATATGTGTGTGTGTGTGTGTGTGTGTTTGTGTGTGTGTGTTTATTATTTGATACATGATGTATTCTATCTGGTTATCAATTTGTGGAAGTTCATCCTGTAGGTTTCATATGTATGATTTATTTGATGAACATGTTTTTAGGTATGATATGCGAGGATATTAGTTGGGGAATAATAATTTTGGAACATGCACTAGAAAAAAGGAATCAAAAATATATTATCAAATTTTAGAAATTATCAAAGATTTATAGAATAATTCCGTTCCTAAATTTTGAATAATATATAATTTGAATATGCACTAGTAGAAAAATGGTTTTTAACGTCGGTTTTTTTTATTTTGGACGTCGGTTTTTAACCGACGTCGAAGTCACCGACGTTAAAAATATGAATTTTTACGTCGGTTTTTATAAACAGACGCGAAAAATGAATAACATTCGTTTTTTGGCGTCGGTTTTGTAATAAACCGATGCCAAAAAAAATAATTCATATAATTGTTCGCGTCGGTTTTCATAAAAACCGACGCGAAAAATTTAAAAAAGTAGTTTTGGCGTCGGTTATTTAAAAAAACCGACGCCACAAATGAAAAAATATATATTTTTTGCGTCAGTTTTTATAAAAACCGACGCCAAAAAAAATAATTCATATAATTTTTCGCGTCGGTTTTCATAAAAACCGACGCGAAAAATTTAAAAAAGTAGTTTTGGCGTCGGTTATTTTAAAAAAACGACGCCATAAATGAAAAAAAAAAATTTTTGGCGTCGGTTTTTATAAAAACCGACGCCAGAAATGAAAAAAAAAATATTTTTCGCGTCGGTTTTTATAAAAACCGACTCCAAAAATCAAATTTTTATTTTCTAGGTTTTAGATCATTTCCTAAGCTTCGATTTGACAGGCTGTGGACCTAAAACGGAGTTACGGTTCAAAAGTTATCGTCGTTACAAGTTGAACCTATCAAAGTTTTGATTGATACAACTCGTTTCAAAGAAAACATGATAAACATAAATTAAAATCATATACACCAAATGTAATAAAATAATCATAATATATCAAACATATTTCAATGGTTTTAGGGGCTTCCATCGAAATGATATGTTTTTTATTATCATATAACTTGTATTTAGAAATGAGAATGAATCATCATTATAAGAAATCCAATCGAGTTGTTTAGAAATGAAGGATAATAATAATAAAGAAAACGAATGAATAGAATATGTACCAATTAATGATTGAAGTCGCATTGAAATCGTGATTGAATCGAAGATGTTGAAAATGATTAAAGAAGGAGAAACTGGATATATATATAGTAAACGAAAATATTTTCAATTGTGTTTTACGAAAATGTTGGCGGGATTTTAAAAAGTTAAACGCGCGTTGTGAAAAAAATTGAAATTTTGATCCCGCGTTACTCTTTGGCATCGGTTTTGTTTGAAACCGACGCAAAATAGTATTTACATTGGTCTTTTGGCGTCGGTTTTTTAAAAAATCGATGCAAAAAATGTCAATCAATATCCTTTTTGGCGTCGGTTCATAAAAAAACCGACGCAAAAAATGAAAACAAAATTTGGCGTCGGTGTTTATGAAAACCGACCCCATAAAAGTTTTAAAAAAAATCTTTGGCGTCAGTTTTTTAACAAACCAATGCTAAAAATTTAAAAAAAAACTACATTTCGCGTCGGTTTTTTTAAAAACCGACGCCAAAAACAAAAAATAGTTTTTTTGGCGTCGGTTTTTAAAAAAACCGACGTGAAAAGTTAAATTATATTTTTGGCGTCGGTTTTTATGAAAACCGACGCCAAAAATGACAAAAAAAAATTACATTGTTTTAGATAATTCTCTAAGCTTTGATTTGACTGGTCGTGGAGCAAAAACGGAGTTACGGATTAAAAGTTATGGATGTCGGAAGTTGACCTTCTCTAAAAGAAGTCTTAAGGAAGTTCAACTTTCAAAGGCCATAACTTTTAATCCGTAACTCCGTTTTTGCTCCACGACCAGTCAAATCAAAGATTAGAGAATTATCTAAAACAATATAATTTTTTTTTAAAAATTTTTGCGTCGGTTTTCATAAAAACCGACACCAAAAATATTTTTTAACTTTTCGCGTCGGTTTGTAAAAAAACCGACGCAAAAAGTAGTTTTTTTTTAAATTTTTAGCGTCGGTTTGTTAAAAAACCGACGCCAATATATATATTTTTTAGTTTTTTGCGTCGGTTTTTTTAAGAACCGACGCCAAAACAATTTTTTTCCTTTTTGGCGTCGGTTTTTTTAAAAACCGATGCCAAAAAATCACCGTAAAAATTATTGACGTCGGTTTATAAGAAACCGACGTCAAACTGGCGACGTTAAAAATCATTTTTCTACTAGTGATGATGATTCATGAATTATTATTCAATATAATAAATTCTGTGAAGGGAAGTCATAATTTTAGCTATTGGATAATTATTTCAATCCATGAAGAAGAATAATAATTAATAATAAATGTTGTGGATCTATGATGTTAATGTATTCATACTAGGAAGAGAAGATATTTTAATTATGATATGGGATGTTTTTAGGTGGTTTTTATATCATTGTATTATGTATAAATACATACTTTGACATGTATAACTTGTGAAAATGAATAATAAGATAACAGCCCATGAAGAAATGTATCATTCAATGAAAACAAAGATGTTTTTAGTGAAACAAGTTTCTTGTAAAATCAATTATTTTTGCTATTATGGGATTTATTGTTTATTTTGGTGTTGCGCTGTTTTGGGTCATGTTTTTGGTTTTATGAAGGATTCATGTGGTTTTGATAATGTTTCGTTGTGTTTACAAATGGTGAATGATTAGAGTAAAATACATGGATTCTACCAGTAAACAAGTGATGTAGAAAGAGTACCCATGAAGAGGAAACTGTTGGAGTAAACTATGTGGTATCCATATAATGTAATATTTTTTAGACATTTATGATCGATAAGGATAGTATATGACTTTCCATCAAATACACATCATTAAATTACTCCAAAAAATTATTCTTTTACCTTAGTTATTCTTCAAAACAGCCTTACATTATACTATATCAAGGTATGTCAATATAGACGATTTCATGGATATCTTTTGGTAAATATATTCACTCTGAATATATATCTCTTTGATTCATGGAGAATTATAACATATAATCAATGGTAATATCTCCAATTAATCTTATCATTATTTCTTCATTATTTTTTCATAGAAAAACTACCATCTAGGGACTTCATGTTTGGATATTGTGGTTAAGGTATTTTTGGATTTAGATTATGATATGGATCATCATATGTGGGATTAAAAAATAATGATATATAAAGGTTTGGTGTTATTCATTCTATATTACTTGGATTAATGAATGTATCTTTAAAAATACTAAAATTTTGTTAAAAACATGAATGCTTGTTGTTTTAAAAGTTGTGATTTAGTTTTTTTCTCTGTGAAATATTTTAGAAAAATAATGGATAAATATCCTCTTGATGTAAAATGGTTTTATGTATTGTTTTAAGGAAAAAACCAAAAAATAATTTATAAAATCCATATATTATTATTTGGGTTTGAATGTGATGGTAATTTTGTAGTTTACATGGTCTGGTATGGGTCACGGTGATTTCAAAAATTCATATGGAAGGTCACTTTTGATGAGGACTTATATGTCTTGATGATTTTTGGGAACTCCATTATGCATGGGTTGATATGGGCTCACTATTCTTTTTATATGGACTTTTATGGTTAAAATTGTGTAATGATGATGAATATAGAGATAATGTAAATTTTATACTCTATGAAATGAGTGGTTGGGTTGGAAGAACATAGTTCTGCTACTTAATTGGGTATGTTATGTGGTACATGTATTGGGTGTGTCATTTATTTTGATGTGTGGGTGAATTGGGGTTTCATTGGTTTGTAAAAAAATTGGATTTCAAATTAAAAGTAAATTTCAGTCTGGTTTACTTATATAGTTTTTTATGGAATATTTAACACATCATTCCTCTCTCAGGGTTTACATAGAATCTTAGAAAACTTGTTCTTTTATAATTTTCATGTGTGGTAAGTCTTTATGATTTCCTATACAGTTTTTAAACTAACATCCTTCATATTAATCCTTGACTATATATCATTATTGTTCAATATGCTAATGATAGATCGAGATGTCTTAACATTCTATCTTAGTGTATAAATGTTTTAGTCTTTGGTGGTAGAACATAGAGATTAATTGAAGTTATCCTTTAGATACTGTAGTTATTCTTTGTCTATCACATTGTCATGATTTTTTGGTATTTATTCATGTGTACTTATTTAAATTATTCTATTTTATGTTTCACTATGATTATTAATTATTTCTGTTTTGTAATTTATTTTTATCTTATGTTGTTTCAGGGAGTATATATATATATATATAATTGAATATTATTGGTTTTCTACTACAGGTGTTATTCTTAGTGAGGAAAATCATCCCTCTTGTTTTCTTATAACCCTTATCATTTATTGAGAACCTTTGGTGTCAATGATATTTTACCTGAGGTTAGTGATATCTTGATCCTACATAGGAGAATGTGACTATTTCAACACGTTATATATGGTTTATATTTACAACGGTCCATCAAATTTTATTGTTTGGAAAAAATATAGGATGTTTCTAGACATGAAATGTAGAGTATAAAGTGGAATATCTAACATATTTTTACTAAACATCATGTCACAAGGGAGGTTTAGTAAAATAATGTGTTATTTGACAAGTTTAGGATTATCATAATCTTATCATCATATTATCATCATTATTTTATCATGTGATATTAGGGTATCACACATTAGAAAATAGACAAACATAAAGGAGTGTATCATTTATTTGAAATTTGTTTGGTTATTTAATGGTAAATTATTATGTGATAATTTTTTATAGGAAATCATTCTATATGATTAGGATAAAATTGATATATTCTTAGAAATCACCTTACGAACATTGTAATGTATGGTTTCGATCTACGTTCTGTATTATTTATTCTGATCATTCATTTTTGTTTATGTATTCATTATAGGTTATCTTTTAAAGGATAAATGGAATTGGTATGATAATGGAACCATAATTGGTTATGATTCTAATGAGAAATAAATAACTAAATGGTAATTATAATCCACTATATTTTTAGTAATTCATGTACCAATGTGACATGACTAATGACAAATACATGAAAAATTTCCATCCTCCAACTCCACCAATTATGATAGATATATGATGGAGCATCAATAAAAAATTTAGATTTTGGTCCCATTATATTATCATAAAAAAACATTCACATCTGTACCAAAGTAAATATATAGGGTGTGAGTAATCATACAAAGTAGGTAATCCCTAAAAGTTTCCCCACATTCCACTCGGTGAAGTAATATGTTATCCCAAAAGCTTTAAAATAGGTAAGAAGATCATAAATGTAATAAACATATTTTGAGAATATAAAATAGACTAGATCAATAGGTTTTTTAAATAAATCAATGCATAATAATTTTACACTTTCAAAAAGTAGAAGAAATCATCAATTTAGAGTTTTTCATAATCATTCATTTCCACCCACACACACTCACACACCATTGGATGAAACATGAGATCCATATATTCTCTGGAGTAAAATACTTCCTCCACTATGTTTCACATTTTGTAAATTACCTCATTGGACCTTTCTGGTCATTATCAAGAATCATGACTGTTTTATCAATGCATCATAAAATAAAATCAAGAACCCACACCATCTCTGGGCCTTTATATTTTAAACTCCCTTCCATGTTATTTCATGTTCATCTATGAACACCCCTATTTAATTAAATTTATCTCTTATAATTAATTTATGATTCCCACTGTGGTGACACCCATAATCATATTTTAATACTAAAATTTAAGAGAGTTATCAGTAGACTATTACTTGTTATAAGAATTGAAAATGGAGAATATATATTTCAAAACACATATAACCTAACAGTTCCAATAAAAGTGGGAATTTGGAGGAACCACATATCTCATGTTAATTGGTATAATAGATTTATGATGATACCACTAGATTATACCACTTCCTTCTATTCAAAAATAATTATAGATTTCGTTGACCTATTATTAAGATGTTTAGTGGTTATATTTTGACAGTGTTATGATTCAATTAGGCCTTGATTTTAAGGTGTTGTTGAGGGTTCAATAGACTATGGAAATTATATTTTGTGTTTAATGATCCAATTTGGTCACCTCCTTTTGTGAGGACAGTTTCCATTAGATCTCACTTTCATATATTGTTTTAGTCGTGAACTTTGAATAAATTACCACTGATCATATTGTAATTATTACCCATACCATTATTGTAATGGGATTATAATATCTAATTACCCTAAAAAATATTTTCTAAAATATCTAAGAACCATGATGTTATTAAGGTGGAACATGACCCACTAAAAAAGTTAGATTATTTCATCCCTATTTGAGTGAGCTATACTGTTTAGACATTCTAGTTAGGTTATTTATCTAGATATTATTATTGTGAAAAGTTTTTCTATCTTATATCATCTCTAACGGATACCCTAGTTTTCCATTATTAGTTATCTATATATGATTCACACATAGAATTTTATGGTAATCCATTTCTAGCCCCATAATTTGGGTGTATGTTTGAATAATTCATTACCTTGGGATGTGTCTTGAGTGACTTGAAATAATGATATTTTCTGTATAGAAATGAAAGGATATGGATTTAAGTTAATGGATATCTCATTAAGACCACATTTGTTCTCCATTGAATATTAAAGTGAGTATTCTGTAATTCTTATTCTTATATCTTGAATTAGGCATTTTTCATCTAGTCTTTTGATGGTAATGAGATCCTTAGTGTATTGGAACATTTAAAATTATTGACCATATTATTAGGGTTTTTGTTGTGATATTGTGTGTCTACATTCAATGAAATGTATTCTATCCATTTATATAATTATGGTTGGAGTGTGAGACAGACTCAATTTTTATAGTAGTCTGGGATCGTGTTTCTATTGAGCTATTTATTCTATTGATTATAACAATTTTTAATATATTATAATTGAAATAGTGATCTATTTATATTTCAAAACATACCATTAATATGTACTTTGTAGTAGCATCTTTGGTTTTTCATAATTTCACCTAAGTGACCAACTGGACTTTTGGGATGTACTTTTTTGAAAGGCATCCATAACATACATCTTAATGACTATAAAAATAAATATTTTGTGGTAGAATATAAAACTTATTTTTTTAGTGTTATGTGATTTTTGTTTATTTTTATGTTATTAAGTTTTTGTGTTACGTTTTTGGAAGTTTCGAGAAGTTTTTAGATGGGTTTAGAGGTGTTTTTTAGGGTCCATTAGGCTGAATAGTTAAAAACAATTTGGATTCTCCATTTAATCATTTGTGTGGAAATAAAACCAAAAGGAAGCAATACAATTGGAATATGACTTTTCTAAAAATACGGAATCCTTGAATCATTGATAATTTTCATGTATTTAAAATTCACATGTTTTAGGAATGATCCTCCAAACTGTGTGAATTCATCTTAGCAATTTGGTTTGAGTTAGGTGGCTTCATGTTTACTCTACTTCTATTAATATCTTAAAAGTCCATTGTTTAAAAATAAAAGCACATGTTTTTATCCTTTTTGAATATGTTGTACAAAAAATTTAGATATTTATTCCTACTGTGTATAGGATTTAAATATGGGTTGTGGTAATTTCCCATAACATGAATGATAAAATGAATATTTGACTATTTGGTTTTGAAAATGATCATGTTGGAATGTGGTGAAATTGGAATTCATGGGGTTTTTTTAATTAATGAATATATAAGAGGGAATTATTGATATTTAATTGGAAACTATGTGAATTTGGGGGGAATATAGAATAAATGGATTGTGGTGTATTTGTGATTTATTGTATATGTGCACATTAGGTTCATACATTGCTACTTGTGTATAATATAAGGAAAACGTGACATTGTAAATCCCCCAAATAATGGATTGGTTTGGTTATATAGAGTCCCACTTGAGAGTTGGTTTTATTCTAGGATGCATTTATTTATAGTGTGGGGTTCTGTAAAGTGTGAGAGAGTTTTAGTTTGGGTTATTTAGTGAAAACTATAGGATTTAAATAAATTTTTAATTTTTGTCTATGTTTTTTATATAGTCTTATATAGATTGTGTACATTATTATATCTCAATCTATTTCTATAAAATATGAATGAACTATTTCCAGTTTAAGTATTATATGTGAAAATGTTGTATATTTCCTTCTAAAACATCATACTCAACACCAATTGAAGGATCTGAGTGTGCATATAGTTATTGGTAGATATGATTCAAATAAAAATACACTTATCAATTTTTTTTATTTTGTTTGGATTTTTTTGGATTTTAGTGGTTGATTTGGGAGCTCTATAGTCAAATTTATGTAACTATTGGTGTATTTACATGATTAGTACATGTATTTATATTTGGACCATTAGCCTTGTATTATTATTTAGTGATCTATATTTTCTGATGCACTCTGATTATTACCGGTTGCTGTTATTTATTGGATTATTTTCAAATGTTTTCATCGGTTATATATATATATATTAATGAATTATAATTTGTTGTCTACTTTATGTTTTTTATATTAAATGGAAAATAATCCCCCATATTTTGTAATTTCCTTGATATTTTTTTGGTCTGTTTTGTCTAGGGGATATCACTGGAGGTATGTAACATATTAGTCTTTTTTAGGAAAATGATTCTTTGTTTGGGATGTTATTTTACTCATGTTGTGATCTATACTATAATTTTAGGATAATTTTTCCTATTCCTTAGACTAAAAATATGATTAATAATAACAATAATAAAGATCAAAAGAAATATGATGATGTTATATAGATTATTATTTTTTGAGAAGAAAGGTTTTTGAACTAGTTGGATATATCTTATCATGGAATGGTAAAAAAATCAGACTATGAGTTATAATAGTGGAATCATGGAAGGTTATAACTATCAAAGAATAATACTGATTAGAATAGTATGAATATAAGAATATGTTAATGGAAGTTAGTAGTATGAATTTTTATTTTAAATAGCAGTTTGAACACGAATAATATTATTGTACTATGAAATTAAAATAGAATGATGATATTATTTTAATTTGATAGATTAATTCTGGTATGTATTATTGAAGATGGAAAGTGAATCTTGGATGGGGATTGTGAGTTGTGAAATTTTCATAAAAACTGAGGTAAAGAATTGAATACTTATAGCAGTGCAAGTAGAATAAGAATAAGAGAAGGTTCAAATGATTGGTTTTTGTGTATTATCATAAATACTCTATTATTTATTGAGGAATATGGAATATGTCACACATTTTAAATACAGTGAAGTTGTGTGGGATTAATATAATATTTTCAAGATACAATCATTTAGGGAAAACTGATAATATTTACCACATAAAAACAATATAAAAGTGTAACAAATTTTATAAAGGTATGAAATATTTCTTTTAATTGTAGGTCCCAAAATTTTTAATTATCTTGTAATCATGTTCTAGCTTCTTTTATGCTCATTTACTTCTATGGTACTGGTTCTAGTCGATCCTATGATCTTGGTTGAATCTGGATTGTTCCATGCATTTGATACTCATTTTTAAAAGTAATCTTTATAAATATATTATTTTTTTGTTTCATAATTAAGTGTTTTTGATTTATATAATTAAACCCCATAAATTTACATGTGATATTAGTTTATTTTCTTAAGAAATTATAAAAGTAATTGAATAAATTATTATTAAATGATTCCACCCTATAGATTCTATCCATGCTATGGGGAAACACAATTGGTATCATAGTATTCTTATGTCCTCTAAATATCAAAAAGATTTATTTTCACTAGTATATTGGTTGTTGAACTCTATTAGTGTTTGATATATATCATGGAAGACTCACTTTATGGTTAATTTTTTTCATTTTTTTTATTATAAAAGTGTATATCATTAATTATTTGATTATAATACGGATTCCAACATCTAAATAGAATAATTATAAGGTATGTAAATATTTGATGTTGGGTTATTTAGTATTAGTAATTTGGGATTTCATGAAGGATAAAACTGATGATTTTTTTACATATGTAAATATACTTCTCTAATAAATGTTTGTTGAAAGAATTTAGAGATTTATGGTTATGATCATGTTTTATTTTTTATCTCACTTAGTGATGTGATTACTAATGATTAAAGGGATTAAAATATAATAATTAATTTGGGATAAATTATAATTCAACTACGACGTTAATGTGATAGTGAATCAAAAAAAGATTCATATATTGAAATTTATTTGTAATCATATGAAAAGGAATGATGATGAAAATATTGATGGCTTCTTCACTTGTGTAAAGGAAATTGCAAGTTTCATCAGAGGTATTATTGAGATGATAGAGGATAAACTTGTCTTTGAGAATTTACAAAAATATTTTCTGATATGTCTGATGAAAAGATCAGGGTTATTTAAGTATTTGATATAGGAACACATCAATTTAATGATCTATATAACATTATTATTTCTTATGAAATATAGGAGGAATGTGTAATCATGAACAAGATCAAGTAATATCAATTATACTCTTTATGATGTATGAATAAGGTGATTAGTGTGAAATAAATAGATGAATTTGGAATACCAAATTTTGATAAGAAATTTATGTGCAACATGAAAAAATAATGACACTTGTCTCATGGGGTTTCTAAAATTAGAATAGTAAATTTCATTTTATGTTGTATTTATTGTGTTTCATTTTTAGTGGTATTGGTAATTTTATCATTCATTTAAATGTTGAATAATTATTATATTAGGAACATCAAAATAAGGGAATAAGAATTCAATTAAATAAGAAATCATCAGAATATTATTCAAAGGAAGAAAAACGAAGAGGTTATGTAGACTAAGTTATGAATATTTCATTATTGGGTTTCAGTATTTTTATAATAGTAAGAATGTTGAATTATTAAATCACTCTAGTGATGTTGTTTAAGTCATGCAAATTACTACAATGAGTGAATAAGAATTCACATGTTAGTTGTTAAGTAATGATTTAATTGTGGATGTGATATAAATTGAGGTCATATGAAATATGTAAGTAAAATAGCTTCATTATAATATTTCTCCACTCGAAGAAGAGAAAAATGGTTTGAACATGGCATGTAAATTAGAAATTATAATTGAATCCTATTATACAAAATATGTTTCAATGCTGAAAAATAATATTGACAGATTGAGGTTGTTTCAGGATGATGAGAAGAAGTTGAATATTTAATTATAAATGATGGGAATTTAATAATATGAGATTTAAATTTTAAAAAATTGGATTCAAGATAAAAAATAATTATACAAGGTTGAATTTAATTTTTGTTAATCTAATCACAATTTTTTATAAATATCAAATAATAAGATTGTAAAATAACTTGATGTCTCATTGAATGATGATATTTATGTTGGATAACAAATATTACATTCAATGTGTGATGAGTATCTTTGAAGTGTTTTTATAATGTATGATTAAATGTAATATGTGAATAAAATCATATTTATTGAAAAAAACATGATATTAAAAAAATTAATTTTATAGGATCACTAATTTGAAGGTGGAAGCATCCATAAATACATACATGAATATAGAAGGAAAGAATTCTATAAAGAATAGAAATGATGATGATGAAAAACGTGGGGTCCAAAATGATGATGATTATAAAATATTTTTTGAATTAGTGTATCTATAAATATCTTCAATGAATTATGATGTGATGATTGGCCAAATGGAGAGCCATATAGTGATGTCGTGGAGTAAAATTCGTCTAATATTGATAATAATCTAAGTTATAAATCAATTGAAGTTAACCTATTAAAGGCTAAATAAGGGGTTTAAAGGATATATACTTCAGGATATTTTCTATGTGATCTAATTGGATATATATGAAGATAATGAACATGTTCATAATGACTACATGAGTTAGGTAGATGGATAGAATGAATACATGAGTGAATTAGGTGGATAAAAAAACATTTTCCATGAACATAGTACATGGAATTAATAGTTACATGAATTGGATATCCAGTAACATCATATATGTGAGAAAAGTATCTATGTGACTACAATTCTCAATTGTATATATCAAATTTTGGGAACATTGATTGTTTTATCAACATATTTGGCTATGATGTCTATACTTGATAATAGGAAGAAATTGAGAGATACATATCAATAGAATATGTAGTGAAAATTTGTTGTTATCCTTAAATATGGGTTCACACTTATGACCAAAATCATCATGCGTGTACATTGGGTTTTCAATATTTTATGGAAATAATTTTTTTCTAGATTGTGATATTATAGGTCAATTATATTTTAATGATATGGAAATATGACATGAAGTTATGTTCTTGAAAACATTCCTCAAGCTCAATGATTTTTAAGAGTTATTTATGATCAGTAAAATGAGATGAAAAACACATGTGTCTATATCCACATAATAGGAGGTATAGTTTCCCATAATTTTGTTATGTTCAATATTTTTTATGGAGATATTATTAGGGGATGTTATACATGAAATTTATATAATTCCTATATCAAAATATCATACATGAGAATCACATGAAATTGAATTGGCATTCAAGTCTCTTAAAATTAGAATGGTCCACATTATGTTTTCTATATATATATATAAACATGCTGAGAATATATAGATATTATCATGTAGTGATCTCTTATTAATAAGGAAACAATCCATGTAATTGTAACCCAACAAAAATAATAAACATGGTTGGATCTTCAAAAAGTAAATATTTAATGCCAACCATTGTATCGAGTAAATATAATGGAATTTTCTAAAAAGTTATATTAAAAATCCAGGGGAAAATATAGATATAAAGATCATATTGAGGATATGATTTTCAAAGGAATAAAATAATTTTTTCTAGATGGGAATTTATATTAATGGTGAAATGGGGATATCAAATATCTTCCAATGTGGAAGAAGGTGTTTTCTATGTTTATTAAAAATTGAGTTTGATCAGGAATTATATTCGAATAAAGAATAATTGGAATCCAGTGAAGTATTTTCCAAAAAAGAAGATATTTTCATTACCAATAAATGTCAATGCTGATCCTGATATATTATAGAAAGAATGTGAAACATATTTGTATTGTCAAATATGTGAATAAGAATAGAAAAAAAGTACATTAGAGAATCTACCTTGTTCCATGTTGCATTCATAATTTCTCGAGAAGGGACCTAAATGTCCATACATTTTGAAAAGGTGTTACATTAAATTGCCAGTGATCCATTTAAGACACATTCAATAGAACGAACAATAAAAAAGTGATCTTCACCAAATTTTGTTAATAAAAATCTTGAGAATAAGATTTTCCTAGCTCAAACCAATGTATATAATCACCATCATAATAATTTTAGTGCGTAAAAAAATACTGATTCATTCTTGTTGGGAGTCAACCAATGAGGGTGAACCAAGTAAAAACACTTTTTAATTTTGAATTTATGTATACACACCCAGTAGATGAATATATTTTTATAATCTCTATCTAATGTGAAAAAATGTGACCCTTGATATTGATAGTTTAATATAATTTAAGGTAAAGTAATAAATCAAAAGAGTATGAATTTTCATTTTCATTGAAATTGCATAACCAAATTCACTCCAATTGGGTAATCTCACATTATGTCCCCTTTTATTTTAAAAACGTTTTATTGAAGGGGTTTTTTTCATTATTATATTATTTTTATTTTATTTTGTTCATATATTTTTTTTACGATGATGTTTTCATTTGACATTTTATTATGACGTAAAATGGGAAAATTAATAACATTAATGAAGAATAGAAAATCAATGACAATCTATCCTTGAAGTAAATTTTCTGAAAAGTTTGATGCAATAAAACTAGTAAATAAACAATGAAAATAATGGTATAAAGAATTCAGATTCTGAAATCATTTACTCATTTAATTTTTTTCAGGTATAAGTAATGATTCTGATCATGAAATTTATATCAGGACCACTTATGATGAGGTTATACTTATGTGGTTAAAAATATAAAATTACCATTTATTAATATAAATGGACAATAAATTAATGTAATAATTTGTAAGACTAGAAGAGGAAGATTAAAATCTATAAATTAAGCATAATGAGATTCAAAATGTGTTAGAAATGACGAGAGGCCTATAAATGATTAAAAGTTTTCAAAAAAATGTAGGGGAAAAATTTATCACAATGATGAAGTATAAAATATGATATTTACAACGTCGTATCCTAAAATACATCTTAAACGAAAAAATATCTAGACCCAAGAGAGTATTTAAATATATTTTATAGGGTGTATTAGAAGGCAGGTCATATAAGGATTTGGTTTATGAGAATAGAAGTCTACAAAAAAGAGAAGGTATATATAAATTTATCTTTTCTCAATGTGAAATCTAAAATGAAGGGGGTGACATATTGGATAATATTAACCAATCCATGGAAGTGGATATTTCAAATGAGCGGATGCTCAAGATAGTTTTTTCTCAACATGAATCAAAGAGAAATATGAAAGGGATGTTAAAAGAAGAATTATTTGTATCCAAGAACCAGTTATATTCCAAGGGAAATACAAATATCATGAATTCTTTATATATCTAATTAGATCACCTTTGGTATCCCATGATGAATAAGAGTGGTTTTTTTATATCTCATAGAAGAAACATGAAAATATTATTATATTATAAAGAGCATAAATTACATTTAAATATGTTGTGATCTATAATGTAACATCACCAACACATGATATGGAGAATGAAATTAATATTTTAGTGAAATGATAATTTTTTGATAGTTCCAAAAATAGAATTAAAATAGAGCCAAAAAGAGGTAAACATAGTTAATGGGGACCATGTTTTTGGGACTAATTTGGATAGATAATGAAGTAAGAAGTGTTTTCTATTATAGAGTGTTGTCTTTTGTTGTCAAAGAAGATAAATCAATTCACTTCATAAAAGACATGGAAAATCAGACGATGCTTTGCAGATTTTTATTTCAAAAATATCATAAGTTTGGGGAAATTGTGATGTAATCCTTATTAAATAAAGGGGGAGTAAAGGTGAGTCCATTCATAGGCATTTTTGATTGGAAAGTAAGATGTTGGTGGAATATAGGAAATTTATAATACTTTCGATGGAAAATATAAAAATGCTAAAGTTCTTCTATCAAAGGATACATATCACGATAGTGGAATTCGTTAGAAAGGCTAATGAATGGTTGTGGGATGCAGTCAATGATTGGGTTTTGCATGCAAGATTGATTTTTTCACGCAAGATTGAAGGGAGTTTGGAATTTTGCGTGTAAGGCATTATTCGAGGCCCAAACTTTGAAAATGGAAAAGGAAGGAAGCACACGAAATATTCAATAAGTGAGTGACATAAGAGGTTGGCACGAAAGAAGCTTACAGGCCAAAGGAGACGATAGAAGTGGTTTTGTGCATGAGGCATGATTTGAGGTCCAAAATTTGAAAAATGGCAAAGGCATGAAGTGTGCGAAATATTCAAAGAGGTGCGCGAAAGATGAGGTTGGTACAATAAAGAATTATGCACCCAAGGAGACGTCAAATATGGTTTTGTGCGACGCGTGACCTACTCTCCCAATGCGACTCCCAATGGGGTTTTGCGCGACACGTCAGGATCTAGCACAATGCATCGGGGTTTTATGAGAATTGGTCTATGAGGTATATAAATAAGAGGTTACCCCATCACACTTGTTAGGCTTGACACTTAGATAAATACTGATCCCTGAGGTGAGGAAAAAATATTTTGAAAAGAAAGGTGTGTGAAAGAAATAGAGTTGCGTGCAAGAAGGAGAATTTGTGCGCAAGATTGAAGTTCCACGCAAGAGGTGTTTCGTGAAAAAATATAAATCTTACACAGGGGGAATAAACTTTGTGCACAAGACACCAAAAAGGGTGTATGAACGATTTTGGGCCTTCACACGTATTCTATTGTGTGTAATATTGTTCTTACCAGTTTCTGGTTAATAAATTAAATATTTGTACTTCAAAGAATACTCCTGTTCAATTTTAAAGAAGCACTGAAATAATGTAATTCCATATCTGTGCTAAGAGGGTGCACACACACATGCTGATTGTTTTCCATTGTCTACATGAGGGAAAGGGTATATCCTATTTGTTGTATTTAAAATCAAAGTAATGTTTTCTAGTGGATTTTGTGGTACTGGATTATTTCCGTATGATACTAAGGATGTAGCAACTCATGTTGAGTAGTGACCATTGTAAATCACGTGTTCCTATTATTGTGTGAGTTCAGTAGAGAAGAAACTTTTATACAGGAGGTCAATGTTGTTTAAAGAAGAAGGAAACAATAAAAGAAATCGACATCACTAATTCACCCCTCCCCCTCTTAGTGATACTTATATCCGGAGAGGAAACATGACAAGAAAGACATAATGACCTATTTTCTTTTGTGGGATTCATGTACACATGTTTGTTTTTTATGTTAAGGGATATGGATATATAAAATGTTATGTATCAGGTAGAAGACCAAAAACACTGAGTCCCCATTTAGAAAAATGAGTTTTGGGTCTTATCTCAATGTTTATTCCCTTTCTAACCATATCTAATGTAGATTTTTCATATTATCATTAGTACTAGTTAATGTAAATTTACAAGATACATTAAATGGGTAAAATAATTCCTTGACCAACAGATTTAATTGAATATATGAAGAGGAATCCATTTCATCAACTATGGTTGATAGATGATCAACATATATCATTAAACCAGAAATTCCTTGGAGAGATTGGAAAGGGAATTGGAAGAAATTAAATAGATTACATAATGATGGAACTATGAAATCCCATAATAAATGGGAATCCAAGATAATGGAAAGCATTAGAAATTTGGGTAATTTTTCAATGGGTAGTCAGATAAACAAGAAGTTTTTGAGAAAGAAAAATCTACCAATATTGTGAAAAAAAATATTTGTTGTAAATAATCCCTTGAAATAATATACACTATGGAATATAAAAAACCCAAATATTGGGAATGGTTGTTGGATTCAAAAAAATACTAATCAGATCTGATAAATGTATTCTAATGTTATGAAGAAAGAAACAATAGTGGCCTGTTGTGACAACATATCAATTTCAACATGGGGAAGATCAAGGCACCCATTTACACATATTCATTTTGTTGTTTTACAATTTTTTTTAGATTTTGAATTATGTTGTAGATATTATACATGAAGAGATTAGTCTTGAAAATATAATGAATGATTATTCTATAAAATCACATGTATGATTATGGTTAATGTAGTTTTGTTCAATAATAAATATTCTTTAAATTATTAACTATATTTTTTTCTAAATAATAATTCATATTTAATGATATCAATACATATCATGACTAAAGATACACACTTTTTGATAATATTTTTGCAGATAATAAATGGGATGAAATCGTAGTAGGTATTAAAAAAATTTGGTATCATATTATATGCTTCAATCAATACTTGAAGGTTAATAATATGAATGGGAATAAATATAAGTAATAAAAATAAATTTTAAATTCATATGTTATTTTTTCTAGAAATAATTTTTTGTTTCGCATCATTTGATGTGTTGAAGATATCTAAAATGTATTGAACTAGAAGAGTTTTCAAATGAGTTGTATAATAATTTTGAATGTTATAAAAAACAATTTTTTTATTTAAATAAAACATTAATTTAATGATGTTTTTTATTTGGGATAGGTTTAATAAATTACATGGTGATCCGATGAGTAAAAGGAAAAAAGGGGTGTTTAGGAAAGATTTAATCCAAAATATGCGTCACTACACCATGTCTCATAAGACCATCCTATAATTAAGGGTGTTACACTATTTTGGAAATGACAATTCCAAAGGCTATAATGATTAAATGGATGTTCCACAACTATCTCCATGGAGGGATGGATCAGAGAGGATATTCCAAGATTCCATGCAGAATGCAATATTGCCTATATCTGTATACAACATTTATAGTTGAGAAATCATTGGTATTAAATGGAGTAATACCACTACTGATCTATTATGAAATTGATTCAGTGACACCTATTTTGAATTAATGAGGGGCCTTTTATTTGATGGTGTTATGGTTCTAAATCATGAATACCCATGAATATTGAGCACTTGAAGTGGTACTATATATATTATTTCCTCCCTTTTGAAGGAATAATAGAAATCTATAGGTTTACAGACAGACCTCGACACCATGTAATTTTCCTCTATGATGTAGTGGGTAAATTTTATGAGATTCCCACACTATAGTTCTCCCTCATTACCCAATAATGGTACCTTACTCAATTTCTATACACTACATGCATACAACTTTCACTTTCATTACCTTGTTCCTTTGAACCCTATATTATTAAACACCATAACTATGTTATGATGTTATTGTAGCACAACCTCCATGTCATAGAATCTTCCTAGCTCTATGGTAACCCTTGAATTTTCTATGAAATATCAGCATTCCTTCTTCCTCCAATAGTGAGGATCTGTTCTAGAAATGATTGATGCTATTTTAGTTTAGTTCCACCCACATAGTAGTGTTTACTACTTTCCTTTCTCTTGAAACTATTTCATGTTCGATTCAACCTGTTCGATGAGATCCAGACTTGTGATCCTTAAATGGATAGTTTGATAATGTGCCTTGAATATTATCAAAATCAAGAGACAGTGACATCGATTTAAATGACTTAGTGTAGGATGTTTCTTACTTTACTTGTCTCATGTTTACAGATATCTCCATGATGAATATTTTTAGGTTGGAATTTTGACACAATGCTTGATAGTGATCGCATGTAGGTGTCTTCATAGAATATGTTATGTACATTGATATAATGTTTCTTTGAGTAAATATAGTGTATAATATTTTCATTTTATTTATTTTTGATCATGTGATGTTTTTTGTGGTATTACATACTCACGATGATATATTAAGTCTTATTAGGTGCTCATAATTAATGTATATTCCCATTCCCTAGTGGTTTTGAGTGGAAGATGATATAAGTAAACCATCATGAATAATTATCCCTCTGTGGGTAACAACATTTTATTTAACATATATCAATAATATATTTGAATATAGGGTGGATGTATGAGGAATCCATGTTTCCATGTTGTTCTTGCACTAGAGGGATCTTTTATTTACTAATTGTGAATCACTATGTGGAAGCCTGGTAAATGTTATAATTGATAATGTTTATTTAGAGGATGCAGGGTGACATGATCTTCAAATGGATAGATGACAGTAGGATTAAAATTCATATGAAACTATAAGGATTCCACATATAGGAATATATGGTTACTATAGACTATATTGTTTATCATTTTTGAATTTACCTTAAATTTGGAATAAAATTACTTTTCTTCAGAACATCAGGATAAGGATTCACTGGTGGTTTCATACTGAGTTTTTTTACTAAATCCCGACATGAGAATTTCATTTAAAAGTATATTTCATGTGGAATATGGTGAAGGGTAATGGTCCTATAGTGGATGTATTAGAGGAGGAACGTAAATCTAGTGGTGGAATTGGAAGGACTCTGATGGTCTCCACAAAATGTTGTTTATTTAATTATTTAATAATTATTTATTAGCTATTCATTCTACATTGGGATATTATTTACTTATATGAAATGTATTACATTTTTTTAGTTTCTATATGCTTATTATAATTATATATTTTATTGATTATTATTTATTATTGATCATATGAAATTATTTCGAGGTTTTAGTCTCCCCACTAATGAAATTCAACTCTTTTATTTAGTCTTTTGCATCTTATGTATGGGGATTCATGCTTTAGGTCACACAACATTTATCTTGGACTTGATGGATAATTATGGGTAATTACAAAGTGGTTCTAGATCATCATGATTATACAAACACATAATTTTTTATTTTCCATATGTTAATGCATCATGAATTTGAATTTAGGTTCTCATGCACAATAAATATAAATATCTTCCAACTATTAGTTTATATAGTAGTTCTAGAATTAAAGACATTAATTTATGATATCTACTTTGAATATTATCGGTGTTTATGTGATATATATGGGTTACCACACTTTTGTGGTATATCTATATTGGATTCCACTAGTGGAAATACTTGTGTTGTTGGGTCAATATATATATATATATAATGATTTTGAAAAATGTACAGAGATCAAAACTAGTATTATTTATTAGAGAAGAATACAATGTGTTGAAGGTAAACTCAGAGGATAATTTTCATCATCCAATAGAATAGTTTGTAATTTTATTTATTATTTTAATGATTCTTATATTGTAAAAAATTACACATCATATATGTTGTGGGAATTAAGATGTATGTTCTAGAACTCATACCCACACCATCTCATGTGGTTCTGATAGTGGTTTCTTACCATCCACCACTAAAATCCATGGTGGACTATGATTTGGTTTTTAGCATCCAATATCCACCAAACTATTTTGGAATAGGTGGACCACAATATGATAAGGATTATATGAAAAATATAGGGGGAATCTATTGACACACTGAGACACCATCAGATAATAATTTCAAACTAGTAGTATTTATGATGCCATGAAAATCAATGAATTAGTGGGGACTTTTAGTTTAGGCCCATTGATAAGAGGGACTCTCAAGGGAGGTTGTCAAGAACTTTTTTCTTATATATTTATTCCCCAAAATGTTGGAAATTTTCCAAGTGAATATGTTCATGTAGTTTTAGTACGTATCCATTACATTATTATCACACCCCACACATTTTACTAAGCCCCTCCATTTGACACTGATTCTAGATGTTAATGAGGCTCAGAATTATAGGATGTTTTCAATTAGATTTTGACCCAACCTTAGACCAAAGGCCATGTGTTTTAATCTTGATTTTACCAAGTGTTTCTATGGAACAATTTGACCATTCAGAGGATTCTTGAGGATGGTAGATTAGAAAGTCATTACCTACTGTTCATTGTTCAAGTTGGTTAACCTCTAACTCCTAAAAACATAACTCTTTCTGATGGACAATAGAGGAATTCTTGGGAGCAAAATTATACCTATTCATTTAATGTAAAATATAGTTTGGTATCTTCTACACTATCAAGAAGAGACACTCATTATTTCAATTGGGTGTGTTTGTATACAACCATCGGGTATGTACAATACCCATTTTCGATTCTAGTAGTGCAGTCAAACAAGACACATCAAATTTTTTAGTGCTATAATTTCTGATAGGATGTGGTGAAAGCCAAAACCTTGGAAATAGAGTCTAGGATGAGATCATAAAAAGCGATCACACACTGGCCATTCACCTCTAGAGTAGATTCATAGTGTAGATTTGGACCATGTATATAATAAGGATCGGAATCATGAAAATGGTGGAGTGGGTCCATCAACATTGTGGGGTATTGTGTTGATCACATAAATTATGTCTACTACTTTATTCAATAATAGTACATCTCATTAAATTAGAGATTCACATGTAGTTTCTGGTCATGACTAACCACTAAACTAATCTTTTGATCTAGTAACTATTTAAAAAATCATAAGAAATAATTTTGATAATATTTAGTGATATTCAAACCACCATATATTTGACATCAGTTATGTAAATCTAGGGTTGTTCATGATACTGGAGATGACAAGATTCATTGGGTGTCTTGGTATGGAATAAGTGTCCAACTTCGGATATCATGTTTTGTTCTAATAGAGGAATGTTTTAATCAGTTATCAATATGAATATTTGTACATGATTATCATATAGTATGAACTAGGAGCAGGTAGAGTTAGAGAAGACTCGGGTCAACATGAGATGATTACAACATAGCTGACATGCTTGTCTCTCTTAGCAGTAGCAGTTCACACACTATTATATTTTCCTATGGTAATTCGTATCTATTAGGATGGATTTATAGGTGGCTTCTAATGTTTTCATATTGGAATATTTTTTCAATATGAGTTATATATTATATTAGGCGCACAAAAAATTATGAGAACCATGTATTGTATGGAATTGACTATGTAAAAGATCTCTTGTTAAATTAGGAAAAAATAGATATGAATTGATTTATTAGGTTAAGTACATCACTATTGATTCACCTTTGTTATTTTCCAATAAAGTGGATGGTAGTATTAAAATATTCATTGCTTATAGAATGATAATATATGTAACTAAGAGGAAAAAATATAAAATAAAAAAGTACTAATGATATCTTCCACTGGATATGTGGATCATGGTGGTTCTCCAAGATTGATCTATTTTAGGGCTATCATAAGTTGTGGGTTTCAGTGGACGATATTTTGAATATGGTAATTTGGGTTATTTATCTATTTTATGAGTACTTGGTGATGTTTTTCGGAATAATGAATGTGATGATAATGTTAGAGAGTGAATATGGTAGACAATAAACCTCATCAACTACCACCCCACAAGAATTATTAACCATCACAGGTCTTGGAACATGGAATAATGGTCAATGATCCAAATTGTTAGATACAATATCTCTTCATGGAAACATTTTTGTGTATAAAGACTAAAAGAGTCACTGGTATATCTTCAAGAATAGGTATTTGAACCAGTGGTAGAGGCATTAGGGTGAGTATCTATAGATAATAAATTCTTATAAGGATTATTCCCATAGAAATATTTTATTCATTGTGGATTATCTAATATGTATGATGAATGAATAAGAGGATTGTGGTGTGTGATCCTCTGAGTAGTTGTGGTACCTAATGTGCCTAGTGGATGACTAGATGATTAATGCATCCAAGGACTTGGGATTGGTGAATTGAACTCAATTAGTGATAATATATTCTTTCATGGATGATATAAAATCTAGACATGAGTCGGACCAAGAGTATTCTATCATGAGGGAGTAGTTGGATGAGGGTGACACAATACTGATATTTTCAAAAGACACTAAGGATGTGATCATCGTTCATTAAAGATTAGTAGTCCATACATCCATCAGAGAGCAGATCATGAGAGATTACAATATCTCTTGATGGGAAGTACATCTTGGTTCATCAAATATGTATCATGACCATAAATTCTAATTACAGTGGCTGAGATTGAAAAGGGATATGGGGGGTTTCGCCTCTTGTTGGCTTACCTTTTATAGGTTGTGTCCATGAATCAGCGGCTAGATATTTGCTTTATCCCCTCTTATGCCCATGTTGAAATGTGAAGGTTTCATGATGAAATTTTTTATGGGGATTATAAAGTATCCAAGGATCGATGAATTAATATGAGTGAATTTTTATTAGTTAAAAAATATTAATATATTCCTACCAACCAGAGAGACTAACTAAATGGAATATTGAAAGAAGTTATATGTCTTCATGTACATACACCATCCATGGGTAACCAAGATAAATATATCACAAAATGATGTCCTTTCATACATTTATATTTTTTACAGTATTGAAGAAGGTCCTATGGAACTAGATGATATTGATTATGATGTACCTTATGAAGATGTAAGGAGACTATGAGTAGAATCTATGCATGTTGTTAGATATACATGATGTTTTCATCCTATACATTGGTGGAGTGTGGGATGAACACTTATAAATTGTTTAGTTTTTATACTAAAATGGTTACAAGTATTTGATTCATATGGATCCTTATTAGGATCATTATTGGGGGTATTGTTGTCTACCACTATGATAACATGTGGTGGGTGACGTAGTAGTTTTTGTCTCTTGCATGGTATAATAAACCCCCAAGAGAGTGCACTTGATAAAGGCAATGTATATGAATTCTCATAGTAGAAATTGATCTTTTTTCCACCATTGGAGTATTCCCATTGATTTATTAGTGGTTGATTAGTTTTTCAAGACAGCGACCGCTTGGTTAGGGAATATATGCCCGATGATGTAAGGAAATATAGCACCTTGTTTTGTTTTACCGTGTTTATTCATTGACTAGATAGGTAAAATGTAATACCATATGTTACATCTCACTATCTTGGTATGAAAGATGTATTAAAAAAAGTCACAACATAAGAGGTAAATAGATGACCATACACCTGTTATTTCGTGTGAGGGTCATAGAATGGAGGTGGAAACATCATATTTGGAGTAGCCAATAAAGATATTAGACTGGAGTGAGAAATTGATTCAGGGGAAGAAAGTATCACATTTTTTTCAGATTTAGTGATCATATGGGTGGCTCTGGGAGGAGACCTCGGACTGTCAGAATAGAATTAATTATTAGCGGTCTAAGGTATTTGAGTAGGACCCCTAGATATATTTCTCATGGAAAATAGTTCCTTGGATGTGGAGTATTGTGAAGACTTGAAATTGTTGTACATAAATAAAATTCAGTTTCATTCTGGTTGTTGAGTTGGTTATAGTTCCAAAAAATGACTCAGATACCTAGAGGAGTGAAATTATTTAAAAATTGGAATTTTGGAGATCTTTCCATAAACATTAGGGTCACTACACTAAAACACTTAATATCATTCCACAAGGAAGGACCCTATAGTACAATGGATGGTCCTATTTTATATGGTGTTAAACAATAATAGATACCCCACAACTATCACCATGGAGGGTGATATCAAGGAGGATATTTCAAAATTCCATGAACCATTCATTGGTTCCTCTTTACATCCATAGTTTATGTAGTTTTCTAGTCATCATTATTATGGTGATTTATACATTTAATTATCATAAATGAAATTTATTCGGGAAGATAAATTTTGAAATGAGGATGAATCCTCAATTAAGTTTTGTTATGAGGAATAAATGTTTATACTAACATGGATTGGACCCCCAAAGGATTATTATACCAATTCATTCATTTCATTACAAGAAATCCCAAGGATTTCAGACATAACATAATGTAGTGAACCTAGTATCTAAAACATAGTCGATTGATGTATAGAGCCACCCACACTGATATTTCCCCTCCATACATAATGACCATTCCTTACTAAATTATCCCACACCATATCTATATTCTCGTCACTGTATTGACCTTAAAAGTCACCATATCATGTAGTACACCCATTCTATTCTAAGATATTTTCCCAACACACCCTCCACACCACATCCTTTTACATTCACCATGGAGACCATTAAAATTACAGTGAACTCTTTTGCATCTGAGTTTGTCTAACTGTGGGGTTATATTTTCAAAATGAACAACTGCATTCGATTTTCTATTGCCCTCTTTTATATTGTTTCCTCCTAAAAATTATATTTTTTCTATTACATGTGTGATTTGATATGTTATAGGACATCATGACAGGTGATCATGTTCTACTAGATGTTAAAACATTATAGTGATATTATATACATTGATAGAATTTGATATAGACATCGATGAATTTTGGTAGGAAGTTCCTTGCATACTTTGGATCACATTTAAAGGTTCTTCCATAATGATTATTTTTGTGTTGTCATTTTATCAGAGTGATTTATTGTGATGGAATATAGGATTGTGTTAGTGTGTGACCTTTGTTATCTACTATTATATAGGCTTTTCATTAGTGATATTAGTTAAACTTATTTCCATGTTTAATAGTGATCATATGATGTAATGTGGGCTTCTATATAGTAATGATGATATGTTTTGAATTCTTATGTTCTCACATATTATGTATGATTCAATGGATTGGTAGTTAGGAGTGGCACATAGGGTCGGTGGGCAATCATGACATATTATCCCATTTAAAGGGGAGTGTATTGAGTTATCCTTATGTTGATGGTTTATTTGAACATAAGGCTGATGTAGGAGGTATCCATGTTTCCTTATTATACGTGAACTCGATATATCCTTAATTTTTCATATTCCACTCACTACAAGGAAGACTAGTCGATGGATTATATGATATTCACAATTCATAGGATGGTGGCTGATACGGTCTCCATGATTGATGAATCAAACTAGGATCCATGTACACATGACACCATGGAGACATTATACCATGTATGGTCTGGTTATTACATACTTATTCCGCTATATTCAAGTATAAAGCCAAAATAGGCAAGATCAAGGCCTTTTTCATATATTACTTACTGTAAAACCACTATGTTTTGGATTTTATGTTTATTCTCCGAGCACATTTATTTATATTATTTAATAAACATATTATAAATTTTCACATAATTTTAAGGAACCTTTTGGGCTTTCCTACTCCATGTTTTACTAACACCCTACTTAGTAATCTCGGTGCACTCATAAATTCCATGTGGGATCCAAAAAAAAGAAAGGTCTATATGGTGGATGGTATTGTAGAATACTATATATAAAGAGGATAAACATGCCAAAATATGGAGGACCTTAATAGTGAAATTTATTTATTTCTATCCAAGGTGGATTACACATGATGTTTTTTCTACATTTGATGTTTTTTATTGACATGGCATGTATTCCATTTTTTTACTTTCCAAATACTTACTCAGATTATTCATTATATTATTTACTTTTTATTATTGATCATATGACATGATTCTAAGGTTATATTCTCACAACCATAAAACTAAGACTTCTATTTATGGTCATATTTCTATTGTGTACGGGGAGGCATGCCTGAGGAAATGTAAAACTCAGATCTGACATATTGGACCATGTCATCACATTACATATAACAATAAGAGATATAAGAAATGATGTTAAATTATAATGTATTGAGGGGTGTCATGATGAAAATAAAAGGATACATAACCGTAAAAGGTTAACATTTGAATGCTAAAGGCTAATGATGTTATGTTTTACTTTTTTTATATTCAAATAGTGACATGAAATCATTTTTGTTTTTTCTAAAAATACTTTTCTTCTATAATGATTTCCATCCAAGTAGGATTATCGAATTTATTGATGTCTCTAGTGAAATGTGGGAAATTAATATTGTGAATATCATTGGAAAATATAATAAGGAAGGTTATTAGAATATGTATATATAAGATTCAAAGTAATTCACTAAAAGCATGTGGCTAATTTTGAAGAAAGTTGTTTTTTTAAACAAGTAGGGAAGAATTTTTTAGGGGTGTTAATGAATATATTCTAAAAGTGGATAGATATTTATGAAAATTAGCATATACTTTAAAGTGGGTATTATGTTATGAATTTGACCTCTCTATTAATGATAACACAAACAAAAAGTTCTCCCCAACATTTGTTAAATGATATTTGGAATGCACTATTTCATTTGAAAGGCCCCATGTCTTTAATTTAAATTAATAGTGAGAAAATTTTATCATCATTTGGAAAAAGATTATATCATTAATAGGGACAATATTCCCAAGGGTGTAGTTAATATGGGGTGTAAAATATATTTCTTGTTATCAAAAAAATCCAAAGGGGGAGATTATAAACAATCCCAAATGATTGTTTTTGTAATTTTTTAAAATAGTTTTCATTGAAAATAAGGATGGTCAAGGTTTTTACCCACTACTTGTGTTGGAGTAAAAATAAAATATGTTTGATTGGTTGAAAATAGTGTTTTTGACATCACATGTTGAATATGACCAAAGTGAGTTCTGAGATAATTCTTCTTTGTGAATAATTATATACTCATTATATCCATAAGACTTTTAAAATAAGTCCAATATGGTGATTAGAAATGTGTAGATAGAAATAGAGATATTTATAAGTGATTTCTGTGGTATTTTAATGATTTTCCTTGTGGATATCTAATTGGATTGAACCTTCACAAGGGAAGATGAGCTTACATACCTGTATATGCCGTAGGAAATCACAAACATGGGCCAATCAGGTATTTCAAAAAATCAATAACACAGATATAATGGATTCATTAATCAAATCAATACATTTTTAAATCATATATGTGAAATTGGTATGTGGCCAGAATCGTAAAATGGAGCAGCTACATAGAAATATTTACTACATGATAAAAGATCCTATATAACTATCCTCAACAGTTGGCTACATTTATATTCGATAATTTTGATTTTATATATTTAGATTCAACTACATATACTATGCATGATTGAATGAAGAAGTTATGAGATACCTCTATATTCAAAAATGCATTAAATGTCTGTGGTTATCCTAAAATTGAGGGATAAACTGAAGATCATGGTCGTCATGAGTACACATTTGGTTTCCAAATTTTATAGGAATATATTAACTATAGAAGAAGTTATACTTGGGTAGTTATATTTCATATATATGAATATATTCCATGTAGTTATGGTCACAAAAATTATCCAAAGAATAATAGAGTATTTAAGAACCATTTTTAAAACTTGAGATGATTGGTACATCACAAGTAATAATACCCATATTAGAGAAGATATGGTTTTCCAATTATTGTGATCTTTAGGTTAGTTAATTGAGATATTCAAAAGATATTAATCATGTCTATTCATGTATTTACCATATAAAAATCATTAGACTGATATTCATATATTATTTTAGATATATTTTTGTCTCTTGAAATTATAGTTGTGAGGATTTGGTTTTCCGTATTTGTGGATTTTGGAAAAAAAAGTTAGAATATTTATATATTCCTAGGTTGTTATATATTACAGATATAGAAATATTTCATTTAGTTATAACTTATAAATAAAGGTACACCTGAAATTATCCTACGAAAAAATATAACCAATTACAAACATTGGATTTAATGGAGGGAGAGGAATTATTTATAAAACTTCCTATAGTATATCTAGAGAAAACGTCAGAAAAGATAAATTATTAAGGATTTTATTTTCATGGGAAGAAGTAGGTGTTGTCCTGGATGATTTTCTAGAATCTAGAATAATTGGGATCATTGAATGTCATTAAAAAGATAAAAAATTTGGGTTTTTACAATAAAAATAGTTCAATATATAATTCTTCTATAAATACGAATCCCTAAAAACCATTCCATGATTTATCAAATTATAATAAGAATATATTTTCTATTACCACAAAAAGGGATGTATTTATAGAGTTATTCTACAATGAAGGTTTCTCATTAAGGTATTGTAAATTTTATTGAAGAGGTAGAATAGTATAACAATATCATATATTATTCATTTTTGAATATACTTTTAGAGTTGTTAGGGAGGGGACCAACAAGCTAGTAAAAATTGTAAAGGTGATCTTTTATACCAAAAGAGATCCATCAAATAAAAAATTGATAGTTTGAAGCTTGAAAAAAAGTGATTTGTCCCTAAAACTTCTAAGTTGGTAAACCTAGTCAAAGGGGAGACAATTACATTACCATTGTAAGAATTGATCCACATTGTGATTTTTGCGCATGACAAAATTTCAACTCATACTCCGTGGACATAGACAAGTGATGGATAACCTAGAAAATACTTATTTTTGCAAATAATTTATGAATATAAAAAAATAATTTCATGATTAATAATTAAAATTATATTATAGATCCTAATAAGTGACCCTTAATGTTGTGATATCAAGATCCTTAATGTCAATATGAGACATTATATTTGCAAATTTTTTAATTTTAATTGAAATTTGAATACCATGATTCACCACCCCCACCCCCATAGTGTTATCTTAACCTTAGACCCTTTATTATTTTTAATAAAGGGTCTATGGTGTATGATAAAAAAAATATCGTATTAGTTTTATGTATTTAAAAGATACATTTTTAGAGTAATTATGGAGTTTTAATGATAGTTTTGGAACTCAAGAGGCTTTGGGAGTATGGAATGAGTGAACTAATTTATTATCAATGATTCTTCAAAAATAAAATTTATTGGATATAATCTTTTTGGGGGATTAAGCCAAATCAATTAATAAATATTAATGACCTTTAGAGAAATAACTTATTTAATGATGTGAACTTGTTCTACCCTTTGAATGATTTTTTTGGAAGATTTGACAATTCAACTCACCTTAATGATGAACATCTCATCATATTACCTGATTAGTTGGTAATAATTTAAAATACTCAAAATCTAGTAAAGAGGAATGTGAACAAAAATTAGTGCTAATTTATTGTTGGAGTCAGACATAAAACATCATAATGAAAACATCAATTGATCTTGGATAGTGGAAATTGTTCTCATATGACTAGATATTTGAAATAATTGAAGGTTTCTAGGAAGTGATGGAAACTATTTTTATACCTTTTCTAATTTTGGATCACTCAAAATTTGAGGAATTATTTGGAAAATAATTATATATGAAAAGATATAACTAAGGAAATCGTTAATTTTTATGGATAAAAAAATATTTTAGAATGTTAGTCTTTGTTATATCATGAACAAACGAAGTGGTATTTTATAAGAATAAATGTGTTTTAATGAAGTTGAAATATGGATTAATTAGGATACTACGACATTGTACGTGAAGAAAGTTATTTAGGGTGTATAAAGCATCAAAGAATTAGATGACTTAGAAGAAGAATAATATATTAATTGAAAAGTTAATGGATATTTTTGACTCTATAATGGGTCAAATAATATTCTAAATTATTAAAATGGTTGAAAATGAGATATTAAGAAGAAAATGACTGAGAAAGAATGAATATTAAAGACATTAAATTTAAAGAAAATTGTGGAAAATCTCTAAAAATGGAGAATTAATGAGAAACAAGAATAATAAACCTCTATCAAGTAACATTGTTGATGTGAAAACGAATATGTATAGAAAAAATATAAAATGGAAGTTATATAAAATTTAACGGGATAAAAGTTGGTTTCTATCAAATATAATGTAAAATATAAATACATGGATATTGAATAAGAATTATTTTCCTTAATTCTTCAAAGGCTATAGTAATATGAATTTTCTGATTGTATCAATTATTCATTGGATTATTTTTGACAAATATAGACAACATGAATTTCATTATGTTAATACATTTATGTATTTATAAATATGTTGAAGATAAATATCATAAAGAATCCAAATATATGGCTTTAATATAGTGACTGTGATATCTTTTTTAATGGGAGAGTGTTTTTAATGGGATTTTAAAGAATGGTAATCTATGAAATATATATTTATGTATGATTTTTTGTTTATTATATGATTATAACTAGGTTAACGTGCAGAATCATCCAGAACATGTGATACATTGGTTTAATGAATAGTTTTACGACATGGAAGAAAATTTGGAGTGGTTTCTCAGTTGGAGTCCAGTGGTATAAAGATATTCAATGAAAATGAGTCAAGTCATTGTTATGTAAAACATGAAACTATTATTTAGAGTTATTATTTACTAAATTGAGATTTCTCAAGTAGTATTGGAATTATTCGATAATGTTGTCTAACTATTTATGGTGTGTTCTAATTGTTTTAACTTTATGGTCAAAAATAATGAAATTTCAAATATAAAAGGAACTTATAGATGCATTTTGATATTATTGATCAAATAAATTATGAAGGTACAAATATATATCTTTTAATAACAATCCATTCTATTTGGGGGGTCTGTATTATAAAACATATTATTTATGAAATAAAAATATATGGTTCTTTTTTGGTTTATGAAAATATATACATATTGTTCAAAATAGTATTAAATAATTCTAATTAACTGAGTTGGATATTTTTTAAGGGGATACGTTCTATTTGGAAAATTAATGGAGTTTATTTGATGAAATACAGATCTTTTTTATATTTTTGGGATGGATATAAAATTTAGAAATTTTTTTGATTGTGTAAGATAAAATCTAAATAGAATGTGTGAAAAATCGGCAATATTTCTCTATGTGAAATTTAATTATTCAAAAGATATGAAAAAAGAAAAATTTCAAGAATACTCTATAGTACATATTGTTTTTTCATATAGAGGATCAGGGGAGTTGGTAAATTTAGTAACATAATTTTATTAGAACATTTTCATTTTCTATATTTTTTATTTTATTTATGATCTCAATATCAGTAAAGTACTCAAATATGGATTATATAAATGATATATATTTGAAATTTTTTTTAATATATATATTATATCTCATACATAAACTTTTTATATAATATATGATGTTTATAATTTGTCATGGATATTTGGAAAGGTTATTATCATAGGTATCACACATAATATTTTCTTGATATAAATGCTATTTATCTGAAATTTTAGGATTATCTATGGCCCATAAGTTTTCCAACATGGAAAAAATATGAAGTCTGCCGAAACTAATAGGATATTCTAGGAATTGGCAGATAGTTCTAAATTTTGTTATGGAAAATAATAAGAATTCAGAATCTATATATAATGATTAATGAACTACTCTTTAATGGAAAAAATATCATAAGGTTATACATTATATTTGAGGTTAGTGAATATATGAATTTCATAATATTGATTTTGATGCCATGATAAAAACCAAGGGCTAGTGATTTAAAATAAGTAATAAAAAGAAGGTAAGATATGAGTATTTTTGGATAATTTGAAGAATTATGTAATATAAAACCCTTAAGTATGGTGTCACGACACAAAATATAGACTACGGGGAAAATAAAAGAAGATATCACAGCATGATAGAATGTTTTACATTGAGGAAGGGGGTAATATATTTTTGGAACAGGTTGGCCATCCCATGATGTTTTCAGCCATGTTGTGGAAACCTTGAAATTTATAAAGAAGTAGAATATGGATGGTGTTTTTCATTATTATAATAATATTAATATAGTGACTAGAGTGTTTTTTAAATGATGTTATCACAAATTGATTTCCACATCACGCTGAATATTTTATCACTATTATTTATCCTAGTGTATTTTGGATAGTTTCAATGATTGGTTAAGAAGTGTGAGAATAAGAGGAATAACATTATAAGTAATCATATTAATACATTAGAAGTAATTTTAAATTTAATTTTAAATTTTAAATAGAATCAGACGATTCGTTTTGAAAGATAAATGGCATAGATTTCTTATATACATGTGAAGAATTAATTGTTGTGTATTGTATCGTAGAGATAGAGTGTATCATTGAAGTAGAGTGTATTCATTAAAGTTGAAAAAAGGGATATAGATAATAGAGATAGATTACATTTACTAGTACAAGTATTTGAATAATAATAATAATAATAATAGAAATAGAAAATTATTGGTTTGTGTTTTTGATAATCACAATCATGTTATGTGGAGAAGGAGAATTAAAATGCATCACTTGTTTTATACATTGATATAGTATGGGAAAATTATATATGTTTTATGAATGAAATCATCAAAGTGACAAAGATAGTATATTTCGATGGAAATGAAGATAAAAATTAGAAATGATTAATCATGGGGGATGAAGTCACTTATAATCTCATGAGACAACATTATTGATTATAAGTTGAAAACTTTAAAAGATATTACTGACTCATTTGTATCCACAATAATAATTATAGTGGATCATATAGTCTCAGTTTAGTCTATGTCATTACAAGGATTAGCAACTCATTTTATACAATATTATTTTATATCAAGTTTCCTTTCATTATTCAATTTCTTAGTGTCTGTGTGTGCGCTATGAAGTGATATCACATACTCTAATAAGTCATAGATATTAGTTTCATAAGATAACCAAAAATGAAAAATAAATATTATTCTTGATTGATTCACTATGCCACTTCATAGAGAATCTCAGAATGATTGGTACCTATATAAAAAAGAGGATTCCATTAGAATTAATTAATGTTAATTATAATCATTATATGGTTTTGGTGTTTTGTATAATGGATGGTTTATGTAAAAGTTTTTTGTTATTGAATATTGTATAATGTTTATTTTTATGTCTAGAAAATAATTTAATGGATCGAAAAATAGTCTATAAATTTTTATCCTCTCCCTCCTCCTTTTCCCCTATCTGATGAAAACCAGAAAAATATCTTTACCAAATCTCTATTTCTCCTCCTCTCATAGAAGAGTGTATAAGTACCTTCCCCTATATTACTCTTTATGTCATTATTCACAACCCCATCCCATATAGATCAATTATGGGGAGAAATTTTTGGGTTCCCCATATATGTATCTTAGATATATCCTTAATTATATATTATTTTTTGAATGTTTCAACATATAAATTTTGAGAGTTTTTTACAAATATTTTTCAAAATGTAACTATGTTGATTTCGATTTTTCTTATATGAATTTTCACCCCTGATTATGCATAGAAAAAGGCCATCTTTATGGTTACAAATATTTATATTTATATGTCTCTCATAATTAGTTTAAATTTGTTACATTAGATATATTTTATTGGATGGGAGTAGAATCTCTCCTCATAATACAGTGTATAAATTAGAACATATTGGTAGTTTTGGGGTTTTTACATATATTTAGTGTTTCGAGATATTGTTGTTCAATATGAGAATGTATTAATAAATTTAAATTTTAAATTTAATATATAATATGGTTATTTTCTAGGTTTTAAAAAAATTATATATTTATTTTATCCTTGCAGATAATTATAATGATTTATTCCTTATATAATATTTATTTAAAACAATATTTATTTCTATCATGATTTCGTGAAAATTTACACTACGATTATGATTTATCAATAATTTTTTGTGTTATAATTTTCTATCATCTTGGATTTTTAATTATTATTATATTCCATAATTGTATTTTTAGTTTATAAGAATATGAACCAATGAATATTATTATAATCTTTTTTTATATAACCTCATGGTATAAAAAAAAATCTAGTCACAAATATATCTTTACCCAAAGGTATATATGATTGTTCACAAATGTGGATGTATTAAAATGTCATTATTAATATACCTTTACATATTAGGTTATAAAAAATGTGTAATACAATATATTTTAATATAAATGATCCTTCAATAATATAAATTTTTTTGGATTTTGATTGACTTGTTTCAAATGGAATGTAGTTATATAATATAAAATGAAAAAATTTATTAAGATAAAATATAAAAATATAAAAATAATTAATATTATGATATATGAAATGTAACGATGAAATATACAATAGGAAAATATATAAAATAAAATTATAACACATTAAGCCTGAAATATTATTCATTAATTACTCAATTGAAAAATGAACTATTTCTTAAAATTATCGAGAGAATGAAGAATATAATTAATATAGTATAAATTTGGAAGAATAAAGAATGAATTATGTCATAGAACTATGTAAGGTTATGTAAAAAGGTAGGAGACCATTTTTTAGTTATTGGTTATACAAATAGTCGATCTGTATATTAATGTTATTATTAATGGCATGTAATATTAATATAAAAGTATTTTTTGTATTATATATATTATATTTTACATGTAAATATAAATAATTTTATAACTAGGAAAAAATAAAATAATAGTATGAAATAAAAATATTCTCACTCATTGAAAAATAAATAATTTTTATTATAAGAACATATCATATCATTGAATTATTTAGATTTATTTTAATGTTATATTACAAATATATATATATATATATATTCATTTTTATATAAAGAATATAATATCTATAATCATGGAAAATTCCATGTATGTGAGAATATATTATATTTTTTGAAAAATATTAGTACTATAGTAAATAATTTGTTGATGTAAAACTTAGTAAAGAAAGATAATTATAGCATGGAAGGAATTTCATGCAGGTAATTGGAATTCATATAGTCATGAAAAACATTTCTTTCCAATTATAAAATAAAATTATTATATTAATTATTTCACAAAAGCCACAAAAATAACCTAACTCTTATGTGATTATTTGTTTTGAATTCACCGAACTCTAGTTTGTAAAAAAATGACACACAAATTCAAATATAATTTCGACATACCACCAACCATTTCAATCCATTTTTTTAATATTTATACATTGACCAAATTACATCCCCTAGATTCCTTTCTAACAATAATTTTGCAATGGTCATTAATAAATTCACATGATTTTTGACACCAGAATACACGTCCCCAAAATTGATTGAAATGGTGAGATCTCTTATTTAATGGGAGAGTATTTTTAAAGGGATTTTAAAGAATGTTAATCTATGAAAAAGATATTTATGTACAAGTTTTTGTTTTATTGTATGGTTAGAACAAGGTTAATAAGAATATTTTTCCAAAAAATTTGATACACAGGTTTGATGAATGGTTTAATGAAATGGAATAAAATTGGTGTGGTTTCTCAGTTGGTGTTCAGTGGTATAATGATATTTTATGAAAAGGATTAAATTCACTGTTATAAAAACATGACACTACTGTTTAGAGTTATTATTTCCTAAATTGAGATTTCTCAAGAAATATTTTAATTATTCGATAATGTTTTCTTACTATTTATGGTGAGTTCTATTTTTTTTCTTTGATTATTGAGTATAATAAAATTCGAAATATAATAATAACTGAGAGATATATTTTAAAATTATTGATCAAATAAATTATGAAGGAACTAATATCTATCATTGAAGAACAATCCCTTCTCTTTGGGGGGTCTGTATTGTAAAACTTCTTTTTTTAAGAAATACTAATATATAGTTCTCGTTTTGTTTTTCAAAATATATACATAGTGTCCCAAATAATATTAAATTATTTTTATTAACTGAGTTAGATATTTATTAAGGGGATAAGTGCTATTTGTAAAATTATTGGTGTATATATGATGTAATATGGACCTTTTTTATATTTTTTTTATATGAAATTTAGAAATTTTTTGAATTGTGTAAGATAAACTTTAAATAGAATGTGTGAAAATTCGTCTGTATTATCTTATGTGTAATTTCATCATTCAAAAGATATGAAGAAACGAAAAAAAGTCCGGAATATTTTTTAGTATATATTGTTTTTTAATACAGTGGATAAGAGGAGTTGGAAAATTTAGTAACATAATTTGATAAGAAAATTTTCATTTTCCAAATATTTTTTTTATTTATGATATCAATATTATTAATGTACTCATATATGTTTTATATAAATGGGATATATTTGATAAATATTTTAGTATATATATTATATCTCATACATAAACATTTTATATAATATATTATTTTTTTAATTTGTCTTGGATATTTTGAAAGGTTATCAGCATAGGTATCACAAAAAATATTTTTTGATATATATGTTATTTATCATATATTTAAGGAGTTTCTCTTGTCCATATGTTTTTAAACATAGAAAATATATGAAGTCTTCTAAAATGAACATGATGTTTTAGGAATTGTTAGATAGATCTATATTTTTATATTGGAAAATAATAAGAATTCCTAATATTTATATAATGATTAATGAATTACTATTTAAAGGAACAAATATCATAAGGTAATACATTATAATAGAGGTTAGTGAATATATGAGTTTCATGAAGTTGATTTTGATGTCATGATAAAACCCAATGGCTTGTGATTTAAAATAAGTAAAAACATGAAGGTATGTTATGTGTATTGTTTGGATGATTTGAGGATTTTTGTTATATAAAATCATTACGTATGGTTTCATGATGCTAAATATAGACTGCGGGGAAAATAGAAGAAGATATCACAGCATGATGAAATGTTTTACATTGAGGAAGGGGATAATATATTTTTTGGAATAGGTTGGCCATCTCAGGATGTATGCTTCCATTTTGTGAAAAATAGGAAATTTATAAATAAGTATAATATGCATGGTGTTTTTCATTATGATAATAATTTTAGCATCGTGAATCGTGTGTTTTTAAATGATGTTATCACCAATGGATTTCCACATCATGGAGAATATTCTAAAATAATAAATTATCCCAGTGTATTGCTGGATAGTTCTTATGATTGGTTAATAAGTATGAGAATAAGAGGAAGAACATTATATGTAATTCAATGAATTCATTTGTATTAATTTAAATTTAAATTTTCAATTTTAACAAGAATTAGAGGATTTGTTTTGAAAGATAAATGACATAGGGATATTACATACATGTGATGAATTAATTTCTATCTATTATATCATATAGAGATGGTGTAGCATTGAAGTATAGTGTATTCATTGTAGTGGAAAAAAGGGATATAAATAATAAAGATAGATTACTTTAAGCAGCACATGTACATGAATAATAATAACAATAACAATAATAATAATAATAATAGAAATAAAAATTATTGTTTTTTGTTTTATATCATCACAATCATGTTATGTGGAGAAGGAGAAACAAAATGTCTCACTTGTTTTATACATTGATGTAGTATGGATAAATTTTTTTAAATGAAATCATTAAAGGGATAAAGACAGTCTATTTCTATGGAAATGAAGATAAAAATGAGACAATATGAATTGTGGGGGATAAACTCGCTTATAAGCTGAGGAGACCACATTATTAATTATAAGGTATAAAAAGTTTAATGATATTACCTACTAATTTGTATCCACAATAATAATAATAGTGGAACATATTGTCTCAGTTTAGTCTATCTCTTTCAAAGGATTAACAACTCATTTTATACAATGAACATTTTATACTAAGGTTCCGTTCATTATTAAATTTTGCAGTGTGTGTGGACGCGCTAATAAGTGATATCACGTACTCTAATAAGTCATAGAGATTGATTTCATAAGAAATCCATAAAGGAAACAAAACATATTATTTTTGAGAGATTCATTATGCCCCTTCATATAGAGTCTCGAAATGACTGGTACCAATATAGAAAAGAGGATTCTGTTAGAATAAATTAATGTTAATAATAATAATTATATTGTTTTGGTGTTTTGTAAAATGGTTGGTTCATGAAAATGTTTTTTTATGGAATAATGTATTAGAGTTTATTTTAATGTCAAGAAAATTAATTAATGGATCTAATAAGTAAATTTTAATCCTATCATATCCTCCTTTTACACTATCAAATGAAAACCAATAAAATATCTCTACCATGTCTCTAATTCTTATCCTCTCATAGAAGGGTTTCTAATACATCCCCTTATATTACTCTTTCCATCATTATTCCCTCCCCCATCACATATAGATCACTTATGGGGAGAATGTTTTGGGTTCACCATATATGTATCGTAGATATATCCTCAATTAGAAATTATTTTTTCTATGTTTCAACATATAAATTTCAGAGTTTTTTACATATATTTTTCAAAATGTAACTATGTTGATTTAAATTTTTCTCATATGAATTTTTACCCCTGATTACGCATCGAAGATGGTCATCTTGATGGTAACACATATTTATATTTATAGGTCTCCCATAATTAATATAAATTATTAACATTATTTATATTTTATTGGATGTGTAACGCCCCGACCCCAGTTGCCCAGAGTCGGTGCATTAATTACATAACATTGGCATGATCACAAGAAAGATCAAATCTCGAAAGACCGATTGGTTTAGTAGCCTTGGAAACACTAGATATAATCATAAAGTTTTACATTACATTTCAAAGTGAAAAACTACTACAACAACAAAGTCTTCATATCCACACTATTAACCCCTCATAATATCCCTGCAAGTCATTCATAATTTACTTCTTCACTACCTGGAAAAAATAAAACATAGAAAAGGGGTGAGCTCAAATGCCCAGTAAGGATAACAATATAGCGGAACATTCATAATAAGCATAAACATTTAAGGCAATAAATTACTAAAACAAAAGCCTTTTAAAATTGAACTTCAACATAGTATGGCAAAAATAAAAATGAAATAATGCCATTTACTTATTCACATGGATATTCTACTAATCGAATAATCACATGCAATAACAATAACCACTTTCATAATGTTGGAATGCATAATGCTAAATGTTAATTTCTTTGTCTAGGCCTCATCCCAAGACCTAGGGGTTACTTCTAACCGGAACCCAACCCGGAGTGCCTCTAATAACCGGACACCAACCCGGAGTGCCTCTAATAACCGGACACCAACCCGGAGTGCCTCTAATAACCGGACACCAACCCGGAGGGCATACTTTTACCAGTCCCTAACCTGGAGGGCTTACTTTAACCAGTCCCCAACCTGGAGGGCTTACTTTTACCAGTCCCCAACCTGGAGGGCTTACTTTTACCGGTCCCCAACCCGGAACATACTTGTTTAGCACATTCATCTGAAGAAAAGTTTGAAATATAACATAAACATTCGGATTAAAACTAGCATACGAAATGTCAATAGTTTCACCATAAACTATGAATGGTATAAAATAGCACATCCATAGTCAAACATATCACAAAACCTTCAATACAATATAGAAGTTTTGTATTATAATAAATCAACTTCAAATAAGCGTAAAATCCATTAAAGGATGTTGACATAGATGAAATCAAAACACTTTTTAGAGAAATATCTCTTTCTATTTTTGAAATCACATAAGAGCCATATAAAATAAAACATTTTCTTGAAAATATTCTTGTAAGCTTGTAAGGAAAGCTTTGAAAATTTTATAACGGCGGAAAATAACCGCACCCGCCCTATAAGTAAAAAAACATTCTTACCTCAATTCTGTCGAAAAGGTTAAAAATGACCTTGTTTTGAAAACGACGGAAAGATTCCTTTATAAACCTCTTATCAAAAGTCAAACAAGGGTATAAATGACTTTAAACCATAAAAAATGTTTTGAAATACATTTTTAAGAAACATGGATGTGGATGATAAAGATATCCCAGTAGATTATTACGTATAAACAACCTCGGATAATGAAGAGATTGTGAAATAACCCTTACCAATTTGGTAACTTATGAAACATACAACCCATGAAAGATGTATCATACAATGAATATGTAAGTACACATAAATTAGAGTGTATTACACAAAGAATATAATTATGGGCAGTACATACACCACACAAAAGGTAATGGTGGCAATATGGCATGAATCTCACGGGAATAAGGAGTGAGATGAAAACCCCTTACCACGTTAATCAACTGAGTTGTATGGTCAAAAGTTAATAACCACCAAAATATTTACAGAATAACATGAATATAAAGATAATCATGATAATATATATCAAATGGCAGTACACAATACACCACTTTCAATAATTTAGGGGCGAACAATGGAAATCTCACGGAATTGAATGTGAGATAAGAAAATCCCTTACCTTGTACTTTTCCTTGGTTGGGGTAGGTTAACCTCCTGTATAATGGTGAAATAATTGTTACTAAATTATACAAGAATCATATATATTAATATTATATCATATATGATCTTTTAATATTGATTTGATAATAATATCTTAGTATTATCGTTGTTTCGGGTGTTAACTTACTCGTTTGCTTTTGTATGTTTTGTTACGTAAGACATGTTTGTAAAGGATAGGTTGTATATTATTCAAATCCAGAATGGTATTAAGTCCTTAAACATAATTTTTAAATCATCAAATGATAATTATACTTGAATGGATACGATGGAGGATGAATCTCATCGCGTTCGTGGAGACGGTAGTCCGTACGTACGCACGAACGCAACTTCCATTTAATTTTTATTTTAAAAGAATTGAATCCAAATGATACTTAGGTATATTACTATTCCAGTATAATATAATATTTTATACATGTTACTTAAGTTCATTAACACCATCCTTTATACGTTCCATGTGTGGTATGAACGAGTCATATCATTTTAAGGGGGCGGTAGTCCGCACTTCCTCAAATGAAATTATCGTATGTATATACAACATGAAACGAATAATGGTATGAAATAAAATGGAATTACAGAAGCTTATATATAAAATATATATCATTAATATCATATTTAATTACAGTGCCATCATAATGGCCACCATGAGAGGCGGTAAGATGTATTTGAACAATCATCGTTTCGTGAGGCGTTAGTTTGCCATCCACAGAAACATTATGTTCATCATCCATTAGATGGAGTTGTGTGTATGTATAGTTTGAATCCTTCTTATAACAACATCCTAGTATATTTAGGATACTGGTGTTGTTACAAAAGGAAGGAAATAAAAAGAGTTTGGGGGTTGGAGGAGCAAAATAAATGAAAATAATTTTAGAGAAATCGTTACCTTTAATTTAGGTAACTCACTTTGGTTGGAACCAAAGGACTTCTTGAAATGATTTCTGCCTAAGGGGAAGCTTCAAGGAGGAGGAGAGGGATGTGGGGAGCTTAGTTGGGCAGAGTTTGGACGAGCCAAGTGGCTTGAGAGGTGTGAGGAAAAGAGAAGGAGGAGTGCCCTTTTATAAGAGGGGTGAGGGGCACCTTTGGAAAAGCTAGAAATATTAATTTATAATAAATTCATATTCGGTTTCCAAAGGCTCCAAAGTTGACTATTCAAAGGATGAGGTGGGGATAGGTCGAAAACAACTCATCCAATAGAATTTAGATAGGTTTGGGTACTTATATTAACCTTATCTTTAAGTATTAACTCTAAGTTAATTAGTTTCACTTTTACAATGTCTCTTTGTATTTTTATATAATATGGTTAATAAACTTACTATATACATCCAAGCGACCCCCAAGTGGTCCATTAATGAGGAACCTATCATAATATAAGTCTCTTGGCCGAACCTTAGATTTTTAGGAATTTAATATCAATTAATAATATAATATTTGTTTTAAGAACTCTTTTATGTCAATTTTGACACTATTCAATAGTTGATTTTTTTGAAACTCCTAACAGATTGATTACTTCGAACAAAGTCAATTAAATCAATCCTAATATATCATATTATCATAGAAAATTAGTTTAATTCATTAAAAGTTTCATATTATATTTATTTGGGTATTTATAATATCAGTTATGTTAATTTTCTACTATTTTAGTAATTACTGCATCATCATTGTGTCATAAATAAAATAAATTATTTAATGTCTAAAAATTATAAATAAAACATCACTATGTAGGAAATCTTTTTATCTTTCTAATGAATATTTATAATCGAAAATCCAACATGTATAACCCTATGTAAAAATTGTTCTTATAAAAGATGTAAGCTTATGCCATTTTTATTTTTATTTTAACTTTATTAATATAATGTGTCCCTACCACATACAAGTGGCTCCAAGGGGTCCCCAAATTGACCCAAGGATGCCCATGGTCGGGTATGTGTCCACCAATACGGTTAGGACACGTTTTAGGGTAATTTTGTATTATTATAATATTATTTTTTAACCCTTATTTACCGGATTTACCCTTTAACCATGGTAAATAAAATATTTACCGCAGTAATTATTCAAAATGTCTAAAAATAAAAGTTACCTATTTACACAATTTGAACATCCTGATTCCAAATATGGAATCCATTTTCCTAAATTCAAAACACAGAAGTGGCAGAAATTAATTTAAAATTAATTCCCGCTGTCAAAACAAAAAGCGTGTTTTTAAGAGATAATAACTATCAAAAGATTGACACTTGTTTATGTTCGGTTTAATTGTAAAATTATGTCCAATGACCAAAATTATATTAAATGGTAAAAATACATTCTAAATATACTTTAAAACTACTAAAATTCATAATTTATCACTATTAATTATTTTGATTAAAAAAGTTGTTTTTAATTAAAATTTAGTAATTTTCACTATTCATCAAAATATGAAAGTTATCCGAAAAGTACCAAAATTTTACCCTAGGATAATTTCGATATTCCGAATCCAAAAATGAAGTCCATTTTCAAATATAAAATATATATGATTTCAAAAAGTAGGTATTACTATTCATAACGGCTAGTTTGATTGGTTACGGTGTGTTAGAACTCGGTGTTGCGTACAACACACGCTAGCGTACCGTGGAAGCTTGGGATGTTTCATTTTAAATTTTTGATGTCCCCATTTAGTCAAAAAGTTTAAAATATAGTATCTAAAAAGGGTTCACTATTAAAATTTGGTAAAAGTGAAATACTGAAAATGAATTTGTTCTTACATTATGTCTAAGAAACTCATAATATGGATTCTAAAATTATAAGGATTATATAAAGTTTAAAATTTAGTTAACACTATTCATAACCTCTTTTGAACAGCTTGTTTGGTAAGTCATGGTGCGATTGAACTTGGTGTTGCGTGTAGTGAAAGTTATTGATTTATTTTGAAGAAATAACACACTATAAAATCTTGGGGTGTTACAGGATGGGATTAGAATCTCTACTCATAAGACATTATATAAATTAGAACATATTGGTATTTTTTGTGGTGTTTACCAATTTTTAGTGTTTCAGGATGTTGTTGTTCACTATTTGAATTTATTAATATAATTAAAATTTTAATTAAATATATATTGTGGTTATTTTTTATCTTTTAAGAAATTTTATATTTATTTTATCCATGGGGATAATTATAATGATTTGTTCCTTATATAATATTTATTTAAAATAATATTTATCTCTATCATGATTTTGTGAAAATTTACACTACGATTTAAGAATTTTCTATAATTTTTTGGGATCTAATTTTCAATAATATTGGATTTTCAATTATTATTATATTCCATAATCATATTTTTAGTTTATAAGAATATAATTGAATGAATTTTTTTATAATCTTGTTTTTCAATAACCTCATGGTATAAAAAAAATCCAGTCAGAAATATATCTTTACCCAAGGGTATATACGAATGTTCACAAATGTGGATGTATTAAATTGTCATGGTTAATATAACTTTACATATTAGTATATAAAAAAAACTTTAACACCATATAATTTAATATGAATGTTCCTTCAATGATATAAATATTTTTGGATGTTGATTGACTTGTTTTAAATGTAATACAATTCTATAATATAAAATTAAATATTTTATTAAGAAAAAATATTATAAAAATTAATAGATTTATATATGAAATTTATTGAAGAAATATAGAACAAGAAAATAAATATAATTAAATAATAACAAGTTAGGCTTGAGATATTATTCTTCCCTGACTAAATTAAAAATTATACTATACAGTATAATTATAGAGAGAATGAAAAATATCATTAATATAGTATAAATTTGGAATAATATAGAATGACTTATTTTATAGAAGTATGTGAGGTTATGTAAAAAGGTAGGATGGACGTTTTTTATTTGTTTTTTATAAAAATAGTTGATAAGTATATTAATGTTGTTATTGTTGGCATGCAATCTTAATATAAAAGTGGTTGTTGTATTAAATATATTATATTATACTTGTATAAACAAAGCAGTTGACACCTAAGGAAAAATAAACTAATAAAAATTAAAAACATTCTCATTCATTGAAAAATAAATAATTATTATTCGAAGAACATATCATTTCATAAAATTATTTGTATTTTTTTTAATTTTATATTACAAATATATATAGATTAATTTTCATATAAATAATAGAATATCTATAATCATGGAAAAGTCATGGTGTGTGGGAATACATTTAATTTTTTGAAAAATATTTATACTATAGTAAATAATTTGTTGAGGTAAAACTTGGTAAAGACAAAAAATTAATACATGGAATGAATTTTAGGCAAATAATTTGAATTCATCTAGTCAAGAAAAACATTTTTTTTCAAATTAGAAATTATATTTTAATATTAATTCTATCACAAAACCCACAAAAATCACATAAATCTTATGCGATTCTATGTTTTCCATTCACCTAAATCTAGTTTTTAAACATTAACCTCCAATTTAATATATAATGTTTGCATACCATTGACCATTTCAATCCATTTTCTTTAATATTTATACATTGACCAAATTATATCCCCGTGATTCCTTCGTAACAGTATTTATGCAATGATCATTAACAAATTCACAAGGTTGTTGACACTGGAAAACGTGTCCCCAAAATTTTCCAAATGATCCCAAAGCATAGAAAATTTCTTATGCTTTGATTTGTTAGGTGATAGATCACAAACAGAGCTACGGATTTGGATCTATGGACATTTGAAGTAGGGCTGAAAAACTGGTTCACGGTGCCAATTTGCGAAGCTCCCACCACTTCGGAGCAAAGAGGTGGAATTATCTGTGAACCCCTTTGACGTTCGTGATCCGCCGCTGACCGAGGAGGTTGGATGCTTGATGAACCCCTTTGACGATTGCAATCCGCCGCGGAGAGAATAGGTGGGATGCTCCATGATCCCACTTGACGTTCGTGATCCGCCGAATAGAAAGCTCTATCTTCTCACTGAGCAAGATCTACTTCGCGGTGCCTCTCTCTTATAAAAAACTAGCTCACCCACTTCATACAGGATGGTCACACTGCCCCATGGGCAGCCAATCTCCAATTTTGCAGAGCTCAGATTTCCTTCACGAAGCACTTTCGCGAGTCCATGCTCCATGAGTCCATGCTCCACGAGTACATTCTCTGTGATTCAATGATCTGCAAGTCCATGATCCATGAGTTGATGCTCTATGAGTCCATGATCCTTAAGTACATGCTCCGGGAGTCCATTCTCCATGACCAGCATTCCTTTGTGAAACTTCTTATCGAGACCCCATGTTCTACAAGAATCTTTCCTTTATGAAGCTACATTGCGAGACATATCCTCTAAAAAGATCATGCATTCACACCCACCGGTCCATACTGTGAGGGATGCACCCCCACACGCCCGCTCGGACTCACTACCGAGCAGCGGTCCTGGCCATCCGGTCCGGTCCCTCCCCTAATGTCACTGACCCCCTTAAAAATGGAGAGCTGCACCACGAACTTTTCGGGTCGGGATGTGGGCATTTTTCATTGTGTCCTTATGCATTCCTACCTTCCACCTATGAAATATCATGATTTGAGATACTCCTCCACACACCATTATACATCTAGATTCGATATATTCTTCTTGGTTCATTTACACATGTCATGACATGATAGTCTCATCATAATTTCCATGAGTACCTTGAGTTGAATCATCCCTCAAGTACTCATCAAAACCCCATTACCTAAATCATATGCCCGGTTGAACAAGAAAGGGCTTCCCATGCATAAGTCCCCACGTCATCCATTTATAGGCACCTTATGCCAATATTCCTCTCTATATGACTATAAACTATAGTTCTCTCTATGTTCCAAACATAGGATGCCTCTTGCTCCAATCAAGATATGCCTTATACTCCAAGCATGAGATGCCAACTGTCTTATCTACACGACTATAAACTATAGTTCTCCCTATGTTCCAAGCATAAGATACCTCTTGCTCCAAAAAATAGATGCCTTATGCTCCTTGCATGAGGTTCCAACAGTCCTCTCTACATGACTATGCACTGTAATATTCCCTATGTTACAAATATAGGATGCCTCTTACCCTAAATGAGAGATGCCTTATAATCCAAGATTAAGATTAGAATAGTCCTATCTACATGACAATAAAATGTACTTTGACCTACAATTCAATTATAGGATTCCTCTTGTTCCATATAAGAGATGCCTTGTGTGACAAGAATATGACGACTCATTCCATGATAATATTGGAATAATTTCAACAGCGTTGGAATCCGTTAAAACATTCCATCACTCCACCTAACAGTTTGTGTGTCCTTCATTCAGATATTCAATCACATCAATGTTTCAAGGGACCCCCTAATGGCCTAGTCCCATGCCGCATCGGCTCACCTATTATAATGGGCCAATGCTTGAAAAGACTTTGGATGACACTTTGAATCAGTCCTATGTTTCGAACACAGTGAATGGTCGAACCTCATTGTTTTTTCCCCATTTAAGGCTTACATGATATGGATGATGTGTTCTGAACACGGTCAGTAGTTATCCTTCATCACCACGCCACCCTCACTGTGTTCCGAATGTCGGGCATGTGATACACACTTTTCATCTCCCTTTGTTTAGACTAATTCTAATGCCCTTGGCATTATCCCTCTTGTAAAGTAGAACATAGGTGAAAGCCTCAACCCAGTAGTGGGTCTGGATACCCTCATGGCCATACCTGAAGAATAAATTATAGGAAGCATCCTTACGTAAGCCCCATTCACCATTTCTGCTCCATAGTGGCAACCAAGTAGCTTCCTTGAAAAAGCCCAATTCACCATTTTCGCTCCATAGCTACACATGGGATGCTTCCTTACGTAAGCCCCATTCACCATTGCTGTTTCATAGCGGCACACGGGAGGCTTCCTTGAATAATACCCATGCGCCATTTTCCCTCTATAGAGAAACCCAGGAAGCTTCCTTGCGTAAGCCCCATCCACCATTATCTCTCCATAGAAGCACCCGTCCAAATTTTTTTCATAAGCCCCATTCCCCATTTCCGCTCTATAGCAGCACACTGGCAGATTTTTTTCATAAAACCCATACACCATTTCCACTCCATAGTGGCACCTAGGAAGCTTCTTTTTTTAAGCCCCATTAACCACCCTTCATGGATTCACCTTTTCATCATGATCGTCAGGTCATTGCTGTCTATTGTTTATCTCACCGAGCAATACTCACATGGTCTTAGAGTGATCATCGACCATGAAATCCTCTCTAGGTATCCTAGAGTGTAATCCCCCATAGCACCATCATGAACTACGAGGTATTTAATCTTTTCAAAGGTCAGGTATGTAGGAAGCCTCCCTGAGGTTCAAGCCCACCATCCATTGGTCCTGACCACCTTCACGTTAGCTCACTAAAACCCACCCTAAACTACGTGGACTTTCATCCTTACCAAGACAAGGTACGTAGGAAGCCTCCCTGAGGTTCAAGCCCACCAACCATTGGTCCATTCCACCTTCATGTCGGTTAACAAAACCCAGCCTGAACTACATTATCTTTGATCATTCCCAAGGGAAGGTACATAGGAAGCCTCCCTAAGGTTCAATCCCACCATCCATTCATCCTGACCACCTTCACATAGGCTTAATAAAACCCATATGGAACTACATGGTCTTTGATCCTTTCCAAGGTAAGGTGTGTACGAAGCCTCCCCGAGGATCAATCCCAACAACCACTAGTCCTGACCACTTCACATTTTATCACCCCCACCCCCAGGATGTTAAAGGGAATGCCACTTTTGTCCTATATGACACTAAAATTCCCCTATCCTATGGTAAGACATTGTCATCCACCTATCTAGCAGTAATCCATGGTCAATCCCCTATCCAATGGTAAGACATTGTAGCCCCATTCAGCGGAAAGGTGTTGAAGTCCCCAATCGTCGGTAACCCGTCTTCAGAAGAACAACATGGACATTTATTTCCTTCTATGAGGATAGGTAGGAAGCCTCCCGGGGGTTCAAGCCCACCACTCTTGTCTCATAATGACCTCTCGGTTGAGCCTATGTGTCTCGGGAAGGTCATTCCCAAACTCGAAGGTTTCAATTCCTATGGGTCCCATCCATGTGTCCATTCTTGTAGGTCTCCTCCTCAGTTGTCCTATCGTCCCATCGAAATATGATGACTTTGATTCTCGACCACAGGGATACGTAGGAAGTCTCTTCGAGGCTCAATCCCAAAATCATTATCATCCTCACGTTGGTTACATCTCATATTTACTTAACTTCATTAAAATATCCATCATCCATCATGATTCTCACCTGGGCCGCCACATCCCGGTGATATGATGCCATTCATCCCAACACCAATCCTTGTGGCACCCGGGAAGTAAACCATGCATAAACCCTATTTAATCCATAACCATCCCTTAAAGAGTATCCCTCTTTTTATGGTCTTCTTTCCATGCATAATCACCAACATGTATCCTGGTTGTTGTTCTTTGAGTACACCCAGATTAATCACCCCTTAAAACTATGTGGGTTATGATCCCTGTCATCTACATATGGTACATAGGAAACCTCCATGAGGTTTAATCCAACCTAATGGTAAACCATGGTGTTTCCCCATTCTGGGGTGCACACTCTCTGATCCGCCCTCAGTGGTGTCTATATATTCCTTAATGGTCTGAAAACATCCCTTTATGGGACACACCATCTAGGGTCTTCACTTGTGGAGTGTTCTGATCCATTCACTTGGTAAACCATACAGGTGTTCCCTCCTAGAGATGTACCAATCCAATATGTCTATATGAGACATTCTGGTCACCATCATTCGACCTCTTGAAGATGTTAAACTCACAGCCTACATCATGTTAGACATGATATGCCTTTGGAAAACCTTGGAAGACTTGCCTTTTGCGTAACTGTCTCCACAAGTTGTTAAACTCGTATCCTAAATTGTGTTTAACATGATATGCCTGATGAAACCCTCATAATACATGAATTTGGCATAACCATCTCCACAAGATGTTAAACTCATGTCGTACCCTATGTTAAACATGAGAAGCTGAGGAAAACCTCAGAGACATGCCTCCGACATAAGATACCCGGCGACTGATGTGGGATGCCACGAGTTATGTTCCCTTGAGATGCCCTCTTATAATAAAGAATATAGGTTCCCCAATGTCCTCACATCCATATATTCCTTGACTTTCCTAAAGTTATTGTCTACTCAAACTGAAATAATTTAATTAATCAGTGTCCACAATGATATGTCACCATGAACGAGATTCACGAACCACGACTTAATCTATAAGGGAGACCCGAACTAGTTGACGAGTTCCAAGGAGGGATCCATTGAAGGAAGAATCAGCATCCCATTATCCCATTTAGATCAAGGATAAAATGTCCCTGAATAAGGAACATATGTTTCCTTCCTTTGTAAAAAGGGTATGCGGGGAAATAGCTATGCTTTCTCTATATACGGATGCGCGGGCCCCGACGAGAGCATCAGAAACATAGGTATTCAAAAACAATTATGGTTATCAAGTGTTTTGTCTATCTCTTCAATATAACTATCATTCTATATGTTTCAATTTTCATTATTTTTTTTATAAATATTATATATAATATTTTATTACATTAGAAACATAAAATCAAAATAAAAAACCATTATAATAATAGTATAACAATAAAATTAAAAATGTGTTTATGATCATTAATTATTTGTTGAATGTTCTTATTTGGGGTTGATCATCCCTAATCATTAATGTCACTTCTCAAATTATTATTGATTATATTACAAAAATTGTGAATGATATAGATTCATTAAATAGAAACCGCAATTTTAACTCCACTAGAATTAACATGTAACTTTTGAAATATTTTTAACATTATGATTCGAGTACCATTAATATTCATTAGACAATAAACTCATGAACATGGAATGATTACTGAGGTCACTATACATAAACATGTATAGAAAAAATATAACTTATAAAATATTATTAGTTATATTCAAATTATGTAATTAAAAATATGTAATTATTGAATATAAGTTAATCATATTGAATTTCATTCATATAAATTATTTTCTGAACTAAATTTTTCATAATTGTAAATTTATTGTATTGTAGGTAATGAAATTTCTATAATCTAGGATGTTTTTGTAAGGGGAAAATCTACAAATTGTATATTTTGATCTTGAATTGTTTATTCTATGAAGTTATTATTTTATTTCTATTCTTAAGAAATATTTATGTTAATTAAATTATTTATCCTCCCCTTTTTTGATATTATTTCTTTTTGATGTCCCTTCGTATTAATCATGATCACTTTAATGGAATTCATGTGTCACTATTGACTCAATGTGTTAAATTCCCTCCACTTGATCTATATTTTCCAATATTATCTATATGGTTTCCATTGGGAATATGTTACTTTATTTTCCATTGAAAAATTAGGATTTGACATTATCCTTATCCTATTTCATCTATTGATTCTATATGCCCAATATATTTCATTGAATGTAATGGGATCCTTAACAATCTATGATATTTTTTAAAAATATCTATATATAATATCCATTTGGAAAAATTTAAACATATTCTATATGAAATCTAAATCTAAATTATTTTTATGTTATTTATGGGTCTTAATAATTTTCTAATTACTATACTTTGATTGATACATACATTCACCATTATAATGTTATTAATGTGTTTATTCATATATCTATTTATTATAGGAAATTATTTTTATCTAAACAATTATATTCCTTTTATATTATTTTAACTTGATACCCCAAGTTCATTCCCCTCTTCTTATTCTTAGTAATTTGCATACTTATATATTTATCTCTTAACCATTATTTTTATTTAATATTTTTTAAGAGAAACATCTTATTGAGCACTCATAGGACTACTATAATCTAGAATCATTGTGAAATTTATAATTATTATTATAGAATATTCTATATCATGCATATTAATTTTATTATATTAATATTTATATTTTCCTTCAATTAATTTTCATTCATTAATATTTTATGTATTATGATGGTGATAAAAATAATTCATCAAAATTTTACCTATAAATTCCTTCCGTTTCATATCAGAACTACCTTTCAATGAATTTATCTAGGTTATATGTAATATTTATCTTTTAAATTAATTTTTTAAATGTAAATATAATTATCTCAATTTCCATTTCAAGAAACTATTATTTAATCAAATTTTCAATTATGGTTTTTTTATAAAAAACGTATAAAAATAATGAAATATATTTTTTAAATCATATATAATTTCACATATTATCTAAATGTTATTTTATTCTAGGTGAATATTATTATTCATTCCAACCATTTAACATATCTTATGTTATATTTTTCTACTGATATGTGAATTTATCTTCATTATGTACATAAATTTATATCATTTGATCAATTTGATGCATCATTAATGTTTAAAAAATATTTCATTTTAATGGTTAAATCATGATATAATTAAAGAATGATATATTATTATTTTTAGGATTATAAGACACATATATATAAAGTCATTTTTTCATGGTCAGTCTATAAATTATATAAACCACCTATACATTGGTTAAACATAATCATCTCATCGAATTTTAATATATGTGATATGGGCAGTAATATTTTTCCTCTATATTTTGGTAAATGTAAAGATATTCTATTCTACTATGTTTTGATGATATTAGTAGTTATATGTGGAATATTATTATGGTATTATATGATAATAATTTCCAAATTCTAATCTCATGAAACATTTCTATTTTATGCTTTAATCTTTTTTTTTATGTGTAAGAAAAAACTCTATATGATTTTTGTAAATTTTGGTCCTATTCCTTGATTATGTGTTAATAAATAAATTTTGAAAAGCATAGACTCTATTATGTTATTCATTTTTATAAGGTATGTTACTCTATGTGATTTCTAATATTCTTTTCTATTATTGGAAATTTTTTATTACCCTTTTATTTTGTTATGTTTCTCCGATAAATTTTGTATTTAGTGTTATATAGAAGATTGTAAATCTTTAAACATGTTATTTAAATAATTTTTTATTATATTTATGGAAGATGATGGATATGAATCCAAAATAAAAATGGGAAAAATATTTGGGGTTTATGGTTGTGATTTTAATGATGATTTCTTTTATATAGTCATGTAAAATGAGATGAAATGATGTGAGTGTATTTGATTCATCTTTACTTTTATTATAGAAATAGAATTATGTGTATTTTTAACAAGATATAAAATAAATTTAAACTAGATTTATTTAATTTATAATAAAAAATGGTTTAATTATTTTTTGGTATTACATTAAAATTTGTAAGTGGATAAAAATAAGATCAAATTTGATTCAACCAAATATATCATAAATAAATCATTGTATGAATAATTGATTCTAAATTTAAATCATTATTTAATCAAATTTTCCAAGAACTTTTCAATACATAAAACTATAATTTAGTTTTATTATGATCTTATAAATAAGTGGAATAATTGATCTTTGACTGCTTCACATGAAGATGTACATAATCCTTTATTGGGTCTTCTAATCCATTAATTTTACATAATTGGGTTAGCAAGAGCTAACACACACACACACACACACACATATATATTCATAGAGAAATCATGAAGAATTTCTTACAGGGATGGGATATTTCTTGTGGGAGATTATAAAATCTAGTATATTGATATAAATATACCGTTTATGATTCCCTAATGTATTAAAACTGAATTAGAATTTTCACCAAAAATAAAAATATAAAATAAAGAATATTTTATTTATTTAATTTAAAATATTAAAAATAAAGAACATTATCTTATAAAATAGATATTTAACATAATTAATTGAACTATAATTTTGTAATAAATAAAAGATAATAATAATATCTTTCTTCCAATATAGTATGTTTTTCCGCACCTTAATCAACCAACTCACTTATCATACCATTGTCACCATTACATTAAATTTGTATAAATAAGAATACAGTTATTATAATAAATAATCCCTCATCTAACTCACCAAACTACAATATGATTCCATATTTTCCCATCAACTACCCCATGTTTCTAAAGAAATGACCCTCGTTTTGATCAATAAAAGTGTCCTACATTTTCCTATTCCCACATCTTTTGTTTTATATATGTCATATTCTATAATTTCATATGCTAGAAAATTTTCCTATTTTTATCCCTTTTTCACAATAATATGAACTAAAGAAATCAAAAAAAATAGGTATTAATGTGAAGAATCAATATCTTTAATGTAGCTATAACATTCTTAAATTTAGATGTCAATTTTAAATCTAATTATTCACAAATCTAATTTTTAATAAAATAAAATAATCCTAACATCAATTTAATTCATGAAAAAAACTATAAAAATGAAATATTTATGGTGTTCTCTTTTTTATTTCTTCATACCGTGTTTAGGGTTGGGTTGATTTTACCACCAATATAAATGATTCTACTTTTTTATTGTAATTTTGGTTATTGATGGGACAATTCCTTAATAATAAGTACATAGTGAATCTAATATTTATTAATGTTATTTTCGTTGTAATTTCTATGATGGGACCCAGAAATGTCTTATCATACTTAATTACATAATTTTTTTTTATAAAAAATCACTTATATCCAAGAGAGTTACCCAAATTCAGTTTACACCCAATAATTATTAAACATATTTTACCATGAAATGTCAACCATAATAAAACATAAATACATTTCATTTAGTAGGGATATAAACCATGATTTTGATTATATTCAATGTTAATCAATGATTGTGGAATCCAGATTCATAATCATTAAGGTTCTAAAACCACTAAGATCACCATAATCCACCAAAATATTCATTGGTAAACATAATATTTAATTATATCATGTATTGGTCAAGTATTCACCCAAGGATTCCTGCATAGAATCTCATTTCATTTGGTTATATAGAATATGAAACTTCAATGTTTGAATAATAAGAGAAACAATTAAATAATGATTTTTTTGGTTAAAGTATGGTAAGGAAGACATGATATCCTAATGCATCACTTTCAAAATGAAGTTGTACTATGGTTTACACCTAATGAATACATAGCTTAGTCTCAGAGTAATCAACAACTATTAGTCATTGGTTCAACCTAAGGTGGGGGAGAATGAGAAACTATTGAAATTACTCGAAAATATGGTGTATTAGATAAAGCAGGTGGCGTAAAACTATGTAGTAAAGGAGATAAAAAATTAAAAGGTAACATACACATAACCATAACCCAATATTAATATCTCACATGATATATGTTAATAAAGACACTATATGGATGATAACACTCTATGGATGAATAGAGGAAGCTCTAGGCATTTAGAGAGGCCTACTAGACTCAGGGGAACTCAGAATCCTGTATAAGAAGGGTTATTGAGTTAAAATAAGAGGGTTAACCTCATTATAAAGAGATGTGGTGTGCTCTGGTTGTCTAGTTTTTTCATAATAACATATTGGGATACTAGAGAAAGCATTGGTAAGCTAGGGGAACAGTACTAATAACACTGTTGGCCTTGACTCATCTTGATCCCCTATTTATTTCTCAAAAATTAAATTGAACACCTGTTAAATTTCAATATTAAATATTTTGACGTGTTCCAATCCTCCGATATTGGTTCCAAATGATGGTGTAAAATAGAACCCCTCCACTAAACAAAAAGGCTAATTTCTCATTAGGGCACACCGCCCATCAATACACTCAGGAAGTACAAATAACCTAACATATCTATACTCATCCCCAAAATACATGGTTTCCATTCGACTCTATTACCTAACATAAATTTATTGTCACACTGATTCCATATTTTTTCATTCAAATAATGATTTCCCAATATGCTTCAATAATGTTTCTTCCAAAAACTAAAATCACTACTACTCAAGACACACTCCACCATTTCCATTGATTTCAAAAACAATTATATTACACTAACCTAATATTATCTATATCAATACACCAATGATATATTTTTCAATTGAATTATGTTTCTTATTGTTCTCTAAAAAATTGGATATAGATCAGGTGGCTGATTCCGAACATCGTAAACATCCACCATAGTAATTTTATAATTGACACCTATTATCGGTAGTCCAAATATCCACTCATAACTATCCTTCATGTATTGTTTTCTAAAAATGAATCATTTTGTATGTCAATGCTTTTAAAAACCCTCATTTTAATATTTTATTAAAAAATGGGCATTTCCCCACTATCCATGCAGAAAATCAATATGTCCCTATTTGCTTGGAAATGCTTAGGCGTAAACCAAACAATGTTCATTGGATTTTCATGTTTTTTCCAATATGAACTCAATACATTTAATCTCATATAAATAATATGTTAACACATATTATGTTCCATCGATAATTAGAATTATTATCTCCTTCAACAAATGGATTTCAAACACACAGAAAAAGAATTCCTTGATCACCATAGGCGCCACATGATAACCTGGACTAGAAATGAGGTATAACCCATACTGTCAATGCAATTATATGGTAAAAAAAAGGCTAATCACTCTATTTATCATCATCACACAAGATAAATTCATCATTCTATCCCACCAAAAAAACATTCATTACACATTCTAATCTTGATGAAAAAGCATTTACAAGGAATTCGATTTTTATTAAGAGGATACAGCCTCATCAATTCCCAATGGAATCTAGATTACATCCAAGGTAAACATGAACTGGCCTCTATTGATATATTGACTATTTAAAGATGGAGCCCCAATACAACGACCATCCACACACCAGTGTATCACACCCATGAATAACAAAATTCCACCTTATATAGGGATTCCTTATCATTATTCCATTGGATAAAAACCATGGTCTAAATTGAATACTCCATATACATCACTGACCACAATGGTTGGATGTAGCCCAAATTTCTCACTCGTAAGAATTATTCACACTATTGAATTCCATAAATTTCTAAATCCAAGAAATTATCACCAAAACATATAGATACAAATTCAAATTAAGGGTCACACAATTCATATCTTATATTGAGATCCCAAATATATTACATTCCCCATAGTGCTCCTCACGCACTGACCCCAATGGGTCCTATTATAACCAAGAATGTGTCTTTCCTTCCTAGACCTGACTACTATATTATTATAAACTTACTATGATTGATCCCTTGGATTATCCATGATAAGACACTAGTTCTAGGATAAATATAAACTTTCAAATGGAGGATCATTTCATTTTTTTTCATTGAAAACTTTTACATATCTACTAACAATGTCACATGAAGGTCATCATCCCTCACCTCCCACAAGCCCACCTATTGGACAAAACAATTATTGGCATTGTTCTTAGCTGCACACGCTGACTTGATAACTCAAAACAAAATATGATCACACCTACACCACCTGATGATGCATCCTAACTAACACTCACATGAGTAACGTCACATAGAAACTAAGAGTGCACACACACACACCAAAAACATTTTTCATGAAAAACCATCCCCTATATAGTTAGAATTAACCTTTTATTCTACATCAAAAAGTAACTACACTTGTTCCAACATTCAATTCATGAGCTACTTCCAACTTCACCATTCTAAAAAAAACTTGAGCTAAACATCATTAATTCTAAGGAACTATAAGAATAATATGAACTTTATAGGTACATGTACTCAAATGTTATTACAATCCACCACAAACATGATACTATGTACTAGTATTCCATGTTCCATCACACGTAAAACTAATTATGGATTTTATGCGCCCAATAATCACACCTGATCTCACCTCAATTGAACTAATCAAAGATCTAAGAAAATAATTACATTAAATATATATAAATTTCATTAAATATCACCATCAGATCTCAAAAAAACATATGGGGTACGGTAGTTTTATAGACCTTCTTTAAAAACTTGATAAATCATCCTTTAAACCAAGCATCGAAATATTGAGGATCATGTTACAATGTGAGCAGTAGGCCATTCTATTGGAATTTTAGTTCAACTGACTTTTGATATCCCATATTACCTCATCAAATAATCCTAACACACTCCATAAGTCCTGACTACATGTATGACCACTTATCAACATGAATATCATTCCCAAAAACACAAATCATCTACCTGAGTGGCACCAAATACCCAAAAAACATACAAAATTATCTGGGTCCAGAATTGGAGTTATCATGATCTTTGAAACTAGTTTAAATTCAAACAAATAATATTATGGTTCCTCATCCAAATGTTTCTAATCACTTAATAAATTGAACATGCACCAATACGTAACCAATAGTATTTACCGCTAGCTTCAACCACTGTGTCATGTCACAAGATCCGGATGATCCCTCTCAGGACTTATCCATGAATATTAGAGGTCATCATGTCACTAAATCTGAGTTGAAACTGAAGGTCACTCAATTTTCACACGTAGTTCATATCCATTCCTTTAAAGAGTCACCACTCATGGGGGGTAGCACTTGCAATTTCGACAATTTCACATGGAATCTAGGGTACTAACCACCCTATTCAAGGTTCTCTAAACTAATGAAGTGTCTTTATCCCCACATAACCTCAACAGGGTCATGCCAAACACATATGAACATTAGGTATCTATAATCATATTTTATTTATACCTCCATCAATATATTTCTTTTCATTATTATTTAACACCTAGAGTTCCCATTTTAATATAATTCACATTATTTTATTTTTTATCAAATATTTTAATTTTTTGTAATTATATGTAATAAATTATAACATTATAGAACTTATTAATTATTCAAAGTTTCCAAGACTTAATTAAACATGGTGTCATTAACATTATATAATATGTAATTGCTTATGGGTTGTTTCCAAAAACTATATTCAACAAATACATTTATTTTGTAACTCAATTATATAATAATTTATGTCGACAAATCATAAAAAGAGTTGGTCCTATGAGATTCCATTATTGATTTATATGGAAGGAAAAATATAACTATTTATACAAATCCAAAATATCAACCCCATTTTTATCAATAGGAATTTATAAGTAAATGAATATATAATATATCAAATCTAAAATATAAAAAACTAAGAACAACGGAACACACCAGGAAACTGATATCTAAAACTCATGCCTCCAACAAGATGTATAACTTGTGAATCCCTATGTTTATTATATGTTGAATGGATTAACCTATAAAATTATTTATAATGGGAAAAGATTCTATGTACTATAAATAATATAATTTAAGATCAAGGGGATCAATTGAAGTGAAAACTATATATAACTGCAAAAAATAAAATTCAGTGAAAAATGTAATAACCCCAACCAAGGTACCATATACGTGGTTGTTACTTTCTAACATTGGTACAAGTTTCAAGTGGCCACAACCCAAGGGATCAAATAATTCTATAGTCTTCAAAAACTAGATACCTACCTGAAATCTTATATTATATTTTTAAACATAAAATGAAACATTTTATTTTCATTGAGAATGCTAGTATTCCCTCTATTGTATCATTAAATAATATTCATATTACACTTCATGTAGTCCTTAGAAAATGAAAAAAAAATTCAACTCAAATACATGAAAACGGAATGTTTATAGTCAGATATATGATAAAATAAATAAGACATGAATAATATATGATTAACAAACGATGACAAAAAAATGGAATATAAATAATACAAAAAACTGTAATCTATTACAAGGATTACATAAATATTCAAATGATCACATGTACATTAATAACTGATTTCATAAATATGGAATACATATTTTTATATATTTTAATCGAACAATCAATGAATTATTCTTATAAATCATACCTAAAATGGAAATAATTAATCCCAATACCCAACGTGCTCTATCTAATGGGACATACCAATTCACTGAAGGGATATGCAATTCTGGGCCCTAATTTTCACTTAATAATTCTTATTTATTCATAATATGAATAAAAAATAATACTAAATCAAAATACATTAATAATAAACAATTACTATTGTTGAAAAAAATAATAGAGAATATCAATAAATTACAAAATAATAATAAACTAAAGATATCATAAAAAATATGGTTAATGGTTTCATTTGAGAATATTCTTAGTTTAGAAATTGATTCATTAATATATTTTACATAGATGAAAAAACTTTTAAACGACCAAAGGAACATTTCATAAGGAAAATAATCTATGGTATTGTATATCGATAATTAAAAATTTAAAAATTTCAAGTATTTAAATGAAAAAAATTTCATTGTAAATTTCCATGAAACCATTAAATGAATCTTCAATGAAATATTTATTCATTATGGTGGGAGTATTCATTTATTAGGTAAGAATTAAAATAATTATTTGTGTACTAAATTTGCTAAAAAGTGCTTTTTGGGTAAAGAGAATATTGGTACATTAAAATAAATTATATAACATTAAACAATGGTAAGAACTATATTAATCAATCCCTGGAGGATATCAAACATGTTCTTAGAATCATAATAAAGTCAATATAGATATTGAAAAAAAATTATCAACCTAATTGAAAATGAAATTCAGTTCTATTTGGTAACATTATATTAGTATTTTGAGTGAAAATAAGGAAAAATGGAATAAATACTTGGGAAACCAATAAATAACTAAAGGGGGAAAAATTTATGGGGTTTAATGTAAAAATATCTTATGAACCCCCAATGGATACATTAACATAAAAATCCTGAATAATGATGAGATTTTGAAATAAAATCATACATAAGAAATTATTTTTTACTTTTAATATTATATTTTATAAACATATAAAATTATGATAACAATATATAGTATCAACTTATAAAATATTATCACCCTTTTCTTAATAATTATTCATTAAAATTGATGTTTTTGAGTGTTTAAAATTTCATTTTTAAACTGCATTTCCTTATTTGAATTTTTATATGGTTACATAATCATTAGAATATTAATAATTATATAAATATCATATAAATTCATTATATTAATATATAATATTATTTTTTAATGAAGGACAAGAAAAATTAATCACATCTCTTCATGGAGGTCGTAGGCCAAATGTACGCATGGTGAGGTTATCATTTATTTGGTAGGTATAAGTTTTAGAAGATAAAAGAAATGTGATATTTTTTGAATATTTATTATTTCAAAAATATCGTATATATTAATAAGTTCTATATTTAAATCCATAAAATGAAATTAAGGACGGAAAATATTATATCTCTACATGGATATGGTAAGGCATAAGTTTTCAAAAGTGATTTTTTAACTTCACTAAGGACAGAAATGAGATAAATATATATTAATAGAAATACATAATTACATTTATTTAATGGTAATGTGGTGATGTTTTTATATTATCATGGTTATATAATATTTAATGTAGGAATAAAGGGAAATTATATGAAAACACTCGGTTAAAATTTTTAGCACTTCATTAGAAAACCACCATTATCATAATGATTATGAATTATAGGTTGATCCTTATACGGAAAAAGTGACTCTTATTCATAGAAAATACTATTGGGGTAATATATAGGAATTTATTTTTTTGTATATGTTTCTAGAGTCTCCTGAATAAGATATGATTAGTTTCACCTTTTTAAAACTGAGGGAAATGATGAACATGCAATTTTGTAAACAATTTGGATTTTATACAGGCTATTTTATTTTTGATGGGGCTCAAAATTTTCATAGAATATAATATGATATGGAAAATGTATAAACGAAACTACTCGGTGGGTTTTATATAATTTTATGTTGAAGTACTATAATTTTAGAATAGTTAAACCCTATATAAACCTATTTTAACTCTAATATTAGTAAAAGAATTATATTTTTTCAATTAATTATGAACAAATATTAAGCTGGAGATATAAAAAATACTAATTATAATTATAGTTATGTACTACAGTTAATAAGATTCAATTTTTAGATTTATATGGAATTAGTTTTAATATTTTAATTCCAAACCTAATGAAAAACATTTTTAGAAAAATGATTGTCTTATTCATTCAAATGATTTTAAAACGAAAATTGTGTATAATGTTAGACCTATAACATTTGACTAGATTAATTTGAAAAAAGGATACATGTTTTTTTAAATAAAACACCAAAATTGAACATGTAAATATATTATTATTTGATTATAATGAAAAAAAATTATTTAGGAAAAAACATTAAATTGGTTTATAAAACATTCAGCATATATTTTTAAGTTCAACATTACAATTTATTATAGAAAATATTGATTTGTAAATACATATATTTCTATAAAATTGTTTAATGAACTTTCAAGTTATTATTATATCATAATAATTTCATTAATGTGATTGTTTTTTTATAATATGTATTTTCAATATTATAAATAAAATAATTTAAGAAACAAAATATAACTATAAGATAATTTTGACATGATGAACTAAAAAAATATATTAATTTCCTAAAAAAATTATAAATATTTATATGTTATATTTTAGTCAAATTATTTAATAAAACTATATTTATTATGTTATTGTTTTTAATAAAATAAAAGAAAATAATAATTAAATCTCGGGTGTTATATTTTTATTTGTGTTCTCAGGTCTCATATTTTATAGATAGGTTCTTCATAATAAGATAAATCAAGTTGTAATTATTTTTCCATATAGTTGAGAACATGTGTGGAATATAAAATGTACATACCTAATGAATTGATATAGATCAAATCATGAAAATTATATGGTCTATACTTCAGTTACAAAATTATTTTCTACTCCTCCAATTCATACTAGGAACTCAAAAGGATCTATGTCCTTTGGACATAGTTCTGTTTTCATTCCAAACCATTTTTCAAAATTCTATGGAGAATAATTTATGAAATAATTATATCACACATTCCTTAATATTATTCTAAATAGTCTTCAAATTATTTGTTGTATCCTCTAAAATATATGATTCAACAAGAATCCTTCCACCATTTTCCACACAAAAATATGGATTACAACACCACTTAATGTTTATGTAAAGTCTAAGTTCCAGAAGCCACCTAGAGGCACTTAGTACCTGGTTGGTCACATGGCCTCAAGCACATTTCCCAAAACGCCAGAGGCTGCCGAATAGAAGCGAGGGCTTTGTGTGTGATATTGGGAAAACTATGCCCTCATTGGCAGAGTAACACAGCAGAAGTAAAAAATGGCGAAAATGAAAGTAGTAATAATCCATACAAAACTAAACAGCAGAAGAATGGTAACAATAAAATGAAGCACATGCATATAAAAATGATGATGATATATACGTCTTGGAATGCATCCAAACAAATCATAATGACGAAATACAAAAGAGTACTAAGAAAAGTATAAATGAAAACAAATAAATAGCTCCTCAGCATCACAAGCCTTAACATGGTCCTACGCTCTCCATCTCCACAACAAATAATGTACCTGAAGCAGAAGGGTGCTTTCCCTTATCTATACATGCAGGAATATAATCTGTTTGGGCCCAAATGCATAACCCAAACAGGGTGTGAGACTAAATACCAATAGGTAATCATTACAAAATCTATTCCTAATATTCAGTGAGTATATGGAAGTAAATAAACAAAAGAATTCAGTTAACAAGGATTTACTTAGTAGAAAAAATCCTACAGTATCAATGCAATTACTTCCAGACACCAACGGCAACAAAAAGATGGTAACCCTCTGGTTCAACCAAAACATGGATACTACAGAGACACTCGGGGGAAGATCTGTCATTCAATTCCCCATATAGTCCCAAGTGTTAAAGACTCTCTGAGGAAGATCACATGATCAATTCCCCTTATAGTCAAAAGTGATAAAGACTCTCTGAGGAAGCTCACCCGATCAATTCCTCATATAGTCAAAAGTGATAAAGACTCTCTGAGGAATCTCACACGGTAAATTCCCCATATAGTAAAAAATAATAAAGTCTCTCTAAGAAAGCTCACATAGTCAATTCCCCTTATAGTCTACTAAACCAGGTTCACACGGACCTGTGTAAGTCAAACGAGCATCACAATTCAAAACAGCCATAGTAAAACTCAAGATCTACATAGCTAAACAGTCTATAACATCTCAATCATGTTAGATAAAATAATCACTCCATAATATAGTACTAGGCATGTGAAACATCTAGGAAGACTAAGGTCTAAATAGGACCAAATGGCCATAAATAGTACATGCATGGTCAAACACGTCCAAAGCATAGAAATCAACCCTATTCGCATCCAATTAACCTATATTCATGCATACTAGAATAACAGGAAATTAAGAGATTTAAAACGGTAAACACGCAATACCCTGTTCGGGGGTATTGGAAACAATTTCACATATATCACAAAGACTTTCATCCGAAAGGCACAAACCCCCTACCTCAGCGTTGGGAGATCAATATACTTGAGTCTCAGGGATTGAATCACCTTAGAATACTAAAGATCTACAAAAATGTGTAAAACGTTCAGTCGAAGATAACTTGATAAGGAGGAATTGGGTAACAAAGATCATGTAGAAGAGAGATCATACTGAGGCGATCCCAACACAATCGACGGTGGTCAAATTAGAGTTTGGATGCTCGGTTGGGGGCTCGGAGGAAGATCATGGTCGTACATGAGATCTCGGCCGAACAAATCCTAGAAGAAGCTCGTTATGGAGATTAGATGCGACCCTGGTGTGTTTAATGAAAAAAAATACAAGGCGTGTACATGCCTTTTCTATACTTCGCTTTAGGCGGCCTCCAGGTCACCCACACAGGGCCATGTGCAAGGCCTCTATACAGCAAGCACACGGCTACCTGCGGTAACCGAGTATATGATGTGTAGTCAGAATGTACATGGTGTGTACTTCAAAAATTTCCACAATTTCCTCTTTTCCTAAAAAATGACTAGAAATGGAAAACATGTCTAAAAAATATGATCTTTGTTCTTAGAAACTTACCCCATTAAAGAAATTTTCCCCCGAATTTCACAAGAAAGGCATCGTAGAAGAAGAAACCCTGAATAGCTTTACCCACTACAATCGTACATCTGCTACACTCCACTAAGTATCATCCTATACTCGCACGTGTTGTCATAGAACCCATACTAGCAGAACAAACCGGCCATGGAGAACCACCATACTTCGATCTAAAATCCGGATGGGAAGCTTCTTAAAGGATGCATCAACCTCCAACTCAACATCCTCGGGTTATAAGACATGAGATAGGTCTGAGAAGTAACATCGAATATGAGAAATGTGGAAGACGTCGTTCATAGCCTGATAACTCTAAGATAACTGCAACTGATAGTCAACCGGACCAAATCTCTCCAACACCTCAAAATACCCAACGTACATCGGTGGAAGATCACCCTGTCTCAGAATCCTCCTGTGCCCCAACTTTTGTGTGACATGCAGGAAAACTTGTTCCCTAACCTTGAACTCCAGAGCTCATCTCCACTGATCAACATAAGAATTCTGTCAAGACTGTGTAGTAGCCATCCTCTTTCAAATCAACTCAATCAGCTCTAAGGTCTCCTGAACAAGACGATGTCCTAGTATAGTTGCCTCTCCTACATCTAGCCAACATAAGGTCGATCATCATAGCCTACCATACAAAGACTCATAAGGTTCCATCTGAATAGTTTCATGATATGTATTATTATAGGAAACATCCACAAGAGGTATATGCTTCTCCCACGAACCTCCAAAATCAAGGATGCATGAACGAATCAAGTCCTCAAGCACCTGAATCATATGCTCGGACTGGCCATCTGTCTGGGGATGGTAAGCTATACTCAAAAGTACCTGTATACCCAAAAATTTCTGAAGCCCCTACCAAACCCCATAAGTAATACATGCATCCCTATCTGAAATAATGGAGTGCGGAACTGCATGTAGATGTAAAATCCCTCCGAAGTACAACCATCCCATCTCATCAACACTGAAGGTCTCCTCGATCAGCAAGAATTGAGAGACCTTCATGAGTCTGTCAATGAAAACCCAAACTGAATCATTCCAATAAGGCGATCTTGGTAAACCTGTTACGAAATTCATCGCGACATCATTCCAAATCCACTCGGTAATGGGTAACTGTTGTAAAAGCCCGACAGGTCACTGATGCTCCGCCTTCACCTGCTAATAGGTGGAACACTTCATGATGAAACCAAAAACATCTCATTTCATACCTAGCCACCAATACTGATATTGTAGATCATGATACATCTTGGTGACACCTGGATTAACTACCCAAATTGAGTAATGAAAGTCCCATATCATCTCCTCATGTATGTCTATTGGCACCCATACGCGCCCCTGGAACTGTAATATCTCATCCTCACCTACGTTCCACCTAGGAATAGGGTCCTTTCTTGACACACATTCCCATATTACTAGGCCTTCAGAATATGATAGCTGCCTCATTCGCACTCGATCAAGAATATTATAGGTAACAACCACAAAAGAAAGAAACATCTTCACTGGTCAGTCGTGCACCTCCAAATGCATATTAGAGAATAGATCCATAAGCTGCCACTCACTACTGACCTCCTGAACATCCTGTATCTGAGTCCTCATGCTCAACCCATCAGCCACGGTGTTGCCTTTCCCAGTCGTATAGGTAAGATCAAAGTCAAAATACTGAAGGTACTCAACCCACATTTACTGTCTCAAATTCAGGTCACACTGAGTGGAGATATACTTGATACTCTTATGCTCGGTGAAAAACACAAAATTCTCTCCAAGAAGATAATGTCTCCACCAATGTAAGGCATGAACAACAACAACCAACTGGAGATCATGCATCGGGTAATTCCTCTCATGTGGCCAGATCTGCTGAGACCTGTACGCAATGAATCCTTTTCCCAACACAAGAATAGCTCCTAGTACGATACCTGAAGCATCACAGTATATAGCATAGCTCTTTCTTGACTATGGAAAAACTAGTATTGGTGATAAAGTCAACCTCCCTTTCAGCACCTGAATAGATGACTCCCAAGAATTTGACCACAAGAACGTCGCAGGATGCTTATTTAGGATTGTTAGTGGCACTGCTAAGCATGAAAACTCCTAAGTGAATCATCTATAGTATCCATCCAACACAATAGAACTTCGTACATCAAAGACATTCTTCGGCTACTCCAAGGAAACTACTGCTCTCACTTTCTCTAGGTATACAGATACGCTTGTCTCTGAGATAATATGACTCAATAAATGAATCTGGTCCATCCAAAAGTCGCATTTTGATAGCTTATCATATAACTGATTCTCTCTCAGTGTACTCAAAACAATCTCAAGAGAGGTAGCATGGTCATGTCGAGTGTGTGAGTACACCAAGATATCGTCCACAAAGACCACCTTGAAATAATTCAAGTATGGATGGAACACTCAGTTCATTAGTTCTATGAAAACTACAACCACGTTCATCAGACAGAACAACATAACCATATACTCATATAAACCATACATGCTCTGAAAGGTGGTAAGATGTTTATCAGATGGTCTAACGTGCCACTGATGATAACCAGATCTCAAGTCAATCTTTGTGAACACCCGAGCTCCTCGAAGATGATCAAAGAGATCATCAATCCTAGGAAAGGGATATCGGTTCTTCACTGTCAAATGGCTTAACTTTTGATAATACACACAAAGCCTAAGGGTACTGTCTTCCTTTTTCACAAACAATACATGTGAGCCCCATGGAGAAGTACTGGGTCAGATGAAACCCTTTTCCTGAAACTCCTCCAACTCCTTCTTGAGCTCCTGTAACTCTAGTATAGTCATCCTATAAGGAGGAATGGAAACCAGTGTCATTCATGGCACAAGCTCATTATAAATGTATACCTCCCACTATAGAGGCAAACCTGAGAAGTCCTCTAGAAAGACATCCCTAAAAAGAACCACCACTGGAGGAAATTCCATCTGAGAATCCCCCTGATCATCTAGATAAAGACTAATAATTTGGGATATAACTCATCTCAACCCATGGTGTTCAGTTCCCGCTCTTCTCAATAGGACATCCCACTTTCCCTTAGGGAGAAAAGACCCTCCCTTTGCTGATGTGAAAGTCACACTATGGCGATTGAAATCAACAACTGTCTGGAAGGGAACTAACCACTCCATTTTGAAAATGAAATCATATCCTATCATCTCTAGGACATAAATTTCCCAAAATAAGTGACACCCACTAACCACAAGAGGGAACTTCTTGCACTAACGTACACTACCTGTTCTAGTCCCAAACAGAGTTTCTAGCGTCTAGATATCAACATAAGAAAGGATGCAGAGCCCAAGGCTCTCCACAACAGGAATAGATATAAAAATATGGGAAGCCCTTGTATCGAAAAGGTAAAAAGAAAAAATTTAGTTAAATAAGATCATACCTCAAACTATAGAAGGTCTGCGATCCTGCTTCTGCTGGGTCTACCCCACTGTAAATTTCTGGCCTGTACCATGGACTAGTGACCCTGCCTGACCTTTCTCTGCTGATCCACCCTAATGTTGCTGAAAACCGGGTTAATCTATACCATGACCACGACCTCCACCTCAGCCTGAATAGCCATAAGAACTCTAGTTCCCAGACTAGTGAGAAACTAGTGGTGCTTCCCCAGAACGAGGAGTCATAAAAGATCCCCTATCACCGGCTGCTGGTGAAAATAACTAATAGAAACACTGATGATGACCCATATTGTCACAAGATTGGCACTCCACTGGGTCTCTCGGGAAATATGGCCTCATATTCCTGCTCCTCTGACACTGGTAGCATACCACCTGGCTACGAAAGATGCATCCCACCTACTCATATCACCATGTGCAGTCTCCCTATGCCGCTTCCTGCTATCATTTGGAAGATCACTACCTCTAGATGCCAAACCACCCTAGATCACAGCTTTTGAATCCCTCAGATTGTGCTTGGTGATCAGCACCTGGTTCACTATAGAAGATATTGAAGTCATCCTGAAGATGTTCACCTAAGATCAGATATCCAACCTAAGACCATCCCTAAACATCCGTGCATGGAACAACTCATCTCCCCCAAGAAAGGCTGTAAATAATTACAGATAGGTGAAGTGATAAGAATACTCCAAAATAGAAAGAGTACCCTGATCCAAACTCATAAACTCATAGGATTGAATATCCTTCAACATCTCAGGGTAGATGTGGTCATAGAAGATGCACTGAAACATATCTGAATCCATATTCTGCTGGCGTCCCGCCTATGGGATCTCATCCCACCATCTCTTGGTAGAATCCCGTAGTATGTACATAGCGATCTTGACCAACCTTTCTGGAGGAATCTCCATATGATCAAAGATCATAAAAATGGAATCTATCCATGACTCTAAAGCCTGATGTCCTCCTTCCCCTATGAATGTGCAAGGATTCTTCTGCTGAAAGACCCATGTCAGCTCTTCCATTGATGGGGCAGGAGGCGGTGCTCTCTGGAAGATCTACATCATCCTCAAAAATCCCTCCCTAAACTTTGCATCAGCACCTGTATCAGGTATAATAGTTGGTGCCAAGACTGGCACAATTGAAGGATCTACTATAGTCCTTGATTAGCCATATCCAGTGTCCGATCACTGCCCTAAATCTCATGGACAACCGAAGGACGTCCTGGTGGCATGAATCTGCAATGTCAATCGCACACCTTAGAACAAAATTAACAATGACTAAAAAATATAAGTGTATGAAGGGAACAAGCAAGAGAAATCATTCAAGTTTTTACAATACATGGATAAATGAAGTGTATAATGGCTACATGACATGTTCCCTTGAGCCTTTCACATAGCCATGTACTCCTGTCAGAGCCAGTCGTGTAACACCCCATACACATGGCATGTTCAGGTAACACACGGGGTGTACTTGAATTTTCTTCCCCTGCCTTAGTCCTTCTGCACGACTATGCTACACAGTTCTCATAGAACGATATTACACAGCGTGTTAGTGCCTAATACGGCATGTACTAAACAAACCGTACTGACCAGTGTTATTTGTGACAAGGCCGGATACTCGGCTGACCCTACACGGCATGTTCCATACGGACACGACATGTACAAGAAAAGAAAACACCAACTCATGTTGTCAGTTTCACGATCGGATTCAAATATTTCACTACACAGTATGTTTACAGCATACATGACGTGTATAACCTAATATTTCTTCATCTGTGATGTTAGTCACATGGGCAGACATAGGTTCAAGATCACACGCCATGTACAATCGGTACACGGTGTGTTCCCACAAGAAGTTCCCCTATCCCATGCCTCTTCCAACATGACAAATGACACAGGTAGAGATTGCACAGTGTGTACATAAGGTACATGGCGTGTACTTATAAAAAGTATTTTCTTCCTGTACAGAAGAACAGATGGCATGTATTAAAAACTACACCGCATGTATTCGAGGTTTTTCTAGACTGTAAGCCTTAAAAACTATCTCAATCTCATAAAAAGATTGAAAAGAACATCAATGTTCCAAATTCTAATCCGTGAGGGCCCATACTCCCCGCTAATTAAAGATTTGTATCTTATACATGTTATAACAAGAAAAACAGGGCAATGATCCACCAAATAATGGTCAATGAGTTCCCATAACACCCAAAGAACCAAAGTTTGACATTCATTCAAACAAAACCATACACAAACAATACCCGGTCAAACAACATGTATTTTCATCAAGGCATATATCATAACAACATGCATATCTAGCACAACACCTATCACAACAAAAAGAAAATGTTAATGCACCCTATATGGCATGGTAAGAATGCATGACATGTGATCCCTAGAAAGTGCCCATATGATGAAAGAGATGGCATACCCTCATCTCATCTTGTTGCAACAGAAATAGGACCTCAATTTCATATAAAATAAAATCACCAAACATGTGAGTCACTCAAGCTGACATCAAATCAACTATAACAATTGAAAAACCAGAAAACTTTTAATAACAAGGTAGATTGGCTTTTCACTATACAAGGGTTAAATACTCCAAGGAACAGCTTATTACCAAGTACCTATTTCCATCCTATCCCAGACTATATGCTCCAAACAGTAATTCAAGAATAAAATAATTCCTCTGATACCACTTTATAACATCCTTGTTCTAGAAGACAACCAGAGGCACTCTGTACCCGGTTTGTCACATGGATTCAAAAGCATTTTACCGAACTCCAGAGGCTGCAGACTAGAAGCGAGGGGGTTGGCTGTGATAGTGGAGAAACTACGCCCTCATTGGCAGAGTAACATAGCGGATGCAAACAAATGGTGAAAACAGAAGTAGTAATAATCCATACAAAAGTAAACAATGGAAGACTGGAAACAATAAACTAGAGCACACATATATAAAAATGAGGCATGATACATACATCCAGGAAATCATCCAAACAAATCACAATACTGGAATACAAAACAATACCAATCCAATGTATAAAAGAAAATAGATAAATATCTCCTCAACATCACAAACCTCATCTTGGTCCCACTCTCTCCAGCTCCCCAAAAAACCATGTACCTTATGCAGAATGGTGCTTTCCAATTTCTATACCTGTAGAAATATAATTAGTTTGGGCCCAAATTCATAGCCCAAACCGGGTGTGAGACTAAATCCTAGTATGCAATCACCAAAAGATCTGTGCCTAACAGTCAGTGATTATATGGTGGGTAATAAACAAGAGAAATAAGTAAACCAGAAAGTACTCATAAGAAACAATCCTATAGTTTCAATGCAATCAGTTCTATATATCAAAAATAGAAAAACAAGGAGGTAACCCTCTGGGTAGTTCTTTCAGACTAACCCCTCTAGTTCCACCAAACAAGGATACTACAATGACATTTTAAGGATGCTCTCTCATTCAATTCCCCTTATAGTCTCAAGTGTTAAAGACTCTCTGAGGAAGCTCCCACGACCAATTCTCATTATAGTGAAAAGTGATAAACACTCTATGAGGAATCTCACATGGTAAATTACCCATATATTAAAAAGTGGTAAATAATCTATAAGGAATCTCACATGGTCAATTACCATATAGTCAAAAATGATAAATTCTTTCTGTGGAAGCTCACACGGTCAGTTCCCCTTATAGTCTACTTTACCCAGTTTACCCAGCCCTGTATATGTCAAACGAGCATAGCAATGCCAAATGGCCAAATTAAACCCCAAGAACTACTTGGCTAAATAGTCTATATCATTTTAAGCCTGTTAGATTAAATAATCACTCCAACCTACCCTACAGGCATGGGAAGCATCAAGGAATCCAAACGACTAAACATGACCAAACGACCGTAAATAGAACATGCATGGGAAAGCACATCCAATCTTAGCAATCAACCCTATTCTCTTCCAATTAACCATTATTCATGCTTACCAGCATAGAAAAAAATTGATAGTGTTAAAACAGAAAACACGTAATACCCTGTTCAAGGGGATTGAACAAAATTGCACATATAACTCAAAGCCTTTCAACGGAAAGGAAAAAACCACCTACCTCGGTGTTGGAAGATTGATATACTTGAGTCTCAGGGCTTGAATCACCTTAGAACACAAAAGATATATAAAAACGTCGAAAACATTCAACCAAAGAAAACTTGATAAGGAGAAGTAATTGGGAAACAGTGCTCGAGTAAAAGAGTGAGCTTACCGTGGTGATCACAATGCAATCGACGGAGGTTGAATCAGAGTTCAGATGCTCAGTTGGGGGCTCAGAAGAAGATCGTGGTGGTATGATATCTCTTGACCAATCGAAAACAAGAAGAATCCCATTTTGGTGATTAGACACGACCCTGGTACGTTTAATGAAAAATAGAAAATACACGGCGCATACTTACATTTTTCGTACCCCGCTTTAGGTGGGTTCCAGGTCACCCCCACATGGTCATGTGCATCGCCACTACACAACCAGCACACAGAAACCTGCTGTAACCATGTACACATCATGTACTCAAAAAGTACACGTTGTGTACTTCGAAGATTTCCAGAAATTACACTTTTCCTCATAAATGACCAGAGAAAGAAGACATACTTGAAAAAAGAAGATCTGGGTTCTTACAGTAAAACATTTCAAATAGTTCCATTTTAATTCTGTAATGGAATCTATCATTGTATATGAATTCCATCAAAGGTATATACATATCCTGCATAACATGAAACTCATAAGACTATGATCCCAAAATTTCATTCCATTTATGAGTATTCCTTTATAACTACACATCATTTTGAGTATCATAGACAATTCATAAATATAACATAGTGCCAAGAATAGTATGAAAAATAAACAAGAATTTTTATGTAAACCGTATATCATAATCAGATAAAACTGATATAAATATTCCATGAAATCCCAAAACATCATTAATATTGAGTCATGTAAAATTATCAAGAGGTATATGTTTCTATATATATATGAAATTTGTGCACTTGTTAAGGTGATTATGAATAACCCATTTGACATCCTTATTTCTAGTTTTCTTTGTAGGTCTGATGACAAGGTCCCGTCTAATATCATCACATTTCCATATAAGAATCAGTAGATCCTTCATGAATAATGTGAGATATTATCTATTTTACATTACTAATGTAAAAGAAAATAATTTGTATATATAATCATCAATTTCATATTTAACGATATCCAATAAAAATGTTCCTTCAAATATCTGTACATTTTGGTGATTCTACATTGTATATGAAATCCGATCTATGTGATTCATCTAATAATTCCCTCTACATATCATGTATGTGTGGAGCATATAACCACATTCCAAAATTTAGAATACCATCTTCAGAAGAAAATCTAAAATTTTTATATAATTAAAAACCTTAATTTTAATTTTTTAACTTTTATATTTGGTATGGGACATGTATAAATTTTATCATATAGATGGTCTATAAATAATATGTAAAATAAATTATGTATCTCCCTCCCCAATAATTATCAAATATGACATTAAAAAGTCCCTAAATAAATAATAATTATAAATCCTCATAATAGTTAGAATTACATGATCACCCAAACTAAATGCATCAACTAAATTTTTAGAATTCTTATTGTAGTATTATATTGAGGAAAAAAAATACTTCAATAGATTTATACATATACTTTTTTCTTCATGTTGATATCTAAAAGTGAAAATATTTATTTCAAACCTCGAGGATATATATATATATATATCAATTTATTCACCATATAGATAATAATTCCATATCTTCAAGGGAACAATTGTGGATATAAAGTCATTTTTATGGTTAGATAAATCCACAATTTAACCTTTAACTATCTAAATTATTAATGAATATCATTATATTTTTATTAGTAATAGCACTAAGAACATTTTTTGATATGTTAATATATATAAAAAATCTATCCCCTCCTAACGAAAATTTCAACCTAGACACATTGATCAACAAAATTTTAACTATTCATAACATTCTTCAAATTTTTCTATTAATAAGATATTTATTAATTTTCATGTCAATTGGTTAAGCATGATTTGTAATAAAATATTTTTTTTTTGAAATCACATATTGTAACTTACTATCCACAGGAAACTACCTGCCTCAATAATTTTTCACGGAAAGGGTCTCAGGACCCCCTTCCCAGAAAGTGCACCCCCCAAGGCTGACAAAGTGAGAAGGGAGATAGTGACACCTGGGTCCCGCCTCCAGTAGGCCACTGGTTGGCGACTAGAACCAAGGGTATAAAAATCACACATATGGGAGGAATTACCCTCTAATAGATCACATGTGAAAGAGAGAGATAAGAAACACACTAACCAACTCCAACACATACTAGAATATAAAAAAACCCTATTACACATATATAATTTCATTAAAATAATAATACAGCTAATAAGGAATAATGGAAGTACAAAAAGGAAGTAAAATAGTCACAACCACAAAGCCCAAAAAGCTCTCACAACTCCAATCTAGTAGTGACCAGCCAGATCTCCATCCAGCCACAAGTGACCTGAAAAATAGTAGTATATACATAGGGTTAGTATAATAGTATACTTAGTAGTGTCCATCACTGAACATATCATGAAACATTAATGAAATCATGTTAGAACATCGTGAACAACAAGTAAAACTTACTCACCACCTAATTAGGTATACAGTGTTCTATACCTCAGTATAACTACTCTCACCAATTATCACATACAATAGTATATAATATAATAAATAATTTAAAGGGTACCCCTCCACTACTTACCCACTGGTTTGCCTCTTATCCCCAATGTCCCACATTCAAAATATCTATCTCTACAAATATATTCCCAAAGACACATGGGTGAGCATCACAATTTTCACCTCATGCAACACAAGGCTTTCCCACGGTCATCTAGGAAAAGCACCACAACATCCAAAAAACCAGTAGATAGTAGGTAGTTCCTTGGATCCACCACTGTCCGCATAACATGTATCATATGTTGGGTATTACACATCAAACCACTATATCCCATGCACAAAGTAAGGATCCTAGAGACATCACACCCTATACACGTTATTCCTGTAGTAGTCCGTAGGAAACTATATCCAGAGTATATGTGTGTGAAGTGGCCACAAGATTTTAAAAACCTCTTCAAACATATATTGGGAAAACAAACCATAATTCATAACAGCACAGGTAATAACCAAGAGCAATGAGTGGGGCCAAATGGGGAATTCATCGATCCATCCTCCCTCCGAGATGTCGGGGAAAACACCACTCATGGATCAGAATCCTCAGGGTGTCACTTGTACTAACTAAAAGAGTAGGGTATCATATAGAAACAAAAAAATTTCATGATATACTATAGATCACAACCATACAAACAAAAAACCATAGTAAGAGACAGAACTACAGCTAACGTCTCTCAAACTCACGACTTCCACTACATAGAAAAAAAATCATGTAAGCACACAGTAGTTTAAAGAGATTTATTAAATCATATTATCCCTTTTTAATTAGTTCCAAATTTCATTAATTAATTATTTAACAATTTATTAATCATTTTCAATCCACCTTACATTTCATTATCAACTCAAAAATGTTTTATTCCATCTAGGCATATCCAAACCATGTCCCCAACTTCTCAAAAAAATATTACCTCAGCATTGCATCCCAGCATGCTCCAGCACCATGGGTTAATAGTATTTATTCATTAATTTGTTAAAAATATTATCACTTTTCCAAAATTCTTGTAATAATAGAAAATAAAAACTAATCTACCAAACATAAGGGGCTCAACACGGAAATTATATGGACAAATCATAGATCCCTTGTAATATGTAGTTAAAACATAGTCCCATCCATCATCGAGAATCAAAACAAATAAATCATGTTGTATAACCTGTGTATCTTCACCTATTTTGATAGGATGGTAAGAAGGACCAACTTTACTATGTATTTGAAAAATTAAAAAATATTTTCACCCACCACGATTCAACAAGAAACCAAAATTCATAACTGACCCACTTCATCATATATGGTGTCCTCCCCGAAACCCACATTCATAAACTTTTGAATCTAACAACATTAGGTGTCAACTGCTACCCCAAACCCTGGGCCTATCTTCCTCAAAAACCAAGTCAAAAGTAGTAGAAAAACAAATAGCATGAAATTGGGCTCTCAACCCTATGTAATTTCCCAAAAATTCAATTTAAATTTTTTAATTATATTGAATTTTTTTGAGACCATACGAGGATATGGTGTGCGATTCCAAGCCTCGGAGATCCCAAAATGGTCCATCAAAAAATGTTATGTTCAAAATAGGGAATATGAGTGATTTTACAGAAAAAGTAGAATAACAATAAAACGGTTTCCCAGATAAGTAATATGATGGTATAATTGCGTTCAGGATGGGGAGTTTACCCTATGTGTGAATTATGGTAAGTCAGCATTGGCCTCTAGTGAGAAAACAATAAAAATGCTATGACCGTAAATTAAATAATTAAATAAAATTATTTAAATTTTCAAATGCTTATAACTCCCGAATGATAAATTGGATTGAAAATATGAGACCACTGTTGAGCTCTTGGGAAAATTATTTCCATCGGTAGAGCCTAATGTTTCCACCATGGCCCAACATTGTAAGTTAGTTTTTAGTTGTAAATAGAATAATTAAGTAACAACTATTTTATTTTCAACACTTTATAACTCTTAAAAGGTAACATATATTGGAAATAGGAGAGTATAATTGATCTCGTTAGGGTGTGTTTCTGTTAGGTGGAGCATAATCCCCACCGTCATGGGTTGAGGGTGAAATATTGTTTTTTGGATCTTTTTTAAAGCGAATAAAAATTGCACGTGTGTGCGATTTTGGAAAAATCAAAATGGGAACCCGAATTGAAAATATGAGGGCACATTAGTGCCTAGAACGATGAAATAACCTAATTATAGAACTAACCGTGACCATCACGGGTTGAGGGAAAATGTTAATTTTCGGATCTTTCGAAGAGAAATAAAATTAATTAGAAATGTTATTTTATTAGTTTTTCTTCATCGTTGAGAGGTGGTACATCAGCATTATGGTGAGATGATGAGGCGACAACAAATATCATTAAATTAATCCCACTAATGAGACTATTTATCAAAATCGTAACATAGACATTTTTTCATAAATGAAATAGTGTAACGACGAGATGATGCGGTGTAACAAAAATGATGTGACACATGTCTCTTTTAAGGAGATAACATGTTAGAGCAAAAGATGGAAATCTGGGAATTTATCTAATTAATCTAGGAAGAGGAAATTTTCTCCAAGGAGTATTGTCATTGAATCACTTTCAACAATGACACACCTCGAAGAACAGGTCCTTCTACCCTTTGAAGGATCATTGGCAATGTGGGATGCAGATCAAGAATGCAGAACTAAGGAACATGATGCTGCTTTTCCCCAACCAAGGAATATATTCAAGGTAGTGGTTAATTTTGTAAATTTAATTCTATGTTCATCATTCTAATGCAACAAAGTTAGATCAGCCCATAAACAGATTGATCTTCATTTCACTTCTTCTGGTGGTAGGGAGATTAATCTCAATGTTTTTCATTAGGAATTATTTTCATAGAATCATAATCACATCCTCTCAAGTTTTAAAAACCTCTAACTCTGAGGGTAATTTCCGACACAGACAAGTCTTGAGCACCTCTTCCATTTTGTGTTCTTGTGTCTTCTTCATGGCCACAAATCTAGATTGACAGTAAGGAATTTTCGAAGTTGTATCAGGGAATATGTAACCCCATGGAGTTCAGAGGCATAGATGGTCCGAATAATGGAGCACCATGTTGTACCTGATGGTCCACGGAAAATCCGGCTTGAGTGATGGTGTCTGTGGCAGGGCCCGCAGTGATAACCACGGGCCGTCGACGACGCACCACAATGGCATAACAAGGTAGGCTATGGCCGGCTTGGGGCGCGACGATGTGGAAAGAGCCACCGATAGCAGGACAGTGGCTTGTAGATAGAGACGCGGCAACCCGTCCACATCGGTGGAGTAGATCACTACATGTTTTGGTATCACGCAGTCTAGTGGGGACTACCTATGGAAAAATGGGGCTTCTAGCATATCCAGCTATGGTGTGCACGAACAAGATTCCACCTTGTATTTAGGATGGAAGAGACCATCTAGCACAGTGGGTTGGGCCAGGTGGCTCGAATCGAGATGTTGAGTGGCCTGGGATGGAATTACAATGGCCCAGTTTTTGGGTCTAGTCTAGTGGAATAAAGCTGGGCCATAGGGTAGCCCAAGCTAGGAGAAAATCGGCCCACCTGTTGTGGCCCAAGCCGAATGGAACCAGGTCACTGAGTGACTCACCGGAATGGACCCCCAGTCGAACCGGGCCTGGTACAACAAGGGCCAATGGGTATGGGAAGACCATACCCGATGTGGGTTGCATTTGGTAGATCATTCCAGGCATGGGCATGCGGGTCACCCATGCCAGGTTGGTCGGGTCGGACAAACCAGTCCAGAAAAAAACTGGCCCCTATTCACTAAAATGTCAATATCATTCAGACTGGGCGTCTGTTTGATGATCCATATGTGACATAGTAACCCTCTAAATGAGGATATTGTTTTGGAATGATCTATGGAGGATTTAATGGTTGTTAAAATATGAAGAATTTCATGAGGATTATATTCTACCAGAATCATGCAAGCTATGTTCAGGAATCCAACAACTTGCTAAGATGTAAAGACTACTAAAGAGCTAGATCAAGTGACCCTATAATCCTAGTGGAAAAGAAAACCTATGGTGATCTAATCCAACAGACCCAGTGTGGATCTAAACTAAAAGACCATGTTTGGATCAGCTCTAAGCGTCCTTTTGTGGATCAGCTCCAAGAGACCTTGTGTGGATTAGCTACAAGCGACCTTATGTATATCATCTCCAAGATACCCTATGTGGACCATCTATATGTGGACTTGTGTGGAATATCTATGATGGCCAATGTGAGATGTGCCTCTTTGTGACACAAAACACCCATGATACTCATCAGGGAAGAGTACCTCAGCAGTCCATGGAGTTCAGTGTAACAACTAATAGTCTTTCTTTATGTACATTACATTATACCTGTGTGAGCTATCTTGCATCACGGTCATGCTTCATAATTTTCCATGTGGATCGATTTATGGTCATTCCTTTATGATTTGGAGTCCCCACTATGTATGGTATTACTCAACCCTGCACGGGCCTCACCCGCACATGTCGGGTCTCATGTAGGATATCGACGCTTCAACGGAGTCCTTGGCAGTCTGGGACTAGGTGGTTCTTAGTTAGAATGAAAGGAGAAACACTTAAATAGAGACCTTGGTTATCCATGACTATGTGGTTCTCATTGAGATAGGATAGACACATGGTTCTATGGATACCTTGGTTTTCTGGGACCAGGTAGTGCTCAGTGAGATGGGACAGACAGATGTACTTATACGACTGCATGTAAATACCCTTCACCTAACCATTAGGTGGGTCTTGAGTGGATGGAACGTCATATAATTACTCTCCTCTATGGTTTTGGTCTTGTATTCTAGCCCCTTTTTAATTTTAGTGTTTATTGTACTCTCTATATTTTTCATAGTGATAGTTGTGGTTTACATCATTTTTACATTCCACTGTTTTAGATATGTGTGTGTGTATAGGTTTAAATGAAAATGCCTTCACTTTTGTGGATATTCCTAAATGATAAAAATCACTATCCCCTAGCCTATGGAAGGAGGGCACTGGTTAGTCACAACACGTGCCTTGGGGGACGGGTCGTGAAACCCCATGCAAGGAATCTATCCTTCACACACAGTGAGCACCCATAACTCATATGTCTCTGTGCCATAACAAGCAAGAGGGTATCTAAAAACCTTACAAGGAATTATCTTTTATAATAAAACTGCTTATTTAATCCATATTTAATTATAAAGTTCATTTAAACATGCACAACTGCTTCGATTTGATTACAAATCAATTATTACAACAACCAAATGATTCAAAAATGCAACATTATCTTTATCCAATTAATTTAAATTTAATATATACATTACATTCATTACCAATTTCCTCCAATAATTACATACTAAATAATGTAAGAATATATATCACACAATATAACAAAAATTAGAGGCAACCACATACGATCGATACCAATTTATTTACATGCATAAAATATTTACTATTTCAATTCATTTTTGATTAAGTGGAAAAAAACATTATAACTCAATAGTTGAATGAAAATTAATAGAGAATCCATTAATCACTTACCTAAAAAGTTTTCCATCATCATTTTCATGAGAATAGGACAACACGGTAGATCATGACCACCTCTCCTGGATGACTACATCCACTCGAGTATGCAAAGACACCACCAAAACAACCAATAACCCTGGAAGCACCACTAAGAATATTGAGAACACATTACATAACATGTTAAAAGATAAATAGGAAGGAACCAATCTAGTATCCATGAAGAATAGTGGTAGAACATACATTATATTAAATATAAATCGACAATTTCGAATTTCCCCGAATCTGGGGTGTGCGTGCAGCTAGAAGAAACTCTAAAGAAGACATGATCCAGGGTTATAGCACTACACATGACTCCTATAAGAAGGAAGGAAGGCATTGAGCTTATCTCTCTAAGGGAAAGTAAGGAAGGACATGGGAAGAAGATATCTGAGCCCTTAAGAATTTTTATTGAATAGTAGTTTAAGATATATGGTAATTTCCATTAATATCGGATCTATCAAAGATCGTGCATTTTGACTGAGTAAAGTCTTCTCGACCATTAGGAAAAATTTATATAGGAGTTATGGTCTTCGAATCGGCATTAAATCACTTAAAACATGGATTTGGATGCATTTTATGTCAAAGTAAATTCCAAATCAGAGAAACTATTAGAAATATGGTTAAAACTAGAAATTAGACAAAGGTTGAGTTACCATTTGGTGATCGACCATTATCATGTAACACTGTCATAGTGCCACCCTTACGATGCCATCATTTTAGTGTGCCACGGTCATGGTGCCACCATTTTAGCATTCTATAGTTTTGGTGTTCCACCATTTCATAGTGCCACCATTATGGTTCCACTATTTTGGGGTTCCAAAGTAGCTCTTCCATTGTCTCAGTGTGCCATCGTCACGGAGCCACCATATTGTTGAAACCATTTGGTGATACTGGATTTTTAGTATCCTCCAGAACCAAACCACTATGACCCACAAGAACACCACAAGCACTGGATTTTCAAAATTGATTGGACCATGTAAATTCTGGTAATTACATAGGATGCCTCTCACTCTATTATCATCTCAATTAAATAAAAACAACCTAGAGAAGAAACTGTAAAGGAATGGGTATGAACAACCACCTTTCAATATATCTCTCAAGGATCTCACCTCTTAGAAGATCTCCACTACTTCCTAGGAGGGACAAAGAGAGAAACCAAACAAAAACCCCACCAATCACCTAAACACTCTATAATGAGATATTACTCCCAAAAGAGAGAAATCCAAAAAAAATAAACAAAATAAATCCATCACATAATAAGAAATGGTCTAAAACCAAAAAATGAACATCTTTACATAAAAAAGAGATAAACATCAAATTTCTCACAGTGTTGAGCACGTATCAGTGAATCATGTTCCTAGGTACTCTATGACATGACACCATGCCACCAAAATACATGAACCAAGGGTATAACATGCCCACACACAACCTTATCCTAGCAGTCCAAGATATTAATAGGCTACTCCTTGATTGTCCAATCATTTTCAATGTAGATCTCACTACAATCGATGATGTAAGAGTCATCTGGAAGATAACAATGGAGTTTTGACGTATTAAAAACATTGTGTATCTAACTCATCTATAGGAAATGTGCTTCCTGATATGGTAAAGCTCCAACATGAGCCAACACGTCGAATGGCTGAACAATCTGGGAAAAAATATTACTCCCTTGACCAAACAATCATTTCCCATAATGGGGAGTCACCTACAATTAAATTTAATCCCCAATGTAAACTTCTGTGGTTTCCTCCTATGATCATCATAGGATTTATAGTGATCTTATACTGCCCTTATCCTGTCACGAATTACCTAAACCATCTCCTCTGTATTTTTTATTGGCTCTTGCCTAGGAATTACATACTCCCCATCCCCAGTCCAACACAATGAAGAACTATAGGGTCAGCCATACAAGTATCTAAATGGCCCCATACTGATGGTGGAGTGAAAACTATTTTTGTATGCAAACTCTTCCAACAAAAGGTTCCACATCTACAAACCACAGAAATCTAGAACAGAAGAGGCCAACATGTCTTCAAGATTCTAGATGGTCTACTTTGTATGACCATCTATCTGTTCATGAGATGAAATCCAAAGGAATAGTCGAGAACCAAAATCAATATGGATATGTCTCCACACCCTGGAGGTAAAACATGGGGCTTGATCAGAAATTATCATCCTCGGGACTCCGTGGAGTCTCAAAACCTCCTCCAGATAATGACATCTTAGAACATCAACTGAGATCGACTCCATAATCATTATGTAGTTGGATGACTTTGTCGAGGGGCCCACTAGCACTCATATTTCATAATAGCCTTCCTGGGATCAAGGAAAACTAGTAACACAGTCCATCTAAATGTCCCCCAACTTTCAATGAGGGACATCTAATGGATGGAACAGACCATCGAGAACAAGGTGCTTGGTCTTTACCATTTGGGATACCATACATCGAGACACAAACTGTACAACCTCAAGATTCAACCAAGGACACCAAAAATAACACATCAATATAGAAAACATTTTTATAATGATAGGATGTACTGTTAAGGGTGTACAATGGATATCTCTGAGAAAAATTTCACATGGCACCAAATGAATGAAAATCCTTCCCTAAAATAAAACTCAGTGTTGATCATCCTCAGACCAACCATTAGGGTAATCACCAAAAAAACCCGGTATCTCTAAACCAGTAACTCAAGATCCCCCAACTAGGAATATTCTACCTACTGCAGCATCATTTGAAAAATAGAACTTAAATCCCACACTTCTCCCATATTCATAATCAACACTAAAAGCTCTTCAATCACTCTTCCGCCATCACCATATTCACACATTTCATAATTACATGACTTCCTACTCTGCATATCGGCTAACACATTTCCCTTTCCAGGTTCATATGAAATTTAATAATCGTAATCCTATAAGAACTCCATCAACCTACACTACCCCTTATTCAATTCATTCTTAGATAATAAATACCTCCGGATCTTATGATCAGTGAAAATGACAAAGCGCTCATCGATGAGAGAATGCATCCACTGCTTATGATCATACACCACTACTTCCAACCTGATATCTTGGATGGAATAGTACCATTCATGGGGGAATAACTCTTAAAACCCACATGAAATGATTGATCTATGCTAGATTATAATACAAACTAACCTATAACATGAAGCATCATAGTAAACATAAAACTAAACTCTTTCTACTATTTGACAATGAACAGATGCATTGACCAACATCTCTATTAGATATACGAAAGAAAATCGACAATGAGTAGTCCACATGAACACCAAGTTCTTCTTAGTAAATAGTTTGATAAGATTCATAACTTGAGATAAATCGGCCATGAACCTATTATAATATCCTCCCATACCAAGGAATCTTCGAACCTCTACCACTGTCTTGGTGGATTACCAAGACATGACTGCTTCTATCGTCAATAAATTCATAACTACTACCTACTGGGATACAACATGCCACAATATACATATTTTTAGAGACCAAAACTCACACTTGGAAAACTTCCTAAACACTTTCTATCGATAATGAACTCAAAAAATAGCATGTATATGTTCTGCAAGATCCTCCTCAAATGTGGAGTACAGAAGGATGTCATAGATTAAAACCACCATGAAACTATCCTGGAAGTCATGGAACACTTCTTTCATCAACCCCATGAACACAATTAGAGAATTTTTTTCACCCAAGGACATCACCAAGAACTCATAATACCCATGACGACAACAGAAAGTGGTCTTTAGAATATCATCTCGCTTTACTCACATCAGATGATACCATGACCACATATCGATTTTCGAGATCCTAGTTTCACCCTTTATTTGATCTAATAAATCATTACTCCTCTGAAGAGGATTGTGATTCATCCCTGTCACTTTTTTAAGTGATAATTATTAATAGAAAACTGTAATATTCTATAAGTCCTATTACTGAAAAAAACTGGTGTGCTACACGGTTCCACACTCGACTGAAGAAAACCACAATGGAACAGACCATCGAGATGTATACGCAGCTCTCGTAACTAAAAATCTTCCATCTTATACAGAGACAAACAAATAGGAAACTCTCCTAACTGTAGCTCAATATCGAACTCGATCTCTCATCAAGTGGGTAATTCTACATACTCTTCTATAAATACATTAGTGGACTCTTAAAGAACCCCAGGAAAACATGACTGTGGAACATCCTATGAACTCTACACCAGTTAAGCCTTCAACGATTACAATGAAGGAACATGCCTCTGACCCATTCAAGGGTCTCACTCATCAACAAACACTGAGGGATCTCCATCATCATTGAATAACCTCACCTGCATTTGGATGGGATCAACAATATACTATAATGAATACAATCAATCCATGAAGAGGATGACATCATATGGTTTCCTCTATAAACATAGTATATCACCCCTTTTGTGCTGATGCCCCATACCTAGCTCTCAATTACTACATTCTTTAAACAAGTTAGTGTGACGTCCAATTGGTATAGTCAACAAAAACGGAACTGGAAGCCTCTCTACCTCAACTCATAAATCGTGGAAAATGGTATGTAATATTAAGGATTGCGTGGCTCCTCACTCCCTAAAGGCATAAACCCAAGTAGAATACAAGAAAAGGGTACCGTGAATGACATCGGACTCTCCTAATTCATGTAACTGGAAAGCATGAAGCTGACCCCGACATATTCCATAGCCTCTATGTCCTTGATGAAAAACACCACCATAGACATGATATTCTCTCTGAGGAATGGGCAGATCTCAGGGTTTTCCTTTTCCTGTCCCATCTACTCTCTACTAATCCAATTCTGGTGCAGCCCACTACTGATGCCTTGGTTGGAACTACACAATGGAGGAACCTAGAGCAGAACACCAGGTGCATGTTGACTGCTCAAAATGGTTGGGAAATATGGTTCCCTATGACCTCAACCTCCAAAAGAAAAATAGGCTCTTGATAATTTGTCATAGTCCATAGAGCTTCCTCCCCCTATGAAATGAGATGATGAGGGTTAGATCCTACCCCCAATTGAACAGAAACTCTTCCACCATGAAAAACAGGAACGCCAGACCACATCCCTCCTTCATAGAGAATCATAACGACTCCCTTATATTGACAAACCATTTCTAGAAAAAATCATCTCAATAAACTTTTCCCTTGACAATACCTCAAGATATATTTTCAACATAAATGGGGTGACTGGCGCTAAATATCTGGATGCAAAGCCTCCTCAAAATCACTCTCCCTAACCTCATCATTTGGCAATATGTCCGAATCATATATTCAAATCTTCCAAAAGGATATTCCAAACTCAAAAAAATTGAAGCTTCCATGTCAAGGAGTAATAATCTCATGGAAAATGGAGGACTTTTAGGACTAGAAAAGAAACTCTATTATGATCTTTTCCTAGAACTCATCGCTTGAGACCGACGACTCCTCACGGTCTTTGAGGAATAAGAACCACCACCACCTCTATTCCCCACAGAGCATCGTCACAAACCAATGAAGTTCATTCTTCCATAATATCACTGATTTTGATGAAAGATAACTCAACATCCTCCAATTGTATTCCATGACTACATCTAAAATGAAGCCCTCAAATTTCAGTAGAATCTAGTTCTGAAACTCTTGGAGTTTACTCCTCCATGCGTCGTCATTGTCGATATCAAATATGCGGTGACCAGCGGGCACAACCTATTGGACCTCTTCAGTGTGAACCTGATGAAGTCATCAACCAAGAGTGATACCTGTAGAATTAAAAATAGTTATTTCTCTTAAAACTAGATATAAAAGAGTCAACATTAATTAAGTGTTTTATTTTATTCATTTTATGTTAGAATATCTGATTGATTACTCATTCATAAATAGGCGCAATGAATAATGATGTATGATACATTCATATACCTCTAACCAGCAACAAGTATCAGATCATTTAGTATCTATTATAAAGCTAATGGTATATGAATCGGAACATAGGGGTCCTTAAATATCTGTGTCTTAGTCAATCACCAGTGTTTACAACACTTTCAAGACTTGACTGAAATTGTTTCCTAACAAACCCCTGAAACCTCACCTATGATTAACTGAAAACTCCAAATTATCCCTCATCCAGTGCTATGGCACCACTCAGTCATGACCCCCATCCCACAAAGTGTACCCCCCTAGGATGGAAATGTGAAAAGGGAGATAGCGACACATGACTCAAACCTCTTGTAGGCCCTAGGTTGGGGACTATTAGTGAGGCTATAATAATCACAAAGATAGGAGGCATTACCCTCTAAGAAAACACATGGGAAATATATTGATAATAAAAACCTCAAAAAAATCCAAATAATACTGAAATATAAAATGAACCCATGTACACATAAGTAATGTCATGAAGAAAGAACATCAATTAAAAAAGGGAAAACTACAAGTATGAAAAGGATGTAAAAAAAGAAATGACCACAATACCCGAACACCACCTCCAAACCCAAGCTAGTAATAACCAGCTTGATCTCCAAACATTTCTACATGACTTGTCATAAAGTTTTATATACATAGAGTGTGTATAATATTATACTCATTAGGATCCCCCTGAGACTATTGTAAAAAAGTAATGAAATCATACTAAAGTACAGTGAACGACATGTTAAACTATCTAACCACCGAAATAGGTACAATATCTTTCCAGCCTCAACATGGCTACTCGAAACAAGTATCTCATATATGGGTTTATAATAATTTAATAATATCAAGGGTACCATTTTACCACCCCTTACTGGTTTTCCTCATTTCCCAAATGTCTCACATCCGAATAATCTCTCTCCAAAATGGTTGACCTGAAGAAATGTGAGCGAGAAACTCAACCTCCACCTCGTGCAATAGAAGGATTTCACATATTCACAAGGGAGAAAAACCAGGAATTCCACCAAAAAAAGTTACTAGGTAGTTCTTAAAAGCCACCATGACCTGAAAAACTTGTATAATATGTTTCTTATTACACATCGAGCCACTAAATCCCATAAACAGAGTAAGGTTCCTCGAGCCATCACAACATGTACAAGTTTTACATATAGTAGTTCATAGGAAACTATATCAAGAGTATATCTGTGTGAAATAACCATAAGAAATTACATACTACTACACACATATATGGGGAATACTGAATAAGATGCATATAACCATAGTTAACCCCCAAGATAAGAGAGAGGGGCCAATGAGGGGAATCATCCATCCATCCTCCAACTGAAATATTGGGGGAAAAGCATCCCAAGGCTCAGAAATCTCCATGGTGTTAGTCAACCAAATCGACAGGGTGGGGCATCATATAGAAACACAGAAAGTACATTATATAATATAGATCAAAATCACACTAATGAAAAATCATAGACATAGACACAACGACAACTAAACAATATCGGACTCCCGACTACCACTAATAAGACTAGATATCCTATAATCTCACAAAAGTTTACTAATCGTTATTAATTAAACTTATCCATATTCAATCAATTACGTTATATGTTAATTAAGTATTTACCAATTAATTATCCATTTCTAATTCTACCTTACATTTGATTAGAAACACAATAGTCTTCCATGCCCAAAAGACATATCCATACAAAGTCCAAAACTACTTAGAAAAAATATTTTCTTCACATTGAATCTCATCAAGCACCAATCCCATGGGATAACATCATTTATTCAACCATTTATTAAAAAAATTATTAGATTTATATAATTCTAGGCATACATTAAAATTAAAAAGTATGCTACCAAACATAAGGGGCTCATCCCTGTGAGTAGATGGACTACCCGTCGATATTTTCCACCAATAGCAGAAGAATAAACACATCCATCCTCAAGATGCTAAACACAAAATGAAAGTGTCATACTCCAATCATATTTTCTTCCATTGGAAAGAGGGTAATAAAGACCAACCTTATTAAGAAGTGGTAAAATTAAAGATGATAAAAAACTAACAAGATTCAACATGAATGAAACAGACATAACAGACTTGTATCATCATCTCGAGTGTCCTCTTCCACAACCACATGCATAAACCAATTCATATATCTACTATAGGATTTAATGGCTACCCAAACCCCTAGGCCTTCCTACCCCACATATCACAACACAAGAAGTAGGATAATAAATAACAAGCAACTTGGCTCTTGGACCCAAGCAAGGAATCTAGCCATCACAAACCATGATCATTCACAGCTCATAAGGCTCTCGACTTTTACAAGAAAGAGGGTTACTTAGTACCCATATATATATTATCTTTTATCAATAAATCATTTATTTAAACCATCTTGAATTTGTTATTTCATTTAACCATGCATAACTACATCAATTTGATTATCAAAATTTTACCATAACAACAACAGGAATAATAATTTCAACTTTATCTTTATCCAATTAATTTAAAATTAATAAAAAATTTACGTTCTTTACCACTTTCATTCAAGAAATAAATGATCAACAATGAAATCAAAGATATCTCACTATATTGTAAAAACAAGATACACCAATAAATGATTGATACCTATTTATTTATCCTGTTAAAATACATATTATGTCTATTCCATTTTATCGAGTGGGATAAGACATAGTGACTCTCTAGTTACATGTAAAGGAATAGAGAAGACCTGAATCCCCTACCTAAAAAGGTTTTAGTATTATTTGTATGAGAAGAGACCAACAAAACAGATCATGGTCACCTCTCCTTTAGAAATGCATCCACCTGAGGACCTAGAGATACCACCATGACAACCAACAACCTCAGAAGCCCAAATAAGAATGTAGAGGAAAAATTCCATAATAAGGAAAAATAGATATGGGAATGAACCTATTAAGGAACCCAAAATAATAATGGTTGAACATACCTTTTATTAAATATAGATAGAAAATTCTTGATTACACCAAAACATGAGGTACGCTTGCAGTGTTAATAAACTCTAGGGATGACATGATCCATGGTTACAACATTACGAATGAATCCAACAATAAGGAAGGAATGTATCGAGCATCTCACACTAGGTAACAATAAAGACGAAAAAGGGAGGAATATATCTCCGCCCTTTAGAAGATGTTCCAAAGTAGTTGTTTAAGATACGCGAGATTTTCCATTAAGATTATATGTGTCAATGATAAGGAATTTTTACCATGTAAAGGCTTCCAGACCATTAAGGAAAGTAGAGTAGGAGTAATGGGTTTTAAATTGGCCTTAAATCCTTCAAAAATACCTTAAATGCATGTTACATAAATTTCAATGAAAATGGGTAAAACTATAGAAAGTCTAAGAAAAAATAGAAATTTGACATGGGGTGAGCCACAGTTTCAGTGTTCTACCTTGAAGGTGCCACCGTTACAGTGCCGCTGTTTTAGTTTGCCACTATTTTGGCATTACAGTTCCACTATTATGGTGTGCCTCTATTATGGATCCACAATTTAGGTGTGACACAATTACTCTTCCACAATATCGTTGTTACACAATCATGGGTCCACCATTTTGTTGAAACCATTTGCTGAAATTGGATATTTGGAAATATTTTGAAACAATCCACTATGACCCCTAATAACCCCAAAGGAAATGAATTTTCAAAAAGGAATGACCCTGAGAAATTGAGTTCATTACACAAGGAAAATCATTAACTATATATTATTTTATGAATCATATGATATTACACCCATAGGGTAAATATGGCCATGAAAGGGAACTTATTTAAGCCAAAATTCACCCATTTTAAATTTCCAATATAACTCATTTTCTCTAAGAGATTCAATAATGATTCATAAATGACTCTTATGATCTTCATAAATTATTCAATATATAAATATATCATCATTAGATATAATATATATATTATATATATTTTACTTGAAAAATATATTCTTCATAACCATAAAAATAGAGGGTGAATTTGTAAATATAAAATGATTCACCAAAAACTCCTAATGATCATACCATATATAAAATGTTTTACTCAGAATATTATAATTCCTTACTCCAAATTGATGATACCTAGAATCAAGTTTAATCATTAAAAAAATTAAAAGATCCCAAAATTTTATCAAAAAATTCATCAATATGAGGAAGAAGATACATGTTTTTTATGTTAACGTCGTTGATATACCTTTAATAAATGCAGAAACTCATATTCTCATCCTTATTTTTCAAAAAACATATAGGAGCTCCCTACGGATAAATAGTTTTGGAATATGAATCCCTTATCAAAATACCATTTATTTGTTCATTAATCTCAACTATTAACATTTTCCCATTTTTTGGAAGTTTTGTTTTTAGGTTTTAATATAGGGATAAAATCAATAGAAACCTCATCTTTGTACATAGTTGGACTTCAATGTAGTTTTTATGGATACACATCAATGTATACTTTCATAATGAGATCATAATGAATCGATGGGTTACAGTTCCCATCCGTATGAGGTGTCTACAATTATTCCCTAATATTTTAATTTTATATGGTTATAGGGGGTGTATCTAGGAATGATTAAGATGTCAAAATCTATATTATTAAGACAATAAATTCAATTTCTTCATTAAAAATTATGATCCAATTCTATTGGAAATAAATTTTCTTCATTTTAACATTAAATCCAATCCATTCCAAGGATTGTGTCAAGGTCTTACATTGGTATAATTGTCCAATTTTTTAATTGGGTACATATATGCCATATAATGTGAATATGTACCATATTTTTATTAAAATACAATTTCATAAATGTGTTTTAATTGATTAACCATTTTTAGTATTCTCTAAAAATATTTAATTTTCATGGAAAACTAGGAATATAGAAATATTTGGGGATCTATAATCAAATAAATAATCGGTTATCCTTGATATTATGATAAATTTACCTTCCACCGCATCTCTTGTAAATTAAACTCCATTTTTAGTAAATTCATAATCTTGACCTTTTCTATTTGGTCCCTTATTTGGTAAATTACCATTAATTTTGTGGAACTAGTTATCATAGTTCACTATATTCATATTGCTAAGTCAATGCAGTTTGATGGATTATCTGTTAACCTAGAAATCATAAGCATTAGAGTCTTCCTCTCAAACCATGATGTTATGTCTTGTACTGTTTAACCATGTACTTGGGTGTTTCCTTCCAGAAATATAACATCTTTAAATTCCCACAATGTCTTATTCCCCTCTTAATTGTTTCTTCCTAATGTGATGATTTATCCTCTTTATCTCTTACATTACATTATATTCATATAACATGGATATTTATATTTTCTATCTTTATATCACATGATACATTATCCACATATGATTTTAATTGTTTTATAATAGTTTCCCTTGATGTAGTGGATTTAACCAACCAAATAAAGGGTTTATATCAATCTTCAGGTTGTAGATTTTGTCTAAAACATGCCTTTCCAACCTTATAATGATGGATTCATAGTATGAAATATTTTCCTCTTCCATTTATCTTATTCTCATGAATATTCCTTCCATATCCACCTATATTTCAAGAAAAATATATTATTTCTAATAAATAATTTAAAATCCAACAACTCTAATTTCATTATTTCTCCTACATAAGTAATTTTTGAAAAACAACCACCTTTGAGAAAAATACCTAATTATTATATAGTATACAATGAAATGATTCTCCCATTCATTGGTTCCTAATGTTCAAAATTTCTTCTATAGGGAATTTATTAGGTACATAGGTATTACTGTGGTTTTGGTTCCATGAAAAAGTCTAACATTGTGAAATCATATAATGGATAAGTATTCTACTCTATATAAGAAATCTTATTAGTCAAAATATTAGTAATATTCCACTCTATATTTTTTTTTGTAAACTCCACCATGAGTTCTAGATTCATTAAATTTTACAGGAGGGATATCCTAATATATTTTTTTTTAAGTGATAATTTCTTCACTCCTTTTTCAGGGTTCCATTTGTAAACAGTTTAATAGATAATATTAGTCTATAAAATATTGATTCATAATATATATTTTCATAAATGTTGGAACAATTAACATAAATTGAATATTTATGAATAGATAATGTTAATATAATAATATTATTATTATTTTGGATATCATAAAACCATCATAATATTCTTAAGTATCTTATAATGGGTTTGAAAAATAATGTGTATCAACCAATGAATATTCCCCATGAGGTTATATCTTTGTGAGTAGTCTTAGCCTCATTCATCATGCAATAGTAATGATCATATTAATAACTAATCCACTGATTTTAGATTTTTTACATGTAGTTGTGTTTGTGGAACAATCACATCCACTTTTAGATAGCTATATAGGGAATTATTTCCTTATTAATCAACACTATCTCTACGTTATAAATTCTGGATGTCATTATCCTATATGAGGATTCTCTATAAACTTTATTATATGGTTATTTTATAAAATCTCTATTTTCCAACATATTTTTTGAAAATATCCTAATACACCTCATATGATACTAATTATAAGAACCCTAACCCCAGAAGCCCTGATGCAGTGTTTTCATTATTTTAATACTAGACCATGCAATTAAATCATAAAGGATCAAATATATTATTAATCTTGGAAGAGTATATTTTTTTCAAAAATCATAAATTACATTTAGAAACAATAAATACAACATTGAATCATATTTGGGAGAAAAGATATTCTCTCTACCATATCCTTACATATCCTTAATATTATACTTCATATCATCATTGGGTAAAAAAAATAAAAGGGTGAGATTAGTCGCTCGTTAAGTGAATACGTATATTTTAGGCCATCATATAATGAATAAGAATGAATTATATAGATTGAGTTAATTATGATAAAATAATTACACATAAATAATTAAATATGATCGAAATGTATGCATGTATAACATAAAAATGATAATAATCACATTGAAATCAATAACTAATTTCATAAAAATGGATTTAATAATTTTGGACATCTTAATGTCACCATTAATGCCTCAAGATAAGAAGTCTTACATAAATGGGTAACATATATTCCAAATTTACAAAAAACATTTATCATAGGGGATATATATATGTATCAAGGTGCTACGTGACTCTATGACCCACCCATCTATTAATATTTTCTAGTAATATATCATATCAATAAATAGTAAACCATAATAATAATTCCTTAAAAATAAATAACTATCTATATTTGAAGAAATGAAATATCTATTGTCAAAACAATTACCGAGTTAAATGGTCGTAATCCATCTAAAGAAATATGGTGGATAGTATCATTTGATTATACCCTTAGTAAACCATAATATTCATCAATGGATGTTTACATGATGAAAATGATTTTAAAATATCACCGAATAATTTCATATGGAAGGTACACTTTTATTTTAAAAGCACCATTTAAACATGTAAACTTTTCACAATTACTAGGGAAAAAAATTCCTTTGAAAATAAATATGGAAACATTTTATTTATATTTAAAATTATTTATTATTCATTAATTTGGGAATATTTTCTGTGAGGTTAGAAGTAAATAAAATAATATGTTCACACTTTTAGTTAAATGTTTAGTTTTTAGAAAATGATTAGAATTTTCATTTTAAAACATGTTAAATAATTTAAAAACGTCTAAAAATAAAATTAATTAAACATTGGTGGATATTAAGAATATTATTTAAATCATTTTATGGAAAATAAAGACATGTAATAAAAATATTCCCAATTGTATTAAAAAACAATGTGGGGTTTCATTAAAACATTATTTTAATCTTCTGAGTGACAAAGATAGTAAAAAAGTAACTAATACAAGAATAAACTAGAATTAACCAAATGGTGAGAAAATATTTGAGGATTAAAATTGAAATACAGTATAATTACCCCGATGGAAAAAAAATTTCAATACTAAATAATAATGAGATTGTGAAATAAACCCTTAAATCATGCATGAATTCCATTAATAATGACATTATAATCTTATATAAGGGATTTAAATATATTATAATTATATGAAAAAATATATATTTATAATATCATATTTGATCAACTTATAACATTGAATCACCCTTTTATTAAAAATTCATTTTCAAAGTCCTCATTTATATGTGATTACTATTTTTTCTAATAATTATTAGTTTGATGGATTAGATGATAGAATATCCATCATTATACTATAAGTTATATAAGTTTAAAATTGATATAAATATAGATTTTATTAATTATATAAATTTTAATATTTCTACTTGAATGATGCATATGAGAAATGAATAACATCATTTCATGAAGGTGGTAATTCACCAATACGCATGACCAACATTATTATATTATAATGGGTAGATGTGTAATAATTCAAATGAAATATAATATTATAAAAATTGTTATTATTTCATAAAAATATTATATATTCATTAATTTAATTATTATAACCACCTATGTAATGTGGTGTTGAAAACTAAATCACACCATTTGGTGGTGACATTATGTCATACAAACCAACGACCAATGTTTTTGTTTTCTCTAGGATAAAAATGTTTTGAATACAATTTATGAAAAAAGAATTAAAAATATTTTATTATATTTAATATAATTTTTTTTATTATCATGGTTATAGATGTTTTTATGCTGTTATTTGAGGGAATAAAATTGAAACACAAACGTATGTTTTTTAACCTCTTCTTCAGAAACAAACTTTGTCATACAAATTAATACTTCTAGGTTGGTAATTTGATGAGACTAGAGACACTATTTATTAGGGGGTATTTTTGGAATGTTATGTGTGATGATATTGTTTAGGATGAGTTTATCTTGAATGGTTAATAAGAGAAGAAATTTTAATCCATTTTATAGGTGAGTGAACAGAAATGCTTGGTATATTATTCGGGATTTTAATAACATAAAATATTTTTCTTAAAAAAATGTATCCAAATTGTCAAATAAACAAAAATTATATGTTTAATGTCTAAATAACATAAAATGTTTATATCGTTACATGTTAATGTGGAATTTTTACCCTTATTAGTCATTTAACCATAACTAATCCTCTTTTTAACAAAATCCATGGTAAATTTTTATTTTTTTTACTTATGATCATGAAACAAAATTTTGTTTCAAATAATCAATAATATTAAATATTATTATTATTAAAATTATTGAATCCAATTCAATGACTTTATTTTTATCGGTGGTGGAAATTTATTTTAATATAATTGATCAAAATGAAACAATAACAATTTTTTAAATTTATTAATCATAAAAATAAAATTAATGAAAAATAAAGAATAATGTTAATATCATAAGAATTAAATGGATTATTTTGAATAAAAGTATCCTTTATTTTATTTAAAACTAAATACATAACTAATTTAATGATATCGATAATTTATTAAATGAAAATAATTTAAAATATTTTTTTTGAAAAAATCATTAATAAGATTTCTTAAATGATAAGAATATATTTATAAGTTAAAAATTGTATTTTTTTATTAATTATACTACTTAATAAATATTTTTTTTATAAATAAATCTTTAATATAATTTAAGTGATTCTTGTATCATTATAATGCCATACATTTGACATTTTTGTAAAATTTCTAGATTTCACTATTCATCCAAAATTCAACTATTTATGTAATAGCTTAAAATTTAAACCTAATTTAATCGTTTTATAGAATTTTTAAAATATCGAATTATTTTCAGTAAATTAAGTTTTTATAATTTTATAATGTATTTTATAATCACATTCTTCAATAAAATAATGTGTATTGTGAAACAGTTTCCCATAAAATAAAATGTTACTGTAATTGAAACTCATTTTTTCTAAACAATATTTATCATCCTGTAGAAATTGAATTTCCCCCATTAATATTTTTATCAATCCTTGGAATTATGTTATTTCCAATCCCTACTAATATTCTAATATCTTGTCTACCATGACCAAATAGTAAGAAAAAATAAAACTAGCCCTGATACAAATTTGTAACGCCCCTCCTATGGAGCCACCGAACTGGTGCCCTATGATGGCATGAATAAAGGAATGAGTTATGCATCCATGTATTCTAGATGTTATTAATTAGGGTTTGGGTTATATGGGATTTTAAAAGGGATATCTCTCCCCCATGTGAAGTTAGATATATTAATTGAAGCAATTACAGTAAATATAAATCAATCCACACAATCATAAAAAAGTATGCAGGGAAAGTGAACCAAATAACTACTATATAAAATTACATTTAAATGGGACTTAATTAAATGCTATATATCGACATTATAATAATCATATACAAGAAAATAAATACCCAAAATAAAAAAACCATATACTCCTCTGAACATATTCTTGAGTTCATCTCTAATGCATCGTCTATACCTATACTAGTATGTTAGGACAATAATAATAAACATTGGTATGTTTTGTATATTTTTAAACTATAATCAACAAGTAATCTATGATAAGGTACCATTTTACTATAGACGCCAATTCAAGGAGTGAGTAAAACTCAGTAGGCCATCAGTAATAACATCTCTTAAATAGTTTGTATGTTATAAAAGTTCATGGACATTTGATTAAGGTAAATTGATTAATATTTATAGTAAAATTTATATAATATAAATTTATTAATATCAAAAAACATTTTCACGATGGTATATGTGATCAAATGTACCATTTTAATTCCTTATGTGTGTAACCAAAATCGACCCTACATGCTTCAGCATGGGATGGGGTGTCATTGGGAACTTCTTGATATAGATGCCAACTATAAATATGCACATCGAGTCTATGGTTTACCTGAAAATTATAGTATCTATAAGTATCTTTTGGAGTATGAATAGTCATCTAATAGTTCCTAGAGAATCTGATCTCCCATTCCTGCATACCACATCACCCAGTTATCTAATGAAATGATTATGCATATCCTTTTATTCAAATAGAATCTAAGTGATCACCATGACATTCCCAATAATTAGAATCATACAGGTCAAGGATATCCTCATAGACATCCAAATTCTTAAACAAGAACATGTAATCTATGTGATCATCCTATCAATCCTAACCATTTATTATTATTCGTAATTCTAGTTATCATCCAAACATTATAATGTAACATATATCATTTCAAATCCATCGAACTCATCACAACATTCATGATAAATACAAATCAAAATCATGATTATGTATTTCCATTTTTGTACAAAAACTATAATTTCATTTTATAGTTAATCACATTAAATTTTATATCACTACTCATTAATTTGACTTTTCAGTAGCCATTACGATTCAGAAACACAAAAATAAATTTATAAACACAATACCAATTAAAAAACACAAATTAATTTAAACCAATAGACTTAAAACAATTATATTTCAATCCCATAATTATGAAATATAATTTATCAAGAAAAATAAACAACAAAAATACATTAAAGTTTTTTTCATATTAGAAGTTATGTCAATAAGTGATGCCTTTTTTGAAACTATCAATGATTGTGGAATCTCTTTTCAGAATGATTTATTCGGAAAAAAATTAATTGAGGTATTCAAATTAATATTCTCAAAATAATACACTAGTTCATTCTTAATTATTTATACCATTTTATTATTTCTTGTAATTTCCATGTTCACATACACATACATCCAATCATAAATTTCCTTCAATTTGGGATATAGATTTTTTACCTTGGTTATTTGATTAAGAAAAGTCCCAAATAAATACATCTATTTTAATTATCTCAAATAATGAAAAATCTATCTTAAACACATAGAAGTGTAGTGTGATTTTGGGTTAAGTTTAGGGACCAAATAACTCTGGATTTGGAAATCCTATCCATCATATATCCACCATCGGTTCGGTATGAGATGGGATAAAATAGGATTTTGGAGAAATAGAAAAAAATATAGTGAATTAGATATAACCAAAGAGTGAAAAATATATAGTTAAGGATATTAAAAAATCATAGGGATATATTGGATTACATCCAGCATTATATTTTATTTCGAGGAAGAAAAAGCAAACCCAATATGGAGGAGAATCATCCATATATGAGGGGAGGACGTTCCATGCATCTAGAGAGGCATAATTTTTATGGGGGATCTAAAAGTACAATATCATAAGAGGGAGGGGTTTCCCCTGGTGAAAATATGGGGATGATGTTCACTAAAAATATCCATGGGGGACAATATCTTGTGGGTGGTCCCACACCTACTAGTTTGTGTATCCACTATACCTTACTACATTTTTGGACACACCAATAACTAACCAATGAAACTACAACAACCCGGAGGTAGGTCTTAGCATCTATCTAGCCATATTAATGAATTTATGACAACCATGAATCTATGATTCATTTATAAAGATAATCATTTGATCTGTTAAAACTCTCAGAGTATGATTCCAAACAACAATAGAGAATCTGACACCTAAATTAAACAAAAATTCTAAATTATCATTTGGGGACAAACGTCGGCCGTACACCCAAGATTTAATTTTATCATAAAATAATTATAACCATAAAAAATCAATATAATGTATCTCATTATTATAGGTATTATAACATTAAAATGGATAGTTATTTATTGATTCTTAAAAAAAATTACCCATAACATGTAAATAAGGAACATGGATTGATATAAGTAATTAGAATATGGTTGTTTTATCACTTTCAGTATCATATAGATTTTTAACTCAAAAACATGTATTTATGAATGAAACCACCATATTGAAATAAGAAAAGAAAAACAATAACCACTAACATTTAATGACCAATATAAACCATTCAAAATTATTAAATGATAATAACTCATTACCATTAAATCAACGAAATATATATCTGATTATGAAGTATATGATTGAAAATTCCTATTCAATAATAAAATGTTTAAAGAATACCCATTAAAGTATAATGTTATGGGAATGGGTTTATATATTGAGTATATATTTTAGAATCAAATAAATATATTTACCTACTAGGATTTCTGAGATATTTCTTTTTAAAAAATATGTTAATTAACTTATTTCTCCTCTCCTTTTTTGGATTTTATTTCTTTTCAATATCCTTTTCCATTAATTATGAATTTTTTAGAGAATGCTTACATAAATATTTATTTATTGATCCTAGATATATCCACCTGGCCATTACTAATATATATTACATATTTAATAACCATCATAAGAATCTTATTCTACATTCACTAAACTTTTTTGGATTTCCAATACACTATCTAATTCTTTTTATCCTCAATACCTTTAAATTTTTGGTAATCATATTAGGATATCTCCATATATATATAGTTATTTATGATCATTTAGGTATATTAATCCTTTGGAGAACATATATTCTATTCAAATTTAATTCCACTAATTCATTATCTTCTATTAAATTTGAGGATATTAAATTTAGTATATCATTATTCTCTAATTGACTTATACATCACATATTTTAACATTTATAAAGGTCATTTTATTAATCTCTCATATTATATGAGATGGTTTTTATGTAATATTACCATTTTGTATTTAAATATTCTCTTTAATTGAAGTCCAAAGTTTATTATTATCTTTTCTTTTCTATGTAATTTTATTTATATTTGTTATTATCAAAACCATTTATTCATTTCAATGTTTATAGAGGTAAACCATCATATTTATTGAATATTTGATTGGATCTTTACCTTCCCTATCCATTCCATTTATCCCTTATTTATTTATATATATATAGTATATTTTTTACAATTTATATGTTCTTGTTATATAAATATTTCTGTTTCATTTATATTAATTTCTGTTCACATATAATTCGCATACTAAGACAATATTAAATATAATTACATATAATTATATTACAACCTTAGGTAATTATTATTAATATTACATAAGAATGAATTTATTTGTCCAATTTTTTCTATTCATTGGTATACTTTTGAAAAATATCATTTGTTAGAAATATTTTAATAATTAAAATTTTTAATGAAAATTATTTTGTGGACACCCTTCCCTTTATTGGATAATTTTTCAACATAGCATAATATATTTTTAATAATTTTTTAAATATTCTGAAATTCATTACATTATATAAAATATTTTTTTATACAGGCTAATAGTCTTTAAAATTCCACCCTATTATCAACTCATATTTTATTTTTCATCTCATCCTCAAGGGAATTATATACCAGATATCATCTTCACACACTCTTTAAATAATTATTATACCCCATAAAAGTTATTATATACCCCATTTCATTTTCACGAGTAAATTATAATATGATATTTGATTAATAAATGATTGTTTTCATTTTTCTGTGGAACACATATGTAGGAACATATTTTTGTATAAATTCATGGCACAAAATTAAACTTCTCTATAATTCATTTTTTAAAACACATATATCTCATGTGATTTTCATGTTTACAATAATGGATATTAGTCTAGTAGATCATGTTATAAGACATGAATGGTTAAATTAGTAGACTATGTTATGATGGTATTGACAGTAATTATTTACTTTTTTGATTTCAAATTATTATGTTTGTTAAACATTTGATTCACGTTCAATTTTTCAATATTATTCTTTCATGGTGACTTTTCCATGGTTAATAATGATCCTGATATTATTTCCTCATCAATTTCTATGTACTCAAATTAATTGATAAAAAGTTCATGTAGTTATATAGTGAATAATTTATATTATTTTTTATTATCACCCAAGTTATAATAATTGATGTATCATATGGTTTTTCCACTTGATGTTCTTTTTAGTTGGCCCCTTTAATTATTTATTTAAGTATATCCCTTATGATTTTTCATGCATTGTTATGTCCAAGAGAGAAAATATGTAAATAATTTTATAGAATAAATAGTTTCTAGATTTTAGATAAATATAGAAAAATAGGTAATATATAAATAATATAATATTTAAGTGTCTAAGAGTGTTGTTAAAACAAGATATGTTTTTTATAAAAATTTAAAAATATATACGTTTTTTGGGACATTTAAGTTGATCTTAGAACACAATAATTTAAAAAATTATTTTTTTATAGAACCATATACAGTTATATCGTCTATTCCAAACTACCCATGTATTTGTGTTAAGATCTATTATATTATTCATGTATAGAAATTAAACATTTCATATCTAGGATAGGTCATATTAGTGATTTTTGTGTATGCTTATATAAATATAAATGTTAGTGGGGTAATCATTATTTTAAATATATTTATTTTTGAAAAGTTTTATGTAAGAATATATCCTTCTACTAATTTCATATATTTTCATTTAATGAGAGTTAATTTATTTATTGGAAAATATTTCCACCAACAATTACATATTACCCTCGGTGTTTATTATAATCATATATCAACTAGGTTGTCGTTTATGATACCATTTTTAAAGATCCAACATAATGAAATACATTTACATATGAAATCATTCACAGATCTCAATGGCATTCAATATGAACACCTAGGTTGTCAACTAGATTTTCAAAATATATATGGGGGGATTTTAACCTATTAAGATATTTTATTAATTTCATCAAATACAATAAAAAAATTAGTATGGTTCATTTTTACTAAAAAATATCCCCACTATGAATCATAACTAATAACCATTGACTATATAGAGATAACTCATTTGTATTATTAAATATTAATTTTAATTAAGTGAAAATTCTTCTTGGAATGGATTAAAGTGATAAAACTAATCCCTTAAAAATAAGTTTATTACCCATGTACATATAAAAATTAAACATTTAATGGTTATCTTGTTTTCCAATTACAGCTATATGATAGATCCCTAAAACTTATAAATGCACAACATAACAATTTCATTGACTATCCCTATATATAAACTATATAATCTAAATATGAATACATATAACTGCAAAATTAGTGTGAATAAATTATATTCATGTTACCGTCTATGATTGAAGTATATGTGATAGTGAAATAATATTCATACTTAAAAATATATATATGGAAAAAGAAAAAATTATAAATGTAATCACCCCCACTAATAAAAACCATATGTTCAGAAAAAAGGCTCAAAATAAAAAATTGAAATGAATCAATGATTCTAATAAATATTATTTTCTCTCAATGAGAAGGAATGTTTCATCCATTAATCTAACATACTCATCCTACCTATAAATAAAATCTATGTTTAGTATCTATACTTTTTTTTGGGATTGGGTTGATTAATCAACCAACTTAAATGATGTTACTATATTTCAGTAATAATAATTTTGAATTGTTAAAAAATTAGAATTTTGGGAATATAATTTGTATATATTTTATTTTTATGCTTATATAAGGATAATCATGATTTTATTATTTGATTTTATCTAACTCATTATTATTTTTAATGTTACCCAAAAAGAGAATGTAATTTTCAATTCAATATCGATAGAACCCATATATGTTGACAATTGAAAAAGGAACCATATAATTCATTATTATATTATTCTTATATTTCACTAATTGTTAGAGAGATTATGAATTATAGAACATGGAATGATGATTGAAACCACCATATTGAAATAAGCATAGAATACTGAGAAGTAATAACATTAAATGACTGAAATAAACTTTACCAAATTAAAAAATAATTATACCTTATTACATTTAAAAGTAATAATTAAAAATATTATTACGAAATATATGATAAATAAAAATTATTTGATTATATAGTGTGATAAATCATGAACATAAAACCCAAAAGTTAATGTAAAGGATTTCTTTATTGATTTTATATTATATGTATAATTTTAATCTTCGTACTCATTATTATTTTTTGACATCTTTTTTTATAGTTCATTTTAATTACATTATTTTTTCTCACTTTTTGGGATCGTATTTTTTTCAATATGCCTTTCAAAGAACTATAGACTCTATAATGAAATTATAATCTAAAGCTTGATTTATTGGGCCATCATATCACCAGTTTCAATTTATTGTTATATACGATTTATATAATTTCATCTTATACATCCTATAATATATTGAATTATAATGTTAGGAATATATATTGAACTATATGTGTTTTTTGAGAAAACATTCATTGATAGTTATGATATTCATAGGGGGTTGATTCCAACCTATCTTTTACTTTAGGATTATCTTTAGTTGAAATCTCATTAAATATTTTTTATAAACATAAAATTTAAATCTCAATATTATTTATCATATATTAATATTTATTATATTGAATTCTCATTAGTGTTATGCTATAATTTATTTATGATTCACCTACCATGATGTTTTTATGTGTTTTTTCTTAATAAATCTTGTTATATAATAAAAATAGTATATAATATTCTCCTCGAGTTATTATTTGTGATTTAATTTTGAAATCCCACATTCTTTATCATCTTATCTTTTATAGGAATTTACCTAACTATATATTACTATTTTATCTACTTATTCACTTTGATCATTGTCAGGGGAAACCTCCATCTTGATAACTCTTTGGATTTGATTTTTATCTTCCATTTCGATGTTATTTGTCTTATATATATATATATGTATTAGTTTTTTAAATTTATTTTATTTCATTACATATTCATTTCCCTATCCTTTCAATTAATTTTACTTAAAAAAATTTCATTCACTCTGAAATTTCTTAATATAATTCTTGTAAATATTATTAAAATTTTCACTCATTATATAATGATTAAATTATTATGAATATATTTATATAATATATTCCAATAAATAGTAAAATTTTAAAACTCCATTTTCTTATAGGAATTTTATTATCATTATATATTTCCTAAAACATTTTACAGAGACCATTGTTTTTCTTATAAGAGAACATTTAAACATTCTATAAAATCTATGAAATCATTTTATAAAACATTAAATAATATATTATCTTCCTTTAACATATTTTTTAATCTAGATAAATACTTATTTGTGTTACACATTTTGAACATATCATATATTATATTTCCTATCATTATTTTGGGATTTACATTTATAATACCGTCCAATTTGTCTATTTTGGGTAATTTTTACACCTCATTAATATTATTATATAACACATTTAGTTTTCATCAATGAATTATACTATGATATTTGACGAGTGAATTTTTTTTTCATATTGATTAAGAATACATATATATATATGGAAAAAAATTATGTGATAGCTATGCCCAAAATTATATAGCTCTTTAATGGATTTGTAAAACATTTAATTCTCTGGTGATTATCATGTTTGTGATATCTACTATTAGCCAAGTCCATTATGTTATAATTCATGATTGGTTAGACATTTCAACTATATTATTATGGAATTAGTAGTTATCCTGGAAATATGATTTTGATTACCAAGAATTTTATATGTTCCACATTCATTTAAAATTCCATATTTATTAATTATGCTTGTAGTTAATGTTTTGATGTTTAATTACTATCATGATAATATTTCTTCATTATTTTTTCATGTACATAGATAATGTAATGATATATACATAAAGTTATATAACCACTTGATTATGGAATATTTTTATTATCACCCATGTTAATCTAAAAGATGTATCATTTTTTCTTTTCCGTTATTTTTATTTTTATATGATAACTTTTTTTATTTATGTATCACCCCATGATTTGATGTATAGTGATATGTCAAAGAGGGATAACATGTCATGGATTTTATGGAATAAATGTTTTATACTCTTAGGAGTCCATTAGATTTATAACCAGTGTTTAAATTAACTAATCCTTTGGAATTTGAGAGTGCTATTAAATGATGTGTTTTTATGTATAGAATTGTAAAATTTTGTATGTTTTTTGGGTTATAATTAATCATATTAGAGATGTAGAAGGGTAAAAATCTTGTTCATCATGCACTTGATCCATATGAAACTATATTTACCAAGTTACCATGTATTTGAATTCAGATTCAACATTAAATCCATTTATATAATTTATATATTTCATTTCACATAATGAATTGATTATATATTTATCTATACGTTAATATAATATTAAATAATTGTGGGGGGTCATTAATTTTACTAGAGTTATTTTATACAAGTTTTATATAAAAATATATCTTACCAATGTTTAATTTTTTTTAGTTTCATGAGTTTTAGTATAGTTAAATTTAAAAACTCCCCCCAATAAATAAATATTAACCTCATAGTTTATTGAATTCCACTATAAATTGGGATTTTTATACAATTTATAAATATCAAAAATATAGATATCATGTTCCAAATCCTGGGATACATTGTCTCTTAAATTTAATCCCTAAAAATATATACATTACTAACTGTTATCAATTATATTTTTAAAATTTAAAAGGTGTGTTTTACTCTAGTAAACAATTTTATTTAGGTGATCAGATACATTAAATAAAATTGGTTTGGACATTTTTTGTGTCGATATATCTTTAAAATCATGTAGATATAATAACAAATGATAATATAGTAACAAATAAATTCATGAAAAATATATTTAATATAAATAAATTAGAATTATTCATCAAATTAATCCAAGAAATATAGATAATCATACTAATAATAATTTTATTACCCATATATGTATATATATTTATCCTCCAAAATTTATCTATCGATTTAATTACAACTAAATTGTATATACGATGAATACCTATGTCTAAAAAATTATTATTTATTTTTATACCCTAATTTATAAACCTTATTCATTGAATAGAAATGCATATAATCAAATATTGACGGTAAAAATTTAATATTCATGTTAAATGTATGATCATAATATACATCATATGGAAATAATTTTATAACTACCACATAAAGAAAGGAAATTGGTAACAATTATAAAATATAATCACTCAATCTATCACATGCCATATCTTCATGAAAAAGTTATACAATAAAGAAATGTATCACCCAAAATATGGGTAAATAATATAATTTTCCACCATATATGACAATGTTCAATATATGAATCCACACTACACCTCACACCTACTGAAAAATATTAATATAATACATTTTTTTGGAAATAATCACTCTGTACTTCTCTCCAAATATATGATCTCATATATATATCACAAAATCATATGATATACTAAGAGTCAAACCATATTGATGTTTATTATATATATCTAACAAATATAAGTGAATTGTCAAATGAACCTACTAATTTCACGTAAGTGAAACCAAGAATAATCTCCATAAATATAGTATTTTGGAATGTATCTTGATCTCAATGAGTTGATACTTAAACAATAATTCATATTATAAACGATTTAATTCAGAAATTACATCCAAAAGAGTGTATTCTATAGTATTCCCCAATTCTAGGGAGTTAATGTATAATGTGTCCAACTCATTCTACTTTAATATTGTAATAGTATGTCATTATATTTATTTAGACTTAGCTCACCATATTCTATGTATTTTCTACTAGATATAAGGATCACATTGAACAATTTGGGTAGACTATACACTCTTTACCATTTTAGAAAAAACTAACTTGAATATCCATAAATACGTAATATAATATTACGCGTATGGAATTCCTACAATAAAAATACCGTAAGAAAAAAAAATTATCAAGATATTGATAATGTAACTCATTAAAGTTATATAGACATACTTCCTCAAAGATATATCTTCACATATAAATCATTAACAAAGCTAGATAAATGCAAATAATCAAATGAAAACCATCTAGTACATTGATCATTATCTCTGTATAATTTTAAAATCCCTTCTATGCTCCTATAACCCAATCACTTGTACTAGGGTTTTGTCATTATCTTATCATTCCATTACATAAATTATTTTTCAACTAAAGGGATCATGTAGAATGTTTTTCAGAAAACAATGTGTATCACCATAGATGTTTTTTCTAATAATAACCTGGTATAAGTACATGTATAGAAAAATGAAATGAAATTTATAAAAAACCACACACATACACCCATAAATACATAGGGTTCTAATAAATAATCCCTAGGGTCCCAATAAAATCAACATCATTTATTTCAATAATTTTAATTTCATTTCCATTTTATAATCACAACATTGAAGTAAAACGGATTAAACCCCATAATTTATAGTTCCATCTAGACCACAAATATCTACTATCAATTTTAGGTGATGTATTCTTATTACATATATCCCCATAATATCACCTAATTATAGTAGGTTTATAATATTAATAAAATAATGTGCTAGAATGGATTATCAAATTAGTTGGATGATAAATTCCATCCTATAAATTCATAGAATAAACCATTTGGGTATCAAAATGATGAAGTAGCACATATGTGCCTCTATGATTTAATTTAAATAGATTGGATAAAAATATTTCATTATTTTATTGTTGGTATTAACACCCCTAATTGTAGTCATAATGAATTTATTATCATCGACACCACATGAATATTAGCCTTAATTACAAACTATTGTAACCATAATCTAAAATCTATTCATATAGAATAAAATTAGTGATAGATTCTGTAATATGTCATCACCATAAATCCACTACTAAGGAAGATCTACCAAGAAATGGGATTTTTTAGGAATTATATAGAAAGAACATGATAATGAACAAAGAGAATACATTCCCAAGAGGAAACACATAAAAATGAACAAATTATATTCACGACCCCACTGATAATATATAATTATATTATAGAAAAATTGGTTGTCATGATGATAGCACGTTAGTCCCACCAGGCTCGAACACTGTTCGTATTATGAACAGGGAAATTCAAATCCATTTCTTAGGTGGGGAATGTGGCACACACTTGGGCTGGTGGGGGGCCCCATATGGGAGTCGGTGTTAGAAACACATGTTTTTGATGGTGATGAGCTCGTAAGGGTCACCTTTTAGGTGCTAGGGTTTCCCCATCACTGCCATCTTGTTCTCGGTTGTCTGTGGCTCTTCTTCCTAGTTCTCGGTGAGATCGTGATGTGCTTCTCCAGCTGTGGTGATGATGAGGTTCGTTCTCAGCTTTTTGTCACGGTTTAGGTTTCGGCCTTTTGGTTTTGGGGATTCGCGGGTACTCTGGCGGCGTCGTGGATTGTATCCATCATCGGGATTCTGTGGCATCGAAGACTCGCATCTTCGGTGGGCTCTGCTTCCTTTATGGCGTGGTGGAATATGGGGTTGAGAGGAATTTTTCTATGGGTAGAGGTTGAAGCCGCATCTCATCTATGTTCTTCGGGTGGTTCTGTGGGCTCCTCCAACGATGGTGGCAAGTGATTTTGGTTTATTTTGGTTTGTTTTATGTGCTGTGGTTGTCTACCGGTATTGATCAAAAATTTTGGAAATGGTTCTTTTTTCATTCATGGATTTTGTTCTATCCTCGCTGCGGATTATGGTTTGTCTAGTTGTGGAGGTTCTGTCCACCGATTGTTCTAGCTTCCAGATCCAACATCCCTTCCTGGTCGGTCGATTGTGTTGGTTCAGCGGGAGTTCTGGTCTTGTGTGAGAGGAAGGGTTTTCCAGGAAACTTTGGTAGATGCAACAATGGTGGGGGATGATAGTGGTGACAGTGGTAATCGTAGAAGTGGATGTATTTATTATTGGCGATGGTGGATACCGATGAGCTCGGTAGTGTTCTGAAGTGTTTCTGGAGGTAGGGAGGTACTCGTTTCCAGGGAAGGATGATGTTGTCTGATTTTTGAATCTTGTTTTATGGTTTTTGGAATGTGGAAATAGGTTGTCGAAGTTGTTTTATGTACTTTGTTTAATATAATATGATGTGTGTTGATTGTCCAAGCTGGACGGACTAGACCATATGGATCAGGCCCCAAGGAGGATTTTGAGTTGGTGATTCATCTTGCAGAGCTTTTTGGATTTGGATGTTTGAGAGGGTATGGCGTCAGCCATCGGATCGGGCCTGTGCTTTGACATAGGACACTGGCATGCCGATCAGACTTGCAATGGTGGATTGCTCTATCACTATTATATGCTGGGGTGGGGCAGTTTCATGTGTCAGTTTGGTTTTATCTTCTAAGATATTCGAGTCATGTTTTGTCTTTAAGTTCATGGAGTTTGTGGGTTTTTTCCCTTCCACTTAAAAGGGGGTTTTATTAAAATAAAAAATGGAAGGCCTTTGGGCCGTTGGATAGATTGACGATATCATGTTGATCAAACAACAGAATCTTTTCATAGTCATCTGATATCAAGACGGTAAAATCATCCTAAATCAGAGTAATAAATCTTAATCACAAAACACTAAATGTAATCTTTTATCTGATTATTAGCGAATAGTAATCCTGAAAACATTTATACCATCCCATAAAGATATTTATACCCATATCATAAAATAAATGTGAGGTAATTAAATTAAAACATGTGGAAAGTCTCTACTAGAATATTTCCTTAACCATAATCCATCACAACTCATTTGAATTTGTGTTTTACATAATCTGATTCTAACACATGTAATGTACCACTAAACACATCATTATTATCACTCAGTTTTTAGTTTGACAGACATCAGTTCATTTGGATCATCCATACCCTAAAATTACTCAAATCAGTGGTTATATTGGACCCCTTGTCATAGTATCATCCTTAAGCATTGATAGTCATTAGACAAGCCTATCGTCTATCTATTATCTAATATTCCACCCTTAGTAGGCCTTCATTAAATTTAATATATCGATACTTTATCCTATGGAGTTATCCTAATCCAAACTCACTAGTCACCTTTGACCTAGTGACATAATCATAAATTCTCATAAATAGGGAATCAAATACTCTACCAAACCAAATGGACACCTTATAAGATGTTATGGTATCTTGTCACCCACATTGGTACTCCCTTTTCATACAGATGTCCACCCAACTACAAATATAAAAAACTTCATTTTAAAACCAATGTACTATATCTTGTTTCACTTATAATTCACACAATTGATCGATAAAACATTCAAATCTCACACAAAAGAAAAAATACTAACACAATTTGCAGTCACTCACAGCCACCAAACCTCACCTACTATCACATATTTTATGTGACCATATATATAGTGTTGTAATTAAGGACCAACTACATCTATGTGGATTTATCACAGAAATTAATTTTTTACTACTAGTATAAATGTTCTCCCATGATTAAACTATCTAACAGTGACTATCACGATCCCATGTTTCAATCAATTATTAACATTTAAAATTTAAAAAACAATAATAATTAATTATGTTAAATAATATATATGTAATTTTTAATTTTTTTAGTTAATAGAATTGGGATGAATACCATTAATAAGTTTAGTGATTTCAAAACAAAATGATATAGGGAAAGATTCATTACCAATGAATCCCTAAAACAACATCTAAAAATCCATAAAACATAAAACCATTTTATCAAAAAATTCATTATAATATAAATAAAATAAATAAAAAATATACTCAATATATAAAATATATGAAATTAATGTGAAATCATGTCTATTATACTATCCCAAGTATACTCTTTCCCTAAATAGTATAGTCTCTAATGTTTAATCCAATCCCATAACGATCTTGGGGAATAAGTACCAAATCCCTAAAAAATAAATGAATGAAAACCAAGAAGATGATGATTACTAAAATAAAGGTGAGGGAATTAAATGAAACTCAATCAACTATGAAACTACTCTTTATAAATTGTTAAAAATGTATTATTATGTGAATGAATAATAGGAAATTAGCTCTATCTCTCTCTAGTATGTAATTTGTGGTCTTTCCACTAGTCACCCTATTTCGTCAACCAAGTACTTTTTTGACTGTTGTAACCATAAGTATTTAATTTTAATTATGTGGATAACATAAATACCCATTTATGTAATTTATAAATAATTATTCTCTCTACAGTCATCGATTATATCATTTATGCTACATATAAATACTCCAATTCTAATATAAAATTCAATAATAAAAAGTGTATGGTTCTAATTTAACAGGAGCCAATCATTTATTGGATCTCCTAACCAGATACTGGTGAGGATAATTATAATATTAAAATTATAGAAATTCTCTTCCCCAATAAGTTTATGAATGTATCTCCCATCAATCATGCTTTCCCCAATTTTTTTTTATAATCTTGAATTTTCAATTTTCTTTCTTGAGTCCTTCCATCATCTCACTAGAGCCATTCAAACAATCCAATTCTTAGAATCCTTATACACTATTCCATGAAACATTTATATAATATTATAAATGAATAATTTAATAAAAAATTTAGTCAATCTACTCTATTATATATTAAATTCACAAGCTAATACCCCCTCTATAATGACTTTATCTGACATCCTAATGTTCGAGGCATCATATCATCGAATAAATCCATCCATTTTGTGATGATGTCCCATGTTTTCAAAAATAACCATTACCCTAAATATTGAAATTTTAATTTATTGGTTATCCTAACTTATCTATATTATAGTATTTCTCATATGTCCCTACATACATGTAACACCGAAACAATAAAATCTAGAACTAATTGTCCTATGCTCATGAAATATCCTCTAAAAACTATCCCACATCACTACACATTACATTATAAATTCTATAAATACTAAATCTCAATAGATATAGTAAACCAATTAGTCTTAATCCCAATAAACTAATAGTTAGGAAATGTACTAAACTCACCCGAGTGGTTCATCTCAACTACAAAAGTTAGTGTTTTGTAATAATATAAATACAACTAGGTTGTTTATTACTATGGGTAGTGAAAAAACCTCTACCACTCACAGTTTAGTTCCACTGTACAAGTCTTACCTACATTCACAACACTATCACCCAAAAAATAATTATGTCAATAATAATCCAATGGCGTTCTTCCCTATATATGAATTTCCTTATCCATGTTCATTGAGAATTAACCTACCTATGTTCCATCATCTGTCAGAAACTGATTCCAATGATCCCTATCCAATAAATTTTGAAATAAAATTAGGGTATATAAAATTTTGAAATGTATTTAATGCAAGGCCAATGAAAATAATAATAAAAATATTATATTCTCATGATATTAATTTTGAGTTCATATATTTTACCCAAGCTTCATGATCTTTCCCTATCATTACACAAGAAATGTGTTTCTTCATAAATATCCCTATTAGAAATAAATAAGAAATGGTCCATTGAATAAATTCATATGTAGCTGTGAGGATAATATTTCTAGTTAGGAACATAAATATCTCAAGGACTGATTTCTTAAACAATAGCGCAGAAGAGATTTCTATACAATCTTATGAAGATAACATCAAATAATGCCTTGAGGTATCAAGTAAGAGACCCTATCTGGATATATAGTGATAGAAAATCCTATGTACATCTAAAATAGTGAGTAAGAGACCATACATGGTAATATAAATTTTTTTGGGACTCTATGCATTCATTCTGACAATATGGGTTTCACAAATGATTGATTACCCTGTGATTTACAATAGTATCCAACATTTCTACATATTTTGGAAACTAATTTTTTGTAGATGATGCCTACAATTACTCATCTCATCATTTGGGATAACAGTAATTTTTCCCATTTGGAGATTACATTCCCCATTGATCAAATAAGGCATCCTCCATTTGGTGATTTTATCATTCCCAATGGAATCAACAATTAATTCCTAGGAGAAAAAAAATAAAATAGAATGAAAATATATCCATTAGTCTCCCCTATAATCTTAATTCATTGGTGCTTATAAAAAATACCCATAAGTGACCACCAATCATATTGGTCCCTTTATAATTGCTTGTTTTTTAGGGAACTATGTTATAGAATATCCATTATATCCCTTCACAAGGTCACGTTTATGGGTTCCCAATTTGATGGGCCACTTGATATAGAATTTTCATGAGGCCCCATCATTATGGGCCCTATAAGAGGAGTCATATACATGTTTTCTTCGAAAGGAAATGTATAAGAATTTCGTACACATGGGGTTAATCACATTCCATGTAACTCCCTGACCCCGGTTACCCAGAGTCAGTGCATTATTACATAACATTGGTATGATGACAAAAGATCATGTCTCGAAAGAACTCCTAGTTTAGTAGTCTAGGAAGAACTGGATACATTCATAAGGTTTATATTACATAATTAATTGAATAACCACGACAACATTGTTTCCATAGACCACACCCATATTCCCTCAGACTATACCTGGAGGTCAGTCATAAAATAATTCTTCACGTCCTGGGAAAAATAAAACATTGAAAGGGGTGAGCTCAGATTCTCAGTAAGGATAAAAATATAGCAGAAACTTTTATAAATAAGCATAAATATTTAAGGAAATGAATAATACTAAAACAAAATCCTTTTAATCGTGAACTTCAGCATAATATGGCGATGATAAAATCAAACAATTACATTTAATAATTTACATGGATATTCTACTAATCAAATAATCATATGCAATATCAATAGCCACTTTCATAATGATGGAATACATAATGCCAGACTTTCATAACCACATAGTCAAGGCCTTGATCCAAGACTATAAATAATATATTGTTAAGGCCTTATTCCAAGACACAAGTTTTTTTTCATGAAACCAACTGTTGCATCGAGGAGCTATAACGGGATTCACTCTTCAATTACTAAGTCCAATGCATCCCTCATATAGAAAGGTTTAAACATAACATAAGAATTCGTATTTAAACTAGCATAAGAAATGTCAATAAGTTATCCATATACCATTAATGGGGTAAAAATAACACTTCCACAGTCAAACATATCACAAAACCTTCAATATAATATGGTAGTTTTTTACCATAATCAATCGACTTAAAATAACCTTAAAATCACACAATGTATGTTGACATAGATTAAATCAAAAGCTTTTTTTGACAAATATATCTTTCTATTTTGAATTCATTTAAGAGTCAAATAATTATAAAGGAGACCATTATTTTAACAATATTCATATAAGATTGTAAGGGAAGCTTTTATGATGTTATAATGGCAGAAAATAGCCGCACCCTCCATATAAGTTAAAAAAACATTCTTACCTTATTTTTGACAAAATGTTCATAAAGTACATTGTTTGGGAAACAACGGAAAGTTTCCCTTATAAACATATTATAAAAGTAAAAAAGGATATAAATTACTTTAACCAATAGTCTATAATATAGTAAGAATGTTTTGAAATACATTTTTAAGAAACATGGATCTGGATGATAAAGAGGACCCAATGGATACTTACATAAAAAAACCTCATATAATAAAGAGGTTGTGAAATTAACCCTCACCTCATACTTTTCCTTGGTCAAGGATAGGTTAACCTCCTGTATAATGGTGAATAATTCTTATTAAATTATACAATCATTATATATATTAATATTAAATCATATATGTTCTTTTAATATTGCTTTGTAAATAATATTTTTGTATTATCGTCATTTTGGGTGTTAACAGATTTGTTTTATTTTATATTCATTGTTATGTGAGTCATATTTTTAATGGATGGGATGTGTCTTATTCATATAAATAATGATATTAATAATTTAAACATTATTTTTAATCATTTAATGAAAATTATTCTTTAATGGGTACGATGGGGAATTAATCTCATCGCGTTCGTGGAGATTGTAATCCGTATAAACATACGAGTGACAAAATCATTCTTTCGATATTAAAATAATATATAATTGGACGGTATATCAAATATACAGATTCATTATCATTTTATATTTATTATTGACATCAATTACACATCATTATTATACCCATCCAAATAATAATGTATTGAAAAAAAATTACACCACGACGTGGAGACGGTAAGCCTTACGTACGCACGTATGGAGACATGACATTCAATGCATGGATAGAATAATGAATTTGGTTGTGACATATTTATAATAAAATCGCAGTATATATTATATACTGGAGTTTTTATTTTATAATGGAAACAAAAATGAAAGAGGAAGTGGAAGAAGAAAAGAACTCGAAAGTGGTGATGAAATATTTACATATTTTTTGGGTTCTTCCTTTTGGTTTGATCAAACGAGATCCTTATGACTGATTTCTGACAAATGGAATTCCTCTAGGATGAATGGAGGACAATTGATAGGGTATTCGGGCAGAGGTTGGCTGATCCAAATTGCTTTGAAGGTGTGAATTAGAGAGAAGGGGGGTGCCCTTTTATAAGAGGGGTGAGGGGCACCTTAAGAAAATATAGAAATATTATTTTATTATAAAATCATTTTCGGTTTATAATGGCTATAAAATGAATTATTTAAACGATGTCATGGGGATGGGTCAAAAACCACTCAACCAATAGGTTATAGATAGGTTCCATTCACTATATTAACATTATACTTTTTATTTAACTCTTAGTTAAATAGTTTGACATTTACCATGTCTCTTTGTATTTTTATATTATATGGGAAATAAACATACTATATAATCCAAAAGAACCTCGAGTGGCTCATGAATGATACACATATTATTAAATAAGTATTTTTCCCTAACATTACATTTTACAAATTGAATATCAATTAATAATATAATATTTGATTTAAAAAATTATTTAGGTAATTACTGCATCATCATTGTGTCATAAATAAATTTACTTATTTAATGTATAAAATATATAAAAAATTACAATTATATAGGAAATATTTTTATCTTTCTAATGAATATTTATTGTCGAATTTATATTATGTATAACCCTATATTAAAAATGTTTTAGTTATTAAACATTTATTTTAACTCTTTTAACTCTTCTTTAATTAAAATAATAATAAGTTTCCTAATCTAATCCAAGAGGACCAAGGTAATATATATTTTATTCATAATGTTTTTTTGGTCGAATTATACTTATCTAATATAATTAGGACATGTGTTAGGGTAATAATAATATCATTTTTACCTTTAAATACCGTATTTACTTTTAATTGTTGTAAATAAAAGAAAAACGTTACTATTCACCAAAAATTATTTTCATATTATTGAACCATATTATACATACTGATATCAATAGTGTCTCATAGATTTTTGAAGTTCCACTAACAGAATTAGTAACATTATGTTATATGTAAATTTTCAAATTCTCCTAGGAGATGGGTAAAAGACGGTGAGATGTTCAACAAAATTTTTATATATCTAAAATTATTATAATCTGACTCTAATGAATTACATTGATCATATATAGGTATTATGTATAAATATTAAACTAAAATACATTTAAATAAGATAAATAATTATTTAAATAAAATTTCGGTTTTAAACTATTACTGAGTGTTTTTCACTATTAATAAAAAATTGAATGATTTCATCAAAATTCCAAAAATTTACCCTTAGATAATTTTGATATTCCCAATCCAAAGATAAAGTCCCTTTTCAAATGTAAAATATATAAAATTTAAAAAAGTGTCTGTTACTATTCATAATGGTTAGTTTGATTGGTTGTGGGTGTTAGAACTCGAAGTTGTGTACAACACACGCTATTGTATTATTGAAAGGGAAACATACCGTGGATGCTTGAGGTGTTATATCTCTCCTCCTTCAAGTAATTTCATCCTCAAAATTTCTAGAATATTACTACATAAAAAGACTTTGGTGGTTCTTCATCATAAGTTCCTCAGGTTCCCACGTTGCCTCCTCCGTCTTTTGGTTTCTCTATAGAACTTTTACCAGATGAGTCGTCCGATTTCTCAGATACTTTTCTCTTGTATCATGAACCTTTACATTCTCTTCACAATCAGACATATTGGGTTCCACTTCTAATTCCTCGTTGGTAAGTACATGCATTGGGTTTGGCATTTATTTTCTCAAAAGTGATACGTGGAACACATCATGAACTTTGAAGAGACTCGGCTGAATTGAAAAATGGTATGCTACAACCCCAATTTGTCCTAGAATTTTGAAAGGTATGATGGGTCGGGGACTCAATTTACCCTTCTTACCAAAACGTACAACACCCTTCCATGGAGATACCTGCAAGAAAACATGATCTCCTACATGAAATTTCATATCCTTCCTTTGGTTATCAACATAGAACTTCTACCTACTTTGAGCTGATTTGATGTGGTTTTGGATTACCTTCACTTTTTCCATTGTTTCCTACACCATTTCTGGGCGTACGAGTTTTCTTTCACCAACATCATCCCAACAGGTTGGTGTGCGACATCTATTTCTGTATAACGCTTCATATGGTGCCATCTGAATACTTGAATTGAAGATACTATTATAAAAAAATTATACCAGGGGTAAATATTGATCCCACATACCTTGAATGTCAAGTGAGTAGGATCTTAACATGTATTCTAAGGTTTTAATAGTCCATTCTGATTATCCATCAGTTTGGGGGTGGTAGGCAGTGCTCAAAGGAAGTTCAGTATCCAGGGCTTTCTAGAGACATTTCCAAAATCTTGTTGTAAAATGTGGATCATGATCAGAAACAATTGATAGTGGTGCCTAATGAAGTCTCACAACTTCATTAATATATATCCTTTCTATACATTGAAGTGGTAAATCTTATCTTATAGAAAAAAATGTGCTGACTTGGTAATATGATCAACAATGACCCCTATTGAATCGCTCATTTTATGAGTCTTTGTTAGTCCCTTGATAAATTCCATCGTAATATTATCCCATTTCAACTCAGGTATGGGAAGAGGTTGCATGACTCCTTTTGGCTGTTGTCTTCCAACTTTCACTTACTAACAAACAATACTTCTTGACAAAAAATCAGCAATCTCCCTATTCATATTGTCTAACCAAATATGTTCCATCAAATATCTATACATTTTGGTGCTCCGAGGGTGTATATGGAAATTGGAGCTATATTCATCATCCAAAAATTCTCTTTTGAAACCAGGTATATCGAGAACACAAATTCTCTTCCCTAATTTAAAAATTCCATATTCATACACAATGTCACTCAATCTACCATTATTCATAGCTTTAATCATCATTTTAAACTCTTCATCACTGGTCTGAGAACTCCTTATCCTTTCTAGTAAATATGGTTTGGAAACCATTTGAAAAAGTATTGATTTTTCACCTTCTATGGTGATTCCCATATCTATCTTTACTAGGTCCATGTATATAGGATCATTTACAAATCTCTTCTTGTTCAAAACACCATGATCATTTCTACTCAATGCATATTCCTCTTTATTTTCCTTCCCCAGGTGGTAGTGTATAGTGAAATCATAATCCTTTAGTAGTTAAATCCATATCCTTTTCCTTATGTTGAGTTCTTTTTGTGAGAGAATATACTTCAAACTCATGTGGTCGGTATATATCTCACATTTTTCACCATAGAGATAATGTATCAATATCTTCAATGCATATATTACTGCTGCTAACTCAAGATCATGAGTAGGATAGTTTTTCTCAGGAATTTTTTACTGCCATGATGCATAGGAAATAACCCTATTATTCTGCATAAGGACACAATCAAGTCCTTTCATTGAAGCATCAATATAAATTACAAACCCATCATTCCCAGATGGTAGAGTCAATATATGAGCATTGACTATTCTTCCCTTCAATTCATCAAAACATTCTTGTCATTATTTTATCCAAATATATTTCACCCCTTTACGTGTGAGATTTGTTAATGGGTTAGCCAATTGGGGAAAAATTCTGGAAGAAACGCCTATAATAACCTGCTAAACCAATAAAAATACGTACCTCAGTTATAGTCATCAGTGCTGGCCATTCTTGGATTGCCTTGGCCTTAGAAGGATGAACAGATATTCCATCCATAGAGATGATATGGCCAAGAAAAGAAATCTCCTAAAGCCAGATTTCACACTTGCTAGACATCCCATATAATTCATTTATTCTAAGAGACTTCAGGTTAATGAGAAAGTAGTTTTCATGATCTTCATACCTTTTGAAGTATACCAAGATATCATCAATAAATACTACTAAAAATCCATCAAGATATTCCTTGAAAACTCTATTCATTAGATCCATGAAAACAGTGGGTGAATTAATCAATCCAAATGGCATTACTGTAATCTCGTAATGCTCGTATCTGGTTCAAAATACTATTTTTGAAATTTCTTCTTTCTTCTCACAAAACATATGATATCCATATCGAAGGTTATTCGTTGAATAGAATTAAGAAACATGAATTTGGTTGAATAAGTCATCAATGTGAGGAAGGGGATACTTTTTCTTTATTGTTATAGCATTGATCTCCTTGTAGTTAATGCACAACCTCATAGATCCCTCTTTATTCATAACAAAAAGGACCGGGGCTCCCCATGTAGAAACACTAGGGAGAATTAATCCCTTATTAGTTAAATCCTCTAGTTGTTTCTTTAGTACCACTATTTCCACAGTGGACATTCTATAAGGAGTCTTAGATATGGGACTTGAACCAGGAATTAAATCAATGGAAAACTCAATTTCTCGTTCTGGAGGATATCCATGTAAATATTCTTGAAACTCATCAACATATTCTTTAAAAATAGGTTCATCCTTTATTTAAACATTCATTTCCTCACCCACAGTTATTTCATTCTATTCCTCCCCAATAATTGAATTTAGTTGAGCTACTGGGGTTGGATCTAGATAAGAATTAGGTGGTGACGATTCTGCTCAAAAGATAAGGTGTTCTTTTTCATCGACCTCAAAAATAGTAACCTCCGTCTTTTGAAAATAAAATTTTGCATCATGGTCCAAAAAGCCAATCTATACCAAGGATTATATCAAATTCAATCAGGGTTATGATGATGAGATCAGTAGATAAAGGGCCTTTATATACCTTAATGGAACTGATTCACAAAACATTATTGGGATGATAGATAAATAAAACTAGAAATATATAATTTTCATAGTAAACTGGGAAGATATGAATCAATTCTATGATCCAGAATCAAATAAATAATTTCTAAACTTGATGAAACCATTAAATTACCTACCACCACATCTTTCGGAGCTTTAACTTCAGTAGTAGTGATAGGATACGCTTGGCCTTGATCCCTTGGACTTTTTTGAAGAATGTTTCCATGACACTTAGTAAATTCATTTTCATAATACCCCCATTTATCTACAATTGTAGCATTCAACATTGACAGTCTCTTTCTTCCCCTTACACTCACAATCTTGGCGGCCTTTTTCACCACACTTTTAACAGACTCTCATTCCCTTCCAGAAATTACAAGTGTGTTTCTTCCCACATTTACTAAATGATGGATATTCAACTTTTTCCCTTCTTCTCGTTATTTCCATTTACATAGTGTTCAGTAGATCTCTTCTTCTCTTTCTTTTCTTTAAAGTCATAGGACTCAGAGAATTATTTTTCTATCTTGATGGCACATGAGACAATATATTAATATGATGAGAAGGATTGTGAGACTAATTCTCGACAATGAAATGGTTTTATCCCATAAAATAAATGATCAATATTACTTCTTGGGTTATGTATATAATCTTAAACATGCCTCAGTAACCTTTTAAAAGTTATCATCATACTTTGCGACATTCTCATCCCCCTTTTTCCTCAGACATAGAAATTTCTTTTATATATCTTCTCGATGGTCACAAGGAAATTATTTTTATAAGAAAATATCTTTAAACTTCTTCCATTACATAGCTGATACATTATCATCTTCCTTTGTGTTTTTAATCAATGACTACTATTTATCAGCATCTCCAGTGAGGCAGTAAATTACCATGACAACTTTTTCCCATTCACTACTCCACAAGGCATAAAATAGTTTATCTATGGAATTTATTCATTGATCAGCCACTAATGGATATGTACTCTCATTAAATTTTGTTGGTTGTTGCCTCATGAAGCGGTCTGAATTTGATCCTCCACATTGTGGATCAGGGTTCTCCATACGGGTAAGGTTATTATTCACAACCTGAGTGCGTTATCTCAGTATGGTGATTAGCTGATCAGCACCAGTTGCATCCCCAGCTTCAATATAATTATTTTGAGAAGGAGTTAAATCCCAATATAGATTGCATGCATTGATACAGTTTCCATTCTTTCATCTAGGCGCCATTTTAAACAATTCTACAAACAATATTAGTTTATTAATAAAAATAAATAATTCGAAACTTCTAAAACACTTAACATAAATTGAATAGTTTATGGATATAATCCATAATCATAAAAAATTATTTTCATTGAGAAATTATATTCTCATAAACCCTTCATAATTGTTTGTAAAGAAAATGATAATTATCCTCGTCATATCCCCTAGGAGTGTCGTAACCAAGATTACATCAAGGCCTGCTGTCATGCACCAGTTCCTGTTTGATTCTAGCTCAAAGTGGTGTTTTTTGGTTTTACCCCTAGGTACATCTGTGCCAGAGCCGCATCTACCTGTTCATATCAAGACATGTATGTATTGTTTGGAAAACTCACAAAATCTCTATAATACCAAAATTCTAGGAATTTCTTGTTTACTAATCCCCAATGTCTATATTAGGGTAATGTGCTCTAATCCGACATTATCTAAATATAGTTTTCAGGGATTATACTTAACTTCATCTGAAACCAACTATAACTCCCAGACCCTAGTTACCCAGAGGTGGTGCATTGTTACATAACATTGGCATGATAAAAAAAATATCAATTCTTGAAATACCGATTAGTTTAGTAGCCTTGTAAGTACAAGATACATTCATAAGGTTTACATTACATTATAAAATTAAAAACTACAACAACATAGTTTCCATAGACCACACTCATAACACCTCAGACTATCCCTGCATGTCAGTCATAAAATACTTTTTCGCATCCTGGTAAAAATAAAACATTGAAAGTGTTGGATCTGAATCTACGGATTATACACAAGAGGGGGGTGAATTGTGTCTTTTTCAAATTATTACAATCTCTTCAACTTAGACAAATTCTGTTCACTATGCTTTTGCACGATTAAATATGCAGCGGAAAAAGTAAAAGCATGAACACACGGATGTATAGTGGTTCGGGGAACAGAAGGCCCCTAGTCCACTCCACCAACGCTCAAATCCACGAGCTTGGCGATTTTCACTATCTGGTCCTCGTTTCCACAGACCCGTCCACAACTGAGTACAGGCAGTTGACACCTTTACAAGATTCAGGCAAACACAGCCTTCCTGGTTCAAACACGAACCCACACAGCTTAGAACGAGAAGCTGATCACTCAAAAATAAAAGGGTTTCGATAAAGAAACACTTCTCCAGTTGTTCTTCACAATTGCAACAGAATGCAATTGACAGTAGATAGATCGTCGTCTTCAGAAAATAAAGATCTGTAATCAAAACAGTTCTGAGTCGATCCAGTTGCAATAGATATTACCAGAAGCTTCACAACTTCAGCAGTAGTAGATTCACAACAGATAGTCGATGTAGAACACGTGAATCTGCTATCAAGATCTTCCTTCGGTAATAAAGGTCTTACGCTTCTTCTCAATCACCAGAAAAGAACGCTTTTACACAGTCTCTGTTTTCTTGCTCGTCAAAAGATCAATCTATATCACACACTTTCCTGTGCATATATATATATCTGAAGTTTCCAAGATAGAACATATATTCAAATATGAGAAAATCTTTCGCATAAAATAGATCCATGAAAATCTCCTTTAGATTCGCGATTTTAAATGAAACAACAGAGCCGTTGTAACTCTCCTGAAGAATCGGCACAAAAAGCTCCGTTTAAATCAATCATTAATCCGTTGTAAATCGTCTTTGATTCAGTCAAAGTCGTATTTAAAAATCAGCTCGAAATCCGCCTAATAATCCGCTTGATTGACTAATTCAAAAGGAAATATCATCTGTCAAAAATATCCCGACGCCAAACGTAGGGTTGATGACGTGGCTTCAAACGTAGGGTTCACAAACGTAAGGTTCAGAACGTAAGGTTCAGAACGTAAGGTTGAACATACATACTTTCTCTTCAGCATTCAAACGTAGGGTTGATCATCCATCCTTTCTCTTTCTTCAACTCTCCAAAGAACGTACGGTTGATTATAAAGTAATGTTGATGATCCATACTTTTGAGAAACAAACTCAACACTGAAAACTAACGTACGGTTTCTCTTCCATACTTGTCCAACAACAAAAACGTAAGGTTCCTTCCAAACGTAATGTTCTTCTTCCATACTTTTCAACAACGTAAGGTTCATTAACCATACGTTTCAAAATAACATAAAAAGTAAACTTTTCATCCATACGTTACGTTCATCAACGTAGGGTATGAACAGTGATTCCAGTACGCGCTAAAATTGATCTTGCGCTACAGTGATTCCAGAATACGCGCTAAAATTGATCTTGGAATAAATGAAGTATAAAATCTCGTTATATAAAATAAATTCCTGCAAAATACTCAACGAAATAATTAGTAAATAATTAAGGGTATTTGTGAGCATCAAAATCATCATAAAGAGACAGAGTATTATTTAAAATAATCTCCCCCTTTAAAAAACATTATTTTGATTTGTTTAAATACATTGCTCAACAATCTCCCCCTTTTTGATGATCACAAAACCCATAAAATAATAGAACTAATTTAATTGCAATCTTTGTTAAAAAATTAGTTTTATAAAATTTTAGAATTTTGAAAGGATTAAAACAATATTTAACTATAAAATTTCTCCCCCATAATTCTCATAAAAATAAATTTTCAAATAGAACGAATGAATTTAAATGTTGTGTTTATCCAAATTCTCCCCCTTTTTGTGATATCAAAAAGAATGAAAAATTACGGATTTGAACACATTCATTATTGCACTGAACTATAAGTAAATGCTATAATTAACTGTGTATGGATAAGTGAATATCTTATACTGGCTAACTTAATCATAAATCAATAAATAACAAAACAAAAAGATTAGAAAAGAATTTTCATTCACAAGCTACGACAGTGATATACAGAGGAATCAAGGTTTAGGGATAAGACAGGGAAAAAAAAAGGTGTCTATCTCCTTTGGATTGCGGTCTTGATCTCTGTAAACTGGTCTCGAAGCCTCTTTATCATCCCATCTCCTAACTTGATGATAAGATCTCTGTTCTCCTGAGTCATATGAATATCTTCAATCAAATTAACTCTGAAAAATTCATGCATTCTTTCTTCCTTTTCAACAAAAAGAGCCAGCTTTTCTGATAACTGATTCAAAAGAATCCTAATCGGTTGCTCTCCAGATGTCAACTGATCTACCAAAAATTTCTGATTATCTAGCAAAACTGACAAAGGGGCACTGTTGCACTGAAGATCGTGTAATCTGTCACTCATATTGCTCAGTGCTCCAGTTATTGCTTGAAATCTTCGAATCAAATCAGGTGAAGAACCTGATCCACTCACAGCACTATTTGCAACAGATTCAAATTTATTCTCCATGTAAATCTTCATCTCAGACAAATCATCTTTTGTTACCATCTCTGACTTCAACTGATCAACAGCATTCAACATATCAGTCTTAAACAAATCTACTTCTTGTCTTGAAACAGTAGATTCTCTCAGCTTCTGAAACTTCAACTGTTCTAAGTTCAGAGAATTTCTGAGACTAACATTCTCAGATTCCAACTGAGAAATACGCTTGTATAACTCAACAACTTCTTCTTTTCTCGAATCAGGGGCACCCTGTGCTTGATTCTCATGTCCAGAATCAGATTGATGAAGCAGGACAAGGGGTAAAGAATCTGCATCTGATTGTTCTTTGTCCTGAACAGGTTGATCTACTGAGCTATCCTTTGAAGCTTGAAACTCTTCCACTGAAAAATCTTCCTGAAGTACCTCTGTATTTACTTCAGAAGTATGTTCATCACGAACAGCAGTCTCTCTGACTTCTACTGAATTATCAAGAACAATATTTTCATGAACTTCTTGAGGTCGGGCCACTTCTTCACCAGGCACTGCCTCCATAAGTTGTTCTTGTGGAATTGCTTCTTCAATATCCACAGCAGCAGTCTGAGGTTCTAGTTGAATTTCCGGTTGAGCTACTGGTTCCTCTATCGGTGCAGTCCTTTCCACAACAGCTTCCCTCACAAATGAATAAGAAATTACTGGATCAGAAGATTTCAAGACAGGAGAGATGATTTCTTCATCAATTGACCTCTTCCTTCTAGATTGAAGTCCTTCTTGACTTCTCTCTTCTTCAACTTCTTCCATCTCAAGGCGAATTCTTCTTGCCACTGTACTAACTCTGGATTCTGCCTGTCCTTCCTTGGACTTAGCTGGTTGAGCCTGAGCACTCTCCGAGTCTTCCTCAGCTCCAACAGGTAAAAGTTTTCCTTTAATTGTGCTCCAGAAATATCCCACTTTCCTTAAAGTTCCAGCATTAAAAACATTACTGTGGTGACATTTCACCCCAGCACTTACCAGTCTGATCATTCCCCTTTTTTATATAAAAACAAAGAAATGAACCTTCCATATGGGAAAAAGGTCATTCTTGCTTCACTCTGACAGCAGTATCTCAGATATCTTATCATAAAACGAGGAAAATTAAACTTGATATCACTCATCAGAAGATACATTATATACATGTCAGGGTATAGAATTTTCTCCATTTCAGCCATCCTTGGTGCTAAACCGGTCTGAACAAACTTTACTAAGATTTTCTGATCGGGCTCCAAATCCTTAATAAACATCTTCTTTATCACTTTTGTTCCAAACAGAAAAGACATAATGTCTTCAGACTTATGTACAGAATCTCCAATATTCCGTAAATCAAAATGAAAAACTCCTTCATGGGGGCAGTTAAGAATCTGACTTATTTCTACAGATGATATGGAAAAGTCCTTATCCTCTATCTGAGCCAAGAAACTATCCTCCGTATCCCCAAGGCTAAACTGAACAGTTCTAAAGAAATGTCTCATTTCTGCCTCATATAGAAACTCAGATTTTTCACTATTAAAGGCTTGCTCAAGGCCTTGAAACGACAACGCTTGCTTCAACAGCAAATTAGTTTCAAACAACCATTCTAAATCGATGACTTTACCTTGCAGTATCTTCCGACCAACTACTTTAGATTTCTTTGCAGCACTGCTCTCGGCTTCATCTGGACGCTTAGTCTTTGCCATTTCAACAACGATTTCTGAAGGTTCGAAAGTTTAGGGTTTGAAGATTCAGAAAAGGGTTTTGGAGCAGATGTGCGGTTTTAGGTTTTCGAAAGGGTTTCCGAAAAAGGTGAAAACAGTTTAGAAGGTGAAACGGTTCTGACAGCCTTGATTCCCGTGTAATCACTAATCATTACTTTTATTTAAAACAAAATAAAATTACTTATTGCGGGAAACAGAAAATTAAACAGAATTCGAAAACAGAATAAGATTAAAAAAAAAACTATTTAAAATTAAATAAACCTAACTCCCCCTTAATAAATTCAAACCTTGCCGTGGGAAGTGGTTTAGTAAAAATATCTGCTAATTGATTTTCTGTATTTACAAATTCTAAAAATATATCCTTTTTTAATACATGATCTCTTAAAAAGTGATGTCTTATATCAATGTGCTTAGTTCTAGAATGACTAATAGGATTTTTTGAAATATTAATTGCACTAGTATTATCACATAAAATAGGCGTATTATTGAAATTTAATCCAAAGTCCATAAGAGTGTTTTTCATCCACAACACCTGTGCACAGCAACTACCTGCAGACACATATTCTGCCTCGGCTGTTGACAGGGCAACTGAGTGTTGTTTCTTACTAGACCATGATACTAAAGACTTTCCTAAAAAGTGACATGTTCCTGAAGTACTCTTCCTATCTAATCTACAGCTTCCAAAGTCTGCATCTGAATATGAAATTAAATTAAAATCAGAGGTTTTTGGATAAAGCAGAGATTGATAAATAGTACCTTTTAAATATCTAAAAATTCTTTTAACAGCAGTTAAATGGGATTCTTTGGGATTTGATTGAAATCGAGCACAAAGACATACTGAATACATTATATCTGGTCTACTAGCAGTAAGATATAACAAACTACCAATCATACCTCTATATAACTTGTTGTCCACTGATTTTCCAGTTTCATCCAAATCAAGTTTTATATTAGTACACATAGGAGTTGTAAATGTCTTGCTGTTTTCAAGTCCAAATTTCTTAAGTAAATCAGTAATGTATTTGCATTGATTTAAAATATTTCCAAAATCTTTTTGAAATATTTGAAGACCTAAAAAGAAATTTAATTCTCCCATCATACTCATTTCAAATTCTTTTTGCATTAATTCTGAAAATTCATGACAAAGAATTTTATTGGTTGATCCAAAAATTACATCATCAACATAAATTTGAACCAACAAAACATTATTTTTCACAGTTTTCTTAAAGAGTGTTGGATCTGCTAGTCCAACAGTAAAATCATTTTTCAAAAGAAAAGAACTTAGTCTTTCATACCAAGCTCTAGGTGCTTGTTTAAGGCCATAAAGAGCTTTAGTAAGTTTGAAAACAGAATCTGGTTTTTGAGAATTTTCAAAACCAGGAGGTTGCTCAACATAAACTTCCTCCATTAAATAACCATTTAAAAAGGCAGATTTAACATCCATCTGAAATAATTTAAAATTCATATGAGATGCATAGGCTAAAAGGATTCTAATAGCTTCTAACCTGGCTACAGGTGCAAAGGTCTCATCATAATCTATTCCTTCTTCTTGATTGTATCCTTTAGCTACTAATCTTGCTTTATTTCTAGTTATTATCCCTTGATCATCCTGTTTATTCCTAAAGACCCATTTAGTTCCTATTACTGGATAATCATGTGGTCTTTCAACTAATTCCCAAACCTTATTTCTCTTGAACTGGTTCAATTCATCCTGCATTGCTATTACCCAGCTCTCATCATCTAAGGCTTCTTCTATGGTCTTAGGTTCTTGTTGGGATAGGAAAGCAGAGAATTCAACTATGTTTCCAAAGTTTCTTCTAGTTTGAATACCAGTCTCTAAGTCACCTATCACAGATTCTAAAGGGTGATTCTTTAAGGTTCTAGACTGTCTAGGCATTACATTCAAAGGCTCTTCAGTATCATGTTCTTCTGAACTGGACTGAATTTCTTTTATATCATTTTCAAAATCATTCTTTAAATTCTCAGGTCTCATGTTTTCATTAGAATCAGGTTCATCTATTTGTTCTATCCTTTTCTCAAAAGGATCAGATTCATCAAATTTCACATGAACTGATTCTTCAACAATCCTTGACTTTTTATTATAGACTCTATAAGCTTTGGAGGTTGCAGAATATCCTAAGAAAATACCTTTATCAGATTTTGGATCAAATTTACCAAGATTATCTTTGGTATTCAAGATGTAAACCTTGCATCCAAAAACTTTAAAGTAATTTACTTTAGGTTTTCTGTTATTCCATAGTTCATAGGGTGTCTTTTTCAAAATAGGTCTTATTAAAATTCTATTCATTATATAACAAGCTGTATTAACAGCTTCTGCCCAGAAATATATAGGTAGGCTATATTCATTTAACATAGTTCTAGCCATTTCTTGAATAGTTCTATTTCTTCTTTCTACAATCCCATTCTGTTGAGGTGTTCTTGGAGCAGAGAAGGTGTGTTTAATACCCATGTTTGAGCAAAAGGAATTAAATTCCTGGTTCTCAAATTCTCCACCATGATCACTTCTCAATGAGATTATATTAAAACCTTTTTCATTTTGAACAGATTTACAAAAACCTTCGAATAAACTAAAAGCTTCACTTTTAAATTTCAAAAAGAAGATCCAAGTAAATCTAGAGTAATCATCAACTAATACATAAACATATAATTTACCAGCTAAACTTGCTACTCTTGAAGGTCCAAACAAATCCATATGGATAAGTTCTAGAGGTTTAGTTGTAGCAACTTTATTAACAGATTTGAATGATGATTTGTGTTGCTTGCCAAGCTGACATGCATCACAGAATCTGTCATTTTCAAATTTGAGACTAGGCAAATCAGAAACTAAATGTTTCTTAGATAATTTATGTAAAGCATATATATTGCAATGACCAAGTCTTCTATGCCAGATCCAGGATTCACTTATATTAGCAGTTAAGCAATTTACTTGTTGTTTACACAAGGAATACAAATCCAAAGTATAAACATTATCAGTTCTGGGTGCTCTAAACTTAAACAGTTTATCTTTAGAAACAGTACAACTATTGTTGGTAAAATCAACAGTGTATCCATCATCACAGAGTTGAGAGATACTTATCAGATTGTGTTTTAACCCTTGTACATAAAGTACTTTGTTGATTGAGACTGTCTCTGGATCTCCAACTGTTCCAATACCAATAATCTTTCCTTTGGCATTGTCACCAAAGGTGACAAATCCTCCTTCCTTTCGAGTAAGAGAAGAGAAATTAGCTGAAGTTCCACTCATGTGTCTTGAGCAGCCACTGTCCATATACCATATTTCTTTCTTTCTTTGGTGACCTGCTTCCTGCAAAGACATTCAAACAAATTGCTTTGGTACCCATATTTTGTTGGGTCCAGGAGTGTTAGCAAGCAGTGATCTGGGTATCCAGATTTGCCTTGTTTTCTTAAAATTGATTGAATCATATAGATCATTGGAAATATAAGCTTTCTTAATTCCACATATCTGAGGTTGTCTTAGAAAACAGTTTTTAGCTATATGACCTCTTGTTCCACAGTAGTTACAAATAACCTGTTTAGTGCTAGGAACAAAATAATTTTTGTATAACTTAGGTTTTTCTCCTTTACTTCCAATTCCAAACCTTTCCTTTTTAATTACAGTTTTTCCAAGTATCTCATTTAAGGTGTTTTCTCCTTTTGTAAAAACTAATGCAGCCGTTTTATAAGATTCTACTTCATCCTGTAGAGTTTTTATTTTTGATTCAAAATTAATTTTATTTGAGTCAGCAGAATTGTATTTGTCAATTAATTCCTCATGTTGTTTTAGCAAAGTATTTCTCTCATCTGAAATAGCTTTGTACAAGTTCTTTATAGATTTATATTTATTAAATAATGAGTCATACCTTTCTTCAAGCATATTGCAGTAAGCTGCAAGTTTTCTATTTGAGAGGCTTGTTTCAGAGTTTGATTCATTATTTGAGTCAGAGGAATAGTATGAGTGTACCTCATCAGTTTCAGCCATGAAACACATATTTGCTTTTAAATTGGCTTCCTCCTTTTCTGAGCATGATTCAGAATAATTACTTGAGTCTTCAGAAACACTCCAAGTAGCTTTCATAGCTTTCTTGTCTTTCTGCTCATAATCATCTCTTTTGAAGAATTTCTTTTTCTTTGCATCTTTCAATTTTGGGCAATCCGGTCTGATATGTCCCATCTTTTTGCATTCATAACATCTCACTTCCTTGCTATCCTTTTTAAAGGATTTCTTGAAGTCTTTCTTCTTACTATAGAACTTTCTGAATTTTCTGGCTAGCTGTGCCAGTTCCTCATCCGAATTTGAAGAATCAGAGCTTTCTGATTTAGCACTCACTTCTCTGTTCTTCATCTTTCTATCCTTTTGTTGAGAAGTCACTTTCAAAGCAGTATTTTCCCTTTTTATGTAGACTTTATGCTCATTTACCTCATCTTGCATTTCAGCTTCGTACATCATCAGTGTACCAATCAGTTCTCTCATAGTTAGATCTTTAACAGAAGTTGATTGTCTGATTGCTGCAGAGATTCCATTCCATCGAGTAGGAAGTACTCTCAGTACCTTCAACGCTTGATCAGCCTGCTTGATTGGTTCTCCTAGAGCTGTTATATTATTGACAATTTCTGTCAATCTTCCATTCATCTGAGTGATGCTCTCTCCTTCAATCATTCTGAAAGTATCGAATTTTAACTTAGCAGTTGCATATCTCATCTGTCTTACATTATCTGTTCCTTCATAAGCAACAGCTATAGTTTGCCACATTTCATATGCAGTCGGGCATTGAGATACTCTGTTAAATTCGTCTGGTCCTAGACCACAGATGATTGCATTCATAGCTTTTGAATTTATGTCATACTCAGCTTCTGTAGCAGCACTCCATGTATCGGGATTTTCAGGAATTTCATAGGGAGTCAGAATCTTTGAATAGACTCTGTAACCAAGATTTTTCAGGTAAATAATCATACGTGATTTCCAGCAGCCATAATTATCTCCATTAAAGTAAGGTGCTCTGACCATTGACATTCCCTCTCTCATATCAGCCATGATACACTATGTATAATCTTTAAATACTTCTAGGCCTGATAAGACTTTAGAAATACGAAGCTCCTCCTTTGATACCAATTGTTGGATCTGAATCTACGGATTATACACAAGAGGGGGGTGAATTGTGTCTTTTTCAAATTATTACAATCTCTTCAACTTAGACAAATTCTGTTCACTATGCTTTTGCACGATTAAATATGCAGCGGAAAAAGTAAAAGCATGAACACACGGATGTATAGTGGTTCGGGGAACAGAAGGCCCCTAGTCCACTCCACCAACGCTCAAATCCACGAGCTTGGCGATTTTCACTATCTGGTCCTCGTTTCCACAGACCCGTCCACAACTGAGTACAGGCAGTTGACACCTTTACAAGATTCAGGCAAACACAGCCTTCCTGGTTCAAACACGAACCCACACAGCTTAGAACGAGAAGCTGATCACTCAAAAATAAAAGGGTTTCGATAAAGAAACACTTCTCCAGTTGTTCTTCACAATTGCAACAGAATGCAATTGACAGTAGATAGATCGTCGTCTTCAGAAAATAAAGATCTGTAATCAAAACAGTTCTGAGTCGATCCAGTTGCAATAGATATTACCAGAAGCTTCACAACTTCAGCAGTAGTAGATTCACAACAGATAGTCGATGTAGAACACGTGAATCTGCTATCAAGATCTTCCTTCGGTAATAAAGGTCTTACGCTTCTTCTCAATCACCAGAAAAGAACGCTTTTACACAGTCTCTGTTTTCTTGCTCGTCAAAAGATCAATCTATATCACACACTTTCCTGTGCATATATATATATCTGAAGTTTCCAAGATAGAACATATATTCAAATATGAGAAAATCTTTCGCATAAAATAGATCCATGAAAATCTCCTTTAGATTCGCGATTTTAAATGAAACAACAGAGCCGTTGTAACTCTCCTGAAGAATCGGCACAAAAAGCTCCGTTTAAATCAATCATTAATCCGTTGTAAATCGTCTTTGATTCAGTCAAAGTCGTATTTAAAAATCAGCTCGAAATCCGCCTAATAATCCGCTTGATTGACTAATTCAAAAGGAAATATCATCTGTCAAAAATATCCCGACGCCAAACGTAGGGTTGATGACGTGGCTTCAAACGTAGGGTTCACAAACGTAAGGTTCAGAACGTAAGGTTCAGAACGTAAGGTTGAACATACATACTTTCTCTTCAGCATTCAAACGTAGGGTTGATCATCCATCCTTTCTCTTTCTTCAACTCTCCAAAGAACGTACGGTTGATTATAAAGTAATGTTGATGATCCATACTTTTGAGAAACAAACTCAACACTGAAAACTAACGTACGGTTTCTCTTCCATACTTGTCCAACAACAAAAACGTAAGGTTCCTTCCAAACGTAATGTTCTTCTTCCATACTTTTCAACAACGTAAGGTTCATTAACCATACGTTTCAAAATAACATAAAAAGTAAACTTTTCATCCATACGTTACGTTCATCAACGTAGGGTATGAACAGTGATTCCAGTACGCGCTAAAATTGATCTTGCGCTACAGTGATTCCAGAATACGCGCTAAAATTGATCTTGGAATAAATGAAGTATAAAATCTCGTTATATAAAATAAATTCCTGCAAAATACTCAACGAAATAATTAGTAAATAATTAAGGGTATTTGTGAGCATCAAAATCATCATAAAGAGACAGAGTATTATTTAAAATAATCTCCCCCTTTAAAAAACATTATTTTGATTTGTTTAAATACATTGCTCAACAGAAAGGGGTGAGCTTAGATGCTCAGTAAGGAAAAAAATATAGCAGACACTTTAATAAATAAGCATAAACATTTAAGGCAGTATATAAGACTACAACAAAGACTTTTAAACTTGAACATCTACATAATTTGTCAAAGATAAAATCAAATAATTCCATTTACTTCTTCACATAGATATTCTACCAATCGAATAATCACATGCAATGTCAATAGCCACTTTCATAATGATGGAATGCATAATGACAGACTTTCATAACTGCATAATCAAGGCATTGTGCCAAGAATACAGATAAGATTTCATCAAGGCATTGTGCCAATACACTAGTACATCTAATTATACATACCAAAGCATCAAGGAGCTATAGCAGGCTCCACTCGTCACTTATTACGTCCAATTCATACCTCATATAAAAGGGTTTAAACCAAACATAAACATTCGTATTAGAACTAGCATACGAAATTTCAATACATTATCCATAAACCATAAATGGTTTAAAAATAACACATCTATTGTCAGACATATCACAAAACCTTCAATACAATATGGATGTTTTGTACCATAATAAATCAACTTCATATAACTATAAAATCCATCAAAGGATGTTGACATAGATGAAATCAAAACCTTTTTTCTGAGAAATATCTCTTCCTATTTTGAAATAATTTAAGAGTCACATAATTATAAAGATGAAATTTATTTTTAAAATATACTTATAAGTTTTTAAGATAAGCTTCGAAGATGTTTTAAGGGCATAAAATAGCCGCACCCACTGTATATGTTAAAAAAACATTCTTACCTGAATTTTTTCCAAAAGGTTATAAAGTACTTTGTCTGGGAAAAAATGGAAAGATTCCTTTATAAACATCTTATAAAATTATATCAAGGGTATAAATGACATTAACCCATATTCTATAAAATAGTAATAATGTTTTGAAATACATTTTTAAGAAACATGGATGTGGATGATAAAGAGGTCCCTGTAGATACTTACGTAAAAACAACCTCGGATAATAAGGAGATTGTAAAATTAACCCTTACCTATTACCTTTCCTTCCTTGAGGGTAGGTTAACCTCCTATATAATGGTGAAATAATTTTTATTAAATTATACAGGAATCATATACATTAATATGATATCATATATGTTCATTTAATATTGTTTTGTTAATAATATTTTAGTATTATCGTCGTTTCAGGTGTTAAGGGATTTGTTTTCCTTTATATTATTTGTTATGTCAGTCATATTTGTAATGGATGAGATGAATCTTATTCATATACAAAATGATATTAAATATTTAAACATTATTTTAAATCATTTAATGAAAATTATTCTTGAATGGATACGATGGGGAATGAATCTCATCGCGTTTCTGGAGACGGTAATCCATACGTAAGCATGAGGGACAATATCATTCATTTGATATTAAAATAATATATAATTGGATGGTATATCACATATATAAAGAATCATTTTCATGTAATATTTATTATTTACATAAATTACACATCATTATTATACCCTTCAAAATAATAATGTATTGATTAACAATTACACCACGACGTGGAGTAATTGTTATTTGTATGTACACACATATGGTGACATGTAATTCAAAGGACAGATAAAATAATTAATATGGTTGTTCCATATTTATAATAAAATAAGAGTATATATAAGATACTGGATTTATTATTTTAGAATGGAAACAACATATAATGAGGAAGTGGAAAAAGAAAAGAACTTGAAAGAGGTGATGAAATATTTACCTCTTCTTTGGGTTTTCCCTTATGATTTGATCATAAGTGCTCCTTAAGATGGCTTTCTAACTAAATGAAGGACTCTAAGATGATGGAAGGACAGTTGAGATGGTATTTGGGTAGAGGTTGGCCGATCCAAATGGGGTGAAAGGTGTGAATTATAGATAAGGGTGACTGCCCCTTTTATAAGAGGGGTGAGGGGCACCTTAGGAAAAGCTAAAAATATTATTTTTTTATAAAATAATATTCAGTTTATAATGGATCCAAAATGGATTATTTAAAGGATAAGGTAGGGATGGGTCTCAAACCACCCAAACAAAAGTTTTTAGATAGGTTTGGGTCACTATATTAACTTTATCTTTTAGATTTTACTCTTAGTTAAATAGTTTGACATTTAGAGTGTCTCTTAGTATTTTTATATTATATAGTTAATAAATATACTATATACACCCAAGTGCTCCCAAAGTGGTTAATTAATGATAAAAATATCATTAGATAAGTCTTTTGTCTGAAACTTATATTTTTAGTATTAGAATATCAATTAATAATATAATATTTGTTTTAAAAACTCTTATATGTCAATTTTGACACTATTTGATATTTTGTTTTTGCTAAATTTATAACAGCATTATTACTTCGAACAGAATTCATCTAACCAACCCTAATATTTCATATTAACCTATAAAATTAGTGGTATTCATAAAAAGTCGCAAATTACATTTATTTGGATATTTATAATATCAATTATTTTAATATTTCATTAATTAGATAATTACTTCATCATCATTGTGTCATAAATAAATTAATTTATTTAATGTATAAAAAATATAAATAAAATACTATTATGTAGGAAATATGTTTATCTTTCAAATGAATTTTTATAGTTGAATTTATCTTATGTATAACCCTATATTAAAATTTTTTAGGTTATTAAACTTTGATTTTAACACTTTTAACTCTTCATTATTTAAAACAATAATAAGTGTCCTAATCTAATCCAAGGGGACCAAAGAGGTTCATATTTAATTCCTAAGGTTCTTTTTGGTCAAATTATTATTATCCAATAGAATTAGGACATGTGTTATGGTAATAATAATATCACTTTTACCCTTAAATACCCTAATTACGTTTAACTGTTGTAAATAAAAGTAAAAAGTTAATATTCACCAAAAATTATTTTAATCTTATTGACCCAAATTTTTCTTACTGATATTAACTGTGTCTCTCAGATTTTTGAAATTTCACTCACATAAGTGTTAAAATTATGGTTTATTGAATTTTCAAATTCTCCTAGTAGGTGGGTTAAAGACTGTGAAGCGCTCAATAAAATTTTTATAAATCTAAAATTATTATAAACCGACTCTAATGAATTACATTGAATATATATATGTATTATGTATCTTTTTTGACCTAAAATAAATTTAAATAAAATAAATAATTATTTAAATAAAATTATGGTTTTAAACTATAACTTATTTTTTTCACTATTCATCAAAAATTGAAAGTGTTCAGAAAAATACCAAAAATTCACCTGAAGCTAATTTAGATATTCTGAATCCAAAAATAAAGTCCATTTTGAATGCTAAAATTTATAAAATTTTTAAAAATGGTTATTAGTATTCATAATGGATAGTTTGATTGGTTGTGGTGTGTTGGAACTCTAAGTTGTGTACAACACACGCTATTGTATTATTCAAAGGGAAACGTACCGTGGATGATTGGGGTGTTACATTATCCCCTCTTTCAAATAATTTTTTCCTTGAAATTTCAAAAATATTATTGCATAAAAAGTCTCGGGTGGTTCTTCATCATATGTTCCTAGGGATCCCACGTTGCCTATTCCATCTTATGGTTTCTCCAGAGAACATTTACCAGGCGAGTCGTCTGGTTTCTCAGAACTTGTTCTCATGTATCAAAAAACATGACATGATCTTCGCAATAAAATAGATAGGGTTACAGTTCTAATTCCTCACATGGAAGTACCTATGTTGGGTTAGGGAAGTATTTTCTCTACAGTGATACGTGGAACACATCATAAACTTTGGAGAGACTCGGCAGAATTTCCAAATAGTAATCTACTGCCCCAATTGGTTCTAGAATTCTGCAAGGTCCAATATACCTGGGACTCAATTTACCCTTCTTACTGAAATGTATAACACCCTTCAATGGAGATACCTTCAAGAAAACATGATCTCCTATCAGAAATTCCAAATCCTTCTTTCGGTTATCTGCATAGCTCTTCTGCCCACTTTAATATTCTTTGATGTGGAATTGAATTACCTTCACCTTTTCCATCGTTTCATCCACTAGTTCTGGGACTACGTGTTTTATTTCACCAACAGCATCCCAACAGGTAGGGGTGCGACATCTCTTTCCATATAACACTTCATATGGTGCCATCTGAATACTTAAATGAAAACTATTATAATAGGAAAATTCAACCATGGGTAAATATTGATCCTACATACCTGGAATGTCAATTGAGCATGATCTAAACATGTCTTATAATGTTTGAATAGTCCATTCTAATTGTCCATCAGTTGGGGGGTGCTAGGTTGTGCTCAAACGAAGTTCAATGTCTAGGGATTTCTGGAGACTTTTTCAGAATCTTGATATAAACATGGGTCATGATCAGAAACAATCGAAAGTGGTAATCCATGATTCTTCACAACATCATTAATATATATCCTTAATAGACGTTCAAGTGGTAAATCTTCTCTTATAGCAGGAAAATGTGAAATCTTGGTAAGACGATCAACAATGACACGTATTGTATCATTCTTTCTATGATTCTTTGGTAGTCTCATTAAAAGTACATCTTAATATTATCCCATTTCCACTCAGGTATGGGAAGAGGTTTCATGACTCCTCTAGGCTGTTTCCTTCCACCTTTCACTTGTTGAAAAACCATATATCTTGACCCAAAATAAGCAATTTCCTTCTTCATGTTGTCCTACCAAAAGTGTTCCTTCAAATCTCTATACATTTTTTTGCTCCTAGTGTGTATAGAAAAACTAGATCTATGGGCATCATCCAACAATTCTCTTTTTAGATTAGGTATATCGGGAACACAAAGTCCCTTTCCAAATTTCAAAATTCCATCTTCATACACAAAGTCACTCAATCTCCCATCATTCACACCTTTAATCGTCTTTTGAAACTCTTCATCACCGGACTGAGAAATCTTTATCCTTTCTAGTAAGTATTGTTTGTCAACCATTTGAAAATGTATTGATGATTCAACTTCTATTGTGGTTCCCATATTCATCTTTACCAGATCCATGTATATAGGATTTTTTTTCAACTCTCATCTTGTTCAAAACTCCATGATCATTTCTACTCAAAGCATCTGACACCTTTTTTTCCTTCCCTGGGTGTTAGTGTATAGTTAAATAATAATCCTTGAGTAGTTCAACCCATCACCTTTGCCTCATGTTGAGTTCTTTTCGTATGAAAATATACTTCAAAATATTGTGATCGGTATATATTTCACATTTTTTACGATAGAGATAATGTCTCCATATCTTCAATGAAAAGATTACAGCTGCTAACTCAAGATCATGAGTATGATATTTTTTCGCATGAATTTTTAGCTTCCGTGATTTATAGGCAATAACCCTATCATTCTGCATAAGAATATAACCAAGTCATTTCATTGAAGAATCACTATAAATTTAAAACCCATCATTCCCCAATGGTAGAGTCAATATAGGATCATTGAATAATCTCTTCAATTCTTCAAAAAATTTATCACATACTTTTTTCCAAACAAATTTCACCCCTTTAGGTGTGAGCTTGGTTAATCACTTATCCAATGGGGCAAAATTCTGGACGAAACGCCTATAAAATCCTGCTAAACCAATAATACCATGTTCCTCAGTTATACTCATCGATGCTGGCCATTCTTGGATTCCATTGGTCTTAGAAGGACCAATAGATATTTAATCCTTAGAGATGATATGGTGATGAAAAAAAATCCCGTGAATCCATATTTCACACTTGCTAAACTTCCCATATAATCCATGTCTTCTATGTTTTTTCAGGATAATGCGCAAGTGATTTTCATGATCATCATATCTTTTAGAGTATACCATGATATCATCATTCAATACTACTATAAAGTAATTAAGATATTCCTTTAAAACTCTATTCATTAGATCCATTAAAACAGAGGGTTCATTAGTCAATCCAAATGGAATTATTGTAAACTCATATTGCTCGTACCTGGTTCGAAATGTTGTTTTCCGAATGTTTTTCTTCTTCACACACAACTGATGATATCCAGATCGAAGGTCTATCTTTGAAAAGTATTGAGCTCCCTGAATTTGGTCAAATTAATCATCAATGTCAGGTAGGAGAAACTTGTACTTTATTTTTATAGCATTGATCTCCCTGTAGTCAATGCACAACCCCATAGATCCATCTTTATTCTTAACAAGAAGGACATGGGATCCCCATGGAGAAACACTAGGGAGAATAAATCCCTTATAACTCAATTCCTCTGGTTGTTTCATTTGTTTCACTAATTCAATAGTGGAAATTATATAAGGGGTCTTCAATAGGGGCCATGAACCAGGAATTAAATCAATGGAAAACTCAATTTCTCTTTCTGGGGGATGTATAGGTAAATCTTTAGGAAACATGTCAATATTTTCCTTAAAAATAGGTTCATACTCTATTTGAATATTCCTTTCCTCACCCACATCTATTTAATTCTCTTCCTCCCCAATAATTGAAATTAGTTGAGCTATTGGGGGTGGATCTAGATAAGAATCTGGTGGTGGGGATTCTGCTCTAAAGATGAGGAGTTCTTTATCATCGTCGTCAAAAATTGTAACCTCCTTCTTCTTACAATAAATTTTCGCATCATGGTCCGAAAGACAATATATACCGAGGATTATATCAAATTCAATCAAGTGTATGACAATGAGATCAGTATATAAAGGGAATTTATATGCCCTAATGGGAAATAATTCACAAAACGTTGCTGCGATGATAATTCCCTTAGGAGCATTGACTTCAACTCCCTTGTTAAATCAAATAGGAAATATCTAATTTTCCTAGAAATATAGGAAGATATGAAATAATATGATTATCCAGAATCAAAAAATCATTTTATAAACATGATAAACCATAAAATTACCTACCACCATATCTTTAGAAGGTACAACCTCAACCGTAGTTATAGCATAATCTTGGCCTTGATCCCTTGGCCTTTTATGAGGTAAGCTCCCCTGATGCTTGGGAAATTCATTTGCATAATTCCCCTTTCTCTAAAATATTTGAATTCAACATCGACAGCCTCTTTCTTCCCCTTATAATCACGAGCTCAGTGGCCCTTTTCACCACACTTGTAACAGACCCCCATTTCTTTCAGGCAAGTACTGGGGTGTTTCTTCCCACATTTACTACAGAATGGATATTCAACTTTTCCCTTCTTCCCACTATTTCCATTTCCAGAGTGTTCAGCAGGTCTCTTCTTCTCTTGTTTTTCTTTAAAGTCATAAGGCTTAGAGAATTATTTTTCTGTCATGATATCACATGACATAATATCTTCATATGACAAGAAGGATTGTGAGACTAATGCTCGACAGAGAAATGGTTTTAACCCATCAAATAAATGATCAATATTACTTCTTCGGTTATGTATATAATCTAAATCTTTCCCCTCTAACCATGTAAAGTTAGACTCATACATTGTGACATTATCATCCACCTTTTTCCTCAGACTCAGAAATTTACTTTCCATATCTGCTCGATGGTCACGAGAAAATTATTTTTCTTAGAAAATATTTGTAGACTCCATCCATTACATATTTAATACTTCCTTATCTTCCTTTGATTTTTGAATCAATGAACACCATTGATCAGCATCTATAGTGAGGCTATAAATTGCCAGGACAACTTTTTCCCTTTCACTACTCCCCAAGGAATGTAATATTTTCTCTAAGGAATTTATCCATTGCTCAGCCACTAATAGATTTCTACTCCCATTTAATGTTTGTGGTTGTTTCCTCAAAAATAATTCTAACATGTACCCTCCGCATTGTGGATCAGGGTGCCCCCTATGGGTAAGTCTATTATTCATAACCGAGTGAGTTGTCCCAGTATGGTGATTAGTTGATCAGCACCAGTTTCATGACCAAATCCACTATAATTATCTTTAGTAGGAGGGAAATCCCTACATGGAGCACATGAATTGATACGGTTTACATTCCTTCCACTAGGAAACATTTCTAAACAATGGAATAAACTGAATTTGTTTATGAATCCAAATACTTAATTCCAAATATGTAAAACACATAACATAAATTGAACAGTTTATGGATATAATCCATAATAAAAAAATGTTCTTTTTGAGAAGTATAAACTCATAAACCCTTCATAATGGTTTGTAATGAAAATAAGAATTATCCAAAGAATATCCCTCAGTACTGTTGTAACCAAGAGTGGAGTAAGGCTCATTGTCGTGCACCAGTTCCTGTTCGAGTCTAGATCAAAGAGGGGTTTTCAGGTTTTACCAAAAGGTACTTCTGTTCTAGAGCCGCCTCAACCTAGTCGTATCCTGACAGATATGTATTGCTTGGAATACTCAGAAAATCTATTCAATACCAAAATTATAGGATGTTATTCTATACTAATTCTCAATGTTTATCTTAGGTTAATGTGCTCTAATCAGAGTTTATCTAAATCTAGTTTCCAAGGTTTGTACTAAACTTCATTTGATACCAACTATAATTCCCCGACCCCGATTACCCAGAGTCTGTGCATTATTACATAACATTGGCATGATAACAAAAGATCATGTCTCGAATAACCAACTATTTTAGTAGCCTTGGATGTACTAGATACATTCATGAGGTTTAAATTACATCATAAAATGAATAACTACAACAAAATTGTTTCCATATACCACACTAATATTCCCTCAGACTATCCCAGCAGGTCAGTTATAAAATACTTTTTTCACATCCTTGGAAAAATAAAACATAGAAAGGGGTGAGCTCAGATTCTTAGTAAGGATTAAAATATAGAAGAAACTTTCATAAAAAAGCGTAAAAATTTAAGGCATTTTATAATACTAAAACAAAAGCCTTTTAAACTTGAACTTCAGAATAATTGGGAAAAGATAAAATTAAATAATTCCATTTAATTATTCACATGGATTTTCTACTAATCAAATAATCACATGCAATATCAATAGCCACTTTCATAACGATGGTATGCTTAATGACAGACTTTCATTACCACATAGTCAATGCCTTGTGCGAAGAATGAAAAGAAGATTTTTTCAAAGCCTTGTTCCAAGACACTAGTTTTTCTAAAGAGACATAGTGATACATCGAGGATCTATAGTAGGCTCTACTCGTCACTTACTAAGTACAATGAATTCCTCATATGAAAAGGTTTAAACATAACATAAACATTCTTATTAAAACTAGCATACCAAATTTCAATACTTTATACATACACAATATATGGTGTAAAAATAACACATCCAAAGTGAAATATAACACAAAACCATTAATACAATATAGAAGTTTTGTACCATAGTAAATCAACCTCAAATAACCTTAAAATCAATCAAAGGATGTTGACATAGATGAAATCAAAACTTTTTTGAGAAAATATCTCTTTCTATTTTGAAAAACATTAGGAGTCTCATAATTATAAAGAAGACATTTATTTTTAAAATATTCTTATAAGCTTGTGAGAGAAGCTTCTACGATTCTATGATGGCCGAAAATAGATGCACTTGCCGTATATGTTAAAAAACATTCATACCTTTATTTGGTCAAAATGGTCATAAAGTAACCTGTTTAGAAAAAGAAGGAAATGTTACTTTATAAACATCATATAAAAGTCAAAAAAGGGTATAATTTACTTTAACCCATAGTATATAAAATTGTAATATTTTTTTGAAATAAATTATCATGAAACATGGATGTCGTAGATAAGTGGTCCCAGCAGATACTTATATAAAAACAACCTCGGATAATAAAGAGATTGTGAAATTTACCCTTACCTCATACTTTCCCATGGTCGAGGGTAGGTTAAACTCTTGTATAATGGTGATATAATTGTTATTTACTTATACAAGAATCATATACATTAATATGATAACATATATTATCTTTTAATATTGATTTTTTAAAAATATTTATTATTATCTTTGTTTTGGGTGTTAGAGGATTTGTTTATCTTTATATTATTTGTTATATGAGTCATATTTGTAATGAATGGGATGTATATTATTCATATCCAGAATTATATTATGTTTTTAATCATTATTTTAAATCATTTAATGAAAATTAGTCTTGAATGGATACGATGAGGAACGAATCTCATCGCGTTCGTGGAGACGGTAATCCGTACGTACGCACGGGGGACAATATCAATTTTTTTATATTAAAATAATATATAATTGGATGCTATATAATATATATAGAATAATTATCATGTTATATTTAGTATTTACATCAATTACACATCATTATTATACCCATACAAATAATAATTTATTGAATAACAATAACACCCGAACCTGTAGACGGTAACCCATACGTACACACGTATGGTGACATGCCATTAAAAAGATGGATAGAATAATGAATATTGATGTTCCATATTTATTATAAAATAAAATTATATAGAAGATACTGGATTTAGTAATTTAAAATAGAAACAACAATGAAAGAATAATTGGAAGAAGAAAAGAACTTGAAAGAGTTGATGAAATGCTTACCTCTTCTTTGGGTTCTTCCTTTTGATTTGATCAAAAGGGCTCCTCAGGATGGCTTTCTCAATAAAGGAATCCCTCTAGGATGAAGTTAGGGAAGTTGAGAGGGTATTTCTGTAGAGTTTGGGGGATCCAAATGGCTTTGAAAGTGTGAATTAGAGATAATGGTGAGTACCCTTTTATAGGAGGAGTGGGGGGCACCTTAGGAAAAGATAGAAATATTATTTTATAATAAAATCATTTTCGGTTTCTAATGGCTCCAAAATGGATTATTTAAATTATAAGGTGGGGATGGGTTTAAAACCACCCAACCGATAAGTCTTAGATAGGTTTGGGTCACTAAATTAACATTATCATTTAGATTTAACTCTTACTTAAATAGTTTGACATTTACCACGTCTGTTTGTATTTTTATTTTACATGGTTAATAAACATACTATATACTTCCATGAAAACCACAAGTGGTTTATTAATGATACAAATATCATTATATAAGTTTTTAGGCCTAACCATAGATTTTTAGAAATAGAATATCAATTAATAATATAATATATTTTTTAAAAACTCTTTTATGTCAATTTTGACACTATTTGGTATTTTATTTTTTCTAAATTCATAACAGCATTATTACTTCAAAAACAATTCATCTAACCAACCCTGATATGTCTTATTAATCTAGAAAATTAGTGGAATTAATAAAAAGTCTAAAATTACATTTATTTTAATATTTATAATATTAATTATTTTAATATTTCATTAATTAAATAATTACTGCATCATCATTGTGTCATAAATAAATTAACTTATTTAAGGTCAAAAAAATATAATTAAAATACCATTATGTAGGAAATATTTTTAGATTTCTAATGAATTTTTTAGTCTAATTTATATTATGTATAACCCTATATTAAAAATGTTTTAGTTATTAAACATTGATTTTAACTGTTTTATCTCTTATTTAAATATAATAATAATAAGTGTCATAATCCAGTCCAAGTGGACCAAATAGGTTTATATTTTATTACTATGGTTCTTTTTGGTCGAATTATACTTATCCAATAAAATCAAGACATGTTTTAGGGTAATTATAATATCATTTTTACCCGTAAATACCCTATTTACTTGTAATTGTGGTAAATAAAAGTAAAAAGTCAATATCCACCAAAACATATTTTCATCTTATAGAACAAATTTTTTCTTACTAATATCAACCATGTCTCTTGGATTTTAGAAATTCCACTCACAAATGTAGTAAAATTATGTTTTATGTGAATTTGTAAATTCTCCTAGGAGGTGGGAAAAAGACAGTGAAAAGTTAAATAAAACATTTTTTTACGTAAAATTATATTAAACTGATGCTAATAAATTACATATAAATGATATAGGTATTATTTATATATTTTGACCTAAAATATATTTAATTAAAATAAATAAGTATTTAAATAAAAATTTGGCTTTATACAATAACTCAATGTTTTGCACTATTCATGAAAATTTGCATGTTTTCAGAAAAATACCAAAAATTCACCCTAAGCTAATTTCGATTTTCCGAATCCAAAAATGAAGTCCATTTTAAAATATTGAATTTATAAAATTTCTAAATGTGGGTATTACTATTTATAACGGATAGTTTGATTGGTTGTGGCGTGTTAGAACTCGAAGTGGCGTACAACACACGCTATTGTTTTATTGAAAGGGAAATGTACCATAGAAGCATGGGGTTTTACATTCTCCCCTCCTTCAAATAATTTCTTCCTTGAAATTTTAAGAATATTATTGCATAAAAAGACTCAGATGGTTCTTCATCATATGTTCCTCGGGTTCCCACATTGCCTCTTCTATCTTATGGTTTCTCCATAGAAATTTTACCAGACGAGTCGTTCGGTTTCTCAACACTTGTTCTCTTGTATCAAAAACCTTGACAGGCTCTTCACAATAAGATAGATCTGGTTCTTTTTCTAATTCCTAATAGGTTCATTAGGAATGTATTTTCTCAACAGTGATACGTGGAAGACATCATGAACTTTGGAGAGAGTTGGCAGCATTATGAAACGGTAAGCTACTACACCAATTCGTTCTAGAATTTAGAAAGGTCTGATGTACCTGGGACTCAATTTAAACTTCTTACCGAAACATATAAAACCCTTCCATGGAGATACCTTCAAGAAAACATGATCTCCTACATGATATTCCAAATCCTTCCTTCTGTTATCAGCATATCTTTTCTTCCTACTTTGAGCTACTTTAATGTGGTTTTGGATTACCTTCACTTTTTCCATCGTTTCCTCCCCCTGTTCTGGGCCTATGAGTTTTCTTTCACCAACATCACCCGAACAGTTTGGTGTGCGATATATCTTTCAATATAATGCATCATATGGTGCCATATGAATACTTGAATGGAAGTGATTATTATAGGAAAATTCTACCAGGGTTAAATATTGTTCCCACATACCTTGAAAGTCAAGTGATCAAGATCTCAACATGTCTTCTAAGGATTGAATAGTCCGTTCTGATTGTCCATCAGTTTGGGGGTGGTATCCAGTGCTCAAATGATGTTCAGTATCCAAGGATTTCTGGAGACTTTTCCAAAATCTTGATGTAAAACATGGATAATGATAAAAAACAATCGATAGTGGTACTCCATGAAATCTCACAACTTCATTTATATATAGCCTTTCTAAAATTTCAAGTTGTAAATCATCTCTTATAGAAACAAAATGTGCTAACTTGGTAAGAGGATCAACAATGTCCCATATTGCATCGCTCTTTCAAGGAGTCAATGGTAGTCCCATGACAAAGTCCATCATAATATTGTCTCATTTCTACTCAGTTATGGGAAGTGGTTTCATGACTTCTCCAGGGTGTTGCCATCCACCATTGACTTGTTAAAAAACCATAAATATTGAAAAAAAATCCGCAATATCCCTCTTCAGGTTGTCCCACCGAAAATGTTCTTTCAAATATCTATACATTTTGTTTCTCCCACAGTGTACAGAGAAATTAGAGCTTTGAGAATCATCTAATAATTATATTTTTAGATCAGGCATATCGGAAACACAAAGTCTCTTCCCAAATTTCAAAATTCCATCTTCATACCCAAAGTCACTCAATCTCCCATAATTCACAACTTTAATCATCTTTTGAATCTCCTCATCACCGTTCTAAGAACTCTTTATCCATTATAGTAAAGATTTTTTAGCAACCATTTGAAAAATTATTGATGTTTTAACTTCCATGGTGATTCCCATACCCATCGTTACGAGATCAATATATATAAGATCCTTAAGAACTCTCATCTTGTTCAAAACTCCATGATCCTTTCAACACAAATCATCTGCCACGTTAGTTACCTTCCCCGGGTGGTAGTGTATAGTGCAATCATAATCCTTGGGTTGTTTAATCCACCACCTTTGCCTCATGTTGAGTTCTTTTTATGAGAAAATATACTTTGAACTCTTTTGGTCGGAATATATCTCACATTTTATACCATAGAGATAATGTCTCCATATCTTCAATGCAAAGATTACAGCTGCTAACTCAATATCATTAGTAGGATAGTTTTTCTCATTAATTTTTAGCTGTTGTGATTCGTAGACAATAACCTTATCATTCTGCATAAGGACACAACCAAGTCCTTTTTTTGAAGCATCACTATAAATAACAAACCCATCATTCCCCAATGTTAGATTCAATATAAGAGAATTGACTAATCTTATCAATTATTCAAAATATTCTTCACATTCTTTTGTACAAACAAATTTCACCACTTTAAGTGTGATCTTGGTTAATGTGTTATCCAATTAGGAAGAATTATGGACGAAACGCCGATAATAACCTGCTAAACCAATAAAACATTGTACCTAAGTTATATTCAACGGTTTTAGCCATCCTTGATTGCCTTGGTCTTAGATGGATCAACAAATATTCCATCCTTAGATTTGATTTGGCGAAGAAATGAAATCTCTTGAAGCCAGAATTCACATTTGCTAAACTTACCATATAATTCATATCTTCTATGAGTCTATAGGATAATGCACAAGTGATTTTTATGATCTTCATAGATTTTGGAGAATACTAAGACATCATCAATAAATACTACTACAAAATATTGAAGATATTCCTTGAAAACTCTGTTCATTAGATCCATGAAAAACAGAGGGTGCATTAGTCAATCCAAATGGAATTACTGTAAACTCATAATGCATGTACCTAGTTCTAAATGTTGTTTTCAGAATGTATTCATTCTTCACACACAACTGATGATATCCAGATCAAAGGTCAATATTTTAAAAGTATTGAGCTCTATGAAGTTGGTCGAATAAATCATAAATGTGAGGCATGGGATACATGTTCTTTATTGTTATAACATTGATCTCCCAATAGTCAATGCACAACCTCATAGATCCATCTTTCTTTCTAAAAAAATGGACATGGGCTCCCCATGGAGACACACTAGGGAGAATAAATCCCTTATTACTCAAGTTCTGAAGTCATTTCGTTAGTTCCACTAATTTCATAGTGTCCATTCTATAAGAGGTCTTCGATATGGGCCTTGAACTTGGAATTAAATCAATGGAAAACTCAATTTCTCAATCTAGAGGATATCCTAGTAAATCCTCTGGAAACACATCAACATATTTTTTCACAATAGTTAAATCCTCTATTTTAACATTCCTTTCCTCACCCACACCTAATTCATTCTCTTCCTCCCCAATAATTGAATTTAGTTGATCTACTGGGGGTGGATCTAGATAAGAATGAGGTGGTGAAGATTCTTCTCTAATGATAATGTGTTCTTATTATCATCATAAAAAATTCTAACATCCTTATTCTTGTAATAAATTTTCACATCATGGTCTGAAAACCAATCTATACTGAGGATTATATTAAATTAAATCATGGGTATGATGATGATATTAATAGATAAAGGGAATTTATATGCCCTAATGGGAACTGATTCACAAAACATTGTTGCTATGATACTTGCCTTAGGAGTTTTGACTCACAACTCCCTTGTTAAATCAAATTGGAAATATCTAATTTTCTTAGTAACCTGGGATGATATGGAACAATGTGATGATCCAGAATCAAATAATTCATTTACTAAACTTAAGAAAACCATTAAATTACCTGCCACCATATGTTTTGGAGTTTCAACCTCAGCAGTAGTGATAACATAAGTATGGTGTTGATCCCTTGGCCTTTTCTGGGTATGTTCCCCTGACGCTTGGGAAATTCATTTTAATAATTCCCCCTTTCTCTACAATTGTAGCATTCAACATCGAAATCCTCTTTCTTCCCCGTGCAATCACGATCTCGGTGGCCTTTTTCACCACTCTTTTAACATACTCCCATTCTCTTCCAGAAAGTACCAGGGTGTTCCTTCCCACATTTACTAAAGGATGGATATTCAACTTTCCCCTTCTTACCCTTATTTCCATTTCTAGAGTGTTCAATAGATATCTTCTTCTCTTTCTTTGCATTAAAGTCATAAGATGTAGAGAATTAGTTTTTTTTCTTGATATCACATGAGATAATATCTTCATACGACGAGAAGGATTGTGAGACTAATGCTCGATGAGGAAATGGTTTTAACCCATAAATGAAACGATCAATCTTACTGCTTGGGTTGTATATATAATCTGCATTATGCCTCTATAACCTTTTAATGTTATCCTCATACATTGCAACATTTTCATCCTCCTTTTGCTTCAAACTCAGAAATTGTCTTTCCATATCTACTTGATGGTCACAATGAATGTATTTTTCAAAGAAAATCTATTTAAACTAACTCCATTCCATATTTGATACTTTATGATCTTCCTTTGTGTTTTGAATAATTGATCAGCATCTCCAGTGAGACGGTAAACTGCCTTGATAAATTTTTCCCTTACACTACTCCACAAGGAATGAAATATTTTCTCTAAGGAATTTATCCATTACTCAGTCACTACTGGATTTGCACTCCCATTTAATGTTGGTGGTTGTTTCCTCATGAAGTGGTCTAACATTGATCCTCCGCATTGTGGATCAGGTTTCTCCATACAGGTAAGGTTATTATTCATAACCAGAGTGACTTGTCCCATTATGGTGATTAGCTGATCAGCACCAGTTGCATCACCAGCTCCACAATAATTATCATGAATAGAAGTAAAATTCATACATAGAGTGCGTGCATTGATACAGTCTCCATTCCTTCCACTAGGCACCATTTCTAAAAAATGGAATAAACTAGATAAGTTTATGAATTTAAATACATAATTCCAAACATGTAAGACACTCAACATAAATTGAACAGTTTCTGGATAAAATCCATAATCAAAAAAAAAAATTCCTTGAGAAGTATATACTCATAAAACTTTCATAATGGTTTTTAAGAAAATAGAATTATCATAAGAATATCCCCCAGGAGTGTCTAATCTAAGAGTGTAACAAGGTTCGTTGTCGTGCACCAGTTCCCATTCGAGTCTAGCTTGATGAGATGTTTTCATGTCTTACCCCTAGGTACATATGTTCCAGAGCCGCCTCTACCTGGTCATATCCTGATAGAGATGTATTGCATGGAAAAATCACAAAATATCTACAATAACAAAATTATATGAATTTTTTCTAGACTAATCCTCAATGTCTATCTTAGGGTAATGTTCTCTAATCAGAGTTTTTCTAAATCTAGTTTCCAAGGATTGTAGTAAACATCCTCTGATACCAACTGTAATGTTCCGACCCAATTTACCTAGATTCTGTGCATTTTTACATAACATTTTCATGATAACAAAAGATAATGTCTCAAAAGAATGAAGATTTTAGTTGACATGGATGTACTAGATACATTCACAAGGTTCACATTTACTCATAAAATTAATAAAAAAATAAACATTGTTTCCATAGTCCACACTCATATTCCCTCACACTATTCCTACAGTTCTATCATAAAATATTTCATCGCATCCTGGGAAAAATAAAACATAGAAAGGGGTGAGCAAAGATTCTCAGTAAGGATAACAATATAGAGGAAATTTTCATAAATAAGCATAAAAATTTAAGGAAATGTATAAGACAAAAACAAAAGCCTTTTAAACTTGATCTTTAGAATAATATGGAAAAGATAAAATCAAATAATTACATTTACTTATTCACATGGATATTCTACTAATTGAATAATCACCTGCAATATCAATAGCCACATTCATAATGATGGAATACATAATGAGAGGCTTTCATAACCACACAGTCCAGGCCACGTGCCAAGGCTAAAAATTTGATTTTGTCATGTCCTTGTTCCCAGACACTAGTTTGTCTCATGAGACCTACCGATGCATCGAGCAGCTATAGCGAGCTCCACTCATCACTTACAAAGTCCAATGTATTCTTCATATAAAAAGGTTTAAACAAAACATTAACATTCGTATTAAAACTAGCATACGAAATGTCAATAATTTATCTATAAACCATGAATGGCGTAGAAATAACACATCCACAGTAAAACATATCACAAAACCTTCAATAAAATTTTCAATTTTTTTACCATAATAAATCATCATTAAAATACCATAAAATCCATCAAAGGATGTTGACATAGATGAAATCAATTTTTTTGAGAAATATCTCTTTCTATTTTCAATTTTTTTTGAGAAACATAAATATAAAGAAGAAATTTATTTTGAAAAAATTCTTATAAGCTTGTAAGGGAAGCATCGATGATGTTATAACAGCTGAAAATAGCTGCACCCGCCGTATAAGTTAAAAAACATTCTTTCCTTAATTTTTTTGAAAAGATCATAAAGTACCTTGTTTAAAAAACGATGGAAATATTACTTTATAAACATCTTATAAAAGTAAAAAAATGGTATAAATGACTTTACCCCATAGTCTATGAAATAGTACTAATGTTTTGAAATAAATTTTTAAGAAACATGGATGCGGAAGATAAAGAAGTCTCAGTAGATTCTTACATAAAAACAACCTCAGATAATAAAGAGATTGTAAAATTTACCCTTACCTCATACATTTCCTTGATCGAGGGTAGGTTAAAATATTGTATAATGGTGAAATAATTGTTATTAAATTATACAAGAATCATATAAATTAATATGATATCATATATGATCTTTTAATATTTCTTTGTTAATAATATTTATGTATTATTGTCGTTTTAGGTGTTAATGGATTTGCTTTGCTTTATATTATGTGTTATGTGAGTAATATTTTTAATGTATGGGAAGTTTCTTATTCATATATATAATTTTATTTAGTATTTAAACATTATTTTTAATCATTGAGTAAAAATTAGTCTTGAATGGATACGATGGGGAATGAATCTAATCGCGTTCGTGGAGACAGTAATTCGTACGTACGTACAAGGGACAATATCTTTCTTTTGATAGTAAAATAATATATAATTGGATGGTATATCATATATAATGAATCATTTTCATGTTATATTTATTATTTACATCAATTACACATCATTATTGTACCCATTCAAATTATAATGTATTGAATAACTATTACACCCCACCTGGAAACGGTAAGCCGTATGTACACACGTATAGTGACATGTCATTCAAAGGATGCATAGAATAATAAATATGGTTTTTACCTATTTATAATAAAATCACATTATATAGAAGATGCTATAGATATTATTTTATAATGGAAACAACAAAGAAAGAAGAAGTGGAAGAAGAAAATAACTTGAAAGAGGTGATGAAATATTTACCTATTCTTCGGGTTCTTCCTTTTGATTTGATAAAAAGGTCCCATTATGATGGATTTCTGACTAAAGGAAGGACTATATGATTAAGGGAAGACAGATGATAGGGTATTTGGTTAGATTTTGGCAGAGCCAAATGGCTTTGATGGTGTGAATTAGAGAGAAGGGGGAGTTCTATTTTATAAGAGATGTGAGGGGTACCATAGGAAAAGCTAGAAATTTTATTTTATTATAAAATCATTTTCCGTTTATAATGGATCCAAAATAGATTATTTAAAAGATAAGGTAGGTATGGGTTGAAAAACACCCATCCAAAAGGTTTTATACAGGTTTGTGTCTCTATATTAACTTTATCTTGTAGATTTAACTATTAGTTAAATAGTTTTACATTTACCATGTCTCTTTGTATTTTTATATTATATGGTTAATAAACACACTATATACATCCAATATAACCCCAAGTGGAAAATTAATGACAAAACTATCAATCAATATGTTTTCAGGAAAAACCATAGATTTTTAGGAATATAATATCAATTAATAATATAATATATTTTTTTAAAAACTCTTTTATGTCTATTTTGACAGTATTTTGGTATTTTGTTTTTTCTAAATTTATAAAAGAATGATTACTTAGAAAAAAATTCATATAACCAATCCTAATATGTCATACTAACCTAGAAAATTATTTGAATTCATAAAAAGTTACAGATTACATTTATTTGGATATTTATAATATCAATTATTTTAATATTCCATTAATTAGGTAATTATTACATCATCATTGTGTCATAAATAAATTAAATTATTTAATGTCTAAAAAATATAAATAAAATACCATTATGTAGGAAATCTTTTTATATTTTTAATCAATATTTATAGTCTAATTTATACTATGTATGAACCTAGATTAAAATTTTTTTAGTTATTAAACATCGATTTTAACTATTTTAACTCTTTTTTAAATAAAATAATAATAAATGTCCAAATCTAATCCAAGTGTACAAAAAGGTTCATATTCTATTCCTAAGGTTGTTTCCGGTCGATTTATACTTATCCAAAATAATTGGGACATGTTTTAGGGTAATAATAATATCATTTTTACCCTTAAATGCCCTATTTACTTTTAATCGTGGTAAATAAATGTAAAAAGTTACTATTCAAAAAATTATTTTCATCTTATTGAACCAAAATTTTCATACTGATATCAACCATGTCTCTCAGATTTTAGAAATTCCCCTCACAAATGTGGTAAATTTAGGTTTTCTGTGAATTTTCAAATTCTCTTAGGAGGTGGGAAAAAGACGGTGAAAAGTAAAATAAAATTTTATATATCTAAAATTATTATAAACTGGATCTAATGATATACATTGAACTTATATAGGTATTATGTGTAACTCCCTGACCCTAGTTACCCAGAGTCGGTGCATTATTACATAACATTGGCATGATCACAAGAAAGATCAAATCTCGAAAGACCGATTGGTTTAGTAGCCTTGGAAACAATAGATATATTCATAAGTTTTACATTACATCATAAAATGAAAAACTACTACAACAACATAATGTCTCCACAGTCCACACTATTATCCCCTCATAATATCCCTGCAGGTCATTCATATCTTACTTCTTCACATCCTATAAAAAAACATAGAAAAGGGGTGAGCTCAAATGCCCAGTAAGGATAACAATATAGCGGAACATTCAAAATAAGCATAATCATTTAAGGCAATGCATTACTAAAAAAAAGCCTTTTAAACTTGAACATCAACATAGTATGGCAAAAGTAAAATGAAATAATGCCATTTACATATTCACATGGATATTCTACTAATCGAATAATCACATGAAAAATCAATAACCACTTCCATAATGATGGAATGCATAATTCTGAACTTTAATTTCTTTGTCAAGGCCTCGTCCCAAGACCTTGGGGCTAACTGTAACCGGAACCCAACCGGGAGTGCCTCTAATAACCGGACACCAACCCGGAGTGCCTCTAATAACCGGACACCAACCCAGAGTTCCTCTAATAACCGGAGACCAAACCGGAGTTCTTCTAATAACCGGAGACCAATCCGGAGGGCTTAATTTTACCGGTCCCCAACCTGGAACATACTTGTCTAACACATTCATCTGAATGAAAGGATGAAATATTACAAAAAAATTTGGATTAAAAATAACTTATGAAATGTCAATACATTAAACAAAAACCATGAGTGACAAAAGAATAACTCATACACAGTCAAAAATATCAAAAAACCTTCAATAAAATATGGATGTTTTGTATCATAATAAATCAACTTCAAATAAGCTTAAAAGCCATCAAAGGATGTTGACATAGATGATATCAAAACTATTTTAGAGAAATATCTCTTTCTATTTTGAAATCATTTAAGAGTCTTATATTTATGAAATAATTTTTTTTGAAATTATTCTTATTATCTTGTAAGGGAAGTTTCGACGATTTTATAACGGAGGAAAATAGCCGCACCTGCCGTATAAGTTAAAAAAACCTTAATTTTGTCGAAAAGGTTAAAAAGCACCTTGTTTGTAAAACGACGGAAAGATTCCTTTATAAAACTCTTATAAAAAGTCAAACAAGGGTATAAATGACTTTAACCCATATTCTTGTAAATAGTAAAAATGTTTTGAAATACATTATTAAGAAACATGGATGTGGATGAGAAAGAGATCCCAGTAGATTATTTTGTATAAACAACCTCGGATAATGAAATGATTAAGAAATAACCCTTAAAAATTTGGTAACTTATGAAACATACAACCCATGAAAGAGGTATCATACAATGAATATGTAAATACACATAAATTAGATTGTATTACACAAAGAATATAATTATGGGCAGTACATACACCACACAAAAGGTGATGGTGGCAATATGGCATGAATCTCACGGGAATAAGGAGTGAGATGAAAACCCTTTACATTGTAATTTTCCTTGGTTGGGTTAGGTTAAACTCCTGTATAATGGTGAAATAATTGTTATTAAATTATACAAAAATTATATACATTCATATGATATCATATATGATCTGTTAACATTGCTTTGTTAATAATATCTTAGTATTATCGTCGTTTCGGGTGTAAACTTACTCGTTTTCTTTTATATGTTTTGTTACATAAGCCATGTTTTTCATGGATAGGTTGTATATTATTCATATACAGAATGATATCAAGTCCTTAAACATTATTTTTAAATCATAAAATGATAATTATACTTGAATGGATACGATGGAGAATGAATCTCATCGCGTTCATGGAGACGGTAGTCCGTACGTACGCACGAGCGAAAATATCATTATTTTGATATTAAAATAATATATAAATGGATGGTATATCATATATACAGAATAATTAACATGTTATAATTATTATTTACATGATTTACACATCATTATTATACCCATCCAAATAATAATATATTGAATAACAATTACACCACGACGTGGAGACGGTAAGTCGTACGTACGCACGTATGGTGACATGTTATTCAGAAGGGTGGATAGAATACTGAATATGGTTGTAGCATATTTATAATAACATCACAGTATATATATGATACTGGAGTTATTATTTTATAATGGTAAAAACAATGGAAGAAGAAGTGGATGAAGAAAGGAACTTGGAAAAGGGTGGTGAAATCATTACCTCTTCTTCGGGTTCTTCCTTTTGATTTGATCAAAAGGGCTCCTTAGGTTGGCTATCTGATCAAAAAAACGCCTCTAGGTTGTAGTGAGGTATTTTGGATGAGTATTTGGGCAGAGTTTGTCTGAACCAAAAGGCTTTGAAAGTGTGAAAAAAATGAGAAGGAAGAGTTCCCTTTTATAAGAAGGGTGAGGGGCACCTTTGGAAAAGCTAGAAATATTAATTTATAATAAATTCATATTCGGTTTATAATGGCACCAAAGTTGATTATTTAAATTTTAAGGTGGGTATAGGTATAAATACACACAACCAATATAATTTAGATAGGTTTGGGTACTTATATTAACCTTATCGTTAAGTATTAACTCTAAGTTAATTAGTTTCACTTTTACAATGTCTCTTTGTATTTTTATATTATATGGTTAATAAACTTACTATATACATCAAAGAGACCCCCAAGTGGTCCATTAATGATACACCTATCATGATATAAGTCTCTTGGCCGAACCTTAGATTTTTAGGAATTTATTATCAATTAATAATATAATATTTGTTTTAAAAACTCTTTAGTGTCAATTTTGACTCTATTCAATAGTTAATTTTTGTGAAACTCATAAAAGATTTATTAATTCGAAAACATTTATTTAAATTAATCATAATATGTCATATTATCCTAGAAAATTATTGTAATTCATTAAAAGTCTCAAATTATATTTATTGGGGTATTTATAATATCAATTATTTTAAATTTTCACTATTATGGTAATTACTTCATCATCATTGTGTCATAAATAAATTAAATTATTTAATCTCTAAAAATTATGAATAAAATATCATTATGTAGGAAATCTTTTTATCTTTCAAATTAATATTTAAAATCTAAAATCCAACATATATAAACCTATGTAAAAATTGTTTTTCTAAAAGATATATGATTGTGTCATTTTTTATTCATTTTAACTTAATTAAAATAAAGTGTCCCTATCTCCAACAAGTGGCTCCAAGGGCTCCTAAATCGACCCGAAGATTCCTATGGTCGAACATGTATCAACCAATAAAGTTAGGACACGTTTTAGGGTAATTTATTATTATTATAATATTATTTTTTAACCCTTATTTACCAGATTTAACTTTAACCATGGTAAATAAAATATTTACCACATTAATTATTCAAAATGTCTAAAAATAAAAGTTACCTATTAACACAATTTGAACATCCTGATTCCAAATATGGAATCCATTTTTCCAAATTCAAAACACAGAATAGTCAGAAATTAATTTAAAATTAATTCCCGTTGTTAAAACAAAAAGCGTGTTTTTAAGATATAATAACTATCAAAATATTGATACTTGTTTATGTTCGGTTTAATTGTGAAATTATGTCCAATGACCAACATTGTATTAAATGGTAAAAATATATTCTAAATATATTTTAAAACCACTCAAATTAATAATTTATCACTATTAATTATTTTGATTAAAAAATTTGTTTTTAATTAAAATTTAGTAATATTCACTATTCATCAAAATATTAAAGTTACCCGAAAAGTACCAAAATTTCACCCTAGGCTAAATTCGATATTCTGAATCTAAAAATGAAGACCATTTTGAGAGATAAAATTCCAAAAAGTAGGTATTACTATTCATAACGACTATATAGATCGGTTGTGGTGTGTGTTAAAACTCGAAGTTGCGTACAACACACGCTACTGTATTATTCAAAGGAAAGAGTACCGTGGAAGCTTGGGATGTTTCATTTTAAATTTTTTGATGTCCCCATTTAGCCAATAAGTTTAAAATATTGTATTTAAAAAGGGTTCACTATTAAAAGTTGGTAAAAGTGCAATACTGAAAATGAATTTGTTCTTACATTATGTCTATGAAACTCATAATATGGATTCAAAAATTATAAGGAATATATAATGTTTAAAATTTAGTTAATATTATTCATAACCTCTTTTGAACAACTTGTTTGGTAATTCATGGTGTGCTTGAACTCGGTGTTGCGTGTAGTGCAAGTTATTGTATTATTTTGAAGAAATAACACACTATGAAATCTTGGGGTGTTACATTCTCCCCTACTTCAATAAATTGCATCCTCGCAATTTGAAATTGTTCTTCGAAAATAAAAGGTTGAAAATAAAAAATATCTTTGTGGGAAAAACCACATCGTAAATTGGGTTACTAAAATTTAGTCTTAATATGAGGAAAAGAGAAATCAAAGGGTCACCACAAAATTATGATCTCGATTAGGAGAATGTTGGTGGAAATTAGAGACATATAATTGGAGGGAAAACGTAAATATTTATAGGTAGTGATTGAGGTCATCAATCACAAACAAGTTTAAAATTGAGGTCCTTAAATTCATCAATCTATGATGATTTGAAATACCATCGGTTCAACAAAACATAGGGTATTAGGATAACACATTTTTGACGTTTCAAAATATCTTAGTTGAAATCCCACATCGAAAAATGAATTAATGAGGCCTCTATTTAAAATAATGAGTGAAAAGTATGAAGATTACCGAAAATAACACATACTAGGGTTCCATGTCGGAAAATATGGATATGGAAGAAAAATCTAACCATCAATTATCTGATGGAGAGTGGTAGAGAACATGACTATGAAAAGGCCAACAATCCCAAAGCCATAAATTAGTGATGATTTAAGGTACCATCCAGGACAACATTTTTGTTCTAAGTTCCTTTTCTTAATGTTGAGGAACATATTTATGAGATTGGCTAAGATCATAAGGAGATATACTTACTTTATAATTAGAGTTTTATCTATTAATAAATTTCTACCACAAACTCATCTTTCACTCTAAAAGATAATAGAATGTAAAAAATTCTATTTACACTCTTCGTATAGGGTTCCAAAACAAACGAATTTATAATTCATCTACAAGATATTTTAATAAAAACTACATTATTTAATCCAGGACATCTCGTGGGCCAGTGGTAGGTGATACACCCTTGTCGCCCTTCAGTTGCGGGTTTAAGTCTCGTGGCCTTTCCGGTCGCGATGGGTTGCCGCTCGACTTCTGGGTTGTCCTTTTATGGAAATCAAAAATTAATCTCAAACTAGAATTTATCCAAAATAATTCTGTCCAAACTCACAGTCCAATATTTATAAGGAAGGTAAACTTAATGTAGATCATTTATACCCCGTAATAGCATATGAATACTTTCATCATGTATTCTTTTAAATCACTAAAACATCCTGAATTACCATAATACTTATTGATTACATTCATGATCCCTTATTCCATATAGAATGTTGGATATACTTCATCAATCCAAAAATGTTTTAAATCCCAACAATAATGGAATATACAAATCATTAATCAGCTTCAAGGTAGTCAACAGTATCCAATTTAATTTATCCAAATCAATCATGTATTATTCTAAAATCACTACCTCGGTATCATAACCATATTATGGTTTATCTTTCTCTCAACCATATATTTCCCAAAAATTTAACCTTCTATTGAGTCACTTTTCTTTGTTCCACACAATCTCAAGTCCTTAATGAAATAGTACCGCAGTAAAATCCTTATATACTCCATAATTATTATAACAAGTACATTGTTGATACAACAATCAAATGACATAATCAACAAAAGAACTCTAATCATTTCTTTTCATCTGTGGTAGTATCATAACTTGATTATTATACAATAGCATCATTTGCGGCATAGTTTGATGATTGGTACATAGGTTCGCGTAGTGTCCAAACTCCTTGCAAATGAAGCATTGTACATTTGAAACCATTTTCTTACCCTTGCAGTCACGTACTTTGTGCCCTTTTCCTCCACACTTATAACAAACTCACATTCCTTTCATTAAGGTTCCAGGGTGTTTCTTTCCACAGTTATCACATATGGGAAAATTCTTCTTTTCCCTCTTCCCTTTATCCATCTTTATCTCTTCGAACCTTTTCTTGTCTTGCTTCCCTTCAAATACATAGGACTCAGTAAAATATTTACTTATCTTATCAACACATGATATTATTTCTTCATATGATGATAATACATGCAAGACTATTTCTCTTATAAATTCTGGCTTAAGACCATGAAAGATATGATCCTTCTTTCTCTTTGGATCATGTGCATTGCTCAAGTTCTCATTCCTTCTATTGGGCGCCATTTCTAAACAATGGCATACACTAGATTAGTTTTTGAATATCAATACCTAATCCCAAACTTGAAAGACACATAACATAAATTAAATAGTTTATGGATATAATCCATAATCATAAAAATTTCTCCTTTGAGGAAGTAAATCCACATAAACCCTTCATAATTGGTTGTAAAGAAAATGAGAGTTATCCTAAGCATATCCCCCGGGAGTGTCATAACCAAGAGTGGAGCAAGGCCCGTTGTCGTGCACCAGTTCCCGTTCGAGTCTAGCTCAAAGTGGTGTTTTCGGGTTTTACCACTAGGTACATCTGGGCCAGAGCCGCCTCTACCTGCTTGTATCCAGATAGGGATGTATTGCTCGGAAAACTCACAAAATCTCTACAATACCAAAATTCTAGGAAGTTCTTCTATACTAATCCTCAAAGTTCATCTTAGTTCTACGTGCTCTAATAAGAGTTTATCTAAATCTAGCTTCCATGGTTTGTACTAAACTTCCTCTAATACCAACTGTAACGCCCTGACCCTAGTTACCCAGAGTCGGTGCATTATTACATAACATTGGCATGATCAAAAGAAAGAACAAATCTCGAAAGACCGGTTGGTTTAGTAGACTTGGAAACACTAGATATATTCATAAGTTTTACATTACATCATAAAATGAAAAACTACTACAACAACATAATGTCTCCACAGTCCACACTATTATCCCCTCATAATATCCCTACAGGTTATTCATAACTTACTTCTTCACATCCTGGGAAAAATAAAACATAGAAAAGGGGTGAGTTAAAATGCCCAGTAAGGATAAAAATATAGCGGAACATTCAAAATAAGCATAAACATTTAAGGCAATTCATTACTAAAACAAAAACCTTTTAAATTTGAACTTCAACATATTATGGAAAAAGTAAAATGAAATAATGCCATTTACTTATTCACATGGATATTCTACTAATCGAATAATCACATGAAAAATCAATAACCACTTTCATAATGATGGAATGCATAATGCTGAACTTTAATTTCTTTGTCAATGCCTCGTCCCAAGACCTTGGGGCTAACTGTAACCGAAACCCAACCTGGAGTGCCTCTAATAACCGGACACCAACCCGGAGTTCCTCTAATAACCAGACACCAACTCGGAGTTCCTCTAATAACCGGAGACCAAACCGGAGGGCTTACTTTTACCGGTCCCCAACCCGGAACATACTTGTCTAACACATTCATCTGAAAGAAAGGTTGAAATATAACATAAAAATTTGGATTAAAAATAACTTATGAAATGTCAATACTTTAAACAAAAACCATGAGTGACATAAGAATAACTTATCCACAGTCAAAAATATCACAAAACATTCAATAAAATATGGATGTTTTGTATCATAATAAATCAACTTCAAATAAGCTTAAAAGCCATCAAAGGATGTTGACATAGATGAAATCAAAACTATTTTAGAGAAATATCTCTTTATATTTTGAAATCATTTAAGAGTCTTATATTTATGAAATAAAACATTTTTTTTGAAAATATTCTTATTATCTTGTAAGGGAAGCTTCGACAATTTTATAACAGCGGAAAATAGCCGCACCCGCCGTATATGTTAAAAAAACCTTAATTTTGTCGAAAAGGTTAAAAAGCAACTTGTTTGGAAAACGACGGAATGATTCCTCTATAGACCTCTTATAAAAAGTCAAACAAGGGTATAAATGACTTTAACCGATATTCTAGTAAATAGTAAAAATGTTTTGAAATACATTATTAAGAAACATGGATGTGGATGATAAAGAGATCCCAGTAGATTATTTCGTATAAACAACCTCGGATAATGAGAAGATTACAAAATAACCCTTACCAATTTGGTAACTTATTAAACATACAACCCATGAAAGAGGTTTCATACAATGAATATGTAAATACACATAAATTAGAGTGTATTACACAAAGAATATAATTATGGGAAGTACATACACCACACAAAAGGTGATGGTGGCAATATGGCATGAATCTCACGGGAATAAGGAGTGAGATGAAAACCCCTTACCTTGTAATTTTCCTTGGTTGGGGTAGGTTAACCTCCTTTATAATGGTGAAATAATTGTTATTAAATTATACAAAAGTCATATACATTCATATGATATCATATATGATCTTTTAACATTGCTTTGTTAATAATATCTTAGTATTATCGTCGTTTCGGGTGTTAACTTACTCGTTTTCTTTTATATGTTTTGTTACATAAGCCATGTTTTTCATGGATAGGTTGTATATTATTCATATAAAGAATGATATCAAGTCCTTAAACTTTATTTTTAAATCATCAAATGATTTTTATACTTTAATGGATACGATGGAGAATGAATCTCATCGCGTTCGTGGAGACGGTAGTCCGTACGTACGCACGAGCGACAATATCATTCTTTTGATATTAAAATAATATATAAATGGATGGTATATCATATATAAAGAATAATTAACATGTTATATGTTTTATTTACATGATTTACACATCATTATTATACCCATCCAAATAATAATATATTGAATAACAATTACACCACGACGTGGAGATGGTAAGTCGTACGTACGCACGTATGGTGACATGTTATTCAAAAGGGTGGATAGAATACTGAATTTGGTTGTACAATATTTATAATAAAATCACAGTATATATATGATACTAGAGTTATTATTTTAGAATGGTAAAAACAACGGAAGAAGAAGTGGAAGAAGAAAGGAACTTGGAAAACGGTGGTGAAATCATTACCTCTTCTTCGGGTTCTTCCTTTTGATTTGATCAAAAGGGCTCCTTAGGTTGGCTTTATGATCAAACTAAGGCCCCTAGGATGTAGTTAGGGAAGTTGGGAGAGTATTTGGGCAGAGTTTGGCTGAACAAAAAGGCTTTGATGGTGTGAAGAAATGAGAAGGAGGAGTGCCCTTTTATAAGAGGGGTGAGGGGAACCTTTGGAAATGTTAGAAATATTAATTTATAATAAATTCATATTCGGTTTATTATGGAACCAAAGTTTATTATTTAAATTTTAAGGTGGGGATAGGTCTAAAGCCACTCAAACAATATAATTTAGACATGTTTGGGTACTTATATTAACCTTATCTTTAAGTATTAACTCTAAGTTAATTAGTTTCACTTTTACAATGTCTCTTTGTATTTTTATATTATATGGTTAAAAAACTTACTATATACATCAAAGAGACCCCCCAAGTGGTCCATTAATGATACACCTATCATGATATACGTCTCTTGGCCGAACCTTAGATTTTTAAGAATTTAATATCAATTAATAATATAATATTTGTTTTAAAAACTCTTTTATGTCAATTTTGACACTATTCAATAGTTGATTTTTGTGAAACTCATAACAGATTGATTACTTCGAAAACATTTATTTAAATCAATCATAATATGTCATATTATCCTAGAAAATTATTTTAATTCACTAAAAGTCTCAAATTATATTTATTTGGGTATTTATAATATCAATTATTTTAAATTTTCACTATTATGGTAATTACTTAATCATCATTGTTTCATAAATAAATTAAATTATTTAATCTCTAAAAATTATCAATAAAATATCATTATGTAGTAAATAGTTTTATATTTGAAATTAATGTTTAAAATCTAAAATCCAACATATATAACCCTATGTAAAAATTGTTTTTCTAAACGATATATGCTTGTGTCATTTTTGTATTCATTTTAACTTAATTAAAATAAAGTGTCCCTATCACCAACAAGTGGCTCCATGGGGTCTAAAATCGACCCAAAGATTCCTACGGTCGAACATGTATCAAACAATAAGGTTAGGACATGTTTTAGGGTAATTTATTATTATTATAATATTATTGTTTAACCCTTATTTACCAGATTTACCCTTAACCATGGTAAATAAAATATTTACTGCAGTAATTATTCAAAATGTCTAAAAATAAAAGTTACCTATTTACAGAATTTGATAATCCTGATTCCAAATATAGAATCCATTTTTCCAAATTCAAAACACAGAAGTGGCAGAAATTAATTTAAAAATAATTCCCGTTGTTAAAACAAAAAGCGTGTTTTTAAGAGATAATAACTATCAAAAGATTGATACTTGTTTATGTTCGGTTTAATTGTGAAATTATGTCCAATGACCAACATTGTATTAAATGGTAAAAATATATTCTAAATATACTTTAAAACCACTCAAATTAATAATTTATCACTATTAATTATTTTTGATTAAAAAAGTTGTTTTTAATTAAAATTTAGTAATTTCCACTATTCATCAAAATATTAAAGTTACCCGAAAAGTACCAAAATTTCACCCTACGCTAAATTCAATATTTTGAATCCAAAAATGAAGTCCATTTTGAGATATAAAATTTCAAAAAGTAGGAATTACTATTCATAACGACTAGTTAGATCGGTTGTGGTGTGTGTTAAAACACGAAGTTGCGTACAACACACACTACTGTATTATTCAAAGGAAAGCGTACTTTGGAAGCTTGTGATGTTTCATTTTATATTAATTTCTATATGAAAAAATCCTATCAACATTTCTCAGTGGTACCCATTAAGGGTTATAATAATATATACATGCTCACTCAAAATTTATAACATAATAATCTAATAGTGACTGAATAACATCAATGTGATCACGTCCTCCTACCATCACATATTTGAAATGTTAAATGGAATATTTAAAACAAAATCTACTAAATTCATCATTGTATTTTGAAAACAAAAAAGTGGTCACCTTGGAACATTTATTCAGATGGATTTATTTCCAAAATTGCATTAATCTGATCACAATCAAGATACATGGACTGGTTTCCTAGCCATAATGGTGAAGATGGTTTAGTCACTGGAAATCTATAAATTTGGAGTAGTTCCATAATCCTACTGTAATATTCTGTGACATTCCTAAATCCTTCCATCATCTAAAAAAAGAGACATTATAATCTACCAACATTTCATTAATATAATAAGGAAATGGAAATTTCGGATACCTTTTCGATGGTATGATGTTAAAAAATACAAGTGGTACTCCCAAAGGTACTTATCACAGAGGTCCATCCCATGAAAATATGATGATTAGTCATGAAGTTCCATTGTATGATTCCAATATTGGGGGTCCTCTTTAAAACATAAATATAAAAAAATAAGACTATCCAACCCAGAAATATTCATTTGATATTTTTAGCTATAGAGGACCTCCTCATAGAATCCAGATATAACACCCTAGAGATTCTCCCAAGGGAATCTGCTATAGAGATCCTCCCTCTAGTTATAAATGATGATAGAATGAGTTTTCTATCTATAATAGATAATATGATGGAAACCATTTACATCCTCTAAATTATAATAATTATAGATGTCTCCTCTACAGTGATATATTTACCCTACCTAAACATCCAATCTATATAAAAATTCGTTCATGGATTCCATCACATCCAAGTCAATTGAAAACTCCAAGATAGCCACCGAAAGTGGCTCATCATTAGTTGTTGATGATTTAACCCCCATTAATGGGTTATTTTGGGGGATGATCATAATTCTCTCTTCTACGTCCGTACATGATCCCTAATAAAGATGATGTGATTCACAACAATCCCACTATGATTAATAATATAGATGTGAAATTACCCCATTAGACAAATAACATAGAATAATATTTCACTGAGGATAATTATAATGTAATGATTATATATGGATTTGTAGATAATATAATTTCTCTGGTTATGTTGTAGCTCAAATCAACTTCTCAATATTTCATTCTACAATCATTGAATGAGGTGTGAATTCATTATCTTTTCCTGAATCCATGGAATAATGTATACTATCTCAAGACTAATAATCATTCATATATGTAGTATTTTAACTATATCTTTAAGATACAGGATAATTTTTCCTAGGTTCACCTTTCTTTATTTACATCATCTCAAAGCCAGAATACAGTAATGGATGATGAAAGCCTTCAACTGTCCTACCATAGTAGTATTAGGGTCAAAAAAAATTCTCACTATCACTCATCCTAATATATGTACAATAGTAGGAGGATAGTACAAAATTCTTATTTTTACTCCACTACATGGTAATAAAATCCCAACATTGGTGTTGTCATGAAATGAAAAAGATGATGGTCAACATTCAATCTTGAGATATATATATTCTAGCATGTAAGATGAATATAATACTAATGATCCTAGAACCCAAGAAAAATGGACTATATGGTAGAAATACATTAATATGCTATATCATTAAGAGAATAATAATTTTAGGAACGTATAAAAATTTGAGTGAAAAAGGTGAAAACCATATTAAAATATTTGTAACAAAAGAACACCTTCCTTGAAAGTATTTTTCATCAATATCTATATAGAATAATGGTATAAAATGTCTAAAAGGTTGTGATAAATGCTACCTCAAATACCTTACTAGAGAAACCCCATCCCGTAGAGATAAGGAATTATTATCCCTGTAACCATGAAAAGGATCATAAAAACCATAAATGGTCTAATAAAAGATGATTTGTTATCCAATTCAATCATATACCATAATAATGGGGACTCAATGACATGATCCCCTTAAGATATGGACTTATTTATACTGAGGGGACCTTTGCATGAAAATAACCTATAGTTTCACCCAATACATATCCCATTCTCCATAATGATATTAAATTTAGTGAGATATTCAAGGGACTCCATTAGGATCACCGTCTAGAAATATGTTTTGGTGGAATATGAAGGGGGAAAGAAAAGCATCAAAATTTATATATAGTGAAATGTTCATCCTAAGAGGAATGACTAAGGAGGATTGAATTTTTTTCAGTTAATAAAAAAATGAAACAAACAACCGTGCCTTATGATATTGAATTGATCCCTATGGCACACTATTCATTAGTGAATGTTATATATCATGGTCCCCATAGATTACTCATACAATGATGTTTTCATAAAAGAAAATAATGATTAAATATGTTTTTAAAATATAGTCTACACTATGATAAATGATGAAAATGTGAATATATGAAATTAGATGAATATCCAAAATAAAGGATCACCTCCAAATAGTCAAATAACTATTATAGTGATCTATGTCAATAGATTTGGGAAAATGAATTGCTATATATTAGAAAAAATGAGATGAAACTAAGCATTCATATTCTGATGAAAATATTTTGTTTTGTGAAAAAGATTTATAGTAATTTAGTAGTATTAATATTGAATTAATTTTCATTAATAATTCCTAGGTAGAGGAAAATTGTTCCCCCATAGTGCAAAATTTATAGGAGAGACTTTATCATCCTATAAATTTAGATTATATCAATTTAACTAGATTTAGGATTATGACATTATTTTAACTAAACCCAATGGTTTATGATTATTATAAGAAAAATTTATTAGTTTTTAGTGACAATATTTTCAATAATTCTACATAGGGATTGATCATACTGAATATAAATATTGATCTGGTTCAAATGAGTTATATCAAGCTCTACCCACAGCCACTCCTCAGGTGTATGCACCACTAATATTCTTGTAAGAACTCCTTGACTCCATCTGGTCCATTTTTGGATCATTAGGATCCATGGAGGGGTGTAAAATACTAGAATATCCTTAGAGGTTCCTATACCATGAGGGGTTGGTTGGGAACCCTATTCTACCCAAAATTTGGAATTCTACTTTTTCATATATTTATTGGAACTGGGGACCCAAATTTTTACCCATTATATTTCATGTCAGGAGTTTCTCCTTGATGTGAATTCTCAAATAGAAGGATGTAGAGATGAAATTTATTTTAAAAACATCATGGATAAAATTTTTCCAAATATTAAGACATATCATATGGGTCTATTATAGGCTTAGAAGAAAATGATTTAAAATTAATCTATCATTTCAAATCCACACTAATAAGGATAATGATCATTTATCTATAATATTATATGAAACATTATATTGAGAGGGCTTTGAATTTATTTTCCATGTAGAAGGGTATGAAGTTCACAATAAATATAAAATCTACACTAGAGTAGTTACTAGATATCTATATATATAATAAATATGATGATTTGTAGAGATAGTTAATTCCTCTAAAATATCATAGTGGATTTCATGAGTTTGTGACTTGAAATAACTCTGAGATGATGTTATATGATGGTCTATGGAAAAGACTAAACCAAAACTATAATCCCAAGGGAAGAAACATGGAAGACCAGATACCACATCCTCCTTGTCGAAACCATCTCTACCACTAGCTTGGAAAACGAATCCCTCAAAATATCAAGTGTCTCCTGCCACTATATATAATGGGAAAGAAATAATCATAATTAAGAGGGTAAGAAGGAATAAAATATTCAATAGTATGAGGAATAAATTAATATTACCCCAAACGATATAGAGTCCCAAAGTACATTATAACTTACATAGAGAACTACTTCACGAAACATACAAATGTTCAAAAGCATAGTGAATTTGGTATAAATTCAATCCGAGATTACCACCCCATCCACCTGATAGTAATAAATAACATCAATGATTAATGCATCATCAATGATATTCAAAAAAATATTGTTAACACTAGAAAATTGAAATGGGGTAATCCCCCAGTACATGTGACATCTATAAATATTATACCACTTGAGAAGGTTGGAAAATAGAATAATGTTTCATGAAAAGGTACAAAAAATTTTGTGAATGGATCACTACATCATTTATAAACCAAATATTGTCCATACTCAGGGCCTAATAGAACCCTCTAAATTTGACCCCTACCCTATATTATATCAGAGACAATATACTTGTCATTATAATCATCAAATATTCATATAATTGCCTCTAATAGAATAAGATACCAGATGAAGTGCTATGAATGGTACCCAATGACTTCCAACCCATTTCAGATGTCATTCCACAATCATTGGGATTACAAGAAACATACAACCAAAATATAATATTGGAACATCCTGTAAATTTGGGAATGAAATTAGAAGAAAAATCCCACTAAAATTCCTTCAATGTGATAAATTTTAAAATTACCATTTCTAATGAGGAAAATTATAATGAATATTTTATTATAATTTGAAATAAAGGTGGTTGTCACATAGGTTAATTCATTTGTGTAATATGGGGTAAACATAAGTCTTTACATTGTGGAAATGAATCGATTATGTACCTATATACTACAGAAAAATATAGTCAATCCCATCAGTGATATTAAAAATAATATTAATCTAACACTGATTCATTAAGAGTTTAGTAAAATCCAAAATTAATGGATGACTAACCATTAAACATTTGATTGTTATTTCAATATGACAAAATGGTATGGATAGTTCCTCCTAATCCACAATACATGAGAATGTAACCATATGTTCAATATTAAATGGATCTGCTATCACTATATACCATATCCTTTAAATATAATTCTATGGTATCCTATGGATTGGAAGAACATTCCCCTGGTCCATAAGTATGAAATTTTAAAATCATTAGATATTGTCCTACAAAAAATATATTTTTTGGATGTAGGTCACTTCCCCACTGAGATCATAGAGGTACTAGTTGAGGCCTTTTATGAACACATGATTCCAAATATGAAGTCAGATTATGTGGGACATATCATAAGAAGACTAGTTACTATATGTGTTAAACAATCATCTCGTTAAAAGAACATGATCATGAAGCTTACACACAAGGATACATCATTCCCCAATACACATCATTCAAACTAGATAACATTGACATTTATTATTCTTCAGTTAGAAAAGAATATAGAATTACATTCATACCACTTTAAGAAAAATGAAAATTTGGAAATACCGAGTCTAATCTAACTCCTTACAAAAGGACTATCCATGGGTATGATAAGAGAAAGTAATAACATATTTGTAACATCAGTCTCAATGAAATGTTCTTAAATCTCATAGAAAAATATGAGTTTTTGGTTGTATTACAAGAGAATACATTTAGCATCCTTCTTGGAAGCGATTGGTTATATAACCAAACCAAATCTCACATACCATTCCCTCCCTTTATAAAATAAAATATCAATAGGTAATTGTGGTAATAGAATATAGAAAATGAAACTATCGAGTGTTATTACTCTAAATATATATATACAAGATTCATTAAAAGAAATAGGAATAAATTGGTTTTATAAATCAATAAGGATATCATTGAACTCGATGTGATTAAAATGAAACATATATCCTTTAGATTGAACTTAGAAAAAACCCTATTTCCTATCAACCAGATTATTGAAACCACTTCTAATTTAAGTAATCATAGATTAATTTGAGTTACGTTTAGTAGGAAAACAAATCCAATAACCCTCATTTGATATAAGGGATATAAATGTAGAATTTAAGATATTCCATAACAAATAGAGTAATATACTACTTCACAATTCATGTGGATCAATCATGAAGCATTGAGCATTTACATAGGGGTTATCCTAAAAAATATTCTTACCACAAAACATAGGCTCTTCTATCAAATAAATGTGAATCCTTATATATGGATGTAGGACTCCTGCATGGGATAAATATTCCCCACATTCATGATATAAGTATCATTAACGTAATTTTTGAATATGTATGTTTGATATAATTTAGGAATAGATAATAATTACCCTTAAAATAATGTCCCCACATTATCTTCTAAATCTGATCATATTGTAACATCTTCACCCCTCAATGATAATCTAGATTAAGTGGAATATATCTAACATATGATTAGTAATTATTACCCCAAATAAACATCTTTGGGAGATATAGATTCTTATATATAACCTTGTAGATCACAAACTACCCCATCATTCTCCACTCCAAATAATTTCATGATAAAAATTAAATAATATAAGAATATCTTAGATATTGGACAAAGGAATTTAACGATCATGTATTAACAATAATTAATGAGTTATAGAAAGGTAATATTTTAATAGAGGAGGATATAAATCCATTATTTATCATTTGTACCAAAACTTATATGAAAAATGATAAATATATATCTTCCTAGAAATAACATTGAGATCACATCCCCAGGTACTAGATTAAAACACTTTAAATAGATCCTAATGAGGATACCCATCAATTGTGGATACCATATAATCAATATAACTACATGAATGCATGTAGTTGAATAAATCATGCCCAAGATGGATTTTAGATTCTAAATTTGAAAAAAAAATTCAAATCTATCATTATTGAGGAGGTCTAATGCCCAAAAAGGTTCACAATTATTTTCCTCATGAAGTAAAATACAACGAATATTAGGGATTTTAGAAAATTTAGGTATCTCATCCCAAACATCACAAAGGAGGATTTCAAATTTTTAATCATGAAGATATTGATCGATGTTTTGGATATTTTCTAATACTTATCATTTTTTTGATGGTTATTGAATATAAAAATAGATTTTGATGGAACTCAATGATGTGGAGGACATTTCTTTCAATGAAATCCATGAAGTATAAGATGACCATGCAATTCCACTTGGATTGATAAACGTTGGAGCCACATATAAATGCATCATGAATTTTACCTTTTATCACCTCATGGGGAATATCATAGAGTTCTACATAAAATATATAGTAGTCAAATATTATAAATAATATAATTATATTACATATCTTGATTTGATTTTAAATAAATAAAAATAACACAATTTTCAAATGAAACCCCTGAAATCATCTCCTAAGGTAACATCAAAAAATTCCATTTCTTTTTTTTATACCAGACCATAGAATAAAATCCAATCATAAAACTACTGAGGATATTCTTAATATGGAACATATTTTAAGACATAATTAGTTGGGGAAACACTAGGAAATATTCACCTAAAATATGCACTTCATTACAACCATTCCATGAAATTCATACAATATATAAAGTAAATGAAGAAATGTGTTACATAGTAGTGGAGTAAGAGTTTTCGGTAATATTCTTATAACCAAAAATAGTATCCATACCACCCATGAGTATTTATACCTATTTTATAACATTATACCGTCATCCATTTCATGGTATCCTTAGAGTAATCATGTATATGAATCCTAAAAAAAATAATTCTGTGTTCTAGGAGAACATTCCTAAACATCATTTAGAAGAATGTTTTATATAGATATGAAATAATAAAATAACAATTAAAACTACCTAACATTGTTATTCACCTTGAAATGTTCAATACATTACCTTTAAAATCACGATGTCTACATGTTATCTTGTATCAATCATCTTAAATATGTCCTCATTAATCATATTTTAAATGTATATCTTGCAATGTGGTTAGTTATTCTTCTATAATTTGATATTTTTTTTCTTTCATATGAAACAAATTAATTTGTAAATTTTTTAATATTTCCTTATAACACACTGTGACCAAAAAACAACACTGATAGATAGAGAGCATCCTAGAGACGATTTTTTTCAATTCATGACCCTACATTAATATGGACGATGATCGTTGATGGGGCCATTATAGGTCTGATGGGAAGAGGAATGTAAGATAAAAATATCAGCAGAGTCGGATTGGAAATTTATCTCATATCTCATATGAAAAATTGTGCACCCCATTCATTTTTATTATCTGAAAGATTGATGTGACAAATTTTTAATGCTCTTTTCCACATCCTTTTATATAATTTTTGTTGACTTTTTAATATCAAACTTTTTCATTTTTTGTAATATTTATCAATTGTTGTATTTTTTAAATTACATTATATAAAATGTGTTTATGTTTTAAAAGTGTGTTTCTAATGTTTATTTTTATTGTTTTTTAATAATAAAATTAAGTTGTTATTTTTAATTTCATTAAATTATTTATTTTTGTTACTAGTTTTCAATAATTTTTTATTCTTTAATTAAATTGAATAATTCTATATTCATAAATTGTAGATAAATAAACATTAAATGTTAGTTTTTAGTTCTTTTAATTATTCAATTAGATGAACAATTTAATTTTATTAAATTGAGTTTTTTTATTCATTAATTAATTTTTTTATTTAATAATTTGTTAATTAATTGGTTGATTAAATATACAACTATCTTTTGTTATTTTAGTTTGTTTTAAATTAAATTTGTTTGTAATCTTTAAAACAAATAAATTCATTCTTTTAAATTAAGCATGATTAATTTTATTGTTTAACGTCGTCTAATTTATTTAGTTTTTGATTTTATTCTATTTAATATATTAAATTAATTTTTGAATCTATTTCTTGGTTTTATTAAAATTTTAATTTAATTTATTTGTTTTAGAGTTTCTTTGCGGTCACGGTGTCACTGCTTCTCTATTCCCTCAGCCACAATTTCGCACCTTCATGGTGCCACTGTCTTGCCTCCAACATGTCTCACCATTTCATGAATGGTGGCACATCCCACAGTCATCGCATCATGTTGTCTCACCTCAAATGGTGCCACCATTCAATCATGGTTCCATCGTTCCTCTACATCAATTTCATCCACCCATGTAGCACCATAAATCACCAATCAACAATAGCACAACAACCATTAGTGCAACAAGGAATTCCAAATCCTCAATAGCAGTAATCAATAATTCATCACTGAATTCGGACCAGAAAAATCAATGATTCTGAAAAAAATCAACACACACCAACAACTCCAATCAGCCAAATTTATTTACCTGTGTTGAATCTGGACCTCTTACTGGCTGCCGCCAGAGAAGCTGGATCCCCTGCGCTAGCAACCACCGCTACTCGCCACTTCTTGCACCGCCACCAGTCCAGCCTATCACTTCAAACCCTTCTTCACCTCACATCCACCCACTTATCCCTAACAGAACCCAAACACACCTCGCCGTCTGCACCTGCTTCAAGTCCCACCGCACTCTCCTTGAAACGAGCTACACACCAAAGTCACACCACAAGCATGCACCACCGAAGAAAAACTCGAACCTCATGATCCCTATGCCTCACTACCATTACGCCTCCCTATTTTGCTTCTCTCAATTCAACCAAACCACTGCCTTCCCTCTCCCTATGTCGGCTGAACATGAACGGAACCCCCAGACCCCCTCCCTTTTCAAGTTTATTCATTCTTTTTATTTTTTTATTTTATATCATTATAACATATAATATAATATATATATTATTATTTTATATATAAAATATAATAATAATAATAATAATAGTTATACTAATAAATGTATATAAGCTTATATATATCATATATAATATTAATTTCATATATAATATATATATGTTAAATAAAATTAGTATTATATTAATAATAGTATTAGGTATTATAAAATATATATTCTTATAAGTATTTTTATTTATTATATGTATATATATTAATAATTATTTTTAATAAGTGGTATATATATTTATTCACATATTTTTTCATTATTTTTGGCTTTGACTCACGTGTGTTTTTTTGCAGGGGGAGGATTGTGGCTCGCCATGCACGCACTCATCATTCAGTTAAGAGAAACTGCTCTAGTAACCAGTGCATGATATGTGGAACAGTAAAACCTCCACATTGAGACTAGGGAACACCTCGAGAGAGATTCCAGAGATTTAGAATGCATAATTAGTATTCATCACGAGCATGAGATCATTCAAACACTTAGGGGAAGGAGGCGGGATAGAGGGTCATCGATCCAGACTGGGGGAGTAGATCAGGAGGAACATAGAGAATCATAGAGGATAAAATATTGGAGGCATCAGAGTAGTAGATCAGCATTTTTCATACCTAAAATCCCATGGTGGGACATCAAGTGAAATCCATCATCGCTTCCACCACAATTAGTATGAATTAGAGGTTTCGGTAGATCAAGTAGGAATACAAACATTCTTTATTTCCCCTGTGCTATATTTTTCTACTACTTATTTAAACATGAACATCATTGATTTTAATTTTGTTTTTGCACTAAATCCAACCATTATGTCCATATAAACGTTTTTGGGGGTGGGGTAAGCTGGTTGGTTAGATTTTGTTTAGTCTTATTCATGAACTGCATCATTTTGAGAAATGTCTATCTCACTGTTTGCGGAACAAATTTATTAAAAAAAACAAGTTTGTGTGGAAACTGATCATGATTGAATATTAATAAAAACTTTTTCAATATGAGGGACTTACCATCAAGTGAGTCATTCTCAAATGAGAGAGACATGATAAACTCACCTGAAAAGTTGATCCCAGTGAAATCTGACTACTTAACTCTTTTATAGGGAATGCCTTTTATAGTCAAAAGACTATAAGGGTTATTTCATCGCAAACTAAGTAGATGAAAAATGTGGACATTAACTTTAAGTCAGATTTGTATTTATTAATCATCAGTGCATGAACAATCAAATCTAATATCGAATCGGCAAGTGGACTTCCACCCTACTCATCTATTGGTTGTTTTCTCCGCATGTTCTCTTGTTGTCTTTTCTGTTTCGTTTCACTCCCCAGTTCACCTTCACTTTTTTACACACTGATTTTTACATTCTCCAGTACCACAATCTGATTTAATTGTTTTTATGTGTTTTTGTTTAGATTATTATTTTTAGATCATCAAGAACAACATTAATCATCCATGTGGTTCAACCCTATCAAGACACTTTTCTATGTAGTAAGTAGGTTATAAATTTTAGTTTGTCATTTGCGCCCAATGATGCCCGTGAGGGAAAATTTTGGCGTCGTTTCCAGGGAGTCTAGGTGCGATATTAAAAAATAAACCAAAAAATTCACATATAAATAATTTTCAAAAAAAACACTAAACACTATCTAGACAAGGTAAATTGAATTTAAAAAAAGTTGTTAACTAGCTGCATGAAAACTAAGTGTATGTCTGAACACTTAGTAAATGGTAATTCTGAAATTGATAATCACCTCAAGGAAGTGAAAATGGAAAAGAATATATCATAATGGAAGATAATAGAAATGAACACAAGAAAAACCCACTTCCTATGAATTTGAACAAACATTGAATGATGAACCCACTTGAGAATGAGATAGCTGAGAGGCACAGTTTGAGAGAGTTATTTCTACCATTAGTGTTTAGTAACCCTTCATTCATAAGACACTCTCTTAGGTCCATGATTTTTGAAATCATGAAATCCATGCTTAGTCAGCTGCATGCATTCAATGGAATGACTAGTGAAGTCTCTCTTGACTTCATTAGAGCCTTCTAATTTAGTGTCCAACAGCAACCAATTAGGGGCCTCACTGAGGAAGAGCATAAACTGGGAGTGTTCCCCTTCTGCCTTAAGGAAAATTCTATATCTTGGTTTCAACAGTTAGAAGAAGAAATCATTGTCAATTGGGATCAGTTTTATAATTCTTTCATAATGAAATTCTATCATAGGATGTTTACATCTGAAATTAGTCACAAAATAACTATATTCCTACTGGATGAAGGATAACTCGTTTATGAATCAGGGGATGAGTTTAGAGGGTTTCTTAGGCAGTTTCCAAACCATCAATGTACACCCTAATTCCTCATGAACACCTTCAATAATAGTCTCACCCCTTACCACCAAACCATGGAGGATCAGTCTTCTAGAAGAGACATTCGTGATAGGATTGCTGATGAGCTCAAGAAAATCATAAATACCATTTCACAAAACTCCCAGAACAAATGATCTTGGAAGAGAACCATTGTAATAATTGAAACTGCACTTGCTTCCGAAGGTGAATTCTAAGATACTAGCATTTTTAATGATAACCAATGTTATACCCTTAAGGAACAATGCCACTATTGTGGATTGTATTTCCATTCTCAGAAATGCTGTCCAAACATTGATATATCGGTCCAGCCTCATGAGAGTGCCTGATTTTCTAGCTATGGTCCTCAGATTCAGCCTAGGGAAGATAGTTTTTCCCACACCTACAATCATGGGTATAAGAACCATCTGAACATTTCAATGAGGGAGTAGGCAGTCCATCGACCTACTACCCCTCCTGGATTCTAGCAGCCACCTAGGCACCAATATTAACTACAACCCCATCCTATGGCTGAGTCATCAAACTCCAATGGTGAGGTGAGAGTCTTGTTCCAAAATTGATAGAGATGATTTATGAACAAAATAACAAAAATGATTATGATAAAGTTCAAATGGGTGTTAGAGGATGAAATTTAGAAATTCAAATGGTGCAGTTGGCATGGGATGAGAGTAATATTGAAAAGGGTAGGGTGCCTGGCACCACTAAAGTCAATCTTGTGGATAATTTCATGGCTGTGACCACCAGAAGTGGTATCCAGACTCATCAAGATCCCAGGAATGAACCCCAAAATGCTAAAATTGAGAAACTGGATGATGTTGGAAACTCAAATATGGAAGAACCTAACATTGGAAAACTGGACAATACGATTGGAATATCTCCAGTTCATATTGTTCCAGCTGAAAAACCCAATAATAATGGGTTTTAAAACAAATTAAATTAAGGGAAGAAAATTATTCTAGAATAATCTTTAGATTTTCCCCCAATTCTAAGGAATATTTCCCCTACAATCCCCTTCCCACAAAGAATTAACAATTCAATTCATGATTCTGAAATGTTGAATTTTTTTAAAGTGGTTAATAATATGAATATTGATATCCCATTCATGGAAGCATTGATTCAATTCCAATAAAATATGAAACCACTCAAGAAAATTTATTAAAACAAAAACACATTGGATGAATTTTCAAATTATATATTAACAGAGGAGTGTTATGTAGTCTTGTATAATAGGATACCTTCTAAGCTTCAGGACCCAGGAAGCTTTGTCATCCCTTTCACCTTTGGGGATAGAGGTGGTATGTTCAATTGTTTGTGTGATTTGGGTGCTAGTATTAATATAATTACCCTGTATCTTTTTCAGAACCAGATATTAGGAGTTCCCCAACCCACCACTATTGTGTTATAGCTTAATGATTGGTCAATTACTCATCGAGTGGGTAGGGTCGATGATCTGTTAAGTGGGAGTACGGAAAAACTTTTTGCCTTCTCACATTTCTTATCCTTGGTATGTAGTGTGACCATGAGGTTTCTATCATTCCCTATAGGCCCATCCTAGCCACAGGGGGAGCTGTGAGAGATGTGTCTAAGGGGAAAATATTTTCAATATTGGTGAACAGAAAAAATAATTTTACATGTGTAAGAAAATTCATGTACCCACCCACCCGATCATCCCCAAAGACTAGATGTTAGTTGTTGCGAGTATTATTGATAAAGAGGAAGAAGAGTTTTCTGAGGATGATAGCTAAAGTCAATAGTGAACCTAAAATCCTCATTTCCGCTTGCATGGGGATAATATCATGTAAGGAGAGAGAATTTGTTAATATGTACGAGGAAATATTCATGGAGAACCTAGATTAGTTTGTTTTAGAGCACATTCTTACCCCGAGAGAGGTGTCTACGTTTGAGGAAATTTTTTCTCGAAGCTCTGGTGATGAGGAAGAAGCCTTCTCAACTAAGTTATTCTAGAGGCATCATAATGTCCTTGGGCCACCAAAGCCTAAGTGTCTTCCCTCAAGTAAGTCACCACCCACCCTTGAACTCAAGACCCTCCTAGCCCATCTCAAATATTACTTTTTAGGAGATAGTTCCACCCTTCCTATGATCATTTCATCTATCCTAAAGGTGAGTTAAGGGAAAACTTTTCTTAGTGTTTTGATGAAATAAACGTCAGTCATAGGATAGTCAATTGCTGATATCAAAGGGGATATGTCTAGCCTTATGCATGCATATAATTCCAATGGAACCTGAGTGTAATCCAAGAGTAGAAGCCCAAAGAAGACTCAACCCAAACATGAAGGAAACTGTGACAGAATAAGTGATTAGGTTTCTTGATGCTGGAATAATTTTTCCCATTTCTGATAGCCTATGGGTAAGTCATGTTATGGTGCTACCGAAAAAGTGTGGAGTGACAGTTGTCACTAATGAAAAGAATGATCAAATCCAAAAAAGTGAAATGAATAAATGGAGAGTCTGTATAGACTATAGAAAGATGAATGATGCCACAAGAAAAGATCATTTTCCCATGCCACTTTTAGATCAAATTTTAGAGAGATTTGTATTCAATGAATTATTCTACTTTCTTTATGGTTATTTTGGTTACAACCAGATTTCCATTGCATCTGAGGACCAAGAGAAATCCATATTCACCTATCGATTTGGGGAATTTTTCAACCAGTGACTGCCCATTGGCTTTTGTGGTGATCCTGTCACTTTTTAGAGGTGCATGAGGGAAATCTTTTTAGACATGATTGAAAGTATAATTTAAGTGTCCAAGGATGATTTTTTGTTGTGTAAAATAACTTTGAGAACTTTCTGAAAAATGTAAAACTAGTGTTAGAATGGTTACAATAGACAAACTTACTCTTAAACTAGGAAAAGTTCCAATTCATGGACACTGAAGGCATAGTTTTTAGACACAAGGTTTCTAAGATGGGGTTGGATGTCGATAATGATAAAATTGAGGTGATACAAAAGTTTCCCCCACCTGAAAATTTCAAAGGAATCAGATGTTGTTTTGGGTCATTCTGGGTTCTATAGGAGGATTATTAATGACTTTTATAAGATTACTGGACCCATGTGCTCTCTTTTTTTAAGGAAAAACCCTTAATAATCAATGATTAATGTCTAGTGCTCTTTAATCTTCTCAAGGAGAAGTCGACTACGTCACCTGTAATCAATTCTCCTGATTTGCAGCTTCCCTTTGAGGTGATGTGTGGTGATAGTGACTTTATTGTAGGAGATGTGTTAGGGCAGAGGAAATATGAGAAACTTAAAGTTATTTACTATGATATCAAGCTACTAGAAGATTACCCGAAGAATTATTATACCACTGAAAAAGAGTTGGTTGTTGTGATGTTTTCTTTGAAAATGTTCAATCACTAATTGTTAGGATCTAGGATCATAATTCCCACAGATCATTCATGTCCAATGTACTTGCTGGATAAAAAGGACTCAAATACTAGACTCATGAGGTGGACCTTGTAGTTTTAAATGTTTTATTTAGTTATTAAGGAAAATAAAGGGGTAGATAATGTAGTTACATATCACTTTTCTCGAATTCATATTACCCAAAGTAAGGAACTGAGAGAGATCAACACTTCTTTCCCTGATTAACAATTGTTTGCTGCCTCAGTGCAGTAGTCTTCTTGGTTCACAGACTATACCAACATTTTGGTAGTTCGAGTCATGCCTAAGGATCTCTTACACAACTTGGTGAAAAGTTTTATATCTAAGATAAAATAATATATTTGGGATGACCATATTATCTTTAGAAAATATGCTGAATGGATTTTGAGATGATGTGTGGTTGAGGATGATAATTTACCCATACTTGAGAGCTTCCATTCATCACCATGGGGTGGACACCATAGAGGAGAAATGACAGCTCAAAAGTACCTAGAGGATGGGTTCCACTGGCCTACTTTTTTTAATGATTCTAGGAATCTGTTTATTGGCTGTAAAAAATGTCAACTACTGGGAAATGATGGAATAAGGCAGGAAGAACCCCAAAAAAGGTATTCTAGAGGTTCAAATCATTAGTATATGGGGCTTGGACTTCATGGGACCATTCTCATCATCTTGTAGGAATGAGTACATTTTGGTTGTTAGGGACTGCGTATCCATGTTGTTTGAGGCAGTAGCTCTACCCAAGAATTTAGAAGTAAGTGTTGTGAAATTCATCATGAAAAACATATTTTCTAGGTTCGGTGTGCCTCGACCATTTATCACAGATAATTTGACTCACTTCAAGAATTATAATTTCAGAGGTTTGATGGATATGTATGGGTGATCACATAAGACATGCACCACTTTCCACCCACAATCCAGTAGTCTATATGAAATTTCAAACAGAGAGATCAAACAGATTTTAGGGAAAACAATGTCTAACTTTATGAAGGACTGGTCAAGGAAGTTGGATGAGGACCTTTGGGCCTATAGAACTGATTATTAGACTATTATAGGGATTTCACCATATAGGTCACTCTTTGGGAAAACATGTCATCTACCTGTTGAGTTATAGTAGTGACCATATTGGGTAGTAAAGGATCTTAACTTTGATTTTAAGTATGTTGGTGGAGACTGTTAGAGCTGAATTAGCTAGAGGAGATTTTAAGAGAGTCCTTTGAGAATGCTGAAATTTACAAAGAAAGAACAAATGCTTTCCATGACTCAATAATTAAAAATAAGAATTTCAAGGTTGGTGAGAGAGTATTGCTTTTCAATTCCATGTTAATGTTGTTTCCAAGAAAGTTGAAATCTAAGTGGTCAGGACCCTTTACCATAGTAAGAGTTTTTGTTAATGGAGATGTTGAGCTAGTTGGAGAAGATATTCGACCATACTTATTCAATGGTCAACGAATAAATCACTTATTTTAAGGGAATCCAACGGGCTTGGCAGCCATATCTTTATTGGAAGAATGAGTTGTTGGAAGTCTATATGAGGACTATAAACTCAATATTTCATGGGAACTAACCCATGGTCTCTTAGTTGTTTTCATTTTATTTTTGTTCTTCAATAAAGTTCTCCCATGCTGTTTGTTCTCTAGTTTAACTTCTTAAATACCTGATGGTGCCTCATGATCTGTTGTTGTTTTAGAGAGAGTGTTTTAGCACCCTGAAACATGGCTAAGAAAATCCAAGGGAGCTACCCACTGCATCATATGGATAACATTTTGTTCCACTCACTCCCTTGGGTTACATATCTTGAACTTATGAAAAATTGAAATCGTATTTTACTTATTTGAACTTGGATACTACTGAATATGAGTAACCACCTAGTTCTCTTGCAGAGGATATATATATGGATGTTTGTGTTAAAGGTATAATAATTAAGGTAAGTGTTGTTATGCCTTTTACACTTATAATTACCCATTTAATTTCATTGTGAATTAAGTGTGGGGGACTTTCCCCTAACCTGCGAAAAATGTATATGATCTCCTACATGGGTGATTAGTTACTAGTATCTAGATATTTGAACATTTATTTTGAGTTGTTTTGTGAAACATTATTCCACCCACTGCATTCAATTACATTACGCTGCTGTTGCACATCATTGTTCATCATGCTACTTGTTAAATGTCATTGATAAAATCATTTGTCTTCTCACATTGATTGAAAGCATTTAAAGTTTAGGAATATAACTGAACTTGTTACTAGTGATTGTTGGTGGGGTTTGGAACGTCTGTTTTTGTTTGTCTGTGTTTTTATTTTCTTTTACTTTTTGTGTGGAAAATAAAATTTTTGAACCTCATTATTATGTATTTATATCCTTTTTAAGCTGAAATGCATATCTATTTTGAACATAAACTGTCTTCCACCTTAGAAATAAACATTGGGGACAATGTTGTGCTGTACATGTGGGAGAGAGGGTTTTTTTTAGTTTCATGTCAAATTCCCCCTTCTTGAACCCGACGTTTGTGTTGGTTTAAAAAAATGGTACAAATTTCCTTCAAAGGAATAAAACAAATAAAATTCTTTCAATACATTATGATCATTGGAGGTTCATTAGTAATTCAATTATGTACTTCTTAGTGTGGAATATCTCACTAGATGTTGAGAGTGGCATTCAGTCAGAAACTGTTAAGCATGAGTGATTGATGAGTGCAATTGTTTACTGTCTCTATGGATCAGTCTGTTTAGGAACTGGGGCTGGGAGTGTGAAAGGATAGGTTTTGTGGAATAAGGATCATGACATAGAGTAACTATAAGTTCTCAATAGAACCTAGGGGACTCACATTTTAAAAAAATATTCAATCACTTGAGGAAGTCAATATTATTAATTATTAATAAATTCCATTGTAACAGGTTTAAAATGATAAAATGGGATCCCACTGTGAGTATCTAAGACCAGATGCATTGGGTGCCTTTATGGGAAAAAATAATGCCAATTTAAATATTAATAAGCGTTATTCATAGTGCTCCTCTTATGGAATATGGTTGGGAAAGATTAAAATAATGTGCCCTGGTCAAAAATGAGCTCATTAAGGTGAAGGGAATTATGAAACCAAATAAAGAAGGGAGAAATTGACTAGGTAAATATTCACTTAAGTTTAATTAATAAAGTGACAAAATAAATGGACATTAATTTTTGGATCTTGGGGGAACGTGAGAATGGAAGGTGCCCTTTATTATGTTTTGAGTTCCACTTCATCTAATATTTCATCACTCCTTGAATTAGAACATGAATTGGAAGGTGACGTTGGATAGTTAATGAGTTCATATAGAAGGCCTAAAATACATGACAGTGTATGAATTTGTGAGGCTCTTGACTTTAAGTGGGTATTTTAAGCTAGGAAGGACACTATTTTTGAACACCTTGGAAAAGTAGGATCCACTGTTTTGTAGTGTTCCTCTGGCTATTAAAGTTTAATCTTGCACTTTTTGAGATGAACTTCACAAATCAACTTTCCATTAAAAATTTAAAGGCATGTACATGTTTGAGGAAACACACTTTTAAGTGTGGGGTAGCTTGATGTGGTAAATTTTTAATGATCTTTTCAACATACCTTTTTATATTTTTTGTTGACTTTTTTATATCAAACTGTTTCATTTTCTGTAATATTTATTAATTAGTGTATTTTTCTAAATTAAATTATAAATGATGTGTTTATGTGTTAAAAGTGTGGTTCTGATGTTTATTTTTATTGTTTTTCAATAATAAAATTAAGTTGTTATTTTTTTATTTCCTTTAATTAATTATTTTTGTAACAATATTTCAATACTTTTTAATTATTTAATTAAATTGATTAATTATGTATTCTTAAATAGTAAATAAATAAACATTGCATGTCAGTTTTTAACTCTTTTAATAATTTAATTAGTTGAACAATTTAATTTTATTCAATTGAGATTTCTTATTCTTTAATTTATTATTTAATTTAATAATTTGTTAATTAATTGTTTAATTAATTTAAACAAGTGACTTTAGTTATTTTTGATTATTTTAAATTAATTTTTTTTATAATTTTTAATACAAATAACTTCATTCTTTTAAATTAAGAATAATTAATTTTATTATTTAACTATGTCTTAGTTATTTAGTTTTTGATTTCATTCTATTTAATTTATTCAATTAATTCAATCTATTTTTTGGTTTTGTTAATGTTTTAATTTAATTTATTTGTTTTGTCTTGTTTTTTTTACTTGTAGGTGTTACTGTGTGCTATGGTTTCTTAATGGTCACGATGTTACTACTTCTCCATTCCCCCCTGCCACCGTTTCACAACTTCACGATGCCACTGTCTTGCCTCCAACCTGTCTCACCATTTCAAGAATGGTGGAACATCCCACATTCACTACTACTTGTTGTCTCACCTCAAATAGTGTCATCGTTCAATCATGGTTCCACTGTTCCTCTGCTTCCATCTCATCCACCCACACAACACCGTAAATCACCAATCAACAGCAGCACAATAACCATCAACGCAATAAGGAATTTCAAAAACTCAATAGCATAAATCAATAATTCAACAATGAATTTGAAAAGAAAATTTAGTGATTCCGAAAAAGTCAACATGCACATAAAACTGCAATTATCGAGATTTAGTTACCCATGTTGAATCTGGACCTCTTACTGGCTGCCACCGGAGAAGCTGGCTCCCCTACGCTGGAAACCACCATTACCCACCTCATATTGCACCACCACTATTCTGGCATCTCACTTCAAACCCTTCTTCACCTCACCTCAGCCCTCTTATCCCTAACTGAACCCTAACTCACCTCATTTTCCCCACTTTCTTCATGTCCAGCTGCACTCTCCTTAAACCCAGCTTCGCAACATAATCATTTTGCAAGCCTACACCACTAGTGAACCACCTGAACACCATGATCCTGATGCCTCACCATCATTGTACCGCCATGTTATTCCCCTCTCAATCCACCCAAACAGCCGCCTTCCCTCTCCTTGCATCGGATGAAGAATAACAGAACCGCCAGACCCCCTCCATTTTCACTTTTCTTCATTCTTTTTAGTTTTTTTAGTTTTTTCATTATAAGATATAATATATATATATATATATATTATTTGTTATATAAAATATAATAATTATAATAATAGGTAAACTATTAAAAGGATATATGTTTATATATATCATATATAGTATTAATTTATTATATAATAATATATGTTAAATAGATTAATTATTATATTAAGAATAGTATTAGGTATTATAAGATATATATTCTTGAAAGTATATTTATTTAGTACATATATATGTATTAGTAAGTATTTTTAAGATGTGGTATATATATTTATTTACATATTTGTTTCATTTTTTTTTGTATCTGACTCACAGGTGTTTTTTTTGCAGAGGGAAAATTGTGGCTCACCGCGTGCATACTAATCATTCAATTAGGAGAAACTACTCCAGTGTCCAGTGCGGGAGACGTGGAACTGTAAATGCTTCATCTAGAGACCTAGGAACACCTCGAGTGAGATTCTATAGACTTCAACTAGTTCATTAGCATTCATCATGAGAACAAGATCATTCAAACCTGGAGGGTAGGAGGCTGGATAGAGGGCCATTGATCTAGACTGGGGGAGTAGAGTAGGAGGAACATATAGCATCACAAAGGCTAAAATATTGGAGACATCATAGCACCAGATCAGAATTTTTTATTCCTTGATTCCCAGGGCAGTACATCGAGCGAACTCAAGCATCACTTCCACCTCATGTAGTAGGAATTACAGCTTTCGAAAGATCAATCAGGGAGATGAACATATTTTATTTTCCCTATGCTCTGTATTTATACAACATATTTCTACATGATCTTCACTGATTTTAATTTTATTTTTGCACTTAATCCAACCATTATGTCCTGCTAAACTCCTTTGGGGGTGGGGTAAGCTGGTTTTTTATATATTTTTTACTCTCATTCACGCGAAAAATCATATTCTTGAACGTCCCTCTCACTATTTGTGGAACATATTTTATTCCAAAACAACTAGGTTGAGTGAAAACCGATCCTAATTGAATCTTAATGAAAACTGTTTCAATCTAAGGGACATACCGACAAGTGAGTCATGCTCAAATGAGAGAGACAGACTATACTTAACTATCAAGTGGAGCCCAGTGACATATAGCTTATTAACTCTATTGGATTGAATGAATTTTACAGTCGAATAACTGTAAGGGTTATTTCATCGCAATCTAACAAGAAGACAAATCAAGAATGTTACGATAAGTGAAATCCATATTTCTTAAACATCAGTGCATGAAAGAGGCTAAGAAATATCAAATTGGGCGGTGGACATCTCCCTACTCATTTATTTTTTGTTTTCACCACAAGTTCATTATGGTCTAGTTTTCTCTGTTTCACTCACTAGTTCACCTCCACTTCCTCACACAAAGATTTTCACTTGTTCTAGTACCACCATTTGATTTATTTATTTATGTTTGTGTTTTTGTTTAGTTTATTTTCATTGATCCTCAAGCACAACATTATACCTCCATGTGGTTCAACCCTGTCTTCTACTATTCTAAGTAGTAACTTGGACATAAATTTAATATTTTCTCCCATGCCCAATGGTGTGCATGTGTGAAAGGATGAACTGATAATAAAGTAGAATAAAATACCATTATTAAATACATAGAAATGTATCTACTGATAATGGTGTCCTATTTAAAATAAATAGTGATTTAGTGTTATTAGTTAATATATGTATTGTTAAAATTTCAGTAAAAATGGAGAAAATACCCCCCCCCCCACTTTATTTATTTTGTAAGATGTGTCGTGGAATAATTATCCATTATTCTAAAACAGTCTCTAAACCTGCATTCATAGAATTAATATTTTCCTGAAATTGTTAACACATCCCCATAAATAGAAGACCCATACCAAGAAAATATAGTTATACACATTGAAAATTATAGGGATATATCTCTATTTATTTGTAATGGGATGAAATAAATCATTGAAATAAATACCACCCCTAATCACAATGAGTTGATATTCTTAATGGTTGATACCAAATATGGAATAATTTATACAATTACAGACTATATCTGAATAAGTATTACTTTACTAAAAAATTTAAGAGGTTTGATATTTGGTAGAAGGTCGAAAATTTCATTCCAAATGACTACCTAAATTCATTGAAAATTTTCCAAATGTGAGACCTTTTTCGATCCCCCAACCTAGGTTCCTCGATGGAGGAGTGACCCTTACTATTATCTACCAAATTCATATCAATTATTTTAATTTACATCATTCAATAACCACTTTCATTAATTAAATATTATGATATCTCTAATTTTGGACATTAATGAGGTGAAACTATGTATAGTTCATTATAAAATTTCGTGATTTATTGATTTGGTCAAAATTCATATTTCAACCCCTCGAGTTATTTAATAAATCTATGTAGTCATAAGAATTTTGTATTTAGGGAATCTATATCATCAAGGAATATAATATGGTTATATCTAGTATTTTTAAGTGAATCCTTATTAAAATTGACTTATTCTAAGTCATTTGAGTCTATACGACACATGGAATCCTTAAGAAGATGATATTTTTAATTTCATAAAGTAAAATATTACCCCATGCTTTAGCATTGCTCACAAAATATTTATGAAAAAATTACTATTCTCATTTCATGAATAGAAATATTTGTATCAAAAATACAATATTCGTAACAAAGACTCACACCACTACCATGCAGCGACTAATGTATAGATAGAGTCTTTCAATAAAACACAATAAAATATCATTTAGAATAGGTTGAATGATTATAAGAATTATTGGATTGATAAACAATTATTTTATATACTTTCTTATCACTCCATAACTCTTAATAACATGCATGTACAACTATACATTCTTGTTTGTGGGACATATATCATCCTTCACATTTAGTATTAATAACCTTCACTTTTAATTTCCATATGAATTGAGTTTTTTAAAGATGGTTTGACTCATATCTGACTGTAAAAAATTTGAATGGGGTGATGAGAAAATTTATTCCCTCTATATACCCAAATGGTTCATTACAATCAAATTTCTTGAGTTATTAAATCAATTTTTTTCTCCAATATTTTTGGAAAAGAGAATATGTGTTGCACCAGCGAACAACCCTGATAATAATAACATAACATTTACTCAAATGGATCCCACCGCATTATCACACTTTATATAGAGCATCTCACACTTACTAATTTTTTTTGGAAAGAAATTGTTTTTATAAGATCAAGGGGGTTCATAACATCTGTATCACATGTCGTAAAACTATGAAACAACAACCAATTAACATGACCTAAAAAAGATATTTTTCATATGATATAAAACAATAAAATAACTACCTGAATGATTTATATAAAACTACAAAAAACACTATGTTCAAATGATGTAAAGATATGGAACACCATTATAGATGAGAACTATTTAGTTATACGTCCATAAGAAATTATCACATGATATTAAACTACTAAATTTATGTTTATTGTTAAAAGGAGCTAAAATTCATTGAGTATAATATAATGCATTGAATAATTTACTTACAGGAGAGTAAATTTCACGTATGATCCCTACTAGTGTGTGAACTTATTCTGGAACCCAATAAAATAATAAAAATCTCCATTTTTTCAGATTCCTTTGTAATTGTATATTCTAATTTTTAGGTATCATTACTATGACACAATTATTTTCCCAGTACTATATTTAAGGAAAATATTAATGGTTCCATCTTGCACATAGTTATTTTCTCATGATCGTATACTAGGAATTAAATACACCATAGAAAACATATTAACCCATTATGGAGATCCAATTCTTCGGGGACACTATTGCTATTATCACAAGCAATTAGAATAAAACACTTGAATAATAAGAAACATATTTGTATTTATTATGGTTGTTTTATGATTTATAGTAATTATTATATTATATATTTCATGACCAATCACAATTCTATTGGTATTTCTCCTAGCACACATGCACTAATATTTTCATTTAGGTACACCTATACTTATCAAATGATGTTAAAATTCATAAGACATAATATAAAATTCATGAAATCATAATATTTATAGGATAACCTATTAGTGAGTCCTGTTTTACTTACATGAGATTCAATGATGTATTTGTTTCCTTAAGGGGAAAAAGATGAATTTAAATGATGTAATAATATCATCTAGAAGAGGGTTTCTATTACATCGGGTGTTGATAGTTATGGCCACACCGGAAGACAAAAATTTCCTAGTTTTTGAATCCAATGATAATAAATAACACATATATTATAACTATTTGTGACATAATTAGTGGTTCCATAGGATACATAGGGACACTATGATCACATATCTTAGGACCAACCACAAATTCTAATCACACCGACCTTTTTCATCGGGTCTAAGCCTTCACATATTATCATTTTGTTTTCTCTCCACCATTTTCCAAAAAAATGGGATTACCTTATTATTCAATAGAACCATATATATGAAATGTCTCGTACCTAAAGATTCATGTCGTATAGAACTCATATGTGTTCCCTCTATATCCATATTTCGTGACATTAGACTACATTTCATGAATATATTTATGTTAATCCTTAAATTTATTTGATATTTTCCTCCAATATGAATCAAAATCTCTATATGAAGGGTAAATAAATTTTACTGTACTCGAAATTTAGATTAATCCAAAAAATAAGGCAAGTACGATATTCTATCATAAGTTAGGATATAGATCATTTCTTGGCTCCAATCATAAACTGGGATTTCAAAACATTCCCCTTTACTTAATATTAGCAAGATATATGTAGAAAAAAATATATATATAAGAACAATGTGTAGCCTAATTACTATCATTATTGGATATGAAGTTATAACAATATAGCTTTTTCAATCACAATCCCTGATTATCATCACATTTCCCCTTGTTTCATTGTGTAAAATATCATGATATTTGGTCTATGATGCATGAATTTTAGTAGTTCAGAGTGTTCCATCCTAAAAAATCATAAACTAAATAGATCATTACATTAAATGGGGCGTAATTTCCCTTGTTAACAATAATGTTTTATTTATGATTCCCCATCATGTGACACCTTATCTCGGGAGGTATATGAAAATTAAATCCCTCCTAGGTAATGACCTGACCTTCATATGGATCATTATTAGAAATAAAATGTGTCTTAATTCCTATTTATATAGGTTACATACTCACATCGAAAAATTTGGACCTATTTTGATGTTCAAATCCAATTATATAAAAAAAAATATTTTCCTAAGACCTCATTAATTTACATAATGGTTTTATAATTGACATACTCTATGAAAATATTATCATATTTTATGCTAGAGCCATATCAACACACAACGTCTTCATATAAAATCCATAGTTGTATTGATATAAAATAAAAAAAAATTTGTCCCTAGTGCATGACCTTAAACTATGTATCATACCATCCCCATCATAAGATGTTAAACTACACCATCAACTTCTTTTTCAGATGCTATTAAATCACATGATATATGATCTACCATGCATGATTCTGCATACTAATTAAGATAGTCTACTAGTTAAAAATATGTTTATTGTGGGATATCCATATCCACATATTAGTTCCCAATGTATGTGATTATCTATATACTAATTTATAATATGAATAATACCATGATCATCTCATAATCACTACATCTATCTTGATTCATATTGTCACATGGCGTGATGAGAAACCTAGATATCATATCCTGGACCTCACCACAAATTCTAGTCAAATCCATCTATGCATCTCTAAATAAACCCCATCAACAAAGATAATGTATTTTATTATAGTTTCAAACTAGGAAAAAATAATATCAACTTATATATAAGGTAGATCTACAAAAATATCCATACATAATGGTCTCCATTATGTGATCCCTGTTATTATGTCATCTACATCATTGGTATTTGAAATTACATTAAATGATAGATGGTTCATCCTAAAAGACCAAAAATTGATTAGAGTGGTCTATTCCATAAGATATATATTTTATATGTATAATAAAAATCTACATAATACACACAACAAGTTATTAATAATCCATGAACCGATGATAATATATAATGTTACCCACTTTTTAGAGATCAATCCAGGTGATATGTCATCACCATTCACATCTGGTCTTCCATCATTATTCCAACACTAAGATGAATCTATTTTTATCTCACGATCAGGATATATGTGAAATATGTTATATAGTGTGACTCATTTTTCAACCGTAAAGTATAGAAATCCAATGTCTATATCACATGATTTTAAACAACACAACATTTGTCCCACTATGGACATCCATTAACTACTCACAATGTTTTTTCCCATTAGGACCAGTCATTCATAAATGACAACCAAACACATATTAGGTTACATGGAATTCAAGTTTTTAGAAATATCTCTACATTTGAATACAATAACTCATGTTCCAATGGATTATCTACTAGTGATTAGGATCATCTGTTAATTTTTTTTATTAACATATATTAAATAGGACATCACCCTCGATACAGTCCATTGAAATTCTTCTGGTTCGATTTCTATGCCAGGATAAAATAATACACTTCTACATATGAGTAAGATCTATGAATGTACTATTTTCTATAGGAACTATGTATTTTTTGATTCCAATTAAATTTGGATATATTGTGACATCTAAAACATATATTTTTCTTCCATTCACAAGTCATTATACATTTCTACTCCATTTTCATGGGCCATTATAATGAAACCAAGGTTAATCCAGGGATGTAAATTCTCCATTAATATCTATGTAGGTCTTTTTAACATAAAAAATAAATGATTCAAGTATTTTTAATTATAAAAAATATTCATTTTCATGGGTAATGTGCATATTCTACTCCTAAGTAAACAAATTATAACTCCTGTGACCTTAACACCAAGACATGATGATAAAATTATATTATTTATATACTATATTTGACAAAAAAATTGAAGACCTGAAAAATCCAATCCCATAATGTATATTTTGTTATAATGATTTCTAATGGTTTATATTTTCATTTCCTGTTAATATTAGAGTTTTAGACAATTAGGAAAACCCTTTTCAAAAAGAGTCTTAGGTTATTCTTATCAAATGTAAATTTTTACCACTATACGATGGAATTATTATTCCTCTATTACTCACAAAAATAATATTATCCAAATGAAAAATGGTATTCATTCAATTATTAAATATCATAACCAAAGATAATATTCATGATTTTTTTTACTCATTCGTAAGAACTGTGAGACACATCTTAAAATATGGAAAAAAAATCATAGTATTGGATATAAAAATAATGGAACCCCCATTAGTACTCTAGAAGGAATTAAAACCAAAAAAAATAATTTTAATGTTTTGATAATAAAATTTCGACAAATTAAGGATGTCATTACCACATGTGGAAAATAAATTGTTACTAAATGTAAACATATTAAACCACTAGTATGTGAGAAAAAACATTGAATGCATCTTGAGGAATCATTTTCATACCCCGTGTTTAATCTCTTATAAACACTATCAATAGGTGTAACCCAACAGGTTATTCCCATTATTTTCCATCTGAATACCAAATAATTACTTAATTAATATTGAGATATATATCAATGGAAAAAAACCATCAACTATAATGTTCATGTTCTATATAATGAAATAAAATATTATCCTTCAACAATTGATAGTAAAAACATTTAAAATCATAGAAATTTGTTTTCATAAAAATATATAGAAACATTATTTTCTTTAAAGAAGAATTTAAAATAAAAAATGCACCGAAACAAAATTAGGATATTATTTTAAAACTGAGAAAATAATTATAATGAAGTTTTGATAAAATAATAATTCATTTGGTGGATGTAAATTGAGGTCATGTAGAAATAATTAAAAAAACATTCTTCATTACCTTTGAAATGAATGTCAAAATGATTCATATATATAATTAAAATTCATCTCAGAAAATTCTATAAATAATTTAATGTTTAATAAAAAAAGTTACATAATTATTTATTTGAGTTTAAATACTTTTTTTAAAAAAATATTTTAATGAACAAGAATGTAGAGGGAAATGAGTTCAATGTACAACTTTTAATATTTTAAATAAGGTTTTAGTGAAATAACTCGTAAAAATTCAGTAGCATTTGATAAATATCAAAATTAGGGGATAAAAATTTAAATAATATTTTTAAATATATACTTCATAAAATTAATTATATGAGACATCTATGTGGTATTTTATACACCAAGAAACTAAAATTGAGGGGAAACTGGAATAAGTCTCTAAGAACATAAACTGAGAGGAGAAATCCCTTACCTAGGGTCTCAAATAATTTCATATTTTATGTATCTCATGAATAAGAAAATTAATATTAAAAAGTTTAATGATTTAAATACATTTTACCCTTTATCATTTTTCCTTTTAATTATATCATTAAAATGTTTCATTTAGTAACTAAATAATATTAGTTCACATAGATCATTCGTTTCATAATAACCAAAACTGCATCAGTTACATAGTAATGGAAAGATTATTTTGATAATATTTCTATAAGAATATAATATATTATTTAATATAGTATATATCATTACATAAAAAATACTACAAAATAGGTTGCTTAAAAATTACTTTTTTATTTTTTTCCTCGATTAGTTTGTTTTTGTGATTTAAAATAACCATTGGTGTTTACATTTAATTAAATTTTTATAATGGATTTATATTTATTAAAAAAATTAAATAATAATAAATTAAAAATTATTATATAATGTTACCATTATATAATTTATCATAATCATTAGGGACATAAATATTATATCATCATTCATATATGTGGTAAAAACATATCCAAACAAGATAATATTTTCCTAGCTGTTAGAGAGATAATGTTTTTCGTGATTATACTGTTATTCTTAAAGATACGTAATTTAGATAATATTTTATTAATTTTATAAATTAAATTCATGAATTGGTATATAATTGAAAAAATATAATGAATGATAAGAGGTTATTACAATAATATTTCTTGGTAATCACATTTATAGGGTTGAATCATTATGATGATCATTTTTATTATCATTAATATAATAACCAAAAAATATTTAACAAAGTTAAATAATGAGAATAATATTTTATTTATTTTTTTCTTTTCAATCTTAAAACTATATATGTATATTGGTAATGAAAAATGTATCATATTATTTAATCGAGGCTTAAATCGACACATACAGATGAGCAATTATTCCACATATAAATTGTTGGGAGGGAAGAAATTTGGGAAATATTTTATCTTTAAATAAAAATAATTATTTCAAAAAAATATTATATATATTCATTAGAGATATAATTATAACCATCAGTGCGGTGTGGTAAGGAAAAAACGAATTTATTTCATTATTGATGTAGTAGTCCACATGTACGGATGAATGTCATTTTCATGTTACATTGAATTGAATAGAGAAAGAAATCATTATTAAATCCACATAACATAATTTTATAATATTTAAAATTCATATTTAATTCTATTAGGATGTTTACAACATATTATAAAGAGGAAAAATAATAATTAGACTTGAATTTATTTTGTTTAAACTTATAACTCCTCACTGGATATCTTCCTTTAACTTTAACCTTAATCTCAGATGTGTAGTTATTTTTCAAAATATGACATCTAGGACATGGTAAGGACAATTTATATGATATTTTATTAGATATATACCCGGATAATGTGATCAACGTGTGATAAGATGTGATTATTGGAGGTATTGTTAAATAAATGAGTAGATTATCACAATTATAAATACCCTTGGTATTAAAATTTAATATAGTCATTTTAATTGAAAATTTCCAATAATAGAGGTATATTTACTGATAATGTGAGTTATTGTAGAAATACACTCTCCCATTCAAATTTTGAAAAAGTAGTGATACTTCAAGCCCTATCACTTTTTTAGTTCCATCGTAATCATTTTTAACCCTTATCACTGGGAAAAAAAATCAGTTTGGAAATTTTTCATGGGGACTAAAAAATGAATCTTATGAACTGATTTGAAACAAATTATTCTATGATTTGAATCCAAAATTAAAATAAAATCAATTCATATAAGTTTTAATTTTTGTTAATATAAATTGTAATATAATGAGAAAATATATTTTTTGAAAACTTATTTTTTAATATAAATATTAATATACCACAAAATAATGAATTGAATTAATCTATACAATATTTATTGTTCTATTAATTCAAAAGGAAGAGTTATAGAACATAAAATAAAATTCCAAAATGAATTTATCATATAAAATACCAAATTTAATAAAATGATTAAAAATGTTTCATATTATAAAAAAACATTACATGTCTCTGAAAATATAAAACATATATATCTAAAATCAATATAATATTTAAAAATTAAATATTATACATTTTAAAAATAAATATTTTATATAAAAAGGTTTCATAAATAGTAAATTTTTTCATATATCACGATAATATGAAAATGTAAAAGTATTCTCGATAATGAGATTTTCACTATTCACATAAAAATAAACTATTTCAAAAAATTCATAAAAAATCACTGTGAGCTAATTTGGAAATTGTCAATTTAAAAATTAATTTAATTTAATAAAAGAAAAATTATACGATTCTTAATTTTTTAGATGAAATATCATATATGAATAAAAACCCTTTTATAGAAAAATGTCCTTTTAAATAATAAATGTTCTTAATAATATTTCATAGTAGTTTTTAATTAAATGAGGGTTAATATGTTATTTCACACATTGAAATAATACATATCATTATAATAACATTTTGGAAGGGGTAGGCTTAATATGAATGGATAAAATACACCACACGTTATAGTCAGTTCCATTAAAAATCCTTTTTAACATTAAATCATATTATTTATTTATCTTCCCAATGTAAGAATTTTTAATTTATTTTTATAACTTTATTTAATAGAGGTTTTATTATTTTTCTTTTTTATTAATATTTTTAATCTAATATGTCATTAATCAATTTATTCTAGGGTTTTTTGTAGCATAAACTTTCGATAATAGTATTAGTTAAAGGAAAATAAATTCTAACTTGGTGGGGTGTTTCGTTTCCCTCCCTCCAAACCTTAAATAATTATTACCACATAAATTTAATTTCATCTTATAAAAATTATTGTATCTTGAAATAATATTTAGATGTATATATTTTCAGGACAATAAATGTCTATGTAACTGTTAGAAAATATATCATTTCATTAATAAATAATTTAAAAACCGTGAATATATCGTTATAAGGTTTCTACGATTGAACGAGATTCCAAAATATTACCTTGATATCAGAGATATACATTCCACATAAGAATAAATAGATTTATCTTTTTATTTTTTGCATTGGGTAATTTTATTACCATTGAGGTAGAGATTATGTTAAAATATACTTACTTGATCTCTTCCATTATGTAACCACAGTTTCATACTTTTGTTATCTTTTAAACCTTTCTCATTCTCTCATTTATGTCATATTATAAATTATGCAAAATAAAGTTGAATTTTTATTTCCCTAATAACTAAAATTTACTTTTATATGATCATATGATCCACCAAGGGGATTTCAATTTATTCCTCCTTTCTCGTACCATTTACTAACAGGATTATTATCACAAAGTAAATATAATACTTAAAATGAATAAATAATAATAATAATAATAAAATTAATATGAAAAAAATTAATTGAAACAGTGAAATATTAATATATATTTTCCAAAATTAAAAAATATATCTCTCTAAATACACATTGAGAAATTTGAAAACTAAAAAACTATATGATTTGAAGACATATTCTTCAGATATTAAATTCTAATTTATATCTAAAAAAATTAATCCCCTTGAAATTGATGTATAAAAATTATTTAGACCATAATAATTTATTCTCCACAATATTATCATATTTTCCATAAATAATTTAAATCACCATGAGATAAAGCCACAAAAAATCATATATGCTTCCAAAATTTAACATAACATTTTTTCATAAAATAACATAAAATCTTTTGACATAAATCTAGTATCTTCTGATACAATTTTGTTTACATTAATAATATAAAATCCCCAATATATTATACATATTAAAATTTAATTTTAATCAATTATTCCCAAAATCACTATTTGGACATAAATTTATATGAATATATTCAACAAATGATCCTAATTGTTTTTGAAAATAACCAAAATTTTAACATCATCACATATTACATCCCATATGGTAATCAATCCCATAATCATGTATTATTCATTAAACATAATATTCAATTCCTAAGATATTGTTAACTACGTTTGAGTAAAATCACATGAGGATTCAAAAGGGTATCTGTACTTTTGAAATTATGAACCTCCATAAATTTATTAGTAATTAACAAAAAATAATACTTCATCATTAATCATTATTCCTTATATATATATTCTTCGATCATTTAACCTCTTATATAAACATATAAAATATATTTTTTGTCTCATTCCATAATACATCCTTGCAGTAATAAAAATATGTATCTTGTGGTGAGACTTAGTAATGTGAATATAATAACATTTCATTGTTAAAAAATATGAAAAAATCTCAAAATAATTCATAATATTTATATTTTATTCAAATTTTCTTCATATTAAATATTTTAAATTGATAAACCATAATTCATATGATCTTTTTTATCAACATCAAGTGTATTTTACATTGTGAATAAATTTAAAAAATTATCATACTCCAAAAATTTAAAACAATAAATTATTAGTGATACCATAGTAACAAATTTATTCTCTCCTATTGACAATACTATTCATTATTCTTTGGTAGTTTATTTCTCTATGAATTTTTTTATACATATAAAATATCTTTAGGTTGTTTATAGAAATGTACCATGAGTATTATTTAATTATTATTTATATATTGAAAGTAAAATCTTATTTTTCAAATAATCGAATTTATCACTTGAAAATCAATGAATCACCATTTTCTCTAGGTTTTTAGTTTGTAAATTAATTTATTCCAAAATTGATAATCCTAACATGATATTGGTTGTCAGGAAAAACATTAATTTTTCTTACACTGAATCCTATCTTGTATAGTAAGTCATTTTGATGACCAAAACATCTTCCTTTCACACTCATTAAAATTTGGTTTCTCTAGGTTCCAACTATTCACCAAAAAAAGGTTTTTAACAATTGACCTCATTATTACACATTACATCATAATTTATTAGATAGAAGTAATAAAAATAAAATCCAATAAACCGATAAGTATAGTTTAGGTACATAAAATAACACCATTAATGATCGAATATATAATTTTTATTGAAAAACATATTCAACATGGTCATAAAATTATTCTCAATTAACACTAAATGGGAAAACCTAGGGACATGCATAAGAATTGGGAGATTTATAAAGACCAGTAATGGAATTAAAAATGATTAAAATAAATTAATTAACACATTTTTAAAAATATATATATCAATGGGGGTTAAAATATTGAGAATAATAAACATGAAAAATGAGGCATGATATTGCATGATATCATATAGGGAACATGAAATATGTGGCTAAAAGATAAATTAATTCATCAAAAAAACATGTCAAGGCTAAATTAAAGGAAAACAAGACGAAAAAGGTCACATTAGGGATTAGGTTCATTGGAGTGTTATATAATTCGGGGAACACATGTCACATTCATTTCAATCTCATTATTAAGTGTGATGCATATATTATAAAACATGGAATAATTTTTAATCACTTTTTCATCCATGATAAAGGTGTGTGGAATGAATAAATGTAATTTAAAAAACAATAAAGTATAAGTCAACATAGTCAAACACCATTTATATGAATGGGTCATGGTATTCACTACACAATTGTTTTGGCTTGGAAAATCATTTGTGAAATTTCTATAGCATAACGATGTCAATTGAAGATTCCTAAAATGTGTTGATCAGAGAAAAAGAAATATATCGTTATTTGTAAATCACATGTACAATAATAGATTCATGTAAAAACATATTCAAAAACTATTAATTTAAAATATAAGAAATAAGATAATGATGAAATATCAATAAAGAGGAGAAGGATATGATCCCTTACCTTATGTTTTTGATTCCAAATGCATGGAGGAGATTACTTATAGATTGGGGGAACCATGTGAGGTCTCTATAAAATAGTGGTTAGATTAAATATGTACTTCAATGATTTTGAGTTATGTGCAATGGGAGTTTATTTGGGTTTATATAGGAATTCAATGAGGAATTTTATAACGTTTATAAAAAAATAGGATTTGAACTCTATATAATAAAATAACCAAAAACACAGAATTATAATTATTATTTCAAATGATAGATAAAAAATAGGGGTGGTTTTGATTTTTTTAAAGCTAATGTCATACCGCATGAAAATATTACCCTTAGTGATGTAGAGGTGAGCGACACTCTTAAATTTTTGTTTTGAAAAAACATTCTAATAAATTACAGGTTTAATAGGATTTATAAAGTCTTTATAAAATTAATCAAATATATTAAATATTACATTATTTTAAGTTGAAAACATATATTTTTTCCTTTATACACATTATATTATTTAATACATTATTTCTCGGTCATTATGATGTTATAATACGCAGAGTATATTTTTATATAGAATTTACTTTTTACCTAAAAATTCAATTATCTAAAGGAATTATGAAAAACAACCATTTGATAATTTATAAATTTTTTCACATAAATAAACTTCATATAATATTACTAAATTTTTATATATGTGAAAATTCATATATAAATAATAAACAATTATTTATAAATGTTTGGTTTTTTGAAAATAAAAGTTTTCAAACCCTTATAAAAATTACATTACACATCATAAAAATTATATGACCATTAATATTTAATAAAAAATATTTAATAATAATATTTTAATAAACATTATTCTTTTCAAAAATACATTAAATAATGAGAAACACACTTTTACTGAATTAGAATATTAATTGAAAATACTTTCATTATTTTTTTTAGAAAAATCATGTTCATTTATAAAGTAACTATAAAAAAATTAAAATATAATTATTATTGTATAAAATATGTATATTAATATTATTAGGTTATTGATACATATCCCATTAAAACAATAGTAAATTTATATAAGGTTATGATGTGAGATGGTGAGATTTTCATGGGGTGGTTCAATGTATATGGTTAGGGTCGTGATCTCAATGAGCTTAATATTCTCCCATTAACGGTATCAATCATTATTAATTTCATTGGTCTCATATTGAGATTAATCAATGGAAAATTCCAAAGAATATATCTTCCATGGAATCTCTAATAAATTGGATTTATAGGGTATGATCCAGCTGGTTGATTCGGTCACTTCGTTTTTTTATGTCTATCAGATTTTTTAAAACTATATATTTATACTAATCATACAATCATAATTTAGTTACAATATTATCTAATATTAAGATTCTTTATTGTATTTTATTTACGATATGATATAATAAACCAAAATATGTTCATGTTTTTTATAACAATAATATATAATAAGACATTTAATTAAATTTCATGGGGAATTTTATTTATAATTGTCTTTGTTGTTACATTATTCTCCCTTCTTAAATTTCACCCATGAAATATTAATTTCACACAGTAATATAGATGAGGGAAATTCTAATTCATCACTTCCTCTAGTCAAATGTCACTATGACCAAGTGAATTGTCTTATTTCGTAGAACTTTGTTTATATGAACTATGGCCTTCACCAGTTTCCCTTATATGGGAAATCAATCTCCAATGGTACAACCCCCAAATTGAGTTCGTGTGAGGGGTCCGGTATATACGTCCTCAAGAGTGATACAAGGAATTCTTCATGTACATGAGATATGTGACCTTTCTGATGTGATCAATGATCTCAAAGGGTCTAATGTATCATGAAATAAGATTTCCATTTTCACATATATCATTAATTTCTTTATTAGTTTTATATTGATCTATACCATGTCTCTAACCTAAAAATCTAGGTGTCTTTGATGATTTTCATCTTATATATTCTGTAAACCGTATGCATCCATGATGTGCTTATGAATGGTATTGACATTTTCCATAATATTATTGACCATTATAGGACCTAGTAGTTTATGGTCCCCAACATCATTCTAGCAGTCATGTGTTCTAAACATCATACTATAAACGGATTAATATAAAACCATTTAAATCCTTCAGTGGTAAATTTTTTAGTGAGAACACAACTGGAGGATTATGATGGTCCCATCCTCCTTTGTATTTAATTAAAATTTCTTTCAACATTCCCTCAAGTTTATGGATATTTTTCATAGAATGGTTCATGGTTTGAGGGTGAAAATTCATGTGGTTATTCACCTCAATATTTACAGCATGTTGGATACCATTATAGATTGTAGAGGTGAAGATTATATCTCGTTCAAATACCATCAATAATGGTGCTCCATGAAACCTCACCACTTATATAATGTATAAACGTTCATTTTTATCAAGTGAGAATTCATTTTGAATAAAAATGAAGTGTGTAGTAATTGGAATATGATACACCAAAATCCAAAAAACATTATTTCTTCTTGATGTATTTTGAAGACTATGGAAAATAACATGGGAGATTTTTTCCATTTCCATGTAAGTATGGGTAATGGACCCATTGTCCCTTTGGAATATTTCCTTTCCTCTTTCACTTGCTGATATAAAAGACATCATGATTTATATTCCATGACAACCTTCTTTATATTGGCCCAACGATACTGCTCTTAGATATGTAGCTAAATATTTTTTATTCTTCTTTGGATTAATAATGTTGAGCTATGTTTATCATTAAAATTATCCTTCATTAACTAGATATTTTATGGTACCCATATTTGTGACCCAAATCTCCCAACTCATTATTCATTAATAATGAAATTTGAGGATATGTATTTTCGGATAGGTTCCAATTTCTCCTAAGTAACCACATCATCCCTTTGAGAGTTATTTACCCCCTTCATAGTGGAAATTTTAGAGATAATTTGTGGATGGATTGATGGTATTCTTTCCTAGTTTATTTCCATGTCTTTTATATTCAAATATAATATGATCGAATGCTTCTAATTCATCATATATGATAAAGGTTTTGGATTCTTTCTACACTATGGCTCTGGAAAATTATTTTGACTCCCATGATTTTAGTGGATTGAGGAGTCTGGTTATTTAATCAATTATAACCATATTCTTTAGATCTTATTCATCTATTTATATGTGATTATATACTCTAGGATCTTATAATCCATATAAATTTGAAAATTCTTTTGAAATAGATAACGATGTTATATTTTCAATGAAAATATCACTCTAAATAACACTAGATCATGTTCTTCGTAGTTATTTCAATGAAAATTCAATTTATTTGGGATATAGGATATAACATTGTAATTATGGATTAACACACAACCCAAACACTTCTTTGATGGTTCACTAAATTCAATGAAATGTTCCCCACCTGATTGTAGTGTGAGTATAGGTGCATTTATAAAAAAACATTAGACTCCTTGTAGACCCTTCTACATTCACCATTCCATGAAAACTAGACACCCTTTCAAATTTTCATGGTTATATTGTTGGAAAATCATGAGAACAATCCCTCAAATAAATTATATTTCGCTAAAAATCATTCAAAACAATTGATATATGTCATAGATGATAGCCACGTTCATCCTTTAATTGATTAATTCATTAAAGGGTCCACAGATATCCCATTTATTATTATATTATGCTCATATAATGTGACTTCCCTCAACTCACATTTTTTATTATTAGGATAAATAACTCATTCCATGTGGTCTCTATTACTGTTCTCAGATAGTCATCATGATCCTCCTAGATTTTGGGGTATATTATAATTTAATCAATAAATAACCAAAATATGTCAAGATAATATATAAATAGTCTATTCTTCAGGTACATGATGATTTCTAGAGAAATAGTGAGTTGAAATGTTATTACTACAAACTCGAAGTGAGTGTACCACATATGAAAAGTAGTATTGGGGAAATCCTTATTCTTCATAATAACTTTGTAATACCACAACCCTAGATCCACCTAGAATAATTCTTGTGATCCAATTTTTGAATGAAAAATTCTTCAAACTATTGTAGAGGGTGCTTTTTCTTTATTGTGATATTGTTCATCTCATTTTAATTAATTTTAAAATATTGTTTGACCATTATTAATCTTGATGAAGATGACTAATAAATACCAAGGTTAAGCACTTTGGTGTAAAAAACCCATTTTCCAGGTTATCCAATAGTTCTTTATTTAGATTCTAATGTTCCATAACAGCTATCAAATATATAATCATGGATAATGGAAAGACCTCAGGTATAAGATCAATTAAAAATTTTACCTCTTGGCTAAGAGGGAGACAATGATATTCATTGGGGAACACTTCATAATAATCCCTATAAATGGGAATATATTCATGAATGATCCATTCCTTAGTCTAAATAATTTTATATAGATATTATTTTTCATAAGGAAATAACATCTATTCTTGAGATGTTGCTTCCAAATAAGAGTCATCCATTTCCTTTCATTTGTAATGAATCATAGTATGATCAATGATACATAGATTTATTTCTTTTGCATGGAAATTGTTTTTGGATCAGTATTGGAAAATACAATTCATGGCCAGAATAGATTCAAAGTAAAAAAAAGGGGAGTATCATTAGTTTTTATGGGATGTTTGTCCAACATGATTTGACATGGGAGGAGTAGTGTACTCAGGATGCAATTATCTCCCCATTTTTTTCACGGATATCTATACTTACATGATTTTTGGTGGTGTTTTAATAGATATAATAATATTTCATGATATGAAGGAATGTGTATAACCATAATAAAAAATAAAATTTTCTATTCTTGAAGGAATATCTGGTGAAACTGTCATAGATTTGTTGTCAAAATCCACCCTAGCAGTCATGATAGCGTAATCCATCCCATGCTTCTTGTACGGTTTTTGGTATTCTTTGATGATAATTATTTTAGTTAAATGGTTTGAAAAGTTTATTGGTTACATTTTGTTGAGACAATAAAAAATGCATTGTGGGTTGATAGAAGCATTCATTTCCACTATCGTATTAGTGGGATCCTGAAATCATAAATCATTATCTAAGGGTCATTCCTTTATGCACATAGAGTATTTTTGAGTTCCCATTAGTCAATCTATGAGTTTCTTTTTTCCATACATTTTCTATGTGGTATGTTAAAATTTCATATCACTATTACATTTATCAAGCAGATCACCATAGTTATCTGTAATTTCTTTTTTTTATCACCAAGATACAACTAGGAATTTTTAATCTTCATGTTGACTATAAAGGAACGTCATACAATTTTCTCATATCTATCGTAGTCATAGTACACCATGGATTTTTATATACCTTGTTTTAAAGAACCAAAAAGTGGTCAACCTTAAAATAGGGGGTAATGAAAAAACAATATGTGTATCATGAAATACTTATGAGGTTTTCTCATAAACCGAATACATTTTTTGTCTTTTTTTCATTAGGTCAAGGAAATACCTTCCAATTTTTTGTTTGATTGTGAAATGAAAATATTTATCAAAAAAACATTTTCTAGGATTCCTTCCAACCCATCACACATATCTATTCCACATTGTTTTTATGGTTTTTATCAATTTACACCATTGAAAAGCTTCTCCATCCGTGCAATAAAAATTCAATTGAACCTTCTATTGATCTGAACATTGATGGATAAATACTGTATTTTCAATGTAATTGATACATTGATCATGATTAAGGGATCGGTTATCTGTAGATAGTTTGGGTACATTGTCGTATAATGGTGAAAATTGAGATATTTTTATTCATAGGGGGAATTGGGAGCTCTTCCAAATCATGGTTTCTATTCAGATCCCAATTCAACTGAGAGAGTAGCATAAAAAATATTTCTATTCCCTCTCTATTTACCTATGGAATCTCATTGGGGAGTTAATCAAATTCCACTTCAAATTGGTTTTAGACCCCATTCCTTTTATTTTTTCCATTGTATAAAATGAATTTATATATATTTATGAGTATTTTTAAACAAATATACACATAAACAATAATAAAAATATATTAAAGATTTAACATATAAATAACGTAAATTTGATTTTCTTATGGATTTCTAGGTTTCAATATTTATTATCCATGAACTATTTCTAATCATTGATACTTATGGTCATTTGTTGTTCCCTTAATAATGGTTAATAATGATCTTTGGAACTTAAAAAACCATATCCCTTTGTATTTCAAAACCAGGTGTCTGGAAAGTCCTATTATCATGCATTAGTTCCTAGTTGACTCCTACACGATGTAGAGTTTTTTTTATTTTACCCATATTCACATCTATTCCACAGTCACATTTTTTTACAGTATATTGGAAGGGGTGAATTTTACAGATAAATCGCTTACTTTATATAATCCAAAATTTAGAGATGTTTTCTTATACTTCATTTTATCCTCACAATTTTTTCTATTTTCTTCTAATCCTAATCCAAAGAATAACTGTAATTTTTATTTGATACCAAGTATGGAAACCCTTCTATTCATTACACAATAATTAAATATTTATTACATAAAATAATCATTAATAGAACTCAAAAGATTGATATCTTTAGTGTCTATTTGAATTCAGTAAATTACATAACAACATAAAATTAATAATACATAATAATTACTGAAAACATATTTGACATTATAATAACATTCCCTTGTACATAATGTTTCATGGGAAAACCTGGGGACATAATAAGAAAGTGGTGAACTATAAATCAAGGGAAGGGAATTGAATGTGGCATAACAGTAAGAAATTAATATGTGTTAAATATTAGGAATATCCATGGGGCATAAAAGTAGTGACAATGACAAACATTAACAATGAGACATGATATATCATGTCTATATAAATGTAAAATTATAAATGTGGAAAAAACATAAAACATTACATCATAAGGATAAATCTTGGATAACTGCCAATACATCATGATATAGAAAGTCCCATGATGGATTAGAAAAAATCATCAATCAATTGTATGACGTCTCATTAGATTAAAATATGGCCAAATGAAATAGAGCGCTATATAATTTTGGGCAGACTAGTCACATTAATTTCCTTCTCATGCTTATGTGTTAAATAGAAATCATAAAAAACCTAATCACATTTCAAAAAAATTTATTCCAAGATCAAGGAATGTGGAATAAATTCATTTATGTCCCCAATCAATGAATTGTAATTGTATCAAGGTTACCACCACTGATCTGAAATGTGCATTGTATCCACTACACAACTATTTTAGTGAAGTGAAATTTGATTGTTTGTTGGTTTATATATGAATTTAGTGGGGAATTAATTATAATTTTTCAAACATAGGTTTTGAATATATATAATAAAATAAGAAAATCTATAAACCTTACCATGGTTTTCTCCCAAAGGTTCATAGAAGGAGAGGTGGTTTTAATTATTTTATACGAACAATAGACGAAATTATTAAAACTATACACCTGGTGATGTTGTGTTGGGTTGCACTCTTAATTAAATCATTTAATAACCTGAAAATATATTATTCGTTTTTGAGGATTCAAAGTGACATTAAAAAATAAATTAAATAAAATTAATATGAATTTATTTTAAAATGTAATCAAATATTTGGTCATGGGAAACCATTATAGTAACTATTATATCGTTTTATGGTCATTATTATGACATGATACACACTATATATATAAAACATATTATATTTTTACATGAAAATTAAAAATTCTCAGAACATAATGAAAAATTCCCCATTGGATAATTTCTATGTTGGTATTCAAAAATTAATATTCATTTTACCTATTTATTTTTATAAATATGGGAATATTCACTTCAGAAAAATCTATATTTATTTATAAATGTGGGTTTTTTAATAACAATTGTTTTCAAACCCTTATAAATAATATATTTTTTATACAAAATAAATGATCCTTTATATTCAAAAAAAATTATTTTATAATAATATTATATTAATAAATTAATTAAATCATTGTAGAGTCCAATAATATCAGCAATGAAAATGTAAATAATCCCACATATCCAACAGGGAAAATTGGAATTCAAATTTGAGATGAAATTTATGGAATTCATGTTTTCCCAACGAATTTAGCATGGATGCATACCGATTATAGGTAATGGTTTGTGAAAGTCACAAAACATGAACCAGCGGTAAGCGGATGACCTATGGTGCACTAGACCATGAGGCATTGGCTAGAGAATGATTTTATTTACAGTGAATTTCCACCTATGAACCAAAGCCTCCGATAACTATTTTCGCTGGAGAAAATCTGAGGGAAGTATGCCATGCATACCATCCTTGCGAACTGAGTAGTTCTTGGATGAGGAGTAATTGGAGGTTACTTACAAATCACACCTCCACAAATCGTGGTTGGATGAGTCATCCATGTACAATATTTCCACGAAGGGATTCCACAAATGGTGCTACACAAACAACATATATAGCTTCCCCAATACTCTATAAAAGGGACACTAGGCAAATCAAAAAAAATGGAGACAAAAGTTAGGGAGAGAACTCTGGGATGGGAAAAAATATGAAGAACATAGAGGGTGCAGAAGAAACTTCTCTCACACCCAAAGTAGTTTGCGGGACTCCATCATGCAATGAAAGCAGTTCGTGGATTCCATCCCATGAACCATAAGCAGTTCATAGAATCTATCCCACTAACCATATATAGATGTGAGTTTTCACATTTTTCCACATGCACCATATTTCTAAGACCCTCTGTATCCAACTAGTGAACCTATAAAATATATAATTAAAATAGTTCACTGATGCCCATATGCGGAAGATGGTTCACTAAAGGAAATATTTAGAAGATAGTTCGTGGATGCCCATATGTGGATGAAGTTTTGTGGATTCCCAAACACAGAATATAGTTTGTGGGTGCCCATTTGTGAAAGATAGTATGAGGAAACCCAATCTGGAAGACCCCTCCCATAAATCTCCTTTGCGTACAATTGTATGCAGCCAACACCTCGAGGTACCATCCAAGAAGCAAGCTCTTACATGACCAGGTCTTTGTGTAAACCAGTTCGCTCCCACAAGTCCATACCACAGTCGTTGCACCCCTCCACCCCCGCTTGGGTTCAATTCCCATCAGTGATTCCGTAACTCATAGTCGGTCCCTTTTCAAGCATCATTGACCCCCATGAACAATGGAGAGTCTCACATTGAAATTTTTGGGCCAAGTTGATGACATTTTTTAATGTGCCCTTTTGCCGACCATATATCCATCCTGTAAATACCATGAGAAGATACATTCCCCATGCACCTCCTGAAAAATCTATCACCTACATCACATGCCAGGTTAGTCCCAAACTCCATGGATAATCACAGCCTGAACATTTCATTATTTCTTGAACACATCCTTTCCATCCATCAAACATTGTGTCACTAGTGATTTCTGATCCTCATAAACCTCCATGGACATCAAAAGAGTATGGATAGTGTCTTGAGGACACTTCGGTTTGAATATGCACATCATTCCCATGTGGCTCTGCATATGTTTCCCACAAAAATGGATTATCATCCAGAGAAAAATTCATCCACAGGAGAGTCATTTCATACCTATATACGCCTCAATGGAATCTGTGCCTGATATCATTTCTCTTGATACAAGAATCCTTAAAGTCCCAGTTTACAGTATTCTTCCCTTTCATGTTCAAGGCATGTCAGAACATTCCATCCCAATTATCCTATTGCTAATCGTGGGTTTCTAATTGAGAAGTCCAAACACTATGATTAAAAACACTGAGTTATCATCCTATCCACATGATGTTAAACTATATGGTAATAGTCTAATTAATATTAAGTTAAACTGAGATGCCATCATACAACCTATATGATATTAAATTTTGGTATGCTGGGTGATTTTATATCTTCATAGAACTCCCAAATCATCAAAAAAGTAAGGAAAATGTCTTGCAGACACCTCTGCTTGACAATGCACATCATGCCCTAGTGGCTCTGCATATGTTTCACACAAAATGGACTGGAAATAAGAGAAAACAATTTCCTCAGGAGAGTCCTTTCTTACCTCTATATGCCTCAATGGTGTCCATTCTCCATATCATTTCCCCTGATATGAGATCCTCCATAACTATGGTTTTCATGTTCTTTACCTCTCATGTTCAAGGCATGTGAGAACATCCCAACATGATTATCCTCATGTTAATCATCATCCAAGCTATATGAAATTAAACTGTAGTATAATGGGTGACTTCGGATCTTCATAAACATCATCATCCATCGAAGATGTAAGTCTACTGTCTTGAGGACGCCTCTACTTGAAAATGCACATCATGCCCTTGTGTCTCTACAAATGTATCCCATAAAAATGGCATGTCAAAAAGAGAAAAAATAAACCTCACGGTATTACTTTCCTACCTCTGTATACCTCAATGGATTCCATGCCCCCATATCATTTTTTTCCCGATCTGAGATTTTCTAGAACCATGGTTTTCATGTTCCTTCCCTCTCATGCTCGAGGCATGTCAGAACTTACCAACATGATTATCCTCCAGTTAATCATGGTTAATATAGAAAGTGGTCCACATCTCATGACCCTAAACTACAAGACCCCAAATCCTCCTAACCACACGACATTAAACTGTATGTTAATGGTCTAATCTGCATGGCTTTTTACTATGATGCCATCATCCAAGCTATATGACTTTAAATTTTAGTATACCTAAAATGAAATTTTGGGGCCCTCTCACTAAGGTAAGTTCCCAATCCTATAAGGATAGACCACATAACCTATTATGCTATTTCACAAGGAAAGGATCATTTCCCTACGCCCTGTCCCATAGTCTCCTTGGATTCTTCAGTCATGGGATCTCCCTCCCCCACCAACAGGGGAGGAGGCATGTGCATTGTTGAATCTTTCAAATCCTTTTTTTCTCACATAGGGCCTAGATCATGTGGGATTAGTGTTTTGTGAGGATTAAAACTCCCACACCTTTTATACTATAATAACATTTATTCCGGATTAAATTGAGATATGTCAGACACCTGGCAGTATGTTCGACCTCAAAATGGTGACCATCCATAATGGGTCTACCCAATAATGTTTATCAAATGGGCATCTCCCATGTGTAAGTCCCACATGTTCTAAACTATGAGAACTATGATACCAAGTCAAATTAGGATATGGAGGACACCTTATAGAAGTCTTGGCCACAAAAGGGTTCCAATCCATAAAGGTTCCACCCAATCATGTTTATCAAATGGGAAGCTCCCATGTGTAAGCCCCACACATTCTGAACTTTGAGAAATATAATTAATGATCTAATCAGGATATGTATGATGCCTACCAGAATGCCCGAGATTAATAGGGTTCCCATCCATAAAGGTTCAACACAATCATGTTTATCAAATGGGTATATCCAATATGTAAGCCCCACACATTATGAGATATGTGAACTCAGATTCCTTATCAAATCAATATATGTAGGACTCCTTCCAGAAGGCCCAAGCTCAAAAGAGTGCCCATCCATAAAGGGTCCAACAAATCATGTTTATAAAATGGGCATCTACCATGCATAATCCACACACGTTCTGAACTACGTGGGTTCCAATTCCACTCCCAATGATACGTAGGAAGCCCTCCTTGTGGGCATGATCCCAACATCAAGTCACATTCCCTCCCCCCTAGATGAAGATAAACTCCAGAGTTCCTTATAGTATGGTTAAGTCAGCACCACCTATGTGGAATCAAAAATATACATGGTGACGATGATATTGTAATCTATTGTGTAGCTTGTGGACACAGTCTTTGAGATTGAACTAGGGATTCACGAACATATGAACACGACTTAAATAAATAAGGGAGACCTAGAACAGGCAACAATCCTCCCCCAGAAGGGTGTGGTGATCCTGAACTCCCATCCTCTCTAGCAATGGATTCCTTAAGAGTTGTTGTCCAAATCATCAGCTGACAAGCATCTACCTTTGGAAATATGGTCCATGAATCATGGATACCAGGGCCATTGAGAATTCATGGATCGACGAATAAACCTATTGGAGGGGTAATGCTCCTCGTCGTTCCATTTCAGCACCACCCATAAACATACTACCTAGGAGGTGGAACAATAATAGTGAACTTAGCATGAATCCTTGAAAATGGTTGGGGTTATACCCATAATTATAATAGACGAAAGGGTACTACACATTAGACCAATTTTTTCTCCTCGTTACACGCAAAATTTTCCACCTCGGAGGTAGAACAAAAATGGTGAACCCGAAGTTAATAATTAACTAAGGTGGTGGTTCTATGCCAATGATAAATTACTAAAGGATACTGCACATCAGACTATTTTATTCACCCGGGTATGTGAAAAATGCACCACCTCAGAGGCAGAACAAAAAATGGTGAACCCGACGTGAATCCTTAATGAAGGTTGTAGTTCTACCTACAATAATAAAAGATGAAAGGATACTACACTTCAGACAATTTGTTTCACCCTAGTACATGAAAAACATGCCACCTTAGAGGCCAAAAAAATTGTGAACCTGACATGAATCCTTAACCAAAGTGGTGGTCTCACCCCACTCAGACCCCTTCACCCCGTAGTAGAAGAAAAGGTGAAGGTGGACAAGATGAATTTCCAAATATGTAAATGATTAAACGAATTCTAATTTAAAGATTTTTCGTAGTCTATATGTGGTATATCTATATTAAAGGTTCTCGCAGAGTGGTATTCGATCCAAATGACATCCCAACAACCCATGCAGACATGCACATCAGCAATCCCGCAAGTGGAAAGGGTATCAACGAAGATAATGACCCCATAGCCTACCCAACATCTTCAACAGTGGGTATCCAATACAATAATTAGAGAGTGCCACAAAAATAGTAATCTCTCCATGATTTAGGTCACAAGAAAATCCTTCCAGTTAGAAAAGGTCCGCAAGCCGCCTCTTCAGCCGCTGTCGGTACCCCTGCACTAGGTGGCCCCAGTGGTCATCTCATACAATTTTGGGAATCTGTCTCCAGAACTTGACATTGAGTACCTCCCTTATCTCGTGGAAGCAGATGAAGTCACTCCTGAAGACTTCATCTCAGCTGTATAAGGGTTCTTACCATGAGCCCCAACCAGGGAGTTTTTCCGCTAACACCGGACGACCTGGCCTCCTCCCACTATGGAAGACCTTAATCCGAGGGCACCTATCAAAGTATAGAAGACCTGGGCCCCTCGGGCTTCCCTCCAAAGGTGGTTAATATGTAATATGGACCATTTTATCACCCTGTTTCTTGCGGAGAAAGTTCGTCGTACTAATTCGGTGGAATCCAATTGGAACATATACAACTCTTCCCTCTCCACTCAAGACCACCATGAAAATAGGGTGGCATGATACGAGAACATGTATGCTCCTACTAGTGGTCGCAGGTCCTTCCGTACAGACAGAGTGGCTATATACAGGCATATGTTGATATCTGCCGATGCACAACAAAATAAGGAAGAAACCTGGTATATACAGGCACAAACACATGTGGACACATTTCAAGTCTTCAATCGAAATAAGGCAGAAACCAAATTTATGTAGGCACAAACAACTACTGACACATTTCAAACTTACCATCAAAATATGGGAGCAATCAACTATATGTAGGCACAAACACCTACTGAGGCATTTCAAGCCTACCATCAAAATACGGAATCAACCATCCATACGTAGGCACAAACACCAGCTGACGCATTTCAAGCCTGCTATCAAAATATTGCAGCAACAAGGTCTACAGAGGCACAAACACCTGCTGACGCAGTTGAAGCCTATAATCAAAATAGGGCAGCAATAGTCTATATGTAGGCACAAACACCTATTGATACACTTCATTCTCACTATCAAAATAGGTTGGCAACCTGCTATACTCAGAAAAAAACATCTGCTGATGCATTTCAATCCTTCAATCAAAATAGGGCAGCAACAGGCTATACACAGGCACAAACACCTTTTGATGCTCTTCAAGCCCGCCGTCCAATTAGGGAGGAAGGAAAATATGAGCAGAGTCAAATTATTGATTATTAGTACAATGCCTATGAGACAAATATAGAGGCATGCTAGTAGATGAAAACCCCTTCCCGTTTATATTATGACCAATAGTCAAATAATATTGCAACTAGAGAAGACAAACAGTGATAGACTCATTCCTCTGTCCTCGAACATGAGAACTACCACTATCTACTAGCAACTCATGGAGGACTAGAGCAGGAAAAACTCTTGCTCTGACATCAAATTGGCCTATCATACCCACTCCATCAAAAGATGTATCACAAAATATCATTTAAATGATGGATGAATAGATTTTTATTGTAGACTATATCCTCCAAAAAATCCAAGATATCATTGCATTGGTGGAAAAGAAATAAATCGGGGCCATAGCCCAATTTTCTCGAACAGAATGACTCACTCGCAAAATGAGATAATCACTCCAGAGTTTTTATTCATACCTGCTCTAGTACATGAGGGTTGACGACAATATCCCCTGACCTACGAACAACCGTATTGGGCAAAAATACTCGTTACAACTTGGGGATGCCGGTTTGATGTGGTGGCCGCTGTGTGGTAGGTACATATCACTAACAAAACTCAATATGCTCATTGAAATATCCCAAAGAAATAATGGGATCCAACAAGATAGGGACCTGTATATGAAGGAAATTACAAACATCATATGGCCCCGGTTTCCCAAAAGAGAGAGTCGAAAAATGAAAAGTGCCAATGAAAACTGAAAAATGATGAGCACATACATGATCTTGCTCAGCTAGAAACTGGTTTTCCTGATGCCCTCAAACAAATATCAATAATGGATCGAGAGCATTTCATTTCATTACAAAATTATGGAAGTTTCAGTTGTAGTTACAAAGTTCCTCCCCGCAATGTCGCTACCAGAAACACTGAAAGTCCACCATAGAGCACCCACATGGGCTTAATCTATGGGCTATGAATGATTGATCATGAGAGCTTATCTCCTCATGCACGTCGGGGTATCCCTCCTCTTGACCAGAAGATCAGACAGAAAGAAGTTCCTCCCCTTTCTTTCATCATCCCTAATGGTTCTCCACATGGTATACACTACAGATATGTTTCTCATTGTAGTTGGACATCAAGTCATGATTGTAGTGCTCACCAGTATGACAGTCACTGTGGAGGTCATCCCCGTAATATCAATTACTCTGACGGTCCTCCTCATTGTAAAACCGAGAAACTAGAAGGTCCTCCCCTCATTACTATGCATCTTGAAGGCTCTCCCCATGATGTACACTGCAGAAATTCTCCATGCAGTCAGATATCAAGTCATAATGGAAGTCCTCAACATGATGACGATCATTACGAATGACCTCCATTCAATGACAGTTGATGTGAAGGCCCTCCCCATAGTGACATCAAATAGATATAAGGACCTCCCCTTACTACATCCCACCCCGAAGATCCTTCATAGGCTATATGCTGACATGAAAATTTATGTAGTCAGGAATCAAGTTGCAATAGTATCCCTCTCCACTAAAACACCCACGGTAGAGGTCCTCCCTGCAATCAAAATTCATACTGGAAAGACTGTACTCCCATTACATGAATGAATACAAGAAATCACTCCTATGATGAGGTTCTCATAAAGGAGCCAGAAACATCATGCACTCCTTCTATAAAGAGTGATATTATTTTCTCATCTAGAGGATGGCCTGGGGCCATTATCGTCTTCTGAGCCACCTTCATGGCATCCACAAATCTATAAGGCTCACACCAGTATGGTTTCATGGATAAAAATTATTATGAAGCTGTCGAGTCGGGAATATCAAGTAGAGGAGCCCACAGAAGAACAACAACATGATATGTTTCTTGTGGGAAGACAACTACCTATGGATAATATACCAGTAATGTATTTCTATATGACCACTTCCCACTTTGACATCCCAGTAGAACTTTCTGGGGAATGAATTCAAGACAATGACCTCAATATATAGAAAACTCTTCTCAAGATGAATGAAAAATTCCTACCCTACCCGGGGTATATGTACCATGTCAGCACAATAGGGGAGCTTCATAGTCTAATCAACATGGACACCCTCCCTTCCATAGGGGAACCATAATCAGAATAGTGAAAGAAAAAATCATGAATTGGCATGCCTCCATGCACTACCTAAATTGCTTCACCTCATTGAAAATGCCTCAGATAGAGTTCAAGTCTTGGAGTGGAGAGAACATGGAGCTTTACACATCACCCCATGTCTCGTCCTACATGCCCCAATGGAAATAACTTCATGTAATGCCATCACCTAGAGGCCATAATAAAATGAAACCCCTGCTTAGTGAAGATGAGAAACTCAAAAAAATTCATCCAATAGTTGGTCTTAAAAGCGTCTTGGATGAAGAAATGAAGCCATCAAAAAAATATGAGTCAGGGAACCTGGAACATCTAGTAGAATTCCCATCTAAGGGAAGCTAACCAGTAAGTAGTTATCATGTCTTCAAAAGACCATAGACTCTATGCAGTCCCAATGCAACAAACATGTTACACCCGCATGAAAACACGTGAAATTGAAATGGAGGGAATATCATTGGCTACCGTCACGAATATGGGAACAACCCCAACCCACAGGGCTTGGGGATTTTTTAAATCAAAATGCTCTCGTATGGTAAAGAAATCTAGGATGTAGCGTAATGGTAGAAGAATTGGAATAGCCCCAGCCCAAAGGGCTGGGGGCATTTTTACCTCAAATCCCCACACAATGGACATATTTCTTCCACCATCTAGGAAGAAAGATGGATAGAGTAGTTACCCATTTCACCTCTTCTAGTGGTTCACACCCTCAGAGACAAAGGCGTATTATAAGGTCAAACTAGGTCTCCCTTTGGGTCAATCTTCGTCAAGATGCCCGAAGAAAATCACACAATGGATAGAGAATGTCTGAAGAAGGGCACAATAATCCTTCCTACCATTTGGAACCGGGTAAACCACCCCCAATGCAGCATTACTCAGAGAACATGGTGAACGTCAACCCCACGGACCTCACAAGAAATGGCATAGGGGGAGAAGATGCAAAGGAAAAAAGATCCCTCCCAAAAGCATTCCACACCGAGCCTGATGGTGTGCATACCAAGATACAAATGGATAATCAAAATCTGGGTTCCACCTCAAGAAATCTCACATTACCTCCCCCGAAATCTCCATCAAGGATTAAAATAAACCCAATGTCGCCTATGAACCACCACCTCCTCCCCATGAATGTGCATCCCTCACCCTCAAGGAAATGTTATCCAAGAAAGAGGAAGAAATGAAAGAGCTATGACAAATTAATGTCGAGATATGTTGAGGGAGTAATCATTCCAGATGTGTTCCCTCTTCAAGACCCCAGTAAGTGCTCTTAGTACAGGTGATCATACCACATGCACGCATCCTAGTGAATGAAGCCACACCTGGAGGGTCATTAAAACCGGCTATGGAAGGACATCAAAACATCCCCCCATTGGGAAGGAATACAAAATATACCCAGGTAAACCCACAAATGATGCCCCCAGTGGGCATCCACCCCAAATTCCAGCAGTGCTGGAACGCCAAATCATGGCCCCTATAGCACCAGCTCAGGATCAATCCCGACATGATATGCATTAAGGGCTATTAAAAACCGTCGAGCAGCTAACATCTCAACTAGAATTCATGGAGGGGTAGTGTAATCTTATACTACTAGAGCACAAAACCTACCCCAAGTGTGTGAGAAATGTTCTTCCGCTACCAAACTTTGTGAACCACGTATTCCCAATATTCAATGGTTCGAGGCACCCTAAACAACATTTGATACACTATTACTCTTATTGTGACACCTTCATGGGAATTCCAGATCAACAACAAGCTTTAAAACTCATGTCCTTTATACGAACCCTATAGGGCTCGACTTTCATATGGTATACTAGACTGCCAACCAATTCAATCACAGGTTGGGAGGACACTTGGAAATAGTTTCTCTTCCCATTTAATTCAATGCTACCCAAGATAACTGACAGTGATCTCATGAACAGAATGTAGGGAGAGAATGAGAGAGTATCATACATCATTTCCATATAGAATGTCCTTTCATATTTTCTAAACCATCCACTCCCCACTGATGAGATAATCTCCATGGGAATGGATAAACATCACGATGAATGGTGAATACCGCTCATCCTATTGAAGTACACCAATGGGTTTAAATACTTCTCTTCCATTTTCAAAATGATATAAGACTCCTTTAAAAGGACCAATATTAAGTCTTCAGTTGACCCATCAGAACATGGGAAATGAATACGAAATGATGAAGTGGCTTCTGTCTTGCTTAAGCCATCCCCAACATCAGCCCTAGTTGTGAGGCCCCCACAAAACCATGTGGGACACCCTAGATGTGAAGAACCACCCCACCTCAGAAATATGAGTAATCAAGAGAAAAAAAATTAGTTCGATGATAGAATAAATAATTTTTATTTGTTTTGAGATGACCAAGTCTGTGACTACTTTATAGCCACCATAAATGGAAATCTACTCCGGCTACCAGAGACCAATAGAGTCAGTGATGTGGGTCTCGATGAGTGTCCAAATTATTTTCTGTATCACCAGATACAAGGAAACAGCATCCAAGAATTCTTTTTTTCAAGGATCTCCTGCAAAAGATGGTGGATTAAGGGATAGTCAGGTTGGGTCAGCCACCAGTACAAGTGGTGTGTGTTACCACCTCCAACTCAAGAGAGGAAGATTAGTTGGATATAGTCACCAATAAAATGGAGCCAAATTCTGAGAACTAGATGACCGGGAAGACCATCAACCAAGTCCATGACATCCTCCAGACACACTTGAAATAATCCATTATGCCCCCAAAATGCTCCTAATACAGAACATTCATCCTCCTCAGCCCTATGGTACTCTAAAGTAATGTAGGGAATAAATCAAGAGCAAGAAGATGAGCTATTACCAAATCTGAGGTCATTGTTGTGACATTCGAACTTCAGGATAACAGACATGGTTCATCGGGCACCACCCCACAAAAAGGTCCAACGGGCACCTCCACACCAAACCATACCATCATAAGGAGGTAGTTAGATAGGAACTATATCAGATTAAGAACTGATCTTCGACTCCATTAATGTCATTCACATGATGGACCCATTCTATGATTAAGACTATGGACACAAACACGTTTTCCCTACACCCGGCTCGAGAGCTAGAGGAAGAGGCCGTAGTGGACAGAGATTTCCTAGAATCCATGATCATGGAAGGGGCCAAATTTCTAGGCAGGGTAAAATTCAAACTTTTAACATCGCAAAAACTCACGAAAGGGACCTCCGGCAGAGTCAATGAGAACCAAAATGATCCTTCACTTCCAGCGAATGAAAAACATTCCCAGTTTTCTTGAATTATCCATTAGGGGAAGAACAAATGTCGAACCACCCAAGGTATATAGGCAGACCAGTTAGGCCAAATGTGGAAAGGACTGTAGCACCACTGACCCATGCTACAGAGGCCGAACCATCTTCCCCCATAGCTAAAACCCCTTATGTTTCTATGAAATAGTAACCACGAGTCGGGAATAACAAAACATTAGAGCATAAGTATTTCATTTTAAAGAAGTTGGATTTAATACCAGAAAAGATCTCAATCTTGGATGCATTGAGTTTGACCAAAGATCATAGGGAGGGACTCATCGAAGAATTACTAAGTCCTCATGAGTTCCAGGCTGATGTAGCAGCGTCTAATGTCTACCGGACATAGACTAGTCTCAAATAACTCCACACTGTCATCCCCTTCACAAACAGGTATGAAGACATCATCATGCTAGGGAACATCAAACCCTTATATGTGTCCGTCAATATAAATGGAATTGATTTTCTGTGGGTCTTTATTGACAATAGATATACAGTTAACCTCCTCCCACTGAGAACTCTTCATCAACTGGGATTTGATGAAGACAGTTTGATACCCTGCTCTACAACTCTGTTGGGATACGAAAAATGTGATAAGAACCATTGAGACCAATCAAGCTCAAAAAATGGCTTGGAGATCTCATATCAGATTTCGAGTTCTGGGTGGTGTGGTAAATTATGACCTTCAATATCTTATTTGGGAGGCATTGGCTTCACCAGAATGCTGTAATTCGATCCTCATACCATCAATGCATTAAATATTGCACTAATGGGGAATACATAAAGTTGCACGCTGATAAGTCTCTATTTGAGTTCTGTGAGTCTCATTACATCGAAACATGGTTCTATATGTTAGACGAAAAACATATTTTGGATGAGGAAATTAATTTGATCAATGCCCTGAATGGATTAGAGATGGCTCCTCCATACCCCTCCCACCATCTTGTTGATGTGTTTGTACTACCGGTCAAAAAAGTTGAATGTGTAGGTACATGTATGGATACAGACTCAGTTGTTTGCAAGGTCTCTGTTATAGACACCAAGTCCAAAGATACGAATGTTCGGGCTAACTCCCATGTTGTTAAAAAAGCCCTGTTGAAGATTCCCCTAGCCCATCCTAGGGACGTCAAACTGCCCTTGCCTTACACAAATAGGAAAAAGATGATAAATTTTCTAGTATTTTAGAAGTTATATCAAAATACATTCTCCATCAGAAGAAGAAGAAGTAGAAGAAGAAGTCTACAAAGATGCCCTTCCTGCGTTTGAAGAAGGTGTTTCTACCACCATCGATGAACATAAGAAGGTAAATCTAGGCACTGAAAATGACCCACAGTACAGTTTAATCATTTTGGCCAGGCTTGTTGAGGAACAAGAGGCATATAACACCTTCATAAAAAATAATTGAGATGTGTTCACTTAGAATTACACAAAAATTTCAGGGCTCGATTTTAAATTCTCCACCCATGATCTGGGATTACCAGAGGATCACTAGGACTATAAAAAAGCAGCTAGAAGGACTCACCCGATACATTCTATCAAAATAGAGGCAGAAGTTGAAAAACTGATCAAATAAAACATCATATAATAGCTTAAATATCCAATCTGGATGGCCAACATAGTCCATAATTGAATGAAGAATGGAAATATTTGAATATACCTTTACTTCAGGGAACTAAATTAGGATTTCCCAAAAGATGACTTCTGGATCCCGATCACAGAATTTTTGATTCATGAAATAGCCTAATACGAAGCCCTCTCCTTCATGTATTTATATATTGGATATAATCAAATCCTAATGGCTTGAGGAGATGAACAAGCTACCGAATTTAGGGCCCCTCAATGGGTGTTCTGTTATAACGTGATGCCCTTTGGTCTAATGAATGGTGACACCACATATCAGTGCACCACACATCGTATCATGAAGAAATTTTTGGAAAAATTCTTCGAGTGTTATATCAACAACCTTGTGGTTATATAACGAAATTGTTCAAACCACCTGGCTAACATGGAATATTTCCTCAACAAATATCAACTTCACAGTTTATGGATGAATCCCATAAAATTTTTCTTTGGTGTTACATCAGAATAATTCCTCGGCTTCGTCATAGACCATCATGGAATTGAAGTTGACCCCGAGAAGACATAAGCAATTGTTGTCATGTCCCACCTCAAAACCTCACCGAGTTGAGATGTATTTTGGGGAACCTCACCTATATTTGGTGCTTTATAGCCAACCTAGCAGGAAAATGAAATACATTCAGCAAGATCATGAAGAATGGATTTATATACAAATGAGATATTGATTTCCAAGAATCATTTGACATCCTTAAAAGATATCTCCAAAAACCGCAAGTGCTCATGCCACTAGTTGAGGGGAACTGCCCATTTTATACGTAACTACCTTGGAATAGTCATTAGGCGGCTTCCTCAGATAGAATAATGATGAGGGCAGTGAGAACAACCAGCACTACCTCATCCAGAAAATGATTTATTCCGAAACATGGTATTCAAATATTTAATAGAACTACCTTTACCTAATCTTCACACATCAAAAGCTCAGGCATTACCTACAGCACCATGAGGTCTACCTGGATTCCCACTGCAACAAACTTAAGTATATCCTCAACCATCCCATACTAAATTGGTCCCTATCACAATGTGCAGTCATCCTACAATAGTTTGACATATGGTACATACCCCAGAACCCCATCAATGGCCAGGAGTTAGTAGTATTCTAACCCAAGAACCCCTTAGAATGAACAACACCATTGGATACCGAACTTCCTAATTATGATTTTTTTTCCATCCAGGGTAATCCCCAGATATGGGAAATGTACTTCGATAGTGCTTACCAAAGCCTTGTAGTGAAAAGGATGAAGAATACCATGTTCAAAAAATTTGGGCTTGGAGTCATAATAGTATCTCCTGAAAAAGACACATTTCCTTACTCGTTCATGATTTCGAAAGGATGTGCGAACAATGATGTGGAATATCAGGCCCTCATTGATTTCCTGTAATGGGCACTCCATGTCCAAGACAAACACCTAAAAAAGGGTGATTGGGAGCTAGTCATCAAACAGGTCAAAGTGGACTATGCTATCAAGAAAGAAGTGTTGGTTACCTTAATAAATCATGTCTAAACACTAATGGAAGAATTCCCATTGGAACCAATGTTGACTCATATCCCTTGGTAATAAAATTATCAAGCCGACTCTTTAGAAACTTCATCCACAACCTTGGTTGATCCTGACCAGGATCAAACATTCATTAGAATTTCTCAGCATCAGATGTTCTTGCCATTCATCCAAAGAAACATAGAGGAAATCGATGAAATGATCCACCTTCTTGATCCCTCTGGTCATACCACTGGTTTGATGAGACTGATTTCAAGTTACCTTCGGAACATGGAAGTCCCACCAGTTAGTACTAAAAGGTAGAAAGTTCGAAGATGGGCAGTAAATTCTACCATGTATAATGGGTTAAACCAAGAGAATGTTCTCTACAAATGAGTCCCTGACAGAGTCCTTCTCATGTGCATTGATGGAGAAGAGACTACTTCTGTCATGAAAGAAGCTCACACCAAAGCATGTAGAGCAGAAAAATCAGCAATCAACCTCCCTCACCAAATCTAGAGGCCTGGGTATTAATAGCCCACCATGATAGGAGATTGCACCATATTCACTAAAAAGTGTCATTAAAACCAAGTTCATGCCAATTTCAAATATAGACCCCCAGAGTTTCTTCATGTGACAAAGTACTCTTGGACATTTGTCGTCTGGGAGATTGATGTTGTGGGACCATATCCTGCTGCTACAGACAGAAAATTTAAGTTCATACTCACAGTGGCTGACTTCTTTTCAAAATGGGATGAATCCATAACCCTTAAGGATGTTGGGGTGATAAACATCGTCATCTTTTTTATGTCCAACATCATCACTTGATTTGGTGTCCCTTATACAATAATGATGAACAATGACACCATTTTCTTCTCAGCTGAGATGGATAGGTTATACCAAGAATATGGAATTGAGGCCAACCGGCCATCTCGATGTCACTTGTGGGATAATGGGTAGATAGAGGATTTCAACAAGATTTTTTATGACTTACATCAAAATATGGTAAATAGGATTATGAAATTTTGGCAAGATAAGCTCTTTAATGCTTTATGGGCTCACTGGACTACAATCCACACCACCACATGGGAATCCCCGTATTCACAAATATACGTCGTAGAGGAAGTGTTACATATCAAAATCCTTGTGTCATCACTTCATGTTTCTATTTTTTATCAACAATCAACTAATGTGAAATTTGAGATATGGTTTCATGAATTGTAGCTGTTAGATGAAAAAAGGCTACATGCTCTGCACCATTTGGAAATCTACCAAAATCGGATTTCATGAGCCTTAAATAAAAAGTTTTTTCTTCGATCTTTCCTAGTAGGAGAAATGGTGTCAATCCTCAGAACCCCAATGATACTAGGGAAGAAGCCCCAATGATTGAACCGAAGTGGGAAGGACCATATGTTATACATAGGGTCTATTAAAATGAATCCAACACCCTTATATCAATGGACAGAGAGCTCATCACACTCCCCCAATTGATAAGTTCTTGAAGAAATACTTTTCATAAAAATACCAATATAATTGTCTGAACCGAATGACCCTAAACTATGAGTTATAACTCTCCTAAGTTAAAATCAAAGCTCTATGACATTAAACTATGAGCCATAATGGATGTCTATGATTCCATGGTCCAAGATCTAAGACCATAAACTATGAGTCATCATCCAGGCCACATGATGTTAAACTGTATGGTATTAGTCAATGCAATAAGATATTAAACTAAACGGCCCACAATGTCATGGTCCATGCTCTATAACCCTAAACTATCTATAAAAATTTCCCAATTAAAAGGTCCTAGTTCTACGACCCTACATAATGAGTTATAAAACAATTCCCTTAATATTATGGTCCAAGATCAACGACATTAAACTTTGAGTCATGAAAAAATAAAAAAATATATCATCCTTGATCAGGTCTGATCTCTAAGACCTTAAACTATGAGTAAAAATGCACAAACAAATGCCCCCCATATCATAGTCGAAAGTCTAAGAACTTAAACTATGAGTTGAAAATTCTCCCATATCATGGTCCAACCTCTATGTCCTTAAACTACGAGTTATCATCCTTTCCACATAATGTTAAACTATAAGAAACTAATCCTTCCCACATAACGTTAAACTGTAAGGAACAAGTCCTCGCCAAAGGAAATTACACTACGTAGCATAAAACATCCATTGTGAATGAAAATAAACTGCATGATCGTTCACCGAACTACATATGGATTGATTCCATCCCATGCAGGATATGTAGCAACGCCTCAATCTTTGATCCTAGCCCAACCCCCATAAAAAATGCACCATCACGCCCCCTATCTACCCATGCTCATAAGAGAAACCCTTATCAGTCCTTGTTTCTCACATCAAGTATAACTCACGTGAGCTTAGGATTAGTGATATAAATTCTCTTATGAAGGTCAACTATGGAGTAACATGGCAGACCCGACAACCGTGATTGGTGGGATGAAAGTTCCCATACCCTTTAGACCGATCCAAACTGTTATGGGGTACCCACAGAACTACGTACAACTATATTCCTGCCCTCTCTGGATATGTAGGGGCCCCTTGATCTTAGATCCTAGCCTAGCCCCACTAGGAAAGAAAATTAAATGCCCCAATCATATTCTATGTGTCCTTACACCTTCGAAGGAGACTCTGTAACTACACTTTGTTTCTCACATAGAGTATAACTCTTGTGATCTTAGGATCAGTGGTAGTAATTATCTTACACAACTAAATCGTGGGGGAGTATGGTAGGCCTAAAACCCATGTCAAGTAAGACTAAAATGCTATCATGTGTCCCAAACACATAGAAAAAACATTTTTAGGTAACTTTAGAAACTACGTGTATCTTGATTCCTATCCTAGAAGGATAGGTATTGACGCTCAGACTTGACATCATGTCCCAACCACAAGTAAAAACATGCCCCTTTCTCCCATGGGTGGGTCAGACTTATGTGGAAGCTCCAAGAAGGTCATGCCTAAAACTGGTTTGGGTATTCTCACACTCCCAGGAACACCTTTCCATTTTTTCATACTCCATACCTCAAAAAAATTGGATCCTCATAATCATCCAAGGCCATCTGAGATGGAGGGTCAATGTCCTGCAGACACCATTGATTGAATCTACACATCATGCTTTGGTGGATCCGCATATGTCGCTCCAAAAAATGGATGTTAATCAACGGAAAATTCTTCCTTAGAAGTGTCCTCTCCTAACTCAGTACACCTAATGGATTCCAAGCCCAGTTCCATCCCTCTTGATTAAAGTCACCCTGGGACTATGGTTTCCACCATATATCATCACACACATCTAGGGAGTTCCGAAACATCCTAATTATGATTAACCTAAAACCATTGAAGAACTTTAGAGGGATAAAATCATCCTCACCACATGACGTTCAAATTCAAGGGAATATCTTCCTCACCACATGATGATAAACATAATGTCCAAAATCCTCCTTACCACACGACGTTAAACTACAACGCTAAAATCGTCCTCACCACGTGATGTTAAAATGCAAGGCCAAAACCGTCCTCATCACATGATGTTAAACTACAAGGAAAAAATCATCCTCAATGCATGACATTAAAATGAAGGTCCAAAATTTTGCTCACCGCACAATGTTAAACTACAAGGACAAAATCATGCTTACCACATGACACTAAACATAAAATCAATGGATTTAGCCTAAAAATGACCCCTAATGTTGAATTCACTATTCTAGGATGGTGACATGGAACCCTTATAATCCTTTGATTCTCAAACCGAGTATTGCTAACGTGATCTTATGGATCATAGCGAGAGATCCACCAAGATAATATGGAAAAACAGACCGAGAATTTGGTCCTATAAGCACGACCCAAAAAAGTATGTCATGCATCACTCGCCTTAGAGGAACCTCGTGTCCTAGACATGTGATGTGAAATGATTGGGTATCCCAAAGACAGAATGAATACCTCACCTTGCGTATGTGTCATATCTACGTAAGGGACACCATTCCTTGAGTAATTCTCATCCAAAATGTCCCCAATATGTTGGGAAACAACCCTACCAAATACCAATCTTCTTGCAATGAGTGATATTGGATATTCATAATCATAAAAGGCCATCTGATTTGGATTTCGTTTCATGCGTACACCTTTGATTGAATATGCACATCTCGTTCCATGGTTTTGTATATGTCTCCCAAAAAATGGCCATCAATCAAAGGAAAATTCGTCCCTAGGAGAGTCCTCGCCTACCTTAGTATGCCCAACAACATCCAAGACTCATTTAATCCCTCCAAATTCATGGACCCTCAATGGAATGGTTTACATTCTCCTCCTTTCACATATCTTGGATATATAAGACCATACTTTCCCAGTTCATCTTCAGTCTCTTTTGAGGTTTCTAAAAGATATCCCATCTCTATGTGTGATGTTGATCCACATGAGATGAAAGAGTTCCCCCACTCATTTTTGGGTTTCCCTTAAGAAGTTCAGAAAACAATAAAAGAGAATCCTTTTTTTATTTGGGGAACCTCTAGTCAAAGGACGTGTACAATATTATGAAAGGTCCCAATCTCAATAATTCTCTAAATCCATCTGAAATGGACGGTCAGTGTCCTGCGAGAACCTTTTATTGACTATGCACATCATTCCTTGGTGGCTCTGCATATGTCTCCCATAAAAATGATTGTCAATCAAAGGGAAATCCATCCCTAGGATAGTCCTTTCCAACTTTCGTACATTAAAATTACATTCACATCTTGTTACACTCCAAGATTTGGAAAAATCCTAGATGACGGCTCAGGTACCGCCTTCATCCCAAGTCCCCCTGACATAGAAAAGTCACTTAACTGAACTGACCATTTATCTTCTCTCCTACATGAAAATAAGAAAGGTGTGGGAACAACTACCCACTCAAGGATGATAAAAATTTTTACAGTGTTATTAGACAACACTACTCAATCCAAATACCTATTGTGGCTCCCAACATCATGATAAATCCAAAATGTTGCAAATCCCACTACCCCATCGGAAATGGAAGACTAGGGTTTTGCGGACACCTTTAATTGACTATGCACATCGTGCATTAGTTTCTCTTCATATGTAACATCCAAAATTGTGGTTAAACAAAGGAAAAATCATCCCAGGGAGAGTCTTTTCCTACCTCTGTACGCCTAATGAGGCTCATGAGCCTCATGTATTTCCAGAATCCACAAATCCACGGTCAAGAAAAATACCTAACACATGTATGAAAGATACTAGAAAATTCTCATCTAATGGTCCCATGTCGGGGCCCTACCATGTTAATTTTGATCAAATATGTTCATCCTAAAACATCAGTATTAATTTTGATTTGTAGGAATGTGAAATTCTAGAAAAAAAGACACTATAATCCCCTAAGGTATAATCCGTCTTAGGGACCTCTAGGTAAAAGTCGAGTATCGGTTCGCAAAAAAACGTTGAGCAGTCTGAAAAGATTATAGTTTTTTAGGTAGAAAACCCAAAAAGGGAAGCCTAAGAAAAAGCCGAGTTATACACAATATGCCTGTACCATGTAGTCTTAGGAAAAAATTAGTGTAATAATGATAAAGAAATAAAATTTTGTGAGTTGTTTCATAAAACCTCATCCATAGTCGAACTATGCTAACCGAGTCCCATGGATCAAGAAAACATTAGAGCATTATATGATCATTCACGTTGGGACCTCTTCTTCATCGGAATATCCTCTTCATCTCAATCAGAGACAATTCAGATGGGGGAATTTATAGGTTTCTATTAATTCTTCAAAGGGAAATTAAATACATCCACATGTCCAACAAGGAAAATTGGATTGAAAATATGAGAAGAAATTTATAGAAATCATGTTTTTTAAGGAATCATACTAGGACATATTCTTATTATGGGTAAAGGTATGTGAAATTCATAAAATGTGATCCATCGGTACATGAATGACCTAAGGTGTGCTTGTCTATGAGGCGTTGGCTAGAGAATGAAGCTATTCGCAATGAATTTCCACACTCAAACCAAATCCCCCATGAACCATTTTTGATGGTGAAAATCCAATTGAAGTATGCCTTACATACCATCCATGTGAACCGAGTAGTTTGGGGATGAGAAGAATTTAGAGGTTCCCTGCCAATCTCACCTCTTCAAATCGTGTTTGATGGAGTCATCCATATATAATATTTCCTCTATGGGCTTCCACAAAAGGTGCCAGGAAAACCACAGATATAGCTTCCCTCATACTATATAAAAGGGCCAATAGGGGAATCAAAAAAGGTATATGGAGGAAAGGGAGAGAACTTAGGTATGTGAAAAAATAGTTTAAGAACTCAGAGGGTGTGGGAGAAATTTCTCCTACACCCGAAGCAGTTCATGGGACATAATCCTGCCACAGAAGCTGTTCACTGTTTTCATCCCACAAACCATAATCATTTCACTGACTCTATCCCATGAACCATATGCAGATGTCAGTTTATAGATGGCATCCCCGCAAACTTAATTTGGAAGACCCCCCGATGGGAACCGGCAAACCAATAAAAAAATATAATAAAAATAGTTCATGGATACCTATATGCAGATGATAGTTCACGGATTTCCATATGCAAAACACAGTTCGTGGATACACATATGCAGAAGAAAGTTCACAGATTCCCATATACAGAAGACAGTTCATGGGGAACCATATGCAGAAGATAGTACGTGGTACCCCTATATGGAAGACTGCTCAAGGAAAGCTCCTCTGCGTACCATCGTACGAAGCCAAGTCTATAGGCCAAACAATTTGCGCCCACTAGTCCATAGTGCGGGGGCTTCACCCCTACACCCTCACTCAGGTTCAGTGATGGCCTCCGATCCTGGCCCCTTGGGATTTTCCCTTTGCAACTGTCACTGACCTCCATGAAAAATGGAGACTTTCACTACAAACTTTTCGGGTCGGGTCGATGAAATTTTCCATTGCACCCTATGCTACCAAAATATTTGTCATGTAAATACCATGAGAAGAGACATTCCTCATGCACCTCCAAAAACCCCTATCACCTACCTAATATGCCATGTTAGTCCTGAACTCTATAGATAATCGCAACCTGAATATTTCATAAATCCCTAAACACATCCTTTCTATCAAAAAGAACTATGTGTCTCTGGTGATTCTAAAACCTCATAAAATTGTGTGGCCATTGGAAGAGGAATGATAATGTCATGAGGACACCTCTTCTTGACTATGCACACTATTCCCCGGTGGCTCTGCATATGTTTCCCAAAAAATGGCTCGTCAACCATAGAAAAAATCTTCCTCAGGAAAGCCTTTTCCTACCTCAGTACACCTCAATAGATTCCATGCCCCAAATCATTTCTCCTGATCTAAGATTCCCTAAATTCACAGTTTACAGTTTCGTTCCCTCTAATGTTCGAAGAATGTTAGAACATCCCATCCCAATTATCCTACAATTAATCATGGGTTTCTAAACGAGCAGTCAATACTCTATAACTATAAACTATGATTTATAATCCTAAACACATGAAGTTAAACTGTATGTTAATAGTCAAATCAACTTGAAGTTAAACTATGATGCCATCAGCTAAGATATATGACACTAAACTGAAGTATACTGGGTGATTTCAGATCTTCATAAAATGCCCTAGCATGCTTGAATATGCACACCATGCCCTGGTGGATCTACATATGTTACCCACAAAATGGACTATCAATAAGAGACAAATTAGTCCTCAGGATATTCCTTTCCAGGCTTTGTACGCCTTAATGGCTTCCATGCCCTATATCATTTCTCCCAATCCAAGATCAACTAGAACCATGGTTTTCATGTTCCTTCCCTCTCATGCTCGAGGCATGTCAGAATATTGACAGAGCTCATATTTTCATATTTATACATATGTTTTTAAATGATTTATTCCATTACCATTAATCAATTTGATCTTATTTGCATCATTTTATGACTTTTGGTGAGTCTTGAGCTTAAGTGTGAAAATTGGTTAATTTTGGACATTTAATAGTTTTATGTTGCCTATATATTTCAAACATTACTCCAAAAATATTAATTTAATGCACATGATTATTATTTTTAAGATGGCATGGTTTCTGTTCTATATATTACTCTTCAGGACCCAAAGCTTATTCGAACTCCAACAAGCCAAAACAAATCGGTCAATGTGAACACTTATTCTGGCCGACAAAACAGACATTACATCATTTAATGATCCATATCTCAGGATACCAATAACCAAATTGGGTGATTGTAGATGGGTCAGAAATCCATCTTGATGAGGAATATTATCATTAAATCTCATGGATAAAGGATTTCATATAATCCTCCCTTTAACTGGTCAAATTATAGTTAGTGGAATAGTGATTGGCGGCTAGACAAAGTTAGGCCTACTAATTCAACAATAAATCATTTCACACAACTAAAAATGCCTTAAAACATCGTGGTTAGATGTCCAAACCCATTCCTCACCTTCAATAAGAATTTAACTCTGCCTGATTTGATGAGAGGGTGGGATAACCGAAGATATCATTCTGGTGGAATGATTCTGAAGGAGAAAATTTCTATTATTTCATTTATTTATTTTGTTCTTCTTAGTTTTCAAATGCATTATTCACCCCCCTTCTTTTTAATTACCCTTACCATGGTGGGGTAAATATTCTGATTGATTGGAGAATGTTAGGTTTTATCTTTTGTAATGTTTTAGTTCTTGAATTTGATTGAATAAAAACACTCTCTCGTCTGCGGTGTTGGTTTGAAATTCTAATAAACAATTTTATTAACTTATGCGATTGTATTTGATTTAATATTATGTTGTTATTATTTCTTTGGTAAATGTTCATAATATCCCTCCACTAGGTTATGGTATATATATGATGGAATATATCCGAGCAGAGAGTTATATTACTCTGTGATCGTCCGCACGTGTGGCATGTGTATTGAATATTCTTAATTTGTTTTGGATAAACAAGACCTGATTGGGAATTTCCAAATTCTGTTGAGGGTATTTGATACATCTATTTAAGAGATAGGAAATATAGTATACCTAGCTGAGAAATTTGTAAGGTTTACTATCACCATCACCATTAACTAATGGAGTGATAGGAAGCGATCATGAAATATCACTTAAATCGACTTAACAAAAGAAGATTGAATAAAATTCAAACTATGAAAACATTAAAATTGAAAAACCAACCCCATCCTAATCACGCAATTATTATCACTACTTTTAATTTCATTATTCTTTAGTTTTTTTAAATCATTTACTTTATTACTTTCTTTAGTTTCTTTTCTTTGTTTTTATAACCAACAATATCAAAAACAACCCCACTACATTATCAAATTTTATGTGACATAATTGATTGTTGAGTTCTCCTCTCTAGAGAAAACCTAGGATAACCACTATAAAATATTTTAACATATTAAATAATATTTTTCTCCACACCCCATGATAATAACATTTCAAAAATTGGAGCTGTTTTCGAGGAGCTAGTGCCACAATCTAGTTATTAATATTTAACATTTTTCATTTAAAACAAACATAAATAATAATTTTCCATGATGTTTTCAAATTATCATATGTTTAATTATTGGAACAAATACCTACATTTGGAACAAGTAGATGAGGCCGGTTATGATATAGGTCATATGCAAGAACATCAAAATGACATAACAAAACTAGAGAAAAAAGTAGAACTTTCATTAGAATATTTACGTGCAATGATGGAAAAACCAGAACCTATGAATGAACTCGAGGAGGACAAGAAGGAAGAATTACCTACATAGCTACATGTGGGAGATCAAAAAGATCTAGAGGGATTCTATAATTATTGTGAAGAACTACTTGATCCACATATTCCTTAAAATGTAGAAGATCTAGAACCATTTAAGGAAGACACAACCAAAGCTTTGAAATTTGAAGAAACGATGGATGAACCTGACTACCTACCTTTATCTTGTGAAATTCAACTACAAGAAGAACCTCATACTGAAGAAGAAATTGATGTCAAGCCACATAAGGGATATAATATTTTCTCTAACTCTTTTAATTAGTATTATATTGAATCTTAATTAATTATCACCTCCCATTGCATGAACTTTTCAGATTCATCCAACACATCTATTGTCTTGGTGGATGAGGAAAAAGAAGAAGATACACATGAAGAGGAACACCTAAAGCTCCCCAAACATTTTGATATTTTATGGGAAGGTGTTAAAAATGAGATCTAAGTGGACTAGCTTGTGGAAAAAGAGACACAAGATGCTTACTTTGAATGGGAAGAGTTTGATATTGATTCATCATGTTTTAATTATATTTAAATAGAATTACACTTTGATTTTCCCTTTCACTATTCTTTTTATGTAGAATACCTTGAGGAATTGTTGTATAATGAAGAAGATGTAGTGAAAGTTGAAACCAAGAAAGAGGAATCATTCTTTGTCCTACCCCCACCATGCATGTTTAATATCATTTTCATAGGGTGTATTTTTTTACTATATCCATGAAGTCCTCGAGAAAAAATAAGATGTTCATGATGGAAGGAAGATGTTATGGTTCTTCATATTAAAGAATCCTCACCCACTATAAGATTGGGGATAACCAACTAAAACTCCCATCTAAAGGCAGTCAAAACCCAGTGCCCACTTGGGGGATTAAACCAAGATCTATCCTTTTATTCTCATTCTTATTCTATTTTCTTTACTTTAATTAAATTAATTATGTTTTATTATCTACCTTTGTTTTTAGGTTTTTATGTGAATAACACTTAAGAGATTAAATCAGCATTGCACTACTAATAAGTCTGGTTTTCCATTCCTTTTCACTTAATTGATTGATATGATTCAATAAAAAATATTCTTACATATTAAATCAATTTTAATGCATTGAAGACACTGCATCATTTAAGAGTTCGGAGGGAACGTTTATTATTTAGTATTTTCAATTGTGTGTTTTTCAAATTTTAGTGTGTTTTTGAAACTTTTGAGATAAAATGATTATCATTACAAATTTTTAAACCCATTTCAATGTGTGAATAAATTCATACACTATAATAGAGCATAAGTGAATGCAGAAATTGTCTTTGTTTCGAGATCAAATATTTGAAAAATTCATAAAAATTACTCTAACTTCATAATCTCGTGCCACAATTCACTTTCTTTATATTTGAATTCACATTATTATGAGGCTTCTAAACCTAATCTTCATAATATTTTATTTTACCTCACTTGTTGAGAGATCTATACAATGCTTGATTTAACCATAATTTGATTTATTCTTGTCAAAACCAGAGAGATTGAGGAACATTTATTTTAAATGAATGAGGAATTTTGTTGGTTTTAAATCACCCTTATCAAAACAATCCATTTTATTATGGCCTACCATGAACATTTAATTCTTTTAGCCTTTAAAATATATGAACAACATTTTAGGTTAGCCACATTACCAGCCAATTTTCCCCATCCAACCTTATCTTGAAGTGAAATTGAATAATCATGTTGACCTTAAGCATATGGGTATGATGATCTGTGTTGTGCTTCCACATTTAAAGATACATTGGGTGAAAAATAAAACGTTGAAGTGATTTGATTTGATTATTTTTAAAAAATCATTTTTTTTAAAGTTGTGCCTTTTTTAGAGCTTTTAAACATGAGAAGTTCATCCTTTCAAGAGCTTCTAAGGAAACAAAGTTGTTCATTTTCTGAAGCATTAAAGAAAAATCATGTTTGAGAAGATTGAAACCATTCCTACTGAAATGTTGAATGGTGTAAAATTTCATTTATCTTTCATACTTATGGAGCTAATTAACTACTTATGGGAATTGAGGAGGAGACCATATTTGAGTAAAAATTAGAATAATGCAATTTTTCTTCCAAAAGTGCCAAGACCTCCTTATTCATCCTTATAATATTTCAAATCTAAATACTACCAACCAAAAGCCCCAAAAAAACCCTATAAATTCCTTATGATAATCATATATCTTTGACTCACATTGGGTGGAGATATAGAAATATATCAAGCCTATGGTAACCCTTGTTTGAGTATTGGATGAGAAAGACATTGTTGAAAAATGATATTTCATTGATGAGAGAAAATGAATGTAAGGTAAGTGTTTTATGTACATGGGAGGAGAAATGAAGGGGAAATATATTTAATGATATGAAATGAAGAACCTGAAATAATAATTTTTTAAGGAGGCATGACATATTTTATTTCATGGTAATTAAATTCTCAGATCTCCTGGATATGTGTTTTAAATTTTCTATGATTTGTTATCGATGTTTACCAGTCCAGGAGTCCAAGTGATAAGTGTGGTGGAATTAAGAGATCTCATATTTTAATATTTCTAAATATGTTTTAAATGATTTAATATAAGGCCCCAGCCTTAAAACTTACTTAATATTGAGTTATTACAAGAATACACATTGAGGATCTTTTCAAGTTTAGAGTTTTAGTGAATTAGATCATAAAACTTGAATTACATTCCACATATAAACAAAGTGGTTACATAAAAGATAGTATTCATTTTTCCCATCAAAAGAAACATATTTAAAATAAAACATGGATTCTTTCTTGACACTTCCTTGAAACTATCATCATATCATGTACCATTCCCTTGACCTATGAATTTTTTTTCAAAAACTTGGGATGAGCATAAAAAGATCAGTAAGGGTTACAAAAAGTATGGAATGTAAACATGAGTATATATATACATAAGAATGAAATCATACTTTACCCATAAAAATAACCACTTTAACATACCTCATAAAATCATGAATAAATCATAGAAATCATAATAAATAAAGGTAACATGAGGCATTCATAACATTCTTACGTAGGGAGTAACACTCATGGTTACGTTTGAAATACCCATCACAGTATATTCCCTAAATCTATTCGGATAAAACTTAGCGTTTAACTCCTTCGCGTTACCCAATGCATTGGAGAGCTATATCGGGCTCACCCGCCCTTAATTTATCACGGAACCACCCATCTTCATAAAAAATGCCCAATAACCATAACATAATCATATCACATAACTTAAGCATACAGTAATTATAACATTTCCACATTTTAGTAATAATATAGCATTTTAAGATATTGAAATAATGAATCCATTCTAAAAACCATTTTTAAAACCATTTAAAACATTTAATAAAGAGATCATTGAATCAAAGAGTCCCATACCACATTGAAGAATTTAACATTTTAAACCATTAATATCCATATAAATAAATCCTTAAAACCATTTTGAAAACATGGATATTAACGAGAAATATTTATAATAATAAATCATTAAAACATTTAAAACGATATTTTAGTTAAAGGGGTTTTAACAAAATGAGAGACACTTGAATACAATAATTGAGGAATAACATTTAATAAGAACATTATAGTATCATGATAATAAAGGAATTAATTATATAATATTCCAAAGGATAGTATATACACCATATAAGAGTGAATTGGTGCATGACAACAATGAAGTCTCAATAGAAATGTAAAATGAGAAGAAATGCCTTGTAAAGAAGGTATCCTTAAATTAAGGATAAATCAATCTCATAATTATGTGTGAAAAATATAAATACACCCAATATAAGTGGATATTAAGTGTTAAACAATAAATGGTATTTCACACATATTCAAAGGATGACATATTCAATAACTACATGTTGAACCCAAAGAAATCGAAATTGGGTTAAGAAGTTCCCTTGGTAAAATTCAACAGCCTAATGGCGTAACTTTAAAATTCAGAAAATGAGTTAATGAGAGATAAAAAGGGTATCTCATCACTTGGACATAAAATTTACATCAATAAGGATATATAATAAAATATCCCATCATTACAATATGTAAATTAAGAGACCCAACAAAATAACTGTTTTAAAAAGAGGATGGTGAAAAGTTCGCTTACAGACTTAGGTATCTTTCGAAACATACACCCCGTGAAAGAAGGACAATAAAAAATTGATGTATATACTCATAAAAGAAATTATATTACTCAAGAATTTGAATAATGGGTAATACATATACCACTAAATTTAAATGGTGGAAAAGTAGCATAAATCTCACGGGAATAAAAGTGAGATGAAAAATCCCTTATGAAATCTCGGCAGCCGAACGACGCCACTTAAAACATCCAAAAATAGATTGAAGAGATAAAATAGGGTATCTTATAATATTAACATAAAAAGTAAATTATTATGAATAAAATATATCATCCCCAAACATAATAAATATTAGCTTAAAGGAAACTGCATAAAAGAGAGTACTTAAAAAGAAAGAGAGAGGTTGGATCCCTTACCTCGGTTCCGACATGACTAGATCATTCTTTAACCTCCTGAATAATAAACTTGAGTTAATTTCTACTTTATTAAGAACCTCTTTCAAGTTCATTATTCATTTTATATCACTTATTACAATGTCATGAACACTATGTAATTATTTAGGATAATAATGGTCATTTTGTCGATCATTGCTACTTGAGTCAAAAATAAACTCTTTATAATTACAAGTTGTTCATGTGGTAAAATATATATTATATCCAGAATTATATTCATTATTTTGATAACATATATATCATATATATCCATTATATACATGAATTTATAATATTACATAGTATTTAGAGGTAATAAATGAAATGCACCGTTCATGGAGACGGTAAGCCGTACCTACGCATGAACGCTAGTTCCATATCTGTTTCTTATTTAATGGAATTAAAACATAATGATACATAATATTATTATAATTACATTATGGTATCATTTATAATATCATTAAATCTATCATTTATACGTCCCACAGATGGCATTAACGAATCAAATCACTTTGAGGGGGCGGTAGTCCGCACTTCCAAAAATGAAGATATCGCGTTTACCCATAATGGAAACCATAATGGTATGACATAAATGAAAAACACATAAGCTTAAGTAAAACATAAATATATCATATATCATATATAAATATAGTTTCATCATAATGGCCACCTTTGAAGGTGTTAAAAGAATATTGAACAATCATCGTTTCGTGAGGCGGAAATTCGCCATCCACGGAAATAGTAAGTTCTTTAACCATTAGATGTATGTGTGTGTAAGTGTAGCTCGAATCCTTCTTATAAAAAAATCCTAGAATATTGAAGATACTGGTTTTGTTACAAAAGAAATGAATGAAAATAGTTTAGGGGTTGGAGAATCAAAATAAAACATAAGAACACAAGAGAAGACACTACCTTTAAATCGGGTAACTCTTTTTGATTTGAGCTCAATGGCTTGGAAAGGATTCTTCCCAAATTGAGGATTCAATGATGAAGAGAGGGATGTGGTGAGATGAAATGGGCAGGGGTTGGACGAGCCAAAGGCTTGAGAGGTGTCTGTAAGTTGGTAGAGGTGGGGTCCTTTTGTAAGAGGAGAAGAGGGGCACTCTTGGAATGTTATAAAATATTACTTTATTATAAGATGATTTTCGGATTTTAAAGGTCCCAAAATTATATATTTATAATATAAGGTGATAAGAGTTAGAAATCAACACATTCAATAGGTTTTTGACAAGTTTAGGTGTTAGATTTTACATTATCTTTTCATTTTATTTAAATCGTTAATTTATGAGGTAATCACTACATCATCACGGTGTCATAAATAAATTAATATATTTAATGTCTAAAAATTATAAAAAAACTATAATGTTGTATGAAATAGTTATATATTTCTATTGAATATTTATAGTCAAAAATATGACTTATATAACCCCATGTAAAAATTGTTTTAGTAAAACAACACATGTTTTTGACATTTTAATTTTAACTTTAAATAAAAAGGTATTAATGTCATTTTCCAACCAAAGTGGCTCAATGGGGTCCCCAAGTTGACCCATGGATTGTCTTGGTCGAACATGACTCATCCAATAAGGGTATAACATGTCTCAAGGGCATTTCATATTATTATAACATTATCTTTACCTTAAATTACACTAATTACCTCTAATAGCGTTTAAAAACTTAAGAGTTACTATTCACCGAAAAATTATTTTAATCCCATTGAACCAAATTTTACATCCTAATGAAAACCATGTATGTCGGATTTCTGAAATTAAAACCACATAAGTGGTAATGTTTCATTTAAATGAAAAAACAGTTTTTAAACTACCACTTAGTGGTTTCACTATTCATAAAAAATTGAAGTTTTTCAGAAAAATACCAAAAATTCACCCTAAGCTATATTTGATATTCCGAATTCAAAAATTATTTCTATTTTTCAAAATTCAAAACATATATGTTTTATTAATTAATTTAACAATTAATTCCCACTATCATAACAAATAGCATGTTTTTAAGAAACAATATCTTTTAAAAGATTGACAGTAGTTTAAGTCCAATTTCAATGTGAATTAATTCCAATGACCACTATTCTATTAAATGGTAAAAATATATTCTAATTTCACTTAAAAAAAATTAAAAAGATAATCTAATCATATAAATAAATTAGATTAAAAAGAGGTTTTGAATTAAAATATAACATTTTCACTAATCATTAAAAAATTAACATTATCAGAAAAATACCAAAAATTTACACAAAGTAAATTCTGATGTCCCAATTCTAAAGAAGAATTTTATTTTGTCATATATAACACATAAAATTGTGAAAAAGTGGATTTAAAAGAGGTTCTCCATCAAAAGCCGGTTAATCGACCTTTTAAAAAATATTAGAATGTTTACACTTAAATTGGATTCATTTGAAATTTTAATCCTATAAAATTTATTGTGAAGAGTAAAAATATTTGAAAAAAATATATAATCATTTTTTAGTTAGTTATGTTCATTTTCTCCATTAAAATGGCTAGGCGTTAACTACCATTTAAAATAATATTATTTTATTATTAGAGTGCAATGTAAGATTCCCAAGAAACTTTTTGTTGCGTATTGGGTACGCCATCGAGCATAGCATCCCCTTTAAAGTAATATTAATATTTTATTCACAAATATGGATAAATGTGAAAATTTTATATTCTTTATTTACCTGGGGTGTTACATCCTTCCCCCCTTTTGGGAATTGTGTCCTTGTAATTTTAAAATTGGGCTTGGAAACTTCATTGAAAATCCCACATCGGAACGAGAGTTAGTAAAACAATCACTTTAAAATATAGAAAGAGAAGTACAAAGGTCACCCAAGCTAACCGATACTAGTATCCCATGTAGGAAAACATGGATATGGAGGAAAAAACAAAGGGTCACATTCTGAGGTAGGGTGATAGAAAACATGTTTAGGAGAAAATTAACCACAAGAAAATCACATACTTGTGGTGGGTGAAATGGTATTCGATTCCCCCGTAGGAAAAGTTAATAGACAACATTTTTGTTTTAAGTTACTTTTCATTGAGGAATTTATTTTTGATCTTAAGGAAACATACTTACTTGTCATGTTTACTTTCAAATTTTACTAGATTTATTACACAAACTTGTACTTTCCACAAATGATGAGTATTTAGGAAGACTTGTTTACATTAAGAGAGCCATAATCAACTACTAGAGAATCACCTAATCCAAAAAAGAGAACTATATAATTCCCATGTATTTAGACCTTAACCAAAACTAATACCTAAAAGGTTAGTATGAGATCAGATAATACCCAAAAAGGATAATCCATTATAAAACAAATCTATTCTTAATCTCCAAAATTTTTCAAATAATACCCAAAGTTCAAAAAAGACCATTCAATAAACAACTTTTCCATAAAATTCTTCAAAGTAAACCAAACTAAGATTGAAAACCAAATATTTGAAGGATTTAATCACATAGTCTTCCCAGATAAAAATTAACATTTATCTCCAAATAACATCAGTTGCTCTTAAAGTCTCATATTGAAAAGTAATTAACCTAATCACATATCCTCCATGATAGGTTAATAATTTCCATAGCTAACCCAGAATAAACTTACTCTTAATTCATAAAATCATCTAACTAAAAATAATAAGTAATACTAATTAGGGACTTCATATAGTCCAGTGGTAGGTGATAAATACCAGTCGCACTTTGGTTGTGGGTTTGATTCCCGCAGTGTTGTCCGACGCGACAGGTTGTCACACGGTCTGCATGTTGTACCTTTTAAAAAACTATAAAAATAACCCTAACATGTTTTAACCTCAATAGTTTCCTTATACCTCTCATTTTCATCCAAATTCATTACGATCTCAACATATTAATTCTTGAAGTCTTATTTTACCACCATACGATAAAATAAAATGATTCCCAAAATCAATGACATCATAATTTGATCATGGCGTCCACTCGGTTTCATCGTCATCTTGCTCACATAGGTAGAAGTCCCATGAATTACAACAATGATTTAGTGATCCTTCAAAATCATTTGCTTCCTCTATCCAAATACACCTTGTACAGCATGGTTCATATGGGTGTTCATTGAAAAACAGTTTTGGAAAATAATCATGTATGACATATAATTCCAAAACATTTGATACAACATGATTTCTATAAAAATAGTCGGACAAAATTTGAGTTGAATCATTATATTATTGGTCCTTTTAAAATACCATAAGTATGTGCTGAGAGACTATATTTTAAAAGAAAATATAAATAGGTTACGCAAGGGTCTCCTTCCTCAACACCATTTTTAAAATAATAATATGCTTCAAATTCTTGTGATAAGGTAAAATATTTGAAAATACCTTGAAAATATTTACCTTTCTTGAAAATATGAGAATATTGTGAAAATAGTATTTTTCAAAATACAACCCATGATCCACGATGATAACGAGGTATAGTGGAGGTGTTTTCTATCTCAAACAACTGCTTGAAAGTGAGTTCTATGCTAGAAAAAGTTTCACAATCATCCGAACATGACTTTGCAATAATTATTGCAAACATGTCATCAGGAAGAGATAGGAATGTCGTTTGAGATCCCACTCCTTCAATTCGTAACTGACTTTACTTGACCTGAAAAAAGTTATAAAACAAGTATTTAACAGAAATAATAGATATTGGGACTAATCATGTGTCTAACAAAAACTCCTAATCCCTAAAGTTGTCTAAACCAACCTTTGAAACCAACTATAAGGCCCCACCCTTAAACCTTACTTAATCTTGAGTTATTACAAGATTACACATTGAGGATCTTTTAAGGTTTAGAGTTTTATAGAATTAGATCATAAAACTTGCATTGCATTCCACATTTAAACTAAGTGGTTACATAAAAAATAGTATTCATTTTACCCATCAACGGAAGCATATTTAAAATAAAACACGGATTCTTTCTTGACACTTCCTTGATACAATCATCATATCATGTACCATTCCCTTGACCTGGGAAAAACATTTCAACAACTTGGGATGAGCATAAAAATCTCAATAAGGGTTATAAAAAGAATGGAATGGAAGCATGAGTACATATATACATAATAATTAAATCATATTTTACCCATAAAACATAACCACTTTAACATACCTCATAAGATCATGAATAAATCATAGAAATCATAAGACATAAAGGTATCTTGAGGCATTCATAACATTCTTAAATAGGGAATAACTCTCATGGTTATGTTTGGAATACCCATCATAGTATATTCCCAAAATCTCTTCAGAGAAACCTTAACGTTTAACTCCTTTGCGTTACCCAATGCATTAGAGAGCTATATCGGGCTCACCCACACTTAGTTTATCACGGAACAACCCATCTTCGTAAACAATTCCCAAGAACCATAACATAATCATATCACATAACATAAGCATAAGGAAAATAAAACATTCCCACATTGCAATAACAATATAACATTTTAATATATATAAATAATGAATCCATTCTAAAAACAATTTTCAAAACCATTAAAAACATTTAATAAAGAGATCTTTGAATAAAAGTGTCTCATACCACATTGAAGCTTTTAACATTTTAAACCATTAATATCCATATAAATAAATCCTTTAAACCATTTTGAAAACATGGATATTAATGAGAAACATTTATAAGAATAAATCATTAAAACATTTAAAACGATATTTTAGTTAATGGATTTTTAACAAAATGAGAGACACTTGAATACAATAATTGAGGAATAACATTTAATCAGAACTTTATAATATCAAGATAATAAAGGAATTCATGATAAAATATTCCAAAGGACAGTATATACACCATATAAGAGTGAATTGGTTCATAACAAAAATGAAGTCTCAATAGAGATGTAAAATGAGATGAAATCCCCTGTAAAGAAGGTATCCTTAAATTAAGGATAAATCAATCTCATAATTATGTATGAAAAATATAAATACACCCAATATAAGTGGATATTAAGTGTAAAACAAACAATGGTATTTCACACATATTCAATGGAATACATATTCAATAACTACATGTTGAACCCAAAGAAATCGAAATTGGGTTAAGAAGTTCCCTTGGTAAAATTCGACAGCCTAACAGCGTAACAATAAAATTCAGAAAATGAGTTGATGAGAGATAAAAAGGGTATCTCATAACTTGGAGATAAAATTTATATAAATAAGGATATACAATAACATATCCCATAATTACAATATGTAAATTAAAAGACCCACCAAAATATGTCTTTTAAAAAGAGGAGGGTGAAAAGTTCCCTTACCGACTTGGGTATCTTTCGAAACATACACCCCATGAAAGAAGGACAATACAACATTGATGTAAATACTCTTAAAAGAAATTATATTACACAATGAGTAGAATAATGGGTAGTACATATACTACTCAAAGGAAATGGTGGCAAAAGTAGCATAAATCTCACGGGAATAAAAGTGAGATGAAAAATCCCTTATGAAATCTCGGTAGCCAAATGATACCACTTAAAACATCCAAAAATGCATTGATGATATCAAATAGGGTCTATCATAATATGAACATAAAAATTAAAGTATGAGGAATATAAAAGAACATACCCATACATAAGAATGATGAGCTTAAAAGAAATGACATAAAAGAGAGTACTTAAAAAGAAAGAGAGAGGCTGGATCCCTTACCTCGGGTCTGACTTAACTTGATCATTCTTTAACCTCATGAATAATAAACATGAGTTAATTTCTACTTTCTTAAGAACCTTTTTCATGTTCATTATTCCTTTTATATCACTTATTACCATGTCATGAACACTATGTAATTATTTAGGATAATAATGGTCGTTTTGTCGATCATTGCTACTTGAGTCAAAAATAAACTCTTTATAATTACAAGTTGTTCATGTGGTAAAATATATATTATATTCAGAATCATATTCTTTATTTAGATATAATATATATAATATATATCCATTATATAGATGAATTTATAATATTACATAGTATTTAGAGGTAAGAAATGAAATGCACCGTTCATGGAGACGGTAAGCCGTACGTACGCATGAACGCTACTTCCATTTCTATTTCTTATTTAAGGGAATTATAACATAATGATACATAATATTATTATAATTTCAGTATGGTATCATATATAATATCATTAAATCTATCCTTTATACATCCCACACATGGCATTAACGAATCAAATCACTTTGAGGGGGCGGTAGTCCGCACTTCCTAAAATGAAGATATCATGTTTACCCATAATGGAAACCATAAAGGTATGCCATAAATAAAAAATACACAATCTTAAGTAAAAAATAAACATATCATATATCATATATAAATATAGTGTCGTCTTAATGGCCACCTTTGAAGGTGTTAAAAGAATATTGAACAATCATCGTTTCGTGAGGCAGAAATTCGCCGTCCACAGAAACAATATGTTCTTTAACCATTAGATGTAGGTGTGTGTAAGTGTAGATATAATCCTTATTATAACATCATACTAGTATATGGAAAATACTGGTTTTGTTTCAAAAGAAACGAATAAAAATATTTTAGGGGGTTGGAGAAGCAAAATAAAACATAAGAACACAAGAGAAGACCATACCTTTAAATCGGGTAACTCTTTTTGATTTGAGCTCAAAGGCTTCCTTGGGAAGGATTTTGCCCAAAGTGAGGATTAAATGATGAACAGAGGGATGTGGAGAGATGAAATGGGTAGGGGTTGGCCGAGCTAATGGCTTGAGAGGTGTGTGTAAGGTGGTAGAGGTGGGGGCCTTTTATAAGAGGGGAAGAGGGGCACTCTTGGAAAGTTATAAAATATTACTTTATTATAAGATCATTTTCGGATTTTAAAGGTCCCAAAATTATATATTTCGAGGTTAAGGTGATAATAGTTTGAAATCAACACATCCAATAGGTTTCTGAAAAGTGTAGGTCTTAGAATTTACATTATCTTTTCATTTTATTTAAATCGTTTATTTATGAGGTAATCACTGCATCATCACAGTGTCGTAAATAAATTAATTTATTTAATGTCTAAAAACTAAAAAAAATAATATCATGATTTAGGAAATCTGTTTATATTTCTAATGAATATTTATAGTAAAAAATATGACGTATATAACCCCATGTAAAAATTGTTTTAGTAAAACAACACATGTTTGTGACATTTTAATTTTAACTTTAAATAAAAAGGTATTAATGTCATTTTCCAACCAAAGTGGATCCATGGGGTCACCAAGTTGACCCATGGATTGTCTTGGTCGTCCATGACTCATCCAATAAGGGTTTAACATGTGTCAAGGTCATTTTATATTATTATAACATTATCTTTACCTTAAATTACACTAATTACCTCAAATCGCGCTTAAAAACTTAAGAGTTACTATTCACCAAAAAATTATTTTAATCCCATTGAACCAAATTTTAGATCATAATGACAACCATATATGTAGTATTTTTTAAATTCAAACCACATAAGTGGTAATGTTTCATTTAAACGAAAAATATTTTTTAAACTACCACTTAGTGGTTCCACTATTCATCAAAAATTGAAGTTTTTCAGAAAAATACCAAAAATTCACCCTAAGCTATATTTGTTATTCCGAATTCAAAAATGAAGTCTATTTTAAATAAATCAAAACATATAAGTTGCATTAATTAATTTAATAATTAATTTCCGTCGTCATAACAAATAACGTGTTTTTAAGAAACAATTTCTATTAGTGGTAAGCACCCCGTAATACTACATGAAAAATGGGGGTTCAAAACCCATTGAGCACAGGTACTGTAGCATCACTGTAGCGGTACTATAGCAGCGGCTATACTGTTGATCGGCGGGCACTGTAGAGGTGGCAGGGCACTGTAGCGGTGGCGATACTGTAGCGGGTACTGTAGCAGCCGGGTTACTATTCACAGAATAGGAATTTGGCCAAAAATTTGGGCCTACGGGCTATGTAATGGGATACAAGCCCACTGGGCCTTTGGGCTATGTAATGGGTCTCCCTATACCTAGTTAAAAGAGGTCTTTGCTTTTCTTTATTAATAAAAACGAGGCTTCGGCCCCAACCTTTTATAAAAAAAATTGACAATAGTTTAAGTCCAATTTCAAAGTGAAATTAATTTAAATGACCACTATTGGATTAAATAGTAAAAATATATTCTAATTTCACTTTAAAAAAATTCAAAAGATAATCTAATCATATAAATAAATAAGATTCAAAGGAGGTTTTTGAATTAAAATACAACATTTTTCACTATTCATTAAAAAATGAACTTTATCGGAAAAATACCAAAAATTTACACAATGTAAATTTTGATGTCCCGATTCTAAAGAAGAATTTTATTTTGTCAAATATAACACATAAAATTGTCAAAAAATGGATTTAAAAGTGTTTCACCATCAAAAGGTGGTTAATCGACCTTTTAAAGAATATTAGAATGTTTACACTTTAAATTGGATTCATTCGCATTTTTAATCCTCTAAAATTTATTGCAAAGAGTAAAACTATTTGAAAAACATCTATAATCATTTTTTAGTTAGTTTTGTTCATTCCTGCTATTACAATCGCTAGAATTTAACTATCATTTAAAATAATATTATTTTATTATTACAGTGCAATTTAAGATTCCCAAGAAACTCGTTGTTGCATATTGGGTACGCCATCGAGCATAGCGTCCCCATTAAAGTAATATTAATATTTTATTCACAAATATGGATAAATGTGAAAATGTCATATTCTTTATTTATCTGGGGTGTTACATTTAATCCCTTCCCATTAATTAATTTGATCTTATATGCATCATTTTATGATTGTTGCTGAGTTTTGAGCTTAAGTGTGAAAATTGGTTAATTCTTGATATTTAACAGTTTTATGTTACCTCTATATTTCAAACATAACTCCCACAATATTATTCCCAAGAACATGAATATATTTTCAGGATGACATCGTTAATGTGACATATATATGTCTTCAGTACCAAAAGCGAATTCCGGCTCCAACAAGCCAAAACAAATCGGTCAATGTGAACACTTATTCTGGCCGGCAGAATGGACATTACTACATACAATGATTCATATATAGATCTCCCGAACACAAATAGAGTGATTCCAAATGGGTAAGAAATCCAACTCGATGTGGAATATTCTCAATAAATTTCAGTGATAAATCATTTCATATAAGTCTTCCTTAAACTAGTAAAAGTATGATTGGTGGAATAGTGATTGGCGGCTAGAAATAGTTAGGTCTTCTAATTCATCCATAACTCATTCCACACAGATCCAAATGCCATGAAACATTGTGGGTAGATGGAAAACTACATTCCTAACCTACTAAAATAAGGGACTATGGCCTTATTCATTGGGAGGGTGGGAGAAACGAAGCTATCTTTTTGGTGGACAGATTCTGGAGGAGAATGTTTTTGTCCTTTCTTTTCTTTATTTTGTTCCTCTTAGTTTTATAATTCCTTATTCTTCCACCTTATTCTTTATTATCATTACCAAGGTGGGGTAATTAATCAGAGTAATTGGGGAATAATATGTTTTATCTTTTTTAATATTTGAGTTCTTGGAGATGATTGAATGAAAACTCTCTCTTTCTTCTACGGTGTTGGTTTCAAATTCTAACAAACATTTTTATTATCTTATGAGATTGTATTTGATTTAATATTGTGTTGTTATTATTGATTTGTTAAATATTCATAATCTTCCTCCACGAGGTTCTAGTCTATATATGATGTAATAGATCAGGCCAAAGAGGTGAAGTACTCGGCGATCGTCAGTACGTGTGGCTGGGGTATTTAATATTCTTAATTTTTTGGCATAAACATGACCCCATCGTGAATTACCTAACTCAGTTGAGATTTTTCTCTATATCTATTTAACAAATAGAAATGAGAGTATACCTAGCTGAGAAATTTGTTAGGTTTAATATCATCATTACCACTTACTAAATGAGTGATAGGAGGTGATCTGGAAATATATCTTAAACTGATTTAGCATAAGAGGATTGAATAAAATTGGAACTATGATAACATTAAAATTAAAAAACCAACCCCAACCTGATCACCCAACTATTATCAGAACTTTTAATTTCATTATTTTTCAATTTGTTTTAAATAATTTACTTTATTACAGTATTTAGTTTCGTTGCATTGTTTTAATAACCTAAAATATAAAAAACAAACCCACTTCATTATCAAATTTAAAGTGACATTAGTGATAGTTGAGTGCTCCTCTAAAGTGAAAACCTTGGTTATACCCTATAATATATTTTAACGTAGTAAATAATTATTATTTGAACACCCCATGACAGCCTTGTGTCAAATATCCAAACGTGATTACCACATCTTAATCATAGTCCAAGATAATTGTCATTACACTATTGTATATTGGGTGACTCTGGATCTTCATAAACATCCTCGTCCATCGAAGATGGAAGGCCAGTGTCCGGAGGAAACATCTGCTTGACTATGCACATCTTGCCCCAGTGGCTCTACATATGTTTCCCAAAACAATGGTACGTCAACATGAGAAAAATCCATACCCACGAGAGTCCTTTCCTACCCTTGTACGCCTCAATGGATACCATAACCCATATAATTTCTCCTAATCCGAGATCTTCCAGAACCATGGTTTTCATGTTTCTTCCCTATCATGCTCGATGCATGTAAGAACATCACAATATTATTATCATATAGTTAATAATGGTTTCTATATCAAGAGTTCCTCATCTCATGACCCTAAATTGTAAGACAACAAATGCTCCAAACCACATGACGTTAAACTGTATGGTTATGGTACACTCTGCAGGACATTAAACTTATATTCCGTCATCCAGGTTTTATGAAACTAAACTGTAGTATACCTCTAATGACATTTAGGGTCCCTCTCATTGAGGTAAGTCTCCAATCCTACATGGCTATACAACATGAACTTTTATTCCATTTCATATTGAAAGGTTCTTCACTCTGTTCCCCCACACACAGTCGCCCTGGATTCTTCAGACGTGGGATCTCCCTCCCCCACCAACAGGGGAGGTGGCATGTGCATTATTGAATATTTGAAATCCTCTTGTTTCTCCCATCGAGCATGGATCACTTGGTCTAAGAGTTTCATGGGGATTAAAACACACAATCAATATAAAATACAAGAACCTTGATTCCTAATAAAATCAAGATACATATGATGCATTCTATAAGGCTCGAGCTCGAAATGATGCCCATCTATAAAGTGTCCAACCAATCAGGTTTGTCAAATGGGAAGCTATCATGTATAAGCCCCACACATTCTGGACAACGAGAACTCTGATTCCAGATCAAATCAGGATACATAAGATGCCTTCTATATGGTCCAATATCAAAATGATGCCCGTCCATAAAGGGTCCACCCAATCATGTTTATCAAATGGGAATATCCCATTCATCATCACCACACATTCTGAACTCAAATATCTCTGATTCCTGATCAAATTTGGATACATCATATTCCTTTGAGATGGCATGAGCTCAAAAGGGTTTCCATCCATAAAGGTTATACCCAATCATGTTTATCAAATGGGAAACTCCCATGCATAAGCCTCAGATGTTTTAAACAATGATAACTATAATTCCTTACCAAATTAGGATACGTAGGATTCCTTAGAGAAGGCCCGATCTCAAAAGTGTTCCCATCCATAATGGTTCCTCCAAATAATGTTTATCAAATAGGCTGATCCCATGCTTAAACCCCACACATTTTGAACTACCTGGGTTTTGAATCCTCTCCTGAGGATACATAGGAATCCCTCTTTGTAGGCCTGATCCCAACATCAAGTCACATTCCATCCCCCGCAAGATGATGATAAACTCCAATGTGCCTAATAATATGGTTAAGTTAGCATCATCACTATGGCATCCAACATTTTCATGCTCAAGACGATCATGAAAACTAAGGGTTTCACGTGGACACACTCTTCGATAATGAACCAAGGATTCACGAACATATAGACACAACATAAATATATAAGAGAGTCTTGGAATAGGAAATAATCCTCCCCCAAAAGGGTACAGTGAGCCTGAACTCCCAACCACTCAACCAAAAGATCCATTAAGTGTCATTGTCAAAATCGTCAGTCGACGAGCCCCTGCCTTTGGAAAAAATGTCCATGAATCATGGATACCTGGGTCGTTGGGTGTTCTTAGCTCCACAAATAAACCCATTAGAGACAATCTGAGGAAGTTATATCCATGAAGGACTAATTTCAGAAGTTTTTGACCCCCACACAATCAACTAGTAGGACTAACTATTCCACACTGTGTTAATTCAATCTTCTTTAGAGGATAATGATGTTGAACAGACCGAAACAATGAAATGGTAAACTCGATAGGAACATGTCTATAAAAAAAGGTATGAGTAATGATCCTCATAGTTCAATTTTCATACCACATTTAAAAATGCCACCTCGGAGGTAGAATAATTAGGAAACTAAATTCTTTAATTGAATTTGAATCTTACCTGAAAATAATATACATTATTTTTTTGTATAAAGAACAAAATTATCTATAAAATATCAATAATAAAATGAAAATATATTAAATATTATATACAACACACATAATAATTTTATTATTGATTCGATATATTTCTCTTTAATACACATAAAAATTACCAAAGGGTATGGTGTGAAATGGTTATATTTTCAAGGGGTGCATAAGCGTAAATGGTTTGGGGTCATGACCTCGATGAGATTGATCTTCTTACATAAATGACATTGCTAATAAAATGATTTTTGGATCTCATATTTGGATTAATAAATAGAAAAACTCAGTTACTCTATTTACCATGGAAGCTCCAATAAATGTGCTTCATAAGGATTGATCCTACTAGTTTAGGTTGTAACCTCTTTTTCATGTGTTAATTAAAAATTTTAAAATCAAATCCTTATACTAATCACATGATCACTATTCGTTGGATTTATTATCAATGATTATGATTCTTAATTTTCTTATAAATTCAATAGGATATCATAAAACAAAATAATTTCATGTGTTTTTTACTAAGATACAATATAATAAGACATATAGATAAATTTCAAGGGGAATTTTATTTGTAAAAGATCAAATCATTAGAAGGATAGTGTGAGTATACAAAATTAATTCAAAATAGTCCATCATACAAATAATATATTATGCTTAACAACGTAACCTAATATTTATGTATTTTTATTTATCCAAAAATTTATACAAATGAACCTAAAATGTAAACCTTTATTAGTATAGGATAATTTTAAATCATAAAACCAAACTATTATATTAATCCATGAGGTTTTATAAATATTTTGAATTGTGAAACATCCTAACCTCTATTGTTATCTACACCATTACTAAAATTCCAAAAATAAGGTCTTGGACTCAAAAACTCATATACTATGTTAAAATAATATTCATTATGTATGGTCTTTGACACCATACAGTAAAAAGTCATAACAAACACATAATTTTGTACTTTAATAGAAATAATTTACCTTTCTTACATTCCAAATATCATTTATGTTTAGATTTTAGTAAAATTACGAAAAAAATTACACAGTATAATAGATATCCTTCTCATCGATTTTTTTAACACAATAACATGTAATTATTATTCCCCCTTATTCGTCTAAATATACCACAAATTACGTTTTACAAATGATATAGTTTCATTAATCATGCAAAAAAATTCAAAACAAGAGATAGGATTTATAATTTTTCATACTCTTCCTTATGAAATATGAAATCAATATGAAAATATGTCATGAGAAAAAGAACTCTCCTTAAGTGATATTAAAATCATTGAAACAAGTTTTTCCTATGAAACATGAAAACCCATTAATATTTTTATATATATCAGAATACATTTTTATTGTATAACAAATTATAACCAAATGAGAAGATGTGTATTTATTACACATTAATTCGTGATTTATTAAAAAATATTAAACATAATATAACATATAAAATCAAGAGTTATAGTGTCTTTTTAAATTGGTTACAAATCATATCATCTTGAACATGGGATATAATAACATAATTGAAAATGTCATAAACATTATGTTAGAAGTAATAAATCCTCTAAAATTGTTTAGGAAAACTCAGGGATGTACCCGGTGATAGAATATAAAAGAAGCATTATATGAAAACATTATTACATGTTTAAAAATATGAATTTAAATAGAACATAAAAAGGGGTCAGAATCTTAAACATAAACAATAACACAAGATATGGATTGGTAATATAATGTCATCTAGGAAATGTGGATGAATCGTTAAACATGAAATAATAAACATGGGTCAATGCTAATTGCCATGAAGTCATTACATGGTTGAAAAAATCAGGGTTAATTTGGTCCCCTCCACAATCCATTTCATTAAATCTCTTGAGACTAAATCATTACCCAATGCATTTGAGTACTATTTAACTCCATGTGCACATGTTACATTCACGTCATGTACATGAAAAATTGTGCCAAGTAGATTATTCAACATATGATCATATTTTATGAAATTTAATTAATATATGGAGGAGTCTAAATTAAATATATGTATATATATAATAAAATAATTATATTTAGATCTTGGTGATTTTTATATAGTGTAAATGGTTATGGTATTCCCAATACAATGTTTTTTCAAGATGAAATCACAGTGAAATTTCAACAGAATAACAGAAGTACTTAATGATTCATAAATAGTTTTTAATGAGATATATATAGGTATGTAATAAATTTTAAATAAAATTTAATGTTAAAGGGATGTGTAAAACAATGTATCAACATTAGGAATTGGATATACATGCATGAAATCAACAATATGGTTCGATAAAGAGGAATGCAAATGATCCCCTAGTAAATTTCAGTATTGTAACGACCTATGGAAGTTATCTAATTATAAAGGATAAATGAAATATTATTAGTAGTAGATAAATTGGAATATATAGGGATATTAATGATGATGTGAAAACATAACCAATTGAAATTAAAAATGTTAAATTCACAAAAGATTCTTGAATAGAAATTAAAAAATGGTAAACTTTTCACTCAATTTTTAGAAGGTAACAACTTAGGAAAAGGTCAAAATGAGACATGATAAATGATATGTAATTAAAAGAAATAATATTATTGATTAATGATATTTTTATAAAGAAATAAAAAATATGAAATATAGATTGATAATTCTAGAGACAAATAAGTCCCCAGAATTCAAATGAAGATAGGGAGGTCCCTAAATTTTTGTATAAAAAATTAGAAGACAATATCAGTAGCATATCTGGTGTGCATAAATGTTAATGGGAGGGATTAATGAGAGTTAAATGGATATATATTTTTTATGATTCATAATTTATGTAATTGGATGTATAAATTCATACCCCAATAAAAATGTAAATTAATAGGAATAACATAAAAAAGGTTCATGTATAAATAGAAGAGAGGTGCATCCTTTACCATGAGAGGGTGATTTTGAAAGCTTCAGAGCAACTTATTATTAGAATGGTGGAATATTTGGAGGACTATAGAGAGTGGAGTTAATTTTATTTATTTTATCCATGGTTTTATTGTGAAGAGGAATGTTATTACGGGATGGTTTATTTTTGAAAATGGAGGGGAGTACTTTATTATTTTCCAAGCATAGGTTTTGGACTCAATAAAAAATAATAATAAAACCGTCAAACCATACAATAGTTTTATCCAATTTTTTACACTGAAGATAATTTTTTCACTTTATTTAAAACCAATAATTTCCAAACACATTATAATAGTACCCTTTGTTATATGGAAGTGAGTCATGTTTACAAATAAATGATTCTAGAACCTTATTTTATAATATATATCTTATTGGATTAATAAAATATTTATAAAATTATTAAAATAACATAAAAAACAAATTATTTATAGAGCAGAAATATAATTGTTCATCGATACCATATATTGTATATATTACATATATTTGGGTTATTATGATGTCATAATACACACTGTATACTTATACTATATTTAATTTTTACCCTTAAAATCAACACTCTAATATATTTATTGAAATCCCCACTGTATAAATTAGTAATGATTATTCTAAAAATTATATATAATTTATAAAAACAATTATCTAATTATTAAAAATTATTCATTTTCATTAAAAATCTAATTTATTAAAAAATAATGTTGTTTTTTAAAATAACTTTTCTAACCCTTATAAAAATATAATTTCCACTTCATAAAATTATATCATCATTTATGTTTAGTATATAGTATCTAATAAAAATATTTTATTATTATATCATTTATTTAAAAATTATTTAAAAAAATATTAATTAATATTATATTCTACCCAAAATATAATGTACATTTTAACATATAAGAAATCTATTTTTTTCAAAATATTAATTTAATAATTTATTATGGTATAAAAAATTTAGTAATTTTTATATTGAAATGAATATATATATATTATTTCTATTAATTTTTTTTCTAGTCTATTTCAAATTATTTTTACACGTACTTAACCTATATTTCATTTAATGTGGTAATAAATATTTATTACAGTTACTATTCATATTCTTTAAAAATTAAGTTTATTTTATTACTTTATATTAATTATTATTTTCCTGAATTTAAAATATATTTTATAAAAATAAATTCCCATATGTGGTTGAATTTAATTAAAAATAAAACATCCAAGTGTGATGGAAATTAGTTTTATGGAAAACATGTTTTCAAGGGAAAAATGATTTTACTTTAACTCAATTACTAGAAATCATATTTATATTTATTTTGATTCATATACATTTATATATTATTTTAAAATCTTATTTTAATATTTTCTAATTGTGGGGTATTTGAATGAATTATAATGGATATACATTAGGTAGTGGAACATAGTTTTTCAAAAATTTCATTTTTAATCTTTAAAATTAACTAATACAAAAATCTAGTAAATGGATGATTTAAATATAATTAATTACATTCAATAAAACTGAATAATACTTGTTTTACATTGAAATTATTGGAATGAAATTTTGGGACATTTATATTACATATTTTATCAATAGAAATGATAATTTTATGTAAAATGATATTTTTCATAATTCAATGATAAATCAATATTTTATGAAAAATCATAAAAATACATCCTATATTAATTTTTGGTATAAATTAATTAATAATTGAAAAAAAATATTAAATAAATTTTCAATAATTTCAATAAACTATTTATAATATTTCATTTTCTAAAAAAATGAAAAAAAATATTAAGGAAAATGTTTTATTAATGAATAAAATTATATCACTAAAAATTAAGTGATTACTTATTAAGAATTTATAATTATATTTAAGTGTAATATTGAATATATATATCACAAATTAATTATTCCAATTCAAACTTTCAAATTTTATGCCTAGTTTATAACTACTGTACCAATGGATTCTAGCTTCCAGTTCTCACCGATGATCTGAATATATTAGTGGTTCATTTTTTGTTTCTTTTAGTTTCATTGAAATTTTCTTTTTGGTGATGGTGGTTCTGGAATAGTGGTATATGGATCTCATTTATTTTTTGTGAAGGTCTTGGTTTTTGTTTTTCGATAAATGCTCGACAACGATGATGCATTGATGCATCATTGTGACGGTATCAATAGGCATTGATGTCTTCCTTCCATGAAACTTGTATTGTATTAATTTATAATATGAATTTACAGAGATTCTGGAATGTAGTGGGTGAGTTTTTTTTTGGAATTTTGAATTGGCTATAATGATATTTTTGAGTTTCTCACTCATCCCTAAAAGTTATTATTTGAAGATATAAAAATATGGAATTTTAGTAAATAAAAATTTTACATTGATCTGAAAAATTAAATAATAATTCAAAATGGTTTATCATAGATCACTCCATACATAAGTACTCTTATATCACAAATAAAACTAATAATATCCACATTAATTAATGTATAAATGTAAATAATTTTCTCATTCCCTTCATCTTAAACCTAAAAAATATTTGTTTATTCTTCTCCAAAAATTCTTCATATTAATCCCAAATAGTATTTATTCCTCAACCTAAATAAAAAATATCATGTAGTATTAATAATAAACTAAAAATAAAAAATCTTTAATAATGTAATGTGTTTTCCCAATATATCTTTAAGCATACTAGACATCAGTAATAGAAATCCTAAAAAGTTGTATCAATCATTTTAAACATAAAATTATCCATATTCATATAATCCCCAGAGTCTTCTGGTTTATCCACATATAAATCACATATTAAGGGATATAAATAACCTTATAAGTAAATTGATTTTATATTTTATCATTAAAACATAAGATATGAATCAAATAATTAATGAAAAACTATTATAGATGAATCCTTATATTATTCAGGATTAACATATCCATAGTATCATTTATATACTACTTTTTTAAAAAAATCTCATATACAAGTAGATGAACACATTGATCATTACAGTTAATTGATTTCCAAAACATGGGTCTTGAGTCGAGGATTTAACAATTATATTAATAAATTTTCTCAGATAATACCCATATTCTCCAAACAAAGTGCATTGGTCAATATGAAGAGTGGTTGGATGTGATTTATTCCATTACATCACTTTCATAATTTTTTATGGAAACGTGCAACATTATGCACTATATTTTAACACATAAATCACATTTTATTTCCTTTTTGTAATTTCCATTGGTTCTAATTTCTATATTTTTGACAATTAGGAAATTGAATCTTATTTCCATTATCACCATTATCAAATTAAATTACATGATATCCCATCATCCACTTAAATTTTGTCATTGGACATTCAACTATTTTCTATTGTGTAATTTTTAGTTTTGATAGAAGCTTTGGAATAATCACAATATATATTACATGAGTTCCCATTATGTTATCCATCACATTTCATAATGAAATACAGTTCGCATGAAATGTTTTTTGACTTATTTTATAATATTTCCATAAATTTAGTGGTTAAGTTAACAGTATTCACAAAGAATTGATTTTTCTTGGAAAGATTGAATTGAAATTTTTGCAGAAAAATGGAATTAATAAAAATTTATTAAATGGTTTAGTTAGAGGGAAAGGGAAGTTCAATAATTTTTACAGAAAAATGATAGTAATATGGATGTGGAAAATCATTTAACAATAATAGAAATTTGAAATAAAAGGAATAAAATGAACAAAATATTGTAATAAAGAGAATGAATGAATCCATTACTTAATCCTGACATTAAAATATATTGGGTAATTACAATAATGATAATGCATAAATTATCAATCATTATTTTTAAATAAATTAGAAATTAGAAATTTATTTTTAATGTATTTAAAACATTAAAAAATAAGATTAAAGAGGTTGTATACAAATATGGTGAAATAATATAAAATAAAATTGGGTAAATATAATACCAAATTTTGAAATTGTAAACACTTTTTTGAAGTTCTAAATGAGAGTGGATAAATGATACTTCATTTAGTGAAATGAAACGTGTAATGTAATGTGGAATTTATAAAGGAATGAAAAAATAACCAATATTGAATAAAAATTCGAGATATAAAAATGTGCGTCAAATGGAAGGGAAGAGTAAGAGGTCCCATAATATTTGTATGAAAAATTGTAGCGATGTTTCAGAAGCATAAAGGGTTTAAGTATTTGTTCTAATTATTTTTTGTGAATAGTAATGGGGTTATGGGTGGGTATATATAGGAAAATAGAGGGGCATTATTTATTGTTTCCCAATCATAGTTTTTTGACACTAAAAAATATAAAAAATAGAAAACATCCCTTATTTTTTACTTTTTAACTACCTAAGAGAAGGGTTTTTCATTATTTTATAAGTTCAAGGACCTAAATTTGGAAAATATTTGAATTGGTGATGTAGAAGTGATTCTTGTTTATAAAGAAATGATTTTTTAACCATAATATGTAATATATATTTTTTAGGATTAACAAATTATTTATATAATTTATAATGTAACCTATTTACTTTATATTTTAAAGGGGAAACATATATTTTTCAAGGTTACCATATATTGAATATATAACATTATTTTTGAGTAATTACGATGGCATAATATATACCATATACGTATGCTATATTTAATTTTTACCTGAACATTCGACTATTTCATAAAATTATAAAAATATTATCATTCGATAATTTCAACATTCTAATTTAAAAAATAATATTTATTTAATAAAAATATTTCTCTCTATATGATAAATTTAAATTTTAACTAGAATCCCAATTTATAGAAAAATGATGGGTTTTTGACAATAACTGTTTTCTAGCCCTTACAAAATATAAATTTATACTTCGTAAAATTATATTGTAAATTATATTTAATATACAGAATTTAATAATACTATTATATTAACAAATAATTTCTATTAATAATAATATGAATTATTCATAAAAGTGTTTTTTCATTAAAACTATTTTTGACCCAAAAGACAATTTACATTTTAACATATTAAAAATCTAAATTTTATCAATATCATTATGTAATCATTTGTAATATTACAAAATAAATATAATCATTATTATATTGAAATGAATATTTTCATATATATTAATAATATTAGGATTTCTTTTTTCTACTCATTGCTAAATTATTTTTACCCTTAATTAACTTATTTCTCTTTTATCATGTTAATAAATATTTAAAATGTTTACTATTTATATTTTTCAAAAAATGAGTTTACCATATTTCCTAATAATACTTATTTTTCTCCAAATATGGAATCAATTTTACCTAAATCAATTCATATTTGTTGAATAATTTATTTTATAATAAATCACTTAAGCATAATGGAATGTGGTTTTCTGGAAAATATATTTTTCTTCGAAATTTTGATTTTTCATTTTACACTATAACTTGTCATATTCATTATATAAATTTGAATTTTAAAATATAAGTATATAAAAATAGAAAATAAATTAAATAATTTCTCATTTAGGGATAGTTGAATTAATTGTAAGGGATAAGTATTAATTATTTCAAAAATAGTTTTCCAAAAATTTGTTCTTATTCATAAAAATAAACATTTACTATTATTCACTATAATGTTTATTTAAATATAATATTTTTAATTAAATATAACTAATGAATACTTATTTTACATTTAATTCAAATTAAAATAATATCAGGACATTTATATTTCTTAATTTATCAAGATAAATGATATTTTTAATTTTATTTTTTAATATTCACATAAAATACTCTATTTTCCCAAAAATCCCAGAATCTCACCCTATTTTAAATTTGATATTTTGATAGAAATAATAAATATAATTTTATCAAATAATTTTTTAAATTTTAAAAAAATTAGTTATAATATTATTTCATAGAAAAAATAAAAATCATTTGTGAAGAAAATTTATTTTTGACAAATAAATAAATATTACAAAAAATTTAGTGATTATTTAATAAGAAACTAAAAATATATTTATGTATAATAGGGAATATACATACATATTTATGAAATTATTTAATACTATCCATTACAATTAATTTAATGGAATTTTTTTAACAGTAATATGTCAATAATCACAAATTTTTTGGGTTTTCTTTTGCGTGTATCATACTATATCAAAACTATTTTTCTCTTTTAAAAAAATGGGGAGTTACAAACTACATTTTGTAATCATTATTTTATCAAATAGAACCATTAAAATCTAAAAATATTATTTGAAAACCATAATTTAATTATGAGGAATTATATCCACCTACCTTGTTAACTCTATCATACGACCCTTTTAATAGGATTTACTAAAAAGGTTTCCCTTATAATTTTTATTCGGATACTAAATTATTACCTAATGTATTGGAGGGATATATATTAGGCTCATTAGTCATCCTATACAATTCCTAATTAATGTTTCATTAAATAATAATTTATAATATTATATTTTTCCACACAGAATACATTAAAAAATCACTTGAAACAATAATAAAATGAAATTTCCAAAAAACACAAATATATATCATTTTCTTTTTAGAACACATAAAATTGCAAATTTACAAGAAAATTAATAATATGATATTATTAGAATATACAAGAATAGTAATAGTTGATTATTGAAATAATGTTTCGACTACTATTTTTGGAAAATTAATTAATGTGGTAAACATTAAAATAAAACATTCATTATTTTACTTTTATAAAGATAGTCAAAATGAGACATAGATGAAACATAAATAAAATTAATTTTAAAAAATATATAAAGGAATTAATTGAAAATATAAAATTACCATAATATTTAATTTATTAATAAATAATAATTTTCTTCAGACCATATAAAGAAAAGTTATTTTGAGGAAAATGAATCAAATGTAAAATTTTAAGATTCTCACGATATGGTTTTAAAGAGAAACCCCTTAAATATTTGGTGACATTTGTAATAAGATTATATTAAATGATATAAACACAAATATATTTATAAAACACATTAATATCATAAATTAAATTATTAGATACATCCATATGGGTTTTAATATAGCATGTAAAGGAAATAATGTGGAAAAATTGGCCTTAACTTCAATAAAAACATTTAGATGAGAAATTCCATACATCTAGTATCAACTCATCTAATACATTCAAAAAATCCCAAATTAGAAAAATATACTAATAATGTAATTTATATTTAACCTTTTTTTATTATCCCTTTTAAATAAATCATTATTTTGTTTCATTTAGTTACTAAATTAGTTTATTTCATTATGGTTTTCTTGATGACATTATATCATAATCTCCCAAACAATTGAGGTATCATAGTAATCATACAAATTATTTACCCAATAATTCCATAATAAATTTATTTTTTATATTATAGTTTATATATCAGTCAATAAAAAATATTTTTTGACATTTTAAAAAATAGTAACATTTCTAATAGTATTTCATGATAAACTAGTTTATTACGGTTTAAAATATAAATTATTGTTTACATTTAAATACTTTATTTTATAATATTTAACTTTATTAAGAAGTTATTAGAAAAGTCTCAATTACTTATTATTATATAACATTTCATGTATTTGTGTTTCCTTAATATCTTCTGAAAAAATTATTGTCACATCACTCAGGAGGGAGGTAAAAAATGACAAAACTAAGAACATGCTACCAGTAACAAAAAAAAGAATATAGTTTTTTATAGTTTAATTATCACCTATAAATAATACTATTGATTGAAAAAATAATAAAAAAATTAATAGATCAAATTTAATGAAAGAAATATGAAGAAGAAGAAATCTGTAGAAAGTGATGAAGTTATTACTACAAATTGTCTCGGTAAGCCTTTTTAACGAGGTTAAACAATTCAATGATCATTTTTGGTTAATATTATTAATATAATAGAGAAACAATATATTTATAACTATAATATTTTATAAATATATATTTATTTATTTATTTAGTTATTAAAGTCATCTATGTATAGAAACTAAGGAAAATAAAATATACCATTTCATACAGGAAGTAGTCCCCACGTACACATGAGAGATGCTTCAATTTTACAAATGATTAAAGGGATGTAAAGTATAAAATATTTTAAATTCATATAATAATAATTAAAAAATAAATATTTCATATATTTTTTATATATATCCTTATATCCATCCATGTGTGGAACTTATGAAAAAAATACATCAACATTTTGAGGTGGAAGTCTGTACATAATAGAGTAGAGTTTTCATCGTTCATTGAATTTAAATGAGGATGAAAATAGTTGTAATGTAAACATAATAAAGATTAATTGTAGTAAATATGTTTATTTACTTATATTTTCGTGATTAGTATATATTTAATGTATGTAGAAGAACAAATAAATTAGAATGGATTTTTTTGAGATATATAACTATTCCTTGGATATCTTTCATTTGATTACACCTTGAGACTTATATGATTGTTATTTTTTAGGTAAATTGATCCATAGTATATCATGAATAGATTTGGGATTAGATTTGTAGATAATTTTTTACAATTGGTCCAAAAATCATTTTAATAAGTATATAGGTTAGGTTACATTTAACAAGTGAGATAGGTGGAACCATTGTAAATTCACATAACATTAAAATAACATTATATCATTCTAATGGGAATTATTGTACCAAATAGAAAAATATAATATATAAGGTTATATAAGGTTATAATACTCTTAAATAATAAATTAATATATATTTATTGATATTTTAAGGCTTATCTGAAATATTTATACACTTATTAAAATTATTTACCACTAACGTAGTGACAAACCTTTCCTATGGTATCTACTCATTATGACTAAAAAATAAAATTAACCTTATAAACTAACTAAGAGAAGCCTCGTTTATTTCTTCTAATCATCCATGTCTATTAAACCTAAATTAAACATCACTAGGTTTTGAAACATTCCCATGAATTATATATTATTTGAATTCAATGAAATTATAATAAATCGTAACATTTCAAGAAAAAAAAATTGTGAAAGGTATACTTGTCAAAGGAGATACAATTTGTCACATCTGAGAAGTAATAATGGCCAGCCATCCATGATAGGCCAATCTCACAATTTTGAAAATATTTGGGGAAAAATAACACACAAAAATAAAAAATCTTATAATATAATACAAATAAATTATCGCCATGAAAATTAATGAACAATGATATCTACCTTAGGTTCAACATTGTTCAACAAAGTTCTACCGCTCAAAGAACACTCTAGATTCTAGGATGAGAACATTTCCCAATAATATTTATGGTTCAACATCCAATTCAACTGAAATTGACCAATTAACATAAAATATACTACCATAGAATTCAGCATAAACAAAATTCCCAAAAACAGCATGCATTCATCATCAAGAAACATCCATTTTCCATGTTGACCAGAATACAAATCCTTAAAGATAAATCTATAATGACTTGTTGGAATTATGACTAATTCCCTAAACACAAAAATTACAACAATAAATGGATGATAAATAAGACCAATATGAAGAGATTTTATGAGAATGTAGATTACAAAGAATCATAATATTTATGAATTAAATTGAATAAATGCATGATGGATGTCTTAATGATCCACAACCACATGACGAAGATGGAGGCCGAGATTGAATATAAATGAAGTACACCTCTAAAATTGTCATTTTTATTTATTATAGATATACATTAGATCATGGAAACATATTATGATAAAGGAGGGTAAGAGGGAGTGACTAATTGGACCAAAAAAACTAATGCTAAGGAAGATAAAACTATGTTGGTATTAGTGGACAAATTAATTAAATAACCCTTAGAAAATCCCTAAAATGTGTACCCAACTAGTTTTCTCGTCGTCCAATAGTACCCTAGTACAATATCACATGTTACATGGGAAGTCATTTAATGTATAATTCTTATTACCTTTATCCCCAAATATAATGATCAGAATCACTAATTTTCAGATTAAAATTTTTAGTTAGAAGGGCTTCTTCCCACCCCATAGTCTATGAGGTATTGATTACAACATTCTCTACAACTTCATCGGGCCTTCTTAGATGAAATTTTGTGTTTTTATTTGAAAATTGAACCTTTATTAAGGTCAAAAAACAGTAAACATTTTTTCAAAGTGGAAGAATCCAAGTCATTAAATGATTATCCAAATAGTCTATCCACCAAATGAAACGTTCAAACATCCTCCGAATATCAAGACCCATAATAATACAGGTTATTATAACCTCCCAACTATATCAGTTATCATCATTGATAAATTATTTATTCATGAATATAAAACATTATATTCTTCCTCAATCATTATCCAAAAAAAATTCACAACATTCCATCCCAAAAATTCATTCTCAGAACCTTAAGGTCGTACGTATTACAAATCACTCATCACACTCATACTATATACCTCTAAGAAAAAACACCATAATCCTAAGAAAAATATCACTATCACCCATAATTTAAATACTGATCATTTCATCTATCTATATTGGAATTCTATGGTCCATTTAATTGAATTCTCTAGATATATAATGGTGCCCCTTGTTACTGAAATCATCATATAGATTGAGACACTGGTAGTCCAAAAACTCAAATATTGTGGTTTAATTCAATAATGATCAATCTAATGAATGATTATGTTTAATATCCATCCCAAAAAACATCATTCCTAGTTATAAGAAAAAAACAGTCAACCCCAACTAATAATTACTAAACATAGTTAATTCTATATAGAGTCCCAAGTTGATTTTTAAACACATTGTTCAAACATGATGTGCTGATGTGCATATGGTTCAAATAACCCACATTCAGGTTCATGAGGATCACTGGTTGGATCTATTTTATATGACATCTTAAATTTTTTTCTATTTTATATGACATCTTAAAATTTTTTCTAGAATCATCCATCATCATCATATGAAAAATTATCTTGATGTAAAACCGTTGAAGGGATCTTCATATTGATCGGAAATATATAATGTTATCTAAATGAATTTAAATGTAATTTCCCTCTGTCATTACACCAACCTCTTTCACCAGCCACATGGCTCTAATCCATGCACAAAATCAAAACTAACCAGACTCCCACTAAGTTAAATCAAACATTGTTATTTTTTATTCACTTTGATCATTAAATTGTTGGTATTACACAATTTTATGACCCCTACGATAAGAAAAAATATTCACACATAACCTCATCCACCCCCACCATATTAGTATCTATAATGCCACATCCGGAATCATAAATTAGTATACATGACCATTGACTAATTATTAATGAAATTTGACAATTAATGCCACTATCCATTCATTATTAATTTCCATGATGTAAACTATACATTGCGCAATCTGATATGGTATATAACATAGTTCAATGAATTTAAAAAACGAGTTATGATATGAATAACATTACAAAGTATTCTGGGAATGGGTTATGAAAAGTTAACCAACTAGTTATTATCCCCTCATGCAATCCAATAAAACAAACATGGACATATCCAATAATGAATCACACAGGTGTATAAAATATTGGTACATAGATACATTGTCAATGAAGACTACTTCTAGAATGAAATATCCATAATCAATAAACTCTTACCTACCAATCCATCTAAGCATAATTTTAATACTTTGGTTTCTAAATCCAAGGTAAACCATGAAACAAAACACTAGTGACCTATCACCACTAGTGCATTTGGATTCATCAATTTAACTTGAAGCATCATTAATGGAAAACTAACAACCCCATTCCATAGATTCCAACTACTCAACACCTAAGCATAACATGAACATCAATGAATCAAATAATTTTAATAAAAGGCATGAAAAACCATCTATTAACTTAATACATTGTCATTTCCCAATATTCATAGACCTCCAAGTTGAAATCACCCACATTTTTAGCCATCCACATTACACATTCTATAATCTCATCCAATCATCAGCACTCCTAATGCTTCTCCTTATTTTTTTCATCCCCTTTATACAAATATTAACCACACAACACCCTTTAAATTGGTGTATATTCAAGCGATTGATCATCCACTCAAGATCTAACCCTCATATTTCTGAACACATTTTACCTTTCACTCAGTGTCCATTACAATTTTTTTATAATCCAATTGTCTTGATGACACCTGGTCCTAACCTCAATTCAAATTGTGTCATGGAACTCGGAAGCCCAAAATCATGTGATGATTACTATCACTCAATGTTCTAGATACTCCTTGGATGAAAATTATCATTCAATACATCAGTTTAATACTTTTAATCGTTACTCAAATTCATAAAGAAAACTCATCAAAAGAACCCCCTTAAATAATTAACTATAAATATCCCTTTACAAAGAATATCCTCACTAAGGTTAACATTAGGAGACATGAGACATCATCTCAATAGTAAGTAGAGTATAATTTCTATGTTTATAATTCCTTACACAAAACCCACACAAGGTTACACTAATGGTCACAAAACATAGAAAATCATCTATAAACATATCTTTTGAAATGAAATGATGGATTCACCCATGTACTATCCACATCATGGATATAAATTCTAGGTTTGGTTAAATATAATTCCATTAAGGATATCTGGATCACCTAATGTAGATTATATTCTAAACCAAAAATAACCAAACTTATCTAATGGATACCAACACAAGGTTCATTAGTAATGTAATTAATGAAAAACTGAGACCTACAAAGGTATACATTAATATATGAACAAGGAGGGAATTACTCATCATCACCATCATTTTTACAATCATAGTCATAATCTAGGTAGACCATACAATAGAATAACATGAACATCTATCATAATTAGACACACATTGGGGTTTGTTTGAATAGGCTATCTCGAAGAACTCATATGGGAAAACATTACAAGTTCTTGATACTAAACAGATGAGTCCCCAATAATCAGTACAATCACATACAAGAAACATATATGTCACGTGAAAAATATATTCCAAACAATATTGTCTCATATGGAAATTTTCTGGTATGGAGATCAATTATAGGGATTTATTTTTTTACAATCGATCAATATGATGTGTAATATCTTTGATTGTTCTGCAACAGGTTTGTTTATAGATCAAAAAACACCCAATTTCTCTCACATACATGATTCATTCACTTTATTTCCAAATTAAACTGTTCATTGGATCATTTTTCAATGATAGAGATGAACTCACATTGGTCATGAAGATGGGATATCATGATCTTATCACCCTTTTGGAGGAACTGAAACCTATTCTAGGAATCACTTATAGATTTATGCTCTGTTAAAATGTTAATGAATCTCTAGTTCATTCCCATGCATGAGTCATTGTGTTAATCCATGGGAAACTGTTGATCTTTATTACACATGGGTTCTGAATAAGGTTTATGTATACAATGTTATCCATCGATGAAGGGATATGCATGTATCTGAGGTTCTCCATCAATGTTACACTATTGGGGATAAATCATAGATTATTTGGTTGTTCACTTAGAAAATGATGGTTCTAAGTCATTAGGGATGGTGCTCTGTAATTCATCATCCCCAAGGGAGGACTAAAGCTATTTTGATGTTATGATCAAACCCATAATATGTGCTTCCTACGTATCCTCATGAGAGGAATCACAAAATACATAGTTCATTGTCACTTTGGAGGACACATCACCTTTTATGGTCATATGAAAAGAGACTGACCATTTGTTTACCATTATCTAGTAAGGACCTTTAGGTAAATGGGTTCCTGGTAAATATAGTTTGGGAATTATACAAAGACAACACTAAATACCCAAAAGACATATGATATTCTAGGTTAATGTGACCCTTCAATGAATGTATCCTAGGTTACATTAGATTGATTTGGGTATCAGGCTTGGACCTCTGGTTGGATTTATATGTATCCAAGTTAATTGGGAATAAAAGACATCATTGACCTGTTTGTGATGGGTATTACACTTTTGAGGAGTCCCATTAAGGAATCATTATTGGTCCATACACATAAGAGCTTCCCATATGAGGTATTTGATAGGGTATTAAACCTTCTAATAGTCCCATGATTGAATTCATGGCTTACATTTATAGATAAGCCTCATTTGAATTGATTTTGGGGCTTAAATCCATAGATAAATCCCATTTCTTCAGGATAATAAAGATTCCATGATCACTGAAAAACCCTATGACCATGTGAGTCAAATATATTGTGAGAAACAAGATGATAATTTAGATTTGAGGATCACACATCCCACTTCATCTACTGAAAGATGGTATTGGATCCTGAAGGGGGGAGAGAGGGGCTTTGAGTATGTCGGCCTCATATTTCTTCTTCATATCAAGGAATTTAAGATTTGGGGAACTACCAGAACATGTCCCAAGATAAAGAGAATAGAGGGAAATAGAACAACTTCCTGCATGAAATGTTAAGGGATTACATTAGTGGGAGTTCCCTACAGTTGGTTCTGTGGAAAAGGGATGCATATTCAACAGTGGCCCTCATCCAAGGGAATGGCCATTGGTTCTCCTTGATCCCTATAACGGGGAGGTACACGTGTGTATTCAAGGTTGGGACCTAGTATTCCATGGGTATTTAAATATAGGTACATTCTAGGGGTCTCTCCTATTGTAGGAATTAAACATGTTACTCCACTTTCCATGTGTTTGTAAACACAGAGTGGAGTGATGATGCACCTGATAGTATCATCATACATGTATGGTGGAATTGGGAGTGGCTTTGGCCAAATTTAGTTGTATTGTATTTTGGAGGGACTACCAATAATGTGAAAATAATAGGTGTAAATGACTGGAACTAGATGGTAGAGCTCCCTAAGAAACCCCATTCTTCATAGCATATCCTTATATGGGATATAATTTCATCCACATGGAATATTTCCATGTAGATATTGGGACCATCTACATACCATGACGGTATGAAGACCTGATGTTGATCTATGTTGCACTTTGTTACACGTAGCAAGTTTCCATCCATATAGAATGATGCTACGTGGGGATTATTTCAATTCATGTAGACATTCACTATGTGGGTAAGGGAATCACCACCATTTCCCTTTTTTATGTAGGGTTCCTGGATTCCCATAGGGAAATTATTTTGTTCCCCAGGGGGAATATGATTTTAAATTTCTATTAGTTCATGTATTTATAATGCTGTTTTTATTTTGTTTTTCTTTTTAATTCAATGATATTGATATTTACCAACAAGAAATCATCAAAAGAGTCTGTCTTTGTGGTACTCTCATCTTATTATCCATTTTAAATCTACCAAACATCCCATATCTCCAAAATACATATCCATGAATCTATTAATAGAGATGTGGGTAACAAGATTGAAACATATCTAGTAATATGATATGAGGTTGTTATCCATATTTTTTGAAATTTCATGGACGAAAAAACTATCTTCCATATGAATTAGTCAGCGAGGGCATAAGGTCATCATCTATAGTGGTGAGGATCACCACCTCAGTCTTATACGTACCATCATTTATAGACGGGGAGATGAAAAATTCACCATTCCTAAGAACAATTTGAGTTTTTACTCATTTTTTATTTCGGGGAAGATATTTTCACCTCCTTTTCGAATATGATCTCATCTATAAGTAACCAGCACTACCTCCTTTCTCCCAAGAACTACTTAGATCATATTTTTATTACAGAGAAAATCTCCATGTGTATTAGTGGCCATTGAAGGGTTTATACAATATGGACTAACTTTTTTTTTATTTTCAATTTTTTTTCCTTTAAACTTGATTCTATTAAATATTTGTTAAAGTGTTTTAATTTAATTTTCAAAATCTAATGGATAATTTTAGTTATCCATGGTAAATATTTTGGACCCTAAAAATGCACCCCATCGAAATAAATTCTGATTGGGATGAATAGAAAGATATTCTGATGTAGAAAGTGGTAATAAATTGAACGAGATTTATTTATAAGGGTGGACCTATAGAAGGGGACCGCGCAAATTAAAAGCATAGCTGATTGTCACCTATTGACCGGTCAACATTATGATGCTCTGCTAATGTGTATAGCAGCACTCGGGTCGAATCCTCGGCCATGATACTTTTTAATGGTTGTTTGTTTTTATTTTATTGTATTCTAATTGGGGGGTTTGTTTGCAGATCTTATAAAATTATTGATTAATTAATATTGATTAAACAAATTTATTATGATTGGGGTGAGTTCATTACTAGGGATTTAATCTTGTTATATCCTTGAGCTTTGCTTTATATTGCATTTAAATTAACACCCACTTACCAAGATAACATTGATTGGAATTCTTAAGTGGTAAGGCATTAATCCAAGCCACAACTTATCTTAGGGTTCTAATCTCAATTATAGCATGTTTATGGTAGTGTATTTATGGTTTCGATAATCCATGGAATCGACACATTAAACAAAAAAAGACTTTAATCAATGACATGTTAAGTCCAAAATACAAAATGTTAATTTGAAGAATATTCATCGAGAAAATACTATGAATCACTTAACATCCATAAAATTTGACTCACCCCAACAGTAGAATTACTCAGCCATTAATATAGTTATTAATATGGTGATATATTTTAATGGAGATTTATTAAAAATTGAACAAAAAATGGGATAAGAAAAATTTGTGTGTTGAACACACACACACATGAATGATAATTAGAATTAAAAATAGAATTTAGATTAAATGAGGAAGAAAAAGAAGGGAAGGGGATTCAACTATATTTAAATAATTATAAGAACATTAATATGGAACTATAGAATGTGGATGATAATAAGATATATTGAAGAATAAACTATCATTAAAATAGAATTACAAAAAATGACTTACAATATTACAAACGAAGAATATCACAAAATTAAATAAAGGAAGAAAGGAGGAATGGTTTCTCAAGTAAAAACATGAGTATGGAAGATCCACACAAGCCGTTGGGAGACCCTTGGTCTTTCCCACCTATCCTACTTTGATCTTAAATGACAACCCTTTTCAAGGAGAGGAGGGGGATTATTTATAGCTCGATGTTATGGTCTGTTTTCATTCCAAAACATCATCTCCACTTGAATCACAAATTTGATAAATTAGACATCATAATCTCAAGAAATGATATTTCTACAAGTTATATATAAATATCGCCTCTCTATACTATAAATATTTGGAGTCCATTGTACTTAAGGAGACAAAGATATAACCTGTTGATTAATAAAAGTTAATATGTCCATTTCAATCCAAACATTTTGCAGTCCCAAATGTGAATGGGTTTTTGAAAAGGAAGATTCCTTCAAATCCAAATTATTTCTTCAAAATAGTCATCCAGCAATATATCCTCTTTCAAACTGCAAAATCGCAGCTTTATTTGATGATTACATCATGATATATTTCATGAATAGTATCTGGATTGTAATTTCTGGACAGAATGGTGGGATAGATTTCAATGCATTAGTTGGGCCCCTTTTTCTAGGATTTGGGCCTCAGAATTTTTATCAATTATTCCTTGCATTGTTTTATAAATGAGTGTCTAGAAATAATGTATTTTAACATCTGGATTGAGCCCAGTAATTCAATCTTTAGGGATGGTCCAGTTTCCTCATAGATTATGTGGGCCTTCTTGTATGGTCCATATGAGGCTTCAAATGAATTAATTGGCCCATGATCCTTCTATTGAAATGCTAGATATTGAATTTGGAATCCAAAAAAATAAGAACCACACAATTTTTATTAGCAGGGTGATAGTTATAAATAAAATAGTAAACTGACTCAATTGAAATACTTCTAAAAATGCTCAAAAATATACTCAGTATTAAAACATTAATATTTCACACAGATTATGAAAATTTCAAATAAAATAAGTAAAGGGAGTATATAATAAGTCCTGAAAATATTAATAACATCAACTCCCCCAATCTTAGTCTTGTGCATGTCGTCATGTGAAACAAATTTAAAAACATGAAAAAATAATTTTCACTCACCAAAAATTAATAAAATTTTGTTTTCTCCAATAAGGGGACGTTTAGACAATTTCACTTATCCATATTGAATTACACCTCAAATTTTTACAAATAAATTTTTCAAAAAACAACTATTTTTTTCATGCTCAAATTTATAAATGGAAAATGTGGACACTAAAAAGTCACACCTCACAAGATGATACAATTCATTTGTGGAGGTTCACTCTTTCACCAACCAAAAGTGAAAATCATAGAATTTGAAAGAGCTATCAACTTCTAATACCTATCCAAAGTTCACAAGAATCAATAGGTCATTTAAAGAATATTTTTTGTGGCTATGGGATTATAGGAATATAATTTCCAAGAGAGAGAAGAATATAGGTAAAACACCAACATGGAAAAATCAATGCCCTTATTTTTGAAATGAGACATGAAAAGAAATGGAAACACATATTTACGAGGGAATGAAAATGTTAAAGAAGACACTAAAGTGGAAGGAAATATGAATGGAATGAGAAGATCAATTATTTACCAAACACAAACCTTCTCCCAATGACATAAGTATTAATCATTTTTATCATTTTTCAAAAGTTAAACTTTAAATAGATCACACACTCATCTCCAAACCCATTATTGATCTCCTCACGACACTAATTGTAATAGTTATAACAAGATTAAAAGTTTTGGAAGAGTGATTTTGGACCCACCTAAGACACAACTCATTCTTATTTTCATTTTTTTATTTTGATTTCTGAATTTTTTTATGTTTTTTGATTTTTTTGAACACTTTTCAATTATACAAAATAAAAATATATACGGTACGAAACCCCACTGAAGGACAACATCTACCCCACACTAAAATGGATGATTGACATCAAGTATGTGATAACATGGTGATATCAAAAAAAGTGTTCCCAAAATAAAATCCATTCCCCCCACACTTAAATTTATGAAAATTATGTAATGAAAATACTTGTTGATATTGGGTAGGAAAAATTATCGGGCATGTAATGTGGCTATCAAATAAAAGGTTTTCATAGGGTTGAAGGGGCATTCAAAAAGAGGATTAATGTAAGGGAAATGGGAGGCGATTTGGCTATTGTGATTCTCATGTGGTTCAGAAAATTCCTCTATCATATTAATGCACAATAAAGTAGGAAATTCAGATCGAAGGTCCACAAAATCAAGACTCACAAATGGGGGTAAAAACACACATTTTGAAAAGATGGCCCTAGGTGGCCTTGGCATGAAATCTAATGTTGTTTCCCATGGGTGGGGAAAATCATTTTCGCAATCAAAAATTGATCATTAAAATTTTGTTGGTTTTGACACAATATTATTTATTCAAATATATGATGAAAACACATGATTTTATAGATGAAACAAGGTCTTTTGACTCCCCAAAATGGTTGGAAAAAATTTCAAAACTAGATGGTGAGTATGCTTGATTCTTATTTTTTTGTATTTTTTTTAAATAATTTTTTATGTTTTTTCAGTCTTTTTAGTTCTTAATAAATACACACCCACAAAAAAGAGAAATAGATAAACAAATGGATTGATAAAGATGGTGGTAAAAAAATGAAAGACATAGGTAGAAGAAGAAATAGGTAGAGGGAGGAAGAGGGACAAAGAGAGTTAAAGGGAAAGAGGTTCCCCCTGGTTTGGATTTGGTGGGTTTCGATCTCCATCTAGGGGTGGGCCTACTGTGGATCTGATGGAAGTCAATGTGGTTCTAGGATTGTGGGATGTTTCTTTAAAAAGGAAAGGTATTATTCATCTAATGAAAACCAAGAAATAAATTAAAATTTCATAAAAGTAAAAGAAAACATGGGTTTCCACCCAAGAAGTGCTACATTTATTTTCCTATATCTAGACAGTTGTAGTGGACTACCCATAGTCCGATGGTGGCCACTATATTATCTCAAATACCGAGTGCTTCCAGAAAAACTTCTCCTCTAGGATTCCTGATTGTTCATTGGATAATTTATCCCCTTCCTTGATAGTGTGTTTACAATTAAATGGATGTGGAAATAGACTATGACTATCCTCCCTTTGGTCTCCAATGTGAGGAATGATTTTATCCACAAAGTGATGTTTTTCTATGCTTGGAAATGTAGGAATATGTCTCAATTCTGACGGATCATTTATGTAAGGATCAAATAACAAAAAACTACAATATGAGATCCAAATTGTTTTTGACACATTTATTTTACCACCTACTGATGTAGAGTAATGAAGATTAGTGTAATCATAATACGGAATAAAATTTTCTATATCATTCATTTCAATGTTTTTCTCTAATGAATTGTCAATTTCAACATCACCAATAATCACTTTATCAATTAGGGAACAAATATCACAATGATCACTACCATCGGGACAATATAAACACATTGGTTCAGGGTTCACTACAAATATAACTGAATTTTTAGAATCATGGATAGGAAAGGATGAATGTTGGATAGTTATATTTGAATCAACAAATGAGAATTCAAGTTCATTTTCTTTATTACCATCCATGTTGGAGCATTGGAGGTTATAGGTGAGATGATATTCAAAAGAGTTTTCAAGATCATTTAGGTCAAGGGAGTCTGCATTTGTAATATCAACATAAACTTCTCCTTTTATGACTTAGTTAATGAGGATACAATATTCAAAAAGTCTTCTATCAGTAGAACAGGAAGAACAAGATAAATTTTTATTCAAGACACTCTTAGAGAGAGTTTCAGATGAATAGATAAAGAATGCATATTCATTTTCTGATGGGTATCACATGGATTGAAAATTAATGAACATGACCAGTTGGTCACTAAATTCCATGGATAAGATGCCAGCATGAACATCAATTTGGTTTTAGATGTCATGAGGAAAGTTTTTACTAAAATTAGTGGAGATAGGAAACATCTTGTCTCACCTTCCATGTCAAGGACATTGAAGTCAGCTGGGAAGATAAGATCATTAACACGAATAAGGACATCCTAGTTTGTACCCTCAGGACTAGTAGTGCTTCAATTGGAAAATGGAATGACAACACCTATTGGATGTAAGGGACATAGACCAAAGCTGGAGAAGATGGATTTGGGAATGAAATTAATTGAGGATCCTAGGTCTATGAGTGAATCATCGAAGTTGGAACTTACAATTTGGCATGGAATCGTAAATGTCCATGGATATTTTCAATTTATGGGAATAGACTGCTGGGTGGAAACATTTTTGAATGCCCTATGATGCTTCTTATGGGTGCACAATCTTTTAGAAACATGGAATACATACGAATTTGTTTTATGGAATCTAAGAGGGTAATGTTTACTTCAACTTTTCTAAACTTGTCGAGCATTTCAGAATCGAGTTCAAAAGAATTCTTTGGCTTAGAAACAACATGACGAAAAGGAATTAGGTTCCTAAGTGGAATAGAAAGAGGTGAGGGAATGGTTTCATATTCTTTTCAACATTTCATTTTCTTTTCATTTTTCAGTTCAACATTTATAGTGGGGTTGGAGGACTTATCTGGAGGCATAGAAATTTGCTTCCCCGATCTAATTTCAAAAGCACTTACATTAACCTTGGGGTAGGTTAATGTTTGAGCTAGATGATGGGAAGAATTGGATGGCTACTGCTGAATTAGGTGGAATTCAAGTTGACAAATTTTTGATTCAATGCTTTTGAGGCTAGAACAGGTGAAGAAGGAAAGATCTTCCACTACACTTTCCCATGGTTTCCTAGAAGAAGAGGCTTGTCTGTAATTGTGATCACCTAGATTTTTGATCTTGTGAAAGAGATTTTATTTGTTTTGGAATTGGGAAGGCTCACTAGGATATTGGAATCCAGGAGGAGGATTTCTCCTTTGAGGTTGAGGATCAAAAGGGTGTGGTTGTTGGAAGTTACCAACAACTTGACTATATTAGAACTGTTTTGACTTTTGATGAGGGGATCTGGGGGGATGAGAGACAGGATTACCATACCTCAGGCCTTGGTTATAGGAAGAAGAGAAGGGCTCAAAGTGGGGTATATTTATGTTTCTAATGAACTGACCAGATTGTAGAGGGTTGGTGTTCCTTTGAGCATATGCTGCATTGAGCTCTATTGTTCCAGCTGAATCAGATTGATCATACTGAAGTTGTGGACATGTGTTAGTTGGATGAGATAGAGGGTTTTAGATTCTATAGTTTTTAACAGTTCTAGGAAACATTGATTTTGGATATGATGAGGTTAGATCTTTGGAATTCACAACTAGTTGTCGCACCAGACATGTAAGTTCACTCATCCACAAGGTCAGCTTGTTAGTCTCTATGGATTGATTATCTTTGTCTTGTTTGACTTGATCATGTGCTCGAGTTTGGAATTGTTGTGTTCTTGAATCCATATTGATTATGAGATCTCTTGTGGTTGAGGAAGTTTTAAAACAAGAGCACTTCCACTTGCAGCATCAATGAGGGGTTTTTCCACAGCCAATAACCCCTCATAGAAATATTGGATCAAGAGTTGGTCAGTTAGTTGGTGGTGTGGGAAGATTGCATAATGATTTTTGAACCTCTCCCTGTAATCATTGAGTGATTCACTTGGGAATTGATGAATACCACTTATTTCCTTTTGGACAAAAGCAGTACAAGAAGTAGGAAATAATTTCTCTAATAAGATTATCTTCATGTCATTCCATGTGGTTATGTAACTAGGAGAGAGATAGTAAAGCCATGAATTGGTGGATTAATCTATGGAGAAAGAGAATGATCGATCTTTTATTTGTTCCTCAGAAACCCCTTGAGGCTTCATCGTTGAGCACACCACTTGGAAGTCTTTAAGGTAGAGATGTGGATCCTCACCGACTAGTCCGTGGAAATGAGGAAGAAGATGAATAAAACCTGATTTGAGTTCAAATTCAGCTTCTATGTTTGGATATTGAATTAAAATAGGTTGGTAATTCATATTAGGGGCAGCGAGTTCTTTAAGTGTTCATTCCCTAGGATTGTCTATATATACTTCAATTGGTTGGACAAGGACTGGTTCTTGAATTATTTTATTATCTCTTATGTTCCTCCTACGTTGGCGAAGTGTTATATTAATTTCAAGGTCAAAAAAATTTGAGGGATTAATTAGAATACTACGGGGAATTCAGAACGTTTTTTGAAGAAATAAGAAGATGAGTTTTTCATTGTGTTTATTCTGTTTATAATTTTATGAGAAGGCATGTTTTTCTTTGTGTTTTTTTTTGAATTTTTTTAGTTTTTTAGTTTTTTAATAATAACTAGAATTTAATGACTACTTAATTTCCCCATACCTAGAAAAGATGCCATTTGAAATCATGGACTATTTTCTCCTATTAACCAGTCAACGTTTTGATGCTCTGATAATTTGTATAGCATCACTCGGGTCGAATCCTCAGTGATGATACTTTTTAATAGTCATTTATTTTTAGTTGAATGTATTCTGATTGGTGGGCTTGTTTGAAGAGCTTATTAAATGATTGATTGATTAATATTGATTTAAACAAAATTATAAAGATTGGGATGAGTTAATTATTAGGGAGTTAAGCTTGTGATATCCTTGAGCATTTCTTTATATTGCATTTAAATTAACACCCACTTTACATGATAACATTGATTGGAATTCCTAAGTGATAAGGCTTTAATCCAAACCTTAAATTATCTGTGGTTTATAATCTCAATTATATCTTGTTTATGGTAGTGTATTTATGGTTCCAATAATCCATGGAAACCACATGTTAAACAAAACAATCCATTAATCCATGACATGTTATGTCCAACATACACAATGTTAATTTGAAAAATATTCATCAAGAAAATACTCTAAATCACTTAACATCCCTAAATATTGGCTCACCCCAATAATAGAAATACTCATCCATTAATATATTTATTAATATGGTAATATATGTTGATGGGGATTATTTTTTAATAGAAAAAAAATTATGGAATACGAAAAGATTTGTGTGTCGAACTCACACACACGACCGATAATTTGAATTAAAAATAGAATTTCGATTGAATGAGGAAGCAAAAGAAGGGAAGGGAATTCAAGTGTATTTAAACTATTTTGATAACATTAATATGAAACTATATAAGGTGTATGATAATAAGAGATATTTAAGAAGAAACATTCATTAAAACAGAATTACAGAAAAAACGACTTACAATATTACAAACGAAGACCAACACAAAAGTAACTGAAAGGAAGCAAGGAGAAATTGTTTCTCAAGTATAAAATTGAGTATTGTAGATCCTAAAAATCCTATGGAAGAGCCTTGGTCATGCAATCCTATACTTATTTGCTCTTAAATTCCAACCCTTTCCAAGGACAGAAGGGGGATGTATTTATAGCCCAATGTTATGGTCTGTTTACAATCCAAAACTACCCATCCACTTGAATCAACAATTTGATAAATTTGATAGTAGAATATCGAGATATGATCTTCTCAAAAGTTGTAGATAAATATCTCCTTTGTCTACTCTGAATATTTGGAGGCCATTATACTTTAGGAGACAAAGATACGACATGTTGATTAAACAATGTTAATTTGTCCATTTAAATCTAAACTTGTTGAAGTCCAAAATGTGAATGGGGTTTTAAAATGGATTATTCCTTCAAATCAGAATGATTTATTCAAAAAAGTATGCCACATATATCTCGAATTTTAAACTGAGAAATATCAGCTTGATTTGATGATTACATCATGTGATATTTCAATAATAGTGTCTGGATTTTAATTTTCGGACTGAATGGTGGGATGGACTTCAAAGCATTAGTTGGGCCCCTTTTTCATGGATTTGGGACCTGAAAGTTTTGTCAATTACTATTTTCATTGTTAAATGAATTATTGAGGATAAATAATATAGATTACTCTAAAAGATATTCTTCCACCAAAAAATATTCCCATTTTATAACATTGGACTCCATGATAATGTTCCTTTTACACTGGTTGATTAGAAAAGTCATACCATTACTCTTGATATGTCTCGAGGGAATGACCAGATAAATTTTAATACCATGTGGGATATCGTATCTAATTTTATCGAAGAGAACAAATTCATTCAGAATGGATCCATCAGGATGTATATTAGTCAACATAAAGATAACACATCTTTGGAATATATCAACCATGATTGCCTTCCCATTTTCATCCTTCACAAGGCAATCTACATGGAGGGTGTAGATCGAAATGGGATTTTCAATCTGGAGGGTGCTTTCATGATGAGTTGGATTGGGCATTTTGGGAGGACCAAAACAACTTATATCAACTTAGAGAGTTTTAATTTGTTAATTTGTACCCAAAATCATGGGTTTCCCCATTTGAAATTTACCCACCAAGTGAGATTCTACTAGTAATTCTTAGTCATTGGTGTTCATTCACTAACACCTTCCCATTTTTCATGGTGAACTGGGACTTATATTGGGGGTTATATACCAGCTAGGAGGAATTCCTTTCCTTAGTAATATGTAAGAATAATTCTTATCAATGGAAAATACCTTGTGGAATTTCAATAGGTTTCCATACTATTGAGAAACTTTTTGGTCATGTATGGGAGATTTCTAGTTCAACCCCTCCATACTCTGTCACTTATTCCATAAGAAGCATGGATAAAGAAGTTTTTGCATGTGAATAGACTAAAATAGAATATCTAGTATAGATAAAGACATCCAACTCAACAATCCTAATTCATTCCAAACTCATATTAGGCTACCCTTGAGGAACAAAAATACACCATATATGGTTACAAGGTTTGATCGGACATATCATCAGATCTTAGGCTAGCCGACTTCTTTTCCATGTTCCGGTGTTGATGGATTTCCCCCTCCCACAGTTTCTACACTAGATTAAATGTTTTTCCCTAATAATAGTATCTATATAAGTAGATGGAACTCCCATCAATATATCCATCCCCACCATTTCCCATATTTACGAATTACTATGCAAGATATTGGTAGGGAGATCATCACATTGTTTTAGATGAACATTTAAATTTTTGAATGTGTGGATGGCTATGTATTTCTATTTTAATGAGTATCAAGATACCAAGATGGTTCCACATGTTCATTTCCATCCATACTACTCAAAATCAACAATGTTCATCCAAAATATTTTAGTGCTGATAGCATAATTCAATTATTGATAGAGACTTTTTTTCTTTTTTATTTTGCAACTAAACCCATGCCTCGTAGAGTAGGGGTATATGATTCAAGGGGATCTTTAGAAAGGGAATTTTTAAATAATTACACTGTGAGATGTAATCCTAACCGATCATATAGATAAAACAAACTTTTGAGACATGTATACTCCTTATAGGTTTTCTACGCAATTTGGATGTCAACAGAAAGACACAATTCTTTTGGTTAATTAGGTTAAGAGAGAATTTAACCCTACAATCCTTCACTATTTATGGTTTATTATGATGAGTTAAGACTCTGGTAATAAAAATACTTATTCCAACCATATCAGATTTGTTATACCTATCATGGGAGTATCCTAAAATGTTGGTGCCTTGTTATCCCGAAAGATTATTTACATTATTAGATTGATAGGTGCCAAGACCATTGGTTGCTTCTAGAAATATTTTAGTTACACCATCCTCCACCATTCACAATTTAAAAATTAATTTTCCTCCCCATCACATATGTTAGCTAAGGACTTCATTTGTGCTTCCTATTTTCATGGAGAGTGACTGAGACCCCATTTCTTTTACTATCACTTTCAATGGTCCTAAGGAGACCACCCTGTGTGGGAAATCACAAGAACTATAGAAATAATTGCCAACCCCAAATTCTTAGCATCAGATAATTGACCACCTATAGAGTTTGAGGGGTCTCCTACTTCAGTAACTCAACATAGGGAATCATCTTTAGTCATTAAGACACTTTATGATTATATACCAATTAATTTGTAGGGGTAAAACTAACGTACAAATCTATTAGGGGTCATAATTCTATACAGAGATGAGTATGTATTTAGATATGTATTATCATCAAAGAAACTACCATGGTGGAATTTGTAGGTAATGAGGACACACTTCAATAATTGCTACTTGATTTAGGCTCAGCAGCCTTTCTGTATTAGCACATGAACCCCCTTGCATACCCAAATGTCATTTCTCAATAAGATATATATTCTAGTAATTTTGAAATTATTCAATTAAATTTATCACATAATAAATAGGATACCTTTTAGGATATTACTAAGGAGTTAAATAACATGGTGGATGGGGAAGAAAATTCTTACGACCAAATTATCACCCAAATAGAAGAGTTGTGGGAGTCTGAGGATCGTGTTGCTAGGATGAAGGTGAAGCTATCATCCACCACTTCCAATGAGGGGGAAATATAATAGAAAGTATAAGATATCAGAACAATCATAGAACAGTTGTGTTCAGTGATTGAGGTTGAAGATAAGCATAGGTCCACCATTGGACATTCCCTTGATAGACCATATCTGAATGTGGACAATTTTTTGACCAATGTGATATACAATTATTTATGATCATCTTAGTATGTTCTTACCCCCCCCCCCCACGTTTTGTATTCTCAGGGGGAGGATACAGGGCGTTGATGTTCCTCCATTCCCATTTAATAGAATAGAAACATTTTTACTATAAACTACTTCTCTATATTTTCCTATTTTTCTAATCAATTATAGTTGATTTCTATATAAAAGATGATCTTCAATGGGTACCAATTTGGGTCATGGCCCATGATAATAAAATTGAAATAATAAATTGGATTATATTTGTACTAATCAAGGGATTCCTTGTTTGACTATTTCTAGAGTTATATTGAAAACCAAACAAACATTATGTCTTTTCTGTTAGTCACATAATTTTTACCATTAACCTAATTTGGTGTGGGATTACTAGGTATATCCTGAATTTTTCTTTGGATACCCGTTGCAGATTTTACACCGAAAAATATTTTTTGTGCCTTACATTCTCAATTGCTCAATATTTTTCCTATAACAATGAAAACACAGGTTTTGCGAGTAGGTAATCAACTTTTATCATGGGTTACCTTTATATGCCATCTTCTTTGTGAGTTTTTTCCTCTTTTGTGGTAATTTTTTATTCTTTAAAATCTATAATAAAATTACAAATGTTTTAGTTAGGAAAACATTGACTATCAATTCTGGGGAATGTTTCTGAATAGGTTTTATTAGAAGATAATGTCCCAATATTTTTCATACATTCATGAGGGGGGTTTTCACCTGGATTTTTGATTTAAGAATGTGAGACATGATATTGGTCATGGTAGCCATTGGTTTATAATGATGTAAGAAAATTTTATACTAAAGAGGAATTTTCCATTGGTGTATAGGCCTCTCTTGTTGGAAAATTATGCAGATCCTCTTGGGAATATTGTGCATAGATGACCAAAGGTGTCCTCAGAACACTGGCCTTCCTATTGTTATGACTAGATTATTTTATTTGGATTTGGATTTCTCATGAACACTAGGGGTGTCTTCTCAATGGAGTGGTGTCTAAAAATTATGAGGTCATTTTTATAAATTGCGATCGATAATGATAAACCACTTCTACAAGTATTTATATTGTGTAATGGAAGGTTGAATCATTTTTTGGTTTAACATCATGCAACTATGACATTTATGAAACACTATTTAAAATAAAATTTTTTCTAAAAAGGGGACAAAAATATGTTAGTTTCACGGTAGTCTTTCAACGAATGTTATGTAATTTTTATGAATGAAATGGGGAAAAGATGTAAAATATAATATATGGGGTTTCTGAAACTAAACAGTCTGGGGGGATGTCATCATCATAGGGGAATATAGAGGTATGAAAATAATCTCCTGAAAATGTATTTTCCTTTTTTTGAATACCTTTTTTGGGGGAAATATATCTAGATTCACCAGGTCATATTGTATATATCCAACCAAAGGTGTCCTTAGGACACAAGAAATCAATTTTTAATGGCCATGGATGGTTATGGGGATTCAAAAAATTCCATAAACGGATTATGGTTTGTTAAAATGGGGTTCCTTAACAGGAAATGGGTATCTAAAGCTAATATTTCTTATAAATAGGTAGATACATTATCCCTATACAGGTGGGGAGAGTTTCCTTGTGCACCTTTGGCATGTGGACAGGAAAAGGGAGAAAAACTGGTTTCATGGTTGAAACGAGGTTTCACATTCAAGTGTCACTATATATATTATGTTAATTGGGATCATGCTGGGCATAGTTCATTTATGGTTCTTATAAATATAGAACGGGTTCACACATAGTAGTAGGGTATTTTTGTCTTGTATACGGTCTTTCCAATGGGATGGGGATCATTTTTAACCACCCCATTTGGATTTATTTCATGCACAAGAACAAGGGGGGATATCCTTTTTTATGCCTTGAAATTTCTTAAATATGTCTAAACCGTATGTCGGGAAGAGATATTTGAAATTTTTTCTATAGTTGGGCATAAAATATGAATATTGGCTATCAAACATCATCCAATTTTTATGGATTTTGATGGGTATATTAAGATAGAATCACTAATTAACTAGAGGATAATCGGGCCCAGACGTCCTTATATTCCAATTATGTTAGGGGGAGGAGGTGTAAACTGTAGTTCTAAGTGTTCTACGATTGGGAATGATGGAATGGGGCATGTATGACATTGAGTGTATGGAGGTATTAAAAGCCTCTCATGAGGATGAAATTTCCTTTTGTTGACATGACATATTTGGAAACATATGTACAGCCACCATGTGATACTATACATAGTCATACAAATGTGATCTTATGAAACTTAACATATATTTCTTATTTTTAAGGAGGTTTATTAAGATATGAGATTACCCAAAGCACATAGTTTGATAAATGAAAATATTCTGTCTCTACATATTAGAAGAAATAAAGCCAAAATGACACATGGATATAAGAATTTCCTAATTAGATTTGACCCATATCTGTGGGGCATGTTGATTATTTTGTTGCAACTAAACCAAAGTCTTATCATTCAGGTGTCACTATGCATCCTATGATAATATGAATCAAACTATACATAGTTCATGGGTACATCATGGTAGGTAAATAATGGCAGAGGAAATGTTCTCTCAGGTGAGAACACTATGATGTTGTGATGTTTAACTCCATACAATAAGAACATTTTATCATATAGTTTAACATCATACAATTATGAAAATTTACCTATATTTTAGCATCATGTGTAAAGGATATAGATAAACCGACGTGAATGAAGGGAAATGAGAATATTCTTGAAATATTTCTACAAAAAGTGTGTGTTTGGGAGCTATATAATTTAGCGATGTTTTCATGTAGAAGAGGAGAAAATATTTTCACATATGGATGGATCCAGCTCAAAAGATCTAGTCATTACTACATACACCATGAGATGGGATTCAATAAATATGTAGTGATATATATAAAAAACCCTAGGTCTTTCTAGCCCATAGGGAGGTGGAAAATTTCAGTTTCAGGGTGGCTTGACTAGGGTGGTTGTCTGGGAATTACTTCATATCCTTCTTGGGTATGAAGAAATCCATACATTTTTATTGATGTTCCCTATGTAGCGCATACCCATAAAAAAGGAAGGGTAATATGTTTTTGGTATGGGAGGTGGAATGATACTAATGTGAAATATAGGTTTCTCTATTTATCCATTTAAAACTTTAATCAGGTAAAACATTGTTCTGTGAGATGGAATGGTAGGTCACCCATTCTAGAGGCAGTTTCCTCTCACGTGATAACACTGTGTTGTTACTTTTATTAATGATATGAACATTGGAAGTTTTCTCTATTTAGATTAACATCGTTCTATGAGGATGTAGGTAGAACATTTTAATATCATGTAACCGATATTAATTTTCACAAAAACCAAGAGTGGGTGGAGTCTAATTAGGCCATGATATTCTTTTATAATCTGGACATGATGGGTAAAGAGATCATAAACTATGGTTATAGTAATTATAGGATCACATGCAGTGACAACGGAATTGAAACCCAGTTGGTTTACAAAGTAGGAAAATCCCCTCCTGAGGATGAATTTTCCTTTGGTGAACATGAGATTTATTATGGGAAACTAATGTAGAGAAACCTGGGCATATTATGCATACTCAAACAATTGTGTCCTTAAGAAACCGAACATCCATTTTCGATGGTCATTGTCATTTATGATGATCTGAAAATCCACAAAGAATATAGTTTGATAAATTAAATGTGGGTATCCATACATGAAATAAATATCAAGACCCTAATAAACATTGATGTATGAAATCCCCCGCAAATACTTTACTTTTTTAGGGGTAAATGATTCTTTGACAGTTCCTTGACGTGGGATCCCGGTGTTAAAATCACATGCACAGAATTGAATTTATGCGCAATAGATGGGGAATTTATATTTGTGTGGATGTACCCAGGTGTATTTTCTATGAATCACTTCATATCTATTTATAAATAGAATCAATCAATGTTTTATTCTTTACATACCATGTAGTTTACTGTCGTACAGTAAGTACATTAGTTCCCTGTTCTGAAGGGGTAATACTTGATGTTCCTAATGCGGTCTTAATACTAAAACCATGGAAACCCAATTGTGGATTTTTAGGCCTAAACTGTGTGAGAAATCCATAACCAAAACACCAAATCCCACAGGATCTGTCCTTAGTGTGAGACCCAATGGACGAAAGAAGTGTTATTCCACCACTGATGGATGACATAACCAATAATGGGGGAATTTTACTTTTGATCCATTGTCATAGATGGGACTAGAATTGGAGATCCAAGTTCCAGTACAACTCTTGATGGGATTAGAATCAATCCATATGTAGTTCTATGAAATTCCCTATCAATGTAAAACCCATACATAGGGAAGGGGTATTTTTTTAGTAGTAGTTGGACAAGGAGGAGAAATTCGGATATCACTACGTATCCTTCATGGGAAATAATCAAGACACATGTACATATAAATGTGTGTTCCATGTACCTATCCAACCCATTCACAGGGAAGAATAATGTTTAACCATTCATTTGAGATGATGTACTAATTATTTACCTTCTTTCTTTGTTCATTAAGGGAGAAACCCTTACAAGTGATTTTGAAGCTCAGGTGAGCTATGACCAGTCTGAGTAACAAGTAATTACACATGTTTCCATTAAAAAATATTAGTATATGGGGTTAAATTAGATGAATATTTGTGTCATTTAGTGGATTTATCAATATAAAAAATTGAGGAATCTCAATTTATTTCATTGGAAATAAGAATCAAGACATACATAGTTCTTTGAATAAACCACCCTTCATTGGTTTGGTCTATGTGTTTAGTGGGGGAAATTTATTTATGGTGGTGGGTGGGCTATGAAATATGGTCTAGGAATAACTACAAATTCTCATCAAGGCCTATCTTAAAGATGGAATTTTTATGTTTTCTACCATCATACATAACAAAATTAATTGACGACCTCCATATTTTCTCTTTTTTGGACATGTTTAGTGGGAGTTCTCACTTTCGAAGGTAATCTGCAATGGGAGTCATTCTATTTGTGGTAGGACCATATGGCTCATGGATGGGATGAATTATATCAATTTATTCTATATTGGATTAAATTAAATTTATAAACATATGAAGGTGGGCAATATTGGTGAATGTTTTTTCGTAGTCCAGATCTGTAAGATCTATGGCCGCATTTTCAAACTTCTTAACCTGTTCATTTTGTGACTGGGGGACATGAGTTAACATAAACTTTGAGGGGAAATTATCCATTATTTCTTCAGAATGGTCCATCAAAGGGATTAACTCCTCCATCTTGATATTTTAGTCTCCACTGACTTGGTTGATGACCAATTCAGAATCACCTTTATCAGCACATTTTTTTATTTTTACTTGACATTAAAGCTCAAAGCATGAAATGAGAGCTTGATACATCACTTCATAGTTTATTCACCTATCTAAATATTGGAATGAAAAATAGATGACTTCATTTTCCATATTTATGAGTTCGACCCATGTCCTTATTTATTGAGTTTGGGATCTTCCATTCTTTTTATTCTCAAGCATCTTGATATGTCATCATAATGAATCTCCCATGTTTTGGATTGATGAAGTACATGGAAAACCTTATTATTAGGTACATCAACATCTAATGGAGTCATTTTTTCAAGGGGGTTTTCTTCCATAAAATTTTCTAACACCTAGACTTTGATGGATTTTTTAGGCACAAACATCATGTAAAATTGTTGCATGATGCCCACCCACTATGAAAAACATCCAGTCAAAATTAGACTATTGAGATTATACTCTAGTGTGTTACTACGTGAGACCAAATGGACTATATGGTGATGTAGATAGTTATTTATCTTAAGGACATTAGTGATTTACAATATAAAACATTTTTCTCATATTTTAATATCGATTACCTTAATCTATCATGACATGGATGAGATAATAAAGGATTTTTTCGCTACCAGTTTCATTCTTCTATGCATGTAAGGAACCAAGGGATTACTCCAAGGAAATAACACAAACAATTATTGGTATTCCTTTGATATTCAACATTAGCACCTAAAAGATTATGATATATTTCTTAATAATGACAAATTATTCTAAAAAATTATCAGACCATTTCTATTCGACCACTTTTTTGATCAACCTAGTAAAGGGGAAGGAGTCATTTGCATGGATTGTTATTATGAAAAAATGAAGACCGAATTACATTGAAGTCATATAAAATATTCGAAGATGTGAGGAGGTGAAATACTAATGATATTATTTTTATTTTTAGGGTATAAATCAATTGCATGATGTTATATGATGAACATGTGGAATTATTCTAAGGTAATTCCAAACACACATTTTATGAGGTTCATTTTAAGATTTTGTTATCGCTGTTTTCAAAAGATGACTTCATGATTTGATAGGTGGTCTGATCATTGTCCTTAGTAAACCAATTGTTCATAGAAAAAGTATTAATAAACATCCCTATGATGGTTTTAACGATGTGATGCATGGTGCATTGTTATGTGGTGCAGACATTCATCAATACAAAGGGAATTACCTTGTAGAAAAAAATTCCCTAAGGCCTATAAAGTTGTGGATTATTCATTTTCTTGGGACACTCTTAATTGATTAAATCCTGAATATCTATCCATGAAAGGGATACACTAATATCTAGTTATCGCCTTGATTAGTAATTTAGTGATAATTATCAGGAAGTTCTCATTTAGGCATTTCTAAATTCGATCCCTAAAATCGATGCACATTATAATCTTCCCATTCTTCATTTTGAAGAGGACTATATTAGATAGCTATATAGTATATTGGACCTCATGAATGATTATTTCTATTATGATCTTTTTGACTTCAGCATCTATTTTTTCTGAATGTGTGGGGTGGGTCCTTCTTGCGGCTTGGAAGTAGCCATGGTGTTCTTCAGGTAGGCCCAAGTTGTGAGTGTCCACCTCAGGATCGAGTCCTAGAATGGTTGGATATTTTAGAGTAGAAAACTATTTATTTTATCTTATTAAAGTTATTTTTACATATTTCATTTTAGATTCAATGGCCTCTATAAACAGAGTGTTTAATTGGTCTTCTCTGATACCTAAGTTTATTTCCCTTAGTTCATCAATGGTAGTAGAGACACCCTCCTCAAATAATATAGGGGCCTCCATAAGGTCGCATTCCTCTTTATCTACCTCTTCCTTATTGTCTTATTTTTCTGATGGTGAATCAATTTCTGAGATGACCACTTTGGAGATATGAAAAGAGCCTCAATTTTGGCATTTGACGGCTGAGCCAGATTCTTCTGACCAGAATGATAGTGGGAAAATTTCTTGAGATGATGATGTGATGGAATGACAAGTGTATTCCTTCTATTATTCCATTTTGGCCGATCCAGCTATTATTTAGAGCCCTAATGATGTAATAATGGCATTTAAATTTTAGTAGTCATAATTATCATGGGGGGAATGGAATTTTATTTCATTGTTAGGCTTGTTTATCAACAAGTAAATCATGAGGATTGATGAATAAATATGTAGAAAAGGACTCTCACATGTAACCAAATTAATGGGATGTATTTATTCCTCACTAAGATGATTTAATAGTTTAGTGGGAACCCATTCCAAACCATTTAATGTGGTGACCCAATCAATACCATTGAATAGGGGTCACTTCCTAGCATTCTCATAGAATCCTGCATTGATATTGTGTGACCCATAAGCATCAAATGTGGCCTTATCAGTATGAAATGCTATGTTATATCCATTAGTGAAATATTTGATTCACTTGTGGTAGTATGAAGGAATCAACCCATGTTGATGAGACCAATGAATTCCTTGAATAATATTGAAGGACTTGTTTTTATGAACCACTAGAAATTCTAAGTCGGCTACGAGGTCCCCAATTTTAGTTTTGAACATGATTTGGCCTAATTTCTTCAGTTCACTATTTCATATCCCAACAATTTTTTGGTGCAGGAGGATAGATTATATTAAATGCATACTAGTAAACAAAGTGTCTGTAGTGGGAAGAGATTAACTGCAGATCCATTTTTTATATATAATTTTCAGACATCAATAATATTTATCCTAACAAACCCATATAAGGGTTTGATGTGTCCCTTCATAAAGGCATCATCATCTCAATATTTGAAGTATATAAAACTATGTAATTATTCCAGATGAGATTCTTTCTAATAGACGTTAGATATGGTCAAATCATCTTCAAACTCGTATGTGGATGTTAAATTATCTATAAGTGCTTCCCTGATTTCTTTTGAACAATTCAAGGAATCTTGGATTGATAGTTTGGATGGACCAAAAGCCAATTATTTCACCATATCAATCATTTATTCTAATGGTTGATGCTTCTATACTTAGGGATTATATTTTATAAGATCTATAGGGAAATTCACATTGTATTAGTATGGATCAACACCTAATAAAGGAGTTGGTGGGGCTTATGTGCCTTGTTGGTTCAGCTGAGCAAATCTGCATTCATACTTTGGGTGATTATAAATTTATTCATATTGTAATTGATATTCAAGGATAATCACAGTAGTTTTTCTTCTATAAGGAGTAAGGGGTTTTCCTATAGTTATTGGGTCCACTAAAGGGATCTACTTTGTGTTTCTATAGAATTGACGATTTGAGTCAGGATGCGGCCCAATATTTTTGTTTCCACCATGGCTGCATGTTCCTTGGTATCAAAGACTCATGTTGAATCTTACTCACGATACCTGATTAGGTGTTGGAAACATGGTTCTATAACCATACTCTTTATGAGATAAGGCATGTATTAAGTGAATGAATTTATTGGAGGTGTAGACTTGTTCCTCATCTAATGGTGATTCTCCATGATTGACTACTTCTAGTGGGGCTATTTGGCAGTTCAATTCCAATTATTTTAGATCTATTGGAATAAAATTAGAGAGGTTCAAAGATAACTTTTTCCATGATATGGTCCCATTATATTTCACATTCTCTCCTCCTTTCTTGTCAAACTGCTTCTTGGAAAGTCAACCCTTGGAGGATTGTGGGGTTGAGGATGTCAGGTGCAGTGATTCATTAGATATTGGGGGCATAATACATTTCTTAAACCCTAAATGAAGTATTCCATATCCTAATATGATTATTTTCCAAGCCCTCCAACTGTCTATATTATTCTCCCTTTTTCTAAAAACTATTTTCTCACTCATCTCCATCATCTGGGTAAGTGGTGGAAAACAATTCTACTTGTGTTGGTTTTGGTCCCATTTTTCCTTATCTGAATTCAATAATTATTTGTAGGATTAATTTAAAGACATATCACTCATAAATAGTGTGTTTATGTATCAAGTGGAAGGGAAAATAATCTCACCAATCCTCAAGACCAACTTCCTCATCTCTATTTGGATGTGGTCAGCCGAGCAAGTTGTAGTTCTTTGAGGATACATTGTATCCATAGAACTGGTCATTTCTGAATTTGTAAAATTTATTCCTTCATTTGATGAAATGTTTTCACCTATGTAATCTCATCTCATATTTACAAGGATATATTGTTTGTTGATATCATTGGGTTCATGCATGATTAGGTGTAGGCCTCATAGATTGTGCTGCTCAAAAGTGAAAATTTAATATTACATAGGCCGCTTATGCTCTTCCCAATATTTTTCCTTGGGCTAATAGTCTTACCCAGGAATATAGGTTAATCTATTTTAATGAAAGTTCTTTTATATAGGAAATGGAAGTGAAATCCGGCAATTCTATATTATATTTCATTAGGAGTGGTGTTCAGAGATCGTCATAGAGGTAATCGATGTACACAGAAAGTATCTCATCTGGGGGAAGTGGCCATTTCAAAGAGGATCTTAGACCTTTACACATGACAATGAAATTTAAAATTCTCTCATTATCCCCAAATTTTTATTTCATTTTGTAGATGACTGGTTTATTTGAAAATGATATGTTGAACATGAAAACTAACTCCCATTAGAGATCCTCCAATCCTATTATTGACTAACCTGGTGAAAGCCTATAGTATATGAAGGCTGATCCTTGCCAATTTTTCATGAAGCATATGAGTTTTACTTCATCATTTTGTTCAAGGACTACAATCACGGGATCAAAATAATAATAATAATTCATTATATTCTATTTGAGGTTAAGAGATCCATTGACATTTGGGAACACATTTTTTCAAAAATGTTTTGGGGGTGGGCCTTTCTCACCCAATCTGGGTAAGGTTTTTATTCCAGTTGTATCAATCTACTCTATATTTATATAGATTCCAATCAATATTCTAATGAATCAGTGGTATTAATGAGGCATTTATGAACTTCCTTTTAAACATGAGCATGGGCAGGTGCAGTTAGTGAAAAAATTGGTAGTGTCGGTGATGATGGTACTTGTGGAGGATACCTTAACAGTGTAATTTTATGGATTTGACTGAATATGTTCTTATTTTTTATTTCATGGATGAAAATCCTCACTTCCTTATGAGATTATATTTTTATACAATTATGGTACTGATGCTATCTGGGATGAGTGTTCTAGAAATTCTTCAATAACCATAATAAAAGCTAATGGATAAGGTACACTAGCAAGAAGTTCACATTGAGGATCTACTGGAGGAACTTGAGGATCATATTCTATAGTATGGGTTCCATGGAGTAGCTCGACATTGATTCACATCAACTCTTTCTTTTCTACCTACTTCCAAGTTAATATACCTTGATGTGTTAGGGACTCATTCTCATTTTTAGGAGAATGTGGGTCATTTGTGACATTGTTTTATGATTTTATTTATTATTGATTCACAAATGAGGTTATGCAGTATTATCTTGGGGTGTTCCAAAATTTTGCGAGGCCCTTTTATTATGAGTATGAATACCTTTAGGTTTTGCATGGATCATATTTTGGTTGGAACCATCCTCTGCATGTTCATATACATTTGTATCATTTTTTTTGTTGTAAAAATTATTTATGTCTACAAATATCTCCAATGTGTAAATAATTTTGGATTCTATACCAACTACTGAGGGGTAAGATATTTGTTTGCATCCATTTTTGGATCTCCTCCTTCTACTTTGGGGTCTTGTTCATGTTTCTTGGTGAAGGGTAACTTAGATGGAACCTTTATATGAACTTTTCATACATAACCATTATGGAGGGAGATTAATCATGATATGGGATGAATTGGAAGACCTCTCCATTTCTCACTCCCCCATGTCATGAAAAGACTGAAGTCCTTTGGTTAGGTTTTTGATGTAAAATTTCCCCCAACAATGTGGGTGGGGGTTGATCACGTTTCTTTATTAATATGCCTCTTTCACGACATTGTTGGTCTTAAAGGTGAATTTTTAGATTTATTTTCCCTATCTGTATGGGTAGGGGATGGTCCCCCACTACTGTCATTGTTTCTGAAATTTCCTCTTTATTGATCTTGTGGATTCCAATTCAGGTATGGGCAAGATATGGTGTCAGTTCAGCACAAGAATAATTTTATTCTAACGACCAAGAAAATTCTTTCTAACTATCTAAACCTCTGCAATAAGCCTTCTAATGGTTATCGGTTTTCTATTTCCAGATTTTTCCTTTGGATTTCTCCTGTTGGGTCAGACACTTTTGAGATAGAATCACAGATGGTTCACGTTGAGCATGATTCCTTCCCAGAAAGGGGATTTCGTTTGATCGATGTATCAGGATAATTAAATAATATAATTTCATATCTAGTTGGTTATACTAAATGATTAATTGGGTAATATTAAAATCTTCATGTTCTCCCCATCCCTAGATATTAACACCAGATGGGATGTCACTGATAAGGCAACATAACTGGTGCAACTCATAAAGGTAGGTTAGTTTGAGATATTTCCTTTTCATGTCTGATTGTGGTTGACATGCAGATGGTAGGGTTTCTAGTTCATTTTGATGGCTATTCTATCCCATTATTTTAACATGGGATGCATACTCATCATAGGGAAATAATCTTTCTTTTAGGTAGAGGAGGGTTGTCTATAGATTGAGGAGAATGTTATGTATGCATTCCTCTTATAGTTCCCCTAGTATATCGAAATGAGAAGTCGTTGTGGGGAAAACATGACTTCTATGCACTCCTTGGATATTTTCTTCTCCTGATAAACATTTCAAAATTTTCACCATAGGTTCCTCTGATTGATATTCCCAAGGTGGACATTTTTAGATGACTCTTTCTCATACTGTGGGTCGTGTTGGTGTCTCATTAACAAGTGAACGGTCCTGAGTTTCCATGGAAGATGAGTGTGGCCCTGGACTATCTTATAATTTATATATGAGATAACTTTTTTATTGTAGGGTTATTGTCATACTTGACCCATATTTTTGAATATTTTAGCGTATGAGCAATTTCATGCATTTGATTCAGAAAAGGGGAGGACCTTTCTTCCATTATGGAACTTTACTATGTGGAGTATCATGTCAATTTGTGCTAAAATGGTGAGGACTACACCATAGTATGGTAATCATCCATGGGGATAATTTCCATAGTGTAAATCTTGAGGAGGACCTTCTTTAGGTTCTACAATAATGGTATATCCTTCTTGATTAATGATGTCATTGTGAGGAGGTCCTTCTTAGTCACGGAAATCGTGGTGAGGACTACAATCATATGTTGATGTCAAACTATAGGGAGAATTTCAACAATGTATTACCTAGGGAGGACCATCATGGAGGATGACATAAAGGGGATGAACTTCTTGTTTTTTTGATCTTCAGGACTTGATGAAGGATACCATCACACTCTTCATGATATCAACTCTTGTGATTGATAATTTATTTGACACGAAGAGATCCTTTAAGGTTTATCTGAGAAGGAGCTTCAGATATGATGAAAAAAACAGTATGGAGGAACTTCTCAATAGGTACTACCAATTACCTAATTTGGTAATGGATTGAAAGGATTTGGAGACTCGATTGACATGTGTTTTATGGAATCATGATGTCCACCATCTAGAATAGAACTGTCTTGACTATTCTCTTCATTTTCTAGTTGCCTTTGGTGGGATGCATTTTTTGGAACTCTCTTACAGGTGGGTGGGGCTGCCTACTATTTGTAATGGACTTCTTATTTGGGTTCCAATTTGAATTTTTACCATGATGTAGCAAGGATACTCCAATATTCATCTTGAGTCTTGAGAGGGATATATTACTAACCTGGAGTGGAAAATGAGGTTGACCGATGCCCCCAATTTGAAAGGGTATTTTTTCAAACATTGGTTGTCCATTTATTGTGAATTATGGCCAATGAACATCCCCTACTATAGAATGGATGTATGACTTCTCAAGAGTGATAATCATATCTTGTGGATGAGTCACCCCATTAGGGGAGATAGGGTTTTGGGCATGCCTCCATGAATTTTCTATGGAAGTTATTACATCTTGATAGGTTCGGTGGTTATGAATCAGAAATGATGTATGATCCTCAATCATTTCCATGATGTGTTAACATAAGAATTTAAAAGGAATGGGATATATTCCCATTTTGATGCTAGAGTATAAATATGTTTTTTCATCTACTCATTTGTTATATATTTTTCTAGCAGGCCTAATATGCAATTGTAGGAATTTGATTATTCATGTTTATGATTTCCATAATTTTTGACTGGTGGGATTGATACAGAGGGGAAGGAATTTGACACTACCCACAGTTGACAAATTCTGTTTTTTATAGGTGGTATTAATATTTATTTTTTGTGATATTTGCCTCTCTGTAGTCTTCCACCTTAATTGGATGTGCTTTGTGTGCATCGGTCATAATTATCATCTTCCTATAATTCTCCACCTTATTTTTAGGGAAACCTTACTGAGAAATAGCGTAAATTGTTTATTTTTTAGTAATATGATAACAAACATTCGAGGATCGATTTATAATAGAAAGCATGAATATATGTATTCCTGTAGTTTTCTGTAGTATTTTCACAGAGGTTAGGTTCCTCAAGAATCAGGGAGATGACTTTTTCATTATTATATTATTCTCTCCCATGGTGGGTATCTTAGGGGACATATGATCATTAAAATTCTAAAGGATCCCTCAGTGTGATTCCCTATTCTGAATGAGGATACTGGGAAGCGTGGTGCTAGTCGTGATGTTCTTCAGCAGGGGCCCTTGAGTGGAACCATTTTTATAAAAGGGACAAATTAATTAGTTCCAACCTTATATTCCACCATAAGATAATGGAGTCACTCATTATCACGGTCTATGGACAATCTCCTAAAACAATTAGAGATTTTTAGTGGAGTCATCTGGTTTTGCATATCCAGTCTTTGCTTAGAGGGATCCTATTTGTATTTCAACAGCTGGATGGCCTATCTTACTGCCTCTAGTGTTAGGAGAGTACTGTTTTGATAAAAATAATGGACTATTTCATTTGATACATATTTTTAGATACGTTGGGTGGTTTACATTGTCCTCTTCTTCATTGAGGGCATGTCCAATGTGGTGGTTGACACGTGTGTCTGTGAAAACATATGGGTTTCCATTTGATTATAGGAAGCTCTGAAGAATTCTTGCAATATACGTGATAAGTAGAGACCAGAAAACCCCATTAATGTAGCATATCATGAAAACATGTATAATTGATGATCTTTCCTATACCTCCTCATTTTGGAATTTTAAATGTTACTAAGGTAGGGTAACATTGCCACCTTGGTTTAGGATTCACACTAGGTTCACCATTTTTGTTTCTGATAATCATTTTATGGCTCAATGATCAATTATCAGGGTTGAGTTTTTTTGTAATCGATCGATATTAGGCATAGAATAATAGAATGGTATCAAAATTGATTCGTTGTAGAGATAGAAACACTGATGTTCTCTAATATCCATGATTTATGGGGTTACATTCCAATGACATACATTCATTGGAATATTTTTCCAATGACACTTAAGAACTCACATTGGTCCTGGGGATGGTAATTAAGTCTCCTCTCACCATTTTTTGGTAGAACTATCACCTATTTTGGGACATTATTAAGGTTTTATCAGTGTTAATGAGTTTTTAAATCCATGTTTCATTCCCATGAATCTGTGAATAGGTTACCATTAGGGAAATTATTGATCAGGATTACAAATGGATTTAAAATAATCTTTATGTATTAGAGGATCTCTATTTATTTAATAATCTATATGTATCCAATGATCTCCATTAATGTTACTATTTTGTTCACGAATCATAAATTATTTTTTTTTACATTGAACATGATAGTTTTAACCAATTAGGGATGTTTTTTCCAGAATTAATCATCATTTAAGGGGATGGGGTGGTATATCAATGTTGGGATCTTACCTTTAATATGCCATTACTACATATCCTTGGGTAAGGAATAGAACCCACATAATTTGGTGAATATTTTATGGACACATCCCTTTTATAGTCGTCTGTCAAGAACTTGACAAAGCAGTTTATCATCATGCTACAAAGACATCTTAGTGAATGGTTTTCTGGTAAAGATTGAGTGGTAAATATGATGAGACATCTTGTGATATTTAGAGGAATTATGGTCCCCTGGGTGAATGTGAAACTTTTGAGGATGTGGCTATGATACCATTAGGGTAACTTGGGTTTTATAATTAGACCTTGGTGAGACATCCTATGCATCCTAGTTAGTAATGAATCAGTGTCCTTGATGTTCAGTTTGATCTAGGTCTTAAACATTATAGGAGGCCCATTAAGGGATCATAATTGGGGTTACAAAAAGGAGAATCCCAAATGGGGGGCTAGATCAGGGATTACACCTTATTGGCAGAACATGATTGAAGTTGGGTTTTAAATTTATTGAGAAAGACCATTTGAATTTTTATTTGGACTTACATCTTTGGAGAAATCCCATTTATATGTTTTAATATTGAATTTAGGACTGCCACCAATATTTAAGCCCACATGCGTTGTGATTGGTTTGATAAACAAGAGGAGGATGAAGAATTGAAGATCACATGTCCCACTTCATCAATTTATAGATTGTACTAGAGCCCAAAGGGGGAGATATAGGGTATTTGAGTTTGATTTTGTCATATCTTGTATTTATATCCAATATAGTCATGTCTGGTGATCTACATAGATATGTCCTTGGTTAAGGTGAAGTGTGGAAAGAGCGCCACTCCCCATAAGAAAGGAAATCAGATTCTCTTAGCAGAAGTTCCCAATAATTTCTACTGGGGACAAGGGAAGAATGGTTAACAATGACCCTCAAGAAAGGGAAATGCTAATTGTTCCCATTGATCCCTATAATTGGGAGGTTCTTGTGAGTATCAAACATTATGACCATAGTATGAATGGAAATGAAAACATAGGGACATTCCATATGCCTTTTCTATTATAGGGAATACCGATGTTAATCCACTTAACATGGGTATGTTAACACATAGGGGAGCATATATGTGCCCAATGGTTTTATCATACATTTATGGGGGCTTTGAATGTGTCTTTATCATGATTCCTTTAGACTTTTATGTAGAGGTATTGAAAATGTGTGATGGAAATGGAAGAAAATGAATTAAACTAGGGGATATCTTCCAAGGACACCCCATTCAACATAGAACATCCTTATGCGGGATGTGGCCTCCTCTGCATGGCATATTTTTCTAGGGATAGGGGTCATTTGTATACCATGGTTGTATGAATTCATGAGTTTCCTCTTTGTAGAACTTTACTAGGTAGATCTAGATTTCATCTACGTAGCATCATGCTACATGGGGATGAGTTCCTTTAGCGTATTGATTCTCTACCTATAGAAGAGTTAGGTCCATAATGATCTTTTTAATGTTGGAAACTCAGTTGTAAATGGGGCATTGTTTTGTAGACTCATGAGGAATATAACCATAGGAGTCGGTTCATTAACAAACTTATAATTTGTTTTATATATTGTTTTCCTGTTAAATGTTATGAAACACAGATTTACCTATATGTAATCATCAAAAAGTCCATTTTTTGGTGTTCTAATTTTACATTCCTTCATCAATCATATGAACATACCATCTCTCCATATGTCATCTCAGACTCTCTATTTATATAGAAGTGGTGAGATGGATACCGGCATATCTAGTCATCTGATATGAGGTCGTGATCCCTCTTTTGAAGAAGCCCACAAAAGAAACTCAGCCCGCTGATGACATAGTATGTGGGTGCACGAGGTTATTGAATGTGTCATAGAATATCCCCGATTATATATCATGAATTAATTAGTTTGTTTTTCCTAATAGTTAATGACATTGCCTTTCCTGTGAACTATTTGAGTTCATCAGGGATGTTTTTTGAAGGGTTGATATTTTTTCGTCCTTTTAGTAGATAATTTCATTTGTGGGAAACTAGCACCACCACCTTTCTCTCACAATCTACTTAGTTCACAGATGTCCCTAAAAAATATATCTCTATGGAGTGGCAGTCTTTTAAGGGTTTATACAACATGTAAAAAAATTTCCTTTTTCAATTTTTCTCCATCATTTTTTCCCTTCCACAATTTTTTAAGTGTTTTTCCATACTTTCCAAATTCATGGGATAATTTCAGTTTCCCTTGAAAAAATATCAGGAAATAGTAATGAAGCCTGAAATTACAATTATAGATATGGTTAAGAGTTAAATCCTTAACAAATCAAAAAACTCAAAATTCATGTGACCCACATAAGGTGAAATCATCTAACAATAACAATATAAAACAAGAACTCCAATCTCAGGCCCCAGTATCCACAACATCCCTGCAAAATTGTGTTCTCAATTCACTCGACCATGTTTCATCAAATTATATGAAACATTCCTATGAAACCTTCCAACCGACTCCCCAAATCATTAAAAAACATCAAATAATTTTTTTACCTATAACGACCTGCAATTTTATAAATAAAATTCCATTTTTAATTTATAAAATACCTTATCAAGTAATAAAGTTATAGAAAAATCATGTACTACATTAGTTTTTTTTGGATTTTTCTATGTTATCTATAATTTACGAGACCATAATACATAAAAATCATTGATAATAATTTCATTTAACAATTAACATATCACTAGATTGTATAAAGGGTTTTTGAAATCTCAAATTGGCTATGATGGAAGAAGCGATGTCCTCAACCAGTAGGATTATACCCAATAAAAAAACAATTTCAGTTATTCTGAGGGAGTTAACAATCCTGGAATTTTACTTTGAAAAATTTCAATCCAATATTCCACAATAGAAAAAAACAAAAACTTTTAATGGGAGATCTTCAATCACATCAAGATCATGACCCAACCCATGTTTGTCAAACCACTATAAGAAATTATCACAATCTATAACAATATCCTTATAGAATTCACCTTTTTAATAAAGGAATATGTATATATGAAAAACAATATTTTTTTTATAAAATAATGATTATATATATCATTTGTTAATATATTTTGGTTTTTAAATGATTATATATATAGTTTGTTAAAAATTATATGTTGATAAAATGAAACAACAAATTTTAATTTTATAGGGAATATATAGTTTCTATAAAGACATTCATTTGCATGAATATATGAATTTAATAAATAAATTATATTTTTATAAAATAATATTATTAAAAAAAAATTATTAAATATTAATGATAATTTAATTTTAAAAATTCAGATGTAATTTTTATATGGGTTATAAAAAAATGATTATAAAAACCATTATTTATCAGTAAATTGGTATTTTGATTTAAATGTTTATACTATCATATTTATATATTTTTTTTAAAAAATAAATATCATTCCTGAAATTAGCCAATTAAAATTTTCTAATAAGAAATTTTTAATAACTTTCAAATTTAAATGAATTTTTTGGGACAAAATAAAATAAAGCATAAATATATTATGTGTATTTTTACATCATAATGACACAAAAGTTATGTAATATATTCCATAAATGGTAACCATTAACTAATATATATTATTATTTTAAAAAACACATCGATTATTTAATTAATTTTATAAACCCTTATGGATTCTTTCAATACATATATTTTATATGATGGCTTTGAAATAATTTTTTTGTAAACATGGTTCAATTCTAAATCGGAAAGAGTTTTATTTTAATGATATCAGTCCATAAAATTATAAAATAATTAAAAACACGTCACATTGGTATAATCCATGTAGAAACCCAACTACATGTTTTTTGGTTTTGATTACTTTATCGTATAGAGTCAAAAACGTATGATAAAAATTAATAAAGAATTATTCTCTATTTTTCTATATAAATCCACCCAAACTCACATTCCTTTTTACTCTAAAACATTGTATAATGACTATACTCTATCATTTTCTCTTTCGTTCCCAAGAAATTTGTCCTTAAACTCTTTAGATTATCCTCCAAAGCTTTTTTAATCACCCCTCATGTTAAGGGATCATCTCCATATCCTCATTATTCATGAACCTTCTTTTGATAATGAATTTTTCTAATTGATAATGTTATGATATGATTTTATACATTCCCATTACTTACCTTATAACTTCCATGTGATGAGATACCCCTTTCACTCCCAATAATCACCCCCGTGAACCTTTACATATGCCAATTATGCTATCGAAATTATCTTATAATTTTCCATGCCATATAATTTTTTTAGAATAATTTTCCATATTTTCACAAAATATTTTTAACATGGATGTACTTACACTTCATTTATTAGTGACATACATTAATATAACCTACACTCATTTTATGTGGGATTAAAATTTATGAAATAAATTTTTATATTTTATGATCTATATGGAACACTTATTCATGTAATGATATTAAAATGTTGGTTGTTCCAAGGTAGTGCTCCAATGCATTGGGTAATGTTTTAATATTATGAAAAATCATACACGTTATTATGGAGTAAACCAAATCCATTATGGGTTTTTTCCGCCATATTAATATTTCATTGAGGATAGCCATAATCTATGATAATGATTTCAGGTTTAATTTTTTCACTGCATTCATATGTCCCCTTTGTGTTATCAAGTCTTATAATTCCTGACTGTTCATGATTTTTATTATCAAACCTATAATGATACCATGATATTCTTATTGGAACATATGTATTGGATTACCTTATATTATAATTTTTATACCCTTATTGGTCTTTAAAGATCACCCCTTCCTTCTTTATATCATCAGGTTATCCAACAAAATTTTAAAATAGAAAATTTCATTGAGGTGACTATTAAGAAATTTCTTAATAATAATAATTTATCTATGTATCATGTTATTTCAATAGGTATATAATTTCTTAAAGACACTAGTGTTACAGATGTGTTGGGATTGTATAATGTGTATAATTATATAATAAATGTTTAATTATTGTGTATTGATGATATAGTTTTTCATAGTAACATCGCGACCATAATGACCATGTTAATTCCAGAGTTACACAACTCCTCAATCACACCTCTTCATACAACAGAGGCTTCCAACTAGAATGAAGATTCTAATGTGATGTCCATGGGAGACTATACACTCAATTTTTGTGAAAATTATCTTATATATCATGAAATGGGTAATAATAAAAAATAATAGAACATAAACATCAATAATATATCATTAATTCATTATAAATGATGAAAAAACAAACATGAACATTTATTCATGAATACATGGATTCTAATCACCCACTAGGCTGATCACATATACAAGATAGAAAAAGAAAAAAAACTTATGTGCCCCCATCTCCATGACTCACCAAATCATAAACTCAAAAATCATAGTGAGTTATCCTACTCAATTATCAAGCCTAGGAATGAACTAAACTATACTTATAACAAGTGAAGGCATCTTGAGTACTATAGTTCCATGCCTGCTTGAGTTAGAAATGTGTACAAATGAGTAGGAAATGACCCTTTTGGCCAAGCACCCAACTGATAAATTCAGTGTACATTAATGTAACAAGATTAGAAGAATGTAAAAATGGAATAAAAAACTAAAAAATCATAACATGTAATCATTAATGTATTAATATAAAACAATCAACCATATTTCAAGTAGTTATACGTTCACCAAGACCCCATGAAACCCTGGACATAAATTTTTCATCTCCTAGTGGTAAATGTATTCATATCAATTCTTTGAAATAAAGTATACTACAAGGTCACACTATGTACTCCATAATGGATAAAATGCTAATCTTCTAGGTATCAAGATGATATTTCACTCAGCATGAACATTGAATCAAGAGAACACCTCCCCCAATATCCTCAAGGGAGTGAGATAGAATATCCCTCTCAATCATTTGGCCATTGATCAAATATGTCACCTGAAATATTAACGATATCGATATGAAATTTCATGTGTTATCCACAAGGTATCTAGTGAATGTGTAACATAGTATCCATAGGGTTTTTTCTCACCCAATGGCCCTACCCCGAGTTAGATATCATGGTCAACATGAACATAACCTAGGCACCAATCCATTATTTTTATTGTATCAAGTCAAGTAGACATTCAATAAATGGACTAAAAAAATCATTCATTTCATCTTACACAGATTACTAATGCAACACATCTTAAGGTGGCATAATAACACATAGTTGGGAAGATCATGTAAAGGAAAAATATCTAATGTCATCAGGAAAATTTAGAAACATCATAATAATTATCAAAAAAAATTATAATAATTAAATTAAGTATACAAATGGAACTAATAATAATATATTGTCTTTATGGGATGAACACCAACCCTCTTCAGCAGAAGACATCATTATTGTGCATAAGGTTATGTCGCGACCCTTTAATCTTGTCCAACTACATTAGACATTGTTCCTTCAATTAATTAAGAATTAAGATTCATTTCTTATGTAATCATTAGTTGTTATTAATGAAAAGTTATGAATATAATGGATGTTATTTCATGATGTATAACATCATATCACAAGAAAAAAAATTATATAATACCATATGGTAGAGTATAGAAGACCACCTATATCAAATAGAGAAAACTCCAAAAAATAAAATCCCAACTAATTTTTATGAGTAATCCAAGTCAATTTTACCTCCTTTTTTATCCATTAGGTTCTAACTCATTCCCAATAAGTAAAAAATAATTAAATATAAATATATTATAATTAATTAAATAATTACATGAAATATTAAAACCAATGGAGAATGTAATTATTGTCGAAGGGCTTACCATTTTTCCCTTCCTAACATGAATCATGATCATCATCCCATGGTTGGTCAATCTCACACATCAGACCTTGTTCCTAGAAAAATTATTATTTCAAAAGAATAATGAAATGTTAATTATAAAATATTTATATTTGATAACTTATAATAAAGAACTAAGAGACATACCATAGCCACAACTTCATCAAAAACATTTTGGCCACACCAGACACACTCTCGATTCATGGTTGAGAAAAACCCCCAAATCAATTCTATAGTACAATGGATGATATTTCACAATATGACCAAAACCAAAAAAATGATTAACCATATAACATACATTCAATGAAACACACAACAATTACACATTTTCCTCATCCTATATCATCCCCTAACCAAGTAAACCTAAAGACCCATTATCCATTGATAAATCAATTATTATCAAACAAAACTGTCACCAGATATCTAATCAAGATCCTTAAATGATTAATCATTGAAGATGAAAATATTAATTAAGATGGTTTCATGTCAATTTAAATAATAAATGAATAAATGTGAAAATATATAATATTATTTTTCAACTTTTATGAATGGAACACTAATCTTTGAGCACATGAGGAAGATAGAGTCCATGATTTAAGAAGAATGATTAATCTCACTAGAAACACCGTTCGATTGAATCTATATTAACCAAAAATAAATGTAATAACTTTTAAGTGGGAGACTAATAAAGAATATTAGAATTCCTATAAGGCCCCACCCTTAAACATTACTTAATCTTGAGATATTTCAAGAATACACCTTGAGGATCTTTTCAGGTTTAGAGTTTTAGTGAATTAGATCATAAAACTTTCATTACATTCCACATTTAAACAAAGTGGTTACATAAAATATAGTATTCATTTTTACGATAAACTGAAACATATTTAAAATAAAACATGGATTCTTTCTTGACACTTCCTTGACACTATCATCATATCATGTACCATTCCCTTGACCTGTGAAAAACATTTCAAAAACTTGGGATGAGCATAAAAAGCTTAGTAAGGGATAAAAAAAGTATGGAAAGGAAACCTGAGTACATATATACATAAGAATGAAATCATAATGTACCCATAAAACATAACCACTTTATCATACCTCATCAAATCATGAATAAATCATAAAAAACATAAGACATAAAGGTAACTTGAGGCATTTATAACATTATTACGTAGGGAGTAACCCTCTTGGTTACGTTTGGAATACCCATCATAGTATATTCCCTAAATCTCTTCGGAGAAACCTTAACGTTTAACTAATTCACATTACCCAATTAATTGGAGAGATATATCAGGATCACCCACTCTTAGTTTATCACGGAACCACCCATCTTCATAACAATGCCCAAGAACCATAACATAATCGTATCACATAAAACATGCATAAAGGAAACATAGCATTTCCACTTTTCAATCACAAGATATCAATACAACACATTGATATAAAAAAATTATGAAAACCATTTTCCACACCAAAATAAATGAAAAGTAAAACATGGTATTTATTTTTCATTTAAAAAAATGTATGGCTTGTAGAGGAAGCCGAAACTCAAATAATAGTCATGGCGGCGGAGAAGACGTTGTCACCGCATTCGTACGACAAAAACATTCCCTTTTGTCATTTTGTAAAATGCTTCATATAAAAAGATTCCTTTTGGATAAACTTTAAAGTCAAAGGTGTTTATACACCGTATAAAATAAGGTTGTGTATAACACAAAATATGCCTCAATGAAAGGAGATTGAGATGATGTCCCTTACCTCGTGTCCGACCTGACTCGGTCGTTCTTTAATGTCCTGAATAATAAACTTGAGTTAATTTATAATTTATTAAGAATATTTTTCAAGTTCATTATTCCTTTTATATCACTTATTACCATGTTATGAACATTATGTAATCATTTAAGTTAATAACGGTTGTTTTGTCGATATTTGGTACTTGAGTCAAAAGTGAACTTCTTATATTTACAAGTTGTTCATGTAGTCAAATATTCATTATCTCAATAATGATATTCATGATGTATATGCCATATGTAACATATATATCCAGTATATAAATGCATTTATAATATTACATAATCATTTATAGGTAAGAAATGAAATACACCGTTCATGGAGACGGTAAGCCGTACGTACGCATGAACGATACTTTCATTTTTATGTCGTATTAATGGAATTATAACTAAATGATAGATATGTATATTTTAATTCCAGAATTTTATTCATCATTTAGACGTAACATTAAACATATATATATCCGTTATATATATGTACTTATAATAGTACATTACATTTTGGGTTAAGAAATGAAATGCACCGTTCGTGGAAACGGTAAGTCGTACGTACGCATGAATGCTACTTCCATTTGTATTTAATATTTAATGGAATAAAAAAATAATGATACATAATAGTATTATAAATCCAGTATGTTTTAATATATAATATAATTAAATCTATCCTTTATATGTACCCCATATGGTATTAACGAATCAAATCACTTTGATGGGGCGGTAGTCCGTACTTCCTAAAATGAAGATACCGCGTTTACCCATTATGGAAACAATAACGGTATGCCATAAATGAAGAATACATAAGCTTAAGTAAAACATAAACATATTATATTACATATATAAATATAGTGACATCTTAATGGCCACCTTTTAAGGTGTTATATGAGTGTTGAACAATCATCGTTTCGTGAGGTTGAAATTCGCCATCCACAGAAACAGTATGTTCTTTAACCATTAGATGTATGTATGTGTAATTGTAGCTCGAATACTTATTATAAGAGAATACTAGTATATTGATGATACTATTTCTGTTACAAAAGAAATTAATAAAAAGAGTTTAGGGGGTTGGAGAATCAAAATAAAACAAAAGAACACAAGTGAAGACATTACCTTAAAACGGGGCAAATCTTTTTGATTTGAGCTCAAAGGGATCCTTGGGAAGACTTCTACCCAAAATTATGCTTCTAGGAGTAAGAGAGAGATATGGAGAGACAAAATGGCATGGGTTGGAAGATCCAAAGGCATGAGAGGTGTGGGTAAGGTGGTAGAGGTGGGGGCCTTTTAGAAGAGGAGAGGAGGGGCACTCTTGGAAAGGTATAAAGGTTACTTTATTTTCAAATGCGTTTCAGATTTTAAAGGTCCCACATTAATGTATTTAAAGGATAAGGTGATAATGGTTCGAAATATACTCATCCAATTTGTCTTTGAAAAGTGTAATTTATATTTTTAACATTTTATTTTCATTTTATTTAAATCCTTTATTAATGAGGTAATCGCTGCATCATCATGATGTCATAAATAATTTAATTTATTTAATGTCTAAAAATTAAAAAACAAAAACTATTATGTAGTAAATATTTTTAGCTTTCCAATGACTATTTATAGTCCAATATATAATTTATGTAGACAAAATTAAAAATGTTTTACTCAGGTGATACATTCATTGTTATATTTAACTTTCTTTAAAAATAAAAAGATAAAAAGTCATTATCACACAAAAGTGATTACATGGGTTCCCCAAGTTTGGAAAAAGGCATCCCATGGTCGGCCATGACATGAAAAGTAGTATTAGGACACATTTTGGGGTCATTTGTTATTATTATGGTATTATTTTATTATCCTTAACTACCCGATTACTAATTAATCAAGATAATGAAAGATAATTACTGTCATTACTATTCATAATGTCCAAAAACAAAAGAGTCTTGATTACATAATTGGGACCTTCTGATTCAAAATATCTAATCCATTTTACCAAATTACAAACACATAAATTGCAATAATTAATTTAAAAATAATTCCCGTTTTCAAAACAAATAGCGTGTTTTTTTGAAACAATATCTATGAAAAGTTTGGCATTAGTTTATGCCCAATTCCAAAGTGAAATTAATCATAATGACCACCATTGGATTAAATGGTAAAAATATATTCTAATTAAAAATTATGACCAATTAAAAAGATAATATAACCATATAATTAAAATAGATGAAAAAGCAGTTTTGATGTAAAATGCAGTATTTTTCACTATTCATTAAAAAACGAACATTGTCAGGAAAATACGAAAAATTTACCCAAAGTAAATTTCAAGGTACCAATCATAAAGAATATGTTTATTTTGAAAAATAGAGATTATAAAATTTTCAAAAGTTTTATTTAAAAAATGGTTTTCCATCAAAAGGTAGTAAAACAATCTTTTAAAAATATTAGTGAATTCCATGCTTAAGATTGGATTTATTCTCATTTTAAGCCTCTAAAACACTATCTAATTCATAAATAGAAATAGATAAAAATATATACTATTAATTACATACTTGGTATGTTACAATGCCCCTTGAAAATAATATAAATGATATATAAAATAGAGTGGGCCTTAGTGGTCAAAATTATAAAACTCCCTTAGTGAAACACTACCCCGCACGCACCTCCGGAAAGATAGTCGGGGTTTACCTGCTCTGGCTGGGGAGGCCTGTTTGGAAGGGAGCCTACTTCCTACCTCATCAATGATCATGTGTAGGCCCAAAATCTAGATGATGATTCCAACCGGGAAACTATTCTTTTTCCCACCGCACTAGATTTCTAGTGGATTGAGCAGCATCCCCTGATGCTCTAGGCCTCCTACATTGTAATTACAACCATTTACATGACATTTATGGCTATATTAATGTCCGGAAACAACAATATAGAATTTTTAAACATGTAACATCCTAGTTTGACATCTGGATCTTGGAATAATGTTTTCACTAGATAAAGTGTTCAAACATCCTCCAAAAATCACAAACCATAAAACCCATGTCATAAAAATATTATTGCCTCCATATCTAGAACTTTTAATTGGATTCAAGTTTTCATTCAAAGGAAATGTCTTATAATATCTTCATTCCCCAACAATATTTTAATTGATCCCATCATTCAAATATTATATGTTGTCATCCCCAATATAATTATCAGGACTTATTTTTTACAGATTCAAGTACCATAGTTCATGAATTAATATATCTCTATTTACCATTGAAAATTAATTGGGTGATTTTATATATTTATCCATTTCATTGTTTTCAATACACATATCAATGTTAGATTTTTTGATCTAGAATAGAATTTTTGTAGATTATATAATTTGTATATTCAGGTATTTTTATAATTATAAAAAATATTATTACATTTTATTCTTCAATCTACATGAATTTATTGTAAAAATTCCCAACTGTTTATATTTAATTGATATTGTCACATTAACTACTAGATCTGATGAAAAATTTTAAATTCCATGAATTTTTATAATGTAATGTTCTAGAGCCATATAACACACAATAATGGGAAACATATAATGATGGCTGCTAGGTGTAAGTTTTCATAAACATAGGATAATTATTATTGTGTTGTTCACAATTTTTAATCTCCCAGAAAGATGATTATATGAATAAGACCACCTATTGGAATTTCTCATGTTTATGTGTCAGTAGATATGTCGATATTCAAATATGGGTAATGGTCCATAGATTTATAATTATTGTTAATGACATTAGAGACCTAGATACATTTATATACTGAATAAAACTATGAACCCATATATTTATTGGAGATGGCGTACATTGGGTGTTCCAAGAATGACATGTCATTAATTAATAAGTTTAGGCATGATTTTTCTCTTACATATTAATTAATGTTGATATCTCTTCTAATTGAATAGAATGGAATGATAACATTAAATTCAAATACCATGGTGTAATGAAGGTTTTATTTCAAATAATCTAATATAGCTGTAAAAATTAGATATGTTTAAGAAATGAATGTTCAACTTTATTGATGATATATGGTAGAAAAGAAATTATGATAGAGATTAAGCATTCATATGTGGTTATCGATGTTCTGATATTCACTTCTATCTATAGAGTTCTTGAAACTATTTCCTCATAGTAATCTTGGACTTTTGATAGGACAACATAATTCTATTAATAAATAGTCATAGAGGATGAAATGAAAAATACTTTCAATGATCATAATGAAATTATAATTGAATTTAATTATTGCACCAAATTTTATTCTAATCACATATGAATAATTTATTAGGGAATCATTGTTCACAAATATTCACACTGAAGAAATAAGGTTTTATTTATAAATTATTTATTTATTTAATAACATTAATAATTAAAAAATATTTATTCTATTGATAATTACATGATTATTTATATTATTTATTTATCATTTAATAATAATTATCCTCTAAAATGTGAATATACTATTCATTTATGAATTAATATTTAATAAATATTTATTCAGGTCTTTGATAAATGTTGAGGGTGATGATAAAACCAAGGTTATTTCAAGTGATCCATTATCATTTATATATTGGTAAAATAACATTTATCATCTCATCGGATGGTTCACCGCGGTAAATAATTAAAATAAAATAATATTTATAATATTATTATTAGTATTGTTGTTACATGGTATTTATTTTGATAAGGTTTATTATATTATTTAAGGGTCTTTGAGCGGTTATATAATATTTTAACCTAACCCCTAACTCTATAAATATTTGTCTATGGTTTTTATACGAATAATTACGAATTTATAATATTATAACAAAATAATTTCTATATAGATTCATTTTTCAACCAACCTATCATGAATGAGAAGAACATAGGGTAATCCATTAAGACTAATATAACATGAATCATTCAATATGAACAACACAATATAATCAATTTTCCATGTCAAAAAACATAATTCCTTCTATAATTTTATGAGATCAGAGGACCACCCATGTAACACTATTAGAGGGGATCAACAATGGGTCCTCCTAAAAAAAGAACATAATTAGAAAATTATTTTTGTATGATCAGTAATATGATCAATGAAATATTGTAAAAAAGTTATTATTTATTCAGATGAAATTTTAATTAATTAAAAAATCTATATCCAAAAGATCATTTCCGTGTTTCAGGATATGTTTCAAAACATTTTATGGAAATACTTTTTGGAAATGATTTTTATGTCTTATGGTTTTATTGATGGATCCAATTATTCTGAAAAAAATCAACGGATTTACACCTACAAAGAGCTTTTACTATTCTCATAATATTAAATTTATATTATAGTAGTCACATTTAAAGGTATAATTATTTGTTTTATTGTTGATTTTATATACACAAAAATTTCTCTTTTTTAACTTATAGACTACCCTTTTTTGATATGATGTTTAGTGAAAATAATATTGAATTTTTAATATTCACATAATAAAAAATAATTTCCTCAATCCAAACAATGGATGAAGAATGATTAGGGGTTCAATTGGGAGGTTCGTTATTTTATGGCCACTAGATTGGGTCACACCGTGTGTTTCCAATGAACACATCATGTACCAAAGTTAAAATCACATGGTCATGTCTTAGCATACAAGATGAACCATGAAGGTATTAAATATAGTTTAATTAGTTCACATTGTGTGTAGATCGAACCATCCTGACAAATAATTTTTTCGAAAGATAGGTCATGTTGATGGTGTTCACATTATCTTATATACATGTTATAGTGTTGAAATTCATGATATCCACGTGGTTAAATGAATGGTTTTACACCACATGCGACGAACATCGTGGAACAACAATCAATCATAAGAAATTTTACCATATACATGTATTTATATAATTAATCCAAACATTCAAAGATTATGTTGAGTTAATCAAGTCATTACACATATATAGTGGAAGCAGACCACATAATGTGTCGCTCGATATTGAAGCCCACATAATCTAACTATGACACAAAATAAAGACCAATAAATTTAACTTTTTCACATGGTAATCTAACCACTCAATGTGTAACTCGTTAGTACATGTTTCATAATCTAGTCGAGATACATGAAGAGTCCCTATAAGATTATCTCAGATACACTGTATGATATAAATATGGCATATAGCTCGATAGCACATGTCATGTTGTCTACCAATAAATCCTAAAATTAAATTAAATTCTATTAAGTGTATTAATCCTTAAAACATAATTAAACCATAGGAATTATATGTTTTTGAATATATTATAATGTTTTTAGATTTTTTGTTATTCTCAATTACTTATTGTAATTATATATAATTATTTTTCTTGCAATATTATTTTCTATGAATTATTTTCTGATGTGAATTTCCAAGAGACATTCCATTATCATAAGATGAATTGAATTGAATATTTATTTAATTAACTAATTAATTAATGTGGGTTTATCTTAATAATATAGTATGAATTGATGTGAAATCTATTGAGTGAAATTTTTCATAATCGTTGGATGTGTATGACCAATCATGATATTTCACCAGAACTATGCATATGTTTGTTTGATTAGATTTTATTTTATTCCATGGTATTTAAAATATTTATTTTTAAATTCAATATAACTTATTGTGATTTACCTATCCTAATTTTATTATGTAGTACCTACGTATCTAAGGTAATTTATCTAATTCCACTTTACCAATCATTTTTCCACATACATGTTTGTATGCTAATAAAATATGTAATAAAAGAAGTTTTCCAATTTGAAAAGTGGTGGTTAAAGATTTAATCATGATGAATCCAACGTTGGTAATACATATGTGGATTAGTGGAAGGTTTCAATATGGGAAATGGATGAAACATATAATATTACTCTTCGGATATATGATGACTTATTTTATTATCAATTAATCGACAATAAGATATGATCATGATCATGTCATTTATTAATAATTTATTTATTTATTTTCCTTCCAAATAATTTATTTTATCGATGAAATACAATAATCAAAAAAAGGAATAATATGCAAACACCGAATTTAAATATATGTATTATGTATTAATTTTTTATCTAAACATGGTTAATAATTGATGTAAATAATTTTTAATATTAACATTTATTTTAATGAATAAAATAAGTAATATTTATGGATAATAAATAAAATAAATGAAAAAAAGTAGGTCAGATGATACATTATATTACTTTATTAGAAATGAAATCCAAAGATCTATATTTATAGCCGACACACATTAGGAATAGTATATTTTTTCAAATAGTTTTTAGGAATTGTTTTGGTTTATTAAAGAATTTTACATCAAGAGAACCATCAATCATTAATATTAATGTTACATGGTGGCATGTGAGGATTAAATTAGAGTAAGGGATGGTGTATTGGGGTGTATACCCAAGTAATCAAGGAGCATCAATCTCATAGTTTATATATACCAGTCAACCTAAATTCAATTCAAAAACCTTCCATGCCCCAACATAGGTTATGATAATGGGAATATGGATCCTTGATAATATAATTTTTTAGATACTATACCTATTTAGTCTAATTGTAAGGGATGATGAGAAGTTATAAAATATTGAAAGACATGAAAAGATGAAAATATATAATTTCATAGATAGTCTATAATCATGAAAAATACTAATGAACTACTCTTTTAACTTTTTAGAATAAAGAAAATATCATAAACCATAATATACCTAATATCAATGTTTTAGTAAATCCATCATCTTATTGGTTGTAACCTTCTGTAATGTTTTTCAGGAATATGGGTTTTGTTGAGCCACAAATAGAAATAATACCTTATCGAATCCTCACTATATGATCCACCTAAAATTAGGGACAATTACAAAAGAATTTCTATATATGAAAAAAAATTGACATACATGGTCTATGTTTGATGTTTAATGATTTTACATATATCTAATGACATAATGAAGTCACATGAAGACAAAGATTCTTATAGTATTCTCAAACATCTCTATGATATTTTTCAAGAGAGATATAGACAAGAATCCATTGAGTTATCTAATCCACTATTTTAGTGTAAAAAATTAGAAGGTGAACTAGGATAGTCTCACACTGTTAAACACATTAGTTTCGTCGATCACCTATATGTTCTAGTGTTTAACTTTATTGAGTAATTTAATGAAGAGGTCATTCTTTTACCACCTCTTTTTTGCTTCTCCACTATTTTTTCAATTGGAAAATTAACATCATAGATAAATATATACAGGATCATCTCATAGTACATCACCATATATAATATGATGTTAAACATGAAAATCCTTCTTTAGATATGGGGAACATAGGGAATGACCATGTGAAGAGATCTACATCTAATTATCCTTTAAAGATCCTCTCTATGAATGGAAGTATATATAGGAAATATAGTGAATATGAAGGTATTTGTTTGACATGTTTCATGAAGGGACAATGGAAAAAATTATACCCTAGAAAAGAAGAAAAGAACAATTTTTAGGTTCAATTTTTAAAAGGTGAAAATTATTTGTTTTTACAAATTAAGTATTATGTAGAACTTATGGTTATCACATACATATTATAATATAGTAACCATGTAGTTTCTATAATATTGGATGAGACAAAATATATATACGAGAAGCTAATAAATACATAAATTTTATCATGCCTATTAAGTACAGACACCATAAATGTTATATGGGAATGATCATGGCACTAAACTATTTTTTATTATGTGTTATACAATACCAAAACAATTATTTCAATATATCTAAATTATTCTGATAGACTTATATTAAAATTTGTGAGTAAATTTTGAGGTATTTATTAAAAAAATATTTATTATGTCATGTTATATTAAAATATTGTCATTCATGTGATGGATTACATGATTAACGAAAATAAATCAAAAATGTAGACCAACCCCAACATTGGATTCACTAAAAGTTATATGAAAAAATATTATTTGATTAAATTACACCAATATGGTTATTTATATTCATCTAAACTAAAATACATTGTTGTATTCCATGCCTGTTTACCATGTAAGGTAACTAAATCCCTGTTTTTTTTGGAAAAGGGAAAGGTCTAAAGAAAATCCAAAATTTATTTTTACAGATGTGTGTAGAACATTTAAATTTGAATTAATTGAATATTACTCATAATTCATCACTTATAATGATGATTTCAATAGATATTGATAAGTCTAATTGATTATGTATCCCATAATATTCCTTTCAAAGATTTAAGGAATATAGGAATAAATAAATGAAATATCATGTTAAGAAGATTAATAAACTCTACTCAGGACAAGGTCGGGAATATCATAATCTAGACTTTATTGATTATATAATAATGTTTGGGATTCCATATCAACTCACTCAAAGTTATAGACCATAATGGAAATGAGTTTTCGAATGGATGAAATGAAACTTGTTATAAATGTTGAGATCAACTATGATTCATTCTAGTCTTCCATTATCCTTTTGGTAATACTATTTATATAGAAAAATAATAATACTAATCTAGGTGATAATTAAAATGGTATAAAATATTCTATATAAATCATGGATTTGAATGGAACATTTATTTTCATTTTAAAATTTGTGGGGTTTAAATTTGTTTGTTAAGGATACTTTAGGTAACAAATGTACACCCTACAACCCAAACATTACCTTTAATGTATTCCCCATGGAAAGAATGTGATATTACCAATATGTCCCCTTAGGAAAAAATAGATAACTATGGAATTACAAGTCATATTCCTTGAATGTTATAACATCTATATTATATAAAATGGGACCAATATAGGATTTTATGACGTTCAGTATCATGGTATATAAGAGTTGGAGCATGAATAAATTCCACAAAGGCGCATGAAATATTTTTTTATATAGACATGTGTACACTGTAGTTGTACATGAGAGGTTTGGGAACCTGAAATATTAGATTTTCTATTAACTAGAGATTTTGAATCATTATTAGTTGATAATAAGGATTATATAACCCAGAGGAACAAATTAAGTGACACAAATATTCTCTAGTGGTTGTAATAAATTAATTCTAGAATAGATTCCATGTTCTATACCAGTGTCTAGTATTTGAAAAATCCCACATTGGATGTAAAGAATGTTTTTTATGTTCATATTTCAGAATAAAATCGACATAGATGGACACATATAAGAATTAACTATTTGAATAATGGTTCAAAAAATACAATTGATTTGGCTACGATGAAAATGTTTCACATGTTTTTATTTTGATTTACTTCATAATTATACTTAACATTGAATATTTCCATAACTATGGGTTTAGAAAAATGATGAAAAACCATCCTTATTAGGATATTTTTGGATGATCTCAGTATGAAAAAACCAAAAGGTCTTGTGACCCCAATGGATTGAATAATTTTATGAAAAAAAAATAAATATATTTAAGGAATAATGAAATCATCCGGTTCATGGAACATTCATTTTTATAAATCCACAATGAAATTTGATTTCATATATAAGGAAGGCGGTCATTGTCTTAAAAAATGGTTTAGTCTAGGTGTAGTTATTTTATAAATAGTTTCATTAAATGATATACTACATATTTGAAATGAAATACATATCTCATAGTCCATTAAATCAGTTTAAAGACATGAAAGTGTATTAATGAATTATGGTAAGCATCATCTTTTATTGGGATCAAGATCCATCATTTTAGATTGAAGTAGATTCTCAGACTATGTTAGGGTATATATATTATTATGATACTAATGAAATGTTTTGTAGAATAATGTTAGAGGAGATTGACTCTAATGTTTCATGGATTTCATAATTCCAAGGAATTATTTATCCATAACATAAGGGAGGAAAAATAATGATTATGATTTCATACACATCAATAATTAGTTTAGTCAAGTATGTTATGTTATTTATTTTTATTGTTGTTTCCTACAACTAAAATAATATGGGAAGATATCAACCTGACCCAGGTGACCACATTTTGAAGGATATCAAGAATATCATTAAATAAAAATGGTGAAATAAGGATATGTTCCTCATCATTGGATGAGATGATGAACTAATCATCAGAGGTTATGCTAATAATAGATTTAAATAAGATAAATAAAATGAGAAATAGTAGTTATTATATATGTTGTCCCTCAACAGTGGTGGTATGATATGGAAAATCTCAATGAATGTAGTGTTCACAGTTTCTATAGATGACTTCAATTGTAATCTATCTTGAGAAGTATCTACAAAGGCAGTTTGGATACACAACTTCACCATATAACTTGACATTTTTCCCAGATGTAAATAACCTATCACACTCTATTGTGATAATACTATAGTGGTGGTGTCTGTAAAGGAGAAATGGTTACAGTAGTGGATGATGTTCATAATTTAGATGTATCATCTATAGAGGTTCTTTTCTCAAGTAGGTGACACCGAATTGGGAGTAATGTCCATATAATACAATATAGTGGACCCCTGGACTAAATCCATTACTCATTAGACACATGATCTTCATGAAAGGTATTATAGAAGGACATATATTAAAAGTTGGATCTTGTATAATAAGGAGACTAATAGAGTTTTTGTTCAAGAAACAAATGTTTTTATATTAGATAACATATATATTCACATATTTGAATATAAATAAACAACTTATTATACATTCTTCATTGATTTACATGAATATGAATTAATAATATACTACGGTATGTATCACATTGATATGTTCATAGGAGTCCCCAATATGATATGAAATTTGAAATTTTAGGATGATATTCCTATATATATATATATATATATGGTATGATAACATACTATTACATGACACATAGAATGTGTACTATCAGTTATGTGTACTTATTATTTGATTATATTTCTTCTCATGAACTCCACACATATTAATCTCCATGATGGTATATTATGAGAATTATCCCATCTATTAGGTTTCTACATTTTTATGTGTCATCAAATATTCTTATCTGCAATATTGTGTATGTATTTTTATTCAGTAATATTATTTTTAATAAATTTCATTACTCATGTACATTAATGTGACAACTGAAACTATAATGACATATGTTCGTGGGATGTAGGGTATTTTGGGTGTGCCATGGATTATCTTTAATTATTTAACAACTCAATCAATGATTTTCACTTACATATTTATAGATTTTTATATATTTTCCCTTTGAATGAAATAGAACCATTGCATAAAATTGTATGCACATGGTGTGTTACAAATTTATTTAATATAGTCAAATAATAAAATATCATGAACATAGTTAACTAACACCATCATACAACATTAATGATGAGATATTTGGAAAAATTATTATATTACACAGCAATAATTCATGTGTTGTTGTCAATGTTGTGATGTTAACTTATTTATCATGGGTACCTGAACCTATTTCTAGGCAGTAATAAAAAAATATAGTCAAGACCTCATAGTAAAAATCAGAAAGAAACCTAGAGGGACTGACAATATGTGTTTCCATTATTCTTAATTAAATTCCATCTGAATTTAATTATTAGAATAAATATTATTCGAAAAAATGAGGAACCATTTTTTCTGGATTTATAGACCACAAATGCTTTCATGGTAATAAATAATTATTTACTCAGTAAAAAAAATTTATTTTATTATTTAAAGTATTAATATTTATTTACTAGAAATACATTTAATAGAAACATTAATTTATTTACTTAACATTAAATAAATATTAATCTTCCAGGATGTTGAAAGAATATTTATTTAGGATAAAAAAATTTAAAAATGTTTGTTGGACTCCTCATGTGTTAATCATGTTTTAATAATCACAAATCTCATTACTGTTAATTAATCTTGATCTTCAGTGCACATCTTGCTATTTCTCTTCAAACTCAACAATAGGTGCATATCATGTTTTTATAATAAGAAATCTTATTTATGTTAATTACTCTTTACATGTTTTATGCAAAATCACAATTCTTTCATATATTATCTCTAATGAGTAACCTTAACTCATATTATCCATATCACTGTCTTAATCCAAATACATATTTTTTTGTCTATGTATGGAGACACCGTGAAGGACTCACCATGACCACACACCGTGAAGGACTCACCGTGAAGGACTCACCATGAAGGACTCACCATGACCACACACCGTGGAGGACTCACCGTGACCAGACACCATGACCAGACACCGTGACCAGAAACCGTGACCACTCACTGTAACCCAGACACTGTGAAAGACTCACTGCGGCCAGACACCGTGATCAGACACCGTGAAGAAGACACTGTTTCCATGATCACTGTGACACCGTTTCTTAAGCTTTTGTCAATATTATTTTTAATGATTCTAACAGTCATATTTGTTGTTTTAAATGCAATTAATGTTATTTAATGCTAGTTGTTGTCTTGATAGGAAACCATATATTGTACCTATGAAAAGGGAATCATTCCTACTGCCAGAGCTCATGGAATATAAGGAAGATTGTGCTGCATTAGAGGAAATACGCACGCCTGACACGTCTCGACACATATACTACAATACATGAGAGCTCTGTACTGAACCAAAGAACAATCTGGAGATCAACTGTAGAGACCCGAAGCTTGACGTACAAGGAAATTACATTAATTTTTCGGAATACTTAGTGCATAAAAAAAACACACACAAGGACCATAATAGTTTAGTGTCTTTGGAAACTCAGAACGTAATCTTCTAATCATGGTGAAAGATCTTCAACATCTCCCATAAAGATCTTACCTTTTTTCATACCTAAAACCTTTCTTTATATACTGGGGAAAAGAAAAAATAAAAGGGTGAGCTCAAATGCTCAGTAAGGGTAAACAAAATAAATATCAATCACATCATATTCATAAGAACATAACATTTTGGAAATCTCAACCTTCAAAAGAGATCATAATATCATAATATGGGATAAATCATAGTAGTGAAATGTAATCCCAATAATCATAACTTAAAACATGAAACATTGTGGCATACACACATAATCATAGAGAATCATTTCTTATTAGTCAAGACTCATTTCCAAGACTATCTTTGTGGACATAGTCCATTTCTGAACCGAGTTCATTCCTTGTTTCAGTCCTGCTTCACTAAACCGGTTTAACCTGCCGTTCCAGCCATGTCTATCTCATGAGATATAAAATCTTTACCCAATGCATTGTAGAGAGATATTGGTCTCACCCATCTCATAATGATACCATTTTTATGTGTGCCACAAAATTAAAAAAAGCATACATCATTGCATAACCCATGTAATAAAAATGGGAATCTTAAACATCATGCCATCATAACATAATCCATATAAGATAAAAGGACATCATAAAAATAATTCCATCATAACATAATAAAATAAATGTAAAAATAGGGACATAAATAGAACCCTTTATTATCTTAGATGGGAAATAATTTTGATAAAACACTTGAACTCCATTCTTGAGGAAAATATCCTTTCTACTTCAAAAACACTTTTCCTTTCTTAACATGTCGTACAATTATAAACTAAAAGAAGTTGATTAAAAATAAACACGAAAACTTGTAAAGTAAGCTTGTTGGAATTTTTTTTAAAAATCCATTCATGCCGTATAAGTTAAAAAAACATTATTCCTGTACTTTTGTCGGAAAAGTCAAAAAGTACCTCATACGAAAAACGACAAAATATTTCTTTTATATCTTTTACTAAAAACTCACCGAAGGGTAAAATTGGATTTAAACAATGGTAGGTGGATGGAAACAATATTACATATTGACGAATCAAGGATGTGGATGATAAAATACACCCCAGTAAATATCAAAGTATAAACAATCTCGGATAAAATGAGATTGTGATATTTTCCCTTACCTTATGTCCGATTTGCTTCATAAGTGTCCGAACCTCATATATAATTATTTAAATAATGTCATTGACTTATTCTAGAATCATACTTATTGTTATGATATCATATATGGTTCACTTATGGCTTTATATTACCTGTTCTTTTGTAAATTCCATGTTAAATAGCGTTTTATGTAAAATTGTTTCATTCTTCATCCGTGTTTTGACTTGTAATTATTCATATGATTACTTAGATCATGATTACTTAATTCCAGAATATAAAACATGATTTATATATAATATATATTCATAATATACATATATATAATAAATCAATAAATGGAAATAAATACACGGTTCATGGAGACGGTAGGCTGTACGTACGCATGAACGCTATTTTCGTTTCCTTATTGAGTTGAATGGAATTAAGTAGATGGAATACATATATATACACATAAATCCAGTATCAATATTATGTCATATATTTCATGATTACTTATTATATATAATTTATAATCATTCATGAATGGTTAACGTGGAGAATGAATCTAATCGCGTTGTGGAGACGGTAGTCCGTACGTACGCACGAGCGATGATATCATTCTCATGATCGTGGGACTATATTGGAGTGTATGTATACTATTTCAGAATCAGTATAACTTTAAAATAATCATATATAGTTATTATTTACACCATTATATCCATCCAATTAAGGTGGTGGTGGAAAATAGATTACACCACGGCGTGGAGAGGGTATTCCGTACGTAAGCACGCGCTGTGATTTCGTTTTCAGTAGGATGGATAGATGGTGAAATACGGTTGTTTCTTACATAAAATAACATATCAGTATATGAGTTATACTGATTTTATTACTTCATAATGGAACAACCTAAGCAGAATAACTGGAAGAAGAAATAAAGTTGAAAGAATCGGTAACGGACATTACCTCTTCTTTGAAGCGCCTCTTTGAGTCCTCTTCTTAGGGCACTAAAATTGGTCTTTGAAGAATACCAAGACCTCTAGGATGTTTCTATAGAAGTGGAGAAGAGAATTTGGCAGGGTTTGGACGAGCTTTAAGGCTCAAAGTGGTGTGAGGAAGAGAGGGAGGAGGTTCCCTTTTATAAGGGAGGAGAGGGGTCCTTTGGAAAACTAAAAATATTATTTTATTATAAAGTCATATTCGCTTTTAAATAGCTCCAAATTGATTAATTTCGAAGATAAGGTGGGGATGGGTAGAAATCCTCTCATCCAATAGAATTTATACAAGTTTAGGTTCCTATTTTAACCTTATCATTTATATTTAACTTTAAGTTAGATAATTCTACTTTTACCGTGTCTTTTTGGGTTCTTACACTATAAGGTTAATAAACTTACTATAACAAGACAAACAAACCCCAAGTTGTTTATTATTAATATATAAAACCTTATCTAATTCATTCAGCCGAACCATAGATTTTTAGAAATAAAATAAAAATTAATAATATAATATTGTTTTAAAAACCTATTTTATGTCAATTTTGACACTATTTAGTAATTTATTTTTTTTGAAAATCATAACAGAATGATTAGTTAGAAAAAAGTTAATTAAATCAATACTAACATGTAATAGTAACCTCTAAAATTAGTTTAATTCCTAAAAAGTCTCAAATTAAATTTATTTGGGTGTTTATAACATCAATTATGTCAATATTTCATTAATAAGATAATTACTGCATCATCGTTGTGTCATAAATTAATTAAATTCTTTAATGTTAAAAAATTACAAATAAACTACCATTATTTAGGAAATAGTTTTATCTTTCTAATGAATATTTATAGTCGAATTTATCTTATATATAACCCTATATTAAAAATTAACTACTTATTAAACATTAATTTTAACTATTTTAACACTTTTTTAAATAAATTAATAATAAATGTCCTAATCTAATCCAAGTGGGCCTAAATGGTCATATTTTATTTCTATGGTTGTATTTGGTCGAAATAAACTTATACAATAGAATTAGGACATGTGTTAGGTTAATAATAATATCATTTTTACCCTTAATTACCCTATTTAATTATAACCGTGGTAAAAAAAATAAAAAGTTACTATTCACCAAAAATTATTTTCATCTCATTGAACCACATTTTACTTACTGACATCAACCGTGTCTCTCAGATTTTTGAAATTCCACTCACAGAAGCGGTAAAATTAAGTTTTATGAAAATTTCATTTTTTTAAACTACCACTTAGTTGTTTCACTATTCATCAAAAAATGCAAGTTTCCAGAAAAAAACAAAAAATTAGGCCTAAGCTATATTTGATATTATGAACTCAACAATGAGATTTATTTTACCAAATTCAAAACATATCAGTTGCATTAATTAATTTAAAAATTAATTACCGTCGTCAAAACAAATAGCGTTTTCTTAAGAGATAATAACTATCAAAAGATTGACACATGTTTATGTCTGCTTTAAATGTGAAATTACATCCAATGACCAAAATTGTATTAAATCGTAAAAATATATTCTAAATATAATTTAAAAAAACTAAAATTAATAATTTATCACTATTAATTATTTCGATTGAAAATGTTGTTTTTAATTAAAATTTAGCAATTTTCACTATTCATCAGAAAATGAATGTTATCCGAAAAGTACCAAAATTCCACCCTAATCTAATTTCGATATTCCGAATCCAAAAATTATGTCCATTTTGAAAAATAAAATTCACAAAATTTCAAAAAGTGGTTATTACTATTCATAACGACTAGTTTTAATAATATTTTAATAGCATACCGTTGTTTAAAGAAACTCTGTATTGCGTACTACACACGCTATCGAGGAAGGTCGCAATTGAATGTAATGCAAGGCAAGTCAAGGATGCGTGTTGTGCAAGCTCCTTTTGGTGTAGCGTACAACACAAGACATTAATGATATTAAAAAAAATATTTTTCATAAAATCTCAAGGTGTTACAACAACTGTGAAGAACACATTGCACGATTCTCAAAGAAGTTCCATACATGCAATCCTAAATTTCTGAAGAATGCACGACGAATCAAGAGACTGTAGAACACAAGCCGAACTATGACACTCTGTTTTTCAACAGAGAAACCAGATATGGACTCCGAAGCATTCCTGCTCAATCCAACGAGTCCAGAGCTACATTGACAATCACTAGAGCCATTTCTAAACTCTACATCTCTGCTCTGTGATTCATTATTTACTTTTCAAGTAGTTTGTGTCATCTTCTATATTTTTACACACACACTGTCTCCTGAACATTAACCGGAGGATCTGTAAATCCTCACTCAAACTCTTACATCTTTTATTTCCCACTGGGATAGTGGTAGAGGTCGTGTGTGACCTGAAAAGATTGTTTTCTGTTGTTTTGTTTCACATGAATAACAGTGGTAGAGGTCTTGGACCTAGATAGTTTTTTTTTTAAACTGTTGTTAACCCCGATCCAGGGTGTGGATCAAATTCTTATATATTTGAGAGGACTAAGTCTCGGCTTGAGACTGAACCTCATGTTATATCTGTTGTGCATCTTTTATTTAAGTTTAATGTATACGATATATATTATATTTATTCCACTGCAATTACTTTAAAATACAAAATTATTTTGAAGCTACTTTGATAGTTAGATTAGCAAGTGTTTACACTTATTATAAATCAGTAGATTAGTTTCAAAAGTTAGTTTGATCTTGTGGTTAAACTAACTGAGACCTAATCAATCTTTGAGAATCTAAGTGAACATTTACAATCTGTATAAATTCACTACAGTTTAACTTATTTTATAAATCGGGGAATTTTAACTAGACAATTTTTTAACAGAAATTTTAATTAGAACTCAATTCACCCCCTCTTGAGTGTCCACTCCGACCAACATTTGGTATCAGAGGCTTAGTTTTTTTGTTCAAAGATTTCTGAAATACTCTATTTTTCAACTGTGATTTTTGTTTCATCCTTGAAGATATTAAATTTCTGTTAGTTCTAAATTTTGTATCTCTTTAAATTTTCTTTCTAAAATCTAGTTATGTATAATAGACTAGAGGGTTCTGTTACTAACAGGACACCTTTCTTCAATGGTACCAACTATACTCAGTGGAATCTTAAAATGAAAATTCATTTAGAAAGCACAGGTTTTTATATATGGACCGCCATAAAATCAGAATATAGACTTCCCACTACTGCTAGATCCACATGGGATGAACCTACAAAGACTGGTTACAATAATAATTGTAAATCCATGAATGCCCCGTAATTTGATTTAGGAGATGAAGAGTTTAACAGAATTTCTGCTTGTAAAACTGCTTTTGAAATTTGGGATACCTTGGGCGTTTCTCATGAAGGAACAACTAATGTTAAGTAAATGAGATTATATAATTATACTATTAAATATGATAGTTTTAAAATGAAAACTGATGAACCTATTTCTGACATGTATCTCAGGTTTAATGAGATAGTCAATACAATGAATTCACTTGGAAAAGTTGTTCCATCAATGGAAAAAATTATGAGAATCTTGAGATGTTTACCAGACTGATGGAGAGGCACATCTGTTTCAATCAGAGAGTCATGTGACATTGATGCTATACCTGTTAATTAACTCATTGGTAAGCATATGATGTATGAAGAAGAACTCATGGTAATCAATGAAGAAGAAGATGAACCTAGAAGAAAGTCTGTTGCTTTCAAATCTTCATCTTCAAAGAACAAGGATAAGGAGAAGCTTCAAGCTATAAATGAGAGTTCAAGCTGTGATGACAGTGAAAGTGCTTCTGATAGTGATGCTTAAATGGTTCACATTTCCAGAAGGTTTAAGAAGTTCTATAGGAAGAAGAAGTTTTTAAGAAAATCAAATTACAAAGGAAAGTATGAAAATAAGGAACATTGGAAGAAGGATTGGAAAAAGCCAGATAAAATTAATGAAGTTGTCTGTTATGAGTGATAAAGGAGAGGACATATTAAAGAAAACTGCCCAAATATCAAATTCAAGAAGAAATATGATTACAAGGACAGTAAGCACAAAAAGGCTATGAAGGCTACTTGGAGCGCTTCTGAGGATAGATCCACTGAATCTGAAGTTTCTGAAACCGAACACAGAAATAAGGCAAACATGTGTTTTATGACAAACACTTCTGAGGTAACAGCTGAAACTCCTTCTTTAAATTCTTATTATTCTGGAGATGATACTGACTCTGATAACATGTCAAAATATGAACTATTTGAATATTGTGATATGTTAGAAGAAACTTGTAATGAGCTGAAAGACAAATACAAAGGTTTAAAGAAACAATATGCTTTAACTGTTAAACATAAATCTGATCTTGATATTGAAATGGAAAAGAATTCTCAGTTGCTTAAAGAAAACACTGAACTGAAATTATCTAATGAGAAACTCAGAAAGGATTTAGAGAAATTCACAAATGGTAAAGATACACTAACTCAAATTCTAGGAAAGCAAGTTGCACCAGAATACACTACTGTAATAGGCTAGAAACATGGACAGAGACAGTTTACTAAGAATAGATTTATTCCTAAATCTGTACAGAATGTTGCTAATTCTAGTTTTAGACATTTATATGCTTCAACTAGTTATATTCATAGATATGGATCTAATAAGGTTTATCTTTTAAATTCTATTTATTCTACAACTTTCATTAGACCCATAAGACAAATTTGGTTACCAAAAGTTTGATTGCTAACCTATCTGGACCCAAGAAGATCTGGGTACAAAAATAATTTCTTATCTAAATCTATTTTGTAGGAAACCTACATAAAGAGCTCCTGTAGGAAGACCTGGTACATGGACAGTGGATGTTCAAGACATATGTCTGGAGACTTCTCATGCTTTAAAATCTTAGTCAGGATTGATGGAGGTTTTGTCACCTTTTGTGATAATTCTAAAGGGAAAATCATCGGCTTAGGCCAGATTGGTAACACTGACTCAGTATTAATTTCTAATGTTTTATTTGTTGATGGACTTAAATATAATCTGTTAAGTATTTCTCAGTTATGTGATGATGGTTTTAATGTTAAATTTGAAAATGATTCTTGCAATGTTTTTAATTCTAAAAATGCTTTAGTATTTTCTGCCCTGTGAAATGAAAATGTTTATGCTCTTGATTTAAATTTTTTAGCTAAGAAGAATATTACTTGTTTAAATTATTTTGATAAAGAGTCTTGGCTTTGGCACAGAAGATTAGGACACTACAATATACACTCTCTTAGAAAACTTACTAGGAAGAACTTAGTTAGAGAGCTACCCAAACTTGAGTTTCCAAATGACAAAGTTTCTAATCCCTGTCAAAAGAGAAAGCGACATAAAGATTCTATCAAATCAAAGAAAGAAGTGTTGACTTCTCAACCTCTCAAGTTGGTTCACATATAATTATTTGGACCATCTAGAGTTTCTAGATTAAATGGGAAGCACTATGTCTATGTCTTAGTAGATGACTTTTCTAGATATACTAGGGTATATTTTCTAGCTCACAAAAGTGTAGCTTGTTCTTACATTGTTAAATACTCCAAATCTGTAGAAAACCATAGTGGACATAAGAATAAAACTATGAGAAGTGATCATGGCCGTGAATTTGAGAATCATGAATTTGAATCTTACTGCTCTCACAATGGCTATAGTCACAATTTCTCTGCCCCTAGGACACCCCAGCAAAATGGTGTAGTAGAAATAAGGAATAGAACCCTTCAAGAAATTGCTAGAACTATGCTTAATGAGTATGACCTACCTGTTTATTTTTGGCCTGAAGCTGTAAATAGAGCTTGTTATATTATCAATAGAGTCTTAATCAAACCTATCCTTAAGAGGACCCCTTATGAGTTGTGGAACCATATGAAACCTAAGGTTAACTACTTCAAAGTCTTTGGCTGCAAAGTCTTTATTCTTAATACCAAAGATAATTTTGACAAGTTTTCATCCAAGAGTGATGAAGGAATTTTCATAGGTTATTCTATCTCTAGTAAAGCCTATAGAGTTTTCAATAAGAGAACCATGTGTGTAGAATAATCTGTTCACATCAAATTTGATGAAACTGATCCACATGAGCCTAAAACCTCTCTTGCAAATCTTGAAGATTATCTCTCTGTTTTGATCCTTAATGATAAAGCCAGTGGACCTATAGTTAAAACGTCCAGTTCTGGAAATTTTCCAGAACCTGTTTCTATTAATTCTCAACCTATTGATGAACCTGAAATTTCTAGGCCTACCTTTACTAGATCAACTAGAATTATAAAGAATCATCCTTTACATGATGTTGTAGGAAATCTTGATAGAGGGACACAGACTAGAGTTTCTCTTAGAAATCAAGTTGATCATCAAGCCTTTTTGTCATAGCTTGAACCTAAAAACATTGATGATGCTATTAATGATGAATTTTGGGTAATTTTTATGCAAGAAGAACTCAACCAGTTTGAAAGAAATAAGGTTTGAAATCTTTTTGAAAGACATAAGGACACTTTCACAATAGACACAAAATGGGTGTTTAGAAATAAAGTAGATGAATCCAGAAACATAGTTAGAAATAAAGCTAGACTAGTTGCACAAGGCTATAGTCAAGAAGAATGTATTGACCATGAGGTGACTATTGCTCCAGTAGCCAGATTAGACGCTATTAGGATTTTTCTTACTTATGCTGCACATCTAAATTTCAAACTATATCAAATGGATGTCAGGAGTGCATTCATAAATGGATATATTGCTGAGGATGTTTTTGTTGAATAACCACCTGGTTTTTCAAACCCTCATTTTCCAAATCATATTTTCAAACTATCAAAAGCATTATATGGTTTAAAGCAAGCTCCAAGAGCTTGGTATGATAGATTAAGTACTTTTCTAATTTCTAAAGGTGTTACAAAAGGAATAGCTGATCCTACTCATTTTATAAAAAAAAATTCTAAAGATGTTTTAGTAGTACAAATTTATGTTGATGATATTATCTTTGGATCTTCTAAAAATTCTTTATGTAATGATTTTTCAAAAATGATGCAAAATGAATTTGAAATGAGTTTAATGGGTGAACATAAATTCTTTCTTGGTTTTCAAATTTTTCCAAATGACGATGGAATTATTTTAACTCAATGTAAATATACTAGAGATCTTTTAAAACCTTTTGGATTGGATAGCACAAAAAGTAGTGACACTCCCATGAGTACCACCTGTAAGATGGATCTTGATGAAAATGGTAAATCTGTTGATCAAACCACTAATAGAGGAATGATTGGAAGTCTACTCAACCTGACTGCCAGTCATCTTGATATTATGTTTAGTGTGTGTATGTGTGCTCATTTTCAGGAAAACCCTAAAGAGCCACATTTAAATGCTGTAAAGAGAATTTTCAAATACCCCAAGCATACTCCCAATTTAGGACTGTTCTATCCCAAAGGATAATCATTTGAACTAGTTAGTTATTCTGATGCTGAATTTGATGGATTTAAGCTAGATAGAAAAATCACCTCTGGAACATGTAATCTTTTAGGCAAGTCACTAGTATCATGGTGTAGTAAGAAACCAATTTCTGTTGTATTGTCAACTGTAGAAGATGAATACATAGCTTCTTGAAGTTGTTGTGCACAAATTTTGTGGATGAAACACACATTACTAGACTATGGATATCAATTCAGACATGTCTCAATAAATTGTGACAAAACAAGTTCTATTAATATTTCTATGAATCCTATTTCTCATTCTAGGGAAAAACATATTGATGTAAGACATCACTTTTTGAGGGATCACTATCAAAAAGGTGATATCACTTTGGAATTCATTGGTACTGAATATCAACTTGCTGATATATTCACTAAACCATTAAATTCTGAAATATTAGACTACATCACACATGATCTTGTTATGATTAATCATAAATTAATATCTTACTGATCTTAATGTTTAATACTTTACTGTACTTTACTTTACGATTTTATACTTACTGTTTCTAAGTTACTATTTTATGCTCACAGTCTGAAAACTCACTGTCTCACCGTGACTATATAAATTGCTCACTGTTTCACCATGATGACTATAAAATGTCTCACCGTGATGGCTAGTTTTTTTTCTCACTGTGAGAAGTATGATAATTTTTATTATTTTTATTTTATTTTCACCCATATCACGGTAATTTTTATTTCACCACTATTTTATTTCTTGCGTTTGTGTTTTTATGACGTTTGACATTCCCAAATGATAAAACATAAGGGTTTCATTCGACTCCTTACCCAAATTCTCTCCCGAACCTTCTCTTCCCTCTCGCCTAAACCTTTAGTGAATGCCCAGGATAAAGCGTCCATCTTCACCCTCGTATGAGAAGTGCTGCTCTAAGAAACAATGGAGGATACTGAGGAATGGTCCCGAAGGACCTCTAAACCCAAACCTAGTAAGCCTTACCGTTGTACCTGAAAAAGAGGTTTGCCCTGAATGGTTTCTGTCTAGCAGATCATTATCTTTGAAGGTTTTAAAAGAACAAGGATGGCTTGAATGGTTCACTGGACAAAATAGACCGATTTACCCAAGGCTTGTATCTTAATTCTATCAGTATGTGAGGTTCTCTTTTGAGTTTGGAGAAAGCTTTTTGGTGACCAGCTGGATCGAAGGTCAGATGTACTCTTTCTCTTCAATGTTGTGGGCTGCATGCATAAGAATTCCACATGAAGGAGTGTGTGAAGATTAACAGAGAGACCCTCCTCCAACAACTGAAATCTTTGACCTAGAAACCGCTTTGGAAAATCTAACTAGAAATAGAACCAAGCGAAGAGCCATAGCTGCTGAACTGGATGGGGAGACAAGACTTTTATTCAAGTTTTTTTAGAATTTGGTTAGTCCATGAATATGAGATTTTGCTGTGATGAAGTATCAGGATGTGTTCCGAATTCACCTGTTTAAGAATGGCCAAAAGATCAATCTGTGTAAGTTTGTTATCAACCATATCTATGAGCCGATCAAAGTAACTTCCAAGTCCACCTCCCTGTTTTATTCATGGATTTTTCAGCCATGTTAGTCTCAAAAGGAATGGTTGGACCGAATGAAGAAAAATTAGAGGACTTTGATTTCTGCCTATCCATGACTATCATCAGAAGGGTGAAGATTAGCTGGAATCCCTGGAAAAAGCAATCGGTTGAGGATAGTGATCAACTGTATAAAAAGTTTAATCCTGTTGACTATCCAAGAAGGACTATGATCCTAGCTGATCATGGTTTGGAACCAGATGAAGTGGCTGAGTACTCATAAGAAGAATAACAAGAAGAAGTTACAGCTGAAGTTCCACCTAGAGAAGAATCTATAATACCTTTAATGGAAACAGTTCATGTTGAAGAGGAAAGGGGTGTTATCCCTGCGGTTATCCCTGCTGAAATACCTCAAGGAGAGGAAGTTGTTACTGAAAAGGAAAGGACCGAGGATCCTGTAGTTGTTCTTCCTGAAGAAGAAGCTCATCCCAATGCTGCAAGGAAATTAGTTTTTCCTGGTTCAGAACTGCAAGCAAACTTTGAGGAAGTTTTTGTTGAAGAGACTCTTTTTGTTTGGAAAGAAGAAAGTCTGGAAGCTTATCCAGTGGAACAATCGGTTCTTGAGATTATTCCATCCGCTGAAGAAAGAATGGAAATTGCCTTTCTGCTGGCAAGGCAAGAATTTGTTGAAGATATTAGGGATGATCCTGTGGATCTTTTACATGTTCCTGAACCTCAAGAATCTGGAAGGGAAGCACAAATTGAGGGTGAGGAAACTTGAAATCTTGATATTGTGGAAGCTGGATCTGGTGAAGCTTCTCAACCTTCTGCCAATTTCTCTGTACACTCTCGGTATGAGTTCCCAATCTTTTATGATGTGAATGAGTCACAACAAGTGACTACAACTGGAATGGATCTTTCTTCTCTGTTTCAACTGAAGTCCTTAGCTCATTCAGAACCAGAACCAGAGCCCCAACCTCAATCTGGATCAGAATCTGAGTTTGAAGATGACTCTGACCCTCAACCAGAATCTGAGCCTCTACCTTTACCTGCATCCTTACCTCAGCTTCATTCCTTTGTAACCAAAGATGATCTGAATGTTTTTGGTGAGACTTTGTTAGCTGGTTTTGAGAAAATTTTCTCCACTCAATCTCGCCCAGGGACTCAATTAAGTCAAGAAGATGCATCAATTCTCTTGGAAAATATTATATTGCATATTCAAAAAAGGATGATCCGAGAAATTCAAGATGTCCGAGTAGAGAATAAGCTGCTGAGTGCTGATGTAGCAAATCTAAAAAGTATGGTAGCAAGTTTGCAGAATGACCTATCTGTGAGATCAGAGCCTGCTCCTGTTTCTGCCGCTACACCTACTGCTGTTTCACCTGAGTCTTTTGATTCCCTCCTTGCTAGGGAGATTGTGTTTAAATTTCATCCTTACCTATTATCTTTTGATGAAAATATTGGAAAAAGGAACACGAAGATGCTATAACGCATGAGAGAGCTTCTGGAAACTCTGAATAAGCTTACAGATGAATACACTGGATGTCTGCAAATAGTTCTGAAATAGATCAAAGTTCTAACCGAAGCTGTCAAGGCTTCACCTGCTTCTGGTCAGACCTCCACACCTACTTTGGATGATTCTCTGCTGAGATCCTTAATTAAGGAAGAATTACATAATGCCTTTAGTGGCTTGGATCTATCTTCTTTGTCAGAAGTAAGTAAGAATAGTGATAGAGCATTGGACTTGGTAAGGATCCATTCAAAGATAGCCAATGATGATCAACAAGAGATCTCCAAGAAAATAGATTTTTATCTTTCCCGGATTTTCTCTAAAAGTGAGATGACAGATCACTTTAGATATCTTGTGGGAAATAGGAGAATCCCTCCGGTGACTCAAGCTTTTAAATCTCATGTTCAGAAACTTTCATAGTTCACCAGATTGTTGGATAGGTTTATGGAGAATAAGGATGGTTTTGAAAAGGCTATGCATTATGGTGGTGAAATCATTACTGATTTCATCAATCTTTTGAAGTCGTATCTTCATGTGCAGAGTACTGCTATAGTTTCTCCAGCTACTGCACCCCTTAGACCTGGACTTCCTACCTGAGCATCAACTACCATTATAGTTAGCCAAGCCCTTTCTCAGATCCGACCAGTCATTCTTGACCAACCAAAGACTAGATCTTCTACTGCTCCTACTTTGGCTCCATCTGTTTTTGAAGGTCTACCCTTACCCTCGTTTTCTACCTCTTCTATGCCTTCTTCTATGGCAGCACCAGCTCCTGCTACTTATAAATGAAAGAAAAAAAATTGATCCCTAAAGTGTTTACCGACTGTTTGTATTTTTGATGGGATGTCATTTCTTGTATACAGTTTGTCCTTCTCCTGTCCTTTGTATTATGAATGATTTGTTTAATGACAATTGCTGAGTTTCATTTCCTTTTCTATACTTTTTGATAATCCCAAAAGGGGGAGAAAAAACCGTCAAGTATAAGTTTTATAATAGTATAAATGGTGGAGAAAAACTGCACGTATCTGTTCTATAATGTTTTTGCTATGACAGTATCTTTAATATTACATATCTTTTATATTCTGCCTATATTTGATTTGTGATCATCAAAAAGGGGGAGATTGTTGGACTCCCCATGTGTTAATCATGTTTTAATAATCAAAAATCTCATTACTGTTAATTAATCTTGATCTTCTGTTCACATCGTTCTAATGCTCTTCAAACTCATTAATAGGTGCATATCATGTTTTTATAATAACAACACTTATGGATGTTAATTACTCTCTACAAGTTTTATGCACAATCACAATTCTCTAAATATATTATCTCTAATGGGTAACCTTAACTCATATTCTGCAAATCACTGTCTTAGTCCAAATACAGATTTTTTTGTCTATGTATGGAGACACCGTGAAGGACTCACCGTGAAGGACTCATCGTGACCACACGCCGTGAAGGACTCACCGTGACCACACACCGTGAAGGACTAACCATGAAGGTCTCACCGTTACCACACACCATGAAGGACTCACCGTGGCCAGACACTGTGACCATACACCGTGACCAGACACCGTGACCACTCACCGTAACCCAGACACTGTGATCAGACACCGTGAAGAAGACACTGTTTCCATGATCACTATGACACCGTTTCTTATTCATTTGTCAATATTATCTTAAATGATGCTAACATTCATATTTTTTCTTTTTAATGTAATTAATGTAATTTAATTCTAGTAGTTGTCTTGAAAGGAAACTGTATCTCGTACCTATGAAAAGGGAATCATTCCTACTGCCAGAGCTCATGGAATATAAAGAAGATTGAGCTGCATTAGAGGAAATATGTGCGCCTGACATGTCTCGACACATATACTACAATACATGCAAGCTCTGTACTGAACCAAAGAACAATATGGAGTACAACTGTGAAGAACACATTGCACGATTCTCAAAGAAGTTCCATACATGAAATCCTACATTTCTGAAGAACACACGATGAATCAAGAGACGGTAGAACACTAGCCGAACTATGACACTCTGTTTTTCAACAGAAAAACCAGAGAAGGACTCTGAAGCATTCCTGCTCAATCCAACGAGTCCATAGATACATTGACAATCACAAGGGCCATTTCTAAACTCTACATCTCTGCTCTGTGATTCATTATTTACTTTTCAAGTTGTGTGTGTCATCTTCTGTATTTTTACACACACACAGCCTCTTGAACTTTAACCGGAGGATCTGTAAATCCTCACTCAAACTCTTACATATTTTATTTCCCACTGGGATAGTGGTAGAGGTCGTGTGTGACCTAAACAGATGGTTTGCTGTTGTTTTGTTTCCCACAAATAATAGTGGTAGAGGTCTTGGACCTGGATAGTTTTTGTAAAACTGTTGTTAACCCCGATCCATGGTGTGGATCAAATTATTATATATTTTAGAGGACTAAGTCTCAGCTTGAGACTGAACCTCTTGTTATATCTGTTGTGCATATTTTATTTAAGTTTAATGTATATGATATATATTATATTTATTCCGCTGCTATTACTTTAAAATACAATATTATTTTGAAGCTACTTTGATAGTTAGATTTGCAAGAATTTAACCTTATTGTAAATCAGTAGATTAGTTTCAAAAGTTAGTTTGATCTTGTGGTTAAATTAACAGAGACCTAATCAATCATTGAGAAGCTAAGTGAACATTTAGAATCTGTATAAATTCACTACAGTTTAGCTTATTTTATAAATCAGGGGATTTTAACTAGAAATGTTTTAACAGAAATTTTAATTGGAACTCAATTCATCCCCCTCTTGAGTGTCCACTCCGACCAACAATGTTATTCATTTATTCAATAAATATCAAGGAGGATGAGAGAAATAAAACCATTTTTGTGATAAATATTCATTTTCAATCTGATAAAATTATTATTATTTTTATTTCAGATAGTAAAATCCATAAAAAATATTTTTTTTATTATTTTTATTATCATTATTATATGGCATGAGGTTAGATAAGATTATTTATTTAATTTAAGGTTAATTGTGTAATTAAATAATTATTTAGCCTAAAATATATCCCTATAAATAAATCGTTATATATATTGTGCATGGTTTATCAAGAATTGAGAATATTTTCAGATAACATATTCCTTTAATGATTGAACCATTGTTCATCATCCAATTAATGAGAATGGTAAGAGACAATCCTTCAAGGATAATGGGTCTTTATAATATTAATAAAAATAAAAAAAGATGAAATATTTTTCATGTTACCACATAAAATCCAATTTTTGTTGTTCAGAAATCAATAGAATATGTGTGGATTATTGACTGATGTGAACTTATTTGATCCCTATCTATACAATAAAGGTATTTAAAAGGGGGTTTCAAAAGATAAAAAATATAATCTATAAATGATTCTACGACAAAGAAATATTTCTTCAAAACATATTTAAATTTATTAAAATTTAATGTGAAAAATATCCTCTATTGGTTTAATGATATTAATATTAATATTAGTTCAAATTTTTTTGGTATGATGTTTGTGACTTTCACATTTAGATATTTATGCAATAAATAAAACAAAAAATCAAAGGATTTATACCAATAAGGTGATTGCGCTGTAATCAGAACCTTTATTCCCTTTATTTTAATGGACCATCGTCTTAATCGATATACACCCCTTTCTAAGGTGATATATTTTATAAATAGGTTCTTATTTATATTGGGTTATTACATGGCCATAATATTTATATCGTGTCACATATTTTTTGATGTAGTTTAGCCTTAGATCTAGGAAATAATTGGTCAATGTAGTATAACCATAAACACTATACCATAATGGCCTGAATTTCAAGACTCTTATATGGAAAAATAAAACGGAAATGAGGTTTATCATGTTCAAAACTGTTAAATGGGGGAGTTGAAAAAATTTATACCCCTACTCAATAAGGAATCCCCCATCAAGAATTATAAATATGTGTTAGCTAAATATATAAATGGAACAAATCTTTTGGGACCCATTTTATTTCCCTAGAAAATGAAAAAATATTATTTATGGACCCACTACACTAGGATATAGTTAGAGTTTATATTTTAATTTCTACCATATATAAAAATTAAAACAAATTCATATATATCCTCTCATGCTATGAATGTGTTACCTATATAGTGGTGTAATATTTGTGGTGTTCAAATCTATCTTGATATTATTTTTCTTCATAAACATAATTAATTCGTCACATGTCTCAATCTTGAGAACAATTTCCTAGAAATAAATAATGAGAATATTTGGATTCAAAGGAATCCTATACACTTTAATTATATTTATTCCTCTATAGTAAAACTTTCTGACTATAATAATGTTATTTCCATAAGGAGAAGGTTCTTATATATCTATATATCGTAAAAACAACACAGTACAACCCATCATTCAAAAGTTGTTAGTGATCATTCACACAATACATAGTTTATCACATAAATTTCTTATATTATTTATTATTTTATGAATTATAGTTTCCAAAACCTATATATTCATGTTGATAGAATACCCTGTATGTCACACATTTATGATACATAACCATTATCAAAGGAAAAATATGATATATTATTCATGATCTTTTATTCGACCATGTTCCCTAAACCTAAAACCCCGAAAATAGTAGTTTAGAAACCATGACCATAAACTTTGTGAATCCCCTAATGAAGTTATTTTCACAAGAATTGGGATCTTTATCCATTGAGGTTTTTTCTTCAACCATGGAAAACTGACGATATTCTATACCTAGTGAATGCAATATAACAGTAAACATATACATCCTTTTTTCTGAGAATCACACACCTATATATCTTTCCCCAAACTCATGAGGATATATATTATAATAGTATTGTAGTTCCCATTCACATCGGTTATTTCATCGATCCATGTAAAACCATTTCTTTAATTGGATCATGAAAATAAAAAGTAATTTGGATTTACTGTTTGTAAATGATGATTTAGAATAATCATGACATATAATGAGTTTTTATGAGTTCTAAAGTCCTTAAGAGGTGTTTTTGGATTGTATTTGAGGATTAATAGGAATTATGAATGCTTTGGATGGAATTTGAATAGTGGTAAATTGACTATCTTGATGCTTTATAATAATACCAGGCCAAAATCTAGCCAATGGGATAGGTAGGGTCCTAGAACAATATCTAGGATAACATATGGCATCATGGACCACCAAATCATCATTGAGGCCCTAAATATTCTGGTGGAGATTTGGGTTTTTTTCATTAATGAGATAAATTACATATGTTTAGGTTATGAAACTTTTGATTTTTGGTTATGAGGGGGATTGTAAGAGGAAATTTATTAGCTAAATCATCCCCACATTACATCTCATTTTATTTTCTTTGAGGGGGATGGGTCATGGTTAGTGATAAGTATTGATGAAGGTTAGGGTATCTATTTATTATAATTATTTATTTCTAATTGAATCCCATAGTATTTTTTATGATTTTATAATAGGGCTGGGAAACTAGTTCACTAATGTATGGGGTATCTATCCTTGTAGGATGTGGCATTCAGGGACTCACATAAGGGATGTCCTAGTATAATTTTTTCACATTGTCACTTGTTATCTTGATGAGTTTTTTTACTATAGTGATTTTCTTATCTTTTTTTTAGGTTAATGTAAAATTATATATTGATTATTGGTATAACATACCTATATTAAAAGGCAAAAAAGTTTGGTTAATATAGTATCGAACATGAAAGAACATTCCAAGATGATAATTCAACACCCTTTTATATTATGATATGTTTCTTATAATATATATTCAATATTTTTGAGAAGCAGATGCTCCCACTTATATCATGTGCTGATTCCCTAGCTGATATATCACTGGAGCCTTATCCCTCCTCAGGATCAGAAGGGGGAACTTAACATCTGCCTTTTAATGTGAAGGATAGTTCATTAGTATCATCTTTTGCTTCCCCTACACCCTTCTCCAGAATCCGGCTTTCTCTGAAGGTTCCATATCTTTTTTCATGAGGTGGAACAACTATCTCTGCTTCCAGAGGATATCAATAGCTCCACGGATCTATTATGTCTCATCCTGGTGGCCCACATCAATCGGTAATATGGTGGGGAGGTACATGTGTTCTGATAATCACACTGGGGCCATGTGTCCTCCACTTTTCTGTGGATTTTCATCGAGGATGATGTTGCAAGGTCGCTGGTGTAATGCATTTGGATCACTGATGGTAAATAGTTTCGTTGGAATCAAGAGATTATGTTTGAATCCTAGATGTAGTATTTCATGACCTGCTTCCGCTTTGGTCACACGCAGTTGGTTTTCCGTAATGGAAATATGTGTCAAATCCCACTAGTGATGGAAATGAATAATAATGATGACCTGGAGGATCCTAGGCCAGTACAGTTGATGGTGGAGGATAACAATGAGGGCTTATGCATGGGAGGGGATGAAACTGGCGATGCAGTGGTTTAAGAACTTTTGGTTGTAGTGGTGGTGATGGAGACGCAGTAGGGTTACACAATAGAGGATCCCACTAGTGGTTGTGGAATAAAGGAGATCCAGGTTCCCACTTATCTGATATTGAAGAAAGTGATTGATAGGTTGGTTAATGATTTGGGCCTTGGGAAGATATCTGTGATGGTTAATGATGCTGGTTTTTCTCATTTAAATATGGTTATTAGGCATGAAATGCCTTTGGGTAGTGTGTCTTATGGAAACAATGTGGTTCAAGGAAATTGTATAACCATCAATCAGTTTTTTATGCTTGGATTATGAGGAAGTTTCCCTTATGGCTGAGGGATCACAATTGGGTAATGATATGTAGATCGCTCCCAACAATCAATTGGAGGCCGGTATGAATGAAATTTATATGGAGTTGGATGATGGTCATGAAAACGTGTAGATTCATCAATTTCGTGCCCTTATTGACTGTAATAAGCAATCTGAGTTGAGGGGGATTATGGCTGCTGTAGAGAGTATTTATGTGGGGAAGGATGAAAGAGTCAATAATTCTGCTTCTATGAAAACCACTAGAAAATGGGGAATCTATTATAATAGTGAGAAAGAATGTAACTACATTTTCAGACTTTCTTATAGTAACATTGTTCAAGGCGGATGAAGCAGGACATCTAAAAGTGATGGAATTAGGACTGCACCACCAAGGAGAAAAACAAGGAACGATTATTCTTACCTACGAAAGCCAGTGATCACCAGGTCTTCCTCTAAGAGTGAAATAAGAGCTACCCCTGCTCCTAAAAAGGTCATGTACAATCCTTTAATGATGATTTATCATTGGAATGTTGAATCTCAGAGAGAAGTAATTAAATTTCTAAAAGTAATATGAAACTAATTGAGAGTGTGAATCAGCTACTATACAGGAAAAACCATACTATGGATGTGGTGAGGGATATAACTACAATGATATGTAATTGTATCATTTATTTTGGAACTGGTGTCTGGATGTAGGCATGATGTTCTTCTGAGTCCGTTTACATTCTTTTCTATACTTTTTCTTTCATTTAATAAATGGTTAGTGGTCTTTTTCCTCTGACTCACTAATCAGGGTGTATTCAATCACTTTAATAGCTTTTGGAACACACAACCACAAGTCTAGATAAACTGTAATATAGTATACAAGTTATAACCTAGATATTAAATTTGTAGGTATTTGTAAAAATAAATAAATCACGAAAAATATTCTGGTTTTCACAGTTATATTATAAATCCAATGGTTATATATTGATTAAAAATAAAATAAAATACAATTTAAAGATAAATAAATGTTGTTCTGACAAAATACAAGTTTATAAAAGTCTACTTCATCTTTCATTTAAAAAATATATTAATATTAATATGTATTTCATTTAGAATATTTATTTGGGGTAACAAACATAATGTTTTAATCATCATGTAAAAACTACCATATAGTAAATTTTTTATAATTTCTTAAGAAGATTTAAATTTTGATGAATAATAAAAAATACCTCTTTTTATTGAAAAAATCTTTCTCGTTTAACACCTGAAAAAGTTCCATTTTTGATTTAAAATTGATTTCAATGTTTAATAATTTCAGTAATAATATACCTATTCTACTTTATGTAATTGAAATCGATTTTATGTTTAATTTTCATTTAATAAAATGTTATAATTTTGAAATTTTTTCCTTGGGAAACAAATTTTTCATCACTCCTATAGGTGTAATTTTAAATTAAATATTTATACTTCTATGAAAGGAATTTGAAAAAATGAATTCCATATTTTTAATTATATTATATAATTTAATATAATAAGTTGAACATTAATTTTTTCTACAAATTAATACTAAAATCAATAAAAATTAATTACCTTGGTGAGAGTTAAAATAGAATTACCGAGAAGTTAAGAAAAGATTATGGGTATGATTTACAATTAAACTTGTCTAAATACTATTTTACATTTATATTTCAGTCTAATAATATCATTGATTCAAACCTAATTTAATTTTTGATCATTTTTTATTAGGAAATACTTTATCGTTTTGGATTCATTTAAGAGATTCCAAAGGGGATTTTAAGAAGGTCCCCTTAACCCATATATAAATGGGCCCCTCATCCCATAATTACTAAAAACTATAAATCCATATAGCTAGAAAAACCCTTCCAAAATTTATCACCATAATCCTTATAAAAATTTTAACGTTGCTTCCCTTCCTAAAATACAAACCTCAGGGTCCTTATAAGCTATTCAAGTGAGGTTCTTCTAAGAAACAGTAACTATATTCACGAGGTCTTTTATTTTTACATCTTCTCTTAACACCTTTGTTCACTTCTTAATAATTCTAAAACAGAACCCCAATATAAAAAAACTATGATTTTATAAATTTTAGGGAATAACCTATACATTTATCATTTTCCATAGAATGGAAAAAATCATTGATTGATCGTAGGACAACCTACCGCTAAACAAACCAAAGTAAATTGATTTCTAGATCCACCCTCACAGATGTATATAAATTTTATTTTAACATATTTAAATGATATTTATGAAATTAACATACTTATGAAATTATAATATCACATATACCATCATTGATTCTATCCCATTGGAAAATAAAAACATTGCTCGGGCATATTTGAGGACTACCTTCTCAAGGTGGAGATCTAAAATGGATTACATTTTATTCTAACATGGATTATAATAATGGTATATTTAATAAATATACATGAAATATTTCATATAATAACGTTTCCTTAAATGTAGAAAATTATTTACCATGTTTACTGTAACACCCTAATGTTTGAAAAGTGAATTGAAATTCAAGAAACATTATTATAAGTAGATAATTTTAATTGGCCCTAAATAGAATGTTCCCACTTTTGTGTTTTGAATTTCAAAAAGCAGACATACACGATTGCAATTAGTAAGTTACTTTGAGTCTGATATGTCCAACATATTTTATGGTGAATTGAAACCTACCATTTGGAATAGTAATGTTACCCTTATGAATAGTACTATACCATCATTAATAGTAACCATACCACAATAGTATACATATAAGTTTTAGTTGATATTCTAATATAACCATATCATGAAATAAGAGAAAAATATTTTTAAATTTTAGTTTTTGGAATAAAATAATATTTTACTTAAAATTAAATTATTCATATTTATAATATTATCTTCAAAAATAGAGTTCATTTTTGAATTCAACACGTAGAAAAGTTGCTAGGGTGATTTATTTTGTATTTTTCAGAAATACTTGAATTTTTTGTGAATAGTAAAATATGGTAATTACGGTATAAATACGTAATGAGATAAATACACTATTACCCACATCATGGATGATGTTAGAAACTAATATTTTAAACTCAAATTTACATATATGTTTCCACATGGAATCATGTATATTTCTTATTTTTTTGAAAAATTATAAAATAAGGATTAATATAATGTAATACTCTTCCTCTCCCCCACAATAAATACCACCCACTCCCCCCTCTTCCTCCCCCAACTCTCAAGAATTTATCTTTGAATAATTTCATCTCAATAAGTCTACCATGAAACTTCTACACTTCTGGGACATACTATTCTCACCGAGAGTCCAAAAACATGGTCCATATGAATGATCTCAAGGTGGAGAGATCAAGATGTAATCATCCTATTTTGTTTTCTTTGTTATGTTTTAATTTTCTTTTCAATTATTCTTCTTTCCTCGCCTCACATTGTATAGGAGGATTTAATGATCCATTATCTTACCTATTCTATATTTCACCATGTTTATAGAAGATTAACCATTATACATCTTCTCCTCTCCCAATAATTCAAGAAATTAAAACACCATCTGTGATGTGTTGATTTACCAACATCGTGGAGGATTTGATTTCAATTTCTATTAATTCATTTAAGGCTAGTCATGAAACAATTTTTTCTGGTTGAACCAAATTATAATGTTTATATTATATCTTACATAAGTTTTTGGAATCATTTTGTACACATGTTATTAATTTATAAAACAAATGAGTTCATTATGATTGAAGAATCCAAAAAATTCCCTAAACAAATTTCAATAATGTTTTTACTTATGAATCATCATCATATCAGAATTCAAAATGATATATCGAATAATTTATGGTTATAGAAATAAGTAAATACATTTCCATTCCAATTATTGATATTCACTTACAATCGACAAGCATGTCTTTCATGAAACGATCATGAAAACCATATGAAGAATGCACCCAAAACACTGGAATTGTCAAAATATTATTGATGAATTGGTGGAATGATGTAATAAAATTATCATTAAAGGTGTTATAAACATTAATATGTTTCCTTAAAATATTAATAACCCTATTAAAACCTTCAAACAGGTGGATAAAACACTTTTGAGGGATGTCTAACCTGAGGTAAGGGATCCTCTATTTCTCACTTTTATTAAAAAATCACCCCTATGTTATGCTATTTAATTTTTAATTCCATTTGATGGTGTATGTTTTATAACATTCCCCATAATTTCCTTTGGATAAATTGATGATGTTATACCCCATTTATATCTCCTTAATCCCACCCATGTAAACCTTTTTCCAGGCTGATATTTCGTAAGTGAATTATAAACCCAGTTTCCATTCTTTAGGTTAACCTTCATTCTGAGAGTGATTTTTCTGAAAAATGGGATATTAAAATGGGAATGTTTTTTTAAAGGGTGTCAATAAGGTATGAGTTGATTTATTCCTGATATATTCCATGGAAATTATTTATGTTGGTTTGAGCCCATTATAGACCAATATATGATGGGAGAGCCCCATTATAGCTCATGATATGTGGTGTTGAGCCCATTATAGCTCAAAATATGATGGTTTGAGCACAATATAGGATAATATATGACGAGTGAAACCATTTATATTTCTTTAATTAATTGGGTACTCCAGAGATGGAAGTTGAACAAAAGGTTACTCCAAGTGTAAGGGTGAATATAGGAGTGATATGATAAATATGTCCCAATGAAACTACATGTGGTTTTTATGCATTTGAGTTTTTAGGATTATGGGTTTTTTTGGTTATTATGTTGTCACTTGACTAATGATTTCATTCTTTATATCCATTACTTAGATTTATACTCATCCCATGAATTAAAAAATGCTTCTAACATGATATAAGGATGGGTAATAGAAATAATGGATTCATGATATATGATTTGGAGTGTGGTCAAATAAATCATGTTTTATGTTTTAATATACTAAATTTTGAAAAAAAATGGATAAGGTTTTCAGTAGTATCCTTTTTTAATGAATTTGGTATATTATGTCTGTAAGATATCCAAATTATCTTAAAATCTAAATATAAAAAATTCCCAATGTGTAATAATGTATGTTCGTGACTAAAATTCAAGATTAAGAACCATTTTAAGGCTAGGTCCTTATAGTTGGTATCCAAGGATGGTTTAGATAACTTTAGGGGTTATGATGATGTTAAAAGAATGCCAAAAATGTTTTTTACAATATGGTTAATTTGAAATGTTATAGTGTTTATAGATTTCAATGTGGATTCATCTAAGATATGTCATTTTAGAATGGTTTCCGCATAAGATATAGGGATGCTGAAGTAGGAAGGCACCAAAATGAAATTGTATGTCTAAATTTTTAGCCTGCAATGGGGTGGAATCAGAACATAATAGTTTTTGATGGAAATAGATCAGTTGACTCAAGAAATAAATATTGGTGTTATCCATGCTAGATAGGAATATGATTTACAATGAAGATAAATGTATTTTGTAGAGCATTTTATGAAGCAGCATCCTCCATCGTTCAGTGGAACCAGAAATTCAATGATCTTTGAACAATGAATCAACAATTTATAAAAGATATTTGATGTCATGGGATTCTTGGAATGTCAAAAGATAATATTATCCATCTATCCTTTGGATGTTGAAGCCGATCAATGGTGGCCTTGGATTAAGAATACAAGATAAATAAGTGATCTTGACAGTCTGTAATGGGATTATATTAAGATTTTTTTCAAGGAAACTATTTTCCTAAAACTGTTTGACTCATAATGGAGAAATAATTCATGTAAGAGAAACATAAAATAACAATTCGGTGGAATCCTATAAAGCTAATTTTACATGATCGTCTAGGTATGTACGAGATTTTAATCAGGACTTTGTTAAAAAAATAATAGATTTTACTTTGGTGTGAATCTTTTTCTACTAAGACCATTGGATTAATAATAGTTTAAATTCTTCGAGAAACATGATCATTGTGCTGAAAAGTGGAGATGGAGTTTGTAGACATGTATGTGCCTCATGATGAATAGAATCAGATGATTCTATTTTGGAATTTATTAGGGAATAATTCGTCAAATAAGTCTGGAGGTAATAAAATCAATTTCCCTTTTTGTGAAAAGTGTGGTAAAAGGAATCCTACTGAATGTGTTGTAAATTATGTGAAGTGATATCGATGTGGAGTTTTCAGAAACATATATCATAAGTGAAAGTAAAATTATCTGAAAATTAATGAGAAGCTGATGGTGAAATGCTTTAAATGTAATGAAATGGGTCGTTTTTCAATAGTTTATCTGAAGCTGGTCAATAAGGCAGAAAATCAATAAGATTTGAAAAATAAGGGGTTGGAAAAATTTGTTATAGACGTGTCAATGGAATTTGAGTAGTCAAATGAGTTGGTATCATGTTTGATTCTTATTTTTATTCATTTTTCAAATGTTTTGTTTGATTTGGCTTCGACACATTACTTCATTTTTGAGAACATTTTGGAAAATTTATGAATTCAACCACATTAAATGAAACCATATCTCATGGTAAAAACACATGGATGAAATATATTGAAAAAAATAAATTGTTAGAATATATTTATCTATTTTTGTGAAATGATTTTTCTTAAAAACCATGTTTTTCCTTTCGTATAGATTTATGTTATTCTAGGTATGGATTGGCTTTCTTTTTTTTATTATGCGAAGATAGATTACAGAGAATAGGACGTTTATTTAAAGTGTTTACGTTTTTTTACAAGAATTATCCCTTACAATTGATAACATTTCAAGAAGCTAAAATACTGATTGAAGATAAAAATTTAATTTAATTTTCTCATATTTTTTAAGATAATGGAACTATCCAGATTAATGATGTACTAGAGGTAAATAAATACGTATATGTTATTCCTGATGGTTTTCTTAGTGTTATTCCCAATTGAGAGGTTGAGTATTTAATTGACTTAGCGCTTGGTGTGAAGTAAATTTCTAAAACTCCTTATCAAAGGGCTCAAATGGAACTTCTAGAAATAAGAAATAAGTTATAGGAATTATTAGATAAAGGCTTCATCCAACCCAGAACATCCCCATGGGGTTATATTATCTTGTTTCTTTTGAAGAAAGATGGTTCAATGTGAATTTTCATTGATTATAGATCCTTGAATAACATTACTATTAAAAAAGGTTTCCTTTCCTCACATCAATGATTTTTTTGATCAACTCTCAGGAGAGAAAAATTTATTTTGAAGGTTGACCTGAGGTTAGGGTACCATATGTTGAACGTAAAGGATGAATACATACCAAAGACTACGTCCGTACTATATATGGTTATTATGAATGTGTTGTTATTCCTTTTGGGTTAAATAATTCACCCAATGCATTCATAGATTATATGAATAGAATATTTCATGAGATCATGGACAATTTGATGGTTGTGTTTATTGATTACATTCTGGTATATTCTAGAAGTATGGTGGAGCATGAAAAACATCTACGCATTTTTTGAAACCATAAAAAAACTATATGGAAAATTCAAGAGTGATTTTTGGTTGCAATAAATTTCATTTCATTGGATAATTTTAAATAAATATGTAATAAAATTTGATTCTCCCAATATAAAATTGGATGATGAATGTCCATGGCCTACTAATGTTATAGAGATTCATTGTTTTCTTGGATATCAGTTTATTACCAACAGTGTGTAAAACATTTTTCACTGTTATCTAGACCTCTAACTATGTTAACATGAAAAGGGTTTAAATTTTATTGGATTTAATAATGTAATGTCTATTTTTAGGAACTGAATAATATATTGTGAATGCCATTTTTTTGGCCTTGCTTTCCTGAAAATGTTAGTTTTTTATCTATAGTGTTGCTTCATTAAAGGTAATTTATTGTGTTCTAGTGCAGAATGATCTTCTAATTACATTTGCTTCATTTCATCTGAAACCCCAAGAGTTAAATTAACTTACACATGGTTTGGAATTATTATATATTGTTTTTTCATTAAAAATTTGTAGGCATCATTTAAGGTATCCAAATGTGAAACATACAATGACAATAAAATTTTGAAGTATATATTTACTCAAAAATAAATTAAACATGATATAGATAATATGGGTGGAACTAATTGAGTATTATTATTTCACAATTCAATACCATACAGGGAAAGAAAATAGAGTGGATGATCCATTGAGTAGGGAATGTAATTCTACATTAACCATGGAATGCTTAGAAGGTGATCCTTTGGTTAATGATATGATAAAATTTGGCATAGAAGTTGTTGGTGTTGGAAATTGAACTGTTCTATTTCATGTTTTAGGGGAGTCATATTTTTCAAAAAGAATAAAGAATGTATAGAAGGCCCACATGGAGCTATTGAAAAATGTAGAATTGGTTAAATTGGGTATGTTGTCTGAATTTGACCATAATAAAGATTTCATTTTAATATTTGCCAAAGGTTTTTGTGTGACTTGTAATTCTCAGTTGAATAAATAATTGTTATGAGAAGCTCACAATTCCCCATTTGAAGTTCATATATAAGATCTAAGATATACATAGACCTTCCGGAGTATTACTGGTTAGATGGAATGATAAAGTATTTTCCTAATTTTAGCAAAAAATGGTTTTCATGTCCACAATTTAAGGCATAATGGTTGTTACCGAAGGTGATGCTTCCGCATTTTCTAGTACCATAGTGGAAATGGGATAATATATCCTTGGATATCATTGTGGTATAACAAAATAATTCTCAGGTTAATAATACAATCTGGGTTGTTGTTGACCAACTAAAAACATCTGCACATTTTCATTCTATTAGAGATATAATGCCTACAGATCAACTCCCTTGAAAGTACCTCAAAGATATTGTCAGGTTACACAGAGTTCATCTTTCCACTATATCGGAGTGAGATCCCTGGATCATTTCTAATAGTTCAAAGGGACTTCAACAGTTGTTGGAAAAAAAAATTAAATTTTAGTATAACTTTTCATCCTCAATCAGATAGGCAGTCAGAAAGAATGATTTAGACCTTGGTGGCTATTTTTTGAGCTTGTTCAATGGATTACCAAGGAATGTGGGATAAACATAATTCATTAGTTGAGTATTCTTATAAATTTTTTTCATCCCAGTATACAGATGGAACGATTCAAGGCATTGTATAAGATGTGGTGTTAGAATCCAAAATTTTTGGATGATGTTAGTTAAATATAGTTGATGGGGACAAAATTAATAGAGGATATATATGAGAAAGAAAATATTATACAACATCACATGAGGACGTCTCAAATTAGGTAGAAATGATCTATAGATAATAGAAGGAGAAACTTATCCATCGTGGTAGGTGAACATGTTTTCCATAAAATATCACCTTGGAAATGTGTTATGAATATTGGTAAGAAAAAGGAAGTTGAGTCCACATTTCATTGGGCCTAATGTGATCCTTCATAAAGTGGGACCAGCTACCTACTGAGTTGAATTGCCTCAAATTTTATCACAAGTACACAATGTTTTCCATGTTTCGATGTTGAGAAAGTATGTTCTAGATTAATATCATGTTCTATGCCTAGAATTAGTTCATCTAGAAGAGAACCACACTTATGAAGAGAGACCAGTTCATATTTCTGATCGTAGATAGTAAGTATTTCGGAATAAGGTAATCCACCATGTAACTATTTTGTATAGAAACCACATGGTTGAAGAAGCGACATGGGAACTTGAATATATTATGAGGGAAAGGTACCCTCACATGTTTAAAATGTAAATACAATCAATATGTGAAATTTCTAGATGGTGGAGATAATGTTACACCCCATTATTTTAAAATTAAAGTTAGATACATGAATAATTTTTTACGTAGATAGTTATAATTAGCAGTAAACCTAATTTTCCCATTTCTATGTTTGCAATTTTGAATAACAGACATACATGTTTGCAATCAGTATGTTATTTATAGTCACATAAGACTATCATAATTTTTGATGAATAGTAACATACCCTTATGAATTGTAATGTTACCCTTCTAAATAGTATTATACCCTTATTAATAGTAACCCCATCTATGATAGTATACATATAAGTTTTAATTGATGTTATAATATACCCATATCTTTGAATAAGTAAATAAATGTTTTAAAATTGTAGTTATTGGAATAAAATATTATTTTATTTAAAAATTGATTCATTCAAATTTAGAAAATTATTTTCAAAAAATGGAATTCTTATTTGAAATCTACCGTCGAAAAATGTTTTGGGCGGATTTTTGGTATTTTTATGAAATACATGATTTTTTATTGAATAGTAAAATTTGGTAATTATAGTATAATTACATTATGAGATAAACACACAATTCAATGCATCATAGATAATGTAAGAAACCATTAGTTCGAATTCACATGCACTTATTACTTTTTAATGTCTTAGAATCCTATCTATTTCTTGTCTTTTGGAAAAATAATAATACAATGATTAAAATAATGTAAAACATTTCTTGTCCCCCACTATAAACACCATCCACTCCCCTCTTCCTCCCACACCTATCAAGCCTTCATACATGCCTATGTTGTAACCAATAATTCTCCCAATACCCTTCCCCACGTCCACAACCTGCTAGCTTCACCTAGAGGCCAAAACTAAGGTCCTTAAGAAGGATATCATGGAGAAGAGATCAAAAGGTAAACATCCTCTATTGTTTTATTTCATTTTATTTAATTTTCTATTAAATTTTCCTTATTTCCTCGCCTTCCATTATCCTTGAGGCATGAGTGATCGAGTATCTTTTATATTATATACATCATCATGTTTATGGAAGATTCGCCATTATATTACTTCTCCTCTCCCACTTATTGAAGAAATTTAAACTCTTTTCATGATGTGTTGATTTACCAACATCAGGGATGATGTGATTTCAATTTCATTTACATCATTCAAGGATGGTCATGAAACCATTTTTATTTATAAACCTAATTATAATTTAGGTATTATATTTTATATTAAGGTTCTTGAATTTTTTTTACACATTTTATTAATTTATAAAACAAAATGGGTTCATTATGATCGAAAAATCACAAAAATGACCTAAACAAATATCAGTAATTTTTTAACTTATGAATCAACACCATATAATAATTCAAAATGATAAATTGTATAATTTATATTTTATAATATATTTAAATACCTTTCCATTAAAATTATACAGTTTCACTTTTAATCGACAAGAATATCTATCATGAATCAATCTTGGAAACCATGTGATGAATGCACACACAAACAATTGAATTATCAAAATATTATTAATGAATTGGTAGAATGATGTTATAAAATGATCATAAAATGTGTTATAAGAATTAATAGGTTTCTTTAAAATATTAATAAAAGTATTTCATCCTTTATACATGAGTATTTAACTTGTTTGAGGGAAGTCGAACCCGAGTTAAGGGATCCTCTATTTCTCACTTTATTCAGAAATCACCCCTTTTATGTGCTATTAATTTTTTAATTACTAATGTTGGTGTATGTTTTCAACCCTTCCCCATAATTCCATTATGATATATTAATGATGAGATACCCCATTTCTTCCTCATTAATCCCCCCCATGTACAAATGCTACCATGCTGAAATTTTGTAAGTGAATTATAATCCATATTTCTATTCTTTGGGTTAACCTTCATCTTCAAATGTTTTATCGTGATAAGAGGATTTGTGAAAATTAATTTGATTATATTATTTTGTATTATATGTATTTACAATATATATACATATTCCATTAATTTAATCTAGTCTCTCTTAAATTATATGGTATCTATAATGAACTTTCATCTTCAAATCCTTTTAAATGTCTCCTTTATGAAATCAAAAGAGATTGTTCATTTTTATTATGCCAAGTTAATATTCTAAGAGGGATTTAAAAAATGGATTTTGAAATGTGGATGTTTTTTTCTCAAGGTTATAAATGAGTTATGAAGTTCTTTATTCATGATATAGTCCTTGTAAATTATTTAGTTCTGGATGATCCCATTATAGCTAAATATATTATGGTTTATCCCCATTATACCTCAATATATTTTTGCTCGAGCCCATTATAGCTTAATATATGTTGGGTTGAGCACATTATATCTCATGATATGATGGGTGAGCCCTATTATTGATCTCCAATGCATTGGGTACTCCAAAGATAGAAGTTGACCAAAATTTTATTCCATGAGTAAGGTTGAATGTAAGATTGATATGGTAAATATTTTCCAAGGAAACTACATGTTTTTTCTATGTATATTTATTTTTTATGATTATGGGCTTTATTGAATTTTATAATATCACTTTATGTACGATTTAATTCTTTATATCACTTTGACAATTTTATACTCATCCCAAGATGTCAAAAAAATTCACATAATATAAGGATAGATAAGAGAAAAAAATGAGTCATGATGTATGATATAGAGTGTTGTCAAATAAATATTGTTTTACGTTTTAATGTTTCATATTTTGGAAAAAATGGATTCTGTTCTTTTATGTATCCTCTTTGTATGAATTTGGTTTGTTATGTATGTAAGATATCCAAATTCTAGAGAAATATAAACATGAAATGATCCTAAATGTGTAATAATTTATGTTCTTAACTAAAATTAATAGTTGAGTAACAATTTATGGAGGGGTCCTTATATTTATGTTACATCTTTTAGAAAAATTAAAACATCATTCATGTGTACGAGTGACCTACTATCTCCATTGATAGTGTAACACATTTTTTCCATCCATGGATTTTATGAGCCTTTAATAATGACTTATATAATGAATAAATAAGATATTTATATCTTTATTAACATTTTGATGATGATGAAACTACAAACAAAGTAAAAGTACTGAAACTACTAAACAAAAAAACATAAAAACAGAGCAATTATCTACTAAAATAGTGATTTAAACAAATAATTTTTAGTAAACAAGTAATTAAATGATATATAAAAATTATATATTTTATGAATTATATGATAATGGTTATGTAAAATATTCTTAGTAAATATATATGTATTATACTCTAGGTATGTACTATTATGATAGAAATCATATATGAGATAAGGGTATCTCATCTCACTTTTTCTTCCATAAGACATATACATGTTTCTCCAATTAGTTTTTTTGATATATGTATATACTACCACATTGATATTTCATACAATAAATTAATATTTCATAATTTTTCATATAGTTTTCTTAATTGATTTTATTCGTTGGGAAAATTATTCATAGTTTACAAAATAGGTAATGATTTACATTACAATATCGGGGGTTATTTGGGTTATTCATGGTTATGTTTCCAATGATAAAATATTATGATCTACATTTAAATAAAGTCATGTATTATCCTATCCATAGGTTATTTCAAAAGAATTCTGGTTTTCCATTATTTTTCCTCTCCATAAGTATAAAATATATAAACATATCATTTTTAAAAAATACCAAATTCATTTCTCTCAGTAATTAAAAACTCTTTGTCTTTTATATCCATGTTTTTTGAAATTGTATTAAATAATAATTTAATGTTATCCAAAACATTTATTGAATAATTGTTCCACCAGTATTGGTATTTTATAAAAAATTTCGAAGGAATCTTCATTTCATTTTCTAGATAGAATTATTTTTTTCTACCCTTACTAAAAAGGTAAAAGGAATCATTGTTTTAACTGGTTTATCAATTACAGAATTTCCAAACATAATGACCACTCAATGTTTAGAATATTCCATTATATTTTTCCAAGTTGATTTTATATTAAAAAATATTGTACAATATATTTGTGGACATTATGTAATGAAATATTATTTTCAATGTGGAAAGGTTATTTTTCCCATGAAATTTTTTAATGACATATTTGTCACATTTTTATTTATCAATTTGAAAAAAAACATTATTATACATATACTAAACATGGGATATTCTATAATGAAACCATAATAATTATTATTTTTTATGATAAGTTTCACAATTGATGTAGTATGTTGATACCATTCTTATTACGATGGATAGTTTGTGATTATGATTATTGATTCGGTTTAATATTAACATTTCATATGATAATTTTTTTATAAGAATATTTATATTTATAATTTTTTCAACAATATAAAATTATGAATGTGTTTGAATTACTATGTGAATAGTAGGACCTATTATTTCCTCTCGATGCATCGGTATATCTCATAAGACACATAGGTTTTTTTATTTGGACAAGGCCTTACACATATATATAATATGTGTTAGAAAAAGGATTTATGGTATGGTTATGATTCATAGTTTTATAAATTCACTCATTAGGATAATATTTATTGTTTTACATGTGGTTTTAAAATTTGTTAGAATATCCACTGATATTTTTAAAGAACATGTGATTATTTATGTGGTTTTGTTTATTAATCCTTTATTTCATATATATTATTAATCATGGTCAAGTTATTTATTAAAGGGTATGTGTTTTATATATTTTCATCACCATTTTGATTATGATTTATTTATTTATGATGGATTATCTTCCAAGAATACCCATATAAATAATTAAGGAACACCCCTTTATTTTATTTCCATTCCCTGGGATGCCATGATGTGTATAATGATTGATATTAATGGATTTTATGAGGGGAATTATGTTTTATTAAAGTTAAGATAAATGATTTATTTTAAATTTTCAATATATAATGTTAATTAAATTAATCCATCATGTTCTCAAATACTACTAAAATATTCATTCCTTTTAGATGTGATACCTTATATATATCAGTAATGTAATAAAGCAACCATCAGCTCTAGGATACTTGTGTTAGGGTATTTTTGATTAGTATTATAGTAATCATAGTAAAATACTTTGTAAATATATCTAAGAAAAAATATATTTGAGAATATAAGCCTAATACTGTATCTGAGGATAATATTAGATAAACACTCTATTAATTTGCAATGACCTAATTTTTTCGTTTTTTCTATCAATACATCTATATCAATAAACATAGAGTGGATGTGGTTATAGAATATATGAATCTAGTAGTAAAAACACTGAAAAAGGTCTGTTGGGAATGACATGAGTGTTACCCAATACATTATTATATTCCTTATTGCGAACCTAGTTCGATAGTCCTTGAGGATATGCATTGGTTAACTTGCATTTTCATTATGAACTATCATGTAGGATTTGAAATGATGATGAAAATGAATGAAATAGGTTAAACCAAAGGTTTTATATATTTAAATCATAATTTAATTATTTATAACTCTTATAAATGATTCTTGGGGACTATATTACTTCATTCTATGAATAGTGTTTCTCAAACAATAATTTTTTTTATTAAATAGATGGAACGGGAAGGAAATGGGTTACAGTTGAATGTAATTGAAAATGTTTTCATAAAAATACAAATAATTTAATCACAATAGTGTGTAATAACATGATTAATAGCAATTTGTTATAATGTAATATGATTAAAAACATTCACCTTAACTATCTCCCTGGCAGTTCAAGGAAAATAATTATAGAGTTCGCAGAGAGATCAAGTGGTGGAAACCATAGAGGAAATAATATATAGTTTCATACTTTTCATGAATATTGTAATTAGAACACAAGGAAATGTATAAAATGAATAATAATATGTTTGAATCATCAAGAAGAAGGGTATAGATTATGCAATTTCTGATTGGAAGTAAACAAATTATTATAAAAAAGTGATGGGAATATTGTTCTCTGTATTGTATTATCAATGGATGAATGTTTTAAATTCAGAAAATATGTTAATTATTAATATTGATTTACTTGGGGAAAATATCAATAAGTGGATCTTCCATGATGATTAGTGAATTTTCTTTATTGATGTCAAAGAGATAACAAATGACACATAAAATGAAATAAGTGTTTATTAATAAGATAATAAATCATAATTATTTTAGTATGAAGAATGTTGAATGATTGGTGTGTTTATTTATTAGTATTAAATTATTAACTTTTTAGAATAATTTTTTCATTTATATCATCATTATAAGTATTATGAATCATATAAAAAAACTGTTGTAGAATTATTTCATTATGAATTTGAAATCATGCATGTAATAGAACAAACACAATTTATTCATTGAAAAGTTAATATGATTGAAAACAAATTATTGAGTGAATATTATTGTTAATATGTGATCAATTATTAAATAATAAAGATAAATTTGTATTTAGGTTTTAATATTGGTGACCTTGAAATTGGTGAGATATTTAATGGTTTACGATATCGTTTATAGAGTTTACTACACTTTTGGGTTTATGGAATATATTTTAAAATTTGAGATATTTTTTTGAATAAAAAATGATTCCATTAGGTTTTTATTGTGGTAAAGGTATTCAAATTTTGGTTATGTTCCCTTAAAAAGAACAATATGTTGCTTGGGGATTGTAATGATTAGTTGATTTTGGAAAATTAGTTACCTTCCCTATAAAACATTTAACAAAAATTTCTTTAGATATATTTATGACAAGTACTAAGGAAACTATTTATTAAGTTTATTAAATTAAATTGGGTGTTTGTTGTGGAGGCTTTAGGAATAAATGTATTATTGGATATCATGTGATAACTATATTGGTCATCAAATATTTACTGATATTTGAAGAATGTATTTTCATTATTTTATTGATCTTATGATATGTTTAATGACTATTTTTGTACCTCAGACAAAAAAGTTTCATTTTGGGTATAAATTATATGGATTAAGAAATTAATCGTAAATTTATTGAACATAAATAAGAGGATGAATTTTTTCTGAAAAGATATCATGTATGTTTATTCTCAGATGTACTCTATATCAGAAGTAAAAGAACTATTTATCTCTAGGAAAATGGGATATTTAATCAAAATATTTTATCTTATTAGCTTTGTATTTAACTAATCAAACTTTTATTAACGCATCCAAAATTTATGTTTTTTCATTAAATTTCATTAGACAAATGACTTTCTTATAGTCAATAATCTATATCAGTCTTCATAATTATTTATACTTTTCTTTATTTTCCATATTTTCACATCCCACTAATGTTTTTCCACATGGAAACCCATTCATCTGTTATTATTGTGGAAATTAAAATGTCTATTTCCATGTGATGTGATAGTGTTTTATTATCCCTTTTTATGATGTGGGTTTTCCACAATTTAAATTTAAAATGACTAACTCACGGTTTCCAAGAACATGTTCAAATTACGAGGAAACAAATATTGACGGTGTAGAAAATGTAACGCCCTAAAATTATGAAATAAAATTTTTTTGATAGTGTAATTGACCCAAAACTTAGTCTCTAGATGATAATTTAATACCATAGGAAATAATGATATATTTTTGTTTAAATAATATCAATCTCTTCAATAGTTTGTCGAACACACAACCACTAGTCTAAATGACATGTAATATTGTATAACATTATGAACTAGTGATTAAATTAGATGATATGAATACTAAAAACTAAATTATGAATTTTTTATGCTAGAAAAATTTATAAAATCAATCCACTAGTAATATATTAATTATAAATAATATAAAAAATATATGAAATATATAAGAAATGTTTTCATAAAAAACATATTTTTCAATATTGTGGGTTTTTTTAAAAAAGCACATATTTTAAAAATTAATTAGATTTTTTTTGAATTTTATTTGATTAAATTAACAAAAAATTTCAAATATTCATGTCCTAAATTTTTTAAAGTGATTTGTTGTGGTAATGTTTTAAAATGATTAATTTTTTGTGCTATAGTGAAATATACTATTTTTTTAAAAACTATATTCATGATTAAATATTTTAAAGTATATTTTTATATTTAAAGTTTTTCATAAATTAAAATTTATTCAGTTATAATTTAATTACTCAAATTTGGATCATTGTAATCAAATTTATTTTAAATTTTGATAAATATTTGTTTTATTAATTTGAATGTTTTTTCTTTGCAAACCCATTTTTTCATCACATCTATGAGTATAATTTTAAATTACATTTAGAAAAATATATCAACTGGATTTATAAATAAATGAATAAAAAATATTAAATAATAATTAAAAATTTAATACAATAATGTAAACTTATTTTTTATGAAAATTAATAGATGAACAATTAAAAATTAATTGATGTAGTTAATGTTAAAACATGATTAACAAGGGTTAGAAAATAAGCTCATGGAATATCTTATAATTAAACCTCACAAAATCGGATTGTATAGCAATATTTATATAATATAATATCCCAAATTATAACCTATATTCATTTGGGAGCAATTTTATTTTGAAATACATTATCGTTTTGGATTCTTTTGGGAAATTAGAATGTTGTTTCCATGAGGGGATCCTCCTCACCTTACATATTCAAACACATAAATAAATATTAATAAATAAAATATGCAAAAATATATCCATAATATCCACATAAAATTTTTATATATTTTTTTACCAATAAACCAAAACTGGGGTCATTCAGAAGCGTGCCAATGGAGTATTTTTGAAATGAAAGGAATTACCTTCACTATGATTATTCTTTATTAATTCTAATGTTACTAGATTAATTCATTTCAAAATATCTAAAAAATAAAAAATCCAATACATAAAAAAAATTATTTTTAAATGACAATTATGCAACCAATTTTCATCATCTCTTCCATCAAATAAGAAATAAAACCATCGATCGTGTGTACAGTTGGTTATCTCCTTGTGAACGGATGTAAATTATTTTCCATCGCCACCCAAAAAATATGTTTGTAAATTTGGAATTAACATATTTATATTATAATAATGATTTTTTACTTGTTTAATTATAATACCACATATAACTTCATCGATTTTAATCATTGGGACAACAATAACATTGGATTTATGTACCTTTGGACTACAGCCTCTACTCAGTGAAATGAATTGTTCTTAATTTCAATTTTAGGTGTATGGAAATATTTATATATTTAGTGAATATAAATTAAAAATTTGACATAAAAGTGTGTCTCTAAATGTAAAAAATATATAACTTTTTTTACATTTCATTTATTAGAAAAATAGAAAAAACATTGATGAATATGTATGACATATTGTATACATGAAATGTGTAACTCATTTTCACATATAAATGTATTAGTTATTATTATAAATCATTAAATAGTTATTATATATTATTTTTATATCATTTGTAGGATTCTGGATATGTTTTAAAAATGATCTATGTAAATTTATTGGACCTACATAACCAAAATATACAAGAAAAATAAATTAATTATCACTCAAATTATAGACATTAACAATGAATTGTTAATAAACGAGACCTAAAAGAAAATAAATAACTCATATGTGCTACTAAATATATGATATTGGTCATTTAAAATACTAATATTAAGTATATATTTATTATTTAGTATATTCATTCGTGTAATTTTCAACTCAAACTAGAGATAAGTGCTTCTTATCTCACTTTTATTTCTATGAGATGTATGCCAGATTCACCGCATTTTTCATTTATGTGGTGTAGATAATAATAATTATAAATCTTATATAGTGAATCCATTTATATTAATGTTATTTAATTTTTCATTTGATGTTATTTCTCTGATTGGGAACATGATTTTAAGTTACCAACACGGTAATGAATTATTTTACAATCTCAATGATTATTTGGATTATCCATGGTTATGTTTCGTATGAATAATTATTATTATATATTTTTCATGAAATTGATGATTTTCCTATCATATGGTTATTTCTATAGAATAATATTTTATTATATTTTTCCTATATGTAATAAAAAATAGTTAGAAAGACGATTTTTAAAGAAAACTAACTTCATTTATCACTGTGGTCAAAACCCCCTTTTCATACATATATAATATTTTAAAAAAAAATTCTTTCAATAAAATTTTAAAATTCTTTATATGACATATTAACGGAATATTTACGCATTATAGTATTTTCATAAATAAAATATATAGATTTTTTCTTACCTTTTATGAATATTTTATGTTTTTACTTTTCATACAAAACATATGAAAGTTATATTTATTCTAATGTATATGAAATGAACTAAATTTCCCTCCATTATGTCCACTAATTGTTTTAAATATTACTTCATAATTATGAAAATTTATTTTCAAATAAAATAATGTTTAAATTTTTTATTAATATTTTTCTTTTACAAATTTGATTTTCAAAGAGGAATATCTATTTCCATTAATAATATTTTAATGATCTCTTATGAAATTTCTATTCATAGATTTCAAAAACAGTTCTTCTACTTATGTTTCCCTGGGTATATGTTTCTATGATGGAATTCATGTTTTCTATTTAGTTGGTTAAGGAATATTTTGACCAGAGATTTACTATGTTTATATGATTCTTATTACTATTGATGTTTTAATGTTTTTTATTGGAAATATTATTAAAATTTCCTATACTATCTTTTCAAAGTTAATATTTATATTGATTATGTTGTCCCATTTCATACAATGAATTAATTGAACATAATAATTTATTAGTGGGGTTTATTAGATCCCCCATATTCATCAGTAGGTCTCATGAGAGAAACATTCTTTGGAATTATAGATGGGTTCTTATCCATTTTAAAATTTGTCTTACAAAAGGGTCATATTGGTATCATTATATATTTTGAAATTATTAATTAACTCATTATAATATTGGTTATTTATTTCTTGGTGATCATTTGATTATTTAGAATATAAATGGAAACATTTCAAGATCACGTGATTATTTATATGGAATTATTTGATCGCAGTTTATTCCTACCATATAATAAATCTTGTTCAAGTTATTGATTAAAATGAATATGATTCATTGATTTACCACACCATATAGATTTTTTTATTTACTCAGGATATCTTCTGTTATATGAATAGCCTTGCTAAGAATTATAGATCACACATTTCTTTATTTCCCTTTCACTAGGATTCTAAAAAGTGTATTATAAATGAAATTTAGATATATTATAAATAGAAATATGGTAAATATTTTTAAAATCTATTTAAACATAGTTTATAATATTCATTAATTAATTTTTTAAATTCACTTATACCAATATTTTAGTTTTTATGAATATTTTTTGACGGACCCCTATCTATATTTGACAAATGTTGTACATCACGACTTTGATGAAAAATAAATTGAATGGATTTTATATAAACATATATAGTATGTATTGATTTTTAATATATTATAGGTTATTTTATCATTACAGATTATTTTTTAGGTTTTCATTGTTCTTTTAATAGAAAATACTTTCCATTATATTTGTGTAGTTTTGTAAAATAATTAAATTAAAAATAGAATGGTTATTTTCCCCAAGAATAATTCAATGGGTTTTTAATGGTTTTTTTATTCATCAATGAAAACATTGCTTAATTAAATTTTTTCTAGGGATGTGATCCCATGGTACAGTCTTTATTCTCCCTCTATGTGATTTGTGAATATGATGAAATAATGTTTATGAAACAAATTTTATTTTAACATTTTATTCAACAATTAAATTATTAAATATTTATAAAACCCTTTTATTTTCTATCGGTTATGCTATGATGATTTTTTATAAAACCGATTTCTTTTTAGTTTTTGTGATATGAAGGATTATCTGTTATTCGGTGCCACAAATATGTTTGATTTTTATTTAGTGATCAGTGGTACATATATCTCCCTCTAATTCATTGGGTATTTAGTTATATCAATTTAGATAAATAGGGATGGAATGGAGAGTGAACACAGTTTATTAATGGAATTTTTCTATAATGATAGTCTTGGTATCGATCCATGTCTTATATGTTATTCTGGGGAGTAAACTAAACCAACTGTGATTTCCTTGGAAATTATATATAATTATAAATAATATAATTTATATTATTATGTGTATTCCACTATTTCATGTTCTATGAAAATTTTACGATTCCCATGATTATGTTATATTTTTTTATATGATTCATTTATCATGAACAATTAATATTTATACCATGGGACAATATTATTATTTATGGTATTCACGGTATGACTTATATTTTATCTCATGTTCTTATATTAGGTTTCGGGCGTAGTAGAAGCATGTTGGTGGGATTTCCCAACATTAATTTTAACATTAAACAACACTCAATCCGAGATCCATTATGATGTAAAACGCAGAATCTTCAGAATAGAACGAGGAATGAAAAACATAAGAGAGAATCCTGGAACCATAGATATAGGATCATCATATGTTGGTTATAATGTAGGCTAGTTCACCCAATTCCATCATGGAGAAACACGTATTCAACTAGTCCTTAACTGACTACAAGACTGGTACATCGTTTCTAATAAGAAATGTTTCATCAACATATACTATGAGGATAACGATCACATTCTCATTAAACCTCTTATAAACACATGGATCACATTCATTTTTAATGAAACCAAATTCCATTTTGGCTTCATCAAATCAAATGTTCCATGACCTGAATGCTTTCTTTAATCCATAAATGGATTTCTGCAACTTGCAAACCCGTTTGGCATCTCCTTGTGTCACAAAACCTTCATGTTGTGTCATATGGACATCTTCCTGAAGGTTCCCGTTATGGAATTCTATTTTGACCTTCATTTACCAAATATCATAGTTATGATAAGTTGTTATGGTAATTATGATTCTTAAAGATTTTAAATTAGAAACTGGTGAGAAGGTTTCATCATAGTCAATTCATTGAACCTGTCTGAACCCTTTAGCCACTAGCCTTTCGTTATAGGTTCTAAATTGACCTTACATGTCCAGCTTTCTCTTGAATACCCATTTGCATCCAATAGGTTTTACATCAATTGGCTCATCGACCAGAACCCAGACATGGTTCTGATACATAGAATCCATCTCAGAATTCATAGCTTTTATCCATCTTGCAGCTTCTGAGCTTTATACTACTTCCTTGTAGGAGAGAGGTTCATCATTGTCCAACAATAATGATTCACCATCTTCAGTGACTAGGAAACCAAATCTATTTGGTTCCCTTACCTCTCTTGAGATTCTACGTAGTACTTGTGTTTCTAGAACCTCTTCCATGGGGACCTTTGGAACTTGGTCCAGTACTAACTCCAATGTATCTTGTGTAGGATCCGGGCGCTGCAGAAGCGCGTTGTTGGGTTTACCCAACATTAATTTTAACGTTAAACAACATTCAATCCAAGATCTGTCATGATTTAAAACACCGAATCTTCGGAATAGAACGAAGAACGAAAATGAAAAGAAGAGTCCCACATCCCTTGAGATAGGATCATCATATGTTGGTTATAATTAATTTAAATAATTCATATGAATTACCATGATGGAATTATTTTTTCATTGGAGTCTCCGGTCATGATCATGTGATCCGCCGTTTCATTGTAGAATCCAAGTACAGGATTCATCTAGCGGTGATCCACACCTGCTCCACGTATCTCTGGATGTCACTGAAGGGATCTCTGGGTGCTAGCGCAGAAGAGCCTTCGCTTGCAATGTTTTCCATCAACCGCCTTGATACGGTGGAGGATCTCGCTCTCGTAACATGAAAGAGTTTTTGGTTGAAACGGGAATTCTCTCTTGGCTTGAGAGTATTTCCAAATCCGTTGTGCACAATAATGGCTCTCCTCCTATGATAATAATTTAATTTGGATTATAATACTTAGAATAATAAAATGAATTAATTACCCGAAAGCATTTAATCATTTCATTTAATTCTTAGTAATACCCCATGTCCTAATAATGATTGTTGACCATCATTATTATTTGTCATGTGCACAACATATTATATTTAATATCATTTAATTAAATATACCATATTTTTTCACGAATCCCGAAAAAATATTACACGGCGTGTACTTTTATTTTTCATTTTATTTATTTCCTCCACCATATTTATTAGACCTTGAGTAATGGATATTTATTTCTCAAATAAATCTAACTTCATTACTTGCTAATAAATATATATTATTTCACCCACAATATATTCACTCGAATAACTAGTTTCGAAATAAATGCGATCAATCATCCTTAAATAATTATTAAAACACAGTCGGGAATAATATTTATTTAACTTTTTAAATTAATATTTAACTGTGATACATAGACACACATAGTCTGTGACCCTTTGGGCCTCTTTCTCCATTGCATTAGGCGGAGCCTGCCTAAAGTCCAAGGTTAGCATCTAGAAACACACCAAGGCACCCATAGTGAAAGAAGTTAACACCGCAATGACGTGTCACCTCCTACGAATGCTTACCGTGTAATATAATCCTTTTGTCTCGATATCTCCAATCAAGCGGGTTGCATGCTAGTGCCATCAACCCATGTTCTCGATTATTCTTTCTTTGAATTCCTGGAATTGAACTCGCCCATACCTTACATTGGCCATGGATTTATTTAGGCTATATCAATTTCATCAAAGGGCCTGAGATATATACTTTTTTTATTTAACAGAAGGGAAAAATCCTTTCTCGCATTATCTATTAATGCAGTATTACTCGTGATACACCCAACGTATCATACCTCGCTGCGAACAGTGTGTCATCACAGTTATCATCAATACAACTAAGTGTGGGAGTTGTAATACCCATTAATAATAATCTTAATGTCTAAGGACCAATACACACATCTGCAGATAGGAACATCGAATGACAATATGAAATGTGGATTTCCTACTGGCGGGTCTCATTCTCATAATATCCTCCTGGATATTACCATGGGTGCACACCATGAGTATATGCCTCAATGTTTTATGAGTTCTCACCCCTAATGACTTGTATTATTTGTGTCCCTCAAATAATATCATCCGGTCATAGAAAATATATTCAAGAACAATGTTATGGATCTTCTGGGTTCTCATCATAGCAGGGATCCGCTATGACCCATTAATGCAATAGCTGTCCTTAGGACATTATCACATGCATTGTCACGCAGAAGAACAATCAAGATGTGATAAGGCATTTATTAATGAATAATGTACAAACTAGTTGGTTCTAGGCCCCCAACTCCAACAGACACCCACATGGACTAGAGCCAACTGCTAACAACCTTTAAACCGCTAGCTCTCACATAATATTCATGCTTTTTCTAAGATTGGCCTTTAGTCATGGGGTCCGACACGTTCTCTTTCATGGAAAATCTACTTACTGCAACTTCACCCCTTTAATAGAAATCCCTCAAGAGGTGATACTTTCAGAGTATGTTCTTTGTTCGTTGATGTGTACTTGGTTCTTTTGCAAGATCCACCACTGTAGTATTATCACAAAACAATGTAATGGGATATTTACTACTAGGCACCATATCAAGCTCCTGGACAATGTTCCAAATCCAGACGGCTTCCTTGGCTGCATCAGAAGCCCCTATATACTCGGACTCCACTGTAGAATGAGCGACAACTGGCTTCTTTGAGCTCTTCTATCTCATAGCTCCTCCGTTGAGATAGAAACCATATCCAAATTATAACTTCAGATCATTCTGATCTGTTTGAAAACCAGCATCAGCATACCCTCTGATGGAAAGCTCCTCATCTCTTCCATATACTAGGAACATATCCTTAGTTTTTCTCAGATACTTAAGGATAGTCTTAAAAGCAGTCCAATGTTGTTCTCCTAGAGCTGCTTGACATCCACCTACCATAATCAGTGCATAGCCATCATCAAGCCTGGTACATAACATGGCTTACATGATGGATCTTATAGCCAAAGCGTATGGGATTTAACTCTTCATATCTTTCTCTTGTTGTGTCTGGGGACACATTTTATTAGAATGATGTACGCCATGTGACACTGGAACCAATCCCCTCTTGGATTTGTCCATACTAAATCTCTTTAGTATCTAGTCAATGTATGTACCCTAACTTAGTCCAATAAGCCTCTTGAATCTATCACGAATGTTCTTGATCCCTAGAATGTAGGCTTCTTCTCCTATGGCCTTCATGGAGAAACACTTGTTCAACTAGTCCTTAACTGACTATAAGGCTGGTACGTCATTTCCAATAAGCAATATGTCTTCAACATATACCACTATGATGACGACCGCATTCCCATTAAACCGCATATAAACTGATGGCTCACATTCATTCTTAATGAAACCAAATTCTGTTATGGATTCCTCAAATCGAATGTTCCATGACCTGGATGTTTTCTTCAATCCATAAATGGATTTTTGAAACATTCAAACACTTTTGGCTTCACCTGGTGTCACAAACCCTTCTGGTTGTGTTATATAGACTTCTTCCTGAAGGTTCCCATTATGGAATGCTGTTTTGAAAACCATTTTCGAAATCTCGTAGTCATGGTAAGCAGCTTTGGCATGTTTGATTCTTATGGATTTAAACATGGAAACTGGCGAAAAGGTTTCATCATAGTCAATTACTTTATGTTGTCTGAATCCTTTAGCCACTAGCCTGGATTTAGAGGTGCTATCTTGACCTTCCAGGTCCAGATTTCTCTTGAATACCCATTTGCATACTACAGGCTTTACATCAACTGGCTCATCGACCAGAACCCAGACATGGATATGATACATGGAATCCATCTCAGAATTCATATCTTCAAACCATCTTGCAGCTTATGAGCTTTCTACTGCTTCCTTGTAGGAGAGATTTTCATCATTGTCCAACAATAATGATTCACCATCCTTGGTGACCAGGAAACCAAATCTCTCGGGTTCCCTTACCTCTCTTGTTCTCCTACGCAGTACTTGTGTTTCTGGAACCTCTTCCACGGGGACCTGTGGAACTTGTTCCGGTACCAACTCATGTGTATCTTGAGCATCAACTTTGTCGAAGTCAATATTGCTCCCACTATCCTTCTTGAGGATGTGCTCCCTCTTAAGAAAGACGGCTTTTCTGGCGACAATCACTTTCTTGTCTTGAGGTTTAAATAGGTAATATCCTTTCTTTTCCTTGGGATATACTATAAAGATACACTTTGTTCCCAAGGGTTCTAGTTTGATTTCTGAGAAGGCCTTAACAAATGCCTCGCATCCCCATACACATATGTGCGAAAAGTGGGTTTACTTTCATTCCATAACTCGGATGGAATTCCATTTTCCGCCTTAGTTGGTACTCAGTTTAATGAGTATGCTGCAGTTTTTAATGAATATCCCCAAAAGGATAATGGAACATCCACATGACTCATCATCGACCTCACCATGTCCAACAAGGTGTGGTTCCTCCTTTCACTAACACCATTCCACTGTGGTTTATAAGGAGGAGTTATCTGAGATAGAATCCCAGACTCCCGTAGAAGATCGATGAACTATTGGTTCAGATATTCTCCACCATGATTCTATCGAAGCATCATTATCTTCTTACCAAGCTGATTCTCTAACTCATCCTTGATTTCATTAAATATCTTTAAGGACTCTAACTTATACCTCATTAAGTAGACATAGCCATATCTACTCAAATCATCAGTAAAAATAATGAAGTAAGAATATCCACCTCTAGCTTCTATTGGAAATGGTCCACACACATCTGTGTGTACCAATCCAAGAAGCTCTGTGGTCCTTTGACCTTGTCCACCAAAAGGCGGCTTGGACATTTTTCCTTGTAAACAAGTGTGACATCTATCAAGTGGTTTTAGCTCAGTTGAGTCTAAATAGCCATCTTGGCAGATCTTTGTCAAGCGCTTCTTGTTCACATGACCAAGGCGGTGATTCCATAACTGGGTGATGTATGAGTCATGTGTGTTTGTTTCATTATCGATTGCAAAACACTTGGTTTTCGTAATTTAGTACATACAAACCATTATTCAAATGTGCCATACCATAACATACATTTTTCTTATAAAAGAGACAACCCTTATTTCCAAACATGAAAATAAATCCATCCATATCCAAACAAGATACATAAATTATGTTCTTGGTAACCCTAGGCACAAAATAACAGTTTTGTAAAACCAAAATCTTGCCAGTTGGCAATGAGAGGTGATAATCGCCTATAGCCAACGCAGCCAGCCTTGTGCCATTGGCAGCTCGAAGATCCACCTATCCTCTATCGATCATTCTATATCTACTTGGTTCCTGTATTTGAATACAGATGTGAGCCCCACAAGCACTATCTAACACCCAATTTGTAGAAATAGAAAGATTGCACTCGATAATGAACACACCTTTAGCATCCCCACACTTCTGGGTGCAGTTCCTCTCCCAGTGGCCATGCTTGCCACATGAAAAACACAGCGCCTCATGTTCCTTGCCCTGCCTCTGGATCTTCTCCTTCATGGAGGGACAGTGCTCGGGGGCTTCAGACCATTTATATGTCTTTTCCCCCTTTGCTTTGTCCCTCCTTTTCTTGTTCACCATAAAGGCTGTGGGTTTGTCACGCCCCATGTTCTTGTCAACCTGGAGAATCAAGGTCAGAAGCTCTGACAAACTCTTCTCATTGCCACTCATGTTATAGATGACAATGAAGCTAGAGAAGGTCTTGGGCAGTGATGATAGGATGAGATTTGTACGCAACTTATCTGGAAATTTAATCCCTAAGATGTCCAGGCATTCAATGTAGCCAATAATCTTGACTACATGAGGCACATCTGGCGTAGACTCTCCAAGCTTCGTGGTAAACAAAGCATTGGAGATCTCATACATCTCCTATCTCGCCTTCTCTTGGTAGAGATCTTTAAGGTGAGACATCATGCTATACGCGTCCATGTTTTCATGTTGCTTCATGAACTCATTAGACATGGCCGATAGCATGAAACACTGGACATCTATGGCATCATCCATGTGTTTCATGTAGAGAGATAATTCCTCATCACTAGCCTCTTTCCCTGGCGCAACTGGAATAGGCTCTTCCAGCACATATCATTTCCTTTCGTGGCGAAGGAAGACGCGTAAAAGCCTCTTCCACTCTTGGAAATTGGTGCCGGTGAGAAGGTGTTCCTTCTCGAGTATGGTTCACAACGATATGTTTGAAGTCATTTTTCTTTCCGTTTTTACAAATTAAGATGAGAAAAGGTTTTAGTACTTTATTTGAAAAATTGAGACAAATAAATAAATGAATACTTATTAGTCTCCCACTATTTTATCGAAATCCAATATCCCCCACCATTGACTTTGGAATATTCTGTTGCGTGAACATTATAGTGGCAAGGATCCATATTTCCCTTCGCATTGCCCCAATTAGGGATGGTCAGGCAACTTGAAGGGTTTTAGGTAGGCATTGCAAATAACAACTCCATTAACTCGCAGCTCCATGATCTGCCGAGTGGACTCCCCTTCATGAAATCCTTCTTGTATTTCCTCAACCTTTTCCTCTTGGTCACACCAAGTCCTGCTGTGGCAGTCAACCCTTGATGCAAACCAAGTCAAGTCAATAAAAAACCTTGAATTAGAATTCCCCGATAATTGAAAGCACCACAACTAGGGTTGGTCAAGAACATTGAACTATGGTTCGATTATAACCATGAATATGGAAGGCTATACTGACATAATAATTATTTTTAGGGATTTTATCCTTATACATAAATTTCCTTTTTATTATCTTTGATTACATTATTGTTAATATTAAGTGGTTTATACTTATGTGATTAACCATATCTACGATAATATTTACATACAAGCCGGTTTTATTTTAGTTCCATCTTGCATTCTCGTTTAATTCACTAATTGTGTGATCGTGACAACACACCCATAATAAATAAACCATGAAACTGACATAAATAAAATAAATGGTATGATCATGATCTTTTCTATTGGTTAGTTTATCTAGCGGTTGATAAACTAACCCAAGACCTTGGGGAGAAACACCTTGAACCTTTAGGGTTCGTGTTTACAGCTTTCCACCTGTCCACTTTGTATCTCCTTGGATTGGTTTCACCTTGGTTCCTGACTTGAGCCACCTCCACTAACTTGGGAGCTCCATCCATTACATATGAATTTATCTCACACTTATGTGAGGGGTAAAAGGGGTTTTTACATAAAAGAATCCTTGGGCGCGTAGGCCATACATATTAATGAGGGGATGGCTCACTGGCCAACAAATATAATTTAAATAAATAAATTAAAAGAAACCATTCACATACAAAGGTCTTGGTCTAGCCCATGATCATCCATACATGCAACGATATTTACGCATAAATAAAAATAGCACTCAATTCGTTAATCGTTTTTGTTTAAGATAAATCATGCCCAAATCAATTAATTATATTTAATTAATCAATCCTTTTATCTTAAATATTTTTTGTTCTGAATTTCCTTGAGATTCTCATCTATCATAATTTTAAACAAATAATTTCATTTTAAATTATCCTTGTACCTAACATGTACCTTGGAGGCAACCTGGTGAATTTCCATTTATTACACAGATGTTAAATTAAACACATATATATAAAACACATATCACGTGTTGTGCCTCGGCTTTATTCTTACACCATGGTACATGTCTCAAGGGTTTGTATAATATAATAATAAATTTCAATAAATATGCGTAATTTGGGTGAGTACACAGTGTGTAGTTCCGACTACATGGCGGGGTACCTTTTTTTCACCGTCCATCTGAAGTACACACCTGGGGATAGGGCGTCTTAATGTACTTCGGAAATTTTCGGAGTACATGGTGTGTACAGTGGGACACACGCAGTGTAGTTTCTGCATTACATGGTTTCCAGCCGGGAAGGCTGTGTACGGAGTACACGGCCCAACCCTAACCTAAAGGGACTACACACCGTGTTCATTGGACCACACGCCGTGTATTCTGGAAACCATGTGCCACCTATTTCTGGTCAACACACGGTGTATGAAATTCTTATAAAGAATCCAATACATGGCCTAATTTGGCGGATCAGTCAATGCATTGAACCTAGACTACATGGAGTGTACTTTAGAATACACGATGTGTATTCTGGTGTTGTACGAACAGAAACGTTTGGATCCTCCAGATGAGTTCCTCTATTTTATTTTAATCAAAATTAAAAGAAAAATTCGTTTCAGTGAGGTGAATGAGAAATGAGGGAGGAGTAACAGATCTCGATATTCAGATTTCCAGAATGATTAAACATGAATTGAAATTACTAAATTATTAAATGTGTAAATTACCAATGAAAAAATAAATAATTATAGTCAAAGATATGACCAATCTGATACCACTTTTAGGTTCCGAGCGCACCGGAAGAACGTTGGTGGGTTTACCCAACATTAATTTTAACATTAAACAACGTTCAATCTGAGATCTGTCACGATTTAAAATGTCGAATCTTTGGAATAGAACAAAGAACGAAAACGAAAAGAAGAGTCATGGAACCCTTGAGATAGGATCATCATATGTTGGTTATAATTAATTTAATTAATTCATAATAATTACCTTGATAGAATTCTTTCTTCGTTGGTGTCTCCGGTCATGATCATGTGATCCGTCATTGCATTGTAGAATCCTATTATAGGATTCATCTATCGGTGATCCACACATACTCCACATATCTATGGATGTCGCCAAAGGGATCTCTGGGTGCTAACGCGGAAGAGCCTTCGCTTGTGATGTCCGCCTTCAACCGCCTTTATCCGGTGGTGGATCTCGCTCTCTTAACTTGAAAGCGTTCTTGGTGGAAATGGGAATTCTCTCTTGGCTTGAGAGTGTTTCCAAATCTGTTGTGCACAACAATGGCTCTCCTCCTATAAGAATAATGTAATTGGGATTATAATACATAGAATAATAAAATGAATTAATTGCCCAAAAGCATTTAATCATTTCATTTAATTCTTAGTAATTCCCCATGTCTTAATAATGACAGTTGACCATCATTATTAATAGACATGCACACAACATATTACCTTTAATATCATTTAATTAAATAAACAATATTTTCTCACGAATCCCGATATACAAACTACACAGTGTGTATATAAATATACACAGTGTGTACTTTTATTTTTCATTTTATTTATTGCCTCCACCATATTTATTAGACCTTGAGTAATGGAAATTTATTTCTTAAATAAATGTAACTGCATTACTGGCTAATAAATATATATTATTTCACCCACAATATATTCTCTCGAATATCTAGTGTCTAAATAAATCCGATCTGGCATCCTTAAATAATAATTAAACCATAGTCGGGAATAATATTTATTTAACTTGTTAAATTAATATTTAACTGAGATAAATGGACACACTTAGTGTGTGACCCTCTAGGCCTCTTTCTCAGTGGAATTCATGGAGCCTGCCTAAAGTCCAAGGTTAGTGTCTAGAAACATGCCAAGGCACCCATAGAGAAAAAAGTTAACACTACAATGACGTGTAACCTCCTACGAATGATTACCGTGTAATATAATACATTTGTCTCGATATCTCTAATCAAGTGGGTTACATGCTAGTGCCATCAACCCATGTTCTCGATTATTCTTTCTTTGACTTCCTGGAATTGAACTCGCACATACCTTACTATGTACATGGATTTATTTAGGCTATATCAATTCCATCAAAGGTCCTAAGATATCTACTTCCTTTATGTAACAGCTGGGACCAATCCTTTCTCGCATTATCTATTAATGTTGTATTACTCGTGACGTACCCAATGTATCCTACCTCACTGCGAATAGTGTGTCATCACCATTTTCATCAATACATATATGTGCACAAGTTTTAATACCCATTAATAATAATCTTAAAGTCTAAGGACCAATACACACGTCCACAGATAGGAACATCCAATGACACGATGAAATGTGGATTTCCTACTGGAGGGTCTCATTATCATAATATCCTCCTGGATATTACCAAGGAAACACACAATGAGAAGGTGCCTCAATGTTTTATGAGTCCTCACCCCTAATGACCTGCATTATTTTTGTCCCTCAAATAATATCATCCGGCCATAGAACATATATTCAAGAATAGTGTTATGGAACTTCTGGGTTCTCATCATAGCAGGGATCCGCTATGAACCATTAATACAACAGCTATCCTTAGGACATTATCACATGCATTGTCATGCAGAAGAACAATCAAGATGTGATAAGGCATTTATTAATGAATAAATTACAAACTAATTGGTTCTAGGCCACCAACTCTGACATCTTGAGCATCAACTTCATCAAAGTCAATCTTGCTCCCACTATCCTTGTTGAGGGTGTGCTCCCTCTCAATAAAGACAGATTGTCTGGCGACATTCACTTTCTTTTATGAAGTTTTATATAGGTAATATCCTTTCATTTCCTTGGGATATCCTATAAAGATACACATCATGCCTCAGGGTGCTAGTTTGTTGCCTGAGGAGGCCTTAAAAAACTCCTCGCATCCCCAAACACATGTGTGTGACAAAATGGGTTTCTTTTTATTCCATAGATCAGAGAGAATTCCATTTTCTGCCTTAGTTGGTACTCTGTTTAAGGTGTATGATTCTTTTTGTAATGCATATCCCCAAAAGGATAATGAAAGATCTTCATGACTCATCATCGACCTCACCATGTCCAACAGGGTGCAGTTCCTCCTTTCACTAACACCATTCTACTGTGGTGTATAAGGAGGATTGAGCTGAGATAGAATCCCAGACTCCTGTAGAAGATCGATGAACTCTTGGTTCAGATATTCTCCACCTCGACCTGATCGAAGCTTCTTTATATTCTTACCAAGCTGATTCTCTACTTCATTATTGAATTCTTTAAATTTATCTAAGGACTCTAACTTATACCTCATTAAGTAGGCATAGACATATCTAATCAAATCATCAGTAAAATTAATGAATTAAGAATTTCCACCACTAGCTTCTACTAGAAATGGTCCATAGAAAGCCATGTGTACGAATCCTAGAAGAAATGTGGCCCTTTCACCCTGTCAGCCAAAAGGAGGCTTGGTCATTTTTCCTTGTAAACAAGCATGATATCTATCAACTGGTTTTAGCTTAGTAGAGTCTAAATAGCCATCTTGGAAGAGCTTTGTGAAGCGCTTCTCATTTACATGACATAGACGGTGATGCCACAACTGGGGTATGTATGAGTCAAGTCAGTTTGTTTTGTTATCATTTTACAATAGTTCATTTTCGTAATTTAATATATACAAAGCATTATTTAAATTTTCCATACCATAACATAAATTGTTCTGATAAAAGAGACAAACCTTATTCTAAAATTTGAAAAAAATCCACCCATATCCAAAAAAGATACAGAAATTCTTTTCTTGGTAACACTAGGCACATAATAACTGTTATGTAAAACCAAAATCATCCCAGTCGACAGTGGGAGGTGGTAATCGCCAATAGACAACACAGCCAGCCTTGCGCCGTTGGGATCTCGAAGATCCACCTCTCATCTGGCAATATTTCTAAATCTACATGGTTCCTACATTTGAATATAGATTTGAGCCCTAGAAGCTGTATCTAATACCTAATGTGTAGAAATAGAAAGATTACACTCGATAAAAATTCACCTTTAGCATCCCCACGCTTCTGGGTGAAGTTCCTCTTCCAGTGGCCCTGCTTGACACATGCAAAACACACCGCCTACTGTTCCTTGCCATGTCTCTGGATCTTCCCCATCATGGATGGACGATGCTCAGGGGCATCAGACCGTTTATAAGCCTTTAGCCCCTTTTCCCTATACTTCCTTTTCTTTTTCACCATAAGGAATGCGGGTTTGTCACACCCAATGTCCTTGTCTACCTATAAAATCATGTTCAGAAGCTCCAATAGACTCTTCTCATTTCTGACCATGTTATAATTGACAATAAAGCTAGAGAAGGTCATCGGAAGTGATGATAGGATGAGATCTGTACACAACTCATCCGAAAATTTAATCCATAATATGTCCATGCATTCAATATAGCCAATAAGATTGACTACATGAGGCCCAGCTGGCACAGACTCTCTAATATTAGATGTAAAAAAAGCATTGGAGATCTCATACCTATCCTGTCTTGTCTTCTCTTGGTAGAGATCCTTAAGGTGAGACATCATGCTATACACATCCATGTTTTCATGTTGCTTCAAGATCTCATTGGACATGGCCAATAGCATGAAACACAGGACATATGTGGCATCATACATGTGTTTCATATAGAGAGATAATTCCTTATCACTGGAATCTTTCCCAGGCACAATTTTAATAGGCTCTTCCAGCACATACAATTTCCTTTCATGGCGAAGGATGATGCATAAATGCCTCTGCCACTCTTGGAAATTGGTGCTGGTGAGAAGGTTTTCCTTATCGAGTATGATTCTCAATTATATGGTTGAATACATTTTATTGTTTTTTCTAAAATTAAGATAATCAAAGGTTTAGTACTTTATTACAAAAACCGATACAAATAAATAAATTAATACTTATTAGTCTCCCACTATTTTATCAAAATCTAATAGCCCTAACAATTGACTTGGGAATATTTTGTTGCCTGAATATTCTAGTGTCAAGGATCCTTATTTCCTTTCACATTACCCCAACTAGGGTTGGTCAAGAAACATTATGGGTTTTAGGTAGGCATTCCAAATCCCAAATGCATTAACTCACAGCTCCTTGGTCGACTGAGTGGACTCCACAATCCTGAAATCCGTTTATTTTGGATTTACTCAACCTTTGCCTCTTGGTCACACCAAGTCCGGCAGCGGTACTCAACCCTTGATGTGAAGCAAGTCAAGTCAACCCAAAACCTCAAATTAGAATTCCCTAATAATTGAAGGCACCCCAACTAGGGTTGGTTAAGCACTTTGAACTATGGTTCGATTCTAACCAAGATTATGGAAGGCTATACAGACTTAATATTTCTTTTGAGGGATTTTATCCTTATTCATAAATTTCCAATTTATTACCTTTTATTACATTCTTGTTAATATTAAGTGGGATATACTTATGTGATTAACCATGTATTAGATAATATTTACGTATAAGCCGGTTTTATTTTAGTTCCATCATGCATGCTCATTTAATTCATTAATTTTGTGATCGTGACAACACACCCACAATAAATAAATCATGAAACTGACAAAAATAAAATAAATGGTATGATCACTAGCTTCTTCTATTTTTTAGTTTATCTAGCGGTTGATAAACTAACCCAAGACCTATGGGAGAAACACCTTGAACCTTTTGGGTTTGTGTTTATAGCTTTCCACCTGTCCACCTTTGTATCTCCATGGATTGGTTTCACCTTGGATCCTGACATGAGCTGCCTCCCCTAGCTTGGGAGCTCCATCCATTACATATGCATTTTTCTCACACACAGGTGAGGGGTAAAAATGGTTTTTTACAAAAAATAATCCTTGGGAACGCAGGCCCTACATATTAATGAGGAGATGAATCACATGCCAAAAAATTTAATTTAAATAAATAAATTAAAAGAAACCATTTGCATATAAAGTTCTCAGTCGAGCTCATGATCATTCATACATGCAACGATATTTACGCATAAATAATACTAGAATTTAATTCTTTAATCATTCTTTCTTAAGATAAATCACACTCGAATTAATTAATTATCTTTTAATTAATAAATCCTTTTATCTTAAATCCTTTTATGAATTTTCTTGAGATTCTAATCAATCATAATTTTAAAAAAATAAATTCATTTAAAATTATCCTTGTACATAACTTGTACCTTGGAGGCAACCCGGTGAATACCCATTTATTATGTAGATTTTAAATTAAACACATATATATAAAACACCTATCACGTGTTGTGCCTTAGCTTTACGCCTGCATTATGGTACACGTCTTAAGGGTTTATAAAATATAATAATAAATTTTAATAAATTTGTATAATTTTGGTGAGTACACGGCAAGTAGTTCCGACTACACAGCGTGTACTTTTCTTCACTGTCCATCCGAAGTACTTTCCTGGGGACATGGCGTGTTAAGGTACTTTAAACATTTTCGGAGTACACGACGTGTACAGTGGGACACACGACGTGTTGTTTCCACGTTACACGGTTTCCAGCTGGGCAAGCCGTGTACGGGGTACACGGTCCAACCCTAACTCGAAAGGACTACACATTGTGTTCATTTGGACCACACAATGTGTAATCCAGAAACCATGTGCCACCTGTTCCTGGTCAACACACGGTGTTATAAATGACTTAGATTGGATCAATACACAGCCTGATTTGGGAGACCAGTCCGATTCATGAACCTAGAATACACGGCGTGTAATTCCAAATACATGACGTGTATTCTGGTGTTGTACGACCAGAAATGTTTGGCTCCTCCAGATGAGTTCTTCTATTTTATTTAAATCCAAATTAAATGAAAAGTACATATCTGTGAGGTGAACGAGAAATGAGGGAGGAGGAACAGATCTCGAGATTCATATTTCCAGAATGATTATACTTTAATTGAAACAACTAAATTATTAAATGCTTAAAAAATAAATGGAAAACTAAATAATTATATTCAACAATATGACTATTTTGATACCACTTGTAGGTTCCGGGCGCAGTGGAAGCGTGTTGGTGGGTTTGACCAACTTTAATTTTAACATTAAAAAACATTAAATCCGAGATCTATCCCGATGTAAAACGCTGAATCTTTGGAATAGAACGAGGAATGAAAACATTTAGAGGGAATCCTATAACCATAGATATAGGATCATCATATGTTAGTTATAATTAATTTAATGAATTCACAAGAATTACCTTGGTGTAATTCTTTCTTCGTTGATGTCTCCAGTCATGATCTTGTGATCTGTCATTGCATTGTAGATTCCAAGTATAGTATTCCTCTAGTGGTGATCCATAAGTGTGCCACGTATCTCCAGGTGTCGCCGAAGGGATCTCCGGGTGCTAGCATAGAAGAAACTTTGCTTTCGATGTCCGCCTTCGATCGTCTTGGTCTCTTGGTGTCGAGAGCATCCATGGAGGAAATATTTCTTTCGGCATTGAAAGAATTCTCCAGAATTTTTGTGCACAACAATTTTCTTGTGGAAAAGTGTTGGGGTTGTGAGGATATTTATAAACGGGTTAGTGGTTATAGATTTATGAAAATAAATAAACGTGTTACACTTTTTATTTATTTCATTAACTCTGATTGAAAACCCGCATGTCGAATGATTAATTCCTTGTCATTCACCAATACTGATTATAATAAATACCATAATAATTATATTATTTCCTCAAAATCCCAACTTGAAAAACCACACACCATGTAATCATTAATACACGATGTGTACTTGTTTTCCTTAAAACTACATGAAATGTACTTTTATTATCCAATTTTCTTTATTTCCTCCACCACATTTATTAGACGTTGAGTAATTTCTATTTATTTCTAAAATAAATATAACTACATCACTTGTTAGTAAGTATTATTTCTTCCACAATATATTCTCTCGAATAACAAGTGTAGAAATAAATTCAATCAGACATCCTTTAATAAATATTAAACCACAGTCATGAATATTATTTATTTAACTTGTTAAATTAATATTTTACTGAGATACATGGACACACTTAGTGTGTGACCCTCTTGGCCTCTTTCTCAATGGCATTAGGCAGATCCTACCTAAATTCTAAGGATTGCATTTTGTAACATGCCAAGGCACCCTTAGAGAAAGAAGTTAACGCCACAATGACGAGTCACCTCATACAAACACTTATCATGTAATATAATCCATTTTCCTGGATATCTATAATCATGCTGGTTGCATACTAGTGCCATCAACCATGTGCTCGATTATTCTTTCTTTGACTTTACAGAATTGAACTCACCCATACTTTACCATGGCCATTGATTTATTTAGGCTATATCAATTCCATCAAAGGTCCTGATATATCTACATTTGTTATGGAATAGAAGGGACAAATCCTTTCTCACATTTTCTATTAATGTAGTATTACTCGTGACACACCCAGTGTATCATACCTCACTGCGAACAGTGTGTCATCATAGTTTTCGTCAATACATCTAAGTGCAAGAGTTGTAATACCCATTAATAATAATCTTAAAGTCTAAGGACCAGTACACATGTCTGCAAATAGGAACATCCAATGACACTATGAAATATGGATTTTCTACTGGCGGGTCTTGTTCTTGTAATATCCTCCTGGATATTTCCAAGGGCGCACACCATGAGATGGTGCCTCAAAGGTTTATGAGTCCTCATCCCTAATTACCTCTATTATTTTTTTCCCTCAAATTATATCATCTGTCTATAGAACATATATTCAAGGACAGTGTTATGGCACTTCTGGGTTCTCATCATAGCAGGGATCCGCTATGACCCTTTAATGCAATAGCTATACTTTGGACATTATCACATGAATTGTCACGCAGAAGAACAATCAATATGTGATAAGGCCTTTATTAATGAATAAATTAAAAGTAGTTGGTTCTAGGCCACCAACTCCAACACTTATATCATTATGCAAATATTATTATCAAATTATCATCATTTCTCCCATATTTACCTTTACTTAGTATCTGAGATAAACATTTTCTATATTTAATTTCCCCTTGTTATAAATTATGATATGTTTTAATGGGTATTAGGGATAGTTAATTTAGTACGATATAATACATATGTTATATGAAATAGTTTTTTATGTGGAGATGTGTATAAAGAAACTATACATATATGATTATTTTATGGACCCTTATGTTGCGTAATGAATACACATATATTATTATAAGGAATCTATATATGAATATTCTGGGTCACCATATTTGGTATCGAAGAAAGGCTTAGTTGAACATTGGGTATATAGATGAGAAACCATTAGTGGGATATATATGGATAAGTCTATGTATATGATAAAATCCAAATGTTATGGTAATGATCGTGAATGGAACTGTTTAAAATAAAGGATTCTTAAAGCTTTTAGGATTTATTCATCTAATAAATGATATTTCATGATTATTTGTTTTACCACTATGATTATTATTTATCGCATTGCGTTATTTAGTTTTAGTAAATGGTGGGATCCTATTGGAATCACGTTAATCATTAATGTGATGGAAAATTAAATTATTTTCATCATGACAAACTAATTTATATAAGATAATGAATATGAGATTTTGTGATTATATCTAATTATCATTCTCCGTATATTATTATCAATTTCAAATTTTGTTATATAACTGACAGATATAATAAAATAATATGGGGTTTCATAAAATCTATGGGGGAAAAAGGACTCAATATCAAAAATTTATATATTATTTAATAAAGCACTCAATTTAATGTCTTATAAGAGAAATAGGACATTTTGATTCACAAAACGTAAATTATTAGTGGGAAAAATGAAAATATTTATTAAAAAAATTGATTTTACTTCTGATTTCACTAAGGTATCATTGTCATTGGAATGATTTACATATAAAAAATATGAGAAATCAAAAAATTGATTTATGATGGGGGTATTCATTTAAATATAACTAGAAAAGTTTAATGAGTAATGGTTTTACTGATAATGAGAAAGTATCCTTTATTTATGTAGTAATTAAATAGGCTATTTCAACAGCATATCATTAGTTATAAGTGTGAAGAAAGATTAAACTGATATTTATAAATTTTAACACATGATTCGTTATTCATTTTGTATGAGAGATGAATTGTGCAATAATATAATGAATCATGTTGAATGGTTGAGGAACAATGTTGGATGATTTTCGTTTTTATGTATTTGGAGAAAATAATTATATTGTATAAGTGCTATATGAATTCTGTTTGTGTTTTGAAAATCCTGAAACAACTATGATTTTTTTGGATGAATTATTTGTTTAATGAGTTTAAATTATATTTTGAAGGGTAATAATAACAAATAAAATAGAATAAGTGGTATCCTAATATTTTACAGAAAACATGGTTTTTGGAATATATAGACGTAAATATGTGTATGATTATGAGTTAATGTAATATCCCAGGTAAATAAATATTATTACATTTTAATGTTTATCAATATTTGTTAATAAAATGTTAATAATAATTTAAATGGAACGCTTTTCTCGATGGATTACCCGATACGCAACAACGAGTTCCTTTGAAATCTTACGTTGCACTCTAATAATAAAATAATTTTATTTTAAATGGTGGTTAACACCTAGTCATTGTAATGACAGGAATGAATAGAACTAACTACAAAATGATTATATATTTTTGTCAAATTTTTTTACTTTTTACAATAAATGTTAGAGGATTAAAAATGCGAATGAATCCAATTTTAAGCGTATACATTCTAATATTCTTTAAAAAGTCGATTAACCGCCTTTTGATGGCGAACCTCTTTTAAATCCACTTTTTTACAATTTTATGTGTTATATTTGACAAATAAAATTCTTCTTTAGAATCAGGAGATCAAAATTTAATTTGTATAAATTTTTGGTATTTTTCCGATAAAGTTCATTTTTTAATGAATAGTGAAAAATGATGTATTTTAATTCAAAACCACTTTTTAATCTAATTTATTTATTTGATTAGATTATCTTTTGAATCTGTTTTAAATTGAAATTAGAATATATTTTTACCATTTAATCCAATAGTGTTCATTAGAATTAATTTCACTTTGAAATTGGACTTAAACTAGTGTCAATCTTTTGATATATATTGTTTCATAAAAACACGCTATTTGTTTTGACAGCAGGAATTAATTATTAAATTAATTAATGCAACTTTTATGTTTTGAATTTTTTAAAATAGACATCATTTTTGAATTCAGTGTATCAAATATAGCGTAGGGTGAATTTTTGGTATTTTTATGAAAAACTTCAATTTTTGATGAATATTGAAACCACTAAGTGGTAGTTAAAGAAACTGATTTTACGTTTAAATGAAACTTTACCACTTCTGTGATTTTATTTTCAAAAAATCCAACACACATGGTTGTCCAATGGAAGTAAAATGTGGTTCAATGAGATTAAAATAATTTTTGGTGAATAGTAACTTTTAAGTTTAATTAATCACGATTAAAGGTAATTAGAGTGATTAAAGGTAAAAATGATACTGTAATAAAATGAAAATATCTTGACACTTGTCATAACCCTATTGTATGAGTCATGGCCGACCCAGACAACCCATGGGTCGATTTTTGGGATCCCATGGAGCCACTTGGGTAAGATAATGACATTAATGCCTTTTATTTAAAGTAAAAGTAAAAATGACACAAACATGTATTGTTTTACTAAAACAATTTTCACATGCGGTTATACAAGTCCGCATTTTGACTATAAATATTAATTGGAAATATAAAAAAATTTCCTACATCATAGTATTTTTTTATAATTTTTAGACATTAAATAAATTAAATTATTTTTGACATAATGATGATGCAGCGATTACCTCATTATTTAACGATTTAAATAAAATGAAAATATAATGTAAAATCTAAGACATAAACATGTCAAGAACCTATTGTATGGGTGGATTAAGAACCCTTATCATATTATCCTCGAAATATATCAATGTGGGATAATTAAAATCCGAAACGCATTTGAAAATAATGTAACCTTTTTTGACATTCCAAGAGTGCCCCTCCTCTCCTTTTATAAAAGGCCCCCACCACTACCTCCTTACACACACATATCAAGCCTTTGGCTCGGCCAACCCCTACCCATTTCATCTCTCCACATACATCTCTTCATCATTGCGGCCTCACCTTTGGTCATAATCCTTTCCAAGGAAGCCTTTGAGCTCAAATCAAAAAGAGTTACCCGATTCAAAGGTAATGTCTTCACATCTGTTCTTTTGTTTTATTTTGCTTCTCCAACCCGCTAAACTCTTTTTATTCCATTATTTTTTAACAAAACTAGTATCTTAAATATACTATGATGTTGTTATGTGAAGTATTTGAGCTACACTTACACACACATTCGTCTAATGGTTTACGAACATACTGTTTCTGTGGATGGCAAATTTCTACCTCACGAAACAATGATTGTTCAATCTTCTCTTAACACCTTTCATAGTGGACATTATGATGTCACTATATTTTATATATGATATATATTGTATTTATTTTTTCTATATGCTTCTGATTATTATATTTAAAACATTCCTTTATGCTTTTCTTGTTGTGCAAATGCGATAATTTTATACGAGGAAGTGTGGACTACCACCCCCTCAATTGATGTGACTCATTCATGCAATACATGGAATGTAAATAGAATTAAATTAATGAAAATATGTGACCTATATAACATATATATTATACTGTAATTATAATATACTTATCCCTCAATTATTTTTAATTCCATTAATATGAAAAAGAAATGAAAGTAGTGTTCATGCGTACGTACGGTCTACCGTCTCCATGAACGGTGAATTTCATTTCTTTTTATCTCCAACTGTTATGGAATAGTATAAAATGAATATATACAAGATATATATGATATTAAAATCATTAATACTATTCTGGAGATGATTCACTTATAACTACATGGACAATCACTTTCAAACAAGTGCATTTTTGACTCATGTACCAAACATCGACAAAAACGTCTGATATGAGCTCAAATTATTAACCAATTATTATAACATTATAATATGTGATATGAACTGAATAATAATATTTAAAGGATGACCTTAATAAATTATAAATTAACCAAAGTTTATTATTCAGGAATATATAAATAAACGAACAAGACAAGTCGGACTTGAGGTAAGGGATCCGACCTCTCTCTTTCTTTTCAAGTACCATCTTTTATAGCATTTCATTTATTCTCCATGTTCTTATATTGGATGAATTTATTTTATATTATCCATGCTGTAATTTTTATTTTTATATGATGATATACCCCCTCTTACTCTCATCATTTGTTTTGAATTTTTAAGTCGCACCGTTAGGCTGCCGAATTTTCGTAAGGGAACCCACCCCTCTTTCTTTTTAAGTACACTATTTTATGTCATTCCTTTTAAGATCATATTTTTTTTATGATTGGGATGTTCTTTTATAATACACTTACTGTAATTTTTATGTTCATAAGATTAGAGACCGTATTTTCTCTCATTAATCCATTTTGGATGTTCTGATTGGCGCTGTTAGGCTGCCGAATTTTCGTAAGAGATCCAACCACTCTCTTTCTTTTTAAGTACTCTCCTTTATGTCACTTCTTTTAAGATCCTCCTTTTTATGTTGGGGGATGTTATTTAATATTCCTATTTCTGTAAATTTTATGTCAATATGATGAGAGATACTATTTTATCTCATCAATCCATTTTTGGAAGTTTTATGTGGCGCTGTTAGGCTGCCGAGTTTTCGTGAGGGGTTTTTTCATCTCACTTTTATTCCAGTGAGATTTATGATACATTTTCCACCATTTCCTTTGAGTGTTATATGTACTTCCCATTATTATACTCTTTTTGTAATATAAATTCATTTATGGGTATTTACATCAATTTTTTATTGTCCTTCATTCATGGGGTGTATGTTTCAAAAGATACCCATGTCGGTAAGGGAACTTTTCACCCTCCTCTTTTTAGAAGACATATTTTGTTAGTTCTTTTAATTTACATATATTAATGATGGGATATGTTTTCTATATCTTTATTTATGAAAATTTTATGTCCATGTGATGAGATACCCATTTAATCTCTTATCAACTCATTTTCTGAAGTTGGAAGTGACACAGTTAGGCTGTCGAATTTTTACCTAGGGAACTTCTTAGCCCAATTTCGATTTCTTTGGGTTCAACTTGTAGTTATGGAATATGTCATCCTTTGAAAATGTGTGAATGAACTTTGATTTTTTTACACTTAATATCCACTTATATTGGTTGTATTTATATTTGTCACACATAAATATGAGATTGATTTATCCTAAATTTATGGATACCTTCTTTATAAGGGATTTCATCTCATTTTACATATCTATTGAGACTACATTGTTGTTATGCACCAATTCACTCTTATATAGTGTATATACTGTCCTTTGGAATATTATATCATGAATCCATTTATTCTCATGATATTATTATGTAATGATTAAATATTATTCTTCAATTATTGTATTCAGGTGTCTCTCATTTTGTTAAAAACCTTTTAACTAAAATATCATTTTAAATGTTTTTATGATTTATACTTAAAAATATTTCCCATTAATATCCATGTTTTCAAAATGGTTTTTAGGATTTATTTATATGGATATTAATGGATTAAAATGTTAAATGCTTCAAAGTGGTATGGGACACTTTGATTCAAAAATCTATTTATTAAATGTTTTAAATGGTTTTAAAAATGGTTTTTAGAATGGATTCATTATTTCAATATCTTAAAATGATATATTGTTATTATAATGTGGTAATGTTATCATTACATTGGGCTTAAGTCATGTTCTATGATTATGTTATGGTTCATGGGCATTTTTTATGAATACGGGTGGTTCCGTGATAAACTAAGGGCGAGTAAGCCCGATATAGCTCTCCAATGCATTGGGTAACGCGAAGGAGTTAAATGTTAAGGTTTCTCCGAAGATATTTTAGGGAATATACTGTGATGGGTATTCCAAACATAACCAAGAGGGTTAATCCCTATGTAAGAATGTTATGAATGCCTCATGTTACCTTTATGCCTTATGATTTCTATTGAGTTATGCATAAATCTTATGATTTCATGAGGTATGTTAAATTGCTTATATTTTATGAGTAAAGTACGGTTTCATTGATTCTTATGTTTACATGGACTGATGTTTTCTATCCGTACTGTTATAACCCTTACTGAGATTTTTATGCTCATCCCAAGTTTTTGAAACGTTTTCACAGGACATAATGTTGGATAGGGTCAATGATGGGATTAAGGAAATGTCAAGATGTCTAAAACAAGGAACTAGACATAACTCTTTTGTTCAATAGCTTTTATTTTGTGAAAAAGATGGAAGCTGTGTAGATGTGTCTACTTTCTAATCTTTGAGATGTAATAGTTATGACCTAATTCTCTAAAACTCTAAACCTGAAAAGATCCTCAATGATAATTATTCAACGTAATTGAATATTAAGTAATGTTATAAGGTCAGGGTCTTATAGTTGGTATCAGAGGACGGTTTAGATAACTTTAGAGGTTAGGGTATTCTCTAAGAATAAGTGACATTGCCATAATGGTTAGGATTTCAGAAAGAGTCCTAGTTTTATATAAAGTTAATGAGTAAGTATATCTTAGTGTTTATCTTTATCATTAGTACATGATGGTTTTGTTGATATACTCACCCTGATATTTCTATTTTTAGTAAATGGGTGGATCTAGGAGGCACCAAAGTGACAATGGGTTTGAAGGAAACTGTGGTGGTTCTCTGATTAAGAGACTGGATGAAATGGGGGATTCAATGAGGTATCTTGTAGTTGTTCTAAACCAACTATCAAGGAGTCATGATCAACCACTGGAACCTTGGTGAGTTCTATAATGCATCATGTATGAGATGACCAACTCGATGTGGAATTTCAGCTAATAATTATAATGGTAACCATTAGGGTTTATATGATACTTACTTTTGAGGTAATTATGGGTTACTATGTGTTATGATGGAATATGAATGGCATGAGATAATCTTGAGGTTAAATTATATTATGGTTATTTTTAGAGATTTTATTGTTTTTTGGGGAATGTTATAAGAATTATATAGTTCAAAAAAAGATAACACGCAGACCGTGTGACAACCCGTCGCGTCAAAAAAAGCTGTGAGAATCAAACCCACAACCAAAGTGAAACTGGTATTTATCGCCTACAACTGGACTACGTGAAGCCCCTGGTTAGTTTGACTAAATCTTTTTAGTTACATGATTTTAGGAATAAAGATTAAGTTTATTTTGGGTTATCTATGGAAATTATTAACTTATCATGGAGGATATGTGATTAGGTTAATTACTTTTCAATTTGAGACTTTAAGATAAACAATGTTATTTGGAGATAAATTTTAATTTTAACTTGGAAGACTATGTGATTAAATCCTTCAAATATTTGGGTTTCAATCTTATTTTGGTTTACATTGAATAATTTTATGGAAAAATTGTTTATTGAATGGTCTTTGTTGAACTTTGTGTATTGTTTGACAAATTTTGGAGATTAAGAATAGATTTTTTTATAAAGGATTATCCTTTTAGGGTATTATCTGATCTCATACTAACCTTTTTGGTTTTAGTTTTGGTTAAGGTCTAAAGACATGGGAAATATATAGTTCTCTTTTTTTATTAGGTGATTCTCTAGAAGTTTATTATTGCTCTCTTAATGTAAACAAGTCATCCTAAATACTCATCTTTTGGAGAAAATATGAGTTTGTGTAAGAAATCTAGTAAAAGTTGAAAGTCAACATGAAAAATAAGTATGTTTCCTTATGTTTTAGTTTAGCTCCAAAATAAATTCCTCAATGAAAAGTAACAAAAAAAAATGTTGTCCGTTAACTTTTCCTACTGGGGAATCCAATACCGTTTAACCCATCACATGTTTGTGATTTTCTTATGGTTAACTTTCTCCTAGACATGTTTACTATCACTCTCCATCAGAACATGACCCTTTGTTTTTTCCTCCATATCCATATTTTCATACTTGGAATCCTAGTATGGTTTAACTCAGGTGACCTTTGTACTTCTCTCCCAATCTTTTTAAGTGATAGTTTTACTGACTCTTGTTCCGATGTGGGACATTTAATGGAGTTTCCAAGCCCAATTTTAAAATTACGAGGAGGCAATTCCCAAAAGGGAGGAAGGATGTAACATCCCAGGTAAATAAATAATATTACATTCTAATGTTTATAAATTTTTGTGAATAAAATGTTAATAATACTTTAAATGTAATGCTATGCTCGATGGCTTACCCGATACGCAACAATGAGTTCCATTGAAATCTTACGTTGCACTCTAATTATAAAATAATTTTATTTTAAACGGTGGTTAACACATAGTCGTTGTAATGACAGGAATGAATAAAACTAACTAAAAAATGGTTATATATTGTTTTTCAAATTTTTTAACTTTTTACAATAAATGTTAGAGGATTAAAAATGCGAATGAATCCAATTTTAAACGTAAACATTCTAATATTCTTTAAAAGGTCGATTAACCGCCTTTTGATGGAGATCCTCTTTTAAATCCACTTTTTTGACAATTTTTTGTGTTATATTTGAAAAATAAAATTCTTCTTTATAATCTGGACATCAAAATTTACTTTTTATAAATTTTTGGTATTTTTCCGATAAAGTTCATTTTTAATGAATAGTGAAAAATGTTGTCTTTTAATTCAGAACCTCTTTTTAATATAAATTTATTTATATGATTAGATTATCTTTTGAATTTGTTTTAATGTTAAATTAGAATATATTTTTACCATTTAATCCAATAGTGGTCATTGGAATTAATTTCACTTTGAAATTGGACTTAAACTAGTGTCAATCTTTTGATATATATATTTTCATAAAAACAAGTTATTTGTTTTGACAGCGGGAATTAATTATTAAATTAAATAATGAAACTTATATGTTTTGAATTTTTTAAAATAGAAATCATATTTGAATTCGGAGTATCAAATTATATTTTAGGGTGAATTTTTGGTGTTTTTCTGAAAAACATCAATTTTTTATGAATACTGAAACCACTAAGTGGTAGTTAAAGATACTGATTTTTCATTTAAATGAAGCTTTACCACTTATGTGATTTGATTTTCAAAAAATCCGACATACATGGTTGTAATTAGTAATTAAAATGTGGTTCAATGAGATTAAAATAATTTTTGGTGAATAGTAATTTTTAAGTTTTATTAATCGCGATTAAAGGTAATTAGTGTGATTTAAGGTAAAAATGATATTTTAATAAAATGAAAATATCCTGACACTTGTAATAACCCTATTGGATCATTCATGGCCGACCAAGAAAACCCATGGGTTGATTTTTGGGACCCCATTGAGCCACTTGGGTAAGATAATGACATTAATGCCTTTTATTTAAAGTAAAAGTAAAAATGATACAAACATGTATTGTTTTACTAAAACAATTTTACATGGGGTTATACAAGTCATAATTTTGACTATAAATAGTCATTGGAAAGATAAAACGATTTCCTACATCATATTATTTGTTTTATAATTTTTAGACATTAAATAAAGTAAATTATGTATGACATAATGATGGTGCAGCGATTACCACATTATTTAACGATTTATATAAAATGAAACTATAATGTAAACTCTAAGACCTACACATGTCACGAACCTATTGGATGGGTGGATTTCAAGCCCGTATCATCTTATCCTCGAAATATATCAATGTGGGACCTTTAAAATCTGAAATGCATTTGAAAATAATGTAACCTTCTTTGACTTTCCAAGAGTGCCCCTCCTCTCCTCTTATAAAAGGCCCCCACCTCTACCTCCTTACACAAACCTCTCTAGACTTTGGATAGTCCAACCGCTTCCCATTTAATCTCTCTAAACCCTTCTATTCATCATTCAAGCCTCACATTTGGGAAGAATCCTTTCCAAGGAATCCATTGAGCTCAAATCAAAAAGAGTTACCCGATTTAATGGTAATATCTTCCCCTGTGTCCTTTTGGTTTATTTTGCTTCTCCAACCCTCTAAACTCTTTTTATACCTTTATTTTGTAACAAAAACAGTGTCTTCAATATACTAGGATGTTGTTATGTGATTTATTTGAGATACACTTAAACAAACCTTCATCTAATGGTTAAAGAACATACTGTTTCTGTGGATGGCGAATTTATGCTTCACGAAACGATGAGTGTTCAATATCCCATAAACAGCTTTCATGGTGGCCATTATGATGTCACTATATTTTATATATTATATATATGGTATTTATTTTTTCTATATGCTTCTGAATTTTATATTTAAAACATGCCTTTTATGCTTTTCATGTTGTGAAAATGCGATAATTTTATACGAGGAAGTGTGGACTACCATCCCCTCAAGTGATGTGACTAGTTCATGCAATACATGGAATGTATAAAGAATGAAATTAATGAACATATGTGACCTATATAACATATATATTATACTGTAATTATAATATACATATCCCTCAATTATTTTTAATTCTATTAATATGAAAATGAAATGTAAGTAGCGTTCATGCGTACGTACGACCTACCGTCTCCATGAACGGTGCGTTTCCTTTATTTTTATCTCCAAATGTTATGGAATAGTATAAAATATATATATAATGGATATATATGATATTTAAATCATTAATACTATTCTGGAGATGATTTACTTATAACTACATGGACAATCATTTTCAAACAAGTTCATTTTTTACTCATGTACCAAACATCGACAAAAACGTCTGATATGAGCTCACATTATTAACCAATTATTATAACATTATAATATGTGATATGAACTGAATAATAATCGTTAAAGTAGTTCCTTAAGAAATTATAAATTTACCAAAGTTTATTATTCAGGAATATAAAGAAACTAACAAGACAAGTCGGACTTGAGGTAAGGGATCTGACCTCTCGCTTTTTTTTTCAAGTACGCTCTTTTATGTCATTTCATTTATGCTCCATGTTCTTATGTTGGAGGATGTTATTTTATATTAACCATACTGTAATTTTTATTTTTATATGATGATATACCCCATATTACTCTCATTAATTCTTTTTTTAGAATTTCTAAGTGGCGCCGTTAGGCTGCCGAATTTTCGTAAGGGAACCTACCCATCTCTTTTTTTTAAGTACACTCTTTTATGTCATTACTTTTAAGATCGTCTTTCTTATGATTGGGATGTTCTTTTATATTAAACTTATTGTACTTGTTATTTTCATATGATGAGAGACCCTATTTTCTCTCATCAATCCATTTTGGAAGTGTTGATTGGCGCCGTTAGGCTGTCGAATTTTCGTAAGAGATCCAACCTCTCTCTTTCTTTTTAAGTACCATCCTTTTTGTCACTTCTTTTAATCTCCTATTTGTTATGTTGGGGGATGTTATTTTATATTCCTCTTTCAATAAATTTTATGTTAATATGATGAGAGACCCTATTTGATCTCATCAATCAATTTTTGGACTTTTTAAGTGGAACCGTTAGGCTGCCGAGTTTTCTTAAGGGATTTTTTCATCTCACATTTATTACCGTGAGATTTATGATACATTTTCCACCATTTCCTTTGAGTGGTATATGTAATGCCTATTATTCTACTATTTGTGTAATATAATTTCGTTTATGGGTATTTACATCAATGTTGTATTTTCCTTCTTTCATGGGGTGTATGTTTCGAAAGATACCCAAGTCGGTAAGGGAACTTTTCACCCTCCTCTTTTTAGAAGACTTATTTCATTGGGTATTTTAATTTACATATTTTAATGTTGGGATATGTTCTTATATATCCTTATTGATGTAAATTTTATTTTCAAGTGATGAGATATCCTTTTAATCTCTTATCAACTACTTTTCTAAAGTTGGATGTGACGCCGTTAGGCTGTTGAATTTTTACCAAGGGAACTTCTTAACCCAATTTCGATTTCTTTGGGTTCAACTTGTAGTTAATGAATATGTCATCCTTTTAATATGTGTGAATTACCTTTGATTTTTTTACACTTAATATCCACTTATATTGTGTGTATTTATATTTGTCACACATAATTATGAGATTGATTTATCCTAAATTCAAGGAACCTTCTTTAAAAGGGATTTCATCTCATTTTACATTTCGATTGAGACTTCATTGTTGTTTTGCACCAATTCACTCTTATATGGTGTATATACTGTCCATTAGAATATTATATCCTGAATCCATTTATTCTCATGATATTATTATGTTATGATTAAATATTATTCCTCAATTATTTTATTCAGGTGTCATCATTTTGTTAAAAACCCTTTAACTAAAATATTGTTTTAAATGTTTTAATGATTTATACTTAAAAATATTTATCATTAATATCCATGTTTTAAAAATTCTTTTAAGGATTTATTTATATGTATATTAATGGTTTAAAATGTTAAATGATTCAATGTGGTACGGGACACTTTGATTCAAAAATCTCTTTATTTAATGTTTTAAATGGTTTTGAAAATGGTTTTTAGAATGGATTCATTATTTCAATATCTTAAAATGTTATATTGTTATTAAAATGTGGGAATGTTATCTTTCCATTGTGCTTAAGTTATGTCCTACGATTATGTTATGGTTCTTGGGAATTTCTTAAGAATACGGGTGGTTCCATGATAAACTAAGGGTGGGTGACCCTGATATAGCTCTCCAATGCATTGGGTAACGCGAAAAAGTTAAACGTTAAGGTTTCTCCGATGAGATTTTACGGAATATACTATGATGGGTATTCCAAACGTAACCAAGAGGGTTACTCCCTATGTAAGAATTTTATGAATGCCTCAGGTTACCTTTATACCTTATGATTTGTATTGAGTTATGCATAAATATTATGATTTCATGAGTTAAGTTAAATCTCATATGCTTTATGATTAAAGTATTATTTCATTGATTCTTATGTTTACATGGAATGATTTTTTCTATCCATACTGTTATAACCCTTACTGAGATTTTTATGCTCATCCAAAGTTTTTGAAATGTTTTCATAGGACATAATGTTGGATAGGTTCAAGGATGGGATCAAGGAAATGTCAGGTTGTCTAAAACAATGAACTAGACATAACTCTTTTGGTCAATAGTTTTTATTTTGTGGAAAAGATGGAAGCTGTGTAGATGTGTCTACTTTCTAATATTTGAGATGTAATAATAATGACATAATTCTCTAAAACTCTAAACCTGAAAAGATCCTCAATGCGAATTATTCAAAGTAATTCAATATTAAGTACTATTATAAGGTCAGGGTCTTATAGTTAATAATGATTATTTTCGATAAATATATTGTTTACATTGATAGTATTATAAACCATAAAATTGATGCTGATATGATGAGAACATGATTTAGGTTATTATTTTTGAAGATTATTACATATTTGGATTTATATAATATATTTAATAGTCTATGACCATATTTGAGTAATAGTGAATTCATTAATATTTGTAAGTATATATATTTATTTGAGGTTAAATAAATTTTACAGATACCAACATTGTTCAATATGTTTATGGTTGATGATATTTTTAAAAGCATCAACACCTAATTTTAAGGGTTTAATTGATTGTATCTTGATACTCTAACGAGGTTTAAATTTCATTTGGTATTGGCACATGATTTGATTTTATGTTAATAATGGACTACTTGGTAAAGGAATATAGGAAATCATGATTTTTTAAAAGTTATTCCTTGATAAGATGATATTTTTTGAGATATTTATGGTCAGGTTAAGCACTACCTTTATGTTTTTCATTTAAATTTTATTCATGATGCTTATGTTAATTTTACGACATTACATTTTTATATAGTAATTTATCATGTTGATTAATGATATTTGGTATAAATTTCTTTGGGTTTAGGTATATATAATCGTGATATTTAACATTTTATATTAAATTAAATATTATTTTGTAATTATGGAATTAAATAATATCACGATTTAATAGAAATATTGTTAAAATTAATTTAAAATTGTAACATTATTTAATGTTGAGGTCATTTATGTAATTAAGGATTGAGATAATAGAGATGAAATACTTCATATACTGTTTTTTATTTTTGTTAATTATATTTCCATACACAAAAAATTTTATGTTTGGTCTAGTGATTAATGAAAGATAGAATATATTGATATAATTTTTAATAAATTAGAAGTTGATTTTAGTTCTTCAAGAATTAAAATATTTATCTCAAATACTCATTGCTCAAGGAAATATATTATATTAATGTGGAAATTGATTAATGGAATAAATACTAATTTAAATGTAAATATTTTTCATTAGATTTTCTGTATATTTTTTAATGGAATCTGTCAACAATGGTAAAATCATATTAAGATAAAATGGTTTTCATATAACCTTGAATTTCGATGAATTTATCGTCTTTTAATCCCATATTGATTAATTGATTTTCAATTATTAGTATTCTCCTTAAAATGTTATTTATCATGATTTATTAATCCTTATGCATTATTTTTATCTACGATATATATATTTTCACCTACCACAGATGTTCTAAGATTTGGAAACCTTATTTTTTGGTAGTCTAGAAACTTCAGTTTCACCATTTTAAGGGGAAACTTTTATTAACCCGTTTTACAATGTGGGCTTTTAATAATGGATTATTCAAATAAAAAACCATTAATTACCATGAAAAAGAAAAAATATTGATTATTTAATTTATTAATGGAATGAAATAATGTATCACACCAATATTTTAGAAAATATTTCTCTTTAATTAATTCCAGTTTTTCAAAAATGTGTTATACAATAAATTGTGAGTTTAAATAAACTGTGATATACTATTAAAATATTTTTAGTTATGGTATTTATTTGTATTCAATATAATTGGATGTTTTGAAATGAATTTTATAATTAAAAATATACATATATATTTTATAGATAATATTAATCTATTGATACGTTCATAGTCATTAACAACTCAATTTTTTGTAAAGTAATTATTTTAGTCAATAAAAATGATTATTTAAAAAATATTTTAAATTATTTTTGTGAGAAAATATTATAATTAACGACTAAAAAATTTAGAAATCTTATTTTTTAAGTGAAAATAATTATTTATAATATATAATAAAAGTACCCTAGAACGAATTATTTAGAATTTTTTGAAAATAACAATTTTTAAGTGAATGATGAAGAATGTGAATTTTAATTTAAAATTAATTTTTTTACTTTCAAGCATATACAAAGATCCATTATAAAATAGATTAAAAGGAAGATTATTTCTATTATGTTTTGAATAATACAAATATGTTCAATGCAATAAACGTTCGTTAAATTTTAGGATAAAATCATTTTTAAACGGAAAATCCATTTTCTTGAAGAAAAATTATTTATGCGTGCAATGTTTCTTTATATTATTAAAAACAATTATCACAGTTGTTGAATTAATATAATTAATTTAATAGATTAAATATTCAATAAATGTTTTTAAACATTTATATAATATTTTTAATGTGCACATGATAGAAATAAAAAAAATTATGATTAGAAATATTATTTTTCTAAAAGTGGGTTCCTTTGATATTTCAAAATTTTAAAAATTTAGTTTCTTGAACTTATAAATATGTAAAATAATAAAATGTATTTATATTATTATATAGAAGTTTAAAAATTAGTAAATATACTCCATTTTATTGATTCTATATGAATAATAACTACGTTAATATTTATCACCACTATAAAGGGTAAATTTGTGTAGTCTAGGACAAAACTAAATAATATGGAAATAAAAGTTTCAACCTAAATATTATTTTATGATAGTAATTTAACCCTTATCACCTTAGTCTCTAAATTGGGCTGTTTAATTAAAATGTTTCCATGAAAACTACATACATATAATTTAAAAGGAAGAAAGTAACAAAATATCATTCTCACAGTTTTAAATATCCATTACGTGGTCACATTGGAAAAAATAATAGTTATTAAAATATATTAATATATATATAATTTATAATAAATTTATATTCATGATTGATTTTTTTTATTTATAATATAATTACCTTAAATTCTTATATAAGTCTAGATCAATATTTTATTAATTAATGAAAAGGAAAAATAAATGACATTATAAATATTGAAATGGAAATATTTGGGGTAATTTTTTTCATTAATTTTATAATTTAGTATTATATATATGTGTTACTTTAATATTAAATTTGAATCATGAATTTTTAATTATATCATGTAAGTCAAAATAAATAATTAGTATAAAAATTTAAAATCATGACATTCTATCAAAAAAATATTAACAAAATAAATAATAAATAAAATAATAAAATAATCTTATATAGAGATTATATGGTACAAAATTACATAAAAATTCCATTTATGGGTCAATTTTAACATTATATATAAATATTAAATGAATTTAATACTGAGTATGATGTTATAATAGTTAAAATATAAATTGGTTAACTAGGGATTAATAAAAATCACAATGATTATGATGACTCCAATTTTTTTTTAATTCAACTAGTATATATGATTATAGCCTCATGTTATCTTATCTTGGAAAACTTGGACATTTAGAAGCATTCAGTAACAAATTTTTTGTTTTAAAATTTTAATATTTTATTAAATTTCAAAAGTTTCTCTCACATGAATTATAAAAGGACACATCCTCTTGCATGTATTTTACCTACATTGAGAATTATAGGTCAATAATACTCTTAATTTTTTTAACTCCAATAAGAAACATTTTATAGGTTTTATTCAATAATTAATTCTATCACTATATCCCTTGTGAGGTGATATAATAGAGTAATTTAATAGAGGAGGTAATCTCCTTAATCGATCAGTTTTTTTAAATTTCCATTCATCCTCATAGAAATATAGTATAATCTATATAAAACAATAATTTAATTGTCTTGGATATAATGAAATGTTTTAATAACAACCACACAACCTTAATTCACTATTTTCTATAAAATGTGGAGTGAAAATACCACTTGTGTATACATACGACTTCTTGTATCCATTGAGCGGTAAAATTAGTTTCTGAACGTAAAATATTATGGATGGGTATTAAGATGGGATTAATAGTTTAATATTTACAATATAGAATATATATAGTTATAGAATAATAATATCAACTTATCTTATTACATTTTATACCATTGGAAAATGATAACATCGATCACGTGTTCATGTGGGCTATCACATCAAAGAGGTAATGTGATTGATTCTTCATTTATATATTATTTTGGAGTTAATAGGGATATATATGGTCAGTATATAAGATATAATATTGATTATATAAAGGTATGATATTATTTCGGTTTATTTCATTTCATCTATCGAGAAATGGATGTAATGTTAATGCGTACATACAGCCTACTGTCTCTATTAATGGTGTTGTTAATTTTCCAATATCTATATTTTATGAATGTTGAAAAAAATACATAAAATGAATATTTATGATATATATATATCATTATTAAATGTATTTATATGATTCAACCAAGGTCAAAATTCATGTAAAAATACCAACAACCAAAAACAAGCATGAAAAACTATGCCAATAACAACGAGAATAGTACTTTTAACAATGAAGTGTTAAAAACCCTGGGATAAAATGTAATATGTAAACAATATACAGTATTATATATATTATTAGTGTTATATATTATGATTATATGTTTATTATATTTTATTTTTCAACATGGTTGAAGAAATTCATTCCAATGTTAAGGGATTTTGTTCTACCATGGAATTTTTTTGGGAAACATTCCTTACACACCACTTGTTTTATTTATTTGGTAAATATACATACCATAAATGTATATTAGTTTTAATATTATGAAATTTATTTTATATACATATCTATATAATTGTATTTATTTTATAGTGATTATTATTCAATAGTTACCAATGTGTTAAGTTGTCTTATGTTACAATCTCATTGTCTATTTAGATTAATTTATTAATTTGTTATACTAATGAAAAAATATAATATATCAATAATAAGTATAATTTACTTTCTTATAATGTGTATATTAATTTGAAATACAATTTTTCATTTCATTGTCGTAGCCATTTATACTCATGGCACTGAAAATATTTTTTTGCAACTTGAATTCACTTTTATCTATGGTTGAAAACCCATTTCCTTTCATATACATATTTTTTGTAAAGATTTATCGAATAAGGTTTTTACTATTTTATTATTATTTATTAATTTAGTTTTTATCTATTTTTTATGTTTCAAAAATTGTAGTAATTTTATCTTCTTCTTTATTCAAACTATATTCATTCTGATTTTTACAACAAAAGTGGAGGGGGATTTTTTTCTTAATCATAGATGGAATGAATGGATTTTCACATAGTCATGACTAATATTTTCATTAAATACACTTTTTTATGTTTATTTAGTTATTATTATATATTTTTTTATTATATTAAAATAGTTTTTAAATATAATATTTCAAATAGGGAAGGTTCTTTCCTAATTAGTGTTTTGATGATCATTTAATGGTATTTGTATTCATGAAAGACTACAACCATTGATCTCACTTATAATTTAGTAGGGATATGATATAAGGATTCCATAATTATTCTTCCACTTTATGTTTTTTTGAATATGATGACACAATTTTTATGAAACTCTTTACCTTTACATGGGTTTTGATATGATGAGATAATGAAATTTTTAGGAAACCCAATTATTTTTCGTGGCTTATAATGACCTGAACTATTATACATAAATTTTTTAATTTTTAAATAATTAATTATAAAAATATTATTATTACATGGTATTAATTTATATAAGGTTTAATATATTATTTAAGGGTTTTTGAGTAGTTATATTATATTTTAACATAAACCCCTACTCTATAAATAGTTTCTATGTTTATTTAGTAGGTTTAATTGGAAATTTAAAAACATGATTAAAAATAAATTCCTCTCTAGATTCATATTTCAATCAACATATAATAAATGATATTATCTTGGTATAATACTTTTATACTTACATAACATAATGTGATCAAGATGAACAACACAATATTTCAATTTTCCAGGTTAAAAAACATCAATACTTCGATATTGTTCTATTATTAGAGTAAAATTCCTGGAACACTGTTAGATGTCATCGACATTGGTTCCTCCTAACAAAATTTTCATAATTTGAAAATGTTTATTTATGATCAGTAACATTATCAATTATGAATCGTAAGAACATGGATTATTTATTCAGATCAAATTTTAATTAACTATAAATTTTAAATCCAAAAGATCATTTATGAGTTTTGGGATATGTTTATCAACATTTGATCAAAATAATTTGTTTGGAACTTATGTTTATGTCCTATAGTTTTGTATAATGATCAAATTATTCTAAATAACATTATATTAAAACCTAAAAAAAACTTGTACTATGCTCAGAATCTATATGTTATATCATAGTTGTCACATTTGAATATAAAATAATTTAATTTATTTCTGATCATATGTACAGAATAATCAATATTTTTTCTTTAATAGATTATTCATTCTATGATATGATGATTAGTTAAAATAATTTTAAATATTTAATATTATTTTAATAAATAATAACATATTATAGACAAGTAATCAATGAAAACTGATTATGTGTTTTATCATGAGGTTCCTTATTTTTTGTCTACTATATTGGGTCACATTGTGTGTAGATGATGTACACGTCATGTACCAAATTTCACATCACATGGACATGTCCTGGGATACTAGAAGAACAATTAATGTATTATTTATAGTGTAATTAGTGAAAACCATGTAGCTATCAATACATCCTAGAAAATAGTTTATAAAACTATGGGGAATGTTGATGGTGTGCACATTGTGTTTATACATGTTATTGTAGTGAATGTCATCATTACTGTGTGGTAAAATAAGCAGTTTTACTCCATGTGAGACTAGAATCAAAGGATATAAATGAATCATATGAAATGTTACCAAATACATATATTTAAATCATTAATCTACACCTTCAAATAACATATTGAGATAATCAGGTCATTACATAGTCATAGGGAAAACAGACCACATAATTTGTATCTCGATAGTGCACACCACATAATATAGCTGAGATAAATGATGAATACATATACATTAATCCTGTTTACATGGAAATAACAACACACAATTTGTAACTCATCAGTACATGTTTCATAATCTAGTAGAGATACATAAAGAATCCCCAAAATATTATCCCAAATACACATTAGGAGAGAAATAAGTTGTGTAGCTCTATTGTACATGTCTTTTTGTCCCCCCAAAAATCATTAAATAAAATTAAATTAAATTAAGTGATTGAATCAATAAGACAACATCAAACTATAACCACCATATGTTTTTGACTATGTTATAAATTCTTTAAATAATGTTTTATGTTATCTATTAATTTATTATATTTATATATAATTATTGTTCCTGCCATTTTATTTTCTATGAATTATTTTCCATTGTGTATTCCCAAGAGAAATTATTTTTTAATAAGATGAATTAAATTAAATTAAATTAATTAACTTATTAATATAAGTGAGTTTATCTAAATAATAAGAAATTAATTGATGTGAATTATATCCAGTAATGTTTTTTGTAATCGTTGCATGTGTATGACCAATCATGAGATTTTTCTAGAACTATGTATATATTGGTTTTATTTTATTTTATTTTATTTAAAGGGGTTTGTAATTTTTTTGTTGTTAAATTTGATATTACTTATATTAAGTCACCCATACTCCTTTTATTATGAAGGACCTACGCGTCTAAGGTAATTTATTTAATTCCACTTTACCAATCATTATGTTCCTCATACGATTTTGTATGTCAATAAAATATTTAATGAAAGGAGTTTCCCTAGGTGAAAATTGGTAGTTTCTGAAGAAATAAAGATTAATCCAATATATGGGGAAAAATAGGTAGATATGTGGAATGTTTCAACATGGGAAAATACTAGTTTAAATAGTTTTCCTCTAAAGATATTTTTTGATTTATTTTCTTATAAATTAATCAACCAAAAGATAATATAATGAATAAGTCATTAATTAATTAATTAATTAATTTTTCTCATCCAAATTATCTTTGTTATTAATGAAATTCATTTATAAAATAAATTAATGGAAGAATATTAAAAGGGATAATTTAAATAAATTCATTATGAGTTAATGTTTTATTGAGACATGGTTAATCATTGATGTAAATCATGTTTAATTTTAACTAGTATTTAAAGAATTAAATACAAAATCATTACAAATAATAAGTAAAATCATTTAGTATAATATTAAGTCAGACTATATATTCCTTTACATTATTTGTAATGAAATCAAAAGTGCTATGTTTTTACCTAACACTCATTAGGAAGAGTAATTTGTTTTAAATAGTTTTTATGAGATTTTTTGGTTGATTAAAGTATTTCACATATAGAGAACCATACATCATTAATCATAATGATACATGGAAGAATTTTATAATGAAATTATAGTAAGGGATGATGTAATGGTGTGTGTACTAATGTAATCCATGATCTTAAATCCCACAGTTTGTAAGGACCAGTCGACCTAAATACATTTTAGTAACTTTCCAGACCCCAACATGGGATTTGAGAAGGGGAATATGGATCCTTGATAATATAATTTATGAGAAAATATACATTTTTATCTAATTGTGGGGCATGGTGGGACATGATAAAATAGTTAGAGACATAAAAAAACTAAAATATATAATTTCTCAAATAGTCAATAATCATGAAAAGTACAAATGAAATACACTCTTTATTTATTAGAATGATGAAAAGATCCTCATCTATAATATGATTATGATAAATTTGTTTTTAAATCCCATCATCTTAATTCTTGTAAAATATTGGAATGTTTTCATGAATATGGTTCTTTTTGAGCCAAAAATAGAAATCTTACATTCTAGAATGCTCACTATAAGCTCCTCTTAAATGGAGGAAAAGAGATAAAATGTTTTCTATATATGATAAAAAAATTTGGCACAATGTCTATGTTTGATGTTTAATGAATATATATATATATAATGACTTACTAAAGTCACATGAAGGCAATGATTATTATAGTATTCTCAAACAACAATATGATATTTTTCAAGAGAGATATAGACCACAATACATTGAGTTTTCTAATATAATATTTCAGAGTAAAACAAGAGAAGGTGAACAAAAATAGTCTCACATGGTTAAACTCAATAGTTTCATTTATCACATATAGGTTCTATTGTTTCAATTTCATGAGGAATTTAAAATACACATCATTGGATTACCACCACATTATATATTATCTTCCATTTATTCAATTAGAAAATGAACATCATCGAGAAATATCTTCATTATCATCCCACACTACTTCATTGTATAGAATATGAGGATAAAAATGAAAATACTTCATTAGTTATGATGAAAAAAATGAATGGCCCAGGAAAGAGATCTATATCTACTTTTCCTTTACAAATCCACTCCACGAATAGAATGATCGAGGGGAAATCTAGGGATTATGAAGCTATCTATTTGACATCTTCCATGAAGGGATAGAAGAAACAAATATACCCTAGAAAAGAATAAAGGGTAATATTTAAGATCATTCTTTACAAGTTGAAAGTTATCAATTTTATAGAATTTGGGTATTATAAAAAATAATTGTTAACACAAATGTATTCAAACATAGGAACCGTATAGTTTCTAGATTATTGGTCAAGGAGTAGTACATATACAATAATCCAATAAATAAAGACATTATATCATGCTTTTTAAGAAGTGGCACCATTAATTTTATATGAGAATAATGTTGGTTATAAAAAACTGTTATTTTGTTTCACATATTACCAGAAAAATATATTTCCATATGTGAAAAATTATTCTGATAGACATATTGTGAAATTTGGGAATTTCATTAGTAATTTATAAACAAATATTTATTATGTTAAAGAAAATTAAAATAATGGCCTTCATGTGAAGTATTACATGAATAAATAAAATACATAACACAATGTAAACCCACCCCAACGTTTGATTCACTAAAAAGGTTATGCTAAAATATTATTTAACAAATTTACTCTAAGATGGATATTCAAATTCATCTACTCTAAAACATATTTTTTTATTCAATTCATTTTTACCATGTAAGATGACTAAATCCCCATTTTTTGGAAAAGGTGAAAGGGATAATGAGAATCATTAATTAGTTTGTACCAATGTGTGTAAGGCATTTCAAATTGAATTAATGGATGGGTACTCATAATTTAGCACTTATATAGATTCTTTTAATAGATATGGATAAGTCTAATTAAAGATGTATCCCATAGGATTCATTTTATAGATTTATGGAAGAAAATAATAAATTAGGGAAATTACATGGTAATAGGATTAAAAAAATCCACTCAGACCATGGCCGGGAATATCATAATATGGAATTAAATTATTATTTAAAGGAGTTTTGGATTATATATCAACTCACACCAACTTCTAGACCATAATTGAAATTATTTTTTGAGTGAATGAAATGAACATTTTTATAAATGACGAGATCAATGATGATTCAATCTATGATTTAATTATCTTTTTGGGATACTCTTTATTTATTTTAGTCAAAATAATAATATACGTGCTAATTAAAATGGTAGGAAATATTCCATAGAAATCATGGATTAGAATGGAACCTGTGTTTTCATAGTAACATTTTTGGGATTTAAAATTTTTTTCAAGGTGTCCTTATTTAAAAAAGCATACACCATGTAACTATATGTGTACCTTTAATGGATTCCCTATAGAAACAATGTGATATTACAAATATTTTCCCTTGGGAAAAAATAGTTAACTATAGAATTACAGCTCATATTCCATGAAATGTATAACACCTCTAAACTTGATAATGGGACCAATATAAGATTTTATGTTGTTCATGATCATTGTATAGAAGAGTTGGTGTATGAATTGATACTACAAAGTCCCATGGAAGATGTTTTTCAACAGACACATGTACTGTGTAGGTGTATGATAGAGGTTGATAACCCAAAAGATAATATTCTATATTAATCGAAGATGTTGAATCATTCTTAGTTGATAGTAGTTATCTTATAACCGGGATAAAAAGTGTATAACACACAAACGTTCTCTAGTGGAAGCAGTCAATGGAATCTGAAATGGATTCCATATTCTAAACTAGTATCTATATTTTGAAAGTACTTATTGTGGATGTAAATAATGTTTTTATGGTCATATTTAGGAATAAACAAGATAAGGATGGATAATTAATTAAATATAAGATATACTTAGATGAATAATTGTTAAAACAACTCCATGGATTTTTCTACAATGAATGATTTTCACTAGTTTTTATGTTGTTGTAAATCATAATTCAACTTAACATTAAATATTTCCATACCTATGAGGTTTTGAAAAATAATGAAAAATGAAATCCTTATTCGGATATTTCTGGAGGATGTCTATATGAAAAATATAAAAGTGTTTGTGACTCCAATGGCTGGAATCATGGTATGAAAATTGGAAAAAATATATTTATGTAATAAGGAATGCATATAGTACATTGAAAAATCAGTTTGATAAATCAACAATGGAATTTTATTTTATAAATAATGATGTTGATCATTGTCTCTAAAAATTTTTTAGTCTTTGTGTATTCATTCTATTAAGAGTTTCTTTCCTTGATATACTACTGATTTGAAATGAAATACCTTTCTCAAAGTCCCTTAAATACATATTGAATACAAGATAGTGTATGAATTAATTTTGTAAATCATCATATATTCTTGGGATCAAGATACCTCATGATCAATTGTAGTAGATTATCAATATATGTAAAGGTATAAATATTATTATGAAACTGACGAAATTTAATATAGAACAATGTAAGAGGTAACTGATTCTAGTGTAACATGGATATCATATTTCCATGAAAGTAATTCTCACAATCATAAGGGAAGAAAATGTATTATTATGATTTCCTATACATCAGCAATTAGATTATTCATTTATGTTATTTTCTATTCTTTTATAGTTGTTTCCTATACCTAAAATATGGTGGGAAGATATCAAGATAACCCAGGTGACCACAATTCGATTTATGTCAAGAATATCTTTATGTAACAATGGTGCATTAAGGATTTGTTTCTCATCATTGGAAGAGATGAAGAACTAATTATCAAAGGATATGACAATTATAATTTTCAATTTGATCAATAATATTAGAAATAATAGTAGTATATTTGTTCTCTCTCAATTGAGGAGTTATAGTATGAAAAATCACAATGAAAATAGTGGTCATGGATTCAATAAAAGAGTTCAATTATATTTTATCATGTAATGTATCTAAATAGAAATTTTGGATAAACAAATTCACCCCATATCATTTCATGTTTCTACAATGTAAACAACCTATTACATTTATTGTGATAATACTATAGCGGCAGTGCTTACAAAGGAGACACGGTCACAGTAGTGGATGATATGAATAATTTAGATATATCTTCTATAGAGATAGTTTTATTAGGAAGTTGGCCATAAAGAGGGAGTAATATCCATATAATACAATATAGTGGACCCCTGGACTAAATCAATTACTCATTAGACACATCATCTTCATGTAATGTATTGCAGACTGAACGATATTAAGAAATTAATCTAGATGAAGTGGGAGACTGATGAATTTGGTGTTCAAGAACCAAATGTTTCTACATTATATAACATATATATTCTCATAATTTAATATAAATAAGTCATCTTATTATATATTATTCATTTTTCTACATGAATATAAAATAATAATATCCTAGGGTATCTATCACATTAATATAGGTAATTGTTCTCCTAGAGGATATTGAGGTTATGTTATTTACTCATCATATCATTACACCATGGGAATAACTTATACTCTATCAAATAATATATAAGGGAGAATTATAATTTTTTTATTATTGTAATCTTAAACAGATTATGGTGAAGAAAACATATCTATTTCCTAGGACATATAACAATTTTGATTGACTCAAGGGAGTTAGTTTCTAAATATTTATTTTAGATAGGTGTACAATCACTTGAGTTTCTAAGTAGAAGGAATTTCAATAATTACATTCACAAGTAGGTATAGTCATTATAATTGTTTCCTTATGTCTCTAAGACCTACTAATTCACAAGTGATCCTTATGATAAAAATCAAATCATCCATTACATTTTAGAATCTTTCATCATTTTTTGGAAGATATCATTTTTTAATCTAGACAAGAATAGGATCATGATGATAATTTGAATATTTCCATTTTAATGTTGGAAGAACATCATATATTATTCAACATATTAAAATGTTAAATATACATTAAAGAACTGAAATTCATAGAGAATGTGTTTTTTTGAAATTGTTTCTCATTTATTCCTTAAAATATTCTACCAATGATGCCTTGGGATAATCCCATAAATGTGTTTGAGATAAATATTTTCTTGTGATTGGGTTGTTATTACATGTTCTATGTTTTTGAATTTTCCAATATCTCATATCTTGTGGCAGATTCAACCTGTATGTTCTGATGTTTTCTATGTGAGGTCACCGTCAGATAACATTCTATGATGTGAAAGTGAGAATGTCCTTAAATCAAGTCACGGTTATTCTTTAGTCGAGTTTTGGTTTTGATGTATACTTGAATGTCGTAAGTACATGTTTGGGTTGTTTATGATTCATGGAAGGAGAGGGATATATTATGGATCTCATCAATTACAAACTCATTATAAGAACTACCTCCTTCATGATATTTAGTTGGAGGTTGTGATGCCTAATATGAAGAGTTGGTACCACTACATGGAGTATTTTTCCAGATATTCTGACTATAAGAGTCTTATGAATATCATTACTAATAGTTTAATTAAATTTTTTTAGATACACTTGGTAGAGTTCCTCAACAGCATTTATTTGGATATTTCACGATCCCACATGAATGGAAATATATTTGTAGACACTTTGAGAAGATGATTACTGACTCAAGAAGTTAAGGGATCATTGAAATATTATTCATTGGATAGAATATTTGCTGAGATGTTATTGGATGTAGGTATACATGCCTTACATGTATTCCAAGAATATTATTAGGAAATATCTTTTAAGGATGATCAAGTATTACTTGGATAATCTGATGATGTGAAGTGTTAGTAGAATAACATGAATTTTATTGTGTGGATACCTCAAGTGAGTTTTCTAGGTATTCAAATATAGTATTTCCCTTATGAGGAAGGATGTTTTTTCGGACGAATATGATATTAGAAGTAGATGATTACATACACTAATCTAATTATAATTTGAACTATGTATCTATTGAGATGCATTCAGATCCAAAACGTTCTTACTAGTTTCAACAAATGAGGAGATTAATTTATTATATTATTTCTAGGGCTTTAAAAATAAAAGTACTATAGAGGAACATCATAGGAATACTAGTTTAATGCGAAATTTAAATATTAAAATATGAAAAAAGGATAACATAGACATGGATATTATGATTGAGATATATTATAATCCTAGTGGTAACGATGGGATATGGTTTCATATTGATCGGCTCATAAAATCAATGCATTTTACAAATTTCAAGGGTTTTAAAAGGTTTAGGATATTGGTAAATTTTATGTGTATGAGCTTTTTATAATCCATAGTGATCTATATGTTATCACTTCATATAGATAACCTCACATCACATCCGTATTTTAGAGTTTATTTTAGGTAGTGATGGGTTCTATGTTGAAGTTGAGCATTGAATATCTTCCCCATATGGATAGATAGTTTGAGTGAGCCATCATAAATGTAATATATATTCTTAGAGTGTGTTTGAAACACAAAATATTTTAAAAAATATTTTTCATTAAAAAATTTTATTTACTTTATATCTTCTGTTACATGAAACATCAAGTTCAAGAAAATGGTGATATACTATCAATTTATTATTAATTATGACACTTACAACATAGTCATAAAAATATTGTTTACAAATAAGATTAACTAATTTATGTAATGTACTTTAATATATGACTCAATATCTATGAATTGAAAAATTATTAGAAATTTAAAACTAATTTTTTGTTAACTTATTTAATTCATAAAAAATATATTTTCATCAATAAATTATTTTTCTTATATTTTTAAAAATCTAATTATATTAATTGGAGTAAATTTTATCTTTTAATTTAATAGAAATCGTTTTTTAAATGTAAAAAAGACATCATTATGAGAAACTGTATTTAGGTGCACTTTTTTTCTCTAAATAAATTAATTTTATCACAATATTTTAATGATTTAAATAAAAGTTATATATTATAAAGTAATTAATTTTTTTAAACATCATTATATTATATTTAAAATTCAGTGGAAAAGAATAAATATTGGTTTACACAAAAAAAACATCATCTATCTATAAGTATTTTTCATCACCTTTTACACACTTTTATAAAATAAATTGAAACCACTGATATATATTGAATTTTCTAAATTTTATTATACATTTTTTATTAGAAGGATCATATTTGGTAAATTGGCCCCCATTTCTTTAATATGAATAGTATCTGTTTACGAGTATATCACCACGGTAAAGTGTAAATTGAGATTATCATTGAAAAAAATGTGATAAGGCCATAATTTCTTCATCCAATATATTATTGGATTATTTGAAATTAAAATTTATCACATTAGTCTCAATGTTGACTTTTTAATGGATACATGGAGAAGAATATTACATATATATTATTTAAATCAAATAAATTTAATAAATATGACACACTTTTGGTTGTAAATATCGATTATGTGTTAAAATATTGAAAAAATAATTATGAATTAATATTAATATTTATATTTATCATTATTAAATTTTCATCAGTATATTAATTTACTTCCCATTTTTGTATTATATAATTTTCTTAATGTTTCACCCAACAAAAAAACAATATTTAACTAGATAATGGAACGGTAAAATAAATTATATTAAAAATATTAAAAGTGATATATTTTGAGTATGTTATAATGTTTCATGAAATATATAAGTGAATATACAAAATTTTTATTTCCAAAATATTCTATATTCGAATATAAAATTTTTATGTTTTTCATTAGAGTTAAATTAAATAAATATTGAAAAATTGGAAATAATTATATTTTATAAAAACATTATTGTGTTAAATCATTGAAAAATTATAAAAATCATTAAATAAAACAAGGTGGATACTATAAGGTTTTAAATTTTAATGCTTATATATTTTTTTCAATTTTCACTTTGTATATAAATATTAAATCCCATTAATTTTGTTAAACTAATTACCATAGTTTAATTTAATATGGGTAACAAAGGTTTATTCAAAATTATTCGGTAAAAAATGAGATAAAAACCTGTATAAATTATATTGTCTTGTATTATTAAAATTAATCGAAATCTCTCCATTAAATCCTTATCCTTGTGTAGGAAGTAGGAACAAGAATGAATTTATTTTAATTTTATCTCTCGATAATTTCCAAAAGTGTCCCTCACCTCAATTACAAAAGGAAATATCCCACCAAACAACTTTAAACCTCATTTAGCATTGTATCTTGACTAAATTCCATTATAATTTTGTATCTTTTCTATTAGAAATATTTTGGAGTTTTTTTATTTCCAAAAGACTGACCCTCTATCACATAAGCGGAGATCAAAAGGGGTAATCTCAAAAAAGAAGTAATCACCTTAATCGATCACATTATTTTTTGTTATTATTTAACATCCTAAAATTATATTATATTCTATATATAATATTAAATTTATAATACTCGATATTTTGAAATGTTATTATGATTTTGAAACCAACCTAATTCACTATATATCCATCAAAATTGATGTGATAATATTGCTAATTCATAAGTATAAAATTCCATTCCACGTAACGATACAAATGAGTTCTAACTACCATATTTTATCGATGGGTATTATGATGTGTGAAATGTTTATATATCATAATTATAAAACAATTATACTATTATAATTATAATATCATATAAACCACATTACCTTGAAAACCATTGGAAAATGATAACTTCGATTGTGTGTACGTCTGGATTACCACATCCACGAAACTATGTTATTTTTTCACATTTTTTTATTGTAAAAAGTATATATTTAATTAATATATATGATACAATAGTATTTATACAAATTTCACTTATTATTTACCTATCATTAATTGCATCCATTGAAAAATAGAAACAGTGTTCATGCATACGCATGACCAACTGTCTCTACTAATTGTGTAATTGAATTTTCAATATTTTTCCTTTATAAATGATTCTAAACACAAATATAATGAATATATTTGATATTTATAATATTAATATCATTAATAATATTTTAGAACAAGATAAATATATAAGGGACAAAAATATCAAACTAATATATACATGAAGAATGAAGTATATATCACCTAAAACAGTAATTTAAATTATGAAGTGTTATCAAACTAGTGGTGAATAGTTATAAGTAAATAATAAAATTTATTATATATATGTATGTATAGTAATATTATTTATTTAAAATAAATATATATTTATTATATATGAGGTTCTAATGTGGTTGAATGAAGTCATATCTATTTTAATTGGTTTCCATCAAGATTCAATTACTCATTGACATAGAGTTTATTCATCACATGTTTAACTATTGTGGTGTACATATTACACAAAAATGTATTTTATAATTATACTCATGAAACTAATTTTATATAAATATCTTATAATTTTATTTATTTCATTTTTATTATAATTTCATAATTACAAAATTGGTAAGTGGTTATATGATACAATCTTATTAAAAATCATCATTATTTTAAGAGAATTTTATATTGATTAAATATTAGTTTATATATATAAATAATGTCATGGATTTTTTAACCTAAATTAATTTCATTATAATACATTCTTTCACTTCATTTTAATCAATTTTTTGTATTCAAGAGACTAAAAATTTATTTGTAATGAAAATAGACTTCATTTATCTCTTCGGTTGAGAATTATTTTTTCTTCCATGTATATATATTCTAAAAATATTTTAATGAAGGTTTTAAATTTTAATTTATTATTTTTTAAAATAACTTATACCCATGTATTATGTTTTATGAATAATTTTTAAACGGACCCTATTTTCATTTTTCAGATGTGATAAATTGTGAATTTTATGAAAAATGAAATGATAGAATTTTATTTGAAAATATATTATATGTATTTATTTTATATACATTATGTATAATTTTTTCATTTTGTTTTCATTTAATGGTTTTCAAGGTTCTTTTACTAGAAAATGATTTTCATTATATTTTTGTAGTTTTATAAAACAATTAATATCAAAATGGAATGGTTATTTTACCCAGGAATTAATCAATTGTATTTTAATGGAATATAATTTCATCAATGAAAAAAACCATTGATTTCAGTTTTTTTCTAGGGATGTGATCCAAGGGTACAATCCGTATCCTTCCTCTATGTAGTTTAGGAATATGATAAAACAATGATTATGAAACCCATATCATTTTATAATTTTATTCTTTGATGAAATGATGAAATATTTATGAAAGTATTATATTTTCCATTGGTTATGTGGTGATGATTTTTTATAAAACAGTTTTTTTTATTGGTGATATGATTGATTATTTGTGATCATGTTCCACATATATGTATGATTTTTATTTATATATTAGTGGGACATATATCTCCCTCCAATGCATTGGGTATTGATTTATATATATTAAGATTAAAATGGATGTAATGGGGAGTGAACCCATTTTATTATTGTAATTTTTCAACAATGATAGTTTTGGGGGAGATCCTTAACAAATATTATGTTTTGAGAGTTAACTAAATAAAATATTATTTTCATGGAAATTATATTTAATAACAATGAATGTATTTTCTATTATACTGTTTATTTCCCAATTCCATGCCTTATGAAAATTTTATGACTCCATAGATAATATTATATTAGTTCTATATGATTCATTTATCGTGAACAACCCATATTTATACTATGTCCCAATATTATTCTTTTTTATATTCATGGTGTGATATTCATCGAATGAAATTGACCCAATTTCACTCATGTTCTCATACCCTCATACTAATATTATTATCAGGTGATCATGGATATCTCACTCTTTTAACTATACAATGTATCGATGTTAAACATTTATAATATTAAATTTCCCTATTTTATAAAGTATGATATGATTTTAATGGGTATTAGTGTTGTTCAATTTAGTTGTATATAGAACATATGTTATATGAAATAGAAGTTTATGTAGAGATGTTTCCAAAGATAATCTACCTATACGATTATTTCAAGGACCATTAGGTTTTATAATGAATAGACATCTATTATAATGAGGTATCTATATATTAAAATTCTAGGTCACCATATTTGGTATCATAGTACATTTAACTTAACTGTTTGGAACTAGGTTGGGTAAAATTTAGTGGGATCTAAAGAGGTATGTCTAAGTATATGATATAATCCAAATGTTTTGGTAATGATCGTGAATGGACTTGTTTTAAACTGGGGCTTCATAAAAGGTTTCATGATTTAGACATATATTAAATGATATGTCATGATTATTAGGTTCACCGTTATGAGTATTATTTATCACATCAAGATTTTTAGTTTTAGTCAATGGTGGGATCCTATAATAATCATGTTAAAAGTGAATTTTCTGGACAATGAAATGATTTTACTCATAAGAAACCAATTTATATAAGAGATTCAATATAAAATATTGTTATCAATTCTAATCATGAATCATGTGATATGATTAAAAATCTCAAATTTCGTTAGTTAAATGACACATATTGTTAAATAAATATACATTTTCCCAATGACCATAGAGGAAAAAAGATTCAACATCCAACATTTATAGAATGTTAAATGATTCACTCAGTTAAAAGTATTATAAGAGAAATAATATTTTTTTATTCATAGAAGGTTAAAAGTTAGTTGGTAAAAAGAAAACAATGATTAAAAAAATTGTTTTGACAAATTATTTACATAAGGTATCATCATCCATCAAATTATTTACATATAAACTGTATGGGCATTAAGAAAATTTATTTCTTAGGTGTAAATCCATTGAAGACAACTATAAAAGTTGAATGAGTAATTGTTTTACCAATAATGAGTAACTATGAATTATGTAAGAATTAAATGTGATGTATCAACAATATATCATATATTAAAAGTGAAAATCATGATTAAACTAAAATTTATAAATTTTAACACATAACTCATAATTCATATTGTATGACAAAAGTATTTTGGAATAATATGATGAATCATGTTCCCTGGTTTATGAAAAATGTTGGATGATTGGTGTTTTTATGCATTTAGAGAAAATAATTATGTTGTAAAAGATCTATATGAATTCTATTTTGGTTGTAAAAATCAGGAAACATCATTCAATTTTTTAGAAGATGTTTTTCTTTCAAGAGTTGAAATCATATTTTTAATGGTACAAATAAAAAATAAAATTGATTTATTAGCAGCCTAATAATTTAGAGAAAACATGGTTAATGGAAAATATATACCTTAATATTTGTATAATGTTGAGTTAATAATTTTTGTTTTGGGTAAATATTTTATTTAGATTGATAGTATTGGGGACCATTCAATTGATGTTGATTTGATGAAAACTTGATTTAGGTTGTCATTGGAGAAATTATTACATATATGTATTTATGGAAAATATTAAATACTCTATGAATTTATTTCAGGATTAATGAATGAGTTAATATTTTGAACTATATATATTCATTTGAGGACAACTCAAATTTTATTGATACCAAAATAGTTCTATAATTTTATGGTTGATCATAATTTTAAAGGAATCAACACCACATTTTATTGTTTTAAGTGATGGTATCTTGACACTCTAATGAGGTTTGATTTCCCTTTGGTGATGGGATCTGAATTGATGATATGTTAATAATGGAAAACTGAATAATAGAATATAGGTAATCATGTTGATTTAAAAGTGACTAATTAATAAGATTATATTTTTATAGAAATGTATGGTCATGTTTGTTGGGTACCGGGATAGCGCAACGGAAGCCAATGGGCCAGGAATTTAATTTTTTTTATTCACCATAGTGAGGTAATCCTTTCAACTCTAGTGATCTTGTCCTAATTTTTTCGAAGGATCTCTTAAGGTTTAAACAGAGCCCTAAAATAAACAGAACATTTACCTAGTTCAGAATGGACGTGTGCAAGTCCGTCGTAGGACGTCGGTGACCGTTGTTCAAAGACTCCGAAGTTGAAGCCCTCTAGATTGTCCACATACCCCACTTGAATCTACTTGTGCACCTTTTGTTGAGATCTAGGTGCTTGCACGGATCTTTGACGCCCACTTCAGCGTAATGATGATCACCACAAGGGAAGAAGCTTCAATTCTAGATGGATGAACATGAAGTTCTTCCTTTTCTTGAGAGACTGTCTCCCTAGATTCTAGGAGGAGGGAGAAGCTCTCAATATCAAAAAACTAATAGTTAACATGGGAGAGCCTCTCTCTCACTTATATAGGGGGTGTATAAAACATGTGGTATGGATTCTCGGAGCCCGTGTAATAGACATCATCTATATTAGTTTTATAAATATTTAATCATGACAAATAAAATAATGCCATATATAATATTTATAATAAACCGCTGATAATATATATATATATATTACTTGATAAATTTGTTTCTTTAACTCGACTCACACCACCTGATAATATTAAATGAACTAAGGATATTAATATTCATTCAATAATATTAATACTTGTATTTACTATATGAATTGTAAATACATGTTATAAATAAATTGAACGAATTACTCTAAACTTGAATAATTAATGAATTTATTTATTCTTTGGTGATCTATAGAACCTTGATAGTGCTTAGACCCTTTGGAGGGGCCCACCATGTTCTATATTCTTATTCCCAGAATATGGAAGATTCTCAAGGAGGAATTGTGTGTGACCCTTTAATCCATTATCTCAATAACAGTAAATAATATCCACCGACCTAGAGTGGGGTCTAGGAACCCATCAAGGCCCCTATAGAGATAAGACAAAGTCAAATAAAAGATTTCCTTCCTACGAGCACGGTATGTGTAATATAATATCCCCATCATCGATATATCAATAAAGCATAATGCATACTAGTGTAATCATTCGTTATCTTTCTTTATTTTATTTGTTTTATATTTCTATCTGGTCTTACCTTCCACTACCAAGGCCATGGATTTAATGATGGTGCAACCATCCTAATCAACTAGGCCCAATATATCTCTTCTTGAACTCGAAAGAGAAAAATCCTTTCTCGATCATTCAATCAATTCCATGCCATTAATTGCGTACCCGATACAAACTACCTCACAACGACTTTGTCATAATGGTTTTTGCCTTACATCAAATGTACGTAATTAAATGGCATCCATTGTCAATGATCTCAAGTCTAAAGTACATTACACATGTCCGTAGATAGGAATGACCAATGACACCTAAAACCTATGGTCTTCCTATTGTGCGGGTTTGTCCTCATGATCTCAACAACTAGAGATCATCAAGTGTGATCTTCATGAGAAGAAGTCTCAATGCATATGATCCCCCAACACCTGATGGTCACACATCATCTATGTCATTTTCATAATGATATAAATAGTCCATAGGATGCTATTTTAAGATTACTGTCATGGAATCTTAGTGTTCTCATTATAGCTTAAGATCTACTATAACCCATCAATGTTACAGGTAATCTAAGAAAATTTACAAAAACAAAGTGGATGCGGAAGTATCTACACTATAATGGATAGATAAAAAAATTTATTATAACAAACTAAATAAATGTATAAGTAATCAAATTAAAATACAAGTTGGGTCTAGAGAACCCACTTTCAACACTCCCACTTGCTCTAGAGAAAACTGATAACAGGTTCCAATCCGCTAGCTCTCTCATGTGAATCAGGATTCTGTTGAGAAATGGATTTAGTAAGGGGGGTCTACCACGTTTTGTTTTATGGATACTCTACTAACTGTCACTTCACCTCTTTGAGTAAAATCCCTCTAGAGATGAAACTTTTGAAGACTATTCTTTCTTCTCTGGTGAGACCTGAGCTCCTTCGAAAGCACCCCTACAACAGTATTATCACAATATACAAGTAAAGTGTCTGCACTGCTAGGTACAACACAAATGTCTGAGATAAACCTGTGTATCCAGACTGCTACATTTATTACATCGGAAGCTACAGTATATTCAGACTCTGCTGTAGAATCAGCAACCACAGGTTTCTATGAGCTTCTCAGACTAACTGCACCACCATTGAGGTAAAAGATGTAGCATGACTGCGATTTCATATCATCATGATCTATGTGGAAACTAGAATCAGTGTATCCCCTCACAAGTAGTTCCTCATCCCCTCCATATACCAGGAACATATCGTTAGTACACCTCAAGTACTTTAGGATAGTTTTAATAGATGTCAAATGTATCTCTCCTAGATTGGATTGATATCTACCCACCATGCTTAAAGAAAAGTCGACATCAAACCTAGTACATAACATGAAATATATGATAGAACCCAATGCTAAAGCATAACAGACACTACTCATTCTATCAATCTCCTCCTGTGTTTGTGGACACATTTTCATGGATATATTTACACCATGTGACACAGGTAACAATCCTCTCTTGGATTGTTCATTACTGTAACTTTTGAGTACCTTTTCAATATATATACATTGATTTAGCCCATGTATCCTTTGAGATATATCTCGATAGATCTCGATCCCTAGAATTTAGGCCGCTTCAGTTAAGTCTTTCAAGGAGAAGCATTCATTTAACCACGTCTTAACTGACTATAAGACTTGCACCTCATTTCCCATAATTAATATGTCATAAACATATAATACTAGAAAAATGATGGAATTGTCTTAAAACATTTTATAGACACATGGCTCACTTTCATTTTTTTCCAAACCAAAATATCTTATGGCCTCATCAAAATGAACAATCCATGATCTTGATGCCCGATTCAATCCATAAATGTATCTCTACATCTTGCATACTTTATTGTAATTCTTTGAGAGGAAAAACCCTTCAGGTTGAGTCATATAGATGTCTTCAACCAACATCCCATTTAAAAAATTCGTTTTTCCATCCATCTTCCATATTTCATAATAATGTAAGGCTGCTTTTGCAAGAAATATTATGCTGGATTTAAGCATTGCTACTACAGAGAAGGTTTCATCATTGTCAATACCTTGACGTTGTCTGAAACCCTTTGTAACCAACCTTGATTTAAAGGTATTAACCTCACCATCCATGTCTAGCTTCTTCTTGAATACCCATTTTCATCCAATGGGCTTTACATTAGCTAGAGGGTCTACTAAAATCCAAAATTGTTTATTCTACATGGACTCCATCTCAAAATTCAGGGCTTCATGACATTTAGTAGCTTCATTGCCTTCTACTGCTTCATTGTAGGTTAGAGGTTCATCATCCTAAAGGAAAAATGTGTCACCTAGCTCGGTGAAAAGAAAACCATAACGCTCTGGTTAACTAACCTCTCGCTTAGACCTACGCAGTATCGGTGTCTTAGGAACAACATATTCTTCCACTTATTCTTGTGGAGATTGTTCCTCTACCAACTATTCTGCATCTTATGAATTAACTTCATCCAATTCAATCTTTCTACCACTATTTCCGAAAGAATTTTTTTCATTTTCTACAAATGTGGTGTATTTTTTCACAATGACTTTTCTATGTAAAGGGTTATATACGTAGTATCCACTATATTCATTAGGATAACCTATAATGATACACTTAGTGCTTTTGGATGCTAATTTGTCACTTGGTAAAGTCTGGAAAAATTCCTCGCACCCCCATACATGCATGTGTGTCAGATTAGGTTTCTTTTGATACCATAACTGATATAGAATCCCATCTACAACTTTAGTTGGTACCCGGTTAAGGGTATATGTTGCTATCTGCAAGGCATATCCCCAAAATGATAATGGAAGGCTTTCACGACTCATCATTGATCTGACCATGTCAAGCAAGGTCCTATTCCTCCTTTCACTAACACGATTCCATTTTGGTGTATAAGGAGGAGTGAGTTGGGATACTATCCCACACTCCTTCAAGTGATCAATGAAATCTTAGTTTAGATAATCTCCTCCTTGGTCTGAGTGAATTGAATTTATCTTCTTACCAATTTTTTTTCTACTTCATTTTGGTATTCCTTAAATATCCGAATGGAATATGACTTATACCCCCTTAAGTAGATATTTCCATACTTACTATAATAATCAGTAAAAGTAATGATTTATAGAAAACCACCACTTTACTCTAATAGAAATGGACTACATACATTAGTATGTATTAATTCTATCAATGCATTGGATCTTTCCCCCTTTCCTAAGGAAGGTGCTTTGGTCATCTTTCCTTGTAAACAAGCTTGACATACATCTAAGGGTTTTAACTGTACCGAGTCTAAATACCCCTCTTGATGCAATTATTCGTAATCTCTTCTCATTTACATGACCATGCCTGATGTGCCCTAGGCAGGTGTTATTTGATTCATGTTGGTTGTTTTTGTAATTGATTTCCACTATTGAGTTTTCTAGTTCGAGCATATATAAACCATTGTTAAGATTTTCCATACCATAACATATGTTATCCCTATAAAAGAGACCACATTTATTACCAAAATTGAAATAAAAACCCATAGTGTCACGACTTGACAGAGAGATAATGTTTCTGGTAATAGAAGATACAAAATATAAATTGTTTAAAACTTATAACCAATCCAGTTGTCAAGGTTAAGTGATAGTCTCCCACTGCCTAGGATGCCACACTAGTACCATTTGTAGCTCGAAGATCCACTTAACCTTTTTCAATATTCTTGAACATACATGGTTCTTGTATATGAATAAAAATGTTTGAGCCACATGCCGTATCCAATACCCAACTTTTTGATAAAGATAGATTGCATTCAATGACTAAAATACCTGAAATAGAAGCATCAACTTGTTTCTTCTTCCCGACTCTGTAATTCTTCTTCCAGTGACCTTTCTTACAACATGCAAAGTAGAATGTTTCCTTCTCATTACTTTGCCTCTGTATCAATGACTTCTTTACCAGACGACGCGTTGGTGTCTAAGGCCTTGACTTGGACTTATACTCCTTTGCCATTACATTATATTTCTTGTTCACCATAAGGACAGATGAATTGGTATTTTTTATATCCTTACCCACTTGGTGAACTAAATTCAAAAGGTCCTGGAGTGACTTTTTCATATCATTCATATTATAATTGACAATAAATGTTGAGACTCATTGATGGTAAAGAGGAATTAATGATATCAAATTCTAGTTCTTAGTTCAGTTTGAACCCATGGTCTTCAAGCCTCCCAATATACCTAATCACTTGAGTACGTGAAAACGGACTTGGTGCCCTTATACTAGCCTGCATTTATAATGTGCACTTGAGGTCTCATACCTTTCTATCCTGGCACTCTCCTCATAAATTTCATGGATATGTGAAAGCATCTTTTAGTAATCCTTATCCTCATTTATTTTTTTCAATTGGCTGGACATGGATTAAAACATGATTCATTGTACATCAAGTGCATCTTCTGCATGCTTTATCCATTTACCTTTTTCCTCCTTACTTTCTCCTTGGGGAGGCTAAGCCGGAATTGTTGATTCAAGCACATATAACTTCCTTTCCAGGCATAGTACTTTGAAAAAGCGCATGTACCACTCCTGGAAGTTATTGCCAGTCAGAATATTTTCTTTATCCAAGATCGATCGCAATGATAAAGTACTAGTGGTGTTAGTGATTTCCATTTTGAAACTATATCAAATAAACATTTAGAAGTTATTACGTTGTCTTTTTTTACCTTTCAAAATTTATGATTATTAAATTATTATATCATTTTATTGTCTACCACTATTTTAGTGAACCTTAATATCCATCAGTATTAGATTAAGAATACTCTATCACTTGTGTACTCTAGTGGCAAGGATCCTCGAAACCTCCCTCGTAGTCTAAAAGCTAGGGCTACGCCACAACTTGGAGGGTTTCAAGGTAGGAACTATATTTTCCTACCACTTGTTCTTGTGGATCCTTGTGTTGTGGAGCAATGTCACAGCTTTTGGAATATGAACATGATTACCTCAACATATTGTCTCTAAAGTGATAGCAAGTTAGCTAAGGCTAATCCTTGACTACTCACTTAAGTTAAATCGACCCATTTCTCTCATGAAAATGCCCCGATAGAAAAAGTCACTCTCAACTAAGGCTGACAAGCACCCCAAACACCCAGTTTTGTTTAGACGGGAGAAATGGAAGGCTTTTAGACTTAATATATATTTGAGGGATTTTATCTTTATTTATTGAAGAGTATAATCCTTTTCTATATATTATATTCAAACTGGGTGGTCGAGATCACAACTGAACATGCAATAGAATATAATTTGTCACATATTTAAGCATTTTATCTGGTTTACTATTCTATGTAATCACGCAACAATCATGCAGACCCATAAAATAATGAACTATGAATAAAGTAAATCATGTGATCCGACTAGTCTTGAGATTTCTATAAAGATCGATCCATAACGGATAAATCTTAACCTAGGTTCTTCCATACCTGATCCGTGACTTGACTTAGGTCATATCATTCCATGTGTAATGTGCATGGCTCCCGTCTGGTTTACCACCTTGTCTTGGATGGGTCTGAATCTCATATCATCATTTAATTTCAAAAATTATCGAACACAAGTGAGAGGGTCTAGGGGAACAAAATACATCTTGTGTATTGGACACGCAGGTCCTTATACATATTGAAATTAAAAGGACGATTCACATACCATCATTTATCTAATTAATTATTACAATCATTTCATGCATTGAATAAATAACTAAATAAATAAATAAATACCAGACATACATGGTTCAGTAACATTCTCAAGACCAGTCAGGGTAAAATATGCTCACAAAAATTATATTGAAATAAATTAAAATAGTGAAAGGGTGTTCTAATTAATTTAATGAATTTGATAAAATTCAAATAATTCATTTTATTGCTTCCATTTGTTTAATTTAATTTAATTTAAATTCCAAAAATTAAATTAAACCATTTATTTAATTCTAATCTTAAATTAAATTGATATTTCTGATTAAAATAATTTAAACACCCAAACTAATTCTAATTAATGTAATTTAAAAACTAAATTAATTAAAATTAATTTAAAGAATGGTTACCACTAGCTGGGGAGGAGTCCGGCAGTACTGTGAACCACAGAGGGGTGTCATCCTAGGGCAAGACCAATTACGGCATTACCATGACTTGACCACGTTGTGACCGCGACGTGACCGTGGAGAGACCGCGGCGTGAACGCGGCGTGACCACGACATGACTGCGGCATGACAACTTGTTTCAACGAATCCCATAGCGGCATCAACATGAAGCGAGGTACGAAGGGAGCAGGAGGAGGCCATGAATCATACCGGCCTGCTGCATGGCTGGCAGCCCGCTGCTCCGGCGAGCAGGTGAGGTTGAGGCCCGGTCTGGCACTACCTGGACCAGTGTGGCCATGACAGGCGGTGGCTAGTTCAGTTTGGTCTAGCTGAGCTCAAGGCAGTGTGGGCAGAAGACCTGGTGAGGTCGGGGTGACGTGAGTAGGCAGCCCGACTGGGGGAAGCGGTCCGGCGCGGCTCGGGGCGACGCGAGTAGGTAGCCCAACGGGGCTCGGGACGACACGAAGGGGACCGATGGGAGGCGGCTAGGGTTTCTTCTTATGGGACAAGCCTCATTGTGCACTGTATGAAGACCCCATTTGGGGTCATGGTCTTACCTTATAATTTTTTAAATGAAGAAGACCACATTTTGGGTTCTTGGTCTCCCTCCCCTTCTGTTTTTTTTTGTGAAAAAATATTTTCCACACACCATTATGGAAAATATGTTTTAATAAAATATTATATTACATTTTATAATTAATAAATATTACTTCTAATTTTATCTCAATTAAGATTGAGATTAACATAAAATGAAAAAAAAATTAAACCACGACGTCGATCCAATTATATTTCATAAATGATCGTAGATATATCATTTGAAAACAAATTGACGTGCGGTCGGGTCCTAATGAACCATTTTAACACCCCACAATTAAATTTAATTCATTTTAGTTTTTTTGACTCAGAAAAAATTTGCAGTCCATATGATACCACTGTTCGGTACCGGGACAGTGTATCAGAAGCTAGTGGGCCTAGAATTTCAAATTTTTTTCATCACCAGAGTGACATAATCCTATCAACTCTAGTGAACTTGTCTCAGTTTGGTCCAAGTATCATGCAAGGTTAAAATAGAGCACTATAATAAACTGAACATGTACCTAGTTCAAAATCGACATGTGCAGGTTTTCCGTAGGATTCAGATGATCGTTGCTTAAGGAATCCAAGGTTGAAGCCCTCTAAATTTCCCACACACGCCTCTTGAATCTGCTTACACACTATTCGGCGTGATCTGGGTGCTAGCGTGGATCTTCGATGCTCACTTCAGTGCTGTGACAATCACTGGAAGGGGAAAAGATTCAATCCAAGATGGATGAACTTGATGATTTTCCTTTGCCTGAGAGACTATCTATCTCTAGATTATAGGAGGAGAGAGAAGCTCTCATTCTCAACACATGAATATTTAACATGGCAGTGCATCTCTCTCACTTATATATGGAGTGTTTAAAACACGAGATATTAATTCCCGACATAATGTAATAGACGTATGCTATATAAGTGTGCTAAATAATTATTTATGAAAAATCAAATTATTCCATAAATATTATTTATAATTTATAAATTGTAATATAAAAATATATTGCGTGATAAATTTAACTCTTTAACTCAACTCACACCTCTTGCTATTATTAAATTAACCTAGGATATTAAAATCCACTCGAATAATATTAATACTTTTATTTACTATATAACATGTAAATACATGTTATAAATAAATTCAACGAATTATTCTAAACTTGAATAATTAATAAATTTATTTAATTCTTTGGTGGTCCATAGAACATGGATAGTTCTCAGACCATTTTAGGGGCCCACTAAGTTCTATATTTCTATTCCCAGAATAGGGTAGATTCTCAAGGCACTATTGTGTGTGACCCTCTAGGCCCTTACCTCAATAGTAGTGAATAATATCCACCAACCTAGAGCGGGGTATAGAAACCCATCGAGGCCCCTATAGAGATAAGGCAAAGTCAAAGCAATGTCTTCCTTCCTACGAACACGGTCCAAGTAATCTAATCCTATCATCATCGATATATCAATAAAGTATAATGCATACTAGTGTAATCATTCTTTATTTTTCTTTATTTTATTTGTTGATTTGTCTAGATAGTCTTACCTTCCACTACCCAGGCCATGAATTTAATGAAGGTGAAACCATCCTAATCAACTAGGCCTGAGATATCTTTTCCTGAACTCGGAAGCGAAAAATATATTCTCGATCATTCAATTAATGCCATGAAATTAATTAGTACCAGATACAAAATACCTCTCCATGACTTTTTCTCCATGGATTTCTTCTTGCATCAAATGTACGCAATTAAATGACATCCATTTACAATGATCTCAATTCTAAAGATCATTACACATGTCCACAGATAAGAACAACCAATGACACTTAAAATATGTGGTGTTCCTTTTATGCGATTCTGTTCTCATTATCTCAACTACTAGAGATCATCAATTGAGAACTTCATGAGAAGAAGCCTCAATGCTTATGATCCCACAACACCTGATGGTGACACATCATTTGTGTCCTTTCAGAATGATGTAACTGGAAATTCGGACGTTACTTTATGATTACTGTCATGGAATCTTAGGGTTATCATTACATCCTAGGATCTACTATAACGCTTTGGTGAGATAGGTAATCGAAGGACATTAACCTAAACAAAGTGGATGCAAAAGTATCTACACTATTTTCGAAATTTAACACATGTATTATAAAAAATTGAATACATGTAGTGGTAATCAAAGTACAAAACAAGTTGAGACTTGGGAACCAACATTCAACATTATTAAGGGTTACCTTTCATTTTTTATTCAATATTTTATTTATGATACTTTTGATAATTTTACTATATTAGATGTTTATACAGTAATTTTTCATGCTGATTAATGATATTTGGGATATGTTTCTTTGGGTTTATGCATATATAAACCTTAGATTTAAATTTTTTATCCGGATATATAATTTTTTAATTAAGGAATTTAATATTTTATTTATTTGAATTTTATTTAATATAATTTTAAATTATAACATTATTAAATGTTGAGGTCATTTAGGTAATCTAGGATTAAGAGAGTAAAGATTTATTCTTTCATATAAGTTTTTTTTAATTTTGATAATTATCATTTTTATAAATACCCATTTTTAGTTTTGGTTATTTTATAATGAATGATGGAATATGTTGATATACTTTTGGATCAATTATAAGTTTATTTTAGTACATTAGGAATTATGAAATTCTTCTCATATAATCATTATTTATTAAACAATTCACATTAGGGAGGAATTTGATTAAAGGATGGAAGTCTACATTAAATGTATATAAGATTATTTAGATTCATAGTCTATTTTGTAATGAAATTTCTCAATAACACGAAATGTATCATAAGATATAAATGATTTCATATAACCTTGAATTTCGATGAATTGATGGTCTTTTAACCCCTCAATGATTCATGTATTTTTAGTTGTTAGTATTCTTTTGAAAATGATATCTATCTTTAAATGTTTGTCCTTTGGCATTATATTTTTCATCCATATATATATATTAACATTACAATGATATTCTACCATTTGGAAACCCTGTTTTGTGGTAAAATTCATACTTCTTTTTTCACTTATTTTAAGGGGAATTTGTATTAACCATTTTTAAAGTGTGGTATTTCAATAATTGACAATCCAAATACCCAATAACATGATACCAAGAAAAAGATTAAATTTATATGATCTAGTTTATTAAATGAGAAGTAATATTTATCAACAAAATATTTTATAAATTTTTATCTTTAATGTATTTAATTTTTTCAATGACTTGTTCTACACACAACAACATGTGTAGATGAACCTTGATATAATAATAAAATATTATTATTTATTGTATTTATTAGTTTTCAATTAAATTGAAATTTATGAATGGGATTTTCTAAATTATATATATATATTCTACACAATATTAACCTAGTGATACATTCATATTAATTAACCAATCTATTTTTAGAAAAGTTATTTCATTAGTCAAAAAATCAATATATTCAAAACATATATTTATTAATTTTTTTGAGAATATATTATTATTAATTACTAAAATATTTCTATTTTATATTATTTGAAAATAATTTTTAGTCATCATAATAAATTTATACATGGATTAATTTTTGTGAATTTATAAAAAGAGTAATTTTCATTTGAATAGTGAAGAATACTGATTTTAATTTAAAAATAAATTTTTTGGTTTCAATCCTCTAAAAAGTTTGATTATATAATATTTTAAAAGGAAAATAATATATATTATATTTTAAATAATAAAACTAGGTTCATTGGAATAAATGTTTGATTGATTTTAGGATACAAACTTTTCTAAATGTTAAATGTTATTGTTTTGGAAACAAATTATTAATACGTGAAACATTTTTTCATATTATAAAATTAAATTTATAAATATTGGTGAATCAATTTATGAAATTTAATGTATTATATATTCAATAGAACATTTAAAACATTCATATAATATATTTACTATACATGGGATAAAATTAAATCTAGATTTATGATAAAAAATATTATTTTTCTAAAAGTGGTTTTCTTTGATTTTTAATACTTTTAAAAAATTAATTTATCCTACATATAAATATTTAATAGGATATAATATATTCCATATTTTTATATATAAGGTTAAAAATTGGAAAATATTCCTAAATTAATTGATTCTATACGAATAATAAATGTTGTGAAATATATCACCATGGTAAAGGGTAATTAATTTTATTCTGGGATAAAAAAATACTAAGGAAATAAATTGTTTAACATAAATACTATTTTAGGAAAGTAATTTAACCCTTATCACCATAATACTTATATTGGGATGTTTAATTAAAATGTGGTCATGAAAATTACATATATATTATTTAAATCGAGTAAAGTTACAAAATATCAATCTTACAATTTCAAATTGGAATTACGTGGTCACATAGGAAAAATTAATAGTTATTAAGGGATATTAATAAGTATATTGTGAATATTTATATAATATTCATTATTTAAAATTTATTTTTTATTTTTATTTATTATATAATTACCTTATATTCATACATAATTCCTAAATAATATTATATCAATTAATGGAAAAGAAGAAGAAATGATATTAGAAATATTTAAATTGAAATATTTTGTGTAATATATAATTTTTAATTAATTTTATAGAAGTATATGACTTATATTTTTTTTTTCTGAAATACAATATATGAATCATGACTTTTTATTTATGTCATTTAAGTCAAATTAAATAATTATAGTCAAAATTAATAATTATGTTATTCTATCAAAATATTTTTAATTTATTAAATTAAAACAAAAAACATTAAATAGGATAATATGGAGATTAAATGGCCTAAAATATCATAAATTTTCCATATATTATTAAATTTTAACATTATATGTAAAAATTAAAAAACTTTAATACTGAGAAATATGTAATTATAGATAAAATAAAGACTGATTAACTAAGGGTTAATCAAAATCATAAGGTTTATGATGACGCCAGATTTTCTTAAATTATACTAGTTTATAGTGTTACATCCCCATGTTATATTAGCTTTACAATCATGGAAATTTGAGTTCATTTTGTTTCTGAATTTTGTTTTAAAATTATAATATTTTGTGTATTTTTAAAAGTTCTCCCACCTCAATTATTAATGGACACATATTCCCAAAAATATTTACCCCACATTAAGCTTTATATATCACGAATAATCTTCCAAAATCAATTCTAAACTCTAATAGAAAATTTTATAGGTTTTATTAATCAATAAATTCTAACACTATATCCCTTATGTGGTTATAAAATGGAGTTATTTCAAAGAAGATGTAATCTCTTTAATCGATCAGTTTCTTTTTAATTACACGTTAAACTCTCAAAAATCTTGTATACTCTTTGTAAAATAATAATTTCATTATCCTAGATTTACTAAAATGTTAGTATGACTATAAAACAACCATTATTCACCCTTTTTCTATAAAATGTGAAGTGAAAATACCGCTCGTGTGTACATAAGGCTTATTGTCTCCATGTAGCAATAAAATTAATTTCTGACCACCAAATTTTATAGATGTGTATTATGATGGGATTAAATTTTATATATTATAAATATGGAATAAATATAATTATGGAATAATAATTTCATATTGGACTTATTACATTCAACACCGTTGGAAAAGGATAACATCGATCACCTGTTCATGTGGACTACCCCATCAAAGAGGTGATATGATTCATTCTTCATTTATATTTTATTTGGGAGTTAATAAGGATATATATAATTATTATATAAGTTATAATAATGATTCAATAATTTTATGATATTATTTCCTTTATTTCATTCCATATGTTGAGAAATTGATGCAATGTTCATTATACTTATAACATACCGTCTCCATGAACAGTGTGGTTAATTTTTGAGTATCTAATATTGGGAATGACCCTAAAAATACATAAAATGAATATATATTATATATATAATCATTAAATGTATTTATATGATAGAAGCATTATAAAAATCTATGTAAAAAACAAAAATAGTAAAACATGCATGAAAAATGAAGCAGATAACTACCGAAATAGAAATTTAAAAAATGAAATGTTAAAAAACCTGTGATAACCGGTTATATGTAAATAATATATAGTATGATATATATTATAATTGTCATACAATACTTTTATATGTTTCGTATACATTATTTTGCAACATATATAGAGGAATTCATACCTAAGTAAGGGATTTTCATCAAAGTTTTAATTTTTTTTGTGAAACATGTCTTACGCACCAAAAATTTCTTTTGTGTGGTATATAAAATTCCCATGATTGTATTTTACTATTAATATCATGAAATTTATTGGATATACACATCTATATAATGTTATTTATTTCATATTGATTATTATTCAACTGTTTTTAATATGGTAAGGGGTTTTTTGTTACAATCTCTTTGTCAATCTGTATTATTTTAAGAATATGTTCTACTGATGAAATCCTATAATATATCAACGATCAATATCATAAACTTATTATCCGATGGTTATTTATTTAAGAGATTTTTTTTCCTTTTATTATCCTTACCTTTTGATCTCAAGATACATAAAATACTTTTTTTGGAAATCAAATTCACTTTTAACTATGGTTGAAAAGACATTTGATTTCATATAGATATTTTATAAAAATGTTTCTAATAATGATTTTACTAATCTTGTAGTATTTATTAATGTATTTTATACAAATTTTATTTTTAAAAAATTGTTGGAATTTAATCTTTTTCTTTATTCAATCTAAATACATTGTGATTTTTCCTATAATAGTACATATGGAATGTTTTCTTAATATTGGATTGGATGAATCGATTTTAACATAATAATGAATAATATTTTAATTAGGTATTCTATTACATGTTTATCTGTTTCTTTTTATAGAAATTATTTCAATTATATTTAAATAGTTTTTAATATATGATTTCAAAATTAGAAGAGTGTTTCCTTAATAGTTTTTTCATGATCATTTAATTGATTTTATATTCATAAAGGACAAAAACCATTAATTTAAATTATGATTTAATATGGATTTGATCCACAGATTCCATAATTATACTTCCTATGTATGTTTTCTTGATTATGTTGACAAATTTTTTATGAAAATATTATCCTTTACATGGGTTATGATATAATGATATGGGAATTCTTATAAAACCCAATTATTTTTCATGGGTTATAATGAATAGAATTGTTATAAGTAAAATTTATAATTTATAATTAATTAAATTTCTTATGATAGAAAAATCAAGGAACTATGTAATTATATTATATTGTACATGATTTAAAAGTACATTAAAAATCATTACCATTGATAATATAGATATTGATCTTTGTTATCCTGATAAGTATTAATATCAGATTTTAATAAATCTAATTGACACAAACAAAGGAAGTCATGGCCTCAACCAATAGGATCGTCCCCATGAAACCCATTTATCATAACTTCCAAGGGAGATAACATCACTTATCATTTCCATTGATAATACCCAAGATGATATCCAACAACTTAAGCATTATAGAACCCATTTATTAAAGAAATTATTTCCCATCAAGATCACATCCTAACCAATGTTCCCTAAACAACACTAGGAGAGTCTCATTATCACATAGTATACCATAAGGGTGTGTTCTATTATATTATAGGGATATGTCTCAAGACCCTAATAATATGATAATGCAAATAATTTCTTATAGATTACTTTATATATTTTTATTAAATTGTTGTTACTATAAATGACTTTAATTTTTCTACAACAGATCATAAATTTTATTTTCATGTATTATTCAAATTCAATTGATGAAATTATTTCATAATATTAATGTATTTTTTAAATAATTAAAATTTCAATAAAATATTATTATTAATTAATTTTTATTAAATATAACTTATCTTATAATTTTGATGATTTCAGTTGTAATTTTTTCTATTGGTTATTGAAATCATATTTTTCAAAAAAACGTAACCTTTCTCAATAAATGTTGAATATATTTTATATGTAAAAATTATTATATATAGGAAATTAATTAAATTAAATCAATAGTATATTTGTAATGAGAGCATAACAAATAAACCAACAGTTTATGTATCTAAGAGGGTAGATTATTTTGGTCAAAATTAAATATCGAATAAATATATATAATGTGATTTTATGTTTAGTTAACTAATTTTATAAATACCTTATGATTCCACCAAAACCATTAATATATTTTAAGGATTGAAAATCATTTCTTTAAGATTATGATTGACTTCCATATAAGCAAGGGAATTATTTTCTTATTTTCTATTATTTAACATATAATATAATGTAAACTACTCTTACTTTTTATAATTAATTGGAAAAAACCATGGGATGGATTGCGGTTTTGGTTATTTTATTATATACAGTCCAATACCAATGTTTTATAAATAATAATTTAATCTTGAATAATTTTCTTTATGATCCCCATGATGCTAAAACTTATCTTCACTAAAAATAATTGTAAAAAGTCCTTACTCTGCCATAACCACTATATAATCCTCCCATGGTTCCCCGAATCTCTCGAGAATCTAATCCCAATCATATGGTTTCACACACTAAGTAAGTGATCCCTACCATCTATTTTTTAATAACGATTTTTATTATAGTATTCATTCAATTTATTGTAATGTTGCGATATGATTTTACATGTCCCCATTAATTTCAGTTATATGTGAAAATGAATAGGTACCCCTTTATCTCTAATTAACTCATTTAATGAATTTTTTATGAATCCATTATGCTGTTGAAATTTCAACATGATTTTCAAGGTGAAAAAACTGTGTAGTGAATACCAAACCTTTTTCTTATTAAGGTTATTTCCCTTTATATACTTATAAATTTATTAAATGGGATATATATATATATATATATATTCAGTAATACATGGTAATGTAATAAATTATGATGATGATTGAATCCATGTGGTATGATCTATGAGGAACACATAAGCATTATCATGAAATTAATGTGATGAGTGCAACCGAGATTATATAGTCCTTCAATGTATTGGATAGTGTTTATTATCATGAGAAATCATGTTAGTCTGGGGAGTGATCCTTATTCATTCAACATGATTCTTCCATTATGATGTCTTGGATGTTAGGCTTGACCTATGTTTACGATACAATGTTTTAAGATGATGAGAAATTTCTTATATGGCCTTTATGATTATCATTCTTTTTATTGCCTCATTATTCTTGATTATTACTATCACTAAGTTATGTTTATTTTCTAAAATTAACATTTTCTTGGTATTTGATATTTATTTCCTTAGGGGGTTTATTCCTCACCCAATTCTTATTTTTGTACCCAGGTTATCCCATGACGTTTTATGTACCATCTTGTTAATGATGTCTTCATTAATGATGATTTTTTTTAATATTTTAAATTGATATATAATGCAACTAATTCCCATAGACACTAATAAAATAAATTATTTTGGTTTTATTAAGTTTAATCTTCTTTAATAAATTATATATTAATGTATAATAAATACAAAGGATGTTATTGGTGTTATCTAAGTAAAATTTTAGTAATTTTTTGGACTATCATTAGAAACATATTATGAAAACCTTATTTATTGGAATAATTTTATGAAAACAGCCCTAATTTTTTTGAAATTATAGGGTAAGTGTTTTATCAATAAAATACTTCATTTTTTATATATTATAAATGTACAGGGTTCTATCACAGATGTAATAAGGGTAACAATTCCAACATGGTACATCTGACATCACTCAACATATCCTAGTACATGACAACATGCCTTTCTACAGACCATGTTTTATAGTTCTTAGGGATATGATTTCGTAAATTCATAACCTCATTACTAAAAATTATTATGGTAACAAAAATTTCCATAAGATTATATGATAAAAAACAGATCATGGATAATATATATTTATGCCTATATGTGTATAAGTTAAGTAAGAAAATTCATGTTTTAATTTTTAACATTAATAACATTATCCTCATATTTATGTATATTATATTTTGAAAATAATCATCCACAACTTTTATTTTATTCTATAAATTTTTTAAAATTTCAGGAATCTTGTAATCAATCAATTTGACATGAATAGTGAAAACTACCCCAAAGACATCTCAACCCTGATGGGATTGAGAATCACAATCAGTATGATGATTCTATCTCAACTAACTCAATTTTTGAATAGAATATTATATTTGGAGGAAACTAAATATCTATGAAATAGAGAACAAGATACAATTGAGGGGATTATTCAATAAAGGACTTATACTTTTAATTGATCATCTGATTCATTAAACGCAGAAAAATAGTTTAATTTCATTGAGAAGATCTACCTCATCCATGAATGTTCTGAAAATAGAAGGTTATACTAGATGTTTATTTAATTGAGGGAGAAGATAAATAGTGGGTTTCATTGGTAATTTATATAAATCATAAAGGAGATATCTAAGTGATGGGGTGAAGCAATTCCAAAAAACATTTTGATAAACATTTTACTCATACTCTCTAACATAAATGGAAAAGGGATTTCCTTTCCCATAAAGAATAATATAAAGAATCTAAAAGGGGATATAGTGAAAAAATCATAAGGCATTCATGATAATCCACTAACTTTGTCATTAACCATGAATTTAAGGATTACCAAATTTTTCGTAGGCCAAAACCTAGTCTTTGAAAATAAATATAGATTCATTGCATTGATAGCTATGGGGAATTTTTGTGATGTTCCCTCAATGTCGAAAAGGTGTTCAGTGAATCTCTTATGTGTCATGGGGATAAATAGTGAAAATGGGCGTTCAATTATGGTATTCCAATGGATAAATAGAATAGTTCCATGAAATTTCATCATCCCAATTTGTAATGGTGCAGAAAGAAGAACCTCAGAAATTGCCTAAGGGGTATGAGGGAAGGATTTTGGTGCAAGATGGAAGGACACCAAGGAAGTGATTTTTAATAGGATAACCCCCAATAATGTGATGGGTGAATGAAATTCTCCAAATAACACTCAGTATATTTCTCATTACTAAAATGACAAGGAACCATTCCACTTTTCAATCCAATCCCTTAGTCTAAGGATTTATTAGAAAGACTAACAACCTCTATGGAAACCAAGTCGTTCTTCATCCATCACAAACACTAAGGAGGATCCTGAAAATTAAGTGGTGACTTGTATGCTAGATACACATTCCAGAATAGTTAACATACTTTTCTATAATGGTTTTTTCATTCTTTTATAACAAAAATGTTTAGTATAACTATTTAAACACCATGAAAAATCATTGAAGTAGATATTTTAGTGAAAAATGAAATGGGTAAATTATTACATCACAAGTATATAATTCATCCCTATAAAAATTAGTGGGATGAACCTCCCAAAACACTTTTTGCAATCCCATTGGTAGAATTTGATAAATTATGGACATGAATTGGATTTACATATACAGAGAAAATAGAAATTGTCATGAGAGGGAAACCTCTTTCTCAATTGTGAACTGTCTGTTGATACTGTATTAGTGAAAGGATGAGGAGGAATATTATTTTTCAATAACATCTCAATCATAGATATTATCTCTATATGAGATAGTGTATCTCACTAACATGTTTTAGTCTAAGGAATATAACACCCATTAATACATGCCTATTGTGAAGAAATATAAGAATTTGAATTATGATGAATTTTATGGTCTTCCTCAAATCCAAGAGGATGAATTTTAAGTTGATCATATACCTGCAGTGTTTCCATTATCCAAGAATTCATATATAAGAGATATTTTAGAACTCATGGATCTTAACAAACAAATAAAAATGAATTTTGATAAATGGTTAATACGCCCGAGTGATTCATTGTGGGGTGCCTAAGTTCTCTTCATAAAGAAAAAGGATAATTCATCGAGTCATTTCATTGATTATAGTGAGCTATACATGATCACGATATCGAAAAAGTATAATATGTCACAAATTGATGGATTCATCAATCATCTATAAGGTTCCCAATACATAAATAATATGTATCTTTGGTTTTGATATTACCAAGTTACTATGAAGGATGAGGATTTCCCCAAGACTTCTTAGCATACTAGGTTTGAGAACTATGAATTTATAGTAATTCCATTCAAACTCAACAATCATATAGTAATATTCATTTAGTTTATGAATATTGTATTTATAGAATACCTTATAAATTTATTGACAGTCTTTATAGAGGATATTCTAATATAATCCAAAACAAAAGAAGGGCATGAAAAAAATATAAGAACAATGCAAAAGAACCTACGAAAAGAGAATACTTATTCCATGTATAGAAAATGACAGTTTTTCCTGAATTATGTCTCTCTCATTGCTAATATAATCATAAGAAATGGGATATTAAGAAACCCTTAAATTATGGAAGTAATTGAATGATTATCGAGGTTCACATCTATTGTTTCCTTAGATTAGCTTGGTATTATCACTAATTTGTGTGAAATTTATCATGATTTTGGAACCCTCCGACCACGATAACATAAAAGGTAGGTAGGTTTTCTTGGAATGGTGGATGTGTTGAGAGATTCAAGGTATTAAAAATTTGTCATATCACTACACCTATACATAGACATACCACTTGTGGAGAACATTTATTTTTATTCAATGATTCTTAGAAGATATTTAGGGGATGTTTGTTAATGCAGAATGAAAAAGTAATAGCTTATGCTTCATGAAGTTAATGTTCATTATCAGAAATACAGAACTAATGATCTAGAGTTTCATTTAGCGATATTCTATTTGAAAATATATTGGATTAATTTCTATGAAGAGAACTGTTAAATATGTACATATCAAAAAAAATCCTCAAGTATATATTCACACATAAAGAGCTAAATATTTTCCAATGAAGAAGGCTAGATTTTATCGCGGTCTATGACTGCTCAATCCCCCACTATCCTAGGAAAAAAATAAAATGGAGGAAACTATAATTTTAAATGATCCTATAATTATATCATTTACGAGAATTGAGTGTAACATGATCTTCTTAGATTTGAAAAGGATAGAAATGTGAATAATAATAAATGATACATAATCAATAATTTTACAAATTATTTATCCACCATTTATTATTAAGGGATTTAATATGCACAAAGATATGATTTGGGAATTTAAAAGAATTTATAAACTATAAAAAATTAAAATCATAAGAGTTCAATGTTTATAAAGAAGGATTTTTAGGATTTGGGTCACGATATTTTATACCATCAAATCCTAAGCTAAAGAACGATATATTGGATGATACACCATGTTTGGCATTCAACATCCATCACATATACAAAAATATGTTGTGTGATCACAACATGACGTATTTTTGGGAAAATATGAGTAAAGATATCATAGAATATAAAACAATGTCCCCAGTTTATCAGTAAGTGAAGGTTAAAAGGCAAAAGAGTATTGTTATAATACAACTATTACCCATAAAAACAAGTAAATGGGAAAACAAAATTATGGTATTAATCACAACACATATAAATACATCCATAAGAAATAATGAAACATGGGTTGTTGGTGAGTGTCTTTCAAGAAGTGTTCACTTTATCTCAATTTAATAGGATTTCATACTAGATAAAATTTCCTAGGTATACATCAGATATGTAGTAATGAATAATGGAGTGCCACTATTGATTTTATGTGATCAAGATTTAATATTCACCTCAAATATATAAGAATGTCTCTAACATGATCTATTAACTTTTTTGAACATCATGGTGTCTTATCACCACCAAACCGATGGCTAATCCGAGAGGACTATATAGAAACTCATGTAATTGTTGAGAGAATTTTCAGTTGACTTCAAAGAAGATAGATACCTACTTTAACCTATAGTCAAGTTCTATTAAAAAATTATTTACTTGTCGAATATCAGAATGGGTCCCTGTGATGATCTTTCTTGGAAGAGGTGTATAACACCTGCAAGTTGGGATGATGTTGGGGAATAAAACCTCTTTGGTCCTAAAAAGGTAGATTAAATGGTGGAAAATGTAATATCCATTCTGCATCACATCAAGGATTCTCAGAGTTTATAGTAGTTCTATTCTTATAATAAAAAATTATACAATGTTTTTGATCTTAAAGACATGATATTCATCTACACATCAACATAAAAGTAACTGATGAGATTGAGGAAGAAGGGAAATAATAGTTCGAGATACACAGGACCAATTTAGATCCTTGATCACGTCCAAGGAGTTTTTTATTGAATATAACACCCACCACACCAATATCAAGTACACTATGTATTCTATTTATCGTTCTTGAATAAGTACATGCCATATCCCTCACATGTACTCAATCTAGAGGTGGTACCACTAGAGATTGATTAGTCATATAAATAGCAGCTGAGAAAACTCATAGATAATATATATAAAAGTTCTATTACATTATACAATAAACCTTCTTAAATTATTATGGAGAAACCGAAATTTCAAAATGTGACTTGGGAAATTGAGTAAGTGAAGAAACAATGTCACTCCCATCTATATATTGTGGAAAATTTAAATTTTTAGAAACCATTATTAAATGTGAATGATTGTAATGTCCTAAAATATTGTTAATAAATTCTATCCTTCAATTTAATTTAATATCTAATTATAGAAAACAAATGAAACTCATTGGTTTTATTATATTCTGTGGGAATTGAAATAATTTTTGGAATATATACCATTTATAATATAGAAATTTACTAATGATCACATGATTAATATAAATACATGATTTTAATAAATTTTATTAACACTTAAAAAAAATGTGATAGCCTCGACCCATTGGATTTAACCCTACGAAGAACATTTATTAGATATTTTAAGGGAGATATATTCAATGGGGTTTTAACTTTACCAATCCTAAGAAGATATCCATCGACATCTGTTTGATAAAAACCATTGACGATAGAAGTTCATGATCATTGAGATCACAAACCAAAACTTGTTTGTCGAACCTCATCATGAGAGTCTCACCACCACCTAGATTACCCATTCAGGTTTTTCATGTGTATTATAAGGATATATATCAAGAACCTCAAAATAAGACTCTATTAATTATTTTTTAAAAGAATAATTATTATATATTTTCATTTTTTTTGTTACATTATAAATGAATTTAATTAAAATACAATAAAACACAAATTATATTTTTACGTAATTTTAAAATTCAATGAATGAAATAATTTTAATAAATTAATAGATTTTTTGAATAAAAAATAATCTAGTTTCATATTATTACTAAATAAGGTTTATTAAATATAAATGACCCAATAAAATGTAAAAAGTCATATTTAATTTTAATGATGTTTCAACAACTATTATTGTTATAAAAACGATGACTTTATCATCAAATATTGAATTTATTTAATAAGTAAAAAATCACTCTTTGGTATATTATTTATTTTAAATAAAAATAATTTTTTGAATTATAGAATATAAATTATCCAAAGGGAAATTTTCTCAAATTATCTGAGGACTGGCTTGAAATTTGGAGCTTTTTCGACACCATTGTTTCTTACCCTCCTCTGAATAAATCAGTTTGCAGGTCATTTATCTTGACCACACATGGGCCTCCCTCACATTCGATCTATATATGATGGAAAATACCTCATTTTTATGGTATTTATTTAACATTGGGTTCCAATAATTTTATTTTCATCTTTGGTGTCTAGTTGGGTTCGTGGGAGTATGATTGTTGTAGGGTAACTGATAACATTTATTCGGGGTTGTATGTGAATGCAGATGTAATATGTAGGAACGCCTTGTGTGGGATGTTCTTTATCCTTTATATTTATCTCATAATTTTCCCCCTACATTATATTTTTGGTTTAGTTTATTATTTTTTGTGCTCAGGAGGGTTTTCATATCATTGGTTCCCTCTTCCATCTTATCATTCTTCCTCATGAAAAACCCAACATTGTTATGGTTTAATAGATTCCATTCCGATTTGGATTGTGTTGGTGGGTTTAGGGAATGTAGGTCAGCTAGGATCACTTCTAATTTGTTAACCCTTGTGGAGTTTTCTATCCTTTATAATGAAATTTGGTGTGGCCTTGGTGTGGTTAGCATCATAATTTCATGCAGTGGAGGTGGTGGTGGTCTTGGGGTTCGTGAAATATATTTTTTTTCATAATATGGATTTTCAATGTTATTGTAGGTCCACAAGATCACATTGTATGGATCATGGTGGGAGGATCATGTGTTGTGGAATATGGTCATGTGTGAATCCTAGTTTAACATTAGTTTTTTGTTTAGTCATGGTTTGAAAGATCGATGTTGTGTCTATATGTATCATTTCTCACTCAATAGTAAAGTGATTTTTATTTTTAAAATATAATAAAAATGTTTCGATAAATACCCTATGAATCCCCCAATACCAATAATATATTTTATTTTTTAAAATAATTTTGTTTAATTATTCAGTCTCTTCCACTTAATCAAATGAGTATTTCATTATGTAAGGACCTTGGCCTTATAAAATAATGGAATTTACTCCAATTTTTTAGAAACCATTGAATAACCCATGGTAATGTTTATGGTTTTCTTATTCTATTATATAGAGTCCAAAATCAATGTTTGATAAATATTAAATAAATTCCTACACATTTCATATATAAACCAACCTATGCTAACATTTTTCATAACTAAAAATCCATAGAGAACATCCTAAGTTCGCACCCCTCTCTAGATTCTTCCCAAGGGTCCCTTAATCTCTCAAGAATATCCTCTGATGTATTTGTAGTGACAAACTCAAGTAAGGGATTCGAACCTTATCTTCTTTATAAATGTTTCATAATTATTATATGCCTTCTATTTATAATTCCAAATTTTGAGATATGGCATTCCATTTCCCTATTACTTCATGTTTTATGTACAAATGATGTTGGGATTTGGATATCATCATCCCATTTAATGAATTTTTATGTGATGCTATTATGGGACTCAGAGTGAACCTAATTACTTTATAGGAATTTTTCTATTAGTATGTGTTGGCAGTTTTCCATGACCTATCATTATGTAATATTGTATTAAGATATTACCAAATTTATCCTATTACATTTATGATTATCATTAAATATCAAGTATCATTTTTAATGTTTATTATTTAAAATCATTTATTTCTATTGTGTAAAATATATTGATTTAATTGTGTTAAACCTAGTTTAATCCCCTATCAATCATTATATCTTAACCTTTTCTTATGTATGTCCTCATGTTATCCAATGCAGTATCAATTGTGAGCACGTTAGAGATGTTTTATAAAATGATGATGTTTTTCTTGTTTTAAAATGTTATTTAATGTACCTAATTACAAAGGACACAATATTTTTTTGGATTGTATTACTTGTAATATTATTTGATAAATCATGTATTAATTTGTACTAAATATAAGGGATATTATATGGGTTATGGTATGATGAAATTATTATGGAACCCATTTCATTAGATGTGTTATGATATGATAAATTATTTTTTATATTATGGAACTCATTGGTTTGATTTTCATCATGTAATAGCTGGGACATATATCTATCACCAATTCACTGGGTAATGACTGATAGCTCGAACGATATATATGACTGAAATGGGGAGTGAACCCATTTCAATAAGGGACTATTTAAACTATTATAGTCTTTAAAGTGGTCCTTGACTACTATTATGGATTGAAGAGTTAACCCAATCCAATATTATAGTATTGTAAATGAAATCTAACTATTATAAAATTATTTTCTACGATTATTTATACTATAAAATTTCATTCCTTATGAAAACATAATTATTTTATGGTATAATTTATTTGATTCCCTTTTTGATTAATGACTTATGAACTACCAAGAATTATTCAATGACTGAAGAAAATGAATTATAATACAGGTGGTATAATTTTCATATTTAAATCCAATATTATCATATCCTTATGATCATGTTATCCATAGGTGTTCATTGATATCTCCCTTCACTACCTTTACTCATCATCTGAGTTAACCCTAACTTAATCTTCATTTTACTATGATATAATGCATGATATTACTAAGAGTTTTGCTAGTTATGATCATCTTAGTTGGATACGATGTAGATATTTAATGAACATGGTTTTTATGAGTCCATGTTTCCAATGGAACATGACTAATAAAATTACAATAAAAATCATTATTTTATATAATGAATTTTTATCTATTATAATGTGGTATCTATATATAAAACCCATGGGATGATATATTCATGATCGAATGTAGTGGGAAAAGGGTGCACCAACCTCCCTTAGTTGCTATTTTCTATAACAATAGTTATTAGGCTTAGATCAGGATGGATCCATTTGAGGATTTATATTGGAGGCCTTTTTTATGACATCTTTTTTTGGATAGATATTGGATAGTGATCCTTGGTTTGAATGAGAATAATTTAGGGGAGAATTTTTTATTAAATGATTGATGAGGAAAATATTATATTCGTATCAATGATTCCATAAATCATATGATAAGTTTTTTCATCATCTATTTGAGTTTTTGGTGGATGGTTAGATTTTCTAAAGATTTTCACCTCGGTTGGTATATTAATTTTTTTGGGGATATAGGGTAAGTTAGAACATTTTTTATGTTATCCAATTTTACCTTTTTGTAGTGACTTGGTATGGTTTCTTATCAAATGGATTTACCATAACATTAACTATATAACTACTTTGTGTCCCATGATTCGTAACTAAATATGTATAAGATGTATCCATCTTATGTGATCATGTCGGAGGACATTGATATTGATGTTGAAATGACGTTGATTGAAATTCATGTTCAGATAACAGAACAAAAGGATAGGGTGTTATTTGGAATGTTAAACCCATTGGTTTCGGTGAGATTTCAGTGTGGGTAAGAAAACTAAAATGCACTTGTGTGTGGTCCATAAATAAGGTCACAATGGTCTTATCTATGTTGAAAATTATGATCTTGAGACATTATAGGGACAAAAATAATTTATAGGGGGAGAAGCATGTTTCCCTTTTGGTCACATGTATTTTAACTACTAGGTTTCATTATTATTATTTTTGATTTCCAATATGTCGTATGTGTATTTTTCCTTAAAATTTATATTTTGAATTTTTGGGAATGACGTGTTGCACCATGGTCATAGTGGTGGACATGGTATACAATTATGCCTCCTATGAAAAATGAGAAACGAGACCATGTATTGTGTTGGGTGTGGTTTTTAGAAAGAGATTAGGGAGAACCCATATGTACCAAAGCCAATGTGTCTACTTCCACACTATTTTGGAGGGAATGGTGGGCTAAAATAGCATAGTTTCAACACTATGTCATAGTTTATTCCTCTAGATGGTCTCTTTGGAAATTCTTGTCAGATCGTACGTGATGGAAATAATTTCTATAGGTGGTTAAATATTCATTTTTGAAATTTGAAAAAAATCAGGATTTTATTAATTGAAGATACTTTACTGAGTAATGTTTTCAAGAGGTTTTATTCTATGTTAATGAATGAGATAAACAAAGATATTTTATAGTGGTTCAGACACCAACATGAAATTCTACAAATCAACATTATCTAGTCAATGAGAAGATTAGTACTCACATGGAATTTCAATTGTTGAGGCGAGATAACAAATTAAAAACTCTTCTATTTTACTAATACAAAGAGTCACAACTCATTATTTTTAAATAAGACATTCTCTTTCGTTGTGACCTGAAATTTGTTTAGTTTTCACTACCCAGAAAATGCTTTTTGTGATGGAATAATCGAATAACAATTCCTATTATAGGCTGGGAAAAGTATGAACCACACTTGAACATACTATAAATATATTATATTAAATATAATAATAATAAAAAAATAAATTGAATCCCAATAGAAATATATTTTTATTAGGATGGTGAGGTTTTATGATTTTGATCATTATTTTAGTTGAAGATGGTATAATATATTTAATTTCATAATCAACGATTGGAAAAAAAATTCACATAAGTTATTGATGAAATTACATAATATAAATTGAATCAGCATATGTTTTAAGAGATATTTTTGAGGAATAATAAATTATAGTTTATATTAATCACTGATACACCAGCCAAAAAACTAATACATCATCATAAACTCAAAGATTTTATTGAATCATAAAGTAATCCAATCACTTCATTCCACATGTTAGTATATAACATAATATTTTTATTAATGTTTCCAATATTTAGAAAATTCATTCCCAATATAAATATTTTTTACTATTTATTCAGTATTAAATAAGTCGATAAAAACTACAAAAAAATCATTAACACATGAATATATTTTATAGATTAAAATAATACTTAAAAAATTTAATAAACAATCATTTTTATAAAATATTAAATTTCTCAAAAAATATAGTATTGTAAACAAAATTTACAACTTGTATGCAATTTACTACATGTTCATAACATATACAATATATATGCACAAATATATTTCTAAACAATAAGTAATTATATAATTTTAATAATAAATTATAAACAATATTCAACATTTCAATTCAGAGAACATAAATTAAATTAATATATCATTTATTATTTGAAATAATATATTTTAAAATAATAATTGGTGAAAATAAATTATTGGCTATATAATGAGTTTTCTATCACTCTGAATATACCATTGAATTAATATTCAATTCCAAAAAAGAACTATTTTTGATAGAGATCCATCACTTGAATGATAAAGCTATAATTTTTCAGAAGAATAATATTTAAATGGGTCTACATAATGTATCTACTTTTACTGATGAGGATGAAGCTATAATAATTTAGTAGTACAATTGTACTTTACTTCAAGGGAGTGTGAAATAGCCACTTTAAAGAATATACGTGAATAAGGAAATGTTTCTTTTGATGTTACCATTATGGAGGAATAGAGGATTGGTTGATCATTGTGATCTATAATGAGGAAGATCTGTCATTGATTCCAATTAATCATTTCTACATTGACATGAAACTAATTAATGGTATAATCGAATGCTACATTTGATAATTAAATGTTATAATGACTTCATCAGATGAACAATAACATATGGTGAAACTATTATAAGAGATAAACCATGATGAGGTGATATACCATTGTAGAATTATGAACAAACGAAAGGTGGGCTACCATTGTGATTGAGCATATCTCTCATTGATGGAGTCCAAATGTTACTGAAGAAGGAGTTCAAATGGTTGATTGTGGGCGAAACCATCATCATATGAAAATAATAATTGGTACTATCAGAGAAAAATGATAAATTTTGTAACTACAATTAGAATAATAAATTGTGAATCTTCCATTAATATATGTGATTCTACCATCAGGTTGAAACTGAAACTACTACGGATCCAAGGTACTACTACTATGAAACAACAAAACATGAGCTACTATCGTGCATCGCTTCTATGAAGGAGGTTAAACCAGTTATGGAGATGAGAAATAAAATTTTCTGCATCCTTTTAAATAACATAGTATTTTGGTGTTTCCATTTTTTCCCCAATGTGTACATCTTTGTAGAAAATGGTACTCTCTATCAATTCCTGAAGAAGAAGATAGTGATGGTTGTATCAGAAAATATGAATGGATACAGTCTTGCATTTATTATTCTATACATATAATTTTAATCTTATAAATATTTTTCACTACATGATTATCCCAATTATACCTCCCACATGTGTTTACCCTTCGTATAATAATCAACTCGACCCACAAAAACATTGATCTAGCTATGAGGGATAATCCCCCATTTCAAAAACCCTACATAAATATGCCTCATGGGAATGTGTCAATCCTTTCTAGTCCACTAACCCATACCTACGGGTGTGATATGTGTCAACTCCACTCAGACATATACATGTCCATTCACTATGTTATCATTCTACTCTTTTGTTCTTTCTCTCCTAGGTTATTGAACCTCAATTCCCCTAAGTGTGGTTGAATGGTTGGCTATTGTGGGTTGGAATGGATGACCTATTTTTTACTAAAAGGATAAAAGGAAGATTAAATTTTAGTTATTGAATTAAAAATAATTATTATAGGTACATAAAGTATTTAAATAGATGATTAAAAATGAAAAAGGAAACTTAAAATTATAATGGATCATTAAACAGTAACAAATGAAAAAATCAATTTTGTTCAAAAAACATGAATTTAACAAATTTGGGTAAATATTAATTCGTTAAAACCAAACTATTCTAGAATTAATATATAGATTCAACATCTAAAACTTTGCAGAATTGATTAAATTAAAAAAACATTTGTTATAATTTTTTTAAAAAATTATCCCCCTTTTTAAATTTTATCATAAATTACATTAAAATTGAAAATTGAAATTAGTTTTTCTTTTAAAAAATATAAACTAACTAGAATTCATGGAGTATAAAATTTTAATATGAAATAAAAATTTACATATAATAATCATCTAAAAAAATATAGGGTGATTTTAACAAATTCCAAATTTTGATAAGCACAAATATACTATTCAAGAATATGCCATTCAAACTTTATTTTCTCAAATCTAACAATATATAAATTTCTAGTGAAATTGTCAAAAAAAAATTCATGTGAAATAATTCAAAAAAGTATATAATCATTATTTAAAAAATACATTTGAACGTATACTCTAACATCTATTTTTATTTAATACATCATTGTAGTGGATTTATTGAAGTAAAAATTATAATGAATTATCACTAAACATTAAATTTTTTAAAAAAAGTACTAAAACCACAAAATATTAATTTAATAAACATATATTGTGAATAAAAAATATAATTACAAAAATATTTTTCAATATATGTGGATATTTCTACAGATAGCTTCTTCATATAACTCCCGGATATTAAACCTTTACAAAGAAACTGACACATATCAATTTTGATTTTCCATCCAAGCCTACAACCATATAAATCAGAATCATTGTATGATAATGAATAAAATAGTTCTATAATAAATATAATATATCCATGCTTAAAGTTAAAATTATATGTCTATTTATTCAATGAATAATATATAGTTGACTTTCATGAGTTATGGATTGAAATCGTCATCAATAATACACTGAGAACATTATTTATGCTCAAGATGTTGTGAGATAAAATAAACGGCCTATCACGCCGCATTATAGTTTAATATCAACACACATTCAAAATTCATCTGGGTAAAATTTGGAATTGGTACTCATTGGTGTCTTTATTATCTTAATAGAATGAAAATAGAACCTTTGTACAAGTTCTCTCAGATACATATATGAATTGAAGAAAATATCACATTTTCATTGATTAATATGTAAGACAATAAACTGTATAGATATCTCATCAAAATAATTTCAATTTCAATTTAGTTTATAAAATTTGTAACATAATAAATCATTTGTTGATCAAAATATAATATCATCAAAATAAATCAATATAATCAATATATTAATTGAAAATATCTTTATAATCATGCCAAGAGTGACATTAACATTAACAAAAAAAATCAAATTAAAAATAGAGCTATTCATCGATATAGATCTCTAGAATCATATTTAAGACTATATAAGTATTTATTATGTTAACATATAAGATTTGAAAATTTCGGGTTTTCATATCACAGGTAGTTTAAAATAAAAATTGTTTTAAATTTTTACATTTAAAAAATCCATTTTCAACCATTATAAATAATTTTATATTTTTTAAACAAGAAAAGGAACAGAGAATATTAATTACTTTTATCCTATTAACAAGAGAAAAAAAGACTTCAAAAATGGTTCCTTACTTTTGTGTATACAATTGATATAATAGTGTTGCGTTATTTTATCTATGTTTCCACATTAATTAATCTTGTTATGAAACATCCTTCTAGATCCACTTGTATTTAAAAAAATTGAAAATTCAACCTAAATAGAAACATTATTTCTCTAAAATTTATTTAATTAAGCATGAAGAATATATATCCAATTAGAATATATTATATCATTATCAAAGAGTATTGGATCATAATCCCAATAAAACAAAAAATCATATTAAATTAAAACATAATTATTTTTGTATTCTAGTATCTATAATAAAAATATACTTTTCACCTAGATGATATTTATGTGTCTTATAATCATTAGGATCATTTTGAGAAGAGATATACTTCCCTTAAATTGATTACTTTTCAGTTTATCTAATTATCTTCATAAAAAGGAAATTCCATAAATTCAGTTTCATCCTTGTTTAAATCATAATTGTTATTATTATTGATATTATCTTTAATCATAAAATTTATAGACTCTAAAACAAATAATTCATTCTTATTTAAAACTATTTATGATTTACTAGTATTGGAATATCATAATGATATATTCCCATCAATTTAATATTCAATGCTATAAAAATTATTATTAGTATTTAAGATATTTTCTTTTTAACCAAAAACCCAAAAAATATCATACATTAGGTTTAGACACTATGAATTTTATAAGTATCTTATTTAAAAATGTCTAATAGAAACACTATTTAAAATACATAAATATGTATTCAATGTTTCTTACCAAATTTATCTAGGAAAATTAAATTCTATAATCACAGAACATGACAGTTCTTTAATAGGTATATTCATTCATTCAACCATAACATTTTGTTATTGTCTCACATAGGAGGTAAAATGATTATATCAATTTTTAAAAAGTTCATATCAAATTAAATATATATATATCACCACATCTATCATATCTTATTGATATGATTGATAAATTATTTATGTTTTGAAGAAGTATATAGATAGCACATAATTTAGTTAAAGATTTATTTTTATGTTGTAATAAACAAATCAAGAAAAATATACTATAGTCATTTAAAATTTTAAATAGATTCATATTACCACAATAAATCATAATATTAAATAGTTATAAACAAATCGTGTTGTAATAATGATAATATAAAAGTTATACTGTAACGATTTATGGATTGAAAATGTTCTTTTTGTTTCATATTCTATAACCATGAATCACACATAAAATAATTACATGTATATAACTTTGGAAATTATAAAACCTATTCATGTTATTAATTTTCATAAAACTATCTGATATTTTCTTTTCCAATCCTCTTATTACTCCTTTTTTATTCATATTATATTATATTTAAATAGTTAAACCTTTTTTTGATATATGAAAACACTTTAGTTAAATTATTATCTTTTCGATTTGTGAAAAATAAAATAGATTTATATTTAAACACTATTCATTAGTCGTTTTCAAAAATAGAATTTAATACATTATCAAAAAGATATGTAATACATATTAGATTATGTTTTAATCCATCTACTAATACTATGTTTGAAAAGAATAATTTTTTAATATAATAAAACATCACCAATAACTTTTATCTACCCTTTTGTGTTGTCTATTAATGTGGCTACACCACCATCACATGAATTTAAAGATGGAAATTCTGATATATCACATGTTATCTTCCTATATTATAAACTATCATAATTCCTTTATTATTTGATACTTATAAGGTTGATTTCCTATAAATGAATAGTCATGATTTTCTTATTAGTAATTATTCTTATAGGTTTCTTTAATGATTAGTAAAATTAAACATTCGAACCAAATTAAATTTAAATTTATTATTAGTTTGATATTTTGTAAATTAATATGTAGTATTAAATTTATTTGTTTGAAAAAATGAATATGTAATTATAAGTGATCATTCATTGAAATATACACATTCATTATAAAGTAAAATCAAGTTATATTGGAAATGATTCTTTCTAAAATTAAAAAATGTTACACTTATTTATCATTTTAGATAAAGAATTATACAAAAAATTGATTACAGATTTTTTTCATCAAAAAAATATTTTTTTTTCATGTTGTCATTGAATTTAATAAACATAGGTAACTATATATAACATTGAAAACCTTATTTTTCAAATTCATATTCGCACTTTTAATAGTCTGTGAATCAGTATAAACATTAAAATGAGATCTAGAATTTATAATTCTTAATTTCTTATATTCTTGCGTATACTTTTTACATTAAAATTCATATCTATTAAAATCATCCAAAATAGAATTAAATAATCTCTCTTGATAATTATTATTCAATTATTGATTTTTTTTATTTTATAATTTAATTTTATTATTTCAAAATCATTATTACCTTTAGATTTACCATTTTAAAAAACATGAATATTAAAATTATCATAATCCATTTTCATTTTTTCATTTTCATTCTCCAATTTTTTTTATTTTTAATTTACATATAAGTAAACATTTTAATATTCCAACCTATATCATTTATTATTTCCTTATTTCCATTAAGTAGTTTTTTGACTATAGAATTGAACAAATCAGAAACATGACATGAATTATATTTAGATTAATTTTGATATTTATAAAAAAAATGATGATATATATTAGTATGAGTACTTAATTGACTGAAAAGTGAATCATTTTCCTCAAATTTTAAACCCATCAAAGAAAGGATTCCCTTATCCTATTCACTTTCTGAATAATTACTAGAGTTTGAACTACCTGAGTAGTCCCAACCTTCAAACTAGGATTTATTTTATTTTCTATTTTTATATTAGATATTATTTATATATCTGGGTTTAATAAAGTTTATAATAATGTGATCTTTTTTAGTCTATAATCATAATTAATAAACATAATTACTATTATTATAATTACCTATCTTTTATTAATATTTGAACATTTTTATGAACAGCCTGTTACCACCATTTTTCATAAAAATGAAAAAAGTCTTTATAAAGTGAGGTATATCTTGATTAATTCACTATAATATATATTTAGAAGTTATAACAATTTTATTAATATTATACTAATGATCTATATTTTTTCTCTTTGTTCAGTCCCCATCGACAAAGTTTGTCAACTCTAACTCATGTAATAGTAAAAGGACAATTAGTTTATATAATGTATACAGTTTTCAGATCTTAATATCATAAATGACCATCATATTTGAATTCCCTGTATAATATATAGCTCTGATAACTATTTTTACCTGATTATTGTTTTCCAGTACTTCCACAATATCACTCATGTCATTTGTAATACTTGTAATCTATTGAAACAACATTTTTATTGACTCTCCATATCCCATCATTAAGGCTTGGTATTCTTCTCAAAGCATTCCTATCATGGTTACCTTGAGCAACTAAAACCCATAGTATTTCTCATTAATCATTATTGATATATCATAAGATTTATTACATGCTAAATAAGGGATATATAAACATCACCTATAGCATAATAAAATGTACTTTTACATTTATAATGAAAACAACCACGTCATTATATACACATGTCTGAAGATCAACATTTGGTATATTATATAGCTAAAGGGTTCGGAAGAAAGGAAAAAACCTGATCCCAACTAATTTATTATAAAAAATAGTAAACAGTAAAAAACCACTCAAAATAGGAGGCTTTACAAAGCCGTGTATACAGAACACCATCCATATCATTGCTAACCAAGTTGTCGCAATAAGAGGGGAAAATAAAAGACCAACTGGAATTAACCTCCATAATAGCCCTTTTAGAGAGATAATCAGCAACCTGATTAGCCTCTCGATATACATGAGACACGTCAATACATAAACCCTCTACAAGGATAAGACATGAGATCTATGCTGACATCATTATCCATGGAACATTCCGAGAGAGATCTTTTAGAATCTGCACGGCAAGAGACGAGTATGACTCCACCCATACCCTATGCTAACCATAATTCACTGCATACCTGATAGCTTTGATCATCACCCACAAGTCAGTCTCAATAGCATGAGAATAGCCAATGTAGTGAAAAAATATGCCTTTAACAAATCCCCAATGTGGTCTGAAGACTCCACCACACCTATCAAGACCGGGTGAATCGGAGGCTTCCCCATCCATATTCACTTTTAGCCAATCTGAAATTGGTGGGATCCACCTGATGTATTTATACATTATGGGCTTCCTTTCCCTACCACTAATACCAAGAGATCTCAAGAGTACAAAATTATAGACATCATTATTCATACATCCATTTTGTTTCATCAGAGTATATTTTATGCCTCGGTGTATAAACAGAACAGCATCCCTAAAATATGGCTTGACATTGTTAAATACATTGTTATTACTAGATTTCTAGATATAGGAGAATACTAAAATGATATCACCAGTAAGTAGTGATTTCAGTTGATCATTGAATTAAATTTTGAAGGCCGAGTTTAAGACAGATTCAACATAGCAACAATCCAAGCAGCATTTGAAGACAGATTGCACATAGTGCCATAATTGAACAGAAAAAGATCATTTAATAAAAAAATGTGTGAGAGATTCATCAGTGCTCATACGGTATTAATATACTGATTCCAAGCTGAACCCTTTTCACTATAGATCACACAGAATGAGCATTCTGTTTTTCCAGATTATCCAGATCAAGAGAGTATCACTAGGTGATATGAAAGGCCGATGAACCCCTTCTATCCATGAAGGAATGCCAGAAAAAGCACCACATTCTGTGTTATAATAATCCATATTGGAAAGAATTACACTGATACCAGGTTTCCATATCAGTATGTCAATATCAAAAAAGAAAAAATTAAAAATTTCAACATGAATATTATTGGGAATAAAATCATAAGAATCCAGATTTCCCTACAAGTCAGAAATGGACAGCTTCCCCAATGAAGATGGAATGTCAGTGCACTTCTTTTATTGTGGAGTACAGCCATGGGGTATTCCATAAATTCCGATGAGAGTCAGAACAAACTAACCATATTGACTGAGACATTATATTTGAATAGGTACTCTTAACCGAGGACCACACTGAGGATTTCAGATAAGTGAACTGACTGTTTTGAAGTATATCAACAAACTTCCAACCAAAAATTCAAGAGGGAAATCAGGTTGGGAAAGAAGCCCCCAGATGAATTTCAGAAGAAGCGCATTATTAAAGATTATAATATCCTTAATTCCCATTCCTCCCATATTTACTGGCTTTATACAGTCTTTCCAGGAAACTATAACATGTTTCCTTTAATGGGTTGATCTAGTCCAAATGAAATTCTGAATCATAGCACTCAATTCCTTGAGTCGAAGTGATGGCCATATATACACAGAAACGGATTAGACAAACATGGATGTAATAATAGAGTTGATAGGGCAAATTATGCATTCTTAGAACATAGTATTCCCTTTCCATCTTTCCAACTGATTTGAAATTTTCAGAGCAAATCTTCTAAATGAACACGTTTTACTCTTCCCCAAAACAAAGGAATCCGAAGATAGTAAAATGGCAGTGTACCTCTTTTAACACCAAGTCTACGAGCCATCCTCCTTTGCTTCACGGTTCTAATTCCTTCTTCTAAGACAAAAAATGATTTGTTCCAGCTAATAACCTGGCCTACAACCTCCTCATAATGTGAGAATATTATCTTAATACAAGAAATTATTTTCCTCTCAGCCTTACAGAACATATGTATATCATCAGCATAGAATAAATGTTATGGAGAAAATAAATTCCTACCTGCCCTCATTCTTTGGTATATACCATTATTGACAAGATCGTGGAGACAAATGCTTAGGTAATCCTCGTCCATAGAGAATAAAAGCACAGATAAAGGATCAACTTGTCTAACCCCTCTGGTGCATTGAAAGAAACCCCTGGGGGAGAAATTGATAAGGATGGATACAGAGGCAATTTTCAATATGGTATAAATCAAACTAATAAATTTCTCTGAGAAGCCATGCATCTAAAGAATAGCGAAGATGTATTACTGCTTTATTATGTCAAAGGCTTTTGATATATCAACCTTCAGGGCCATGTTACCTTGTGGAACATTTCTTTTCATGACATTAATGCATTTTGAGGTAGTGAAAAGACACTTTTGAATCTTCATCCTGGGTACAAATCCAAATTTATTGACAGAGACAATCTTTGTAGCAACTTCACCTAACCGAATTACCATGATTTTTCTAATTACCTTTGGAATGGAGTTCCCAATGGAAACATGCATGAAATCCTTGATTTCCAAGGAATTGTCCTTATTAGGAATCATAGAAATGATGTTGGAGTTCATCCCAAATGACATAAAGGAGTTATGAAAGAATTTTTGAACAGCACTAATGACATCATTCTAGATGATATCCCAGTAAAACATGAAAAAATTATTTTTGAATCGATCAGGACCAAGGAAACTATCCATATTCAATGAAAAAAGTGCATAATGTATTTCTTTTTGTGTAAGAGTCTCAATAAATTTTTATTCTGACTATCATCAACACTAGATTCAACACATTTGATGATCTTACTAGAGCTCTTCTCACTAGATTCAAAATATAATTTCTTAATGTAAGATGTCACACCATTGGAAATATCATTTTCAGATGTCAGCATATTATTATCAATCTGTAGGACCCTGATGTTCCTTATAACAGTTTTTTCTTTGTGAAATCAATGAAAAAATCTTGAGTTCCTATCTCCATCTTTAATACACTTAACATTGAGTTGATTTTGGTCCACGTTCTCATTTAGAGTTAGGAGATTATCATGTTTTGAAGTAGATAGTATATCCTCTTGAGATAGAATTTCCTATTGCCTTTTCCTCTGGTGACAACTTGACAAATGAGATTCAGACTCTTTAATATCATTATCAATAATGGAGATGGATTTTTTACTCCACTCTTTGAGTTTAGCTTTAACAATTTTTAGCTTAGAAATCATAATGAACAACAAGCTACATGTGACATCTGTTTTCCAAGCCTCCAAGATTATTTCCCTGCACCCAGGAACAACCAAACAAGCAATATTGAACTTGAAGGGTAGAGGTACTGACCTCAAGCTACTAAAACATAGATCAACCAGTATGGGATTATGGTCCGAATGAATCGTGGGAAGATTCATTCCACACAACCCCGTCATATCACTTCTTTCATCCATCTTAACAAGGAATCTGTCCAATTTACTTTCCTACCTTCCATTTACAGTGTATCTACTCCAAGTAAAATCTGCACCTGAAATGGGGACTTCATCCAACCTGCAATAATCAATGCAGGGAGAGAAATCATTAGCTGAAGCTCTACAAATATTACTCATAGATTTCTCCTTTGGCCTGAAAATGGTATTGAAATCCTCTATCAAAATCCACCTAGTAGACATGTTATCTGAGATATTTTTTAGAGATTACCATAATAGTATTCTTCTAATATACTAATTAAAATCATACACAAATTCCACACAAAGATTATTGGACTGAAATCAACAAAAAAGTGTTACTGATTGCTGATCATTCTGAAAGGAATCAATTCTAACAAAATTGTGCCTTAGAACCCATAAATTTTCATTCTCATTATCTTACTGATTGGTTGTAGAAAGGTAATAAACCATGAAATTCCAATTAAAGGACATTAATTTTTCAAAATTCATTCTTGGTTCAGCAATACCCAGTAACATGGGATTATTAGTCATTATGATATGCTTCAGAGTTCTGACCATAGGAGAGTTCCCAAGACTCTGGAACTTCTAGAATACAATATTCATTGATTGGAATCCCTCTATCTAGTGTAGGGGCCAATTGGTAAATTATATACCTTCTCCATGATGTTTTAATAGTAAAAAAACTATTTTAGGTGGTTTTCAATTATTTCAAACTAGAAACCATAGTAACATTGACCGAAAATGGGGATTTTTATAGAATCCATCAATAATTTGAATTGGACCCTTAGATATTCAATGAATTTTCCTTTTTATAACATATACTATTAGGTATAAGATAATCATGTTATAATGGATTTTAAAATAAACCAAAAAATTATATCTATAAGGATGAAAAAATATTATAATTATAAATTAAATATATTTATTAACCAAGATCTGAAACAATATTTTTCATCATAATTAATATTAATAATGACTTAAGGGAGTTAAATAGTCATTTAAAATTCTAAAGACAATACAATTAGTGTTTTGATGATTAATAAACTATTATTGAGGTTAGTTCTAATTTATTGTAGTGTAGTGGATATAAAAGAGATAAAAATATGATTTTTTAATTGGATTGGACCATCAATACCCTAGTATAATAATAAACATTCTCCACTCATCATGAAGATTAGTTTTCTATGAGAAACTCACTTTTAATGGTGTAGAAACCTGTTATAGACTCTGTATTTTTACAAATACAAATAATAAAACCCATTAGTTTTTATATGAGTCATTAACCGAGTTTACGAATTTATAGTTTTTGGGAGTCACAACCCATAACTTCATTTTTGGTGGAAAAATAACCAAATAGGAAGACATATATTTGATTGGTAAAATCATAAATCAAACGAAAATATATTTAAAAGAGATTATAGAAAATATGATATAATGAAAAAAAATGAATCCAAGTATAAATATCTAATGATGAGGATTACTAAGATTAAATATCATTTCCACAAAAACATAAGTATAAGTTTTTTAGAAGTCAATTTATAATATTAGTATGGAAAAAAGAAGCCGACAAATTTTCATGATTGAATTCAATGTAAGAAAGCGTGTCATTGGTTGTTCTAAGATTTCATTTTTTGAATAAAATGTGTGAGTGTATTTTTATAATAGTCGCACAATCTAGTGAACTAATCCATCTTCACTAACTCAAATATCTTCTAAGAAAATCATGTGAACCCATCATTACATGACAGTTGTTAGAATATAAAAATATATATAATATTACACTTAACTATATTTTGGAAAACCATACTCAATATAAATAATTTTATCTCACTTTTTATGAAATAAATAAATAAAAAACATAATCATAAAAATATGTAGGTATTTTAAATTTTAATAATATATTCAAATCGAAATCAGTAAACCTAGAAATTAATAAATTATTAAAAGTTTCATAAAATATTACATCGTAAAAAAAATTTACTACATGTGTTGAATTTAGTCATGTGTGAAATATATACATTTTATATTATAAAAAATATTTGTACACAGAATTTAATTATAGTTTTAATTACAAATTACAAAATAGAAATTAAATTTTTCATTTAAATTATAGGAATTTAAAATAATCTATCAATTATCATTTGGAGAAAAATATTTTAATCTAATGGTAGGTGAAAAAAATGCATGGTGGTATTAAGAGCATTCTACAAATAAAAATATAATATTGATTTGAACTATCATTAAAATATCATATTCCATTAAGGGATATATTCCATTCAAAGGATCCGGATACAATTATTGTGATAAATGGAACTTTCATGTCATGAAATGAAGATACTAACATTACTAAAGAGGTAAGTGATAACATCATCAAATATTGAAATAGAATAATTTTATAATGGAGTTTTATATTAGAATATTAGATAACTAAAATAATAAAGGAATGTTTTTTGGTGATGCTACCATTTTTGGGGAATAACATATATGTTGACTGTTGTAATCTACTATGAAGAAATATTATTTTTTCTTCCCATGAAGCTTTGGTGCATTGACATGGAACCACCTGAAGGAATAGTATTGAGCTACCATTTAGCATAAATAGTTCCAATGAGACCACATAATTAATATAAATGGAAAACGCTTCAATGTGATGATATCCTCAATGAAAAAGTCATCTACCATTGTGGTTGGATGAACAAAAACTGATTGGTCGACTATTGTCATTAAGAAGATCTTCTATTGATAACAACCTACTATTATTGAATAAATAGGTTTAATGGTCGACTAATTATTCTACAACCATAATTAAGTGCTATGAAATTCATTTTCCAAATAAACAACATAATTAAAGAAATATTCATTTGATGAAGGAATCATGCAAATGCCATGCATGATCATGCTACTACCATTAGGATAATATAAAAACAATCACTATATTAATGAACTACTATCATGTGGTAGCACATCCTGAGATACAATTGATTGAATCATATAGGAAAGAGGTTTTACTAGTGTAGTATATTAGGTTCAAACCTTTCTTGATCCTTTCTAATGGACAAAAAATGTTGGTTTTCCCATGGAATCCTAATCATGCAAAACACTATTGAATACGGTACACTATAAGGAGACCCAAATTAGAATATCATTATGCATATATTATATGGTCCACAAAGATATAATATATATATGTTATGGTTTTATCATTATAATTTTAAATAGATTAATGATACATTTGGTGAGTTCATCTCACATCATGCTCATGCATGCACCAGTCCATTCAATAAAAATTAGTTGGAACTGCTATCTCTTAGTCCATGTATTTGGGGATCGACACCCATTTAACAACACACACACAAAAACCACATAGTATTGCACAAACCTACACTATCCCACTAGTTCATACATGTATATATGCTATGTTTTCTCTCTACTTGGAGAAATGCATAGCCTTCAACTATGTTTTCTTGGGGGTCCTTTGGGATAGAACTCTAGTGGGGTCGACCCTCAGGTCTCTAATGAGTGGTTTATGGGATGGACCATAGGTTCTATAATTGTATTCCTATTTTTAATTAATGTAACCAAGGTAAAAACCATAAATTATTTAATAAAAAATAATTAATTTTTCTATTAAATCATTTAAGGAACCAATTAATAATTAGAAATAAACATAAAATTATGAAGAATCCCTAAACATTAATATATGAAATAAAAAATGTTTTCATTTTAAAAAACAATAATCTAAAAAATATTATTAAATGGTTATTTATAAAAACTAAACTATTAAATAATTAATTCATATACTTACACTCAAATGAATCAACCAAATCATGGTGGGTAACATGAGAATCTGGTGGAAATGGGTTTATATTTTTTGAAATTTGTAAATTTTTCATAACCATCCAGGATAGATTACTCTAGCCACACACAAAATTTATGGGTAGAGGGTTGAGTTTATTATGTGTGTTCACATTGTTTCTATAACACATATCTATTATTTACTCCCCTTTGGATCAAATTCTAGAGATAATATATTCCTAAAAGTTGATTTTTATTCGTATCTCGTCCCACAATGGCTCATTTTGAATCCTATAGTCCTGGAAATTCTAATTATTGATATTGGACCATGAGGAATTGATCTATTGATATATCGTCATTGGAATTGAATAAGACGAGTTTCTCTTTTTTTCTTGATGATGGTGGCTCTATCATATGGATTTTACCTTACATTCCTTGTGTTTTTATTATTCCCATTGGTTTTGGTTATTAAATTTATTGTTTTTGGATCAATGGGTGTTGCATTTTGAATTTAAAGGCTATATAATTTATTCTGAAATGGTTTTTCACTTAAAAATATTTTGACACACATGTTGTGTTTGGTAAAATTCACCGAAGATAGAATTGGAAAGGAAATGGTTTTTCAAGAGTGATGTTGTTAGGATATTTATAGTAAATAATTTTATGAAATGTTGGAATGAAATTAAATTGGTTTTTCGTAAAATAATTTCCTAAAATATGAATTTTATTTCATTAAATTTATAATTATATATAAGTATATCAGTAAGAACATGTGTAATGGGGTAAAACTAGACATATACATGTCAAACTAGTGATAGCTATTTCTAAGGAGGTTATCATGAAGTCACTATTTCTAGTGGGTAGCCTCTTTGAGTGACTAAGGTTCTTAGACATTAGATTTGACTTATGATAGAAAATCATCTTTTCTGAGACTCTGATAATTTTGTGTTTTTATTAACCTATTGATGGTTTTTTGATAAACTTCATACCTTTATATTGACATTCTTATTTTCCAAATGATATTGATATTAATTATTGAACCCAATTTTATTATATTCTTTTTGCACGTGGATAAATATATTTTCATTGTTAATAGTTCATTAAAATATGGAATGTGTTTTAAAAAAAACAATAGGATGATATTATATTATAAAATTATTTCTTCATAAGTTTTTTTTGGAAATATGATTTATATATTTACTAATGAATTCATTTGGATAGACATTGTAAAGATTAATTATGGTATTATACTAAGATTTAGTTCCCACACCTTCCTTTTCAATTTCCGTTTTATAGTGATGGTATTTTAGGATAACAGTAAAGGTGATATTGTCTATAAGTGTTTATAGTTTTATATTGGTTTTCCTTTCAATTGGTTTCAATGGTCGTGACACATGGTCACAAGGGTATGGACACATGGGTTGCATCAGCTTCCATGTTGATGGTCTTGCAAATTTATTTTCGATAACATGTTAACCACATGTTTGATGTTGCCTTTAGGGGTTTTTTTGAAATATTTTGTATTCTTGGATATCATTCATGAGGCTCTATTTGTTTCTATTTTATCATATGTATGTTAATGGTTAATTTATTCCAACTTTTCTTGGTTTGATACCCCATTGATTGTTGTGAGACAATGGTGATTGGGAATATGATTCGGCATTGTTCTGGGCTATCTTAGGTGACATTGTGGGTTGACCCTAGTTGGTATATTATAAGAAACTTGTGTGTTCCTTTGATAGATGTTTACCATAGTGTGGGTATGATTATAGAAATAGGTATTAATGATTATATGTATCACCTTATAATTTTAATCGATGATGGGAGCATGTTATATTAATAATGATCATTGTTAATGCATCTTTGTGAATGGCCTCAAGTTGTGGATGGGTCTACCATGAGGTTGACCACATTTAGAAGCATTATATGAGATGAGTTTTATTGGGACACTAAATCCCATTAAATTTAATAGATATGTATCTTTTCATGTTTATTTTCTAATTATTACATTTATGAATATCACAATCCTTTGACTAATCTATTGGATTTGTGGTGTTCATTATGCATAGATATATATGAAATGTTTTTGGGAGGCTTCAGTCCATGTTTGTGGATATGTGATGTATGTTCCAAATCCCCATATATATGATTATTTACATGAGTGGGTGACTCCTGGGATGACATCCTTGGATCCATTATCTTGATTTTGGGTCCTTCAAATATTTTTATATAGGGATGGGGGATTCCTGGGGATATATACTTCGATATGTGATGGAAATATTAAGTCTCCAAATTTATATATATATATATATTTATAAAAATGGTTGGGGATTCCATTTATTTGTATCTTAGATAAAAATATTTTACTGTCATGGATTATGTCACTTGAGTTGTGGGAATTTATATTATTGGCTACCTTCTATTAGGAGATAATGTGATATTGGGTTCACATGGTAATTATATGTTCATATAGAAACTCAAGATCTATCCAAGTTAATATTAAGTAGTATTTTTATTTATTCTATCTTCAAAGGGTTCACTATGGTAATTTGTTAGTGATCAATAGTTTATTATTTGGATGATCACATCAAAATAATATATCAAAATATTTGTTAGTTGTGTATGTGGTTATGTTAGTGGTGACCTGAAAATTTATGTACTCAAGCCCTTCCCCAACAACCATTAAACATGGGTATCCAAGTACCTCACCTCTAGTTATATGTTCAATTTTGGAAGAGTCTCTTCATTTCATGATTGGGAAGGATAATTCAGGATGATTCTAGATATTGTTATAATGAATGGCTCCTTGATACATTGGGGTCATGTATTTTATTTCCTTCCTTTATTTTGTTCTAGTTGGATGAATGATAATGAATTATTATTAGTATAAATACATATATCTACATTCATTTATAATTTATGGTTTTTATTTATTTATTATCCATACTCTGATTTATGTTTACTATTTTGAGACTTTTCTGCTATCATTTTTCTATTTTTATCTATTATATGTGGTTATTGTAATCACACAATTTCACCATAGAACCCTACTAGTAGTCAGTAGCCTTTGATGTATGGGGAGACCCGCCTATGGTCACACTGTGACTAAATCTAGATACACTTGAGTGAAATAGTAAGGGGACATTACAAATTTGTATCATGGATTTTATTTTTCTTTTAATTTACTATTTTGGAGAATGGTAGACAATTTATATAGGATTATGTTTGAGATTATGATTCATATATAACATGTTCATCAGGAACAAAATTTATATTTACAAGACTTGTTTACAAGGGGTTTGGGGTTGATAGTCATGGTATTCGATTTTATGATTGGACAATTTCACCTTGTGTAAATCACATAGAGTATTGAGGATTGTGATTTTCTATTGATTTTGTTCTTTTGCAATACTGGAAATTGGCATCTCTTGCATCATATTTTTCATGAAGTAATTAAAATGACATTCAACTATTATCATGGGATAGAAATTACTGATGATTGGCTAATGTATTTTAAAATGACTGTATAATCATATATGGTGCTTTACTATATAAAATGGAATGACATTTTACATTAATATACAATAGTATATTTCTTTATGGTGATAGGAAATGTGGATCTTATAGTGAGACACTAAATTATGATGTATATTCATTTCATATATAAATGAGGTTCACCGGTTGAAGAAGGTCGGTTCTGATATTTGATTCCTTCATAATGTACCCATTGTCGGTGAGTTTAAAATGGTCTGGTTATTTAAATTAAAATAAAAACATATGTTTTTCTCTCTATAAAGATTCATGGTGGAATTATACATAACCAAACCATATGATCATGACATACTCGATACAGATCATGTAAGAATTATGTCGTTATATATATATATATGAGTGTGTTTGTGTGTGTAAGTTTACTAATGAGAGATAATGTGATTCTCAATGGGGCAGTCCCATATATAGAAGCTTAGTGAGAATCAGTTCCCTAGTAGATTGATGAGTTATAAGATGATTTCGTATAAAGATATGCGAGACACCAGTGTATATAGTTTTTTAATGAGTTATCATGTGATTTATGAGATGGGAATAGAGATATGTTCCCCAGTGTTATGAACGATGTGTGATGTAAAGTATGGGTTAGGTGAGAGATCCTAGTACCTCGATATGGGGATCAAGATGAATGTGATCCATGTATTGAGGATGTGATAGATCATTTTATGGGAGTGTAACTCATGTGAGTGGTTAGATCAGAAATGTGACTTACATAGAGGTTGTATGCAATGGTAAGTGATTCGACTTATGACATTGGGGATTCTAAATGATTATAGTTTTTTGAAAAAATAAGAGCAATGTTTCCATAAAATATTGTAGTTTACATCACAATGATTTATATTTCATAGTTTTTAGGGTGTTGATTTTGAGTGATAGATCATTAGGATTCCTAATATTACCGATTCAAATGCACATTGAGGGAAATATATGTGGATGGGAAGAAATTCATTGGATTTGAGATGATTTGAGGACCTAAACATTATCATGTTATATTAATGGAATATGATAAATTAATGATTTTTAATTTGAGTGTCAATGTCCCTTTGGTCAGATGGAATTGATATACTTTGAGGCATGGTCAATTGTATTGTAAGGTGTGAGAGCTATATTTTAATGATGTATGACTCATGGTTTTGTGAGTTAGGTTCCTCATTTAAATGTTACGAGATTTAACGCTTGTTAGTTTTGGATAGGAACAATCTATTTTTTTTAATATATTTTTCATTTTAAATTTATATTTGTGATTGATCATGTGTGAGACGAGAACCAATACATCTTTTGAACAATAGTGGGAATAGTTATATGAATCGATGATTAGAATCATTATTTTACCTCCATGATACAGGGGTGTCGAAAATATATTAGGTGTAGAGGTAAAAGTATTCCAAGGATGATCAATGACATGTATTTAATGAAATATATGATGGTATAATTGAAATGATAAATTGGTTTGGCTCGAGAGTAGCGACACAAGTTTGAATCAAGAACATTTATAGGTTGTGTTTAATAATTAGTATAAGGTAATACATATGGTGTGGAGTACATAACAAGTCATTTGAAGTTTTGGGAACTAAATTCAAAAGGAAATTTCGTGAATTCCATTGATGAAATTACCATTAGCACATAACATGTGGTAGTTAATGAATTAAGAAATTAATCATGTTTGATTGAGAGGGAATTGTAAGGTATTAATATGTTGTTATGAATATATTATGGTCCATGGGGTAAAAACCTTATACTAAAAGGGTCTTCCATGTGTTGTGATTGATAGTAGGAATTCAATATGGAATTAGGATGTCTGTGAGATGGTAGATATATATTATTATATTTCTTTTCAAGTACTAAACTAGTTATTTATATGTGATGTTGAATTGAGTCAATGCTTCAGGATCAATCTTTTGACATTTATGGTTTGATTTGAAGGGTGTCATTTTGGTTAATAATGAATAGTCACATGGTTTAGGTGTGAACTGAAAAATGTAAAATAGTTTGTTAGTGAAGTTATTTCATGACATGATTCAGGGGGTGAGTCTTGTGATAAAATGTATTATTGGTGTCAAATCGGAAAAAATTCATTCCGATTAAAATTATGTCAACATTGTGGTTCTTAGAACACTATTTTTTATAATGATGGAATATTTAGGAATATTCAAGACCCTCATAGGAATGGTCAGCATATGAATTTCATTTTCATGGATTGTGGATAATCTTATGATTCATTTTAGAATTGAAATACAATAGGAAGTATCATATTCTAAATATATATTTTGTACACATTTCTTGTGTGGTGATATGGTATTCACTTCGATTGTGTCATTGGATCACAGGGAACATGTTTCCGTAGCCATTTTTGGTCTTCAGTGGTAGTGTGGATTGGAACAGATTATTATTATTTGATTATTTTGATCGATTGGACCATTATATGGTTGACGAGTAGATTCAAAATAATTTGGTATCTCAAGATAGTTGGTTTCATTCAAACACTAACTTGATAGATTCAATGATGGTATATAATATGGGATCGAAATAAGATAGGTTATTCTCCTCACATTTTAATTTAATCATAATTGATTCACTGGGTTTTATGAGGTAGCACTAGATGAGTGGATTCTGAAATGATGAAATAGATAGTTCCGTATAAATGACTTAATAACTAATGAGATTTCTGGTGGAATATAATTTTAGATTTGGGAGATCCCAATACCTCATGTTCGAGTGTGTTGTGAAATTAAATATAAATTTGAATTTTTGTTTGGTGTGTGGAATATTTTGAGAATAATGACTTAAATCTGTTTTCATGAGTTTGGAAGACAATAATTGGTGTTTTGTATTGGTATTAAGGAACAATATGTGTCAACGATGCTCACATGGAGTTAGACATATGGTCGGTTGGTCTGGATATTGCTTCATAGAAGGATCCTATAACCCCACCCAAGATTTCTAGATAGCCTATGGGGTTCTTGATTTTTTTAATAGGGGAGATTATATAATTTCTTGAATTTTGTGATTCTAGTTTTCATTGGACATGGATCTCATTAGAGTAAATTTCTCGGCCAAATCTCCCTCCATTTCCAATCCTCTAGTCCTCGTTGATAGGGGATGATATTTTGTTAGTTGCTATAATGATTCACTTTATGACTATTTATTTATTATCATTATTAATTCCCACACTCCATCCAGATTAATTAGGATTAATTTGGGATAGTGTTCTTTAATGATTTCATTAGAGTATGGGGAAATCATATGAGTGAACTGGGGTTTGGAAAGGGAGCCATAGGGGATGTCCGCATACAATGTCTCCATATGTCCAAAAAATAATTTCAATGAGATATGTCATCTTATATTTGTATATATTAAATTTGTGTTATTTTAAATTAATTTGGTTATTTTTTCAATTTTTTTGTGTTATGTATTTTTCTTCAGATAGAGTCAAGGGTTCAAAATGGGTCTTCCAATTCTTATTAGTTGCAGTTCTGATGAAGTGGAGAAACTACAATTTTTTGGTATTAACACTAATTGTATTAATTATTAAAATAATAAATTATCATATAATTAAATAACAGGATATTTTTTCTAGGTTTGGGTAAATAATTGTAAAAGACAATACAATTAGGAATGATATATTCAAAGAGGATACATAATGGTGAGGTATTGGGCCGTTAATCCCTATTAAATTTTCTATGATATTTGGTTGTAATTTATAATTTTAATTATAAATTATTACAGTTAAATAAAATATATGTCTTTACTTGAGGAGAATTATTAATATATTACACTAATCCAATATTTTTCTCAAAAAGAGTTCTTAGGTTGTGCATTAAAATGGAAATAACAATAATAACTTATGTGATCACTTGGAATACCACAATCTAATTTGAATTTATTTAGTTTTGTTGTCTTGTGATACATGGTCATGCCCCTAAAGGTGGTTGAACTATTTAATTTAAAACAGTTGTTTATTTAAAATTAAATTCTTATGAATTTAATTATAAATGATCCATGGGAGATGTTGTACCATTATGCACTGGATAATTTTCAAAATTCGCAAATAGTCAGGCCCTTGGTTAGGCTTGTGAATCTTGAGTCATGCAGACCCCTTAAATGTTGTAAATATATTTTCATAAGAATAGTTTCCCTTAGTATTGGTTCCTTATATACTTCCTACTATATTGATATGATGAGATGATAATTATTAGACCTAGTATACTATGACAGAACAATGAGATGCAATAACACATTGGGATAGGTGTAATGACTATGGGGTAATTATTTCTCCCCCATTGACTTGATAGTATATGGGAGAGTATTCCTCATGTAGAATTTATATGGGTTGGGTTTGTGAGGTTTGATGCAGTGAGAAATTATTATGTGTTACCATCTCTAATCCATCACATAAGACTAATGTTAGCATGGCTCTCCTATAATGATAGTGAGGCCCGAATAAGACTTGATGATACCATTGAATATAATTCCATTTGCATAATGGCTCAAAAACTATGAGGATAATTGGTATAAGAGGAACCATGAATTGAATAAATACAATGAAAAGACATAGTGTACATTGGTGAGTGACCAAGTTAAGAGTTGACCCTGGAAAGGATGTGAATATGTAAATAGATATTTATAATTGCGGGTGCCACATTAGATCCTGAATTGATGATTTCATGGTATTATAGTCATAATGAAGATATATCATGTATCAGTGTGGCCAAACTAATATTTCGGATGTGTTTTTGTTAGTGTATGATCCCATTGAGATACATTATATGAGATGAGTTTAGATGGGACACTAAATCAACTGAGATTTACTACATACTTATATTTTTTTAATATGGATTGATAATGATATCTATGTTTATGTGATTTTTTAGACTAACTCATTGGATCGATGGTAAAAATTATTGATTGATATCTATCCATGGTTGGGATAGTCCTTGGAAAATATACTTTTACATGCGGTAACCCTTTAAGGTCAATATATAGTTCACTATATACATGGCGTGGGGATTTTATGGACAATATCCTTCGATTTGTTAGGTTCCATTGGGATCCATGTATAATTTTTTGTTTTTTCATGCATTTTCATCATGTAAGACATTTCTGGTGTATTGATGGCTATTTTCACATATTCCTGAGTATTTTTATTTATGGTTTCCATAGTTCTAGGTCCCATGGGATATTTGGTTGCAATAGTCACTTGATGTACTCAAATAAACACTAGCAGCGGATTATTTAAGTATTTTATATCATGGGTTTTACATTAGTCCATAGGATTGATTTTATATATTTATGTATATTCTATAGTTTAATATTAATGTAAGTATAACACATGAATATATTATTGAATTTAATAGTTATTTATACGACTTTGTTGGTGGGGTCGTACTGGGTTATGTACTCAAATTCGTATTATGTATCCATGATAGCTAGTTGCCCGAGTTGGTCACTAGTGGTAGTATGTTCAGGTTGGTAGAGACCCATCATTTGATGATTGTGTCGAAAAAATTTGATAGGTTTATATTTTTGGGATGTGTCAAACATCATCGAAGCAATGGGACCCTGTAATTTATTTCATTCATTAATTTTGTTCTGGTGATCGACCATGTAAATGATCAGTATCTATATAACTTTCTTTTTCTATTTTTATAAATTATTAATATTTTCAATTTACATACTCTAAATACCTGTGTTGTGGTATATTATTTTGTTACTATTTTTTTATTCTTTAATTATTTCTTACAATAATATTGGGGGATTGTTTTCCCATGTTTATACTCTAGAACCGCACTACTTGTCACTAGAATCTAGCATATGAGGAAGTAAGCCTACGGTCACATGGTGACCCAATCTATCTATTGTAGAGTAAACCAGGGAAGGGAAGTTACACCATGTCTATAAGATAGACAACCTTTCCCTTTGGTCAAATATTTCTTACCATAAATAACTTCTAATATTAGATTGACTAGAAAGACCATAAAAATATCATAGAAAGAGATGTGGTTTCACCCTATTGAAAACCCACAAAAACATTATAATTAGTTGATTCTTCATTTTACTAGAATCTATACCACATAAACTATTGAAAATCATAATTTTAAAAGGATAAGAATTGTGAAAATTCCATTTTTTTGTAAAATAATAATATAGGATGGACTGAGAGAAATGATGAATAAAATAGAAATAAATCTTACGGTGTCGAAAATATGAACCAAGAAAATTTAAAATCATACTTACTATGATCCTTGAAATAAAAAATAATGAGTGTGACCTTCTATTAAATATCATATATTTATTCAGATAAGCCTTGAAAAATAAAGAAACATTTATTCTCAAGGTACTCATTCCCTCCAAAACATTAAAATAACAATTACTTGACTCCCATTTATACTTGTTATTATACTAATTTGTTCAATATTCCCATATACAAACATAAAATAATATATTATTTTTTAATAGTGCATTTTCCTTCATATCAGCCTTTCATAGACATGTCTAATAAGCATGTGTTTTGTTGTAAATCACATATCATATCTGAGTGATCATAACCAAGATTAAATTGATGATATGTATGTGTCTATATTAATATTTCTTCTACATATCTTAGGGGACACACTCAGGAGGATATAAAATTGATATTCTTTATCACTTGAAATTTACATTTTTAAATTCACAAAAATATTCTTCATTAAATAATGGAACTCTTTCCTCTAAATAACATGTTATTATATTTTACAACAGAAGAACATAGATCACTATTACATTTCATAATAAAATTACTAATCATGAATTGATATGGAATAATACAATGTGGAAAAATAATTAAATTTACACATGTAAGGATACTAAATTTTAAAAAAAGATCATTGGTTTGAAATACCCAAATATATTTCATGTTCTATAACTGTCATAAAAAAGAAAGAAAAATGATTACAGAATAAATATTCATTTTATAATGATGTGTAATAACCATTTTATTTAATGTAGTAAAGGATTAATAGAGAGTGATAGTGTCTTTATTGGGATATATTCACATTCTACATTATTACAATTAGTCAATAAAATAGTTGGTTATTAATATTATTAGTTATATATAAGAAATTAACTAATTCTTATTATTATTTTATGACTTAACTCAAATATTAATGTTGAAGAATATAAATTTATTCTATTAAAAAAATTTATGATACAAATAGAAGTTATAAATAAAATATATTTCCATGAAATAATCTTACAAAACACTTTTGATATGGGATTATATTTAAACAAATACCTAATTAATTCTTATTATGGCTTAAATGTATATAAGGCTGCTAACAATTTATAATTATAAATTAATATCATTTTTTTAATTAAAAGATAAAATTATAATATTTATTCATTAATTTTAATAAAAAAACAATATTTTGAATAAACACATCAACATTTGATTAGGGTGAATTTTTATGAATTTTCTCAAGAAAATATTTTTTTGATGAAAATGAAAAAAATGTTGCTTTACAAGGATTATGATTTTATGAAATCATTATTAGGTTTACTAATTAAAAATCTATTGAAAATTATTTATTCAATAACAATTAGATTTAATAAGTACAATTATTAATTTCAAATATATATCTAATTTAATAATAATATACATCAGATCCTAAAACCAAAAATTGGTGTTGTAGGATAAATTATATTTTTTTAACTCCTCACAATTAATGGGTTGGATGGAAGGTGTGATTTTATTTGGGAATGATTTGAATATCCAGACACATTCATTCACTCATTAATAATCTACAAAATGTTTTAAAATTTATTTCACACACAAGTAGTTGGATTATATTATAAAATAGTCAATATTTAATCATTTAAAACAAACCCTTTTCAAGAATATGTACCTCCCTTCATCCCATTATTATCAATTAAAAATACCATAAGAAATAAATTAATCTCATTTTCCTTTAAAAATTAAAGTCTAATTGTTTAAGGACCACTAGTTTCCCTCTCTGAGATTTAAGAATTTACTCTTTAATGTATGGGAATTCTCCTATGGATCTTTTTCATTCAAGTTTCTTTATTTTCTGAATCTTATAAATGTAATCATACTTAATTTTCAGGAACTCTTTATATTCTCATTATATAATAAATATTTTTTAATAATGGGATGCCTCCATACCATCCCATTTTTTCATTTCCATAATGAGTGATTATACCATCATATTATCTAAATCATCTAATGAATTTTCATTTTTGTATGAAATATTATTATATTCTGAATACCCACAGCTCTTACATATCTATTAATAATCACCTGGATATTAAAATAAAATAATTTATGTAAATTTATAGGTATGAAACCCAAAATCTATATTTTCTGTTAAAAATGAATATAAATTCAAGTATTAATAGATTTAGTTACTCAATAATTTTATATAAAACTTATTAAATATTTTGAAATAGTTATTGATGAAATGTTTTAAACTAATATATTTTAATGATATGAAATTAGACATAGGAATGGTATACCTTTATACCTATCTAATTCATTGGGTAAAAAAAATATCTAGAGTTTTCATGTTTTAAGACAACCTTGTGATTAACAATGGTAGTTTTTTTATCATATATTTGTCACATACCTTGGTGATATTCTTATAAATGTCTTATTTTTATATTATTTCCACATTTCCATGTTGTGTATAAATTATATTTGTTTTTTATCTCATTAAATGAATCATGTTTTATCCATGATGATCATTTAGGTTCAATTTTCATTTTTCCCTTACTCGTATTTATGCTCACTTCTTTCTATCAATGGATTTCCCCAGAAAATTACATATAGTGAGGTGAACAAGGATGCAATAAAAATGAGTCTATGAATTGTATTAAATAATTTTCATTTCCATGTTTTATTTATTTAATTCATCTACTATGTACATTGTTTTCAAAAAAATACCCCTCAATAGATCCTTAAAAGTGATAAATTTAATATTTTGTTAATTAATTATATTAAAAGTCTTGTATTAAAAAGACAGGTTATCCTAACCATTGTGTATGGGGATAGTACGTACAAAATAATATTAATCATGCCTATACATATTATAAGAAACATGTTTAATGATGATCAATTTCCACATATATCAATTCTTTTATAATTTAGTTGTTGGGGATCATGTGTCATTTTTTTGTTATCATTCATTGTTCTATAGATTCAATTATTATGATATTAATCATTGAGAGTTTAGTATTTCACAAAAATTTATGATCTAGATGGGATATGAATCAAATAATTTATAATGATTTAAATTAAATTATCATTCATTTATAAAAATATAGAGGATATTCTAGAATTTAAATTCTATCTCATTATATAGACATAAAAGTGTGGATAAGGATGTTGTTATATTAAACACCCAATAGAATATTAGGTATTGACTATCCCCTATATGATTCACTAACATCATAGTAGTATTTTTTCTCGAATTATGAATTCTACCTTGGAATTAGGAAACCTCACCTGATCACCTGCACAAGAATCCATCCTGTCTTTTTCTACAGCCTCAATTATAAATCACAACCTAATAAAAAACATTTTAGTTATGGATATATATTAATGAAGATGATATAAAACAATGTAAAGTTTATGTATGAATTTTATCCCTTTTGTTACCTAAATTCATCAACCATATTTCACCACTCCATCTTGATAGGTATCATGAATTTCCCTAGCTGGATGTTTGTAATCTAGGATGAACATTTAACATTCGAAATATCCAATTATAGAAAAATAGTTTTCTTATAATTACTGATCACCACGTTTATCTTAGCATGAATGGAATAATATTAAAACATGTTTTATCCTACAACGATGAACATGTGATAGTGATTATATTGTTGGACATCAATGTCACTATAAGGAGTCTCAAACAAAATCTTTGAGTTGTTTTCAAACATCTATTATGGGAGGAATTGCTGAAATGAGGCATTCTCGATTTTGGAATAAAATTAAATTTCATAAACCGATACCTAATATAAGTCAAAATAACTCAAAGAGTGACTAATTTAGAGTCCCAAAAGGGTGATATATTCCAAAATCAACCTATATCTCCATGATTTTATCAAATTCAGAAAACTTGTAAATGTAAAAAAATTCATGTAATTTGGAAGTATTGCTAAAATTTTCACATAAAATTTACTAAATATCAAAAATTATAGGTGATCATGAAATAAATGTTTTTATTCTCCTGATAATGTTATGGAACATTGAAATGCTTTATTTTTACCCTTGAAAAAGATTATTAGGTGGATCATCATGTTGAAATTACAGCACAGGTCTTCTGGTTGATATATGTATTCCATTGGATATTACACCCTTCAGTGTAGTGATGGGACTGGAGTGAATATATGACCAATGAATTCATAAATGCCCACTATAGAAATATTTACATGGGGGAAAACATTGGTTAGTGATATCATTAAATTATTTGGAAGCAAATGGGACTAGTTATATTAAGAAAGCGAAGAATAGATCCCATCAAGATGAGATGAAGAATAACATATCAAGTCTAGGATATCTTTAAGTTCATTTAAAGGCGTTGGTCCCATCTAGATAATGAACTACACCACTAGATCATTATATGTCTTTGATTCAATCTAGTCATCCACTTTCACTACTTTTATGAAAGAAACTTCTAGGATTTTTGGTGTTATATCCTATTAGAAAAGTAAGACCCTCAAGTCTATTAATATTTTTCCAACACCAAAATGACATAAATAATTTGCATGAAAAAACCAATGTATCATGAATGTTGAGTGAGAAAATATAATACACTCTCATCAACCCTATGTGAAAACATTTTTCCTATGATGTGTGTCTTTCTCACTTATTTATGTCTCTTTTATGTATCCCTCTAAGGCCCCAGCCTTAAACCTTACTTAATCTTGAGTTATTACAAGATTACACGTTGAGGATCTTTTCGGGTTTAGAGTTTTAGAGAATTAGATCATAAGACTTGCATTACATTCCACATATAAACAAAGTGGTTACATAAAGATAGTATTCTTCATTCCCATCAATGGAACACACATTTAAAATAAAACATGGATTAATTCTTGACACATCCTTGACTCTATCATCTTATCATGTACCTTTCCCTTGACCTGTGAAAAACATTTCAAAAACTTGGGATGAGCATAAAAACTCAGTATGGGTTATAAAAAAAACATGGAAAGGAAACATGAGTTCATATATACATAAGAATGAAATCATACTTTACCCATAAAACATAGGCACTTTAACATGCCTCATAAAATCATGAATAAATCATAGAAACCATAGACATAAAGGTAACTTGAGGCATTCATAACATTCTTACATAGGGAGTAACCCTCTTGGTTACGTTTGGAATACCCATCACAGTATATTCCCTAAAATCTCTTCGGAGAAACCTTAACGTTTCACTCCTTCGCGTTACCCAATGCATTGGAGAGCTATAACGGGCTCACCCGCCCTTAGTTTATCACGGAACCACCCGTTCTTCATAATAATGCCCAAGAACCTCAACATAATCGTATCACATAAAACATGCATAAAGGAAACATAAAATTTCCACCATTCAATCACAAGATATCAATACCACACATTGATATAAAAATATTATGAAAACCATTTTCAATACCAAAGTAAAACATGGTATTTATTTTTCTTTTAAAAAGAAGGAATGGCTTGTAGAAGAAGCCGAAACTCAAATAACGGTTACGACGGCGGAGAAGTCGTTGTCGCCGCATACGTACGACAAAAACATTCCCTTTTGTCGTTTGGTAAACGCTTCGTATAAAAAAGATTCCTTTTGAATAAACGTAAAAGTCAAAGGGGTTTATACACCGTATAAAAGAAGGTTGTGTATAAAACAAAATATGCCTCAACGAAAGGAGATTGAGACGAAATCCCATACAATGATCATTTTTAAAATAAAATATATACATTATGTGTATTCACTATAAGTACACATAAATAAAGTACAAATACAAGATACGACATAATAACATAATGACATAATTTGAAAATAGGATATTAACCCAAAGAATGGAAATTGGGTTAAGAAGTTCCCATACCTCGTATCCGACTTGACCCGACCGTTCTTTAAACTCCTGAATAATAAACTTTAGTTAATCTCTACTTGCTTAAGAACTTTTTTCAAGTTCATTATTCCTTTTATACCATGTTATTAACATCATGTAATTATTTAAGTTAATAATGTTTATTTTGTCGGTATTTGGTTCTTAAGTCAAAAATAGACTTCTTACACTTACATGTTGTTAATTTGGTCAATGTTTCATTATATCCAGAATGGTATTCATGATGTAGATATCATATATGTCATATATATCCAGTACATACATGTATTTAAAATATTACATAATCATTTAGAGGTAAGAAATGAAATGCACCGTTCATGGAGACGGTAAGCCGTACGTACGCATGAACGCTATTTTCATTTCTTTGTCATATTAACGGAATTAAAACTAAATGAGACTTATGTATATTTTAATTACAGAATTATATTCATCATTTAGATATATCATTAATTATATATATCCATTATATACATGTACTTTTAATAGTACATTACATTTGGGGATAAGAAATGAAATGCACCGTTCATGGAGACGGTAGTCCGTACGTACGCATGAACGCTACTTTCATTTCTATCTCATACTTTAATGGAAATAAATGATAATGATATATATAGGTATATTATAATTCCAGTATAAAATCATGTATAATATCATTAACTTTATCCTTTACACATCCCACATATGGTATTAACGAATCAAATCACTTTTAGGGGGCGGTAGTCCGCACTTCCTAAAATGAAGATATCGTGTTTTACCCATAATGGAAACCATAAAGGTATGACAAAAATGAAAAAACAGAAGCTTAAAGAAAACATAAACATATTATATATCATATATAAAAATAGTGACATCATAATGGCCACCTTTGAAGGTGTTAAATGAGTATTGAACAATCATCGTTTCGGGAGGCAGAATTTCGCCATCCACGGAAACCGTATGTTCTTAAACCATTTGATGTAGTTGTGTGAGAGTGTAGCTCAAATAAATCTTATAACAACATCCTAGTATATTGAAGATACTGGTGATGTTATAAAAGAAGTAAATAAAAAGAGTTTAGGGGGTTGGAGAAGCAAAATAAAACAAATGAACATGAGAGAATGAAATACCTTAAAAAGTGTAACTTCTTTTGGTTTGAGCCTAAAGGATTCCTTTGAAAGGATTCTGCCCAAAGGGAATCCTCTAGGATGAGGAGAGGGATGTGGAGAGAGCAAATGGGCAGGGGTTGGCCGAGCCAATGGCTTGAAGAGTGTGTGAAATGAGGTAGAGGTGGGGGCCTTTTATAAGAGGAGAGGAGGGGTACTTTTGGAAAGTAAAGAAACATTACATTATTTGAAAATGTGTTTCGGTTTTAAAAGGTCCCACATTGATGGAATTCGTGGATAAGGTGATAAGGCATCGAAATCCATTCATCCAATTGGTTTTGGACATGTGTAGTTCATAGATTTTATTTTATCTTTCCATTTTATTTAAATCGTCAAATAATGATGTCATCGCTGCATCATTATTATGTCATAAATAATTAAATTTATTTAATGTCTAAAAATTATAAAACAAATACTATGATGTAGGAAATCTTTTTATATTTCCATTGAATATTTATAATCAAAATTTGGACTTGTATAACCCCACTTAAAAATTGTTTTCGCAAAACATATTATGTTTGTGTCATTTTCACTTTAACATTTAATAAAAAGTAATTTATGTTATTTCCCAACAAAAGTGGATACATGGGGTCCCCAAGTTGACCCATGGCTTGTCTTGGTCGGCCATGACACAACCAATAAGGTTGGGACATGTGTCTAGGTCATTTTATATTATTAAAGCATTATTTATTCCTTAAACTACACTAATTACCACTAATCGCGATTAAGAACTTAATAAGTTACTAATCACCAAAAAATTATTTTAATCTCATTGAACCACATTTTACTTCTTAATGACAACCATGTATGTCGGATTTTCAAAATTCAATACACATTAGTGGTAAAATTTCATTTAACTGAAAAATCAGTTTGCTTGATTACCACTTAGTGGTTTCACTATTCATCAAAAATTGAAGTTTTTCAGAAAATTACCAAAAATTCACCCTAAGCTATATTTGATATTCCGAATTCAAAAATGAAGTCTATTTTACAAAATTCAAATCATATAAGTCACATTAATTAATTTAATAATTAATTCCCGCTGCCAGAGCAAATAGCGTGTTTTTACAAAACAATAAGTATCAAAAGATTGACACCAGTTTAAGTCTAATTTCAAATCGAAATTGATTCCAATGACCACCATTGGATAAAATTGTAAAAATATATTCTAATTTCACTTTAAAACCAATTCAAAAGATAATCTAATCATATAAATAAATTAGATCAAAAAGAGGTTTTGAATTAAAATGCAACATTTTACACTATTCATAAAAAAAATGAACTTTATCAGAAAGGTACCAAAAATTACACAAAGTAAACTTTGATGTCCCGATTCTTAATAAGAGTTTTATTTGGTCCAAAAGAATGTATAAGAGTGATCAAAACTATATTCAATGACGGTTCACCATTAAAAGGTGATAAGTGAACCTTTAGTGAAAATTAGAGTATAAAAGCCTAAAATTGAACTCTTTCCGTATTTTAAGCCTTTATCTTTTATTGGGTAAATGTAAAAACATATAAAAACATATCTATTCATATTTTAGTAATTTCTATTCATTCCCGCCAGTACAACGACTACTTGTTAACTAACATTTTAAAAAAAAATATTATTTTATTACTAGTGTGCTACGTAAGTTTCAAAGAAACTCATCGTTGCGTATCGGGTACGCTATCGAACATAGCAACCCCTTTTAATTAAAATTCATATTTAATTCTCTAATATTAATAAATATGAAAATTATTTATTCTTTAATTACCTGGGATGTTACATCCTTCCCCCCTTTTGGGAATTGCGTCCTCGCAATTTTATTCACTTATCAAAATAAGTGGGGGTATTTATCCCTCATAGCATTTTCAGATTCCCATGTTGCCTCTTCAATCATGTGGTTTTTCCACAAAACCTTTACCTGGTGAATCACCTTATTCCGTAACACTTGCTCCCTGTGGTCAAGAATCTGGACCGGTTGTTCCTCATAAGATAGGTTCTCTTCCAGCTGAACTACCTCTGGACTCAAAACATGAGATGGATCTGGCATATTCTTTCTCAACATCGAAACGTGAAAAACATTGTGTACCTCGAAAGATAGATCCTTCCTCTGGTTATCTGCATAACTCTTCTGCCTACTCTGAGCTATTCTCATGTGTTTCTAAATCAACTGAACTTTTTCTGCCATCTCTTCTACCAATTCTGGTCCCATCAACTTTCTTTCACCCACTTCATCCCAGAAAGCTGGAGTTCGACACCGCTTCCCATATAATGCCTGAAATGGTGCCATCTGTATACTCGAATGGAAACTATTATTATATGAAAACTCAACCAAAGAAAGATGTTGGTCCCAACTTCCCTGATAATCCATAGAACAAGCTCGTAGCATATCCTCCAATGTCTGAATTGTTCGTTCTGACTGCCCATCTGATTGAGGATGAAAAGCTGTACTAAAATTTAATTCAGTACCCAACGACTTCTGAAGGCCTTTCCAAAAGTTAGAGGTAAACCTGGGATCACGATCTGATACAATGGAGAGAGGAACTCCATGTAACCTGACTATCTCCTTAAGATACAAACGGGAAAGTTGATCAAGAGAGAAAGTATCTCGTATATCAAGGAAATGAGAAGATTTGGTCAAGCGATCAACAATAACCCAGATTGCATTATTACCTCGAGATGTCTTCGGTAATCCAACAACAAAGTCCATGGATATATTCTCCCATTTCCACTCTGGCACTGGTAAAGGCTGAAGCATCCCTTTTGGTAACTGCCACTCTGCTTTAACCTGTTGACATGTCAAACACTTCACAGTAAAATCAGCAATATCTCTTTTCATTCCATCCCACCAGTAATACTCCCGCAGATCTCTATACATCTTAGTACTGCCCGGATGAACTGAAAACGGAGAACTATGAGCTTCACATAACAACTCTCTCTTCAACTGTGAATCACAAGGCACACATAACCTCTTCACAAACCTCAAAACACAAACACAAACTTATCCAAGAACTCATGGAAAATTTTATTCATAAGGTCCATGAATACAGTAGGTGCATTGGTTAACCCAAAAGGCATAACTACAAATTCATAATGGCCATATCCAGTACGGAACGCAGTCTTCGGAACGTCTGCTTCTTTTACATTCAACTGATGGTACCCCGACCTCAAGTCAATCTTTGAAAAATACTGAGCTCCCTGGAGCTGACACCACTTCATTCGATGGCCCAACATCTGCTGAAGTAGTTGCAAAGGATTTCACCACCCCTTTCTGCTTGTAGTCTAACTGCTTCCCATCACTCAAGCTCCTTGTCGGACACTCGTTTGTATAGTGACCCATCTCATTGCACTTAAAACATTTCACTAACTGTAAATCAAATTTGTTCTTACCTTCACCTTGATCCTTTTCAGTGCAATCACGCGCCTTATGTCCCATCTTACCACATCGGTAGCACTTCCCAGAATTCAGAAGACATTCCCCAGCATGCCTTTTGCCACATTTATCACAAACTGGAAACTTAGTTTTCTTACCATCAGACTTTTTTGAAGAATTCTTACCTTTCTCTTGCCACCTCGGTCTCTTCTTCTGCTGGTTGTTATAGAACACTTGGTCATCGATAAACTCCATTTCCACCTTCTCAGCACATCGAAAAAGCTTTTCATAACTTTTAAACTCTCGAGAAGCTAATGCCCTTCGATACTTTGGCTTTAATCCTGAGTAAAAACGATTGATTTTACTATCAAGGTCCCGAATAAAATTTGGAGCATACCTTGCCAATCGAGTGAACCTTTCTTCATAGGCAGCCACTGATTCTTCCTCTTGCCTCAATTCCAAGAATTGCTTTTCCATCCTAAGTCGAACAGCCTTAGGAAAATACTTCTCAAGAAACATACCTTTGAATTCATCCCAGTCAAGAGCATCAATCTCATCGGCGTCCCTGATATTTTTAACCATAGACCACCACTGATCTGCTTCACCCTCCAAACGGTAAATAGCAAGACTAACCTTTTGATTGTCTGAACACCCCATGACATCAAAAATCTTCTCCAGTGCTTTAATCCACCCTTCAGCTTGCACAGGGTCAGATGATCCTCTGAATGATGGGGGATGTTGCCTCATGAAATGTTCCACCATTGACATGTTCCTATGCGGTTGATCTGGCTGATCTCGTGCATGGATACCACCACCATTTATAGCCTGAGTCAACTGTGCCATCACTGCAACAAACTGTTCAGTTCCGATTCCAACCATCTCAGGTTGCTGATTTGGAAGGTTGTCTTCCTCCTGATGTCGTCCCAACATAGCTGCTTTGTTTCCCCTACGGAAAACCATTCTGAACATGGAAATATCTTAGGCGAAGCAACATGGTAATCCGTAAATGCTATATCATTTCAATCATATTATAATTTAACACTTTTCTAACTCCTAAAGTTGTCTAAACCGACCTTTGATACCAACTCTAAGGCCCCAGCCTTAAACCTTACTTAATCTTGAGTTATTACAAGATTACACGTTGAGGATCTTTTCGGGTTTAGAGTTTTAGAGAATTAGATCATAAGACTTGCATTACATTCCACATATAAACAAAGTGGTTACATAAAGATAGTATTCTTCATTCCCATCAATGGAACACACATTTAAAATAAAACATGGATTAATTCTTGACACATCCTTGACTCTATCATCTTATCATGTACCTTTCCCTTGACCTGTGAAAAACATTTCAAAAACTTGGGATGAGCATAAAAACTCAGTATGGGTTATAAAAAAAACATGGAAAGGAAACATGAGTTCATATATACATAAGAATGAAATCATACTTTACCCATAAAACATAGGCACTTTAACATGCCTCATAAAATCATGAATAAATCATAGAAACCATAGACATAAAGGTAACTTGAGGCATTCATAACATTCTTACATAGGGAGTAACCCTCTTGGTTACGTTTGGAATACCCATCACAGTATATTCCCTAAAATCTCTTCGGAGAAACCTTAACGTTTCACTCCTTCGCGTTACCCAATGCATTGGAGAGCTATAACGGGCTCACCCGCCCTTAGTTTATCACGGAACCACCCGTTCTTCATAATAATGCCCAAGAACCTCAACATAATCATATCACATAAAACATGCATAAAGGAAACATAAAATTTCCACCATTCAATCACAAGATATCAATACCACACATTGATATAAAAATATTATGAAAACCATTTTCAATACCAAAGTAAAACATGGTATTTATTTTTCTTTTAAAAAGAAGGAATGGCTTGTAGAAGAAGCCGAAACTCAAATAACGGTTACGACGGCGGAGAAGTCGTTGTCGCCGCATACGTACGACAAAAACATTCCCTTTTGTCGTTTGGTAAACGCTTCGTATAAAAAAGATTCCTTTTGAATAAACGTAAAAGTCAAAGGGGTTTATACACCGTATAAAAGAAGGTTGTGTATAAAACAAAATATGCCTCAACGAAAGGAGATTGAGACGAAATCCCATACAATGATCATTTTTAAAATAAAATATATACATTATGTGTATTCACTATAAGTACACATAAATAAAGTACAAATACAAGATACGACATAATAACATAATGACATAATTTGAAAATAGGATATTAACCCAAAGAATGGAAATTGGGTTAAGAAGTTCCCATACCTCGTATCCGACTTGACCCGACCGTTCTTTAAACTCCTGAATAATAAACTTTAGTTAATCTCTACTTGCTTAAGAACTTTTTTCAAGTTCATTATTCCTTTTATACCATGTTATAACATCATGTAATTATTTAAGTTAATAATGTTTATTTTGTCGGTATTTGGTTCTTAAGTCAAAAATAGACTTCTTACACTTACATGTTGTTAATTTGGTCAATGTTTCATTATATCCAGAATGGTATTCATGATGTAGATATCATATATGTCATATATATCCAGTACATACATGTATTTAAAATATTACATAATCATTTAGAGGTAAGAAATGAAATGCACCGTTCATGGAGACGGTAAGCCGTACGTACGCATGAACGCTATTTTCATTTCTTTGTCATATTAACGGAATTAAAACTAAATGAGACTTATGTATATTTTAATTCCAGAATTATATTCATCATTTAGATATATCATTAATTATATATATCCATTATATACATGTACTTTTAATAGTACATTACATTTGGGGATAAGAAATGAAATGCACCGTTCATGGAGACGGTAGTCCGTACGTACGCATGAACGCTACTTTCATTTCTATCTCATACTTTAATGGAAATAAATGATAATGATATATATAGGTATATTATAATTCCAGTATAAAATCATGTATAATATCATTAACTTTATCCTTTACACATCCCACATATGGTATTAACGAATCAAATCACTTTTAGGGGGCGGTAGTCCGCACTTCCTAAAATGAAGATATCGTGTTTTACCCATAATGGAAACCATAAAGGTATGACAAAAATGAAAAAACAGAAGCTTAAAGAAAACATAAACATATTATATATCATATATAAAAATAGTGACATCATAATGGCCACCTTTGAAGGTGTTAAATGAGTATTGAACAATCATCGTTTCGGGAGGCAGAATTTCGCCATCCACGGAAACCGTATGTTCTTAAACCATTTGATGTAGTTGTGTGAGATTGTAGCTCAAATAAATCTTATAACAACATCCTAGTATATTGAAGATACTGGCGATGTTATAAAAGAAGTAAATAAAAAGAGTTTAGGGGGTTGGAGAAGCAAAATAAAACAAATGAACATGAGAGAATGAAATACCTTAAAAAGTGTAACTTCTTTTGGTTTGAGCCTAAAGGCTTCCTTTGAAAGGATTCTGCCCAAAGGGAATCCTCTAGGATGAGGAGAGGGATGTGGAGAGAGCAAATGGGCAGGGGTTGGCCGAGCCAATGGCTTGAAGAGTGTGTGAAATGAGGTAGAGGTGGGGGCCTTTTATAAGAGGAGAGGAGGGGCACTTTTGGAAAGTAAAGAAACATTACATTATTTGAAAATGTGTTTCGGTTTTAAAAGGTCCCACATTGATGGAATTCGTGGATAAGGTGATAAGGCATCGAAATCCATTCATCCAATTGGTTTTGGACATGTGTAGTTCATAGATTTTATTTTATCTTTCCATTTTATTTAAATCGTCAAATAATGATGTCATCGCTGCATCATTATTATGTCATAAATAATTAAATTTATTTAATGTCTAAAAATTATAAAACAAATACTATGATGTAGGAAATCTTTTTATCTTTCCATTGAATATTTATAATCAAAATTTGGACTTGTATAACCCCACTTAAAAATTGTTTTCGCAAAACATATTATGTTTATGTCATTTTCACTTTAACATTTAATAAAAAGTAATTTATGTTATTTCCCAACAAAAGTGGATACATGGGGTCCCCAAGTTGACCCATGGCTTGTCTTGGTCGGCCATGACACAACCAATAAGGTTGGGACATGTGTCTAGGTCATTTTATATTATTAAAGCATTATTTATTCCTTAAACTACACTAATTACCACTAATCGCGATTAAGAACTTAATAAGTTACTAATCACCAAAAAATTATTTTAATCTCATTGAACCACATTTTACTTCTTAATGACAACCATGTATGTCAGATTTTCAAAATTCAATACACATTAGTGGTAAAATTTCATTTAACTGAAAAATCAGTTTGCTTGATTACCACTTAGTGGTTTCACTATTCATCAAAAATTGAAGTTTTTCAGAAAATTACCAAAAATTCACCCTAAGCTATATTTGATATTCCGAATTCAAAAATGAAGTCTATTTTACAAAATTCAAATCATATAAGTCACATTAATTAATTTAATAATTAATTCCCGCTGCCAGAGCAAATAGCGTGTTTTTACAAAACAATAAGTATCAAAAGATTGACACCAGTTTAAGTCTAATTTCAAATCGAAATTGATTCCAATGACCACCATTGGATAAAATTGTAAAAATATATTCTAATTTCACTTTAAAACCAATTCAAAAGATAATCTAATCATATAAATAAATTAGATCAAAAAGAGGTTTTGAATTAAAATGCAACATTTTACACTATTCATAAAAAAAATGAACTTTATCAGAAAGGTACCAAAAATTACACAAAGTAAAATTTGATGTCCCGATTCTTAATAAGAGTTTTATTTGGTCCAAAAGAATGTATAAGAGTGATCAAAACTATATTCAATGACGGTTCACCATTAAAAGGTGATAAGTGAACCTTTAGTGAAAATTAGAGTATAAAAGCCTAAAATTGAACTCTTTCCGTATTTTAAGCCTTTATCTTTTATTGGGTAAATGTAAAAACATATAAAAACATATCTATTCATATTTTAGTAATTTCTATTCATTCCCGCCAGTACAACGACTACTTGTTAACTAACATTTTAAAAAAAAATATTATTTTATTACTAGTGTGCTACGTAAGTTTCAAAGAAACTCATCGTTGCGTATCGGGTACGCTATCGAACATAGCAACCCCTTTTAATTAAAATTCATATTTAATTCTCTAATATTAATAAATATGAAAATTATTTATTCTTTAATTACCTGGGATGTTACAATCCCTATAGTTGGTATGACCATTGGTGAGTGAATAAATACTTCTAGTGAATTATAGATGTAAAATATAATGTTGTACTTTTGGGTGGGTGATCAGTCCTCCCTTCCTCAATTAAATAATTAATAATTAGATCTAATTTATACCCCTCATATAAAATATTTTTGAGAAGAAACATGTGAATAATCCTCTTCATTGACTTGTAGATATTGTAAATGAATTTTTATATAAAGATGAACCTAATGTACTATAAAGACAGTCTAAGATTCATCCTAATTCTCCACAATATGATCTTTCACTACCCCATAACTAGTTTTTTTCTAGTGGAGGCCCCAAAATTTTGATTTCTTTATCTACATATAAGTTTATTACATTATTTTATGGACCACAACCATGATTTCCATGAGTTAAACATTAACTTCTTTTTTATGATTCCTATAGTAAATTACCCCCAATATGGTAAATTGTTAGAACATTGTTATGATAATTGTATTTAACAATATAAACACACAAACATCCTTGTAAATAATGGTTACCCTCTAGTAATCACATTCCCAAAAATATTGTAGGAATGTAGCTTCATTAGGGCGAGGTAGTGGGGGAGCATCACCGCTTGTTATAGGAGAAACATCTAGATGACATACACACATTATTTGAGTTTGAGACAGTATGGGATTCCAAAATTTACACATTTTTTAGGTCTACAATATCTATTAGTGTTCCCCTTAACACATCACCCTAATTTTTTAGTTCATGACCATAGTTACATGGCCAACTAGTTTCCCTTTTAGATATTACATAATCCATTTATCGGCATAATCGATTATAATCCAGATAACAACATCATTCAATGGGATATTTAATTTGATGAATATATCCCCCTATTTCAAAATCACCAATAAAAATACTTTAATATAAGTCATACTCTTTGAAGAATGGAATTTAACATCGTTAACTCACATAACAATAACTTCCCAAATTGACAACCTGTATTCCACCTCAAGATTATAACATCATAACATACGGTTTCCAATATACATTGTATTAGATATATAAAATATGGCATTCTATGAGGATACCAATAGTGTTAGAAATGAATGTTCCAATTGGTGCATCAATTTTCAGTATGATGAAGTGGTTGGATGGATCTGAAAATTTTCTTATTTAATAGTAACTCAATAATAATTTTCCAAATTAATTGGTGAATTGTATATATGTTTTTAGTGGAAAACTGGGGAAAACTACTCACTAAGATATTCAATGCCTCTATGGTCCATGAAAATCAATACATTACAAGGAGGATTTGATATTACTGAACAAAGCATTCCATTTATAAATATTTTCATGCTGCTTGTATAACACAACCAAACTGAACACCACAATATTCATCATATTTTCACTAGATTATTGTGCTACATCACGAATGTCTCAACTCTTACTATAGGGAGTGATTCATGCACTGTGGAAGTTATCTATTATTGTACATTACCAAAAAAATACACTAGGAATACCAATCTTTAAATATAAGGGATGCCTCCCAACCATAGTCATTGTAATGACCCTCCTCTAAAATTGACCTATATGCATCCAGAAGCACTTTTGAATTTCTAGGTTGGAATGTCTGGAACCTCCACACATATCACTCATACCTGTTGGGAATGAAAAATATTTTAGTTGAATTTCTAAAGGGGATATAAATTCATGAGTAACTAGTACCTTTATTATATATATTGAAATATATATTTTGGTTCCCCTAAAATATAATGTTAGCACCTAGTATTCATTTGAAACTATCACATACATCCCCAAGTACATAAGATAATATAATATCGTGATACTCGACTATATATATTTATTTCATTAAATGAATTCCACACATGATATTGTTTGTGTAGAACAAAACAAAGAGTTTACTAGAAATACATGCAAGAGTGACCTACCTCAATAGCTTGTGTTACACACAAGAGATACTTCCATCGATATCTTGTGTTATACATAATAATGAGTGTCACCAAATAAAAATTAATTTTTAAAATTTTATTATTTAATATAAAATTATATAACCATGATAGTATGTTAGAAGTTTTTAATAGTATTACAAAATATATGAAAATATATGGTTTATATAAATATAAAATGAATTCACGAGTTACAACTTAATGAGAAATATAAATAAGAACCAATTGGATATAAAAAGAAATATTATTATTATTATTATTCCAAATAAATTTTGTATTGAAATACATATTTAATTACAATAATTTAATGATTTCATTTTATTAAATTTTTTATGTATTGACTATTTTTTATATTTACCCATTATGTTTGATATGGGTAAGATAAAAAATCCCTATTTCACACATAAAAATTCTATATTTTATATAAAGGAAATTCTACAGCCTTTTAATGAAGAACACATTTTAAATATGAATTTTAAATATTTAATAGATATATTATTTCAAAATTACATACATATTTCAAATCTAAACATAATAATTAAGGCATGATAATTTTTTGGTATTTTTTGAAATGATGTCATTTTTAATTTATAGTTAAAAATACTGATTTTTTGTTCAGAACTACTTATTCATCAAAATTATTTAAAAGGATAAATTTTAATTTTAGTCTCTTTTAAATTTTATTTGGATAATATTATTATGAATTAATAAAATTTATGTCATTTAAATCAATTTCCCTTTCAAATTGATTGTAAAATCATTGAAAATTTCTGGTATTTTTTTCAAAAAAATTGGCAGTATTATCCCTACTGCGGGATTAGATTTAGAATAGTGGTTTCACCATATATTGGGGAAATTTGAAAAATTGGATTCCATATTTTAAATTTTTAGAAAATAAACTTTATAATAATAAAAAATATGTTTTTATAGAAAAAATATTATTAAAACTAATTAAAATTAATTACAATTGTTAGAGAAAAATTATGCTTTATAAAAGACTAAACCTTTATCTTAGGGGGCCAAATGACCTAGATAATTTTCAAATACGTAACGAATGGTCATAATGCACCCTTTAATCTAAAATATTTTATTTTATTTGGTTTTCTATGACTTTTTATATTTATGAACACATGTACACCTAACATGTTTCTAAAAATTCAAAGTATGTCCTTTTCCATCCCTATAAAAGTAAGCCAACTCTCCCAATAACTCACACCTCTCAATTCACATAGGTTCAGAAAAGATCTATCAAAATAGATTTCAAAAATCCCTATCATATAAATTGTAATATTTTTTTATAAATCCTTCCATGGAATCCATTAGGTACAAACAAAAATTAGTTTCCCAATTAAGAGGTAACATCTTCTCCAAAACATTGCAATTTTATTTTCATTCTACAAAAACTAAGAGATTATTATTACATTATTATGGAAAAATAATAGTATTTGAAATTTTATATGTCATTCGTATTTAATGTTTTCATCAGACACTAACAATCACATCCATTTAATGGGCAACGATCATATTGTTTCTTAGTATGGTGAAATACAACCCCCCAAAACAATGTTTGTTCATTTTTTCCCATACTACGTATCCTGGTGAACATTATGTTGGAAACTCTATATATATGATATATATGAGAATTATTTTTTTGACATTTTAAATCCATTTATTACACATACCATTAATTCTTTTCATTTTATGTTAATAGGATAATATCGTTTGAGGATCGGTGGACTGTTGCCCACTAAAAGCATTGTGATTCATTCACACGAGACATGGAACAAATAAAGAATAGTTTTAATTATAAAAATAAAATATATAAGATATTTATTAACTAATTAATTTTATTTAAATATATGATATTTATATCATTTTCTTTATTACCCATTCCCCCAAATAAAATGTTATAACATCATTCGTGGGCGTGTGGACTACTTCCTTCTAGACATGATGTGATTCATTTTTCATCCCAATAATTATATATATTAGAATATATGAATAAATAATATAAAATATTTGATAAAATGAGCATTTTGAAAGGATATGGTGTTACTTACATTCTTTCTATAACTATCATTGAAAAATTGGAACGTTACTCATGCGAACGTATGGCCAACCATCTCCATGGTCATAATCTTGATTAAATTATCCTAAAAATATTTAATGACAGATTTTCAAAGTATAATTGATATATAAATATGAAATTATGTCATTTTTATTTTTCTATAGACGATATATAATAAACTCTTTGATCATATATTAGCTACCAATGTTATTTTTGACACATAAATGAAATTTGGTCAAAACATATGATGTAAACATATTTGTTTAACTAGTTGTATACAAAAAAGTAAAATGTAAAATAAAATAATGATAAAAAAATGGTTCTAATGAATGTACAAAATTATCATAAGGTTATTCCTTATGATGTTAACATATTTTCATCTGAATGGAAACTCAAGGAAAGGGATTCTCATCTCTGTTTTTACATCTGTGAGATAAATTTTATGTTCACCACTTTCATCTTTTGTGTTGTATATATACTTCTAATTTAGTTATAATATATCATTAATACTTTTATATTAATGTTTTTTATGGTTTAAATTAATTATATTCCATTATGAGGATTATGATTTAAAATGATTCAAAGTGTTATGAGACACATTTGAATGTTTAAAGATTATTTTCCTTAATAACACATATAATGTTATTTCAATGGTATTTACATTCAAGGAAATAATATAAAAATATTTTAATAAACTGTTTACATATTATATAGACATTGATAACCATTTTAATTTAGTAGTACCATTTTCCATCTCTTTGGAGCTCAGAATGTTTAAAAATGGTTTTTAAAAAACATGACATTGAATATCACATTAGTCGGAGAACATATTTTGTTTCTAAAGGCCATGTTTTATTAAAATTATAACACTATTGTTTTTAAAATAATTTGGTGAATAAATTTTACCCTTTTTATCTTTTATAATTGTTTTCAAAGCAATTTTCTTGTATATTACCTAACAAGGAATTTTTCTAACCATTAACTGTGAAAATGGAATGTTCATTTTACCTCATATGACATGAATGAATTTACCAACCATAATTACATTGAATATCCCTATTTATGATTAATGTATTACTTTTAAATAAACATGTTTTTAAAAATTTATTTTCAATGAAATGGTTTTTCAAAAAATATTCAAAACATATCGATATTTTTATGAAAGATGATTTCAAAAGATATTTTTATATGTTTACATTTATCAATAACAACAACCCTTCATTTTACTCCACATTAGGTATGTTTTATTTATATAATATTTAATATTCGTCTATATGGTTTATGTTTTATTTGGACAATGATAGTATTCACCTTAAGTTCCATGATTCCTTTTAGTCCTCTTCTTATATTAAATTTTCTATCATCATTTGACATTGATTTTCACTTAAATATCTATATAATTATTCATGGATATGAATGTTTCCTAAACCATATACAATTTTTCAAATGTTGTCTACAATGAATTTTATTTTATTAATTTGTGAAATATTAAAAAATACATATATGTTATTCAACATAAATATTTTCTAAGGGACTTTATTTATTTAAATGCTTTGGAAATGTATTATATGGTTTGGGGCTTGATCAGTGAAAGTCATAAAAGTAAAAGGCCAGTTAATGAAAGTTGATTGGGTTGGGGACAAATAATCAAAGCCCCTTAGTGCATTAGTAGTCTAATAGGAAGAATTAGTTTTGAAAATGGTAGAATCATAAAGTTTCACTTGATGATAAAGATATCATGGTTTGAGAAATATAACATCAAATAATTATGGATTTCGCAAAATTATTTTCAATTATTATTCATACAATAGGTTCTTCATCGATATATTTATGTGTACATTTTATTTTCATTTCACTAATTAAATATCAGGTGCTTTTGTTTCATAACATTCCATGTTTATTTTAAATTGTCTATTTTTTAAATAGAATTTTTTCAAGTTAATAACATTCCATATATTTAGAGCATAACTATTTAGTTTATTGATTACATTGAATGAATATTAATTTAATTACCTTGACCTATTAAAAAAATCTAATTGGTTTATTATTGCATCATTTATACATTTCCCTTAATGAGCATTCGAGCTCACCCTTACTATTTTTCATTCTCTAAGAATCCTTGAAGCATCCTATATATGATATACAGGGATTTAAAATATTTATTATAGTTATCCTTGAAGTTATTTATTGATAATGATGAAAAAAAGTATATTTAAATTAGAGTGTTATAGTAATACATGACTTATGTATGTATCTAGATTACCAAGAGTACAAAAATCACATTTATTCAGAATTTTATTCCTTCTAATAATGCCAATATAATTTCTAGTTGACACGGTCTCCAGGTTCTCTTTGGCTAGTTAGCTATAGTTTTTTTGGGAGGATTATTAGTGTCACTAGGAAGTAGATTTAAGAAAATATATATTACAAAATATAACCCTATGGTTAAATTTTAGTATAAGTGTAGAATAAAATCATAGAATTATGGTATAGTAGAGATTATGTGGGTCTTCCTAGAAATTAATTCATTTGTCGATACAACATGTGGACATGGTTTTGGAATTAATGTACCAAGGATTAATAACACCAACAAGGTTTTTCGATCCTAACTCAGGGTAACCTCACACACAACAACACACTTTACTACACACCAGATTTGACACTCGCACTAGATTTTTTGAAATAATTAAACATTTGTTTAAAAATAATTATAAATAATTTCAATGGATAATGATAATTAATAACACACGTGAACACAAATCTGTTTTATATTGAACATATGGTTTCACTATTTAGAAATTCAATAAATGATATTATGGGTAAACCCTAGACTAATGAAGGACATATCAAGAAAATAAATGGATGAAGAATTCATGTATTGATGACGTTTTGATAACCTTATTTAAAATTTTATTTAGCAATTATCCTAATTTCAAGGATAAAAATAAGATATATTTTTGAAATTATATTAATTTGGTTTTAGAAAAAGGAAAAATTGTAAGCTGATCGACAACCAATCAAATCTGGAAAGGTTATTGGTTTTGAAACCATGATTGATGGATGATAAGTGATACATTCCAACCACTGAACTATGCAATCTCCGGGTTAATTTGTCATTGTATTTTGTTAAAAAATTTGATGAACAAATATTATTGAATAAAATATAGTATCATTTTTTAGGATTAATCATTGATCCATTTTACATATTATATTTGAAATATATTAAAATACTAATTTTTAGACTTTTCACTCTTTTATAGGCCCTACAATCCATTGAAATGTTTCTTTTTGTGCTTCTATAATAAGAAAAAATCATTGTTGTTAAGAAACTTTCTATGAGTAAATGTATGAATTAGATTTTATTGGAACAAATCCAAATTTTTTGATTGTTCATGTGAAATTCAATCCCATATGTATGAATATTTTCATATATTCAAAGTTAGTAAAATAATTACCCAAAATTAGGAAAATTAATTATAAATAAAATATTGTCCTTATACATTAATTTCTGTTGAACCGATGGTCTCTCAAATAATCATAGATTTATTGAGTTGAGGGCCCAAACTATTTATTGGTCATTAACTTGTTTATGATTGATGACCTCATTAACTGCCTATAATATTTTGGACTTTACTCAATGTATGTATCTTAACATTACATTGATGTTATCTTACATATATACCCAGTTACTTTATAGTCCATGGGACCATTGTAATTTCCATAATCTCTTTTATAAGGTATATCCTTTGATGCCTTCTCATGACGAGGGATTTAAAACATAGGAAGTATAAAAAAATCAGCACTATGATTGATTTTAAATTTCTAGGATCCAATCTAAATAATCTGGGGAGAATGTGAAACACTAAAAATCTAATGTATACACCTGGTATTTGATAGAGTGTTTGACACACATCACCAAGTTCATAAGAAAATTTAATACACTTAGTCTCTACTATATATTTAATACATTAAATAATTTCAGCAAATAATATTGTTTTTAATGAATGAAAAATAGATTCATCTTATGATACAAAAAATTACAACCATCCTCTTTTGGTTATGTTACACACAAGAGAGTCCTATCTCGATAGCTTGTGTTACATGCAAGTATGAGTTTCACCAAATAAAATGTATTATTATGATATTATACTTTTATATAATATGATATAAACTTGATATTATGTTAGATGTTTTGAAAAATAATGACTAACATATCAAGATATATAGATTTGGTTACCAATTATTGAGAAAAGGAAATAAGAAACCACTGGATATAAAAATAAAAATTATAAATTTTATGATTCCAAAGGATATTTGTCTAAATAAAAACAATTAGTTTAAATTGGTTAATTTTATGTATAAATTATATATGTTATATGTTAAAATATATATTTTTGATATTTATCAATTCATTTTGAAAATTATAAGATAAAAACCAACCATATTTCACACATAAATTCCTATATTTTTATAAAGGCAATTTTACCATTTTTTAATGAATAAGTCCTTTTAAATCTAAATTTTGAAACATTAATTTTTTAATATATAAATATAAACTTCATATTTTAATTAAAACATAATTATTAGGTCATGATGATTTTTTGATATTTTTCATTAATATATCTTTTTTAAATTAGTAGTTAAATATACATAGTTTTAGTAAAAATTAATTTTCATATAATTCATTTATATTGTTAAATTATAATTTCAGTCAGATTTATATATTAATAAGATACTATTTTTATATATTATTAAAATTTATTTCCTTGGAATCAATTTCACTTTGAAATTTATAATCAAAACATAGTAATCATTCATGTGTTTTTACATTAAAAACCTTAATTGTCGTCCCATCTACGAGATTAAATTTAAATTAATTTCAAAAAATTATGTTATTAGAAATTGAAAAAATGGATTAAATATTTTTAATCATCCTAAATAATAATTTCTATTAAGTGATTCTCTATTTTTTTAAACAAAATAATAGTGAATGTGATTAAAATTGATTAAAATTATTAAGGAAAATTAATATAATAAAGGAGTAAACCTGTAACATAGGGGATGAAATGACCAATACACTTCTCCAAAACCTAATGGATGGTTAGAAACCATCTTTTAACCTTAAATTCAACTGTTTTTTCTATATTCATGGTGTTTTAGGTAAAAACATGTCTTCATTAGACTTGTTTCTAAAAATTCCAAGTGAGTCATTTTCCTTCCCTGTGAATGGCCACCCCTTAACCAATTCCCCACGCCTATCGAACCACATAAAATATATTGTGATCTTTCCGATGTTGTAACCAACATCACTCCTCTATTTATATAATCCTCCCTTTATACATAAATCCATCTAAGTAATCCTTTTGTAATAAACCAAAAGTAGTTACCCGATTACGAGTTATCTTCTTCTCTCAAAACATTAAATTATTTTATTCTCCAAACTACTATTTCCCCTTATTCCATTATTATGTGACAAAAATGAATTCAAAATATAATTTTAATTTTTTATTTAAATGGTTATTACAACACTTACACCCACCTCCATCTAAATTTTAATAAATATATTTTTTCTGGGTACATCAAACTACAGCCTCACAAAATGAAGATTTTTCATATTTCCCTTACCACATATCATGGTGGCCATTATAATTGAAATTCTATGTATATATTATAAATATGATGTTTATTATTTATTTAAACTTTTATAATACATTAATTACATAAAACATTAATACTTTCCATTTTATGTTATTATGATAACATTGTTTGAGGAAATGTCAACTACACCCCCTATACCATTGTGATTCGGTCACACTAAACAAGGAACATATAAAGGATAGTATGAATTAAAAATATGTGAAATAAAAAAATGATATTAATTAAAAAATTTCCTTTAATTTAATATATATATATATATATATATATATCATTTTCTTTATTACCCTTTCACACACATAAAAAGATATAACGTCGGTGGTGGACCTGTGGACTACTGGCCTCTAGACATGATCTGATTCCTTTTTCATTACAAGAAGTATAAATATAATTATATATGATTAGATAATATGGTATTTATGATAATAGGATCATTCTAAAATTATATTTCATTACTTACTTACTTTCTATAATGATCATTGAAAAATGGGAACGTAACTCATCTGTGCATATACTCAAGAGTCTCTAAGATCGAAACATTAAATAATTTTTTATAAGAATTATTATATATTTATTTTTGAAGTATAATTTAATTATAAATATTATAATTATTTCAAGGGTATTATTATGGTGATTTTATATAATTAACCCCTTTACCATATTTGACCTACCAAATTCATTTTTGACACATTTACCATATTTGGTCAAAACACCCAACAAAAACATAATTGTTTAATTAGTTGTATACAACATAGTAAAAAGTAAATTAAAAGTAATGATAAGACGTAAAAAGGCTGTCAATAAAGTAGAAAATTAACTTAAATTTATTATATAATATGTTAACGAGATTTTCAATAGAATGGAAACCCAAGGTAAGAGATTATCTTCTCACATTTTACATCTGTGAGATAAATGTCTTGTTTCCACTTATATATTTTGTGTGATTTATCTACATCCTATTTGGTTATAATATATCATTAATCCTATTTTATTAATGGTATTGTAACACTTCAATTAATATTATTCCTTCATGTGTATTATGATTTAAAATTATTCAATGTGGTATGGGAAACATTGGAATGTTTAATGATTATTTTACTCAACAATATCATTAATTATCATTCAATGTTATCTTCACTATTTGAAAATATATATCAATTTTTCAATAAATAGTTTCACATTTTTTCGAATATTCATGACCATTATCAGGTATTAGTAACATTTTTACAATTTTGGTAATCAAAATGATTTAATAAATTCTTTTCAGAAAACCTAACATTGTATCTCTATTTTGTTGAAGAACCTGTTTTCTTCTAAGAATAATATTTTGGGAAAAAGTTTTCTTTTTTTTAATATGTTTTGGTAAATAGAGTTTTACCCTTTTTTCCTTTTACCATTTATTTAAATGTAATAATCTGGTTTCATTCTGAACATGGAATTTTTCTAACCCTCAACCGTTAGAATGGAATTTTTTTCCTTAAACTGATTGTACGAATTTTCATAACATAATTTAGTTGATTCTTCATTTTTATGAATAAAAGGTTAAATTTAAAATAAAATATTATCCAAATTTATTTTAAATGAAAAGGAATTTTGAAACTAAGGGATATTTTCTTCAAAATTGTTTCTCATATATATTTCTATTTCTTTCAATTCATTAATGATAAAAAAACTTTATTTTACTCCACTTGGTGTATTTTATATTGATTCCATCCTTATTCTTCCTCTGAATGGTTTATGGTTGATTTGGCCAAGGATAATATTCAAATTCAAATTTGTGATTCCTTTTATCACCCTTTAAATATTAAATTTTCTATGATCATTTGACTTTGAATTTCTCCAAAATATCCATATCATTTTACATGGATATGATTACATACTAAAAAATATAATATATTTTATAATGTGTTTACTTTGAGAGTGATTTGATTATTTGAGGAAATATTGATAAACATGTTTATATAATTCAATATGGAAATTTTATCGGTACATTTTTTATTTATATATTTTGGGAATGAACTATATGGGTTGGGGACTGGTTAATGCAATACCTATGGGTCATAGACCAGTTTATAAAAGATATATGGTTTGAGGACCATTTAATGAAATCCCATTGATGCACCTGTAGTCTCATGGGATTAATTAGTTGTGTAAATTGTAAATGATTAAAATTTATCTTCACAGTAAAGGTATCATGTTCCTAAGAAACATGATGCCCAATAATTAATAATTTCACTCATTTAGTTTTAGTTATTATTAATTCATGAAATTTTTTACTGACATATCTATGGATAAATTTCATTTTCATTTCATTGATTAGATATCATGTGTTTTACTTTCTTACCTTGACATATTTATTTTTCCTTATCAAGTTATTTGAGGGCATGTTCTTCTAGGTACAATCTTCATATATTGTTTATACACTTCCCTTTAGTTTATTGATTACTTGGAATTTGTGTTAAATTATATACCTTGTCATTTTAATTTAACATTATTGATTAATTATTTATTCTACTAAACATTTCCCTTACCAAGAATTTGATCTCACCCTTACAATATTTCATTCCCCATTAATCCAAGAAGAATAATATGAGATTTATGATGGAATTTACTCATTTGATTAAAGTTATCATGGACGTTATTTATTTATAATGAAGGAAAAAAATTATGTTTAAATTATTGTACTTTTTGGTATATGTATCATGTTTGTATATGGATTGAGAAGATTAGTAAACCCCCAATCCTTTGATATTTGACTCTATGTAATAATTCCAATTTATTTAGTAGCTGACATCAGATCTGGGTTCTGTGGGGTCAGGTCACTAAATATATATATTAACTATTTCTGTATATTTCCAATAGCATTTCATCAGGGAAGTGAAATATCCCTATCTAATTTTATTTTTTATTTATTTTAATGGAAGAGGGAGATTATATAATAAAACAGTGGAATTGAAAACAGATAAATAAACAAATAAAAAGGAAAGTGGTAATATTTTTTGAATGAGATATAATGGTATAATATAGAAGATAATTAAGGATCATTGACATAAAACAGATTATCATTATGAAAAATGGTGTTGGTTCTTGATGGATCATGATAGAAGAATAATATATACACATTATGAATATTCTTATAATGTGGGAGAAAAGACACATTTATTTAGAACTGGGATTGAATAGAATTAGGACCAAATTTAATAATGTTAAGCCCCCAATCTATTTGAAATGGATTTGTTGACTCAACCTTGTTACATGTGAGAATAAGGGGGTTTGGGGTAAAAATTGAGGAATGATGTTTTTTAATTTTTAGTTTAGAGTTTTTTTACAAACTAGGATGGATGAACATCAACCGAATTGATTTTTGTCAATCCACTGGGTGGTCGTCAATACAACTGATGCTCACCTACAAATAATTTCGAATTTTATATTTTATATTTTATTTTTCTGGGTTTAGGTTTTTTTAATAAAGTGTTTCATAAATGATATAAATTAATTATGTTTTTTAAATGATTTTTTTAAATCTTATATTGAATAATTTTTTTTAATATTCTGTTTTTCAAATGTTACAAAGATATTTTACTTTTCCATTTATATGTGATGGTAAAATATATTAGTGATAATAAATTATAATTTATAATTACATTTTTTCATATTTTTTTAAATTATTTTATGGAAGTATTATATTTTAAAAATTTTATAAATATATAGTAACCGTAATTTGATTTTTTCAGGAATTTTTGTATTATACATATATTAAAAAAATTATAATGGAGTATTTCTACATTAACAGTTATATAAATTATATATTATGTACAAATATTTACAAATGTGATAGGGCACATTGAATTTGAGGAAATTTATACTTCCCCAAATATGAAATAACATCACATAAATGATATTTTTATAAAAAAAATGGTTATGGTAATACAAATATGGATGAAAAAACATCATTAGATTATTTACAATAATAATGAATGAGAATTTGTGATGTTAAATAATAGAATTCAAATGGTAATTATATATATAAGTGTATGTGTGTGTTTGTGTTTCTGGGATTGTGTGTCTTTATAAATAAATCTAAATATATGTATTTTTTTGATACATTTGATAACCTATGTGTAGTATGCGACACATTGGGATGACTATATTATATTTTTTGGTTTATTTCATTTTATGTCTTACATCAATAACAATATATCAAAATGTTCATCATTTTTTCTATTTTAATTTCATTTTATTTGTAAAGATTATATGTTTAGAAAAAAATATAATGTATAAATTAGTGGACTATAAGGAAAATTATTTAAATTTATTTAATTGGTATTACTATGAAAAAATCAACATAATCATCTCACAGTACCACATATTGGTGTGTAAACCTCTTTCCCTATTTTGGTTTGACCACTACATCGCACTATTGTGCGATAACAAATGATATTTCCCTTCAATACACTTTGACCATGTACTACTCTTGTAATGTTGAAACTATAACATGGAATTATTTTTGTGGCTCCTCATACTTATGAGTATATGAATATCCAATGTACTACATAGTGAAATTACCAACATCACATTTTGACCAATAATTTAAGAAGAATATGTTTATTGTAGTATCCTATGGATATGATGGATATGGTCCAAACACATTGAACATGTAATAGTATGGTAAAATGTCTCCAAGGGATCAAATGGTTTTTTTATCCTTTTTAGTTATAATGTCCCTATACCTTTGAATAATAGAGAATTCCTTACCGGTTGTGCAAGATCTCATTCTTATAGTGAGGGATCTAATTTCTCATTATATTAGATCTCATTAATGGTGTGTATAATTGCATAACCATTTTACTGTATCCTCTACATACTATTCAAAATCATTTTCATTGTATAAATGATGAAATTTCAATAATGTAGGATTGTGCAGAAGATCCATTCTTAGGGATCAATTGCATTTTTCTTTATCTATATACTCACATTTTTCTTCTAGACAATGGTGGAAGTGATAATGTTCATGCATCATCCATAATAAGCATCTCAAGAACATAAAAATCCCCAAATAATTTTTTAAATGAATGTATATCATGATATTCTAGTGTCTCTACATCATAGACACTATCATATAAAAAATCGATAGTATCTTTAAGAGCCACATGATCTATAAAAACATAATTCGGAAAATAAACTACCTCCTCTTATGAACCAGTGATATATATAGGTCTATGTAACCACTCTTACTACAAAAAATAATAATATTCTCACTAATAATGATTTTGAAATAAAATAATAATACTAAATTGTAAAAATACAAACTGGTGATTCATATCCCATGGAATGTTTGGAACATGAAATTTGGTTATGAGTATCAAAACACATACTCCCACTAATCTATTTTATGGATACACATTGTGGGATATGTTCACAAAAATATACTTTTTAATTTTAACATATTCTAATACTCAATATAATATTCATGGGAGTGTCACAAGTAAAAAACATACATTCCTATGATTATAATACTATGAAATTTTTTAATATACATTGGTGAATTGGATATGTGATGTATGAAATGGAACTATTACATGAAATGGTTTGGATAGTGTAACTCATCAATGTGGAAATAAATTAGTGGCATAGCTACATCATGGTCTCTAACACCATGTGTGTAGTGTGTGGGGAGTTAATCCCATATAAAAATACTTTATGGGATCTATGAATCCTTAAATGAGATCATGAAAAGTATTAATAAATTGGGAAAATATAATACATATTTTATCATTATAATATCAAGATAATTTAAGATAATTTTCTTTATAATCAAAATTGACCATTGACTTATAAAATATGGTTTTAGAGATAAAAAACTCTTGAAAACTGCAGACATTGTGCCTCAGAGTATTTATATTATGTTGTTCCGCAATATACCTGAAAATATATGTATCATTTAGTCAGAAAATAGAATACGGTTAATAAAATAACAAAAACATAAATAAATGATCTAAACATATTAGTGTATCAATATAAAGTGCTAAAAATGTGATGTTAAGGTAGGGTGATAACACTAGAATTAATATATAGAAAATTCTCTCATGCCCACAACTCTAGAAGAATGTTGTATCCTCTAATCTAACAATGCTCTTCTTGGATTTTTGAACAATGAAATCTATAAAAATATCCATATATAAGAAATAACAGAATTTATGTAATTATCCTATCTAAATTATCAAGTAGTGGTTAGAACATCATGTTTCCTAATGTCATAGATTGATCAACACACAATGTGCCTCCATCCAACCTCAATGTAAGTGGAAATATTTCTCTAATCAATATATCCCAATCGATACCATCGAGAATCATTATAAAATATTGACCTTTATATGCCTTAATTAATATTGAAAACTTGAAGACTAATTGATTAAATGTGATATGGATTCCTATTAAAATATGTACGAATGAAAGTGATTCTCTAGTAGTTCCACCTATAATGGCTTCCCAATGGGTTTGGCAGACCCAACATGTACTACACATACACTAAATTAATCATAATCTCCCCATCATGGAGATGGATTATGTGTCTCTCTAGTATCCATATCTCAACTAGTATATTAGTAAGATGATGATTAATGGTCTTGATGTCACAGAAGGTGACACTGTAGACTCCAACAAACTATGGAAATTTAACAATGGTAGCAGGAGGTCCTTATTATTTCAATTGATAAGATCTCCAAAAAATTAATTTGTTAAAATTTGTTTCTCTCCAACACCTAACATGAAACATGACACTACTATATATTTTATAGATCCCCATAAATCAATATTTATATCATTTTCATCATTTTTTATTAATACAGATGAATCACAATAAATGGATATATAAGTGACTGTTTTTATTTAAAATTAAAATGAAAAGGAATATTTATAAAAGTATTTTATTTCATCATTAATTATACACATGTTATTTAGAGTGACCAATGATCACATGGATATTGTGGTTGTTATTTTGTTTCCTTTTATGACAAAGTATATTTACCACCCCTAGTTTCCTATATCATTTATGATTTTCCATCATTATTTGTATTGTTATTATATATGAGATGTTTCTTTTCTATTACCCATACCATGGAAATACATAATATTATTCTTGGACTATCAACTGAGTGGTAGAAGAAGGTTCTAAAAAATTTTGTTTTAGAAATAAAACTTAATGATTTTTTTACAACATTAAAATCAATTTATATAAACAATTTGATTTTAAAAAGTTTACATCAAGATAAATTATAGGTAATGTTTGAAGATTTACAAATACATCGATTGATATGTTTTCCAGTGAGATTTTTGGCCGTATAAACCAAACCACTATGAATACATCCTTTCAATTTTTTTTACACCACATTGTGAATAGATGTTTCCTTAATCCTTTATTTTGGTCACAACTTATTCATAATCAGTAGAATCATGGGGGAATAATTAAGTGTACATACATTTTGATATTCAAATATAGGAATGCAAGGATAAATATAGTAGTTGGTAAATCTCAATAGTTTATGTACTGGATAAACAATTTTATCACAACAAAATCATATAGAAACATGTGATATTATGACACATGTGCAAAAATATGATAATACAGTGAAGTTACCACATTCTAATTAATTTTACTCTCATAAAACCAAAATTTGATTAGTACCCATCAAAGGATCTTGAAACTTTGCAACCACAATTTTTCTCATAGCATGGTCAAATTAAAATATATAAAATAAGTAATCCTCTAATTAATCTTATCAATATCATGAAAATAATGTTGCATATATGACATCCCTCAATTCAGACCTCATTTGGAAGGTATACATATTTCTAAAAAATATCACACCATACAATAGAGTGTATCCAACACCAGACATATAGATTAATTTTAAAAATATAATATTAAATAATATTAATCTATTAATGAACAGAATGATTCATATTCCATATCAACATATAATTTAATATTTCTAATTAAAAATGATATATATTAATAAAAAATAATTGATTGCCCCATTAACGAACACAATATTACTTTTATTTATGTGTCAAAATCATTCCCATCATTATATGTCAATGAAAATTTATCCTTTTAAAGTTCATCATTTTGTAATAAAATTCTTTATTATCTTATAAAATTCATTTTAGACACTCATCCATCCTATTTTTTAAGGTTCATACAATAAAAAAATAATAAATAAATAAGAACACATATTTATATATATGTTATATTAGAATATTTATTTGAAAATAAGACCATATATACCAAGATATAATTTATCATTCATTCTGAATCCATTCATGAATATATTTCACATGTTTCATTTGATGTGTCTGATACAATATTGACAGTAATCATAGGGAGGTCTCCTTGCAAGACCCCAAGACTATACAAAAAATTTGATCACACAATATTGATTGAATATTAGATATATTCCTCCAACACCTATAACAAATTCTCAGAGGAAAGAGAGTAACAAACCCCATGTTGAGATATTATCCTTCTCAACAATAGAAATGGAAAATGGAATTGGATAAAAAATTTCATCCATTATGGTGAAATTAAATAACATTTCAATATACCTTCTATATGATATTTTTCCATCAATGTGGATAAACCTCATAAATTGTCTGAAAGCATCCACATAAGGTAAGAGTATTTAAAAAATCTATCAAATTACATAATTGATCAATCAATATAGTAATGTTTTCTAATTTATTGAACTATGATAAACAAGTAAAAAACTTGATTTTTGTGAAACAAAAATCCCATAGTCATATTAAAACATAATAAGAGTAATACCAGCACCAATACACTTTCATAATTGAATTCAATTATTCCACTCATACCATCATGAATGAAATTTTATAACCAAAAATTTGTTTGATCTTATCTACCACCAAAACTAATAGGACATCTTCACCTAATCTTATCAGGTATAAAATAATAGATGAAATGAATTCATATTCTATGTTTTAGTGATTATGTGATATTGTTGTCTTCATAAATGAGTGTGTAGGAAATCAATAAATTGTCGAATAGTATAAATTATTTTCTAGTATAAGTCAAATATAGATCTAAAAATCATAACAGATCATGTTACATCTAAAAAAATAAAAATATCTCTTTAATTTTTCAAGGATTAGACTATGATATTTCTTTATGTGATACAATTTATTCATTTTTTTCATTTATTACTTATTATTATTATCAAATTCTCTCCCATTTTCTAGTACACAACCAATAGACTCTAGAGTGGAGAAACAAATCTTTCATAGAAATAATCTTTTTAGAGTTATGATTGAAATAAATAAAAATCTAGTATGTGTTCTATACAATCTATAGATTATGTAGAAAATGGTGTAAAATGGTTCAAAGGTTGTTTCCAAGATAAAAATACTGTATCTAATTTTATTCAACAATTTCATCATGTTTGACATCCCACAAACCTTCTGGTTGTTCTGAATACTCAACTTCCTTGAATTTTATGACCATAAATTCTAAATAACCTTTAGGTATTTCCAAAAAAATATATATTTCAATTAGATTTCAAATCATAAGGATATAATTTTGTTGCATAATAATATGTTGGATTAGCATTCATTTTCAATGGAACATTATCAACAATAAAAATATGGACATAAAACTCCATTATTTCATTTTTGGATAGGTTCATAAAGTGAGAAAAAATATATTATCATACATAATCATCAAAAAACATTTATGATATATCAAACAATAAATTTTTAAGTTTAATATGCTTATTTTTGATTGATTGTACCACTTTTCTAGTTATGATTTTTAACAATCGATGTAATTTTATCTAGTGGAATTCTACTATAATAAAACCCATAGCATTTTCATTTATTCTAATTGTATATTATAATTTCATTGTTTCTTTATATCAATTATTTGACCATTTCTTGAAATGTACCAAAAATGTTTTATATATGATCAATAAATCATAAGAATATTTTAATGTATTAAATAAGCTTCATTTTACTACGAGTCTTTCAATTTTGACTCTTGTTTCAAAATAAATATAATAATAATATATAATGCGTTTTGTGGTTTGAAGAGGTAGTGAGTCACTAAAGAATATTCCTATAGAGTTTCAAACTAGGTGTGTATTTAGGCCCTATATTTTTCACTAGGTGACGATTGAGTCAATATCGAATACACCATTTTGGGTTTTATACACCTTTGTACATCTATATGAAATGCTTCAGAAACATTTTTTTATCCAAAAACTATAATTGATTGAATACCACACAATGTTTTCTTCTAAAACTATAATTATGTTTTCTTGTGTTTTTACATATATTAGTGGTATTTACTAATGTCTTGTATCGCTATTTAAATTTTTCCTCTTGATATTTTAACATATTTTAACATTTTATTTAAATGTATTCTATGAAAGGGAATCTAAAGATATTATAAAATGAGTTTGGTAGCAGAATCTAAAAGGGAACCACAAATGCATATCCCTCATGTGTTTCAACCATGGGGTGTGGATAAGTCTCTTTATCATGCACCAGTTGAGTAATAATATTTACTAAAACCAATAGTAACTATATCAATGGAAAACATAAGAGAGCCAAATAATAAGAAATGATTGTCATAGTAACATCTATAATAGTTAGTTCCCAAGAGATTGATATATAGAGAGAGTGAGTTCAAATTTGTTTAGTTGGGTCCATTATGGTGATTAAATTAGATGATTCTTCAGGTGACTCGGTACATACGAAAAATACCAATCATTGGGGTGAGAATCAAATGGTCGAGAGTGGTGACTCTAAAGAACAAGAACAACTGTGTGATAAGAAGGAAGATTTAGATCATGAACTACTACTGGTTAGTGACTTTACGAGAATAGAAGGTATATTGGATTTCTCATTCTCCCAGTATTTCTCTATGCAAATGATATATTCCTTCTAATAATTGTAAAGGTTTCACATAAGGATTATGATGTAGACTATACCTCCACTAGACTAACTACTTTTACAAAACAAGCCTTTAATAGTGTTAGAGTTTATCATGAAGGGAAAAAAATAAGATATTAACGGAATCTTTATAATCTCTAAAGAATGAGCTGATAAATTTTACCATTTATCAATGCTTGGTTTTTTGCCCTAATATAGGGTACCTTGTATCAGTGGTATATTTTTAGTTATCATGAAGGATTCCTTTATCTGAACTTTTTTAGAGATGATAAATATCTGAATACATAAAATTAAATAATTAAATAAATTAAAAAAATGAGTTTATTAAAAAAATATTAGGAATTTTATTAATTAAAAAATTAATGATAAAAATTAATAAATTGATTAAAATCTATATAAATTATCAACACTAATAAATAGTATGTTTTATATACATAGATATGAAAAATGAAAATTTAGCAAATAAAAATAAAATTAAATTAAATTGTAAAAAATGTTAAACATTATATTAATTAGATGATTGTTGATAATGATAATAAATAATATATATTAAATATAATTGTATATATTAATGTATATAAATATTATATATATATTACTAATTATCTATGTGAATTAAGTTAAATTGTCATATATTTATTGAATAATAGTTTATAAATAAAATTAATATGAATTAAATCAATGGATGATTACATAGAGTAATAGTGATATAATTTATTGTCGTTTGATTTTTCAATTTAACATAGATAAAATGTTTTTTATATCAATTTCACAAACACATAATCAATGCATTTTTTTATATAATGCACACACAAAAATCATATGCTTTTTTTTAAATATTATTAAAGTGATTTTAATTTTCGTGAATTCAATTTCAATCATTTTTAACACGAATAGAGTTAAAAATTGATATTCATTAATAATTTAAAAATATAGTTGAAGAAAATATTTATTAATAAAATAATCATAAATAAATATATTCAAAAATAATTATATTTAAAAATATACATAACGTATTAATAAAATTATATATTAATAAATAAAATTAATAAATAGTTTTCAAAAGTATTTATAAAATTACAAATAAATATTTATAAATTTTTAAATAATTATTAAATTTATAATAAATCTAAACAAATGAATATATTTACTATATTTGAATATATATGTATTTATTAAATATATATATATATATATATATATATATATTTTTATATATATATATTGATATAAGTAAACTTTTAAAAAAACATTTATATAATTTATAATTAAAAAATATATTTTAAAATATTTATAAATTTAAAATAAATATATTTTCATAAGGAATATATGTATTATATATATATATATATTTAAGTGTACATATATATATACAATTTTTTTATTTATAATTATTATTATATACACATTAACAACACTATAGTTATAATCATTGAGAAAGCAAATCTTTATAAGCACTTTATTTAGTGATAATAAAGATGTGGAATTATCAGTACTATAAGACACTGATAAAAGTCATATTTATCAGTTCTAATACATTAGTGCTGGTTAATAAATTTTTTTCTAACTTTTTTTAGTGCTGATAAATTCCTAACTTAATCAGCGCTAAAAAGAAATATTTCTTTTATTATTGCATATTATTTAGGCACTAATAAAAGTTTCCCATTTTAATTAATAAAACCTAACCTATTTCGAACCCATCATGGTATTAGTAGCTTTTGGAAAAAGCCACCCATTTTTATTACCCCTCCTCAATGAATGGAAGGTCGAATCATACATACCCACTGCATACATTTTCTCGGATATCATCTGACATTTGGTGTTCGGTTGTAGTTAGAGTTTAAAAAGAAAACATTGAGATCTGGATATTAGGGTCTCATATTTTCTTCAAATTATGCAGGTAGGATCAAGTTTTCTTTTATTGGTTTTGATTTTATTTTTTTATTTTTCATTTCAAGATATGGATCCCAGGGATTCCAATTTTCAATTCAACGTTATGATTTTCTTTTAGTATTTTTTCTCTAGTTATTATACTATGTTTTTCTTTTATTCACGATCTATTGTTTCTTTTACAACTATTTGGGATATCATTTTTTATTTTAAATTTTATTTTTTGAATCAATTTTCTCCACTCTCTATATCTAAACCCCATATTTCTTCACTCTTTTGAATAAATTTCCGTAGTGGGTTCCGAGAAAATTGAATTAGTAGACCAATTCTAATTATAATGATGGTGAAAAGGAGTAACATAATATGATTTTATGCAATTAATAAAGAGGAATTTATTTATATTAATTTTATTTTAATATTATAGTTTAATAGTGTTTCCATATTAATTTATTTTCTCAGAAGTGTGTGGTTTTATTTTATGTGAATTATTAGAAATGTTGATACTACATTTAATTGTTTTCAATGGATATTTACTTTCAAAATAAGTATGTTGATGTATTTATTTTATGATGTCATGACATTTTTTTAGTAAGGGTTACATATATTTTTATGAATTTGAGTTTATTTTATAAAGATACACATATATATATATATATCTATGTGTGTAAATATATATCTTTATATCTATTTATATGATTATTCAGAACATAAAATGTAAGGGTGATTTTATAATTATGTATTCACAATTTATGGTTCCGTATTTCCAATTTGAGAAGGAATTAAATTTATCTTCATCAAAAAATTATATTTAAATGAGTATTTTTTCAATTATGTGAATTATAAATTCTTTCATATATATATATATATCTGTGTGTATGTGTGTGTGTGTGTGTGTCTGTGTTTAAATGTGTATGGGGTAGATGTTGCCAGGGTTGGTGTGTTTTTCTCCTTTTTTTGATATATCATATTTATGTGTTTTATTTCTTTATTCCGTCTTCTTTATGGAACTCTTTAGAATATTCAGGATGGTTCAATGTTATTAAATAGAATCCCTATAATCCTTTTGTTGCTACATCATTAGTTCCAAAAAAAATAGAATTGACATTATAAAATTCTATATATTGTAAATTATTTTTAGGTATTCATCGTTTTAGGACTATATATATATATATATATATATTAGTTCTACATATACATTTAAATAACAGTTATATAATTTATAATTAAATTACTAAAAAAATATTTTATACTCGTGTTATCTTCAAAATAATAAAATTAGTTAACTATATATACAATTTTATTAAATTATTAAACTTAAAAAAATATAAAATAATTATATATTATAATAAATTACCCAAAATAATAATTATTTATATTTAAAATATTTTAAAAATATTTATTAGTTGTTTTTTAATTTAATTAGGGAAAATAGTATTATATATAGACATCGAATAATATATATTATATTTAATTAAATTAAATTTGATAAATAATAAAAATATATATATTAATATTAAAATAAATTTACTAATATAATAAGCACACACACATATGTATAATATTACAAATATATATTATATTTAAGTAGATTCACTTTATTTATCTATGAATCGAATGAGGAGTGTCCTCTAATTTATTGTTTTTGATGGTGGAGGAGTAAACCCTATTTTTGTTTTATTACATATTTAGGTGAGTTTGAACAAATTACATGCCTCCATCGACCTTTTCTCTAATCATATATAACCCTATTATATTATTAATTAAATAAAACATAGTAAAACAACATGTTTTATAAAAAAAAATATAAAAAATCCTCTACCAATTATTTTTTTAATGTTTTATTCACCTCATTATGTATAAATTGAAGGATAAAAATGAAAATAATTATTCATTAACTCTTCCTCCATGTAAAATAAAATAAATTAATTTTAATAACATATACTTATCAACTGAAATTACATTGTAGAAGAAAAATACTACCGGGTTGTGCAGCACAATAGTTGTGTATTCTGATTCATCCATGTCTACCCTCTCCATTTTTCCAACATTTCTCTCGATTATTTATCTAGTTTTGTGGAGCTTTACTATGGAAGGATTTGATGGAAATGGATGCATCATGTAAATAATTAGTTTCTGTTGTGTAATTATCAAAAATTGGATCATTATGAGTCAATGTGCTTGTTTATTATTTAAAATGACATTTAAGTAAAATATAGGTGTGACGCACTCAAAATTGAGTAAACACATTCGCATTTTTTGATACCTTATTAAAATTATCCACAATCCATTTTGGAAATTTCAAAATTATTCGTAACTCAATAATAATCACGGTATGACTGATATGACAGAAAGTGCATCATTTTATTTTAATTTGTCAAGATTTTTTGTAAAATAGACAACTTACATACTCAAAATTGAGAAAACGCATTCTGATTGTTCTGAAACATTCGTAAGATGATACATATGTCACATAAAATATATAGGAATTAACCACACCACAATCCGAAGCACAGTGTGACCAATATGACTCAAAATGAATTATTTATTTAAAATATTCATCAATTTTAGTAAAATAGATAATTGTACAACTCAAAACAGGGAAAAAAGATGGATTATTTTGATAGTTTAATACAATAACCCATAATTCATTTTTTAAATGTAGGAATCATCCATATCTCACTCCAACAATGGATGTTCCTGGTATGACTCAATGTGTCCGTTATTGGTTTGAAATCAAAACTTATGTTCAAAATTTGTCACTCATAGAAACCGATCAAACAAACTTTTATTTTTAGGATAATTTTGGAAAATGATTCATATGTAATTTATGAAATTTTGGAATCAATTTCACATAAAACAGAAACATGATGTGATCATAATGAGTATAAAATTCATGTATTATGTTTACAATGAAATTTTAGTAAAAAATATAAGTGACATACAAAATATAGAAAACACAATAAGATTGTTTTGATACTTTATAAATCCAATATATATTTCATTTGATATGTGTAGTAATCATTCACTCCTTAATTTGATGCACACTGATATTGGTATGACATAAAGTGCTTTTTTTATTCCGTGTTGTTATGAATTTTAGAAAAATGGAAAACTTTCATGCTCAAAACCAATAAAACAAATCATAATTTATTTAATATTTAATAAAATTATACATATGTCATCTATGACATCTAGGAATTATCTTCACCACAATCCAATGCATGAGGTTCTCGGTTAGAGTCAAAGAGTCTATTATTAGCTTATAATCAACATTTCTGTTCAAAATGTATCAATCACTGAAAGCCAATAAAATATGCTCTAATATTCAAGATATTTTTTGGAAATGATTCATATGTAATTTATAATGTTTATGAATACATTTCACATCAAACGTATACATTATGTGATGAGAATGGTTCTAAATAGCATGTTTTAAGTTTAAAATTACATTTTAGTAAGAAGGTGAAGTGACATACTTATAACCAAGTAAACACAATCAGATTGGTTTGAAACATTAAGAAATTGATCCTATATCATTAATAATGGTGGGAATCAACCTCACATTAATTTGATACACATCGTGACTGGTATGACTCAAATTAAGTCTTTTTATTTAAAAAATATTCATCAATTTTAGTATAATTTACAACTCTTTTACTAAAAACCAAGAAAACTTCTTTAGATTGTTTTATAACCATACAAAAATCATCCATAAGTCATTTTTGACATTTATGAATCATCCAAACCTCAATCAAATACACAATATGTCTGGTATGGCCCAAAGTGTCCATTATTAGTTTAAAATCAACATTTTAGTTCAAAAGGTGACACTGACTAATAACTGATCAAACATGCTTTGATTTTCATGATAATTTCGGAAAATGGTTCAGAAGTTATTTTTGTTTTTATGAATCAATTACATATCAAACCAAAACATTATGTGATTGTAATGAGTAAAATGTTTTTGTTTAGATTTATGTAATTTTATAAACCAATGTTTGAAATATCTATAATATATTGTTTCTTCCATTTGTTTTTGTTGATAATTATATTTCATTTAAATCCTATATAGGGACTTGTTTTTTATATCTAGTGTGTTTTTTGTGGTTTTGTGTACTATTATAGCACACTGTAGTGGTGTTGTTGTGTTTTATTATAGTACCCTATAGTAGGGCCCTTTATCAGCTCTTTTAAAAGTTTTGATAAAGGTATTCATTATCAATGATTCTATGATCAATGGTAAAATTCCCTTTCTCCGTGCTTTTATAAGTGTGTGTAGAGGTATAGATTGTCATAATTTCTATAAGCATTAACAAAATACCCATTATGGGTTCTTTTAGAAGCAGTAATAAATGGTTTCCTTGGTGGTTCTAAATTAATCAAATGATAAATGAACCATTTATCAGTGATTTTTAGCATTGATAAAAGACCCTATTTTAATCAATTTTATTAATACTGATAAAAGACTAATGGTGTTAAGAATTCTCATATATTTAGTGCTTTTCTAGCACATATATAGAGGGGTGAAATCTTCTTCTAGAATTAGAACTAGTGTGGAATTGTTCTCGGATTTCCGGGGTGCCCTGCGATGGATATTTCCTTCAGGGAAAAATGTGTTTTCCCTTCATTTATTAAGGAGAATCTGGATAGGGAGAAACAAAACATCTTCAATCTCATCGAGATGAATTCCAAGCTTGATAAATGTGTTTTCACACCCGCATCCTCCGGTTTATTCTCATCGAAGTACTTTAGGCGCATCTTGATTAATCATGGAGATTCTCACGGGTGGGATGAGACTATTTGGGTGCGGAGTGTGCCCACCATGTTCAACTATCTCACTTAGAAGACCAAGACAAGGTTGTCCTGATGAATGATAATATTCAACGGTGTGGTATTCCCTATGCTTATAAGTTAATGTGTTGTAAGGCTTCATGGGTGGAGTCTACAGATCATCTTTTCATTGATAGCGAATGGGCGTGTGAAATGTGGAGGATTATTGGGGAGTTAACAGTGGTCTCCTCCTCTACTATGGTCAACCTTCCTTTTAATGATAGATGGTATCTCAGTTCAATGGTGGGAGGCTTGGAACGGTTAGCTCCATATGTGCTTCATCATGTAGGGTGTTGGGTGCTATGGAAGGTGAGGAACAGAGTGATGTTTGAAGGTACATCAATTTTAGTTCGGGTCATTATTGTGTGGGCTTAGAATTTTCTCATTGACAAGGCTATGGTGGTGAGAAACTGGTAGGAGGCCCCTACTCTGCTCCGCTTCAAAGACATCTCCTATTCCACTCCTTCACCCTCTCACAATACAAGAAATTGGGTCTGCTAGAAAACCCCCTTGTATGTGTTGAAATTGAATATAGATGCATCATGTTTCATGGGAGCGATGAGGGGAGGAGGGGTGGTGTGTGATGGCAAGGGGTCGATCCTTTTGGATTTCTCGGTCGGGCTGGGTCAGGGCTCCTCCCATCAAGAAGAGGCTTTGGAAATTATCATTGTCCTTAGATTGTGTGAGAAAACGGGGTTGGAGATCTCAAAAGTGGAAAAAGACTCACTGATTGTCCGCAATGCCTATAAAGGGGAGGGTGATTATCCTTGGTCGATCAGCTTTATTATTAGAAAATGAAACAGTTTTATCAGCTACGAAGCACAGGTCCTTCACACCTAGAGGGAGGGGAACATGGTGGCGGACCACTTGGCTTCGTTGGAGTTCGATGACTCATTGGATTTTTGTGTGCATACTATGGGTATATTGAAGGTGTAGGGGGTCACTCTCATTAAAGGATATGCCCTCGGGCTTTCCCACTTCAGGCCTCCATGATTTCTTGGAGTGCAGTGAAAGGTGGGGTGGCTATTTTCTTTTCGTTTTGGTCATTTTTTAATAATAATTAATAATTATGATGATGATGATAATGATGCTTCTATGATGGGTTTTTAGCGATATTCTCATTAATATGCATAAAAATGAATGTTGCATGAAGATAATGACCTACTTATTTGATGAGTTAAAAACCATGTTACTTCCCAATACACCATTTTTATGGATAATACTACAAGGTAGGTATGGGTCAGACTATTCATCCACTTGTTTGTATCCAAAATATGATGTCAATTCTATAAGACTACAAATTTTCTACAATAACAATATATTAATATGTTTTCATATGTTTAGAATTATTGATATAGATAAAAATGCTTTCTAGTATGAATTTTAACAATTCAATTAAATAATATTCAAATTAAAAACATCATTAAACATAATTAAAACATTGTCTACAAAACTTCCTACTAATAATTACAAAAATATTTTAATAACATATCATGAATTTTTATTAAACAATCGATTTCATATTTTTAAACATGTAATTTATTAAAATTACTAACTATTAACTAATTGTACAAATTATTTTAAAAATATAAGAACTATTACAACTATATAGTGTTTATTTATTATTCTAAACTAATATTAAAATTGAAATTCAAGGAAACATTTAAAAACTACAAACACACATACAATACGAATTAATATAATTGAATTTAAATTTGATGGAAATATCATATTATATAGTTAATTAAGAAATTTTATATAATATATAATTCTAAAAAAACTAAAAAATGTTTAGGTATTTACTAATAATTAATTATTAAATTTATATTAAAATAATTTCAATTATTTAATTGTTAATATGTTTGTGATAAAAAATACTAATATTAATTTATTATTTATTTATTATTAATTAAATAATATTTACATAATGATCAACTAATAATTAATTAATGATTATGTAATGATTAACTAATATTGAACTAATAATTAACTAATAATAATAATTAACTACAAATTGCCTGTTCAACAATATTCATTAATAAATTAACAAAACATTACTTTAAAATTAATGAAAAATTAACTATTAATTCAATATATGAAAAATATTATAATAATAATTTTTTAAAATTAAATAAAGTATTATATAAAAAATAAATTAATAAAAATACAAAATAACTCAATATTTTGGTTACTGAAAAAATAAAAAATCATAAGAAACAGACAATTTTTTTGAATATATCAAAAATGTAAATATAGGGATTGTTGATTCTCAATGTGATGTAGGAGGGGGTGTGGCGTCTATATGTGAATTTCATAAATATCAATAGTTTAATAGAGCTTGTTGGACTTTTCTGACTACTTAATTCCCATTAACAGATTTGAGTGCCTTAAAAGGATAGAAAAAAACCAGAACTCAATAATTGTGTTGTGTACCACCAACATGGATGCCTATATGAATCTGTTTTATTAATTTATATACAAAAAAAATATCCAGACATATTAAAAATATAATTAAAACCACATTGGATACTTAATGAGGTTAAATTGTATTGATCCAAAAATGAAATCATATATGAGGGAATATAATGAGTGGGAGGGAAATAATGGTGTAGTTAATCGCAATTATTTAAATTATTCATCGATCACCCCTAATATAATTATCATTAAATATAGCTTAAAAATTTTCATCTTCATGCATAGCTCCTAAAATTTGGTACACCCAAGTAAAATCATGAGAATACACATGAGCTATTCTTCAGTGAGATTGGTCTCTAGAATAAATTTTCCACTATATATACACTCCCAAATGATGTGGAATAAATTTTTATTATTTTTAATTTGGTTATGGTAGATTAGGTTCTTTCATAAGGCAATGGTGGACTTCATGACCACATTTAGTAACAGATAATTGAGGACTGAGTAGGGAAATAATCATAATAGTCGCACCAACTAGTTACCTTTGAACGCTGTAATCGCCAGAGATATGTTCTCTAATTACTGTGAAGAAATAAAACCACCCTTTTCTTCTATTAATTATTGTTTATGGATCTATCTCCATGTTGGGAGAAAACCCCATGTTTTCTCTTGTGGTCATCTACATCAACGATCATGAATCCACCGGTGAATCCCAATAGGATTGATAACATATTTACTATCATTTGTTAGTAGACACCATAGTTTTATGTGCTGGTGATATTTTGAAATAAGTTGTTGATTTTGTCTATATGATCTTAATGTGGGTTTCCATGTGTACAATTATATAACCAAGCACATTGGTAATGTTTGGTTTCATATTTACTCTGTACCTGAGGCTATCGATGATGCACCAGTACTGAGTTGCATCAACGAATGGGAAGGTGCTAAACATGCTCAGCATCAAGAGTTACTCCATCAAAACGTGAATGTGGTTACACTATCCCATTCCAATATTCCCCAACAAGATATTAAATTAATAATATTTACATTGGGAAATGCCACATGTCCCTTGGTTTGCATCGATGCTGAGGTAGTATGAGAGAAATCCAAATTCACTCATCAAAAATATATTTTTTATCTTTGGCTTGAACATGATGATGTTAGTGATGTATGTTCTAGTGATGATCATGTTTTCTATGTACATCCAAATTATCAGATGAGATATATCATTTCTAGTAGTTTACAAAAGATGACTATATCCACTCTTGGGAAACCCTATATTTGGAAAGCCCCTATCATGCATGGTGTTCCATGATCATAGAGCATAAAAGCGCCCATAGAGTGTTTCCTTGAAATAGAGAACCACATGATCACTTATTGGAATGACTATTTTGGGAGGTTTATTGATTTATTCCTCTTAATGGATATCTCCATTATATAATTATGATTGTAAATCAATGTGATATAACTCATGCACTAGTTATACTTCAACTGTGATGATGAGGCACACCAATCCCAGGAATGCAATATTGGAAAAGACCTGATCTATTTCAATCCCCTTCTTGCAGAAATATCCATTCTCAATGACCCTTTACATATTATTGTCTACTAGGATATATTCACTTTATTTCCCCTTAAATACCAACCTGAGAATAAATGGATGACAGAAAAATGGGAGATCAACCAGATCATATGGGTCATTGTCCTTGAGCAGTTTCATCTACTCAAGAATCTTTCTATGACAATACTAGTGTTGTTTTTATCTACTAAAGGAGGCCATATCATCATATGTTTTTAAATGTATCACCCTAGGATTGAGATAACATTTTGGAAACCCATGTAGTGTTTTGGTCTTGAGGATGTAGTCATTATTGTTGAACAAAATTGGTGCTTTGTAATGGTTTAAATCAACTGCTTCAGGAAAGATAGGTGGTAGAATGGAAAACTCCCTTAAGAATGTCATAGGAAACACCTCATCCATAAATGGAATTATAGAGTCTCGAGAGCATTCTCTGGTGGGTTGGGTGGTGATCCATTTATTGTATCTTTGTTTTCAGTCACTACAACAACTTTTTTATTAGTAACACTATAGTAGCACTTCTCCACCCCATTTAATATAGGACCACATGTTACGTGCACACACATAACGATGGTATCAAACATATTGTATTCATTTCATCCGCACTTATACTTGAAGTAGATCATTTTTACAATCTTTTCATCCTTATTCTTTAGGAGATCATTCAAGATATTTGAATATGAAATGCCGCCAATGATGCTATGATCGTGAACCACTCATGATTTTCCAAGGGAGACCTCATATGGTATTATCCCATCAAGGAATTATGTCTAATATCTATTGAGGATGAATATGGTAGTTGAGAAAATCTCACTATAGGTTGGCCCTTTTCCATAAGAAAGATTCAATCCTTGTAAAACAATGTCTAGTTGAATCGTTTAAAACCCCCATTTTATTGTCGTAAATTGGGAGCCAAGAGTTTTGTATGATTTTTCTAACACATTATTCACTAATTTCCACTTAAATGAAAATTTCATTATAGTAATTGTGGATAATCTTTAGACCAAAATACGTATCAGAATCCACCATGTATTGAATGAGACTGATTAATATAGGTTTTGGGTCCTTTCATGGAAGTAGACTATGAAATGAGTTGCATCAACTATAACCCATGACTAGAATAATATTTTTGTTCCATCTTGGAATTTATAGCATTATTGGACTACAAATATAAACCTATTGAAGTATATTTACTTAATCTTCATGATTCCTCACTTTTTTATAGAAATATTGTCACTGTTGCTTCACTGTGAGGAAACTATCAAAGACATAATCCACCAGATCAATCCATTGAAGCCAAAACACCATATCACTTTGATTGTGATTACAAAGAGGATGTGAATTCATGAGGTCACAGATCACATCCTATCTCCATGTATTCTATGACCCCCTTATGAAAAACCCATGTTTAGAAATGTTAGGTCAATGTGTTTACATCTATCTAGGGATTCACTTCACCTTGACTATTCGGTTCCATTTTTTGTCACAAATCCATAGTACACCCTCATTGATTAGTATCAATAAACCATTCTCATCAAGTTTATTGATTCTAATGAGGTTGGAAGTGGTCCATAGGATAATGTACAACCCCATGAGCAATTTGTGTGAGGATTTTTATTTAAGAAAAAATATGATCCCATATCGTTAAATGTTTAAGAAAAATATACACCTAAACACTATGGTTTTATAGATCATAGTGTAAATCTCAAAGAAAACAGAGAATCAAATAGTAATGTCATTTATGGAACAGGTGTTGAGGTAATAGAAGTCTTCATTATGTGATTCCTCTTTATCTAGTTGTGTGATGACATTCAAATAAAACATTCACAGATAGATTTATGGTGGAGGTAGAATATTGGGGGAGGATAAAAAAAATTTCTGGTATTTGGTACCACAGTGAACACCCTTTCAAATGGGATCATGAGATAATAATCATTACTTTTTCTTAAAAGGTCCATGCCCTATTCAAGACTGCTATTGAAACATTTTTACCAATTTCAAGTTTTTCTATAGTTAGAACACTTTTCCCTTGGGATATCACAACCACCACCATATTACTAGACATTTATTCCTTCTTCAGTATCTCCTCTATCAGTATTTCAGTGTGGTGGAATGTGGCATTGGATTCCAAACATGGTTTCATTGAAGGATTTCTCCACTAACTTCTACTGCTTCATTTTTCACACCTATTCTTACTAAATATAGAGTATATTTCCTCTATTTTTTTTGGTGTGTGGTAGAGAAAAATGGTCCACTTCCCCTTTTTGTCTCCCTGTTAACTCCCCCACAAAGAGCATCAATATATCGAGTATTCTCTCAATTAAAATGGATTTCGAGCACATCATTGAGGGGATAAATATAGAAACTTATCAACTACCCAATGTTATTATTTGGATCATATAGGATTCTGTGTTGGTTGAACAACCCAATCTTCGTCATCATGAAGCCTTCCTCCAATACCTCATTGTAGAAATAATTTCATCCATACACCTTGTAATGATCCAGTGATATTTAATTGTGAACACGATAAATGTTTATGTCCATGGTCTTGATAGTGTCCCATGGTACTATTGAACATTCCTTGATAGTGCATATGAATATCATCTCAAATAAGATAGCATGTATGATGGCCTGATGTGTTGATTGATCATATAGGAGTTTTACACCACTAGTATTTATAGTGTACCAGTGTCCATGTTCTTGTAGCATAACCCTCATCAACAAGTACTATTCATTAATGTTTTTCTTCACGAGGATTAGATATGTTGTTGATCATCCAACCTGATTTACCACCTGATGTACCACCTTAGGGATGATGTCTCCATTAACAATGGATATGGAACATGAAAATGATGTTTAGGAGCATTATGGAAATAATGGATTTGATTCTGGAATCATAGATCCTGTTAACCTCCCTCTAATGAAAATGTTGGAAATGCCTGACTGGTCATTACCCATGAACAATGACTTCCTCCATGGAAGGATAAAGTAAAATCTAGAACTCATGCGATTTTTAGTTTACCACCAATACTGATGAGTTTATTCAGGTGTTTTCATTTTATATATAAGAACAAAAAAACTAGATGTCTTTTCAATATAATAAAAACCATATAAGAAAAATTAAGATGTAAAACCATGTTATTCCATAAAATGAAAAAATAAATAAAATAAAATAATATGGGTGAGGGAAAATAACATTATAATTAATCATAATTATTAAAATTATTCAAAATAGAAGGACCTAATTTTAACATAGAAATCCAATGCACTATGAAAGGCATGGTGGATGTTAGGGTTGGAAGGATGTGTGGGGAGGTTCATGAATAATGACACATGTAGATGGGATACCAAGAAGTTCATGATAACAAAACACAATAACCATATAGAATTCATGTAAATCATGATTGATTGGGAACACATTCATGGAGAACGAACATAGACACAAGTTTATTATGAGATAATACATGTTAGATTCCACATGGGTATTTCTGAAATAATGAGTTGAACATATACTTTATTGTAAAGTTGATATTACATAAATAAACACCGATTATAGTGAAAGATAATACAAAAATTATTTCCATGGCTGGAAATTTTCCTTGAACTTATCATTAACGAACCCTACAAACCTATGATTGAATGGAATGTCTATATAACAGATTTTTATTGGTTTCAAGGCATTAAAAAATTCTTATGTCCAAGGATGTAACTAGAACAAGTAAAATATGAGTTAATGTGAGTATTTTATACACATTTATTGAAATAAATTACAAAAATAATGATAGGATATTGTTTTGTTAAAATCTAAAATAAAAATTTTTAAAGCTATTTCATGAATTTATCCATTTTATGTCATTACATAGGCATCATGGTCATTACCTCATTTTCCATAAAACATGGAGAAATTAATTTACTTCCATAATCACATTGACTGAAATAAAAAATAATTAAAAATTTAAAAATATATATGTGTTTATATTTAAAATATATGTTTTTATTCTTGTTTTTTTATAAACATATATTTTATTTTTTTTAATAATAGAATTTTTTTTGAATTAAATTTTTGTATATTACTAATTTAATTAAGATTTATTTTAAATTTATTTTCATAAATACATCATCACTTATGTTAATAATTATGTTATTTAAAACATTTTCAACACTTATTGTTTTAAATACTATAAATATTTAACAATATAATTTATATTTATTAATAAAGTAAATAAATATGTATTAATAATTTTTTTGACATTCCTTAAATTTTGAATTATATTTAACAAATTTATTCAATTATCTATGTTTCATTTGAATTTTTGTTATTCTTTATATTGTTTTAATATATTTTTTATTATGTGAATATATATTTAGTAATCAATAGTATTTTTGTCATATAAATTATTTTTATATTGTTATATTGATTAAATTCATTTATCATCCAATAAATTTTTAGATGTTTAGGCTATGTTTTAGGTTTTAATGATATTACATTTTTAATTTATATTTTGTATGTTTTTATACCTTAATACATGAAATCTTATAGGTTCTTCTATTGTTCAAGTAGTCAACAATGAAACTTTTTAAATTGCATCTCTAATTTAAATATTATTTAATATTACAATAATATAAAAGAATACAAATAATGTTTAACAATAAATAAGATTTCATCAATTTTTCAGACAGATAATTATATAGATTATGAAATAAATAGTTTCATTAAATCATTTATATAAATTTAGAATACATAAATCAATGCGTAAAATCACTATTAATGATAAGGTTTCATCAACACCTTATTATTTGAAAATGGGATTCTCGTATCGATATTGCCGACCTTTGTGCTGGGTAGAGTATGATGTGTTAGAGATCGATCTTCCTTGGGCACCAGAAGTTCCATTTTTCGATGCTCTGTATATGACTCATCAAGAGGATGTTATATCTTGATTTCATCATGTGAACCTGATCCTTCTCCGAATATATAAGTGGAAGGACCTTACATCATCTTTTGGGGGACCATACAACTTGAGAAGTCATGGAAATTGATGGAGGAGGAAGGAGAAATAACCCTTATTTTGAGCACATATCAGATACACTAGGAAATAAATTTAATTAAAAGACAAAATAAATGGATCCCAAGACTCTTGGTAAAAATCCCCAATTAGCTAAGGATGTAATAATATAAGTGTGACCACATTTTGTGGAATAGATGTAACTGTGTATGTATCATGACATGGTATACATTGTCGTCATCAAGACTCCTCAACATCAGCAGCTATTATAGGATGTTCCTAAGACGGAACCTCCTCTCTTTTTGAAGGAGAATCATATCTGTAAGGAGTTAAATTAGAGATAATATTTTTTATAACACAATATACTAGAATTATCTCCACCACGGAAAAATGGAACACAACCCAGCTAATAGCCCCACCCTCTTCCAGATTGGACATGAAAATAATATGTGGTTGAAAACAATAATATAAAGAGAATGAAAATCATTTGAATAATTACCAAAAATAAACTAACTTTTGATCATTGATTCACTATATCTTGAGGCCCTATTTTATGGAGTAAGATACAATATATACTTTATTATGAACCATGTCTCCTTATTGAGTTTTTTTATAGAAGGAGTCACATCATATGCATGCCATTAATATGAAATGACTCAATTCTATCCCATAGGTTGAGATACCTAGCATTTCTTCAACACTTTTTGATATTTTGTGTCCCCATCAGCTTTATAGATAATGCACTACTAACTGTTAGAGTGGAACTTTAATATTTTGGAAAAATTAAAACTTGTGAAAGACTCTCTTAGGATTGTGCCACTCAACAATATAGAATTGAATAAGAGGCACTATAACTATTGAATTTTTTAGCCCATAAATGTATTATTCAAGAAGATCGTTTAATAGAGACCAATTTTGGATACCAGAAATATAAAATGAAATGAGGCATTTAAAAAACTATTATTACATTTTTGAATTCATAATTTTATGAAATTTATTAGACAAGAGAAGAATGTAAACACTAGCATCACTAGGTAATAAAATATCCAACATGAGATAGTATGAGGTCAAATTATGTCAATTAATCCTACTGATGTTTTTTACTTGACTCCACCTAAAGAATAAAATAATGAAATAATTAAATAATAACAAAAATTGTAATAGCCCTTATTAGAATTTAAAAAAAATAGGAGTGATAATTCCAACATCAACATGGATTATCACCTAGTACACCCATATAAATCTCATAAGCACCAAAAATTTAATGTAGGGGAGGGATATATTCCTCTAAGAAGATTTGAATTAATATGTATCAGCCCTAGATCACTATTATTTCATCACATTCCATGCATAATGCCTTTTATGTATATGATTAGAATGTAGAACCCAGATATATCACTCAGTCTGATCAAAATCCCCTATCATCCCAAGATATATCATGTGAAAATGGATACTAGAGTGATCAACACATAATCACCCTCTGATGAGATGAAAAGTATACGCATGGGAATGACACATGATAGTATGATCATTAACATAAATGTGTAAATGTACAAAGTACATGTCCATCTAGATCATATACATAGAACCACCATCCATGCTAGTATCATACCCTACAATTTGAAGAACATGAAATTGCAATAAAATCACATAATAGTCCCTAGGGGTGGATTCTTTAGCTACTATAACATGTATTGTATGAACAAGCATAACTATCTATTCCTAAAATAATATGGATGTATCTCCCTTAGAAAGTGGAATGTGTGCGTCAAAGGTCTCCATATCTCAATGAGATAAATAAAAAGGTGATAATAACTAAATATATCATCCGAATAAAAATTATATAGAAGATAACATTTTTTAGGTGCATTATAAGAAAAGTGGGAGGAATAATATGATGACAATGGTGTTCAATACACACACACATCCATCGAACCTCATTTCCTATTAGCACCACATGTGAAACATGCCTATACTGCTCAATGAGTAGAGTAATATCCTTAATTCCTATGAATAGAAATAAAATATATCTTAGGTATGTGTAAAATATAAATATAAAATTAAGGTTGTCTTAATTATATAACTGGTAAAATGTAGGATATGACATACCAATTCCGACTTTTAAGGAAAATTTCTTAACAAAAGAAAATGACATTTCTTCATGTTTTTCAATGATTTTTTCTAAATATTTTTGAAATTTATTTTTAATATATTCCTACATCATTTGATGATTCCCATATTTCATTAGGGATTTTCTCAAATGATGCCACCACTATCTTTAAATGGATAGATTATAATGATTTTCAAAGTATATTTTCATGAATCTCTTTTCATTTCCACTGTGTAATTATGCTAGGAATGAACTATGGATGATATTATGTTCCATGGAAATAAATATGTGTTATTTATCCATTTATGACTGGTGTGGGAATATATGACAATACAATATAGTAGTTAATATTTTATAACTCATATTCAAATAATGATTTAATATTTTCTTTTCGTGGGGGTTTAAATTAAAAATAGATTGTTGTACACATAGGTCATATAGGTTAGATCTAAATTATAGATAGGGTATTTCTATCTTATAGAGAATGTATAAAAATAGGTTATATATGAAATGGAATGTTTTGTCATTTATGTATGATTTCCAACATGATGGCATACTTTGTAGTTATTTTCTTACATTCTTACTTTATAGTGAATGAATTGATATTTTTATTGTGATTTCATGTCATATCATTTGTACTTTTCATATTCTTTATTATTTGACTATGAAAGAATTATTATAAAATCCCAAGGATTATTTAAAAAATGGTTATAGCATGTAAAATGATGTAATATTTATGTATTTTTAGCTTCAGTGTTATTGATGTAATTTTTTTATAATTTAGGAAATGTTTATTATTTGATAGAACAAGTACTAAAACACATGAATGAAACATGAAATATTTTTAAATTTTATAAAAAAAATTTGAAATAGATAATATTAAAAGATCACATTAAAAGCAATATATCATCATGGAAGATAGTGTGTTCTTGATCCAACAATGTTTGAGAATTGTTTCCTTTTTTGTCATTCCCTATGAAATATGATGCATATCAATATTTTACATTATTATGGACCTTATCCCATATTACTCATCATGGTGGTGGACTAAAAACTCCCTTCACAACCATTTTATGCCTGTAATCAATATTGAATGGTATTTGGGCATTGGGAAATAGTGATGATCAACAACATGTATCTCTAATTAATTTTTTTCATTCTTCACAATGAAATATTTCAGGGTAAGATGTGAATTATTTCCATATTCAGTTGTTTCATTAAATAGTACACCTATTTATTTTCTATATATAAATGTCCAATGAAATATTATCTAATATTTTTAAAAAATAAAATCCATAAATATACTGATAGAATTCCCATAAAAATAGATAAAATTTGATATCATATAGACCGTGTTGGTTATCTTTAGACGTAGTTTTTCATATCTAGATGGAATAAAACATGTTATTTGTTTATAATTGTGAATATAATTTTGGAATACACACAATATGATTCAACCCAATCATCATAATCCATGATAATTTATTTCTATTTCACCTACCATGACATTGCATAAAAAATATTATAACAAAAATTTGATTTGTCCTCTCTTGTACATGGGATATAGGCATGTCACAGTTTGTTTTGGGAATATAAAAGATAATATATAACATAAATTAATAATGCAATTATGTATGATTCTTTTTTGGGGTTAAATACATGCTCATATGACATTCTAATATGTTTGAAATTTTTTGATCTCAAAACAAAATTTAAGGAATATACCTAAAAATTAATCTACAATTATCACCTTATTTTTCACACCATATAAATAATATTGTTTGTATTGAATCATGAACAAAAAATAATATTTTTCAATCAATATGAAATAATTTTATTATGTTTTTCAAGGAATCCTTACTCAAAAAATAACATCAAATGTACATATTTTTGTCCAGTTCACAAAATTCATCCTCTACCACTCTGGGAAACCTATTTTTAGGTGTGTTCCCATTCTATTAGAATTAAGTAAAATGATCCATTGCTTCCGATAAAGATTTCACGATTGGGGAATGTTTTTTTGTGCATCCAGGATGCTATAAAACTCTTATATTCCTATAATTTTCCTCACCATTGTTTACAACTTCCTCTACATCATCACTATTATCTCTTTTTTTCACACAACATCAAATTTTAGATATATTAAATTTATAGAGAAAACTAAAAAACAAGTAACCCTGTATAAGAATAGAATACCTAGAAATAGAAAAAAAATTGAAAAGAAACTAGGGTACTAAAAGCTTAGTATGGTATAAAATAATGAAAACCAAGTGTGCCACCTCAGATCAAAGTAATGAGCTTTGGAGATAGGTAACCAAATTTCATGTATATACATTAGGGATAATCATGAAATACCCTAGAATTCACAAACTCATCAAACAAAACTCATTCAATATAAGTTTTAATAATGCTCACTCCATTTTAACAATACATATGGATGTTTTGATGGACATACTCGATGGACCAGGGGTTCTAATTATTTATAGGAAGATAGTTTTGAATAACTGTTGAGTGTGTTAAACATCACCACCTACCCACATTAGACCAAGATTTCACTATCCATCAACATTAAGAATGTGGAAATTCTCTCGAGGATTCAAATAGATATATCTACCTTGACTATGAGAAATGGGAGGCAAGACCCTAGTAGTCTCCCAGACTAGTCTAAAAAAACTATTGGAGTCCCATTAATAGTTTTTTGGTCTTCTTTTGCATCATAGTGAATAGGTGTATTTTCTTGTGATGGAATGTTTTTGATTTCTAATGTATTGATGTCATTATACTATTAGGAATTGCTGATAGACAATATAAACCTCAATATTTTACTTCATAGTCGAATTAACTAAATATTTTTGAAATAATGATGTTACTTGTATCTAATCATTATCAACATCTAATGGGCAAGCAAGATTCCATAAAACTAAAATTTAAAATGTTTATAGATAATATAAAGGATCTTTTTATTATTTCCCATATTTAAATGGCTGTAAATGATTTCTTAATTTTACCATTGGGGTACATAATTAGATTTTGTAACTATTGTTATTGGTTTTGTACTGTAAAGAACTCCTTGACCTATTTGAATGACCTTTTCATAGTACTAGACATATAAAAACATGATTTTCTATGAAAAAAATAATTTTAAATCAATATCTTGATATTTTAAATAATATTGAAATAGGGGAATAATTTTTTAACTTTGTCCACACAATCATTAATATAAAGAAATTTTAGAATGCATTTTTATATCCTCAAAGATGAACATAATGTTTCATAGTTTATTTTTTTAATATATTAATGAATCTTCTAAAAAATTATAAAGTGATTATGAATAATCGAAATAATTTTCCCTGGGAGTGACAAACCATGTTTATAAAATGTCTTATTTTTCATGCACCCAGTTATTCTCAAGTTAAATACCATTATTACCTTTTTGGAGATATTACACCTTGGTTCATCCATCCTAGTTCAACACCAACTTATATTATACATATTATAATTTAATTATAGAGATAATTATATAATGACTAATTTAGTAAAATATAAGAATTTATTATTATTTCCTCGAAAATGGTAGTAATTTTTTGTAGTATGATTTTTATTCGTCATAAAGATATTTTTCTCATTTTATAAAGATGATGTGAATCGCCAAAAGAATATACCTCAATTGTGTAACACCAGGTGTAAAATATTGTATTTAATAACCCAAGGATCTATAATTAAATTTAATATTGAATGCATAAAACATCAATTCTCTACAAAACACAACTTTCTTAAAACATAGATAGTAAACATATTTTTTTTACCATTTTCATTTGAATTTCAAATAACTACTATACGTGGTTGTGTTTTGTAAGATATTTATAGTCTGATGGGATCAACAAATATTATTGGTGAATTGTAATATACCCATATTAATAGTATTGTAACCTTATGAATTGTAATATGACCCTTAAAAATATTAAAATGTACCATAATTGTTTTAATAAAATTTAGACACCTTATAAATGAAATATATTATTTTAGAAATTAAAAAGTAAGTGTTTCTATTTTTGTGAGTAATAAATATTCAATATCAATTTTAAATAATAAAATATATTAAAAATAAATTACATTTTTATATAATATATTATTAAATAAATATTTTTCTTTTCTATATATTTTAGGTTTATTTTAGAAGACCTAAGTTAATTTTTTAAAGTATTATAAAATAATTTTAAATTTAATATTTATATTTTTCACGTAAATAATGATTTTTATTAAAAATTAATTTTCTATTATATATTAAAATATTTTTAGAAAATGTAGTTCATATTTTGAATTCTATATGTCTAAAAATGTTTAGGGTGAATTTTTTATATTTTTTTGAAAAACCGTTATTTTTGGTGAATTGTAAAATATGACAATTTACAGTATAAAAACATTATAAGAAAAATACACACTTTCTTGAATCATTTTTATGTAATAACACTTGGTTCTAACTGAAATTCTCTTATTAATATTTTTTTCAATAATCAACTCTATTGGTTTTCTTAGGGAAATTAATAAAATAATGTGAAAACCCATCCCTCCTCCACTATAAAAACTACCCATCACTCCCACTTCTTTTCACTCATATAAGACTTGAATCTCCAAAATTTTCTTCCCAAGTACCTTTCCCTAGTCTTTATACATGTTAAAGAGTTCTTGGTGTATCCAAAAGGCCAAAACCCCTTCCCTTATACAGTTTCTCAGGGAGGTGTAATCAAGAGGTAAATACAGATATTCTTTCTTTTGATTTCATTTCAAGTCCAATTCTTTTTTATCATGTACTAACATCCTCTATCCAAATATTAATTGTAACTCTAGTATCATATATATAATATTATTATATCATTTTAATGTAATAGACATTATGAATATTGTTACTATCTCTCTCGCATTTATTTTATAAGTTAAATCATCATCTATGAGGTGCCAATTTACAATCATCACAGATGAAAAAGTCACGTTCTTCAATTTATCAATAAAAACTAGCCATGAAACCATTTATATTATTGAAAAAAACTAAAAAATATTTTTTGTAACAATTTTAATTTTCATCACCCAATATACATATATAATATTAATTAATATGAAAAACTCGTTTCGTAATAATCAAAATACTAAAAAAATAATATAAGTGATTGTCATCAATATTGAATCTATTGATTCATCCTAATTCTCTATAAATAAAGGATATATATAAACCTTAACACATACAGATGATCATAAATAATAAATGAATAATCCAGAATGAATAAATTCAATATTATAACCTATCAATAAAGACATAAATTACATTAAAAATTATGATAAACTGGATTAGTTTATAATAGGTTTTGAATTAACTTATTAAGAAGTCATTTTTCATATTAAATCACCTTATGTTCAAGATCGGAACATATTCGGAAATAAGGTAAAGGTTTTCTACCCAAACCTCCATTTTATATTAGGTTACTATTTATCTTTATTAATCCAAATTATATAATTATTTTTTCTTATTTACTCATCATAAATTATGTGTTAAGGTTTTATATATCCCTAACATCCATAATCATTGTTTTTTATTGATAGATATATGTTTTAAAAGGATCATTCAAAAAATATTCTTTAAATATATGCATGATTTAACAAAATTTCTTAATTTCATATCTATTTTCAAGTGCACTCTATAAACTATTTTTAGTAACATTTATTTTTATAAAATAAGTGTTTTTATTGTGAATAACAACCTTAACTACCATCTTGTTTTATAAAAATAGTTTTCCAAAAATAAATATTCTTTTAAATGTATAAGAGTATTTCTCTTAAGAATTACTGTATAATTTTATATGAGTATTTTCATCTATATAGATACTATTGTTGATTCTTATGTTTAGTTGGGATTAATAATTTATGATATCATCCACCATATATTATTTTATGGTTAATTATTATTTCAATAGTAGATGTGCTATCTTGATACCATTCAAAATATAACACTGAATGGTTAGTGGTTATGTTTAATGATTGGAGAATGTTATTTATATTCAATAAGCTAGTCTCAATATGAATGTATATGTTGTCAACTTTTATCCCCATTCATATGAGGAATGCATTAGACGTATTACGTAATGGGTGGGGCCTGATATAGCCCATCAATGCATTATGAGGTCACATGAGACAAAGTAGTGTCCTCGCATAAGGCCTTAACAGAATGATTATTATGGTCAAGGCACAAGACCATTACGGTGTTATTATGATGTCTGACATTATGAATTCCTTAATTATGAAACTAGAGATTGATAATCCATATTATTATTCAACTAGTATAATATCCATTGAAATATTTTATGGAATTATTTAATCTGTTTTTATTCCAAAAAATTTATGCTCAAGTATATTTTTAAGGAATGCATTTTTATTTATTCCCCATTTTTATTGTGTATGATTATAATTTCTTACGAGGTATTATTTACCCCTACTAAGAAACATATATCACCACTTTCAAATGTTTTATTTTCCATTGTTTTTTAATAAGTATATTATGAATGACTAGAGAGGATAATCTTAGAGATATTGTGTGATTCAATTGAAGTTGATATGATTTATTTTTTTATAAGTTGTATAGTTGTATTTAAGCATGTATCTAGTTTTCCAAACCCACTAAACTATTCATTTCTCCAGGATATGACTTAATTGTAATCATGAAAATGTAATAAAATAATTAACCAACTGTGAGAAACTACAGTAGGTACCTTACAGTTTATGTCACAGGATGTTTATTAGAAAACATAGAAACTATATTTAGAAAATCTAGATTAGGGAACAAAAACACAATAATAGAATTTGAAGATAAACATATAAGAACATCCAGAAGTTTTAGTAAGAAATAGATTTTGTTGAACATTATATCAAATATATCCACGTCTTTATATTCATGTGGGAATGGTTATAAAACAAATTCACATGGGAGTAGTGACACCGATAAGAAGTTTCAGGCTAGACCTGGGGTATCTTAGTACATGATAATGATCCATACTACACACATAGTTGGAAAATCTTATGGGATATGTTTAGGATAATTACCATTTTATTTACAAAGCATTATGAAGTAATTAAATGAAAAATTCTCTTCTGAGAAACCATATTTATGATTGTGAGACTATATATGGATATGATTTTAGTTTAGGATAAGTATTTTTATATGTTGAGATTATAAATTATTATTCATAACCTAATCTACTGTATTCCATTATTTAAAGACGGAACCTAGTGTAAGGAATGGAAAATGCATGAATACGCATATCTCCTGTATTGATTTCCCTTAATTTTACAATAATGATGTATTCTCTGGTGCAGTAATAGGTGCTACCCAATTAATAAAAATACTTGGATAGGTGAATCAGTTTATGAACAATAACATTTCTTGTATGGATTATCTGGATCCACAACATGGAGGAGCAATGTTAGACTTCTTTCTAAGACAACATCCTCCATTATTTTATGGGACAAAAAACCTATTCATAGTGGATAATTGAATAAGTTCATTAGAGAATATATTTCTCTCTTTAGAAAGTAATGAAAGAGAAAAGGTTTTCATGACAGTTTATCATCTATCGAGAGATGCTGATTAGTGGTGGTCTTTAATTCCAAAAAAACTAGGAATAAATAGAAGAAATGTAATAGTGGTATTTTAAGGAAATATTATTAGAAAATACTTTCCTCACGAATAGAGAGAAGAAATGGAATTCTATTATATAAATATAATACAAAAATTAGGATCGAATGATGAATTTTATGTAGCTAACTTCATAAGGTTACCAAGACATGCCACAGACTACCAAAATAATTGAAGTATCAAGATTGATTGATTCGTTTATTGTTTAAAACCATTCCACTGAAGGGTAATATTCTCTAAAAGTTTCTCATCATATGAATACATATTATCATGTGATATCAAGATTGAAAATGAATTATCTATGACTTATGAAATTAAAATAAATAATTTGAAGTATAGGTCTTCTAAAAAATTGAAAAATAAAATAAAGAAATGGAAAAGAACATAAGATTTAACATTCCACAACAAGATAATTGCTGGAAGAAACACCCCGGTACATGCCTAAAGGGTATCAGTGTATCTTACAAGTGTAGATAATAAGGTCACCATTCATGTGATTGCAAGGGGAAGAAAGAACATACCAATGTTCAAACCTAAAATATTAAGGATATGGGCAATTGTGAAAATAATTGTCATATGTATAAAGTAACATTCCCTAATGGCGAACGAGGGAGAAAGCCCTAGGTTTTTTTATCACACATACAGAGGTCTAGGTTCCAAATGATGTGGTGGTAGTTACAATAATCACTTCCTAAAACATAGACAATTACTTATTTGATTTTGGATAATCACATTGTTTTATATCTTCCTAGTTTTCAAGGAAAACTAGTTATTTAAAAAAAATAGAACTTGTCAGTAACAACTCCAAAGGGTAGTATAATTGCAACAAAGATGTTTCAGGTAGTCCCCATTATAGAATATCAGGATGCCTTATTTGTTGATTTTATCATCACACACATGAATGACTTTGATATAATCCTCTTTATGGATTAACATTCAAATTACGATGTGACTATATATGGGGAGAATAATGAAGTTTATATTTTTTGGGAACTGTAAAAAATCCCTTAACATTAGGATATAAACATCACCATATAATTCTCATCTAGATCGACCTTTAGTATCTCTACTAAATTCTATTCTTGGGGAGGAATATAAAACAATAAATATGGATGAGGAAGGAAATATTCAAATTTTGAATTTACCTATTCTGATAGAACATGTTGATATATTTTATAGGATTCAGCTTGATATCCTTTGGAGTGGGAAATTGAGTTTTCTATTGTTTTATTTCTATGTCCAAGGAAAATATCAAAAACATCTTATAAAATAGACCCTACAAAATTGGGAAAACTAAAGAAACAACTATATGAGTTAAGTAGTATGAGAATTTTACCCTAGTGTTTCTCTATGGGGTTCTACTATTGTTTTCATTAGGAAAAAAGATGGATCGTTGAGGTTGTTCATTGACTATTGGGAGATCAGTTCTATTAAAATAATGAAAAGGTATCCTCTTCCTCGCATTGATGATTTATTTGGTCAAATCCATGGTTCACATTATTTTTAAATGATTGAACTTCGATATGGATATCATCAGTTGTATGTGAGGAAGAATGAAATTATAAAGATAAAATTTCTATCTAGGTCTTGAAATTATGAGTTTACAGTAATGCCTTTTGAAGTGACTAATTCACCCTCTATTTTTATAGATCTAAGGAATAGGGATTCTAAATAGTATCTTGTTGAATTTTTTTGTGGTATTTATTAATGATATATTAGTATACCCTAAAATCTACAATGATCTTCAAAATACCTACTGCATTATTATAAAGTCTCTTAAATGAAATGAATTTTATGGGAAGTTTAGAAAGAGTGAATTTTGGATTTTATCCATTTCATTTCTGGGACATATTGTATTTATGGATAGAATATTTGTTAGTCATGAGAATAAAAAGGTTGTTCAGGAATATCCTTCCCCAAAGAACATAACCCATGTATAATTTTTTATTGGTTTAGAAAGTTTTTATAGTGTTTCATTCTGAATTTTGGCTGATTAGCCAACCCATTAATGAAGATTACTTGTAAAGAGGTTAAGTTAATATAGAAAATTTAATGTGACTAATGTTTAGGAGAATTTAATAGGAGATTAGTGAATGTCCTGATCATAACACTACTATTGCGAAATGATGGGTTTTGTGCTATTTTGATGCATCAATGAAATGATTTGGTTGTGTCTTTATACAGAATGATAAAGTTATTACCTATTCAACAATGTAGTTAAAACTTCTTGAGAAAAAAAATTCTTACTCATGATCATGCTTTAGAAACTATAATATTTTCTACGAAAATATAGAGACCTTATCCTTAGGCAGATATATGGGATATATATATACAAATCATAAGATCATGAAATATATATTCTCACAAAAATAACTAATGATAAATAAAAGGTGATGGACCTAACTACTCAAGTATTATGACTATTCCATACACTACAACACATGAGTGGAAAAAAGTTAGCTAATGTATTGAGCGGGATGGTTCATTGTGTTTTAACCAAAATGGGAATTGAAAGGGATATCATATTCATCGATATAGTTAGGATGGACATGGGAATTTTCAAAGAAGGTGAAACAAATTTAATTTCTCAATCTGTTTCTCAACTATTTTTATCAGAATGAATTGAAAGCTATCAGCCTGAGGATGAAAATACTCAAAACAAAATTAATTCTGTGAATGATGGAAAGTTTCAAGAATTCATATATGAAGATGGAATTTTAAAATTTATAAAGAGAATTTCTATTTCAGCTATAACCATGCTAAAAATGGAGTTATTGTATGATTCCGATAGTTTTAATTTATCAATACATCTTGTCAGGACTAAGATGTATAGGTATTTGAAGGAATGTTTTTAGTAGGATAAAATAATGGGGGAAATTGTAGATTTTAAATAAATATATATAGTATGTCAATAAGTAAAGGTGTAATGACATCATCCAATAGGAGTTAGGTAACCTCTATATATTCTTACGTGGAAATGAGATGACACCACCATGGATATTGTAACTGGATACCAAAAACCCTAATAAATAATGATGAAATATGGATAAATGTTGAACTTATTATGAAATCACCACATTTAATCATTTTAAGGGAGGAGTTTCCACTATAGGACCCTTCACAACTCTATAACAATGAATTTGTAAGACTTCACATATGACCTCTCTCAATTGTGTTTGATCGTGATCCACACCTCCCAAAAAAATTATGGAAATTCCTTCACAAATAACATGACTCTGAGCTTTGATTGAGTACTAAATATAACCCTTATATTGATGTGAAATCATAAAGAACAGTCCAAAAATTATAAAACTTATTATTATCGTTCTCACATGATTTTCAATCTATCTGGGATCAGAATTCACTTTGTGTAGAGATTACCTAAAATAATATTTTCTATTCAATTATTCAAAAGGAATCATATGAAGCATTTTATGGAAAGATATGTCATACTCCAACGTGTTTGGATGATATTGCTGAAGGTATGCTTAGGGGTGCAAACCATGTGCAGGAAAAAATAGTGAATGCAATGACTATTCAAAACCACATCCAAGCATCTCAAAGAATGAAAAATAGAATTGCTGATAATCAAAGTAATTATTTTTAATTTCAAGAGGGAGATCATGTTTTCTTAAAAGTATATACTTAGAAGGGTATTATAAGATTTTGGATGAATGGTAGAATTAGCCCCAAGGAAAATGGTCCTTTTGAAATTATGGAGAGAATTCGAGAAGAGGCATATAGATTGGAAATACCACATAGCCTTTCTAAAGTACACAATGTGTTCCATGTATCATTGTTTATAAAGTACATGCCAAACCCAATGCATGTCTTTACTTCTAAAGGTTTATATTTGGAACCTGTATTGTATTATTGTGAATATTCTATCTAGATTCTAGATACTAAGAAAAAAGTTTTGAGGAATCAGACAATAAGTCTTGTAAAGGTACTTTAGAAAAATAATTAATTTGATGAATCAACAAGGGATTTTTTGTGTCTTATGATGAAGAAATACCCAAATATTTTTATGGGTTATTATTCTAAAATTTTGAGGATGAAATTTTTGTAGGGGGAGAATGTAACATCCAATGAATTTATAAATAAATTTAATATTAATTGAATAAAACTCTTAGTCTCTACAAAACATCACATGGTAATAACTTATCCGGTAAACATAATATTTCTTCCTTTTTTATTTTAATTTTGAAGAACTGACATACATGACTCTGTTCATTAAGATATTTTGTGTCTAATTGGATCAAATTACATTTTTTTGAAAATTAATTTACCTTTCTAAATAGTAATGTGCCGATGTGAATATTAATATGATCATAAGGAATAGTAACATTGTCCATTAATGTATAAATAATATCTTGACACATTATAAATGAAATAATATTTTTGAAAAATATATAATTATGTTTTGGTATTTTGTGGGTAATAAATATTTTATTAAAATTTTAAATTAATATATTTATATATAATAAATAATTTTTCATAAAATTTATTCTTCACTAAAAAAATTTTGTCCTATTGTTTTTGGATAATTTTATGAGACAATTTAATTTTTGAAATTATTATAAAATATGTTTTAAATATAAAATATGCATTCTTCAAGTAAATAATGATTTCCTTTAAAACTTCTGTTTCTTATATTTAGGTAATTATTTTGAAAAAATCGAGTTCTATTTATTGAATTTAACATGTAGATAAATTGATTGGGGGAAGTTTTTTATTTTTTAAAAAACATGAGTTTTTGGTGAATAGTAAAACACAATAATTTACCGTATAACTACATTATTAGTTAAGTACAATATCCCTTGAATCATGGATGATGTAAGAAAACATGGTCTGAACTCGAATTTACTTCTTATTGATTTTATCACAAAAATAAACACTATTGGTTGTGTTTGGAAAAATAATAAAATAATGGGAAAATCTCCATCTCCTCCATTCTAAACACCACACATCACTCCCTCTTCTATACACTCTTATAAGCCATTAAGCTCCTCAAAGATATGCCCAAATACACTTACATAGTGTCTCCCCACGTCCAAGAGCTCTAGGTATATCCAAAAGTCAAAAAACCCCTTACCTTTAATAGTTTCTCAAGGAGGTGTGTTCAATAGGTAAATCCAAATCTTCATTTTTTTAATTTCATTTCATGTTCTTTGGTTTTCTATAGTATACTCACTTAATCTATCAAAATGATATTTGTTTTTATGGTATGATATATATGATGTAATTATATCCTGTTAATTAAATAACAATTATTAAACTTCTAACACTCTCCCCCTTTTATTTAATAAATGATATCATCGTTCGCGACATGCCAATTTACAAACTTCACTGATGACAAAGTATCATTCTTCAATTTTTCCATCAATAATAGTCATGAAAAAAAATTTATGGTTTAACCAAAATATAAAATATATACTATAACCTATTGAATATTCAGTACAGTGTATATGTACATAATATTAATTCATACGACCAAACTAGTTCATTATAATCAAAATACTGCAAAAATATTCTATTTGATTGCAATTAATATTTAATCTAATGATTCATCCTCATACCATGTAATACAATGATATATATAACCATTAAAACCTCTTTATTTTCATCTATAATCTATAAATCCAATTCTAGAGAATTATATCCGCTCCACATGAACATCCATACTCTTATACAAGTATATAGATTGTGAAATCCAAGGAAACGAACACACCAGAACGACGAAATTCAATACTATAACATATCAATAAGTATATTAATGAAGTTAATAAAATTGTGATAAACAAGATACATGTCTAATCTGTCATGAATTATTTTATTAAAAATTTTAATATCATATTGTAGGACCTTATGTTCCAGATAGTGACATATTTAGACATAAGGTAAGGGTTTTCAACCCGAACCTCCATTTTCTTTCAGGCTACACATTATTATTTTTAATACAAATTAAATTTATTTTAATTATAATATACTAATCCTAAATTATGAAAGAATGTTTTTATATATTTCAGTCAACCGGAATACATATTTCTTTTATAGAGAGATACATATTTTGAAAGGATATTTTAAATATTATTCCTGAATTACACGCCTAATTCAAGGGAATTTCATGAATTCATACCAATTTTCAATGAAACTCAGAAATATATTTTTGAAAAAAATTATTTTTATACAATCATTATTTTTTTATGAAAAACTAAATTAATTTAATCTTCGTTTTGTAGAAATATTATTTCAAAATAATTCCACCTTTCAATGAAAAAGAGTATTTATTTTTAAAATTACTCGATGATTTTATATGAGTATTTTCATCTATTTCTACACAATTTTTATTATTATGTTCAATTAGGATTAAACTTTTATGATATTATACAAAAAATATTAGTGAGTGGTTTATGATTAGTTTGATAATCGATGTGCTATGTTGATACCATTCATCATATTACTCCTAATAGTTAGTGTTTATGTTTAATAATCATTAAACATTATTTACCTTTCATATGATAGTTTCAATATTAATGTATATGATGTTTATGTTTATCCCTATTTATATGAATAATTCATTGAAAATTTTACATCATGGTTGGGGCATGCTAACCCCTTGATGCATCAATGGGTCTTATAATATATACTAGTGCCTTGGCACGAGCCCTTGGCTGAATGGTTATTATGATCTTGTCATGAGACCTTGATGGTGTGATTATGATGTCCAAATTATGGATTACATCATTATGAAACTATATATTAATAGTCCATGTAATTATTTTACTAGAAATGTATCCATGATTATGTTTTATGGAATTTTTTATTTAGTTTTTATTCCGGCTATATTATGATCAATTATATTTTTAAATCCATGCAATGTGATTTATTCATCCTTCCTAGTGGTTATGTATATAATTTTTCCCAATTTTTTATTTACCCTTACAGATCATCTGATCATCCCCTAGCATGTAGTTTATATTCCATAGGTTGTGACGACGTATATTATTATTGATATTCAAATATAATCTAAGAGATAGTGTGTGATTTAGAAAAATATGATATATTGAATTTTTCTTCTAAGTTGTAATGTTGAACATATGTATGTATCTATTATTAAAAAATTAATAAACTATTTATTCTTTCTGGATATAAAATTCTTATAATACTTCCAATGATATAAAATAAAGAACTAACTCTGGGAAATTGGGGTGAGGTCCAAACAAAACCCCTCTTTGTACACTAGGTTAAAAGAGATTCAAATCCAAACACACCCTATTATAGGTTATAAACCCTAGTTTAATTTATTCTAGAGCCACATCCCATTTTAGTTTCCAAATAGGGGTTTAATTTATCTGATAACCATTGAATGCTTACTTTAATGAAATTTTAAAAAAAATCTTTTATTCTCAAAGTCGAAACTAATGTTTCATAGGAATGATTCTAATCTTCCTTAAAGTATATTCAATTGTTTATGTATATAATTTGAAGATTCCAAAATTTATCAATTAGTAGTCTCAAAGTAGATTTACAGCATGGTATGAATCATCTAAATCATAGGTGTGATTAATCAGGTGTGTAGTTAAGTGTCTTTTTCATTCAGCTATCCATCTTTGACCATATATTAATTCTTTGACAATTTGATTATAATTATTGTCTAATTTTTATTTAATTCTAAGGTAATCCTTAGTTAACCATTATTGATTAATTAGTTTATCATTAATTAATTAATTGTTATTATGTAGTTACATTAAAGGTAAATAATAAATACTTATTAATTAATACAATGTAAAGAATTTCATCATTAGGTTTTGAGCATCAATATTAATAAGTTAATACATTATTACTCATTAATTAATGAATAACTAATCCATTTTTAATAATTCGTTAAGAATTATTTAATTTATAATTAGTAAGTAGTTATTTAAAAGATTGTTAATAGTTAATAATTAACTAATTATTTTCAAATAATGTCATCGTTGTTACTAATTACTAAGATAATCATTCCATAATAACTGAATAATTATTTAATAATCATTAATTAATAATTATTTAATCTTCATTAATCATTCTTTAATGATTGGTTAACCATTAGTTAGTTAATACATAATCATTCGTTATGAATTAGTCAATACTTTATTAATTAAAGCTTAATTATTCATTAATCACTCATTAATCATTACTTAAATTATAGTCATTACGTAGATAATTTAATGTTAATTATTAGTTAATTATAATTTAGTTATTATTTAATTATTTAATATATATTTAATTAACAACTACTCATTAATTAATTTTTGTTATATCATTACTTCATCATTTAATAGGTATATATTAATCATTAATTAATCATTGATTAATAATTCTTTAGTCAATTTTCAATCCTTAATTTATTATTCATTAATCATTATGTATTCACTAGTTAATAATTATATAATAATTTATTATATATGAGTTAATCCCAACTTAATTATCCCTTAATTTGTCATCAATCACACATTGATCATTACATGTTTAATAGATATTAAGTAGTTACATTATTGTCAATTATTACATAATTAATAGTTAACATTTTAGTTGTACTTTACATCTCATTATTTAATCATTCATTATGTATTTTCCAATTATTAATTATTCATTAGTTAAATATTGTTTAATACTATGTTAATAATACCTTAATAATTTACTATTCACTTGCTATATAGTACATAGTTAACTATTATTGTGTTTTTAATTCATTGTTGGAAGTTGGTGAATGAATAATTCACCATTATTTAATTAGTTGTTAATCATTAGTTAATTATTATTTAATCAATAGTTATCCAACATTTCCTCCTTAATTAATAATATTTGAATCCTAGTTTATAAATGTTTTAATCATTCATTATTCCTATGTTAATCTTTATTTAAAAATTAGTTAATCAATAATTAATAATTATTGTACTATTAGTTAATTATTAGTGAATCACTATTTAATTAATAGTTTATTATTTTTTAATCATTATTTCACTAATATTTATTCATAATATAGCTATTATTAATTTCTAATTATGTCACCAATATTTAAAAATATCTATGTAATAATAATAAAAATAATCTTCTTGTAATAATAATCTTTTACTAAAATTAACTATAAACGATTTTTTCAAAAGTCATAAATAAATAATAATATTTTACATACTAATATTAAATATAACTTGGAAATCATATGTGACAAACAAAAAAACAATGTAACCAATATATTTTAAATAAATAAAAACTAAAAAACAATATAAATAATTGATTTAAAAATAAAATTTAAAAGATACTATTAAATTACACAATAAAAATTATGAACATATAAAATTTCTTACTCTGTTAAGGATACCGAAAGATATAATCGTATGAGAGAAAATACTATGAGTACAATGGATTGGGATTGAGGGGAATTTAGAGGAAGGATGAATTGATTAAGAAGAAGGGGTATGAGAATGTTCCATTTTATAGGGAATGTGGTGAAGGAGTTACCAATTGAAATTCAATTTACCCAACATATACTAAATGTATTTTTCACCATTTTTTTCTTTTAGTAAAGTTAAGACAAAATATTTTTTTGAGTTAAAACCACTCACATCATTTTCCATATCATTAATCATGGCCGATGATAAGAAAAAGTGTAAACCCAATGAAACCCATTTGAATTAACCGAAATGTGTTATGGTGGATCACACCATTATGTATATGTTTTTTAAAAAATAACCTAGTATTATCTAAAAATGTTTTTCCTTTAAAATGTATAAAACAACTCAGTTAGGTGTGATTCAAGAAACACTTCAATGAATCAACATTAACCCATGACCTGATACAATGAAAAAATAACATAGTGTTACATGAAAATGAAATTTTCAAACAAAAAAAATATTTGAGGTGTTTTTCATGGGTTTCATAGAGGGTACTGGTGGAGGTTGTGTCATAATGATAAAGATGAATATTTAAATAAGTGATATATTCTCATATTTTCATGAGTTAATTTTTTACATGTCATTGAGGAAGAGAGACATGAGTAGTGAATAAATATTTAAATTGAAATAGAAACACTAAAACAAAGTGCAGAAAATAATGAGGTGAGGACAACATGGAAAAATAATCTTATAGGTGTATTTGAATGATGTAATGGGACTATTAGGGTTTTGACGTGGGTATTTCACTATATGATAGAGTTATATTCTTCTATTTTTCAGTTTTATTACAATATTTTTTATGAAAATTACTTTTCCAAGTTATTCTCATTGTTATTAAGATAATTAAATTATCTGATCTCAATAAATTATCTCTTACATACTATATTATATGTGATATTACCAATTCATTCTCAATTACCACCCAACACTGATTGACTGAAAAACTAGAGAGATGAATTGGTAGAAGATGTCGTGTGCCAACATTTTTTATTCATTTTCTCTTAATAATGAAATTAATTTTCATTTATCATGATATGGTTGATGAATTTATCTTATATTTAATTAGATAATTTAATAAAAATATTATATTGAATAAAAATTATTTAAAATGCTTTTAATTTATGTAAAAATGTGACATTAATTTAAACAATGAAAAAATTTATTTTTTATGATGGTTATATAAAATGGACATTTAATGTCTCTATAAAAAACACATATTATAAGGATTTTAATGTTGTTTTTATTAAAAAATGAAATTTAAATCCATGATGACAGATTATAGACATCAGTTGCTTTTAGAAAAAATTAGAAAAACCATAGTTCAGTAGAAAAAGTCATTTCACATAAAATGAGTTGGATTGCACTTCTATTTTTGTGAAATGCTCTAAATGAAATTTATTTCAGATTTCAATTTAAAATTAAAAGTTGATATAATATAGTATTTTTTATGAGAATTTTCCATACTAATTTCAACTAAATTTATGGTACATATTTTATTTCATTTGATTACATGGAATGTGCAGGTAAGTCATTAAATTTATAAAACCACTCTCGAATACTAATTCCCTTCATTACTTTTTTCCATCTCATTATATTTTTATTTCATTATGCATTTAGTTTTATAATTTAATTTATTCATATTTTTTCATAATACAGATAAGCTAGGGATGACATAACATTTGGTCAAGAGTCAATTCATGGATTTTTAAATCCCAATCGGTTCATCCCCAAGTTGCGTTCATTCAATTCCATAATAATTAATGTGGTTAAAGTTTTAAAAATGTCATTCTATTATTACTATATTATATATAACAAAATTGGTGGTAAATATCACATTATGGGAGTCATTGGTATGGGAATAAACATTCATAACCACTAAATATCAATTCATTGGGTTAAATACACTTCTCAATCAAATATATTCTTATTTATTTTATATTAGGATTTTTTTAATATTGGTTGTATTTTTATATGCATGGTCATTTTCATTGGTCATTATAATGGAGTTTATTTCAAATATACAATATGATACCTCACTAATATAGTACTATGTATACTATAGAGGGAATATTACCTCGAAAACACCTACTTTTATAGGACAGTCATAACTATAATCCCTCAACCCCTGTATCCCTGAGCAGGTTCCTCACACTATTACATGGGCATGGATAGGGGATTCTAATCCCAATGGACTTTCCATTTTAATAGTTTTAGAATCCAAATTTCAAATATGAACCTTACATTACAATTTAAAACATAAAATAAAACATGGAAAATCCAATAAAACATTTATTCTCTTAGATTGACCCATTATATCCGTCATAATACACATCATCGAATCCAACGAAAAATAAAACAAAATAAAGGGGTGTTCTTTGGTGCTTAGTTAGGGTAACTGTATAACCAATGCTATTATGACTTAATAAGCATAAACATTATGTAATAGTGTATTACAATAATGCATTCAATTTAAACATAGTATCTTATAATATTTCATGAATAAATAATACCATATAAATTAATCACATTAGCTAGAAAATATGACCATGGATCTTTGATTAGTCACTTAAAGTGGCTAATATTAATTGTTAAGATCTTAATATTAATGTTTTTAAAAGTTCATAAACATCAATTTTAGTCCAATTTAGAAATTGAACTTCATTTCCCATCATTGTGCAATTCATGCTTAAAATGTCAATTTGGGCCCACTCAATACTTTGCTTGTGGAAATTACAATATTCATCATTTTAATTTGAAATTTTGGGATATTATTTATCACTTTGTTTGGAAAATTTTATCTTTTAGGTCTGATGGATGAATCCCAAAGGAAGATGGAGAATGTTACGCCTGAAGCCAGAAACTTGCTGGAAAAAGCATAATGGGCCTAAGGCCCATCAAACAAATGTGGGGCCCATAAACCAAGCCCAATGAAGCTCAAATTTATACAGTAGAAAGATACAAATATGAGGATAAGTTTATTAAACTGTGTCCGGAGCTAATTCTGATGTTTTCATGATGATAAAGGGATCTGAAGTTGAGATTTAAATGGTGGACTTGTCATTAATGCACAGAAATCCGTCCCACCATTCCGACCATAACATCCAAACGGCTGAGCCATATTTCCTGAAATTTTGAGATATTCTAGAAGACACATGTACTAAGATATTTTGTATTTATGAAACCTTCGGATTCGGTCATATGAAGTGTCAAACGCACAGGTCAAAATGGAGGACGAATCTGGACAGTTTTCCGGGTCAACTTCGAAACGTCAATTTCCTTTTGATTCTTCACCCTCCTTTTGACTCTTTTTTTTGGGGGGTGAATTTATTGTTGGGGGTGGACATAAGGCTCCTAATATGCCTTTATAAGGAGCTGGTGGTGAAGGGAATAATCATCTAACATTTTTCTTTGAATCCATGTTTTTCTTTCATCCATTGTATTTCTTTCAATTGTAATTTTCCGCTTTCAATTTGTAATCACATCGTCAAGTTTTTCCATGTATGTTTTTCTTTCACGTTTATTATTTTAATAAAATTTCTTCTTCTTATTCACTTTTTATTTTCCTTTTCTTCACACGTTGATACCGTTGAATCATGGTGTGAAATTATTCACACCAACACTTGTGATTTCAATCACACAACGGTGGAGTGTTCGTTCTTTTAATAATTTTCTTCTTCTTTAATTCCGCCCCCGTAAGTCTACATCCCGCTTCCATTGGTAGAATAGCATCAATGGAGGGATAAACTCTTAAGGGTCGATCCAAGGGAGTAGCAAGGTCATGGATTGAATGTTATTTTATGTACTTAATATTTAAATCTATTCGTTATTTTAGGATTTCCATTTGATGTGTTATATTCTTTCTCATCTTTGCCAACTTTAACGATGACACATTTTGAGTGCTAGTATGATCTATTTCCTTCGAGTGCTCAATAAAGTGATCCTCAAAGTGAATTAGTGATTTGCCTTGGAATTGTGTAGGGATTATATTGGTGAATGATTTGGAAGAATTATCTCATTGTTTGGATATGTCTTGAATTAATGACATGAAATTTTCTAAGAAATGAAATTCATCCAATCCATTAACCTTGAACATGATAACACACATTGAAAAATATAAAATTGGATATCAAATAAATTTTTCATGCCTTGATTCTGATTTTAATGCAATTTTAAGTTCATGAGCATAGTTTTTGGAAAGTGCAGTTGTCCGATGTGATTTTTCAAAGTTTACATTTTCATCCTCTTAATAAAAATGCCACAATACACGTCTACTGGATCGTGGGTGTAAATTTTAGTTCTTGGGTCCCTTTCATTATAGCATAGGGTTCTGGGGTCACTTTTAGTTTAATTTGAGTATCCAAAAAAAACAAAACAAAACAAAAGCAAAAAAAAAAAGACCACATAGATCAATGTTTTGTCCAAATGTGTGGCGTCCGGCACTTGGGGATCATGACTCCATAGTTGTCTTGCCCAGAGTTAGGCTTTATATCTCTATTGTAGAGCATGAAATTGACAATATGTGTGGCGTCTGGCACTTGGGGATCGTGACTCCATAGTTGTCTTGCACAGAGTTAGTCTTTTCATATCTATTGTGGTTAAAAAAAGGGATACTCATCTTAAGGTTTAATATGATTCCCACCTAGCGCTTCCATTTTTTTGCCCTTGAACAATAAAATGGGCCCCATATCTTTTATGATGCACAACACTTTATCATGCTTAATTGGAATTGGATGAAATGTGGCAATGAATTTGAACAAAGGAATGGGCTTGGGCTTGGGATATGCTTATGGACCTAGCTTGTTTTAAATGATTTTGATGGGTTCCATAATTTTTTTGATATGAGGTCTTTTGAGTGAGCAATGTGTATTTAAATGTTTTTGGAAAAGGGGATTTGGATTTCATATTTGTAATTTATTTTGCTCGGGACTAGAAAAACTCAAGTTGGGGGTGTGATTAGTCACTTAAAGTGGCTAATATTCATTGTTAATATCTTAATATTAATGTTTTTAAAAGTTCATAAACATCAATTTTAGTCCAATTTAGAAATTGAACTTCATTTCCCATCATTGTGCAATTCATGCTTAAAATGTCAATTTGGGCCCACTCAATAATTTGCTTGTGGAAATTACAATAATCATCATTTTAATTTGATATTTTGGGATATTATTGATCACTTTGTTTGGAACATTTTATCTTTTAAGTCTGATGGATGAATCCCAAAGGAAGACGGAGAATTTTATGCGTGAAGCCAGAAACTTGCTGGAAAAAGCATAATGGGTCTAAGGCCCATCAAACAAATGTGGGGCCCATAAACCAAGCCCAATGAAGCTCAAATTTATACAGTAGAAAGATAAAAATATTAGGATGATTTTATTCAACTGTGGCCGGAGCTAATTCCGATGTTTTCATGATGATAAAGGGATATGAAGTTGAGATATAAATGGTGGACTCGTCATTAATGCACAGAAATCCGTCCCACCATTCCGACCATAACATCCAAACGGATCAGCCAAATTTCCTTAAATTTTGAGAGATTCTAGAAGACACATGTACGAAGATAGTTTGTATTTATGACACCTTCGGATTCGGCCATATGAAGTGTCAAACGCACACGTCAAAATGGAGGACGAATCTGGACAGTTTTCCGGGTCAACTTCGAAACGTCAATTTCCTTTTGATTCTTCACCCTCCTTTTGACTCTTTTTTTTTGGGGGTGAATTTATTGTTGGGGGTGGACATAAGGCTCCTAATATGCCTTTATAAGGAGCTGGTGGTGAAGGAAATAATCATCTAACATTTTTCTTTGAATCCATGTTTTTCTTTCATCCATTGTATTTCTTTCAATTGTAATTTTCCGCTTTCAATTTGTAATCACATCGTCAAGTTTTTCCATGTAAGTTTTTCTTTCACGTTTATTATTTTAATAAAATTTCTTCTTCTTATTCACTTTTTATTTTCCTTTTCTTCACACGTTGATACCGTTGAATCATGGTGTGAAATTATTCACACCAACACTTGTGATTTCAATCACACAACGGTGGAGTGTTCGTTCTTTTAATAATTTTCTTCTTCTTCAATTCCGCCCCTGTAATTCTACATCCCGCTTCCATTGGTAGAATAGAATCAATGGAGGGCTAACTTCTTAAGGTTTTATCCAAGGGAGTAGCAAGGTCATGGATTGAATGTTATTTGATGTTCTTAAATTCTTAAATTTGTTTTTCATTTTAAGAGTTTCTTTCTTTGATTTATCTTCTTCTTTGTCTTCACCGAATTTAACGACGACACATTTTGAGTGCTAGTACGATCCAATTCCTTGGAGTGATCATTTAATTGATCCTCTAAGTGAATTTGTGATTAGCCTTGAAATTGTGTATGGATTAAATCGGAGAATGATATTGAGGAATTATTTCATTTAATGGATACCTCTTGAACCGATGAACAGAAAATCAAATGAAAATCAAATACATCCAATAAAGCCCAAGAGACAACCTAGGATCAACTCACCTTAATTAGTTGTTTTAATTCAAGTAATTTTATTGGTTTTGTTCTTTAAATTAAATAAATATTTCTTCAAATCAATCAACACCATAGTTGGCCACTTCATAGCCAATCCCACATCTAATCAAAGTGTCTCAAGGTTTCTTCTTCGGTCCTTGTGGATTCGATCCCTACTTGTACTTCAACGACCGCTTTTACTAGTAGGGTAAATTTGGGCGCAACCAATATTATACTAGATTAATGATCACATTTCATATAAACAGCTGATCTTATAATTGGTAAATGCATAATTCCAGACACTATAAGCATACCATCAAGGATTTAACAAAGACACAATACATAAAGGGGTAAAAACCCCCGTGTAGTTTGTCATGTAAGACATACTAATTAATCAATAGGCTATCTAGGGCCACTCCCATCAATTAATAAGTACACATCTTTCCTTATATTAATAGAGTGATACATAACAATCATAAAATTTCGTATTAAAAATTTATACTATATGTTAATACATTAATAATAAACCATGAATGATATCAACAAATAACATGCATGGATAAAAATTTCATATACCCTTAAATAAAATTTGGTAGATTTTATCATAGTAAATCAACATCTATTAAGATTAAAATCACACAAAGGATGATTACATAGATGCAAATAATATAATTAAAAATTAAAAATATCATGAGAGATATTTAACGTTTTACATTGAAATAATTTAAGAGTACTGCATTTATAAAAAGAAATCAATTCAATTTTTAATGTTATTTTAAAATTATAAGGGATAATTAAATATGTAAAGGCATCATGATAGAAGAAAAATCCACTCACACCACATAATATAGAAAGAATTCCTTCCTTCAAAATGTCAAAAAGTATGTTATTTGGGAAATGAACAATGATTCCATTCCATCCATTTTAAAAAAATTATATCAATGGTTAAAAATAAATAAAAAAATTTTATGATAATTCTATAAATATTATTGAATTTTCTAATGAACAATGGAAATGAATGATTAATATTCCCCAATATATTCTTTGGTAAAAACATTACTGAAAAAAATGAGAGTGTGAAATTAACCCCTACCATGTAATTTCATCTAGTTGAGGTTGTGTAAAACTATTATATATTAGTAAAATCCTGTTATTAAATTATACCATAAATATATCCATATTTTCTATATAATATTTGGTCCCCATATATTTTTTTGTTAATAATATTTCATTATTACCATTGTTTATGCTGTAAACTGCTTTATTTCCTTTTGATTGTTTTTTATTGTAAGTAATATTTTTTTAATAGGGTATATTTTATTGATATAATTAACAATATTATTTTAATAAATATTATGATCACTCATCATATATATTTTTATAATTAATTTTCTATAGTTATCTTGGATAAGGATTCTTGTCATGTCGTGGAGACGGTAGGGCATACATATGCACAAGTGATGAGATCATTACATTAATGGTGACGTGGTAAGGAATTGGGTATTAGATAAATTATAAAGAATAAATATTATTTAATTTTTATTATTGATATCTATTATATTAATCATTATACCCATCAAAATAATGTGGTGATGAAAAAATTAAATGACACTTTGGAGATAGTAAGTCATACGTACGCACGCATGGTGATTGTGATTTTTATAGGATGGATAAAAGAAGTAAAATGGATGTACCATACAGTAATAATAACTTCTTAGAATATTAAATATTATGGAGTTATTTTTTATGAATGGAAACACCACATGATGAGGAATTATAAGAAATTTGTTTTGTAGGAGTCAGTAAAGATGATTACCTCTTCTTTAGAGAACCCCTTTTGGATATCCTCATGGAAACATTATGGTTGTAATTTTAAGAATACCATAACCATTATGAAGTGTTTGGGGATGTTTATAAGCAAAATTTTATGTTTTTTGGGTATGAAGGCTTGCATTTATGTAAGGAAGTGATCGATGAGGTTACTTTTTTTAAGAGCAGGGATTGGCACTCTTGGAATCCTATAAAATAATAAATTGATATAAATAGATTTTAGATTTAAAATAGATACAGTATGAGTTAATTATAATATATGATATGGATGGATAAAAATAATATCATCGAATGATTTTTAGGCATGTTTAGGTCACAATATTATTTTTATCTTCCGGCTCTAGCCCTTAGTTAAACCCATTAATTCCAACTGTCTCAAATGGGATTTTTACTACTACGGTTAATATATATACTATTTCCTGGAATATATATTTTTTATTTTCTAAAAATAATGTTTATGGGAAACCGGTAACCTAATAGACAAACCACAAACTAGAATAAAAATCACCACAACAAAAGAATTCAAAATTTGAAAAACCCAAACCCCACACATCGGGAAACGAACCCATGTGTCAGCCTCAAATATCGGGATCCCTAGAACCATGACTTGCCTCAAAACACACACGAGATGGTTGATATTTCACAACAACCAAGTTCCCGGTGAGATTCACCAGTGTCTGTCATCACCATCATTGTGAAAGAAACCCTCATTAACGCTTATGCCGAGAACCAGAAACCATGTCAACGTCATCCCCAACCAAAGCGGCCAACAAAGCAAATAAACTCTCCAACACAATCAAAAGAATCATAATCAAAACCAAAAACATTTATATCAACCTGTTAAAATCAAATGAAGAATCCATCTGAATCGTTGGATCCATGTATTTTATCCACGCAACACCTTGCAATAAAAACCAAACAACAAAATCGCAAAACAAATATCTAGACCTACAACCAGCTATCAAAACCCTTAAAGATATAAGATCTACTAGATCAAATCCAATCTCCTTTTCCATAAACCTAAATTCCAAGAAACTGGAGAGAAATCCGGCCACCCAAACACCAGCCACATGAAAACCAGAACCAAAAACCTATCACCGCCAACCCGATCTCGCGAGGAGACACGATTAACCACGCACACACATAGCAGAGGATGAGTAGAAAAAACACAGACCACAGAGGCTGGGAACTCGGCCGCTGGACCAACATCATTCCACCAAGGATCCCTATCCAGCGTATGAGAGTTGAGTGAGAGACAGGTCGACAATGATGTGAAACGCCGAGACAGTCGAGCCCATGAAGTCACCCGACGCCACCGCAACAGGGGAACCGCCACCACGAACCTGCGAGCGAGGGAAGGATGAGCCGATCCAACCTTGGGAGGAGGGCAGCAGTGATGATAAGGAACCCTAAGGAAGGAGTGGCCCTTACGAGAACATCAATCCAATCTACCAATTCATTAATATATATACTTTAAAAATCTAAATTAATCCCAAATGTAATAGTTATGAAATCATTATGACATTATATTACTTTTGTTTAATTATATACTTTTATACATTCATTAATTTGTAAATAAATAATAATTATTTTAAAGTGTCATTGATGTCAATTTTGATACTATTCATTATTTTTATTTTCCATAAATATCACAAAAAGATGATAACTCTAAAGTAACACTTCTAATATATCAATAAAATTTCTATGTAATTAATGAAATTAGAGGCTGTCATTTATTATGTTAAATTATATTTATTTTAATATTCAAAATATCATTTATTTGATATTTCTATTGATTTAAAAATTACTGCATCATTATAATGGAAGCCATTAATTAGACTAATTATTCTCAAAAAATAAAAAAAATAATGTCATAATAAATATAAATTTACTGTCTTTCATATTAATATTTATCATCGACATTATATTTTTTATACCCATGAATAACATATAGAATACAAATTAAAAAACATGAGTTTATCAATTTAAACTTATATTTAAATAAAATATTATAAATATCATATTCATACTAAATTCTCTTTAGGAGCTTATTATATTTTCTTAAGGATTATTTTGGTTAAAAACCACTTATCCAATGAAATTGGGATAATTTTAACTTAAATTTTATAATATTATAATATTATTTTCACCTTTAATTTCCTGATTTAGGTTTAAATATGGTAATGAAAATATTACTAAATTTTATTATTCATGTGCCAAAAAAATAAAATAAGCAAATTCTAATAACATGGAACGATTTATTCAAATTATGGAATCCATTTTTCAAAATTCCAAATAAATATGTTTCACTAGTTAATTTAAAGTTTATCCTTTTGATTGGGTGAGAAAACAAGTTATTAATGTTTAAACATGAAAAATATTGAAACGTTTATATATATAAATTTAGTGAATATTTTATTATAATAACAAATTCTTGAATAAAGTATTCAAAACTAATCTAGTTATACTTTTAAACACATAAGAATTACAATTTATAACATTAAAGCTTTTCTATGATTTTTTCAATTAAAAAGTAGTGTTTATCACTATTAATGAAAACAAGAAACTTATCAGAAGACAATGAATTTATAAAAACAAAATTTTTATATTAAATATTAAAATTTGAAGTTTATTTTGTCCAATATAATTTATAAATATTTTAAAAAAAATATTTTATATAGTTTTTCCAATAAAAAGTTTATAATTAGTTTTTATAAAAATATAGTTTTTTTGTAATATTTATTTTTTTTATTATTTTTACCTATCAAATATATTATATGAATATAAAAAATATTTCATTAAATATATAGCACTTATTTATAATTAATATCATTGTATATTCATAATTATTTTAATTTAATAGTATAAAATTAATTTGGATTCATAAAAGTTGTTTTTTCTAAAAATATTTTCAATATATTTAGTTGGTACATATATAAATTTATAATTAATTTGTGACCAATGAATTTATCTATATAATTTCATAAGTTAGTAGATATTATTCATAACCAATAACTCAAATTCTTGGTTATATCATATTAAATTACATAATAAAACATTATATTATATTATTTTTGTTAAAACTCCACCTTGAGTATAACACAAGAAAAGTCATTATTCTGTGTAGTGTAATCTAATTATGGTGTTGTAGACAATGTAATATATCAAATAAATTTATAATATTTAAAATAATAAATACTATAATGTCTTACGGTGTTACAATTTCCCCTCCATCAATATTCTTTATCCTCTACATTTTGAACTCGAGATCGAGAACTAGCGTTTTGACTTTTCAAAATATATTTATTGAAATACCATAATAGGAAAAGGATTAATGTGACCACCAAAGTAAAATAAATAATTTTAATTAAAAATTTCACAGAAGATTACATATACAAGGGTTACATGATCGAAAAGTTGGACATGTAAGAGAAATATACCAATCATGTTTGAATTAAGAGTGATAAAGAACATGGTCAGGAGAAACCAAAAATTCAGAAAGCTATAAATCTATGATAATCTAATAGAATATTTGAATTATCAAAAAATAAGGTTCTATGATAATATTTTTTATATTCAATAAATTTTCCATAGATTGGAAGAATTATTACACTATTTATATAATCACTTATATGATTTATTTCAATTTCATAAGAATAATCTAATCATTTGGTTGTGCAACGATTTATTTTCACACCATCCCTTGCACATGGGAGTAATTATTTAACAATAATTTTCACTTCTCAATCACATTAAAGAATCATATGATCTAGGAGTCATTCTTCATATTCTTTATGTTTAATGAGAAAAAAATTGTTATCACTAGTTACTCAATATGATTAACCAAATTTATAACCATAGAAAATTATATCCAATAAACAACATAATATATTCCAACCGTGAGACACACCAAAAATAATTCTATCCAAATTAATAGTAATAAATGGTCTCTAAATTTATGAAATCATTATTAATGTCATAATTTTCAAATAATGTAATTTAATAATTATTTTCACATAAGAAATATTTTTTCACCTTAAAAACCTTAATAAAAATGTTCATGCTTCTATATCCTCAAATAAAAAGTGTTTTAGTACAATATTTATTTATTTTCATAATTCATAAAAAAATTACGTCAATGATAATTTACTCAAATGTCATAGTTCACGAATCCCAACATAATCCCATAAATAATTCCTCTTCATCTGTGGTTGTAGCATAATTACTACCATGACCCATTATCCTCTTTTTGGGTATATTCTCATAATGCATGAGACATTAATTTTCAAAGTGTCATATGTTCACGTAGTTGAATCATTTTACATTAGAAGCCTTTTTCTTATGAATTCAATCCCATGCATGGTGGTCATTCTCTCCACACATTTAGAAAATAATCATTCTGTTTACAAATATACCAGGGTGATTACTAACTTAATTATTGCAGGTGAAAAAATATTTCATTCATTTTGTTCCCTTTATCGATTATATTTCAATATGTCCTCTTATGATATTTCTTCCCTCCAAATCCATAACACACATAATACATTTTACTTGTCCTGTTATTACACTATTATCTCTCCTTATAGGATGATATTTTTTGGGAGACTATTTCCCTTATAAATAATAGATTAAGACCATGAAAGAAATAATCTGTATTAATAATTTAATCATGTACATTTTTTTATTATGATCCAATTCTAAATGACAACACACACTAGCTTAGATCATATAATAATATATAATCCAAAAATAATAAAAACAATTTACAAAAATCGAAAAATTAATTCTTATATAATTTCATAATCATAATCATGGTTTATTATGGGAATTTTCTATATTTAAATCCTGACTAATGTTCGATAAATAAAATATCAATTATTCTAAGCGTATCCCCTAGGACTGACAATCTAGGTGTGTAGTAAGGCCGATTATCGTGCACCAAGTTATATTGATTGAGGCCCAAGGAATTTTGTTGGTGTATTTACTACTAGGTAAAATTGTTCAAAAACAAAATCTACTTGTAGTATCTAATAAATGATGTAATGATTGTAAGATAAGGGTAATATCTATCCTTACCAAAAAACTATATAATTATCCCTAAAGTGTATCTTTTTTTTATCTTCCCATTTGATGTTTTCGGACGATACACTCATCTGCATCAATGTGGTAAGTCGATATATGTAGGGGACTATCACGATATTTCAGAGATATTTTTACTAGATTGGTCAACAAATCAATAGGGAGAATAGTGGTTTCTATGTGTATGAGGCATATAACCCAAGCAGTGTGACAGATATGGGATGTATCCTAGGCTTGTCGCATGGTTAGTTTCCCCCTGGAGCATCTTGGCACCCTCGTGTCTCTAGGAAGAATGCACATTAGTAATTTTGACCCAGTGGTGGGCAAGATTACAGGGAAAATACTCAAGTGTAAGAAACATTTTTATCCTTTTATGGACATATTACACTTGTGACAAGTGTCCTGTCAGCAATTCTGGTATATTCTCTCTTGTCAACTAATGTTATGAAGGGTGTTATTAGAACCATTCATAAAATTTTGTCCAATTTCAGTTGGGTTGCATCTTTGGATGGTAAAAGACATTTGGTTTCTTAGAGGAAGATGGCTTCTCCCATTCTGGAGGGAGGGATAAACGTTAAATGCATTGGTAGAACTATATACTAAATGCATGTGAAGTTGGAATTAGAGGTAATTAAAAAAACAACCTTGCGGGGTAGGCTGATGTCCTACAGGAACTGGGTCAATACTGAATCTTCTACGGTTGGTCGGTCTCTGATCATTTCCTCTGTTAGATATTTTATTCCAACCATATTCCATAGATCGTAGTGGATTATTAGGAAGGGGAACATCCATTTTTGGTACCACAACTAGTAGGGAAGGACTCTTTGTTACCCGGGGTTCCCATATCCTATGATAACATTCAAAGAGGCGATTTAGTATCCACAATATTTTATATCTATCATGGATATGGAGCAAAAAGTGGTTATTGACTCGGTTACCATATGCTTAGATACGGATCAATGCGTCTTCAACCCCTCCACTTCGAGTATGTTCAACGCGTAGGATTTTTGTAGGATTAGTGGCCCACAATGAAAACATAAAGGTGGGTTGGGTGTGGCTTGTTGCAAGAGGATCTCATCAAAATATGACTTGCTAATATGGAGGATCCAGAATCGTTCCTTACTAGTGAATGAGAATATCAAGAGGCTCGGAATTTTCAGGGATTTATACAGACATATTTGAGTGGTTAAGTGAGAAGAGAGCATATCTCATATCTTCTTCGATGGTGATTGGGCCCGCCAGGTCTGGGGGGTCTTTGGGGAGTTTATCGGGTACTCCCCCACTGCGTTGAACCTTTAATCCTTCATAGGATGCTGGTTCAAGGGAAAGAATGTACCATGAAAGGAAAGTATGGTGAGATCCACCATCTTCAATATGGGGTGCTAGTATTTATTGAAAGGAAGGAATCAGGCTAGGTTCATGGGGCTCACATATTTAGAAAGATCCATTACTGTCGGAATAAGATGCATTCTGGTAGACTTGTGGAGAATAAATTATGACTGGAAGCAGACCCCCTCTCTTCGCAACATGTATGAGATCAATAATGCATCTCCATAGTTAGGTACACGACAATAGGGGCCCTGGGTTTGGTGGCAACCTCCTAAAGTTGTCCTCAAATTGAATGTTGACGGTTCATGTTCACTAGGTGAAATGCGTGATGGCAGCATGGTCCAAGACCTCAGGGGTGGTGTGTCTTTGGCATTCTCAGCATATTATGGTAATGGATATTCTATGCGTGAAGAGGCAATAGCGGTCCCAATAGGTGTATCCATTTGTAGGTAGAGGGTGCTTCACATCACCCAAGATAAGACCGACTCCATAGTTATTCACGATTCCTTACATGGTAACGGTATCATTCCATTATCTATATTATATATAATCAGTAAATGTAATGTACTTCTTAACAGTATCATCAGAGGCAGTCACACGTGTAGGGACGAAAACAAGGTAGCATATCACTTGTCCTCTATGGAGACCCTTGGCCCCATGATCAGTTGTCTTTCTCATGTTTCTCATTTCAAACCTGTGGGAGTGAACATGATTTGTGGTGATTCCCTTGGTCTTCATTTTCTCAGCCCCCCTAGACATTGGCTTTCTCCCTCATTGTACTTGTTTCTTTGAATAAAAATGTTAATGTTGATGATGATGAAGTAATTCCCCAAACCTATTAGACTGTATCATGTGCCTCACTATATTGTATTGGCTTATATATATGTCTATAATCTTAAAGGACCAGTAGTATTAGCTCTTTTGGAAGATAGATTATATACATAGACTGTAAATTATAATTAAAAAAATAAAACATATAGTATTATTTTAAAATTAAATCATTCTCCTAGAATAACCAAGAATATATTCCATAACAGTTATCTTGGAATCTTAGTAAAAACTATGATAAAATTGTGGAAAATGGATGCATTTGTTGGGGGAATGTGGGCGAGTCAATTCATTTCATTCTAGGTAAATTAATATGGTAAACTATTAAAATAATCTCTTTGTGGAGTAAATTCATTATGGGAAAATGGGATTATTCAAAGATAGATCATAGGGAACTCACATCCTCCTTATACGTCTTTTCAAGGTTACATTATGGAGCACCAATGCCACTCTTGATGGTTATTTGAGTGAAGAGTCATTATAATTTTAAATTATAATTGGATTTTTTAGGTTCTATACTATTTAGGGTCCCCAAACACTATAAATAACATTCATGTGGTCTAGTTCCTTCCAACCATTCATTAATATAATTGATTATCCCATCCATAAAAACATATCGGATTCTATATAACTAGTTTATAGTATATATATGTGCATAATCATAGGTAACTAATCTTGTTCATTTTCAGCTAATGATACTGAAAAGTCTCTTCCTTGTACCAAACTAGTGATCGTTGGGGTGAGATTATCTAGTGCAATGACCTAAACTCAAAATTTAAATTTATTTCCTGGAGGTTTTGAAATAATTCATTACCTACGAATATGGAGGTTATGTGGAATGGTATTTATTACGATTCAATAGGATCATTCTAAAATTATCCAATGAGGAGTCAACACAACTCCATTTCCTCCATAGAAAGTGGAAAAGAAAAATATGGGGTTCACTGGGTGATCTCATTTGCTATACACCTTAGGTGTTGACCCTGTATGAATTTCTTTCAAATTGGATTTGTGGCACAAATAATAACATTAATGAATCAAGGGATCATTTTCATATCATTTTAGTTGTATGTTGGATCCTATGAGAGTAAATTAACCTTGTGAGAAAACAAACTATACCATTCTGATGTGTAAATTTCATCTAGTAATAAATTTTTTGTATCATACATTATAGGTCTTCTCGGTTAGGGGGGTACACCCGGTCCCTTAGGTGTTTTTGGCCAGGAATCACCACCATGAATCTCCCAACCCCAGTCTATGGGATGCTGGGTGAGATTGAAACACCCTTTAAGATGTAGGACCCCGAGACACCCTGAGAGGGGAGGGGTGAATCAGGGTGGCAACTTTTTCTTATTTTAGTTGTGGATCTTGTTCCCAAGTTGGTAGGAACTACTTAAACCTGTATGATGGATATGATCATCAATTAAACATTCACATGCAGAGAGATGACATAGGTATTTTTACTTGGTTCACCACTAAGGGCTACGTCCAAGGAGAATATGCCGACAGGTTGTCGGTCCTACCTAAATCCACTATGCTTCACTAGTTGTAGATTACAAAGGTTCGGGTACAGACACTTTGTCCCAGGCTCACTGCCTTTACAATTGTTCATGGATAGCTCACTGTGTCCCTCGGGTCACTCCCTTTGACTCCCCCTGGCTCACTGCCGTTGGTGAAGTCCCACTCAGTTTATAGACGTGAAGGTATCTTCAATAAATGTGCATTGATGTTCTTTGTCTCCGGTTCAACATGAGACTTTGCTTGCATCAAGGCTCAGAGATGATGCTCTTTATAGTTCAATCTTTCTTCTTTAGTGCAATGACTGAATGCACTAGATCTCCTTTTCTTCATTTGCCTGAATCGCAATCACTTATGTGATTTCTCAATAAATGATGTTCATCTTACTCGACATTCGTCAGAATCAATTAACCATGTATTCATGAGATCATTCTTTTATCATTTAGATTTCTTCTTCAATCTCGCTTTTCACCGAAAGTTTCAGGCAATCTTTAGCTCTTGTGCAGCTTCAGAAAGGCGGGCATGCTTCAACAACATTTGGCTCTCCTTTTCAAGCCCGACGTGCAAGTCTCCATCTGGAACGCAAGTCTTAGGCGCGCAAGTATAACCTGGCGCGCAAGTTTCTCCAAAGCACCTGCGCGACTCTGGCTTCTTGAACTTCAAACCTGCGCGACTCACTTTCTTCCTTGCCCAAATCACCTAGGGCGCACAACCATCAATCGGCGCGCAATCACCACTTGCGCGGCTCAACCACCTGCGCGACGAGAGCTCGAACAATCTCTAAGTCTTGAGATCCGTGAGAAATGAGGAGGGGTGGTCCAATATTTATAGGCAAACTGGACTCCCTGCACGGCGGCGCGCAAGTCATCCATCGGCGCGCAAGTCTCGGCCCCTGCTAGGCACTTGCGCGATCAACAACCAAACTTGGGCGAACATCTTTCCTTTGCCAAATTTGGATCTTCTGATCTCGAAAAACCATAGGCGTGCAAGTTATAATGCATTCAAGGCGTCGGCGCGCAAGTCTCTTCCCGGCACATAATTCACCTGTGCGACCCCACCAAAACTTGTGCGACCCATATCCCTTTGCCATATTTTGATGCTATGATCTTCAAAAACATATGGCATGCAAGTTTCCTATCCTCCAAGTGTATGGCGCGCAAGTCCCCTTGCAAAATCACTCTTCTTCATTTGTTGATTTTGAGGCCCTGAAATTTGGCAAACGCTGGAAAACAGAGCCACCTTGTATCTGCTCTTTTTGTACCGCCTCCAGATCATCCATTCCTCTGTCGATGTTCTTGAATCAAACATAGATCATTGACCACAACTCTTGAACTCGACATGTCACCATGGAATCACCTTTTTCAACAAATTATTATGTCATTTGTTTTCTTTTTCGACAATCACGATCACCTCAACAGCACTTCTTCTTGGTGATCTGTATCCTTAAGCAACTCTTTTGATTTATCACAAACTCCACTATTGAGATATGTATTCTTTGAAGGAACAACTTTAGTACTATCATCTTCTATGACAATGTGATGTGCATGGCCATTTCATAAGTCAACTCATTGTCACATTGCCTCCTCCATTAACCATCATGATCAACATCATGCAAACCATGTGATTCAATCCATCAAGAAGTCTCTAGCATGGTTCTCACGCAATCATGAGTAATTGCATGGTTTTCATCAAAACCCATTGTTCTCATGCAATAATGAGGAATTTCATGGTCTTCATCAAAGCCCATGGTTCTTATGAAATAAGGAGGAATTGCATGGTCTTCATACAAAAACACCATCCTGCTTTAATCATCCTTGGATGGATTACTCCTCACAATCTTCGTTGTTGTAAACAATGTATCACCTTTAACACATGTTCATTGAACTTACGATCAGCACAAAAATCATCTGAATCACTACTCCTCTACTTCATCGGAGTACTTCATGATCTCTTTCATTGTGAGCTTCCATTCCTCCATTTTATTGGAGTACTTCTTGATCTCTTTCATTTTGATATTCCATTACAACTATTGACAACAAATACAAACCTATACAAAAGGTGGTTCCAACATAAGTACTCTTAAATGGAATAGATATGGGTCATGCATTGAATGATTCATATGTAGTGGTGGAGAGGTTTCTGATTCAAGGGGATCAGTGTTACCTGCATTGTTCTCCTACTATAGGGTTGTCAATTCTCTCAATGTAGAAGAATATTATTTTATGAATGGTTTTAAATTTCTCCATGCTATAGTAAACTCTTTTTCAAAAATGGAAACTGACTCAAATATTATCTAAAACTCATTAAAATTTACTTCCTCTACTCCTTGGTAAATTAATTGTCTTATTCACCAGTGAAAATATACCAAACCATCTAGCACTGATATTTCTATCAAGTGGTGGAATGAAAATTGTAAAAATTATTTTCTTGCCTCCAAGGCCTAATAGGGTGTCCCATAAAAGGTGTTCAACTATTCTAGATTACTTCCCCTAAAGGTACAAATGTTTTTATTAGTGATTCACTTGACCTCCTCATTTATGGACCCCTTCATTATTTTTTATACGTTCCTTTCATTTAATAAATAAAATTATGATATATATATGAAATAATAAATAATACCATATAAAAAATTAAATGATATAGAAAACAAAACCATGGATATTTTACTAGTAATGTAATCAAATGGAATATCATTATGTAATCTCATAATGAAATAATCCATAATTCCAAACATCATAAACATATCATCAAGGATTTGGCCAAGATACAATACATATATGGGTAAAATACAAAACTAGATTATACATTGATACTTGCTGATGCATCTATAGGCCATATTAGTCCCCACCATTCTTTATTAAATCTAATTCATTCCTCATATGAAAAATATTCAACATAATAAATATAAACATATTTATTGCAATTGGCATATGAAATGGTAATACATGAATCATAAACCATAAATGATATCAACAGAACACATACACAGTAAAACATTTCATAAACCCTTAAATAAAATATTGTAGACTATATTTTAAGAAGTCAACCTAAATTAAGCATTAAATCCAACAAAGGATGTTGACAAAGATAAAAATAATCTAATAAACCATTAAATGTATATAGAGTTACATTCCCCTTTTTTACATTGTAATATTTTTAATGGGGCGCAATTAAAAAATAATGAATTATTTTTCAAAATAACCTTATAAATATTTAAGGTAGTCATAAAAATGGTATACTACCATGATGGGTGAAAATCATCTTATTCTGCATAATTTTAAAGTTACTTTACTCCCCTCAAAAATTTTATATAGTTAATCGTATGGAAAATGAAAAAAACTATTATAAAACCATTTTATAAATTTTTTTAACATGGTTAAAAATTAAAAATAAACATTTTTAGGATAATAATAAAAATATATGGAGAATTTTTCCATTAAACATGTAAAATAATGATAAATATTCCCTATTATAAACTTAGGTTTAAAAATTACTGAATAAAAACGTGATTACGAAATTGAACATTACCTTATACATTCTGTTAGTTAATAGTGTGTTAACCTCCAAAAAAATAATTAATCCAGGTTATTTAATTATTAAATAATTATATGAATATTTATAATATCATATATGGTCCTCTTATAACATTTTGTTAATAATATTTCATTATTACCATTGTTTTGGGTGTTATCTTCTTCATTTTATTATATTTATTTTATAATGTAACAAATATTTATTATTAATATGATATATTTTCTTTATATCAAAAATTCTATAATGTTCATAAATATTAAATTCACTAAATATATATATTTATATAATCATTCATGAATGCTTAACTTGGATAATGAATCTCATTTTGTCGTGGGGATAGTTGGTTGTACCTACGCATGACCGACAATATCATTCCCTTAATGGTAAACTCATAAGTAATTGGAAATTATATTAATTTTATAAAATTCATAACATGTTATATTAACTAGTTATATCCATTATATTCATCATTGTTCCTATCCAAATAATATAGTGATGAAAAACAAATTATATCACTGCATGGAGACGGTAATCCATACATATGCATGTAGGGTGATAATATTTTTCATAGATTTTATAAAAGGTGTAATATAGGTCTATAATAATCATAATAAAATCACATAACATATATGATAATTTATAAATTATTTTACAATAGAAATAACATGTGATGATGATGTTGAAGAAAAAGTAATTGTGAAGGAGTTAGTAAATACGATTACCTTTGATTTAGTGAACCTCATCTTGATCTCCTATTAGAGACACTAGGATTGAACTTTTCAAGAAACTAGAACTCCATGGATATGTCTACAGAAGATTAGAAGGGAAATTTCTAGTATTTGTTGAAAAATAGGACTCAATGTGGTGTGAGAATGTGAGGGATGATATGTCTTTTATAAAATATGGGAGGGAGACTCTTAGAATCCTTTAAAATATTAAATTAATATAAATTTATTTTAAATTACAAATATCTCAAATGAGATTAATTTAGGATCATAGATTACATTGGGTCTCAATCCTATCATAAAATCTTTTTATACCTTGTTTGGTCATAATATTAAGCTTATCTTTTGTTATTAAAAATTATTTTAACCCATTAACTCTTACATTGACAAGTTGACATTTTTTTACTCTTTCAAGTTAATATAGTTACAAAAAAATGGGAAATGAACCCCAAATGTATAATTTATGATATATTTAAACATATTTAAGTTATTTGGAATAATTAATGACTTTTATTAATTTTATCTCATTGAATAAATTATTAGTTATTTTAAGGTATCTTTTTTTTCAATTTTGATACAATTCATTATTAGTCTTTAAAAAAAACATAATTACATGATATCTTCCAAAAAAATAAATAATATATCACTAACATGTCTAATTTATCTATTAAATTAGGTTTTGTTATTAATTACGCAAATTTATATTTATTGTAATATTTTTAGTATCTTTTATTTGAAACTTCCATTGATTAAACAATTACAACATCATTATTATGAAAGTTATTTGTTTGATTATTTATTTGTTACAAATAAAAATAAATTATGAAGAGAAGTATATATTTATCATCTATAAAATTACTATTTATGTAATAATTTATCTTCATTATAAAAATTTATTAAAAATTTTATTCTTATAAAAAAACATTAGTATTATATTTTTAATTTAACTTTAAATAAAAATTAACAATATAAAATTTATTCCCAAGTGGTTAAAAAATTAGATAATTTTATAATAATAATGATTTTGGATGAAACCCACTTAAACAATGAAATTGGGGCATGTTCTATTGCATTTTTTTATATTATAATATTATTTTCACATTTTATTACCTGATTTACACTAAATTTTTGTAATTAAAATATTATGAAAATTTAAAATTCATTTTCCTGAAAATAATATAAATATTTTTAAATAATTTGGACCCACTTATTCTAAATATGAAATAAATTTTTTGATATTTAAAATACAGATGTGGCAGTAAAACATTTAAAATTAATCCCATTGATGGGGTATGAAGACATGTTATTAATGTTTAAGCATACAAAATATTGAAGCATTTTTATAACTAAATGCAAATTAAAATTTATTCTAGTGTCCTATATAAGAATAAATTATAAAAATATAATATTTTTTTATTTTAAAACTAATAAAAATATAATTTTATACTATAAATTATTTTTATGAGCAATGCTTATTTCAATTAAAAAAATTATTTTTCACTACAAATCACTAAATGAAACATATCAGAAAAATAACAAAAAACTAACCCAAGTAAATTATTATGTTATTATTTAAAAGGATATGTTTTTTATGTGTAATGTATAAAATTTACAAAATTTTGATTGAAAATAGGTTTTCCATTAAAATGTGATAAGTGTGTTTTTATAAAAAAAATTGGTTTTATGTGTAATATTGAGTTAATTATTATTTTCTAACTATAAAATCTATTATATGGTTATAAAAATTATTTTATTGGATATATAACAAAAACATATTAATAATATCTTTATATAATATAGAGTAATATAATTAATTTTGATAAATGGATTTATTAGCACAATAATTATTCTTAATATAAATATTTCATATATATTCAGTTTGTTATTATATTCATTTTTATTAAGTTATTTAAAAAATAATTCAACTATATATTATCATAAGGTAGTTAATATTTTTACTTACCTCAAACATTACAGATAGGTTATATCTTTTACATTATATAATAATATTTTAATAACATATTGTGGTTTAGTAAAACCCACCCTTCCTTGTAACTTATGATAGCTCATTATTGTGTGGAGAATAATATTATCATGGTCCTTCATAAAATATAATTTATCTAAGAATTAGACTTTATTTAATAAGATAAATACAATAATATCATGCGTTGTTAAGATAACACAGGAAAAAACTAAAGGATTTTCATTATTATGTATACCTTGAATTCCAAGTCGAGTAATTGAATGATTCCTAGTACCATCCCTAGGGAGAAGATTATAAATATGAGGAAGACCAAGGAGGATACTACGTTGTGTAAAATATCCACGTATCACCTCAATTTCATATACCAAAATAGTCAAGAAAAGGGATATTAATGGAATTTATCGTGATAGATACTATCATCATTTATAGGAGGATGGATGTGAAGGATGGAAAACAAATATAACATGAAATAATGAAGAATTAAATTCAAAAAACTATTCCACCAATAAATTCTCTTGTGAGTAATTTTTGAATATTTAATAATGTATAAATTGAAGAAGGAACCCCGAAAACAATGGTTGTAAGAAGTAAATGCGGTTTAAAAAAAACAAGGATCTTGATTAAATCCAAGGTGAAAATTTGAGGGTGGAAGATATGAATTTTAATGTAAAGGAGGAAAAAATAATTAAGTGTGATTGTAATTCCATTATATTTTACAAAAAATATGTACTATCAAATCTTGATGAATAATAATTAAGAAACCCTTATTTAATTTTATTATAATATGAATATGAATAAAACTTGATGGAGCTCATAGATTAGATGTTAGCATGGAATGTGTAGTAGTATCGAACTGAAGTGAGCCACAGAATTACCAAATTTCACTACAAGGAAGAGTTGGTGGAGGTTGAATTATTTCATGGTCACTTTTTAGTAAAAAAATGACTTATACATGAATTATGGGAAAATGTTTCAAAAATATCCAAATTAAATAAATAACATGATTACAAAAAAAATATATAGTGTTAATGAAAAAATATGGACATCCAAAATTGAGATGGAATACCATCTTCAAAAATTAATAATAGGATAATGTTTTATAGTATTCTCGAAATATATTAATGAATTTAATGGGGAGAAGGATGAAAAATAGAATGTATATGATGTCTTCTGGGAGGGTGTTGAGATTTGTGAGATAGAAGAATGTAAAAAACTAAAATTAGGGGAAGAAGTTATTGAGATTCCATGATATATCGTACAATTCCAAGAATATAATATAGATGAAGTAGTAGGAGGATATAAACAAACTAAACCTATTGAATTCATCATAATTTGTCACCCCCAAAATATTAAAAAGAGGTAGTGGTTTTTGTAATTTAAATATCATTCCCAATATTGAATATAAAAAAGTGGATGTTATGATGGGGGAGATATTAAATTATGCATAGATTTTGAGTTAATATTTCAATCTATAATGATTCCTAGAATATGGACTCCAAAAAAATGTGTGCCTACATGTTATATTTTAGGATAAATTACACGTTTAAACAAGATGACCATAATTTCGTTTTTTTAATCCGAAATGGGTAACTTGGTTTCATTCACACATTAACTAACATATTGATAAGATTATATATTAAATCCCATAAAGATATAACTTCTAAGATACAACCTATAATTTTAATTTTGTTCTATGATTTTTTAGGATTTTATATTACCTTAATTACTCTCCTTATAGTAAAATTATCTAATCTATTTGAGTGGTATTGTTTGGTGCCTTTATTTACATGTCTATTTTTTTGGTTCTATATGTTGTAATGAAGAATTAGTGAAAAATAAGATGCATAAATTTGAAAAATGAATGAAAATGACCAATATTAATGGTAGGGGATTATTTTTCATAATTTATTCTATTTTTATTCTTCCCTTATTTTCAATGTTTATTTCCTAATAAAAGATACATTTTTTAATTGACTAAGAAAAATTTAATTCCCCCATGTTACTTAAACTATTTTTCTTTATACTCACTACCAATGAGGCATCAACACTTATGATTTTTTTGAATACATTATTAAATTTTCCCACAAATGATTTTTATATAAGTAAACAATCTTAATGTGACATTCATACATCAATTTGGAGTCTTTTAAAAATTATTTCTGATATGATTTTTAATTCGTTATTATGATTCATAAAATATTTCAATTATTTAAATGATTATTAATTTTAATGTCATGACCTAATTAACCATCATTAAATTTTTATCACTCTCTAGTAGATTTATGGACTATATTGTGTTATTATATTACTATAAACTATTGATTTATCAAACTATGGGTACGAGAAACTACCAAAAATTTTGCTCCCTCCCACTAGAGCATTGGATTGAGTGGTTTGCGATGGTGTCTTGGAATCAATAATGAATTGAGAGAGGTGAAGTTGAATTGGCACAATAGGGTGTCTGGGTATGAAATGGTGTCCATAGATCACATTGATGATGAAGGAATGCCATCAAAACATGAGGCTGATAGGTAGGTAGGTGGTAGAGTTTTTTGAGGGTAGAGACAACATCATGTTCATTGCATTATCGATTAATAGTGGCCTTCTTATCGGTGTAAGAAAATGAAATTGAAAATCTATAATGGTGAACAAAATGGATAGTTTTTAGATGCTTGGTATTAGTTAGGGATAACTATTAAAGATAGAAAAAATAAGGGTTTTCAAAAACCCTTTTCAAAAGTGTCATTTCTATGATTTTTGACTAATGGGCCTCCATTATTTGTCCTTCAAGACAACATCTTCTACTGTATTTGGGACACTAGGAAACTTATAGATAAAATATGATAAATAGGTTGTGTGATGGGGACTATTTGAATAGTTTGGCATAATAGGGAATAAATATTTTCATGAACAACCATGTGGGTGACTTCGATTAGTAAGATATCCATACTAAATATTACAACTAATCCTTCCATCATCATCATATACTAACATTAGATGGAGGAGTTCACTTCCACGTGACTATCTACAGATGGAAATAGTATAAATATGTAGTGAAATATGAATGTTTTACTATCATGGTCAACATTTGATGGAAATTTTTAAAGGGAGATGGGTGTGTTCGAACCTATCATCCATAAACCATTTCAGACATTGGATGGAGGGGTTCCCTTTAATGACTCTTTAGAAGAACCATAAGGAAAAATTTATTAGGGGGGGGGGGTTTGATAAAACATTCATACTATTTTCATTGTCCAATGATAAACAATATGGGACAATGTGATGTTTGAATGATGATATTACTTGTCTCACAATTCTTAATCAGAGCATATGGGCCATGTTTTGACCACTGAGAATTTGGGCCTCTATGTTATTTATCATTGGGAATATTGGAAAATAGGGAATTCAAGTCCTATAAGGGTTACCTCTCAACATAGCAAAAAATAACACTATCTTTCTTAATAAAATGTGTATTGGTCCCATCCTATATGAAAAAATAGAAATATTTTCTAACTATTATTATAAAATAAGGATTGTTTTATGCAACATTACAATGAATGGGTCCACAGATTGAATTATTTTAATCCCATTTTATCATGTTACATACCCTATGTCTATTACTAATGAAACCCACTGAAACAATATAATACCCTTACAGTAAGGAAAAGTAATGCTTTTTTTATCCTTGATACACTGATTCTTGAGTATGATTTTGTGATTATTATTTTTGTGGTTTAAAAATGGTGGTGAGTTTTCCAAGGAACTGTTGGATGAGAGTGTCATGAATGTACGTGGGGTAAATATCTTTGTTATTCTAGGTTATTCACAATTTTCAGGTGACTTTTTTATGTACAATCCCTTAAATGTTTTAAAAAATGTAAATATTATTCCTATATTTTTTTAAAAAAAATAGTATATAAGTAGTGCGAACTTGGATGAATATAAATATAAATTTATCTAGAAATTAATTCAAAATTCTTAAAATTATTATACTATCCATTTTTTATTGGAGATTTATAGTAGGGATTCCTATTCTAATGGGTCTGACATCCATGGACATGATATCTTTTCTTACATAGATTCAATTTAGAAACATTGGTTAGAAAAATCTTATAGAAAATTTGGATTTCATCCCTAATTTTTATTTTTTATTATGGGATACATTTGGAGAGAGGATAATGAAGTGGGTTATTTTTTATTAGAACATTATTTGATTGACGAATTAATTTCATTGATTTTTACTTGAATATCAATCATTATGGATAAATAATTCATCCTTCCCATCTTATGATTTTAATTGTCACATCATTACCCATTAATATTAATCCCAAAATTTAATTTATCATTTAATGAATTCCCATGTGATTAATGTGGTTTGATTTTGATGTAGAGATGTAGACTACTTGATAGCCTACTGGTAGAGGGAATATTTCATGATAATGAGATTAAATCTATATTATATTTTATTTAGTGATAAGTGAAATGAAATTATAGAGACATAAATCATAAAAGAAAAAAATGTTATAGAATGGATGAAAAATATAGATGAAAAATGTGAAATACCATGAGTTTTGTATTATTAAGGAATCATGATTAAGGAAATATTTCTTGATTATGTTTTAATATTTTAGAGTCTATTGTCACAAGTAATTATTTATGAACATGATGAAATCAATGTTCCCATGTTGTGGTGTGTAATCTTTATGCTTTCAATATTGAGAATATTTTTGAAGATTCCTAAAGGATTGTGTTTGGGCAAATTTGGTAACATTATTTCATATATTTATGTATACTAATAGATTTTATTGATTTTTATTGTATTTTTATTAAGGTAATAAGGTAATATTGTCTAATTTGACTATAATATCTATATACATGAAAGGGGATATTTATATTATAATTTAGTGGATTCGATGAAAAAAATATAATTATAAGGAAACCATGTAAAGTGAATGGATATGGTGGACCAAAACAGCATATTCCCATAATGTAGGTTGATGTTGTTGTGAAGATTCATGATGCAGGGTGACAAAAAAAAAATAAGAACTTGTATTTGTATCATACATTGTCTTATGATTTTGGAACCCAAAAAACATTGAGACTGATATGGGAGGGAAGAGTGTTGGTTTCAAAATATTGAACACACACCCACCCAAAAATAATAAGTAACAAATATAATTTGATAAGGAATCGTCAAATACAATATCCATTGGATTGGATTACAACTATATCTTTTCACTATGATCAAAATATTAAAATATACATGTTCATGCATTTATTTGTTATGAAATAAAGGAATAAAGCATCAAAAATTCAATTTACTATGATGGGTAAAATTCATGATGAATGTTCATAATGGGTTGGTATAAAAATACATTGAGTAAAGTTTATGGAAATAATTAAATGTGTACTATTGTGGAGGTCTTATAGTTGTTATCATTGTATGGGATATACATGGGGATGTTTCCATGATTATTTACAACATTCACCCCTAAAAATGGCACCATGACATTATGTTATGCATTTATTCAGAAACATTTTGATGATTAAGGGTTCACTAAAAAAAATTAACAATGTACATCATAGTGATTTTTATGTTTGAATTTCATCCTTGAAACTATTTACATTGGTTGAGTTTTTGTTTTTGTTTTTGAAACTAGCCAACATCATAGATGTGTGACCCAATATTCCTCCCTAGCAATGATGGAAATGTTTCCTCTTGATATCCCTAGGTGAAATATTAAAAATATTTATTAAAATTTTGGATTAATTACATTTTTGACAATTTTTCATGCAATAATTATCGGAGATGTTTCAAATATATTTCGTAGTATTAAAACAATTTTATCATTTTTAAGCTCTATAGTTATGGTTACAATGTCTTCATAAATGATATATAAAACAATTGGGTCACATAAGATGTTATTTTATTATTGAAACATGAAATCTCATTTAATGTGAATCTTTTTTATATAAGTATTGTAGATATAAAATTCATCATCCTCGATGATAATGTCATCGATAACCTTATTCTTGGTAGTTTTACATTATAACATAATGTCATATTTTCCATAATTCTCTAATGAAAATCACTCTTCTATTTTTACTATGAAATTCAATAAATAATCAAGTAGTGGGAAGATATACATGACTCTGATCATTTATTTTCTTCATCATATTTAATACTAAATGTTGTTTCTAGAATCAATTGAAAAAATGATCTTCTTCTTTTGAACAATTTTTATGGTATGATCCTTACCTCCTAGAAAATATCATATTTTTTAATCATTAAAATAATGAGTTTATTTTCATCTTCAATTTCAGGCTCACTATTTACCATTGTTAATTTCATGATTTGAATAACCCTCTTATGTAGTTCTGATAATTTATTCAATTTGGTTACTTTATGTTTTTTAGGTCTTGAACAAAACATGAAACTTTATTGTATTCACCATTAATTGTTTCTATATCAACACTAAATGATAATGAGGAACTTCCCCTAAGTTCTCATCTTTGGGTGTGTAAACTAAACCTACTCGAGAAAGAACATAGAGTTTCATGTTCCATCATAATTATTTTCAATAACATAGTTATCCTCCATGTATGTATGTGAAACCAAGAGTTCCACTATGGAATGTGTCTTGATAATGACCAAAAACATGATTAAAATAGTAACTTCCAAAAATCATGATGAATAAACATGGTGGAATTTTATGCGTGTATATTGATCCCAGATCAGATATGAAAAAAGGATTTGATTTATAACAAGACTTGTGATGTGTATTGTAAAACAATTTATTTTCACACTATAGTTGAACCAAGTGTATCTAAACTCTATGTCTATTGTACACACCATTACATCATGAACATGTACTTAACTCTAATCCATAAGATATTTTGGGCATCCAGTGAATTCTTGGACATTTACATGGTCAGTGTTTCTATCATCTTGGATGAGACTTCTAAAAGAATTTAAAATAGTTAAATTGGATCACATTCTTAATTTTTGTTCCTAGAGGATATCGCTTCCCATGTCATTAACTATCCATCAAGCATAATTATAGTGGTATAAATTTCCACTTCCACTACTACCCTCATTTTGATATTTAGAAATACTAAGGATTTTGAAGAAGTATCTATAATATATTGTGTAATCTTGGAAGGGATATTTTACACCATTCGATAAAAAATTTTGGTTTGGAAAATGCTGAACAATCCCAGGAAATGAAATATTGGAACTGTAATGCCTTAACATTTTTCATTTTATAAAGCATAGTTTATGGTCGGATTATTCCTTGATTGATGTTTTATTTATGGAATATATGACTAATACATCTAAAACCCCATCATGAACCATCATTTTTTATTTAGAGGGAGATCAGATTCAATACGTTGTCCCTCTATGATAGTCTAAAATAGCCCTATCTTCATGGAAAATAACCTCATGTGTGAATATCCAAAAAAAACATCATTAGAGGAAAATTGGCAGGTAAGGATAATGTGAAATGGGAAATGTTTCATGATTGATGAAACCTACAAAGGGGATACCCAGTAGTACATGATGTCCTATTGAATGAAACGAAGACACATAAAATCCAACATAAGAATGTAAATGAATATTTTGATAGAATAAATGATTATATAGATCTGTGACTGGGTTAATGATTTAATTCATTTGATATATCACCCCTTCAACATTTAAATGATTTTTGGAACATCAACTATGTTAGATGGATGAATTTACATATAGAAACACATGTAACATTGAAGGCTGATTCCATGAGGCCTATATTTACTAAAAACAATTTTCAACACTACTATCTCCATCATAGTAGTAAAAATAATCAAGGTATTCATCTGTGTAATTCATCACATCTGCATATAATAAATTTAACAGTGTGATAAATAACATTCCTAACCCCCAAAAAAGTTCTAATGTTAGAAAAGATTTTAAATGACAATGTGATTTATTATAACTAAAAGAACTAATAATGAGATTTCTATTATTAGGAGAAGAACTATTCATAGGTTTCCTTTACCAATTATCACATATAAAGTGGGACATTTATTAGTCTGTTTTTTAATGATAATAAATAGGAATATTTATCATCACATGTTTAGTGATGATAATGTGTCAGTTATATAATGTTATTCTCATCATAGATAAACCTCATGCTCGAGTTGTGTGCTACTAAAAATTAACCATGTTAATTTGTTTTTATTTTTATAGAACACTATATTTGATAGCGTATACAACACATAACAAATATCATAAATCAACCATGATATATTACTATATAAATTTTGTAGTTATAACATTGTCATTATATTGGTGTGTATGAATATGATTGTAAAAATTATGAAATATAGTAAAGGGAATATTCAATAAAAATGTGTTGATTAATTATTATAAAATAAGAAATCTAATTTTCAATAATTTCATTTTTGTCTCCCAAAATGCGTATTATTCAAATGGATTTTTATTATTTTTTGACTTTAAAAAAATATTAAATTTATAGAAAAATATGAATTTTTTTTTAAAAAAATATAAATTTTGAAATCATCATATAAAAATTTTCATAGGGTGGTATAATTGGTTGTTTTTGAAATGTAGAAATTTCCATAAATAGGGAACAATGTGGATTTTTGTAAAAAATTCATTAATATATCTTAAAAGAACCTTTATTCTTTGGATTTTAACATCAGATAATATAATCCTCCTTTATTTGTAAATATTTTAATTAATTAAACAATATTCATCTTTATACATGTTTTTTAGATGAAAATTATTATTATGTTAAAAACACAATTTTCTAAAAATTAATATCAAAGTGATTTACACATTTTTATTCATAGTTAATTATTTCACATTTAGAAATTAGAACATATTAAGTGGAATTAATATTTGGATTTTTTTTCAATTTTATCCTTATATGAATTTATAATATTTTTTAAAATAAATGATATTCATAGTAAATTTTAATACCAAAATATCTTTTAGGACATATAATATTTTTTATGTTATAACCAAGAGAAAAATATGATATGAATGTTTTTAAAAAAATTAATGGTATCATGTTTGATAATATAGTTAAAATTTTATTAAAAATAATTCAGTGAATATAAATAATAATTTATATTTGGGTTAATAATAAAATCATTTTATTTGTTAACGTAGTGATTACAACCAAATGGAAAAGGCATATTTTGTGACCGAAAGAAAATATATGAGAAATTAGAAATCATGGTTAATAATTTTAATTAAATATAATTTTTTATTTTTGATTTTTATGGATATATTATAATTTTTGAGTCACATAATAAGCGACATAACAAAATTATTATACAATTCTTCCACAAGGTTATAAAATTAAAAATATTATATGAAAAAAAATTTCCTGACAAATATTTGAGTAAATATACATATGTACCAAATATATACGGTAATCTTGAAAAAAATAATTTTTTTCTTTTAATTTAATTGGTTTGAAAATAGTTTTACGGAATTAATTAACACAAATTATTACGTAATGTCGACTCTATGCTTCTGCACAAAGTTGAAAAATCATGTTAATGATGTTAAAAACACTAAATATAACATTTTTTGGGTGACATGAAGAATCAATTTAATTTTTATGATAAACATTAAAAATTATAGATATTTGAAATTTTTATATTCTATATCCATTCCATTCAATTCTTTTTTGAATGGCATCTTATGTGAATATTTTGTAAAATCTCATTAATAGTATTTTATGTTAAATAAATTTTATTAAATTGAATACAAATAATAATAAATATAAAAGAATATAATTATTATAATATACGGAGTATTTTTTTCATCTATAATTATTTTATGATCCATATTTCACATTATGAGTAAAATTATAACCCATTAATATTGAAGTATTCATTACAACAATTGTGGTTGAAATTGGATAGCCAAGATGTTAAACAAAAATATTAGATTAAAAATCATATTTAAACATCTAGATGTTTCATTTTATTGTCATATTAAAACCATACCATCCTTATAATATAAATAATTCCATTTTAAGAAATTTGAAAAGGGTTATAATCACATTTTATTATATTATTTCCAGTATTTAAAAATTGACATTAATTATATTTTTTACAAAATCAATATTTACTAAATGAAAATTAAAATTCATAAAAATATAATATTTTCCTATGATAATTTTATATATTTTAGTAAATCACCCACGGTCCATTTATGGGTCTATTTTCTCTTTCTGGTGACTTTTTTGGATCGATTACTATAAAAAATTGATATAAGGGTTATTGTCAAAATGGTTAAAGGGTGATATAACAAAAATATATATTTGTAAAAAAATCAAAAAACCTAAATAAATTCTATTTAATGAAATTATTTCAACACAAACCTATATTATATTTTATATTTATATCAATCTAGTTCCATTTTTCCATATATTTTTCATATATTAATTTTAATCTTTAATTAATTACAAGAGTGCCCCCACCCGTAGTTATAAAAGGACACCACCTATAATCTCTTCTAAAGACATGAAGAAAAAACTATTCATCGATGAAAAACCAAAAATATATTCAAAACATTCCTAACCAAATTATATAGGTCTTATATTTAGGATAATAAAATCATTATAGGGATTAACATGTAATGAAATTTATGTTTTCGGAATAATATGTATAACTTTAACAAGATGTATTAGCATTATTTATTATTCTAACTCTATAAAATCTTTTTAAAACCTTATGAAATAATGAAAATATTATCTTCAATATAATGGAAATTTTTATCTTAATGAAATAAACTATATCCATATCATCTCCAATGAAATGGGAAGCAATGTTATAATTTGTGACCATGGTGTACAACCACCTCAATAGGAAACATAATTGTTTTCTATCACCACCTATCATAGATGGTCGTAATTATTTATTAAATTTATATACACTAAATAAATGATATAATTACCAATATTTAATTATATGTTATCATATATTATCATGCCTTTCCATGTATTGAAAACTTATAACATAATTCATTAGTACATTTGTATTACCACATCTACGAAGCAATGTGTTTAATTTTTGTTAAAAAAATTATAGGATTCTATATATAAGTTTATTTAAGGAAATAATTTTTAATTACTATATATTCATTATTATGGAAATATAACATAATAGTTTCCAAATTTTAATCATGTTCTTTGATAAATTTAAATGTTACTCGTGTGTACGTATAACCTACCATCTCCATGATTGTAGTCTTGTTCATTTTCCATATAAATATTTCATGTTTTGTTTTAATAATATAATTAATTAATAAATTTATAATTACTGAATTTTTATTAATCTATGGAATAATTTCTTTTTTATCATAGTCATCCTACCGGATTAATTTTGGACATGAGACCCAAATATCATCAAATTTTTTAATATTAACTAAATTGATTATCTAACTAAATATACATTGGTAATACATAAAATAAAATTAATAATAACCATAAATAGTAATTTTATGAAAATTGAATATTAACATAACTTTTTTATTTATCTGGATAACGACTATACATGATGAATTGGACTCAAGGTAAGAGACACATTAAAATGAAAAACATCATTTAAAATTATTTAAAGATATGTTTTCAAAAAAATATTGTTCCATGACCATGTTTTTTATTTATGTATTTATATGGACATAAAATAATTAAAAAGTACATATTTTTTATTAATGTTTTTCCAAAAGTAATATTTTTATGTGTTTTATACCTAATGTTTGGAATCACATTACAAAAAGTAAAAGTAAAATTATGTCTTTTATCATGTATGTCATGAGTAGGATTTCCTAGAATCATGGGAATTGCTTTATTTTATCTTTATTTTATATTTTAAATGATTATTTTTTAGGAAAATTCTTTTATCAATATTTTTTGAGCTTTTAATTTTTCGGTTTAAAAAAAGTGATATTTTCGTAATTTTATGTGCTGACAGGAATATGATTTTCTTATGAGTTTAGAATTATTGTTTTAATATTTGTGATTGAAATGTATTATTATATATTATTAATAATCTTTGATGTCCTTGGAAACAATCTATGATAAGGTGAACCCAATATAGCTCTATAATTCGTTGTGTAATGATTATGTTCTTTAGAAAACAATTCTGGATGTTGTTCATAATGGGAATTCAAAATATTCGGATTTTAGTAAGGGTTCTTGTATTGTTTCTATGAATAAGATTTTCCACGGTATGTACAAGAAATTTCTATGTTTTTATTCATAATTCATGTAAATAATTTGACATTGAAGGGTAATATGATAATATATCATTTTGAAGGATAAATTGTGCCCATTTAGATAAAAATGTATATTTTAAGGAAAATATTTTTTATAGGTTATCATGATTTAGATGAGGCCCTTGTGATAATTATTTATACATTATTCTTTAATTAAATTTATTTTATGAAGAAAAAAATGATGAATTAAAGTATATTTCTGTATTTATATAAATTATTATTTTATCTCAAAGGAAATTATGTTAAAGGAAAAATATATTTTCAATTACCAGTTTTTTTAATTGTTTAATTGTTTTTTTTCTTTTTTGACCCTAAGTACGAAATTTGTGCTCATAAAACATTGTTAAATATTTTTTAAAGGGTTTATGGGTGAGTATTATCAATGACAATGACTTCATATGTAAAAAAGAAAATTTTTTATTTGTTCAGAATGATGAACCATAAAGTCATAGTCATTGTTATGAAAGAGATTTTCATAATTCTATAAAACAATAAACCAAAAATGTCCTTTTTTATATAATTAATCAACATATTAATTTCTATGTTTTATGTTTTTTATGATTTAAATCAGGTCACATTTATTGGTATCAAATACATATATATAAATATTATGTTTTATAAATGGATCTGGGAGTGCAGGTTTGAGGCTTTTATAGTTGGTATCAAATAATGGGTTTGACAATTTTTTTATGTTTTCTGGAGAGTTTAAATTAATTTCTAGTGATGTCATCATGGGATTTTAAGTTTATGTTTGATTATATGTTCAAATAAATATACCCCCAATACTTTAGGTTTTCACTGATGGATGACAAAGCTGATTCATAGTATTTTGGAAGATATTTATTGTAACAAAACCCCTTGATATAGTATTGGTTTTAGATAAAACATTATTTGATGGGGAATGCCTATAAAGTTTATGGACATTATATTAAATGTATTTGTAACCATTATCATTTATCAATTATTCTATGTTGTTGTAATTATAGTTTTTAATGTTTGGGTTAATATAATATAGATAACGATGGGATTGAAAAGTGATTTTGGGTCAATGTCACTTATGTTATTTTGAAAGTGGTTCATTATTTTAGAGACAATATATAATTAAGTAGAATATAAATAATTTTTGATAAAATAAATTTTCTTTTTAGGAAAAAATTATTTTTTCTTTTGGATGATTAAATTATTTTATCGTGACAATATTTGTATATTTTGGATAATATAAAAAAATGATATAAAATTTATAATATGATATTTTAGATTGATTAATGATATTTAAAGATAAATTATTTGTTTTTATTTGAATTATATGTGAAAAAATATTTCTAATATTTGGGTTTCAATATCATTCCACTTTATTTTGAATACACTTAACGATATATATTTGTGGAGTTTATTTATACCGAATGTATGGTATTACTATCGAATGTTAGTGATTAATTTTTTATTTCATCAAATGAATATTAAATTATTTTTGAAATTATCCTACCTATTACAATGAATGTTGGTTTTGGTTAATGTATTTAGAAAGGAGGAAAATATTTTCATACTTTTATATACCTCATGTCCAATTCGATGTTTATTTTACTTCTTCATCCAAGAAAAATTCATCTTTAATACTCATCGTTTGGAGAACAAGATGGGATTATGATGGGAATTGATTATATGGTGATATTTGGCTAGTAACGAAACTATATTTATTTATGGTAGATGTGTATATGGTAATATAATTCCTCAAGTATTGGGAAAATATCTTGAAACAAAAAATGAAATCTTATTACTTTCAATTCTGTGGAATCAATACTATTATTACCATTTTATTGTTTTATAGTATTGTTCTCATTAAAATTATCCAAATATTTCATAATAATGTGATTAATTTTATATCACAATGACTATTATTATTTGGAAATTAATATTCCCTCCATATCTATATTTTTTATTCGAACAAATGTTCTTTTATTTTGAAACTTATTATGTGTTATTCAATATGACTATCTTTTTTCTTTTTCACTTTTTTCATAAGGAAATGTTACTAACCCTTTTTTATGAGGTGGTAGTTCAATGAGTTAATAATAATATTTCAAAAATATCAATACTAAGACCATAATAGATTAGAGAGATTGATATTTATTTGGGGGGACGTGATGTCCTTGAATTTTAATAGAATACTATGTTTGATATCATACACAACACAGAATACTATTCTTTAAAGAACCATGATATTTTGTTATTTATATAATAAATTTATTACCTAGAAATAGCATCAGATTGTGCATATAAAATTTACCATTTTTTTTTAAATATATAATATGGTTATCCTCAATAAAAATTTGTTTATTAATGATTTTTAAATAGGAACACTATTTTTCACTATAGTCATTTTTTCTTCAAAATATTTATTAAATTCACAAATAAAATTTATTAAATTTTAAGGTTAAATATTCAAATTAATTTTTGGAAATTTTATAAAATTTATTTTATAGAAAGAAATTTTTTTTTCAATCAGAAAACAAAAAATTTCATAAGTTGAAATTATGAGATAATTTAGAAAGAAATGATTTCATAGTAATTAGTGAAATTTATATATTGTAGTAAAAATATAACTTTTTCATTAAAATTTATATTTATATTTTAATTTGATATTAAATTAAGATAATAATAAGTTATTTATAAATAATCCAATTAATTATATATTAATATTCTTTATACTTCATTTTTGTTATAGGTTAATTTTTAGGCAAAATAAAGTACTTTTCAAACAATTGTATACATTGTGTTATATAAAATTATAAAAACACTAATTTATACAAATTATAGGAATAAAAATTGAATAAATGAAATTTATATTTTCATTAGAGAATTACGATTTGTAATATTATGAATTTTTGAGCTTTTCTCTAAAGAAGTTACACTTTTGGTGAATAGTAAAAAATCTAGTTTTTGTGATAAACAATATAATTTATGATATCACCAAGAAATAAATATGATATAAAAATTAATTAAACATGAATAATGAATCATATATGATAATATTCTGTAAATATCATGAAAAATTAATAGTAAAATTATATTTTATTTTATTTGATGAAACATTTGAAAATTATTTTCAGTGTCAACGTTATACATGCAAACCATTAGAAAATTAAATTTTACCCTCCAAAAGATAATATTATGGAATAAGTAAGTCCATAATCCAATTTTTAATAATTATATATTATTTCTGATTATTAATTTCGATATATTCTAATTATTGTTTTATATATAATATTATTTATCTAAATTCTTATGCAATACTTACACAAGGAAAAAATGTAAAAATAACATATTAAATAAGATATATTAATATAGATGTAAATATTCAAATTTAATGAATATAAGGGTTTATATTGAACTAAATTAAATTATTTTCATTAGTTTAATATATTGTTAATTGTGAGTGATGAAATAATTACCATGTGTTCTTACACAATGCAGACTAAATGCCCATGATTCATGTAAATAACTCATTACAAGAATTTATGATTATAATTTAATTTTATTCGATGAGTTAGTGTGTACTATATATTTCAAATAAAAATAAAAAAAATTAGAGTTATGTGAAAGTTTAATATTCTATTTCCATTTCTATTATATTGTTTTCAATGTCAAAGAATGTTAAAAGTTCATAAAATGACATTAATAGTTTTCCCAGTAGAAAATATATTATTAATTTTATTAGAATAATTATAATATTTAAGGTGGGAAATTAGGAGGATAAATTATCTAAAATAACATGCATCATCAACTTCTAATAAAATTTTTAGCTTATTATTAAAATTAGAATCCTTTAATATTGAATAAGTCAGTACCCTCATTAAGTTTAAACATTGATTACTAAGATGTTAAACCAAAATATTATTTTTTTGATAATATCTAAACCTATATTGTTTTTAATTTTTCCCTAAATTTATATAATATACTACAATTATTTTAATTGATGTTATTTTTTCAACATTTTACATTTTTTAGATAACTATTTTATTATAATATATCATATATTACCAGAAATGACATTAATGATATCTTATAATACGTAAATTTTTTTAAATGATTTAAAATTCATAAAAACCATATATATACGATTAGATGGTACATGGTTCTATATAACAACCCTTTTCTATTGATGGGTCACTATTCCAAGACATAAACAGTCATGGCCCCTTTAGTGTAAATACATTGATATCGCAATAATTAATAAATTGGTTAACAGAGGTAGTGACTAAAAAATGAAATAATAAAAACCACTTAAACTAATAAAAAATAAATATTATGATAGTATTTATACAAACGATCATCATATCCATTAATTATAGAAATTTTTTAAAAAATACTTGCTTTGATTATAAAATTATTTTAATTTAATATTTTAAAAAATTCCAAGAGTTCCTCTCCACTGAATTATAAAATGAAACCCCTATCCTCCCATATAAAAAAATAAAGGGGCATTGTTTTGGATAATACCTACCCAAATATATTAAATGAACCTGTCCCCACATTCTACATGTATTACTTTTATGGAATAACAAGTAATTTTTGGATTAAGGGATAAATCAATGATTTTTTCTATAGAATATGAATAACTTTAACCAATTTTTTTTATTTCATCTTCTACATGCATAAAAAATATTAAAAAAGTGTTAAAATAATAACTCAATTATATTTCATATACTTAGATGTTTTTATGTTAATTAAATAACATATATCCATATTCTGTTTCATCAAATGGGAAATAAACAAGTCATTGATGTGTTGGGATGACTACGGCCTAGCGAACTGATGTAATTTGTTTTCTTTCATTGCCTATCATAGATGGTAATAATTTTGTATATAATGAATATTAATTATTTAGACAAATAATTATAATTACTTAAAGAAAATATATGATTTATTTTATTACCCTTCCATCCATTGAAAATTGAAAATATATTTCGTCTATAAGTGTGGATTACCATGGCCCAGAAGAGACGTGATTCGTTTTCTATAACCACATAACATGGACGAAATATATAATTTTATTTACATAAAGGGTATTATATTTTGAATATATTCATAATTCAATAAATTTTATATAATACTATTATTTTTTTCATCATGTTCAATGAAAAATGGAAACATTACACATGCGTTATAAGGCCCCAGCCTTAAACCTTACTTAATCTTGAGTTATTACAAGATTACACATTGAGTTTATTTTTAGGTTTAGGGTTTTAGAGAATTTGATCCTAAAACGTTCATTACATTCCACATTTAAACAAATTGGTTACATAAAAGATAGTATTCATTTTTCCCATCAACGGAAACATATTTAAAATAAAACATGGATTCTTTCTTGACACTTTCTTGACCCTATCATCATATCATGTACCATTCCCTTGACCTGTGAAAGACATTTCAAAAACATGGGATGATCATAAAACGCTCATTAAGGGTTATAAAAAGTATGTAAAGGAAACATGAGTACATATATACATAAGAATAAAATAAAACATTACCCATAAAACATAATAACTTTAACATACCTCATAAAATCATGAATAAATCTTAGAAATCATAAGACATAATGGTAACTTGAGGCATTTATAACATTCTTATGTACGGAGTAACCCGCATGGTTATGTTTGGAATACCCATCACAGTATATTCCCAAAATCTCTTCGGAAAAACCTTAACGTTTAACTCCTTCACGTTACCCAATGCATGGGGAGCTATATCGGGCTCACACGCCCTTTGATTATCACGGATCCACCCTTCTTCATAAACAATGCCAAAGAACCATAACAGAATCATATCACCTAACTTAAGCATAAAGTAAATATAAAATTCCCACATTTCAATAACAATATTACATTTTAAGATGTTTAAATAATGAATCCATTCTAAAAACCATTTTCAAAACCATGTAAAACATTTAATAAAGAGATCTTTGAATCAAAGTTTCCCATACCACATTGAATCTTTTAACATTTTAAACCATTAATATCCATATAAATAAATCCTTAAAACCATTTTGAGAATATGGATATTAACGAGAAATATTTATAAGAATAAATCATTAAAACATTTAAAACGATATTTTAGTTAAAGGGTTTTTAACAAAACGAGAGACACATGAATACAAAAATTGAGGAAAAAAATTTAATCAGAACATTATAATATAATGAAATTAAAGGCTTCCATGATATAATATTTCAAAGGACAGTATATAAACCATATAAGAGTGAATTGGTGCATAAAAACAATGAAGTCTCAATATAAATGTAAAATGAGATGAAATCCCCTGTAAAGAAGGTATCCTTAAATTAAGGATAAATCAATCTCATAATTATGTGTGATAAATATAAATACACACAATATAAGTGGATATTAAGTATAAAACAATAAAAGTTATTTCACACATATTCAATGGAAGACATATTCAATAACTACATGTTGAACCCAAAGAAATCAAAATTGGGTTAAAAAGTTCCCTTGGTAAAATTCGACAGCCTAACTACATAACATTAAAATTTAGAAAAAGAGTTGATGAGAGATAAAAAGGGTATATCATTACTTGGACATAAAATTTACATCAATAATGATATATAAGAACACATCCCATCATTAAAATATGTAAATTAAAAGACCCAACAATATAAGTCTTTTAAAAAGAGGATGGTGAAAAGTCCCCTTACCGACTTGGGTATCTTTCGAAACATACACCCCATGAAATAAGGACAATAAAAAATTGATGTAAATACTCATAAAAGAAATTATATTACACAATGAGTAGAATAATTGGTATTAAATATACCACTGAATGGAAATGGTGGCAAAAGTAGCATAAATCTCACGGGAATAAAAGTGAGATGAAAAATCCCTTATGAAATCTCAACAGCCGAATGACGCCACTTAAAACAACCAAAAATGGATTGATGAGATCAAATAGGGTCTCTCATAATATTAATATAAAAATTACAGTATGAGTAATATAAACAAACATCAAAAAACATAATAAAGATGAGCATAAAATAAATGACATAAAAGAGAGTACTTAAAAAGAAAGAGAGAGGTTGGATCCCTTACCTCGGGTCCGACATGAATCGATCGTTCTTTAACCTCCTGAATAATATACTTGAGTTAATTTATACTTGCATAAGAACCTTTTTCAAGTTCATTATTCATTTTATATCACTTATTACCATGTCATGAACACTATGTAATTATTTAGGATAATAATGGTCATTTTGTCGATCATTGCTACTTGAGTCAAAAATAAACTCTTTATAATTACAAGTTGTTCATGTGGTAAAATATATATTATATAAATAATTATATTCATTATTTAGATATCATATATATCATATGTATACATTATATACATGAATTTATAATATTACATAGTATTTAGAGGTAAGAAATGAAAAGCATCGTTCTTGGAGATGGTAAGTCGTACGTACGCATAAACGCTACTTCCATTTCTATTTTTATTTAATAGAATTAAAACATAATGATACATAATATTATTAGAATTCTAGTATGGTATCATATATAATATGATTAAATCTATCCTTTTTACATCCCATATATGGCATTAAAGAATCAAATCACATTGAGGGGGTGGTAGTCCGCACTTCCTAAAATGAAGATATCATGTTTACCCATAATGGAAACCATAAAGGTTTTCCATAAATGATAAATAAATAATATTAAGTAAAACATAAACATATTATATATCATATATAAATATAGTGTCATCTTAATGGCCACCTTTGAAGGTGTTAAAAGAATATTGAACAATCATCGTTTCGTGAGGCAGAAATTCGCCATCCACGGAAACAGTATGTTCTTAACCATTAGATGTAGGTGTGTGTAAGTTTAGCACGAATATTTCTTATAAAAACATCCTAGTATATGTAATATACTGTTTTTGTTACAAAAGAAATGAATAAAAATAGTTTAGGGGGTTGGAGAAGCAAAATAAAACATAAGAACACAAGAGAAGACATTACCTTAAAAACAGGCAACTCTTTTTTATTTGAGTTCAAAGGCTTCCTTGGGAAGACTACTGCCCAATGTGAAGCCTCTAGGAGTAATATAGGGATGTGGAGATACTAAATGGGAAGGGGTAGGCCGAGACAAAGGCTTTAGTGGTGTGGGTAAGGAGGTAGAGTTGGGAGCCTTTTATAAGAGGAGAGGAGGGGAACTCTTGGAATGTTATAAAATATAACTTTATTATAAGAATATTTTCGGATTTAAAAGTTCAAAAAATTATATATTTCGAAGATAAGGTGATAATATTCAGAAATACACATATCCAACAGGGTTTTGATAAGTTTAGGTCTTATATGTTACATTATATGTTCATTTTATATAAATCGTTCATTTATGAGGTAATTACTGCATCATCACGGTGTCAAAAATAAATTAATTTTTTTAATGTCTAAAAATTATAAAAAAAATATCATGATGCAGGAAATATTTTTATCTTTCTAATAAATATTTATAGTCAAGAATATTACTTATATAACCCCATATAAAAATTGTTTTAGTAAAACAATACATGTTTGTGACATTTTAATTTTTACTTTAAATAAAAAGGTATTAATGTCATTTTCCAACCGAAGTGGCTCCATGGGGTCCGCAAGTTGACCCATGGATTTTTTTGGTCGTCCATGACTCATAAAATAATGTTATAACATGTTTCAAGGTCATTTCATATTATTATAACATTATCTTTACCTTAAATTACACTAATTACCTCTAATCGCGTTTAAAACATAAGAGTTACTATTCACCAAAAAATTATTTTATTCCCATTGAACCAAATTTTACATCCTAATGAAAACCATGTATGTTGGATTTTTGAAATTCAAACCACATAAGTGGTATAGTTTCATTTAAATGAAAAAACAGTTTTTAAACTACCACTTAGTGGTTTCACTATTCATCAAAAATTGAAGTTTTTCAGAAAAAGACATAAAATTCACCCTAAGCTATATTTGATATTCTGAATTAAAAAATGATGTCTATTTTACAAAATTTAAAACATATTATTTTCAATAATTAATTTAATAATTAATTCCCACTGTCATAAAAAATAGCGTGTTTTTAAGAAACAATATCTATTAAAATATTGACACTAGTTTAAGTCCAATTTCAAAGTGAAATTAATTCCGATGACCACTATTGGATTAAATGGTAAATATATATTCTAATTTCACTTTAAAAAAAATTCAAAAGATAAACTAGTCATATATATAAATTAGATTAAAAAGAGGTTTTGAATTAAAATACAACATTTTTCACTATTCATTAAAAATGAACTTTATAGGAAAAATACCAAAAATTTACACAAAGTGAATTTTGATGTCACGATTCTAAAAAAGAATTTTATTTTGTCAAATATAACACATAAAATTGTCCAAAAGGTGGATTTAAAAGAGGTTCGCCATCAAAAGCCGTTTAATCGACCTTTTAAAGAATATTAGAATTTTTTACTTGAAATTGGATTCATTCGCATTTTTAATCCTCTAACATTTATTATAAAGGGTAAAAATATTTGACAAACATATATAATCATTTTTTAGTTAGTTCTGACCATTCCTGCCATTACACTGTCTAGGCGTTAACTACCATTTAAAATAATATTATTTTATTATTAGAGTGCAACGTAAGATTCCCAAGAAACTCGTTGTTGCGTATTGGGTACCCCCTCGAGCATAGCATCCCCTTTAAAGAAATATTAATATTTTATTCACAAATATGGATAAATGTGAAAATGTCATATTCTTTATTTACCTGGGTGTTACATCCTTCCCCCCTTTTGTGAATTGCATCCTCGCAATTTTAAAATTGGGCTTGGAAACATCATTGAAAATCCCACATCAGAACAAGAGTCAGTAAAACAATCACATTAAAATAATTAAAGAGAACTACAAAGTTCACCTGAGTTAACCCATACTAGGATTCCATGTAGGAAAACATGGATATGGAGGAAAAAACAAAGGGTCATGTTCTGAGGGAGGGTGATAGAAGACATGTTTAGGAGAAAATTTACCACAAGAAAATCACATACTTGTGGTGGGGTAAACGATATTCGATTCCCCCGTAGAAAAAGTTAATACAAAACATTTTTGTTTTAAGTTACTTTTCATTGAGGAATTTATTTTTGATCTTATGGAAACATACTTACTTATCATGTTGAATTTCAAATTTTACTATATTTCTTACACAAACTCGTAATTTCCATAAATGATGAGTATTTAGGAAGACTTGTTTACATTAAGAGAGCTATAATCAACTACTAGAGAATCACCTAATCCAAAAAAGAGAACTATATATTTCCCATGTATTCAGACCTTAACCAAAACTAAAACCCAAATGGTTAGTATGAGATCAGATAATACCCAAAAGGGATAATCCTTTATAAAGAAATCTATTCTTAATCTACAAAATATGTCAAATAATACCAAAATTTCAAAAAATACCATTCAATAAACAATTTGTCCATAAAATTCTTCAAAGTAAACTAAAATAAGATTGAAACCCAAATATTTGAAGGATTTAATCCCATAGTCTTCCAAAGTACAAATTAACACTTATCTCCAAATAACATCAGTTGCTCTTAAAGTCTCACATTGAAATTTAATTAACCTAATCACATATCCTCCATGATAGGTTAATAATTTCCATAGATAACCCAAAATCAACTTACTCTTAATTCATAAAATCATCTAACTAAAAAGAAAAATTCTTACTAACCAGGGACTTCACGTAGTCCAATGGTAGATGATAAATACCAGTCGCATGTTGGTTGTGGGTTTGATTCCCATAGCTTTGTCCGACGTGACGGGTTGTCACACTGTCTACATGTATTCATTTTTATAAAACTCCAAAAATAACCCTAATATGTTTTAACCTCAATAGTTTCCTTATACCTATCATTTTCGTCCAAATTTGTTACGATCTCAACATCTTAATTCTTGAAGTCTTATTTTAATATAATAAGATAAAATAAAATGATTCCCAAAATGAATAACATCATACCTTGATCATGGAGTCCACTCAGTTCCATCGTCATCTTGCTCACATAGGTAGAAGTCCCATGCATTACAATAATGATTTAGAGATCCTTCAAAATCATTTGCTTCCTCCATCAAAATACACCTTGTACAACATGGGACATATGGGTGTTCATAGAAAAATAGTTTTGGAAAATTATCATGTATGACATATAATTCCAAAACATCTGATAAAACATGATTTCTATAAAATAGTCAAACAGAATTTGAGTTGAAACATTCTATTATTGGTCCTTTTAAAATACCATAAGTATGTGCTGAGAGACAATATTTTAAAAGCAGATACAAATAGGTTGCGCAGGGGTCTCCTTCCTCAGCACCATTTTTAAAATCATAATATGCTTCAAATTCGTGTGATAAGGTAAAATATTTGAAAATACCTTGATAATATTTACCTTACTTGAAAATATGAGAATATTGTGAAAATATTATTTTTCTAAATACAACCAATGATCCACGATGATAATGAGGTATAGTGGAGGTGTTTGATATCTCAAACAACTGCTTGCAAGTGAGTTGTATTCTAGAAAAAGTTTCACAATCATCCGAACATGACTTTGCAATAATTATTGCAAGAATGTCATCAGGAAGAGATAGGAATGAAGTTTGAGATCCTTCTCCTTCCATTCATAACCGACATTACTTGACCTGAAAATAGTTATAAAACACGGATTTAACTGAAATAATAGATATGCAGACTAATAATGTGTCTAACAAAAACTCTTAATCCCTAATGTTGTCTAAACCGACCTTTGATACCAACTATAAGGCCCCAGCCTTAAAAATTACTTAATCTTGAGTTATTACAACATTACACATTGAGGATCTTTTCAGGTTTATATTTTTAGAGAATTAGATCATAAAACTTGCATTACATTCCACATTTAAAAAAGTGGTTACATAAAAGATAGTATTCATGTTTTCCATCAACAGAAACATATTTAAAATAAAACATGGATTCTTTCTTGACACTTCCTTGACACTATCATCATATCATGTACCATTCACTTGACCTGTGAAAAACATTTCAAAAACTTGGGATGAGAATAAAAATCTCATTAAGGGTTATAAAAATTATGGAAAGTAAACATGAGTACATATATACATAATAATGAAATCATACTTTACCCATAAAACATAAGCACTTTAACATACCTCAAAAAATCATGAATAAATCTTAGAGATCACAAGACATAAAGGTAACTTGAGGAATTCTTAACATTCATACATAGAGAGTAACCCTCATGGTTATGTTTGGAATACCCATCACATTATATTCCCTAAATATCTTCGGAGAAACCCTAACTTTTAACTCCTTCGTGTTACCAAATCCATTGGAGAGCTATATCGGGCTCACCCGCCATTAGATTATCACGGAACAACCCATCTTCATAAACAATGCCCAAGAACCATAACATAATCATAGCACATAACGTAAGAATAAAGGAAATATAACATTCCCACATTGCAATAACAATATAACATTTTAAGATATTGAAATAATGAATCCATTCTAAAAACCATTTTCAAAACCATTTAAATCATTTAATAAAGAGATCTTAGAATCAAAGTGTCCCATACAACATTGAAGCTTTTAACATTTTAAACCATTAATATCCATATAAATAAATCCTTAAAACCATTTTGAAAACAAGGATATTAACGAGAAATATTTATAAGAATAAATCATTAAAACATTTAAAACGATATTTTAGTTAAAGGGTTTTTAACAAAATGAGAGACACTTGAATACAATAATTGAGGAATAATATCTAATAAGAAATTTATAATATCATGAGAATAAATGAATTCATTATATAATATTCCAAAGTACAGTATATAAACCATATAAGAGTGAATTGGTTCATAACAACAATGAAGTCTCAATAGAAATGTAAAATGAGATGAAATCCCCTGTAAAGAAGGTATCCTTAAATTAAAGATAAATCAATCTCATAATTATGTCTGAAAAATATAAATACACCCAATATAAGTGGATATTAAGTGTAAAACAATCAAAGTTCTTTCACACATATTCAAAGTAAGACATATTCAATAACTACATGTTGAACCCAAAGAAATCGAAATTGGGTTAAGAAGTTCCCTTGGTAAAATTTGACAGCCTAACGGTGTAACTTTAAAATTCAGAAAATGAATTGATGAGAGATAAAAAGGGAATATCATCACATAGACATAAAATTTACATCAATAAGGATATATAAGAACATATCCCATCATTACAATATGTAAATTAAAAGAACCAACAAAATAAGTCTTTTAAAAAGAGGGGGGCGAAACGTTCCCTTACCGACTTGGGTATCTTTTGAAACATACACCCCATGAAAGAAGGACTATAAAACATTGATGTAAATACTCATAAAAGAAATTATATAACACAATGAGTATAATAATGGGTAGTACATATACCACTCAATGGAAATGGTGGCGAAAGTAGCATAAATCTCATGGGAATAAAAGTGAGATGAAAAATCCCTTATGAAATCTTGGCAGTCGAACGACGCCACTTAAAACATACAAAAATGGATTGATGAGATAAAATAGGGTCTATCATAATATGAACATAAAAACTACAGTATGATGAATATAAAAGAACATCCTCAAACATAAGAAATATGAGCTTAAAAGAAATGACATAAAAGAGAGTACTTAAAAAGAAAGAGAGAGGTTGGATCCCTTACCTCGGGTCCGACTTGACTCGATCATTCTTTAGCCTCCTGAATAATAAACATGAGTTAATTTATACTTTCTTAGAAACCTTTTTCATGTTCATTATTCCTTTTATATCACTTATTACCATGTCATGAACACTGTGTAATTATTTAGGATAATAATGGTCATTTTTTCGATCATTGCTAATTGAGTCAAAAATAAACTCTTTATATTTACAAGTTGTTCATGTGGTAGAATATATATTATATCCAGAATTATATTCATTATTTAGATATCAAATATATCAAATATATGCATTATATACATGAATTTATAATATTACATAGTATTTAGAGGTAAGAAATGAAATTCACCGTTCAAGGAGACGGTAAGCCGTACGTACGCATGAACGCTACTTCCATTTCTATTTCTTATTTAATGGAATTAAAACATAATGATACATATTACTATTATAATTATAGTATGGTATCATATATAATATCATTATATCCATCCTTTATACGTCCCACATATGGCATTAACGAATCAAATCACTTTGAGGGAGCGGTAGTCCGCACTTCCTAAAATGAAGATATCACGTTTACCCATAATGGAAACCATAAAGGTATAACATAAATGAAATATAAATAATCTTAAGTAAAACATAAATATATCATATATAATATATAAAAATAGTGTCAACTTAATGTCCACCTTTGAAGGTGTTAATAGAATATTGAACAATCATCATTTTGTGAGGCAGAAATTCACCATCCTCGAAAACAGTATGTTCTTTAACCATTAAATGTAGTTGTGTGTAAGTGTAGCTCGAATAATTATTATAAAAAATCATAGTATATGGAAGATACTGGTGTTGTTACAAAATAAATGAATAAAAATAGTTTAGGGGGTTGGAGAAGCAAAATAAAACATAAGAACACAAGAGAATACATTACCTTTAAAACAGGTAACTCATTATGATTTGAGTTCAAAGGCTTCATTGGAAATACTTCTGCCCAATGTGAGGCTTATAAGATTAATATAGGGATTTGGAGAGACTAAATGGGCTGGGTTTGGACAAGACAAAGGCTTGAGAGGTGTGGGTAAGGAGGTAGAGGTGGGGGCCTTTTATAAGAGGAGAGGAGGGGCACTCTTGGAAAGTTATAAAATATTACTTTATTATAAGATGATTTTAGGATTTTAAAGGTCTCAAAATTATATATTTCAAGGATAAGGTGATAATAGTTCTAAATCCACACATCCAATAGGTTTTTGAAAAGTTTATGTCTTATAGTTTACATTACCGTTTCATTTTATTTAAATTGTTCATTTGTGATGTAATAACTGCATCGTCACGGTGTCATAATTAAATAAATTTATTAAATGTATAAAAATTATAAAACAACTATCATGATTTATGAAATCTTTTTAGCTTTATAATGAATATTTATAGAAAAAAATATGACTTATATAACCCTATGTAAAAATTGTTTTAGTAAAACAATACATGTTTGTGACATTTTAATTTTAACTTTAAATAAAAAGATATTAATGTCATTTTCCAACCAAAGTGGCTCCATGGGGTCCCCAAGTTGACCCATGGATTTTCGTGGTTGGACATGACTCATCCAATATGGGTAGAACATGTTTCAAGGTCATTTCATATTATTATAACATTATCTTTACTTTAAATTACACTAATTACCTCTAATCACGTTTAAAAACTTAAGAGTTACTATTCACCAAAAAATTATTTTAATCCCATTGAACCGCATTTTACATGATAATGACAACCATGTATGTCTGATTTTTGAAATTCAAACCACAGAAGTGGTAATGTTTCATTTAAACGAAAAAAAAGTTTTTAAACTACCACTTAGTAGTTTCACTATTCATCAAAAATTGACGTTTTTCAGAAAAATACCAAAAATTCACCCGGAGATATATTTGATATTCCGAATTCAAAAATGATGTCTATTTTATAAAATTAAAAACATATAAGTTGAATTAATTAATTTCCACTGTCATAACAAATAGCGTGTTTTTAAGAAACAACATCTATTAAAAGATTGACACTAGTTTAAGTCAAATTTCAAAGTGAAATTTATTCCAATGACCACTATTGGATTAAATGGTAAAAATATATTCTAATTTCAATTTAAAAACAATCCAAAATATAATCTAACCATATAAATAAATTATATTAAAAAGAGGTTTTGAATTAAAATACAACATTTTTCACTATTCATTAAAAAATGAACTTTATCGGAAAAATACCAAAAATTTACACAAAGTAAATTTTGGTGTACCTATTCTAAAGAATAATTTTATTTTGTAAAAATGACACATAAAATTGTCAAAAAGTGGATTTAAAAGAGGTTCACCATCAAAAGATGGTTAATCGACCTTTTAAAGAATATTAAAATGTTTACACTTAAAATTTGATTCATTCGCATTTTTAATCCTCTATCATTTCTTGTAAAGAGTAAAAATATTTGATAAAAATATATAATCATTTTTTAGTTAGTTCTGTTCATTCCCGCCATTACAATGGCTAGGCGTTAACTACCATTTAAAATAATATTATTTTATTATTAGAGTGCAATGTAAGATTCCCAAGAAACTCATTGTTGCGTATTGGGTACGCCATCGAGCATAGCGTCCCCTTTAAAGTAATATTAATATATTATTCAAAAATATGGATAAATGTAAAAATGTCATATTCTTTATTTACCTGGGGTGTTACATGCGTGCATACAGCCTACCATCTCTATGATTGTAACACAGTTCAATTTTTTATAACCATATTTCATGATTGATTATAACCGAAAAAAATTATATAATAATTAAAAATTATTTAATGAATATAATTGTGGATGTAACAAAGTGATGAACATATTTACCTTAATAAACCTAATTTAGTAATTCTGGATATATAATAAAAATATCATCAAAAAATCTGACGTGGACTTGATTACATTAGTAATTATATATTGTTTGACATTAAAAATAGTTAAATGAATATTAAACATGAAAAATGTTATTATGTAACTAAATAGTTGCTAAATTTTTTTATATAGGAAGATAAATAACATAGGTGATAAGTCAGATTGAATTTAAGAATGACTCTAGATTAAAAACACCATTTTAGTTGTTTTAATGATTTTTTCTATAAATTATTATTCTTTTTATATAAAGTTAAAATTATTTCATCAATGTACTTACATGTCAATAATCAAATTAAAACAAATATTTTTGGAATTTTTTTAATTTAATTCATGTTTTTTGAAATGAAACATTTCAATATACATTATAAGGATTGTATTGACACTCTTAAAAGAAGAAAAATAAAAGTTATATTTAAACATATACTAAATGAAACGTTTTTATAGATATTAAGAATTTCCATTTATTTTAATAGTTAATTAATATTTTACAATACTTTATTCAAATATTATCATTTTCTCTATATTTATTGATTTTTTATAAAGCCTTAAAAAGAAAAGGATATCTTCGTTATTTTATGTTGTTAATGAGATTGATTTTTCTTTTGGATTTAAAATTATATTTTAGTTGTTTGGTGATGAAAATTAAATATTATATGTGGTTTATACATTTTACTATAAAAATAAATTAATTAAGATCATCTGATCACAGTATAACTCCATAATGAATGGGGTAATTACTATGTTCTCTGAATCTTTTTATTGGAACTCAAATGTAATGGTTTTTAAAATTGCAAGAGTTATTTTATGGTTTTTATGTAGATTATATCCCATGAAAAATTTATAAATTCAATATTTATTTTATCATTTTCTAGTTAAATCATTTGATTTAAAAAGTTAAGCTAACGATATTTTTCATTAAATGATCGATTATTCACTTTTAGGATAAAATGTGTATTTTTATGAAACTTTTTCCTTTAGTTTGGATTATTTATAGGAAAACCTCATGATTTTGATTTTAAATATATGTTTTCATATTAATTGTTTTATGAAAAACGATATGTTCAAAGATTATTTGAATATATATGTAAATGATTATATGATCTCAATGTTTACTATGCTAAAGGGGAACTCAATTTTATGATATCATGGTTAAAAAATAGACTCGATAATTCTATTCCTACTTTGATGTCCCTAAATAATATATTTATGCTCATATAAAATTGTAATATATTTTTAAACGTTTTAATAATTTATAGTAAGAATCATAAATAATTAAATAAAAAAATCATGGTATAGTTGGAATAATTATCTCCTAAAGACATAGATATAATTAGGTAAGTGTTTTTATGAATCCTATAAAACAATAATCCAAAAGGAACATAGGTGTGTAAGTGATTCAATATTTACATTTGATGTTGTATTATTTGGGTGGTTGAAATTGAATCACGTTTATTTTTATCAAATCTTGATATGTAATGTTTATGTTTTAACACTGGATTTGAGAGTGTTAGTCTGGGTCCATTGTAGTTTGTTTCAAATTAGGGTTTATGTAACTGTTTATATTTTCAAAGTTTTATTGGGATTCTAACTTATTAGTTATGGATACCTTAATTATTTAATAACTTTACAGTTTCTCATAAATTTTAATGAATATAAACCGGATTTTGATGTGTGTTGTGATGGAATTCAAAAATGATTAAGAATATATTTGAAGACAATTATGTTAATATAATTAGTGGTTATTGTATGAGTTTTAGATAAAGATTTATTTTAGAAAAAATTACTTTACGTTTTGTGGACATAATTTTAAAATACCATTTATCATTTTCGGTTTATATTATAATTGATGTTGAGGTAATTATGTGTTATTAATATTTAGGTACATATGATATAGGTTACCATGAGGTAGTAGAGTGATTTGGAGGATATGTGTCTAATTGTATTTTTTAATAGTTTCATTATTGTGAGTAAATTATATATTTATGGAAAATTGAAGAAATGTTTGATGAGATGGTATTTTATTTTATGAGTAAATGATAAATTTTATTTTGGAAGCATAATGAATTTTATTGTGTCCTTATTAGTATATTTTGTATAATATATTACTAATGAATATATATTTTTGATATAAATCCATAAGTGTGATTAATGATAAACAGAGAAAATTTTTATAATTTTCATGGATGAATATAGGGTCAAAGCATTCCAATATTTGGGTTTTATTTTTATTTAAAATTATTTTGATGATTTTTATTGAAAAAATAATTAATTCATTAATATTTTTATAGTATCCTTTTAAATACTATGTGCGAGGTTCCTTATAAGTAAAACACAAGTAAATACATCAATCACGCAATATAGGTGAATCAAATAATTTAAGTCCCATTGATTATCAAATATAATTAATGAAAAGTATAGTTTACCCTTATTATTAGTCCCTTATGTTTTATGTAAACCTTTCGTAATACAAATTTAGGAATCCCTAATCATTTTCAAACCAGAGGAATAGAGCTGAGTGTATACAACTAATGGATTAGTATGATCAGTTATATATTTAACTATCAATGGTCTATACATGATATGATATAAATGATTATAAACAACTAATAATTATTACTTATTTATATTTTTAATTTGAGATTTTTCAGATGTAATATGGGTCTGGGATCACTAAATGGATATGATGTATATGTTTGAAATTTATAGTGGGTATTATTTAAATTAAATTTATAACTTTTTAGATGTAATAAATTATACTTATCCCGATATATATTCCTTGGTTAATGATTATGGAATACATAAATTTTATCATCCGTAGGTTTATTATATGTATATCATAAAAAATGATTCTACATTTCTATAAAAGGCTGAGAAGGGATCTAAATGAGAAACATTATATTCGTTTATACTATAATTTTTTAGAAATAAATTTCTATAATTCTAACTCACAGTTACCATATATTCGGAGGGAAACACAAATTTATGTTGAAAAAAAAATCCTAAATATGAAATAATTGATTATAGTGGGAGTAGATCTAAATATCTGAAATAGGGAAATAATTTTTTATATTTTAGTTATGTAACTATGAACCAAGAATATCATTTTTATTGGTTTTTTAATTATAAATGGCCTATATGGTACATAAAAAAAATTATATTTTCATCTTGTTTGTATGAGATGGGATTTCAATCATTATAAATAATACAAGTTGTTTCATAATTATGAATGTATTTTTTATGGAGTTATGAATAAGGAAAAGAATTTTTATATTATAGATACATATAATCCAAAATATATATTATTTAATAGAAATAAAAGGGTTTATTCTAACACTAATTACCATTGGAATTATCTCAATAGACATATAAATGATAAACACATCAAAAGACTCTATAGATATGGCTTTTATAGTCATTAGTTTATGAATCATTTGAACAAAGATAATGTTTTTTTATGAAATATAAATAATTTTACTTTTAGTGTAAAATTTGAATGTAATATTGGAACAATAGATCCTATTAATAGGGATGTATATGGTCCAATTATTAAAAAAGAAAGTGGTCTGTTTAGGTACTTCATGAATTTTTAGATGACTTGAGTTTTTATTGTTATGTGCTTCTATTGAGACAATTGTTTAAAACATTGGGATGGTTCAATGAATATCCTAATCAATAATAGAAATATTTTTGAAAAGTGATATGACTCTTCAGTCGGATTAGGGTACTGAATACATAATAATAAAAATTCATAGATCATTTAATTGACTCTTTAATTGGTTCAAGGCACACACCTCATGGAACACCATAGTGGAATTTTATATGATATAGGAGGGTTAGTACTTGTAAGAAACAGTTTAATTGATTATTTGTCTATATGTCTTTCTAATATCATTTTATAGATATTATATAGAAACAATTTCATTCCTATATAATTGTATTCTATATGAATATATAGATAATAAATATGAATATACACTTCATAATAAACAACACACTTCATTTTTATATTACCAAACACAGATAAGAAATCATAATTGTATTCTTAATTGAATATCTAAAATAATATCACCAGAAGCTATATGGAATGAATGTCTTGTTTACCACTTCATCCTTCCTATTTCTTCTAGTTGTAGGTTTCAATATTTATTTTCACTTATGGATTTCTTCCAAATGATTGTATATCACATTCAATGGTTGTTTATGTTCTTTCTTTCCCCTTATCTACTTCTCCTCCATAAACTGGATTCCCATTTCAAATCATAATTATTAAATAGCAGATATTAAATTTTTTTAACAAAACATTCATATTAGGGGAAACAAATTAAAGGGCAAGAGTGTCTTGTTTAACAACACATTCATATTTATTTCAATTAGGGTACTCAACCCTAATAGAGAATCCATAATGAGAGCCCCTAAAGAGGAATAAGTATTAAATAGTTCAAACTGTTCATATTTATTAATCAACACATTCATATTGAATACAATTATGAGAAATATTCAATACCTACACTATATTTAACTAATATTCTATTTCATATTAAAAAATACATTCAGAATTATTTTATCCATAGTTATTATGAAAAATTGGGTTACTTCCTACATAATTGTATTCTATATAAATATTTCATTTTACTTTCTGACAACAAAAATTTATTAAACAACACATTCATATTGAACAAATATCTATTTCATTTCATACCATATTAATTATCTAATGTTTTATTCCTTTATGTTCTAATGGTCTTAAAAGTTTAGTTTTCTAATACCTACCCTATTAACTAAGTAAACATGTTCAAACCATATTATTGTGCGACTCTTCTCAAAACACATGGTTTTTATTACTCAAAAAAAATAGAATAGAAACTTTTTTATACATATCCAAATGAAACCCCTGAATAATCCCTATGTATTTTATCCTTGTAATGGATTATGTTTCAAATAAATTTTTAGCATTTACTTTAGTATGCTATGATCAATAGGTATACAACACCCTATTTTTTTAAAAAAAATCCATAAGTCTATTTTATAGTGGTTATATTGTCAAATTCCCTAATACAAATTTATACATTACTGAATAGAGATTATTATTTCATCATAATTCTTGAACTTAACATTTATAAACTATATTCAACCAATCTATTGTATCTAATAAAATTAATTAGGAACTAAATTCACATTAGATTAAAACTAAATCTTATATTATTGTATATAACACAACATGCCATGTTAAATAAGTCAAAATAATTTAAAAATATTTTACAATATTAACCTCATATAAACAATTTAAATACACAAATAATTATATAATAATGACATAAAATGATGAATAAGTAAATTTATTTTTAGAAAAAACATAATAAGAAAATAAACTTTACCAAAACCACCATTGATGTCATTTAAATTTAATAGGATTTGACCAAGTCCGCTTATTTCTATTTTGGTGATGATTTTTTAAAATATTAAAAAAAAAATTTCTATAATTTACCCCAAACATCTTGCACCATGGTACATAGATTTTCAGTTTTTTGTTTTCTAGAATCTATGGGATTTGATTATATTTCCTTTAATATTTGACTATGTTATGGTGGTACTCATTATGAATATCAATTATGGATCAAATATGTATAACCACAACATAAAATGTCATCCCAGGAAGCTTAGTTTTCTTGTATTTTAAAAAAACTGAAAAAATCACCAATTCTGGTTAATAATTTCAAGGTAAAGTAAAAATATAAACTAAAATCCTTTTTTAGAGGGCCATTACATAGTTAGAAATATTATCCGAAAAAATGATCATTTTATAGTTTAAAAACCATGGTTCCTTGGTAGATTGAAATTCAAGTATTCTCAATGGGTCTTCATACTATATAATTGTCATTAGTAGTTTTTTACTTAGGATTTCTAGGTTTTGGGAGACATTAATTTTCCAATTAGTAGTAGATGAAATCTAGAAATTTGTACACTAGATATAACTAAAATAAAATGAAAAAATCAAATGAAAAAATGATAATACATGCATACCTCACCATCCATGGATTAATTCACCATTGGAAATGATTTTGATCGAGTTCCCAGAGTAACATCCATTGGTTTCTTCTTACTAATAGTATCCCTCAACTAATAGTATTTCCAAATTATTCAGTGAGATAAATTATCAACAATGGTATCCTAGAATGTCTTCCAAATAATTCAATAGAGATATGATATAATGAGAGGATTTATTCTACATGAAAATAATATTCTTTATATAAAAATAGTTATATGAATGTTCTTCTTATATTCCTACATCATCGAGTGAAGGATCCTTTAGAATTCGCAAAATTTTATAAAATTGAAAAATGAAAACATTTTAGGATCCATGCCACTTATTAAATGACTTGTTAAACCTTTTTTTAACGTTGAACTAATCAACACATGATCATGTGATTATTCTTTTTCTAAAATAGACATGGTAATCAAAGTGACATATTTTTTGGAAATAAATCACTTATCATTTATTAATATTCACCACAATATGAAAAAAATACCAAATTATAACATTGACCACAATACGTTTTCTTTAGTAAATTTATATTGAGTACACTAGCACATATAATCCAAGATATAATTCTTGCAAAAAGGCATGATTTTACAAAAAACAAAATACTCTCCCAAAAAAATACTATATTTACCCAAAAATAAAATATCGAGAAAAACTACTAAAATAATGATGGTCTACAAAATAGTCTTTAGAGTATATTATTTTCTTTTATTAAGTATTTTAGAAACATTAATAATTTCTATTTTTTATTTTTTCAGTGATATTAATTTAGTTTCAACTAATTATATAATTTAGAAACAATTAGTGAATTTTGAAGTGAAATACAAATAATTATGATGTAGAAACTATAAAAATCATCCTCCTTGCATATGATTTAAATTTTTATGATAAATGTTAAACCATAACTAGAATGATGAATTAAAATACATGATATGGTTAGAATTGATATGAAGAAAAATTCATGTTTTTTTAATGTTCTATTAATTTACTTGTCACTGTGGTTTATAGATATATAATGATTTATGAAGAATTATTAACCTATTTCTATCTAAATTATTTTATAATATTTTCATCATTTTAGAGAAAATAATGGGGATCAAATCTGTAAATCATCATTTTACACCATAAGGTCAGTGGAATGGAAAGCAAAGGAAGAATATATTTTACTAATTAATAGTTATGGAAAAGGATTGAATTGTTTTAAGAGCTAAATAGTACAACCTTATTGTGGTGTAAAATATTATATCTTGTTCTATTAGTGTTCTTAAATATATAGACATAAAGGATTGTTATAGTGCTTTAGTTAATTATTGAATTTTTTTATATTTTCTAATTAATGGATACTGTGTTGTCATTTTCATTTTTCAATTTTATAGATAATAATTGTCCTCAAATATTTTTTTAGTTCAAATTTAATCATTAATCTTATTTAATTAATTATTAGAAATACATATTTTATATGAAAAATATCACATTTATGATTGAGGATATTGCAGAAATATTTTCCTGTCTCATGAACTATAACAATTAAATAATATGTGGATATATTCCTGACTATTATATTATGTTCATTGTTACTAATCATTATTTAATTAAGTAAAATATTTTTAATTTGAATAAACGATTATTCCATGATAATTTTTTCAAAATAATTGTTAATATAAGATAATATATAATATATCTAAGAGGGATTAAAAATTAATTACAATTCATATGCATCTTTTTATAAAATATTAAATGTTTTTATTCGCTTATTTTTATGTGAATCATTGAGAAAGATAATTAGATTTAATTTTTCATTAATGATAAATATAATCATATTTAAATAAATAACATTAGATACAAATTAAAACAATTTCTTAAATAGATTTATGAATGGAAAAGACGCTATACTTTTTATAGTAGAAATATCACCAAGAATGATTTCTTTTTTTATTTTATTAACTATTTTCAATTTTTTTCAATTTTTTTTGTGATAAAAGAAATTAAATTATTATTTGATATGTGATCTAGATATTTTTTGAATATTTAAATTTTTTTATTCTTATTTCCTCAAAGAAAAAAAATTAGATTTTTACATATAAATTTTTATTTTTTTTATTCATAAATTATAAGATAAATTTTTATCTTTTGAAAGCATATAAGTATTATATATTCCTCATGGGTGGCTTAAATCCCCCTAAAATTATAATAAAACCACTAAACGCACAATGGTGTAGTATAATGACAACTAACGAAATATACAGGGGTAGACATGTTTCTCTATTTACTGAGGCTCTTATGAATATTTATGTAACTGTTAATGTGCTCTGATGGTACACATTATTCTCATTTTTTTATGAAAATAATTAAAATTTCAAATAATTCTATTTAACCACACATACACGTCACAAAAAATAAATTTATAGAAATAAATAATTTAATTTAATTTAATTAGAACAAAAAAAGTTCATAATATTGTAATTATTTATATGGTCACATACCTATTTAATATTATATATTTTATAACGGTTTGTGTGTGTTTATGTGTATTTAGTGGTAGTTATATCCCTATTAGAAATCAAATTACACTATTTCTGTACACTCATTAGTATTTTCCTCAAACTGATCATTCATATAGTTTACAAAAAATTCATTCCAACTTGTGTGTACCTATGTTTTTTTGTAAATTTTTAAGATTTATCCCAATGAAATATTATAAAATTCAAGAGTAATATATCATAATTTTTTTAAATTTTAAATTTTTATATATAAATAAATTTCATCTATAAATTAAATTTATACAAAATTTATTAAATGTAACAACATGACTCTATTTTATTACAAGAAAAGAGTCCTTACTTTATCCTATAAAAATAAGTTCTTCTATAATTCAATTATCATATACATTTCCCAACTCCAAAATACACCATGATTAATATATATAATTAATACTATTTGGTATTCAAATGTGTTATCCTACTATATATGTAATCATATAATATTTATTCATGTTACTTATGTAAAATATATATAGAAAATAAAATTGTTCGTAAAGATGAATATATTATTTAACAAAATGTTGTAATACTAATTGATACATGAAATCAAAAAAGTATTTTTATATTCCTAGTATGTTAAGGTGTTATTTTCCTAATATCAAATTCATTAAAGGCATTATAAAATCATTCCCTAGGGATGTAAGTATAAATAATTTTTTATATTTATAAAATATAATTACATATCACATTTGATATGTATACATTTTATGTTATTTATAAGATAATATTTTATATTAAAAATAAATTTTAATTTCCCTATTATTTTATGTATCAATTTTATTTTCTTAAAACATTTATTTCAACATTGAAACCAATATTATAGCGATCAAAATTGTTTCTCAAATAAATTTTCATACATCATGAAATGTTCGCTTAAATTGTGGTAACTACTGAATGATAATGTTACTAATGGTATATGTTGATCCCAAATTCCATCAAATCGATCCTTTATGATCCATAAATTTATTTATTTTTTATCTTTGCCTAATATAATAACCATATGTTGCAGATGCACCAAAATTGAGAATACCTACTTCTATATTTATATTATATAGAAGTATTGTCTAAAATATTAATTTGAATGTTAAAAATTGTTTTATCATAATTAATAATTGTATGAAATGATGTATTTTAACATATTTTTTATATATCATAGAAAGGTGATCATGGTATTTATGTTAATTTATTTCTATAAACTATTATAAAATGGGTATTTTTTATCAAAAACCAATAAAATGTTATCCTAATTATTATTTAGTGCCCATGAAAAAAATTCAAAAAAAATGGTAAACCATTTCCACACTAGCATCGATAGTGGTTTCATATCCATTTAAAAAAGTTTTCATTACACCTGTAACAAATACTATAAAAAATATCTCATTGTAATGAATTATATACCACTTTAGGTTATATAATTAAATATATTCCCAATATCCACTATTTATTTTTCTATTTCTGTGGTCTTAATTGAATATTGGGATATAATCATTATATAATAATTAATTCCTTCTATTTTGTAATGACGGGACACATAGGACTACTTTTAGATTTCCATGTATTTATGTTTCATGTTAAGACTCATGATTTTTTCCATTTTGAATAACATTTTCTTTTCTAATACCAAATATTGTCATATTATACCACATTATTTTCATGTAATAATTGTGGATCGATTGGTACTGTATTTTTCTAACCTTTTTAATTACAATGTATATTGTTACTAGACCCATAATAAATATGTTATTTCTAATTTTAATAATCGAAAGAATAAAAAAATTAATTATTACATATAAAATTAACTATATTGTAAAGTTTGTATAATAAATAATGTGTGGTGAACTTATATTAATTATGTAATACTATCCATGAACATTTACATTAGTTTAAACATTTAAAATTAATCATTAATTAAAACTTTATGGATCTACAAACAATTACACATATCCATGTATATATATAAGTGTATTATATCAAAATAATGAGAATGATAGAAATATATGAGACCCTCATAGTCAAATATTTACATTTATTTTCCAATATTATGAAACATGTAGCATATTGGTCAAATTTTTCATAAATATTCATATTAATTAATTCCTATTATAATAACAATAAATAAAAAAATATTATTTCTCAATGTTTAATGTGATTATATATCCACTTAATATTGTACACATTAAAGTTGATAATATCATTTTATTTTTATTTTCCACTCAATCATGGATCCCTAACCTCTAAACAACATAGGTGGTTTCCCATCAAAACTATTGACCCGAATAAAAAATAACAACATAATTTTATTTAGAAAATATGAGGTTTTAGGAATTTTATATAATTATACAACTCTATAAAACATATAGTGTTTATAGAGTCCATATATATTCATTAATTTATTACCAAATTCATACATAATTCTACTTATTTAAATTGGAATAAATATTTTCTAAATTTTTGTAAAAAATTATTTTATGTTTTGATAAAATGACTCATAAGTACTTCTCATTTCTAAGTAGTATTTATGAAAATAATAAAATATATATATATAATATAGATATAAATTTCTTGATTAATATATATATATATATTAGTCATTTAATATATATATATATATATATGTATATAAGATGAATTTTAAAATCAAATTGTTATTTCAAAAACTAATAATTATTATACATAATTTGGGATATGGGTTTTGAATATTTTTCTAATTAACCTAAATATAATGATATCGAAATCTAGGTCCATTCTGGAAAAAATATCGTTGAAATGAAATATAGTTAAAAAATGCAATATTAAAAAGGGGATACATATTATTTAAAAAATAAATTTTCATTTCTGAGAAATATAATCTCACTACATAGTCCTTATAATTGAAAAAAATTTATGATACCCCAATGTTTATAAACTTACTTATATAAACCCATTTATTACACGATCTTTTTTGTAATTTTCTGAAGTCACATATCTCAACCAGTGTATTATATTTGGAGAGTTTAACATAGATTGATAAAAAGAATTATTTCAATAGTAACGTGAATATAAATATCAAATGTTAGTATAAATATCACTCTAATAAATACATATGTGTATTTTTATATGGTTTGTATGGTCTACATTTTTAAAAAAACTATAATATAAAATGAATTTCAAAATATCATTCTAATAAGAATAAAATGAATTTATGGATGAAGGTACATCATTTGCACATCATTTGTGTTCCATATTGGGATATTTTATGGGAATAAAAGTAATATATTTTTATAGAATATATTTTTTTATTAAAGCATATCGATGCAATCCTTGACCAAATTAATTTAAAACCTCAATATGTGAATAATCATAAATAATGAATATAATATTTTCCAATAAATTACTATAATATAATATTTTTTATATCATTGATGAAATTATACCTTATTATAGAGATCTTGTTGAAATCATTATCTCAATGTTTTAATATAAATTTATATACTAGTCATTCATGAGTTATATTAATGAATATACATAAATAAAAAAATAAATGAAAATGTCCATCTTCTATAAAATTACTAATAATATTAAAATGGTCATACTTTTTAGTTTTAATATAGAATCTCTACCCAAGACAGTTAGTATCATTTGATGATTATTTTTATTTCACTATGGGAACCTCACCCTTGGCCATAAATTAATTGAACAAATAATATTTTCATATAAGATGAATAATATTATTGGTTTGATCAAAACTGTTATTATGTTATTGATATTTTAATTACAAATATATATATATATTCATTTATATATAACATTGTTATGAAAACTCAAAACCCATTAAATATATTTTTCATATATCCTTTCGAATCCGATATCTATCCAAGGTCCAATTTTCACATTTTTCATGTGTGGGAAATGGATATTATTTCCATCAATAACATGGTTACTTTTCATATTAAAATTATTATTTATTAATTTTTTATTTCAAAGTACCTATATCATTATGTAGAATATGAGAGAAAAAATTAATTTCATTGAATATTGCATAATATCTAAATAGTTTTAATTTTAAATTAATTTAATTATATTTTGAAATAATTGTGAAAATATTTCTGTATGGATTTATATACAAGAGGAAAAATTAAAAGAAAATGTTTCTAACCAAGTAAATATAATTCTATATGTTCCGACTATCTCATCTTACTTTTACTAATATTCATTAAATTTCATTCTTCTATTAATAATAATTAGAAAGGAAATGTAATATTTTTTAAAAAATTCATGATTTAACTTCACTTTATAGTATCATTTTCAAAAATATATTAATTATTATAGATAAGTTTTTCCCATTAATTATTCTCATATCCCAACAAATAGAGCAAGGATAATATTATTAAATACTATATGGAATCAAGTAAAATATTTTTCAACTCTAATAAATTGATTTAATGATCTATTATATAGATAAAAAAATAATATAGGTTGATAACTTATTAATTTATTCACAATAATTGGGTACTTTAACTTTTATGTTTAGGATTTTTTTAATTTAGGTAATTGGATATATATATTTTTTCCTCTAATTATACCATTAGGATTCGAATTACGACACCCGCTATATTAGGTGAGATATTTGAACAATTAAAACATTAATTATTTAATCTATTATGTTTTATAATATTTAATTTATATATAATTCCTATAAAAATATATAATCCCCTTAACTCATATTAAGAAAAACAAATCTAATAAATTTTTTTTCACGCATGAATTGTATATTTTGGTTAATTATTCATTAATAAATTACCCACATTAATTTCAAACATAAATCCCCCCAAAAATATAAACCCTAATTCTATTAGAATATATACAAAGCACCACTTTTTAGATCCACTTTTTTAAAAAATTATCTCAAGTGACTGTGCCAAAATAAATGTTTATTACGAAAATTTCAATTTATTAATATTTCAATTTATAGAATCATATTCTTATATATATTAGGTAAATAAATTCATTGATATTAAAATATAAAAAAATTTAACACTATTAATATGTAATTAACAATAGCCATTTTCCAAAATAAAATTATTCTATTGATTTAGAGATAAAATTTTCTATTTATTATTCCCTAGTTGAAGAAATCATAAAAGTTATAGAGGAAACAATAATCATAATATGTCTTGAAAAATAGATAGAGTTAACATAAACTGGAAGATTCTGACTATGTCATCAATTTAATAATGTAACTATTATGAATTTGGGAAGTAAATAGAGAAATTGACCGAAATGAAATATGATATAATAATAATATTTTCATGGATATTATTTTAGAAACTGTATGGTAAAGAAAATCATTTGGGACATAATAAACTGTTTGAAAAAAATATTTGATAATGAATATTTTTATTATACTTATATATGAATCATATCCAAATATAATTTAACATTATATTATTTTTTTAAATACAATATTTCTTAATGAGAAATCAACGTAAAACATCAAAAAAATATGAATTGTTTAAAAATGGAACATTATATGTTTATATATGATAATTATTAATTTTTAAAAATAATAATGAATTGTTTTTTGTTTGAATTAATTATTGATTATTGGTATAATATGGTATCGATAATTTTAATATGAATATATGTTACACATAATTTTGGGAACACAATTGAACTTATTTCCATTATTTATTAAAAATATAAATCTTTCAAAGGGATAGGTTGAAAAAATATAAAAAATTATTCCTTATATCTATTCAAAACTGAGAAATATGTAAACTCTTTATGAGTATTTTCTTTCATTATACTAATTATATAGGTCAAATATACATAGAAAAAATACCATGAGTATTTATGAATATCATATAAGGGAAGAACAATTTATTCATGAAAACATTAACAAAAACTAGTCATCCAGAAATATTTTCTATAAGAGAATACAATTTATGAAGATCAGATACTATTAGGACCATGCAAACTAACGAGGTTGTCTGGAAACCGATTCAACTCTATCATGGATGGAAAGGCATTCCCAACCCCATAGGTTAGCGACTACCATGTTGAATAAGAATATATAAATTTGGTAATCTAATTTCCAAAAAGGTGAGTAATAAAAAAGGATACAATTATTTATTCTCAATACTCCAATGAGAAAAAGTTAAAAACAAACCAACCCCATTTAAGAAAAACAAAAGGCATAACATTATCAACTTACACTTTATAATTTCAAGAATTCCATTTTCATATTATCAACCCACTAACCAATGGATCAAGAATCTACACCATCTCTAAGCGGATCTTTCCTTTTATGTGGACATGTAATTGGAAAACATATGAACACCCGAAGGAAATTGTATGGTGTGACATATAAATCCTTGTAGGGTATCCCCACCTATTCCAACATATATTCCAAAATAATAATAATCATCATCATTCTTTAGATTTATGAAATAGGTCATGTAATAATATATCATTTTCATATTCAATATAAAAAAGGCTTTATTTCAAAGGAATGAAAATATTTAAGACAAGGATTGAGTAAAAATTTTATATCAATGAATTTATATAAATTATTTTTCATGGCTAAAATATATATAGATATATATATATATATATTTAATAAAATATATATATAAACAATAAAAATAAAAACCATGGTCAGATTCCATGCAATACGTTATTTAATGGCAATTGTATCCTCACACATCTCATATCAGTGATCACGTATAAGTTTTTGTACACACATATCTTAGGAATAGTTTGAATAAGATTCATAAACCACAGATATGGGATAATTTAAGATGAACCTAGTAATCATTATACTTTTCATCATCAATCTAGTGTTTTTGTATCAAGATCCTAGCGGGCTTGTCTGAAATAACCCGCTAAGAGTCTAAACATTCATGTGCTCGCTCAATAAATAGAAAAATAATTCATATCATTCCAAATCAAAAAAAATTTAAATTCAATTACACATTTTTGAGTTTCAATATGACAAATAAATTTAAAAAACAAAACATGAGTTTTTCATCATATTATGCCTTTTCAATAAAAAAACAATCATATATTTTCAACACATTAATTTAATACATTTTGATTAAAAAAATCTAAAATTTTATTAACTATAAATATAATTTAAAAAAACATAACATTCATATTCTATTAGAATTGGTGGGTTTCCAAAAATAAATTCCACTTAATATTATATAATAAATTCAAATTGAATCACGATTTTATGAAACAATTGAAATTTATTTAAAACAAATCAAACAAAAAACTGATTAAACTATATGGATACAAAAACAAAACCATGTAACATCATTCAATGAACAATAATAGACACCCTAAATAGGGTCTTACAATTAAGAAAGTGAGTATCAAAGATCTAAAAGTCAATCATATAATCATTATCCATTCAAATTGATTTTAGATCCTACAAAAAACTGTTGATCCATAAAACTATAATGGGGATTGAATCCTATATCAAAATAAATAAATTGAGGATATCCACTTATCAGAGAGGGATCATATGTTATATTGGAACATTAATGATTTAAATAATAATTATATAGGCTCCAAAATTCCATCTGGGGAGCATTCTCAACCCTAGAAATCATAATTGGTTCGAGCTGGTAGGTTAGACACTTTAATCGGTCGCTCATGATATTTCTAATATAATTTTCTGAATAATAATATCATGCTCACATGGATTCCTTGATAGGGTCACATGATTAGAAAAATATTGTTCCCAAACCCCATGTCACCATTATACTCACATCCCAAGGTTTACAGTTTCCCTTAGGGGGATCATTGTTTGGGATACCATGTGCCAACCATGAATTCCCCCACTATATCACCCCATTTTTTTATTAATTACTTTTTTTGAAAATTTAAAAATAATTGATGTATTTGTTTTAATACATCCATAATTTAATCTTTACTTATATGATGCAACAAGACAAGATTGTGCTACTTGCAACACTGGTTTATGCTTAGAGAAAATGCAACACCAATCTTAGCTTGCATTACTGATAACACTTACTTTAAATGAAAACATGACATTTTATTAAGGTATTATAAAATTTATCACCTAGATGTTGGAATGGAATGTATTAAATTTATTAATTAAATTATTAATTTATTTTTATTTATTATTATAAAATTAATTCTTTATTTACCAAAAAATTTGATTTCAAATTTTTTCCTTTTTATAAAAACTATTTCTCTATGAAAAAATATGTTTTATCTCAATAATTTAAAAATACATTGAGAAATTATTTTAATGAAATATATATTATATATTAAATAAACTATTTAGCATTATTCTTATTTTCTCTGAAGAAAAAATACAATAATAACCCAAATTTTATTTATAAAAAATGTATTTTTCTAAAACGTAGTTTTAGAAAATTTTAATATAAAAATTATATAAAAACAATTTTTTGAAACTTTTATAATTTCTTATTGAAAATAAACAAATAATATTTGAAATTTTAACTTTAAAATTATATTAGGATTAATTTATTTTTTAAAAAATGTTCAATTCTTAATGATTAATGAAAAATACTAAGTTATAATTAAATGTAGCCTTTTTTATACATTATTTTTAGTGTTAGTAATTATTTTAAATTATTTTTATAGTTTAGTTAGTTCAAATATACAATTATTAATCAAATTTAGGTCATTTGAATCAATTTCATATTTAAATTGAATATAAAAACCTTGTAAACTATTGATATTTTTTCTATAAAAACCCACTTTTTCGACACGTGTGAGAGATTAATCATAATATATTTTCATGTACATAATTTTATTGAATATATAAATTTGAAGTCCATATTATTTGTCATAATAATTTACAATTTCAAATAAGTGAAAAATAAAATAATTATTTTTGAAAATAGTGAAAATTAATTATAATGATTAAGGTAAAAATAAGATTACATAGTGGTTAATCATAGAAAAATGGTGTAAAATGACCCAAAACTTTTCCAAAACATAGTGGATGGAAAAAGATAGACCTTATCAGTTTTATGGCCTAAATTGGATCCATTTTTTATTCTTCTTCTATTTGAGAATGTTTGGTGGTATTCTATCTTTCAAAAAATTTAATGATTTCATTAACCCCCCATACAAAAGGCCACAATCCATCCAACTCTCTTCACAAATACAAAAAATATATTTTAATTGGAAACTAATTATTCCAATCAATTTAGAAATTCACTAAACTCGTCCTATAATCCTATATTTGGTTATAAATTATACAAAGAAATTTATTTAGTGCAAACAAAAAGGATATACCTGAAGAAGAGGTAATGTTCATCAACGAATGTTTTTTTATTTGTACCACAATCCCCTTATTTGATTTTTTTGTAATTATTATATAAAACCATTGTGTTTCTAGTTTATTCATATATTTTTAATTAAAGATTATGTATTTAAATGACATGCACTTCCATAAAATGGGTTATGAAATCATCGTATGTGTGAACAAAAGATTAACTCATTGTGAACCAATGTCAATCGTTTTACCATTTCCACCATTCATGGTTTGGAATGATAGTGGTAATAATATATATATTATTTATATATTATACTTTCAATTTATTTATTCATCTAATATTCTTCAATAAAATATATATTTGTAACACCTGAGATTTTTATGAGAAATGCTTTGTTTTTATGTTATATACATCATCAAAGGAATCATTAACTACACACAACAATATAACGGATTGCTTTACAAGTAATCGTGACCTTCCTCGATAGCTTGCATTGCACGCAATATCGAGTTTCACTAAACAACGATATGCTATTAAAATATCATTAAAACTAACCATTATGAATAGTAATACCCACTATTTAAAAAATTATAATTTTTATCTTTCAAAATGGACTTCATTTTTGTATTTGGAATATCGAAATTATCCAAGGGTGAATTTTTGGTATTTTTCTGAAAAAATTCAAATTTTGATGAATAGTGAAAACACTGGGTTACTATTTTAAAACCGACTATTTATTTAAATAATTATTTATGTTATTTAAATTTATTTTAGGTCAAAATTGATACATAATACATATATATGTTCAAAGTAATTCATTGGAGTCATTTTATAATAATTTTATATGTATAAAAAATTTAATGAACTTCTCACCGTCTTTTACGCACCTCCTAGGAGAATTTGAAATTTTACATAAAACTTAATTTTACCTCTTCTGTGAGTGGAATTTTGAAAATCCGAGAGACACTGTTAATATCAAGGAGTAAAATTTGGTTCAATATGAAAAAAATAATTTTTTGTGAATAGTAACTTTTTACTTTTTTACCACGGTTAAAGGTAAATAGGGTAAATAAGGGTAAAAATGATATTATTATTACCCTAACACATGTCATAATTCTATTGGATAAGTATAATTTGACCAAAAAAAACCTTGGAAATAAAATATGACCATTTAGGTCCACTGGGATTAGATTAGGACACTTATTAATATTTTATTTAAAAAAGTTTTAAAATAGTTAAAATCAAAGTTTAATAACTAAAATCATATTTAATGTGGGGTTATACATAAGATAAATTCAACTATAAGTATTCATTAGAAATATAAAAATATTTCCTACCTAAAGGTATTTTATTTTTAATTTTTAGACATCAAATAAGTTAATATTTTTTTACACTATAATGATGCAGTAATTACCTTATTAATGAATGTTTAACATAATTGATATTATAAATACCCAAATAAATGTAATTTGAGACTTTTTATGAATTACACTAATTTTAAATGTTAATATGACATATTAGTATTGATTTAATTAAATTTTTTCGAACTAATCATGCTGTTATAATTTTCCCAAAAAATCAATTACCATATAGTGTCAAAATTGACATAAAATAGTTTTTTAAAAACAATTAAATTATTAATTGTTATTTTATTCCTAAAAATACAAGGTTCAGTCAAATGACTTAGATAAGGTTATATATATTAATAATTATCATCTTGGAGTTCGTTTGGCTATTTATAGTATGTTTATTAACCATATTTGATAAAAAACAAGAAGTCACGGTAAAAGTTAAATTATTTAACTTAGAGTTAAATCTAAATGATAAGATTAAAATAGTAACCTAAACTTGTCTAAAATATATTTGATGATAGGATTTCGTCCCATCCCCACCTTATCTTATAAATTATTCAATTTGGAGCTATTAAATACCGAATATGGATTTTTTATAAAATAATATTTTATGTTTTTCCTAAGGTGCCCCTCTCCTCCCTTATTAAAGGGAACCTCCTCCCTCTCCTCCTCACACCACTTTGAGACGTCATGCTCGGCCAAACCCATCCCATTTCCCATATCAGCTTTCCTAGAAACATCCTAGAGGTCCTGGTCATCTTCAAAGACCATCATTAGTGCCCTAAGAGGAGGTTAAGAAGAGGCACTTCAAAGAAGAGGTAATGTACGTTACCGATTCTTTCAACTTTATTTCTTATTCTACTTATTCTTCATTAGTTGTTTCATTACGAAGTAATAACATCAGTATCACTCATATACTGATATGTTATTATAAATATGAAACAACCCTATTTCACCTTTTATCCATCCTACGTAAAACGAAATCACCACGCGTGCGTACGTACGAAATACCGTCTCCACGCCGTGGTGCAATCTGTTTTCCACCACCACCTTACTTGTATGGGAATAATGGTGTAAAGAATAACTATATATGATTATTTTAAATTTATATTGATTATAAAATAGTATACATACACTTCAATACAATTCCATGATCATGGAAATGATATCATCGCTCGTGCGTACGTACGGCCTACCATCTCCACAATGTGATGCGACTCGTTCTACATGATCTTCAATGCATAAGGATTTTATAAATGAATTGAATGAATAAATATGATATATATTACAATAATACCCTTCTAGATATGATGAATCTATAACCTAAAAATAATAATAAGAATTTATTCGACAAAACACTGATAAGAACAAAAAGAAATAAACACCCGAATAATAAGTAACATTTAATATTACTAATAAGAAGCTATGAATATGACCATATATGATATCATAACAATGAGTATGATTCTGGAATAAGTCAAAAACATTATTTAAATCATTATACTGGAGGTCCGGACATGTACGAAGCAAATCAGACCTAAGGTATGGGAAAATCTCACAATCTCATTTTTATCCGAGATTGTTTATACTTTGGTATTTACAAGGGTATATTTATCATCCACATCCATGTTTCCTAAATATGTAATATTATTTCTATCATCATAAAATTTTTAAAATCCAATTATACCCTCCAGTGGGTTTTTAGTAAAATATATGATAGGAATCTTTTGTCTTTTTTTTGTACGAGGTGTTTTTTGACTTTTCCGGCCAACGTACAAGGAGAATGTTTTTCTTTAACATATACGGAATGAATGGATTTTCATAAAATTATTTCCATGAAGCTTAATTTACAAGTTTTCAAGTTTATTTTTAATCAAATTCTTTTAGTTTAAAATTGTATGAAATGTTAGCAAAAGGAAAATGTTTTTGAAGTAGATTGGATATTTTCCTCAACAATGAAGTTCAATTATTTTATCAAAATTATTTTCCGTCTAAGATAATATAGGGTTATATTTCTATCCCTATTTTTTACATTGATTTGATTATGTTATGATGGAATTATTTTTATGATTACCTTTTATCTTATATAGATTATGTTATGATGGCATGATGTTTAAGAATCCCATTTTTATTACATGAGCTATGTTATGATGTGTGAATTATGATTTTCTGGCACACATAAGAATGGTTTCATTATGATATGGGTGGGACCTATATCTCCATCCAATTCATTGGGAAAAGATTTATATCTCAGGAGATAGACATGGTTGGAATGGAAGGTTAATCTGGTTTAGTGATACAGGACTGCAACGAGGAGTGAACTCGGTTCAGAAATGGACTTTGTCCGTTAGGATAGTCTTGGCAATGAGTCTTGACTACTAATAAATGATTATCTATGATTATGTGTGTATGCCACAGAGTTTCATGTTTTATGTTATGATTATTGAGATTACATTTCACTACTATGATTTATCCCATGTTATGAAATTATGATCTCTTTTATAGGTTATGATTTCCAAAATGTTATATTATTTTGAATATGATGTGATTGATATTTCTTTTGTTTACTATTACTGAGAATTTGAGCTCACCCTTTTGTATGTTTTATTTTCCCCATGTCAAGAAGAAATTTATTATGTAATATATGCCAAAAGGGACTCTAGATATGATAAAATAAAATTGAGACAGTGTAAATTATTTATGAACCAGTTGTTTATGATTCCCAGTTTCTAAAGACGCTCTACCTATACATTCCTTTCATGGTTTTGTTATATGTTGTAATAAGTGTGCATCAATTTTGAATTAATAACAATGTATGTAAATTATGGGTCATTATAGTTGGTATCGGAGGAATGGTATAGTCAACCTTTGGAAACTATTATGTGAAAGCATTAGTAATAACCCTAAGAATAAGTCTAAGAATAGAACACAATATTAGTGTTTTATAAATGGACATGAATAACCTATGATAAGACCTTAAGTGTGAATTTTTATTCTTGATTATGTAGTTTTCATATTATGATTAGTGTTTCTCATACTATTCTTATTGGTTTTAGTCAATGGATGGAACCCGAAGGAACCGTGTTAATGCTAAATGCGACGGAAAATGCAATGATTATCCCCCTGAGCAACCAAACGTTATGGGAGATGGAATGAAAAATCTTGTAGCCATGCTCACACAACTTTCTCAAGCCATGAATCATGCAGGACTTCTAAATGAGCAAACTGAGGAGAAACATTCTGCTGAATCCTTCATGAGGCAGCGTCCACCTTCATTCAGTGGGTCTACTGATCCATTATTGGCTTAACAATGGACCCGTACCATTGAAAAGATATTTTAAATTCTTCAATGTTCTGAACCTGATAAAGTCATCTTAGCATTATATCGTTTGAAAGGTGAAGCTGATCAATGGTGGAATCTTATTAAGAATATGAGGTAAAGGGATGAAATTGAGTCCATGGAATGGGTCGAGTTCATGAACTTATTTTTCAATAATTACTTCCCTCGTATACTTTGAACAATGATGGAGAAAGAGTTTCTTGAACTAAAGCAAAAGGATGATGAATCAGTTGGTACCTATGAAGCAAATTTTACAGGACTTGCAAGGTACGCTTTTGGGATTATTATCCAACCTGAGAGTAAGATCGATCGATTCATTATTGGTTTAAATCAAAGTCATCAACGGGTGTTAGCCATAAGGTAAATTAATAGTTATGAGGAAATCTTTCAATTTGCTATCAAGGTTGAGATGGAGATTGTAGTAACCCATCAGTCATATGCATTTGATAAGAAGAGAAAAATGGAATTCAAAAGAAAAATCTAAAGAGCACAATGAAAAGAAGATTAGTTTTCCCTTATGCTAAAAGTGTGGAAAGAAATATGGATGGAGTTTACTTAAAGGGACAAGTAAATGTTTCAAATGTGGAAAATAAGGTCATCATGCATTTGAATGCCGCAATGATGGGATGAAAATGTCTAGTGACACGAACAAAGAAAAGGTTACATAGAGTGAACCTCCTACACTTCAATGTTACAAGTACAACGAAATGGGGCATTATGCTAATCAATGCCCTAATCCAAGGGTTGTTGATGATGATCGATGTCACAAAACTCTTAAGTATAAAGAAAAAGGAATGTCACATGAAATTTCTATCAGTGATGTGGAGTATGATAACAAAGTGGTGAAAGGTACACTTACTATCCACTCTAAAGTAGAAAATGTTTTATTTGATTCTGGATCCACCCACTCTTTTATTTATGAATAATTTTCTAAGGGTATCGCCTTATTTCCTCAACAATTAGATGTTGAGTTAGCTATTACAACCCCTAATGGCACAACAGTCACATCAAAAGTTTATAATTCTTCTCCGATGGAGGTTTGTGGGAAAGTGCTTCCTGAAAATCTTCTAATCCTTCCTATAGTGGAATTTGATGTGATTCATGGCATGGATTGGCTTTCTTTATATGGAGCTCATATTAATTTCCAAAAAAGGGAACTCAAATTTCATATTCTGGATCAATATATGATCTTCTATCGATGCAAGGATGAACATAACCTTCCAGTGGAAATTTCTTCCGTCTTATGGGTCTTGATTCCACTAAATGATGGTTATTTATCTCAAATGGTTGGTGAGAAAATCACGATTAAGAATATTCCCATTGTACGGGAGTGTGATGATGTATTTCTGGAGGAATTTTCTAGGTCTTCCACCAAATCGTGAGGTTATGTTTTCAATAGAACTCTTACCAGGTGTTATGTGCATTTCAAAGACACCTTATAGAATGGCCCCAATTGAGTTACAGGAATTAAAGAAGCAACTCCATGAGAATATTGATACGGGATTCATACGCCCTAGTGTGTCACCATGGGGAGCACATGTTCTATTTGTTAAGAGGAATGATGGATCAATGAGACACTGCATTGATTATCGTTAACTTAACAAGATCACTATCAAGAACAAATATCCTCTCCCACGCATTGATGACTTATTTGACCAACTACGTGTAGCTCAATACTTTTCCAAGATTGATCTTTGTTCAGGGTATCATCAATTAAGGTTCAAAAGGGAAGATATACCAAAGACAACTTTCCGTTTAAGGTATGGACACTATGAATTTATAGTGATGCCATTTGGTCTTACTAATGCCCCTCCTATCTTCATGGATCTAATGAATAGAGTCTTTAGAGTATCTTGATCAGTTTTTGGTAGTCTTTATAGATGATATTCTTGTCTATTAAAATATAAATTAAGAACATAAAGATCACTTGAGAATTGTGATAAATACCCTAAGGAAAGAGAATATTTATTCCAAATTTACCAAGTATGAATTTTGGCTTCAGAAAGTTGCATTTTTGGGTCACATAATCTCAAAAGGGGGGATATCTGTGGATCCAGCAAAAACAGAGGTTATCGAATGATGGTCGAGACCAACAATAATAACTAAGATCCAAAGTTTTCTTGGTTTGTCTGGATATTATCGACGTTTTGTGAAATATTTTTCATGATTATCTAATCCACACACCAGGTTGACTCGAAAAGGAGTTAAGTTCATTTAGATGGAGGAGTGTGAAGAGAATTTCAAGGAGTTAAAAAGAAGGTTATCCAATGCACCTTTTCTCACACTGCCTTGTAGTGGAGAGAGGATTATGATATACATTGATGAATCCAAGAAGGGACTGGGGTGTTTTCTCATGAAAATTGATATGGTGATAGCTTATACCTCACGACAATTGAAAATACATTAGAAAAATTAACCAACTCATGATTTGGAGTTAGTGGAGGTAATATTTGCATTAATGATTTTGAGGCATTATCTTTATTGAGAAAGATGTGATATTTATATTGATCATAAAAATTTAAAGTATATTTTCACACAAAAGGAGCTGAATATGAACCAAAGAAGATGGTTGGAGCTGATTAAGGATTATGATTGCTCAATTAGTTACCACCATTGGAAAGCGAACAAGGTGGCATATGCATTAAGTCAACAAGGCCATGCTAGCTAATCCATGATGAGGATAAAAAAAGATCCAATATCTATGAATTTACAAAGGATGGATCTTGGAATTATTATTTAAGGGGAAAAATCATATCTTTCTCAAATGAATGTTCAACCATCTATACATGTGAAGATTAAAGAGGAACAAAAAGAAGATGTAGAGTTACAAACGAAGGTGAGAAATGTTCCTGAATTCAGCCTTGATTGTGATGGGATAATAAGGTTCAGGAGTCGGGTTTGGGTTCCTCCCATCCTAGAATTAAAGAAGGAGCTACTGGATGAATCTCATAGTTCTTTATTCTCTATTCATCCTGGAAGCATGAAAATGTATAGGGACATGAAAAAGTACTTCTGCTGGGATGGTATGGAAAGAGATGTTGCTGAATATGTCTCTCGATGCTTGGTTTGTCAGCAAGTTAATGTTGAGAGACATAAGTCTACGGGGATGTTACAACCATTACCCATACCTGAATGGAAATGGGAAAACATCACTATGGACTTTATCACTAGACATCCTAAAACATCCAAAGTAAATATTGCTTTCTGGGTCATATTTGATCGTCTTATGAAGTCAACACAGTTTATTGTTATTAGAGAAAATTTCTCTATAGATCAGCATTCCAGGATATGTGTAATGAAAGTGGTAAGAATACATGAAGTACCGCTTTCCATTATATCTGATATGGATCCAAGGTTTACCTCAACGTTTGGGAAAAGTCTTCAGCATACTCTGGATACAGATTTGAGTTTCATCACTGCTTATCATCCTCAGAAAAATGGCCAGTCTGAGAGGAAAATTCAAAATCTAGAAGTTATGTTGAGAGCTTGCTCTATGGATTTCAAAGGAGGTTGGGATCAACAACTACCTTTGGTGGAATTTTCTTATAATAATAGCTTTCACTCCAGTATTCAGATGGCTTCTTATGATGCTCTCTATGGAAAGAAATGTCGAACTCCAACTTGTTGGGATGAAGTTGGGGAATGAAAACTATTAGGACATGATCTTGTTGTCGAGATGGAAAAAAAGGTCCGATCTATTAAACAACACATAATAGCAGCTCAGTGTTGACAAAAAAGTTATGTCGATAACCGAAGAAAAGACCTAGAGTTTGAAGTGGGTGAAAAAGTGATCATACGAATATCTCCTTGGAAGAGAGTAATGTGATTTGAGAAGAAGGGAAAGCGGAGCCCTAGGTATATGGGTCCTTTCGAAATATTGGATTGTGTTGGGAAGGTAGAATACCAATTGGAACTTCCACCGAATCTCTCTTAAGATCACGATGTGTTCCATGAATCTCTCCTGAGAAAGTACATACTCGATCCTTCACATGTACATAGCTCAGAAGTTGTACCGCTGGAGCAAAATCTTCCTTATGAAGAACAGCCGATTGAGATTCTGGATCGTAGAGAAAAAGTCCTACAGAACAATACCACTCGCTTGGTGAATGTTTTATGGAGGAACCACCAATTAGAAGAAACTACATGGGAGCTTGAGGATATGATGAGGGAGAGGTATCCTCATTTGTTTGTTACAAAGTGAAGAATTTCTAGGGCGAAATTCATTTTAAGGGGGGTAGAATGTAACACCCGATATTTTTATGAGAAATGTTTTGTTTTTAGGTTATATACATCATCAAAGGAATCTTTCACTACACACAACACTATATGGTCTTTCTTTACAAGAAATAGTGACCTTCCTCGATAGCTTGCGTTGTACGTAATACCGAGTTTCACTAAACAACGATATGCTATTAAAATATTATTAAAACTAGCCTTTATGAATAGTAATACCCACTTTTTTAAATTTTATCAATTTTATCTTTCAAAATGGACTTCATTTTTGGATTTAGAATATCAAAATTAGCCTAGGGTGAAATTTTGGTATTTTTCTGAAAACATTCAATTTTTGATGACTAGTGAAAACACAGGGTTACTATTTAAAAACCGACTTTTTATTTAAATAAATATTTATTTTATTTAAATTTATTTTCGGTCAAAATTGATACATAATACTTATATAAGTTCAATTTAATTCATTGGAGTCATTTTATAATAATTTTAGATATATGAAAACTTTGTTGAACTTTTCACCGTCTTTAACCCACCTCCTTGGAGAATTTGAAAATTTACATAAAACTTAATTTTACCGCTTCTATGAGTGGAATTTTGAAAATCTGGGAGACATGGTTAATATCAGGGAGTGAAATTTGGTTTAATAAGATAAAAATAATTTTTTTGTGAATAGTAACTTTTTCCTTTTTTACCACGATTAAAAGTAAATAGGGTAATTGAGGGTAACAATGATATTATTATTACCCTAAAACATGTCCTAATTCTATTGGATAACTATAATCCGACCAAAAACAACCTTCGAAATAAAATATGACCATTTAGGTCTACTTGTATTAGATTAGGACACTTATTATTATTTTATTTAATAAAGTGTTAAAATAGTTAAAATCAAAGTTTAACAATTAAAAACATATTTATTGTACTGTTATACATAAGATAAATTCAACTATATGTATTCATTATAAAGATAAAAATATTTCATACCTAATGGTATTTTATTTATAATTTTTAGACATTAAATAGATTTATTTATTTTTGACACAATGATGATGTAGTAATTACCTTATGAATAAAATATTAACATAATAGATATTATAAATACCCAAATAAATGTAATTTGAGAATTTTTAGGAATTAAAAAAATTTTATAGGTTAATATGACATATTATTATTGATTTAATTAACTTTTCTCGAACTAATCACGCTGTTATGATAATCAAAAAAATCAATTACCAAATATTGTCAAAACTGACATAAAATTGTTTTTAAACAAATATTATTTTATTAATTTTTATTTTATTCCTAAAATTATGAGGTTCAGTCAGATGACTTATATAAAGTTATATATATTAATAATTAACAACTTGGGTTCGTTTTTCTTATTATAGTAAGTTTATTAACTATATAATGTAAGAAAATAAGAAGACATAGTAAATGTTAAATTATTTAACATAGAGTTAAATGTAAATGATAAGGTTAAAATAGTAACCTAAACTTGTCAAAAATCTATTGGTTGAGAGGATTTCAACCCATCCCCACCATATCTTCGAAATAAATCAATTTGGAGCTATTAAAAACTAAATATGTCATTATTATAAAATAATATTTTATGTTTTTCCTAAGGTGCCCCTCTCCTCCCTTATAAAAGAGAACCTCCTCACTCTCATCCTCACACCACATTGAGCATTCAAGCTCAGAAAAACCCTGCCCATTTCCCTTCTTAGCTTCCCTAGAAACATCCTAGTGGTCCTCGTCTTCTTCAAAGACCGTCTTTAGTGCCCTAAGAGGAGGTTAAGAAGAGGCACTTCAAAGAACAGGTAATGTCCATTACCGATTCTTTCAACTTTATTTCTTCTTCTACTTCTTCTTATTTAGTTTTTTCATTATGAAGTAATAACATAAGTATCACTTATATACTGATATGTTATTATATATATGAAACAAACCTATTTCACATTCTATCCATCCTACGTAAAAGGAAATCATTCCACGTGCGTACGTATGGAATACCGTCTCCACGCCGTGGTGTAATCTGTTTTCCACCACCACCTTACTTGGATGGGTATAATGGTGTAAAGAATAACTATATATGATTATTGTAAATTCGTATTAATTATGAAATAGCATACATACACTTCAATACAATTCCACGATCATGGGAACAATATCATCACTCGTGCGTACGTACGGCCTACCGTCTCCACGATGTGATGCGACTCGTTCTACATGATCTTCAATGCATAATGATTTTATAAATGAATTTAATGAATAAATATGATATATATTACACTAATACCATTATGTAAATGATGTATCTATAACCTAAAAAGAAAAAGAAAAATTTATTCGACAAAACACGCATAAGAACAAAATGCAATAAACACCCAAATAACAAATAACAATGAAATATTACTATTAAGAAGCTAAGAATATTACTATATATGATATCATAACAATGAGTAAGATTCTATAATAAGTCAATAACATTATTTAAATCTTTATACAGGAGGTTCGGACACGTATGAGGAAAATCAAACCTAAGGTAAGGGAAAATCTCACAATCTCATTTTTATCTGAGATTGTTTATACCTTGGTATTTACTGGGGTATATTTATCATCCACATCCATGTTTCATCAATATGTAATATTATATCTATACTACTAAAAATTTTTAAATCCAATTTTACCATTCGGTGAGTTTTTAGTACAAGATATGAAAGGAATCTTTTGTCATTTTTTTTACGAGGTACTTTTTTTACATTTCCGGCCAATGTACTATGAGAATTGTTTTCTTTAACTTATACGGCATGAATATATTTTTAGAAAATTATTTCCATGAAGCTTACATTAAAATTATTCATGTTTTTTAATCAACTTATTTTAGTTTAAATTTTTTGGCATGTTAAGAAAGGAAATATGTTTTTTAATTAGAAAGGATATTTTCCTCAAGATTGAAGTTCAAGTTTTTTATCAAAATTATTTTCCATCTAAGTAATATAGGGTTCTATTTATATCCCTATTTTTTACATTTATTTGATTATGTTAGGATGGAATTATTTTTATGATGTCCTTTTATCTTATATGGATTATGTTATGATGACATGATGTTTAAGAATCCCATATTTATTACAAGGGTTATGTTATGATGTATGATTTATGATTTTGGGGCACACATAAGAATGGTTTCATTACAAGATGGGTGGGACCTATATCTCCATCCAATGCATTGGGTAAAGATTTATATCTCATGATATAGACATGGATGGAATGGTAGGTTAATCCGGTTCAGTGATACAGGACTGAAACGAGGTGTGAACTCAGTTCTTAAATGGCCTTTGTCTACTAGGATAGTCTTGGAAATGAGTCTTGACTAATAAGAAATGATTATATATGATAATTTGTTTATGCCAAAATGTTTCATGTATTATGTTATGATAATTGTGATTACATTTCACTACTATGATTTATCCCATGTTATGAAATTATGATCTCTATTACAGGTTAAGATTTCCAAAATGTTATGTTATTATGAATATGATATGATTGATATTTCTTTTGTTTACCCTTACTGAGCATTTAAGCTCACCCTTTTGTATGTTTTCTTTTCCCCAGGTCAGGAATAAGGGTATAAAGTGTGATATTCCAAAATGGACTCTAGATATGATAAAATAAAAGGGAGACAATGTAAATGGTTTATGAACCAGTTGTTTATGTTTCCCAGTTTCTAAAGACATTATAACTATACGGTCATTTCATGGTTTTGTTATATATTGTAATAAGTGTGCTCAAATTTTGAAGTAATAACAATGTATGTAAAGTATGGGTCATTATAATATTCATGCATTCCAATTTAATGGATTCTAATAACATTTTCCATGTGTATAGTGAACTACCATGTCACAAAGCGATCTGCTTTCTTCACACTTTACATTAAACATATTAAGTGTGTTTTAATAGAAATATGTGTTATATGTGAAATAAATATTATAATTAAAAATTATTATATATATATATATCTGTGTCTGAATATATATAATTTACAGTTCATTCATTCATAACGCTTGTAAATTGGAAACAACATTCATGTATATGTATAGCTTGTTGCCTCCATGAATTGGGTAATTCATTTCTTATTTATATCTTTTATTGTTTATTATAAATAAATATATAATGAATATATTTTTTCCTAATATCATGACTATAATTATTCATATGATTAAATTATGATATAATTTGTAGCACCAAGAAGAACAAGATAGAAAATGTACGAAAAATTGGGGTTATTACCCATAACATAATATTAACATTGAAGTATTTATAAATGGGTAATATAAATTCATAATTAAATGATATGGGGTATCATATAATTTAATTTGGTAATGTGGTAGGTTTATAATTAAATCCTATTTATTATATAGTAGGTTTAAATTTGTACAGTGGATGTCAAGTATTAATGTAAGGGATTTATATCTCACTTTTATTTTATCTGATACAAATTCCATGTTCAAAATATATTTCATTTACATGGATTATATAAAACCCATGAATTTATTTTATAATTACCATATTTATTGTTACGGGGTTTCACAACAAAATTCGAAAATATCACATTCATGGGGTTTTTGGTTTCAATGTCTCCAATGTTCTAATGGAATGTGTTATTAATTTTCCCTCTTTGAGGCATACATTTTTTTATGCACCTAAATAATTTTATGAGGTGTATATATAGCCAATTTTACAAGTTATATATTGAATTAATTCATCCTCATGATAATTTATGATTCATATTTTTATTTCTTTGTGTTCCCTATGATTCAATGTCAATAAAGCAGTAAAGATTTCATATTATAATATCATCATTTATTTGGGTTGTTTATGACTATATTTCCAATGGTAAAATATTATGATCTTCCCCTAAATAATTCTCATGTAGTTATTTATTCTTCTTTAGTCAAGGTATCAAAATTTAATTTCACCATTTTACCACTCTTTGTCACTTAATATAATTATTAAAATGTTTTAAAAAACACAACCTTATTTCTCCCTTTAGTCAAAAATATGTTTCACCTAGAAAAAAAAGTATTCTATAATTTTTTCCAATTTTTTTAAATGATCATTTATTATTTTTTACATAAGAAATTATTTTTTATTTTTTTGGTTTTGAAAAATTCCTTACAATGTTTTTTAAATGTTCCTTAAAATGTTTTAATGTTATTTTCCAAGAAAATCGTTTTCAATTTGTTTTAGGTTTTAAAAAAAATCAATGTGGTATCGAAATATTTCTAAAGAAACGATTTAAATTATTTCTGAGGATCACTATATTTTTTTAATAATTTTTTTTAATTTAAGGGTTTTGAAAATTTATTCTTTTTTATAAAAGTTATTATAAAAAAAATTATTTTCCCTAATAAATGCTCAAATTCATCATTCAGAATAATTCTCTATATAAGATATCATATTTTATGTAGTTTATGTGTTACTAAAGACATGATCCAATAATACCATTATTATTATTTCTCTACATTTTCTTGTTTATGATGAATTTTTCTACTGAACTTGTTTCCCTATAGCATAAAAAATTCTTATGAAAACCACCTCTTTTCATTGGTTATTCTATGATGAAATTATTATAAAATATGTCTATTTACTGTAGGTTATGATATGATGAAATTATTATGATACCTGTTTCATTTCATGGGTTTTAATTTGATTAAGGTTGATGATCTTCTGGAACATGTATGTATGATTTCATTATGTGACATGTGGGGAATATATCTCCACCCAATGTATCAAGTAAAGATTTATATATGTCATGATATATATTGAGAGAGAATGGTATGTGAGCCATGTTTTTTAATATATGGCTAAAATGGGAAGTGAAATCGGTTAATCAATACATGGCTGTAATTGGGAGTTAACATAGTTCAATAATACAATGATATAATGGGATATGAACTTAGTTTAGAAATACAGGGATGAAACGCTGATTGAACAAGGATCATTAATGAAATTTTACTACTATGATGGTATTTGGTAGTAAGCCATGACAAATAAGGAAATGTATTTCCATACTTATGTGTATTCCAAAAGTTAAATGTATTATTATCTCATATCTATTGTTTATTGGTTGTCTTATGGATAATGTCTTATAAACTCCCAATCTTTAATTCATGAAACATGATTATTATATTTGATAAGAATGACATGTTTTCAAATGTAATTCTCGTATTCTCATGCACCATTGTTAAATTTATGATTACATATCCCATTATCTTCCATTACATATTATCTCAAATCACTCATTCATATATTCCAATTCCAAAGGTTATGAGTACAGTATTTAAGTATAATTATTAAAGGGGAGGATATTTTGGGAGATAATAATGATATTTCACCATGTTAGAAGATCATCTATCGATGATTCCAAATATACTAAACTATTATGGTCCCATGATTTGTACATTCTTAATGTATTGAATATTAATATAAATAGACACAATATCTATATATGAAAATGATGTGTCATTATACCTACTATCCAGGTATGCATGGTTTATAATGTGGGGGCATTGTTTTGGTAAAACATGTGAAAACCATGAAATCAAAAAAGGCCTCTAAAATTTTCCAAATTTCACATGAAAAAAATAATGGAAATCCTTACACAATCCTAATAAAAAGAAGGGTGTAGGATTTCCAAAAACATGTAACTGAATGTTACACATTCATGTGATGATATTAAAAATGTTTATAGTTATGTGTGAGGATTCAACTAAGATATACCACTTTTCGATCAACAAAAACATGACCATATATAAGAAATGATCCAATTTTAATGATACCTATCAAGTAATTACATGGATTCATTCTAGGGAAATCTATACAGACACTATATATATTACATGTATGGAACCTATAATTTTCTCAAGTAATAATTCTATGGTTTTTTCATTATTCTTACTAAATTTTTATATATTAAAATAATATTACCCCAATAATTGTTAGTAGAAAATATATTTTTATGTTATTTTTGACATTCCAATGATATGAAATAAAAAAATCATAAAGGAGTCCAAGTTATTTACTAAGTTTATTAATTATTTTAAGTGAGTAAATACTTTTTATACACTATATCACAACTAAAATAGATTACATCACTAAATCAATAAAATAACATTAAAATGTAATAGAAATTTGCATATCCCAAATGAAATACATTACCACTAATAATCATAGGATACATCTACAAACAATTATTATTTTTAGGGAAATTCAATAAATGAGTATCTTACTGTCATATATTAATGTAGATTTTATTCCTGTTTAATTTCCTTAATTTCAATAGAAATGACATTGAATATTATATTTCATGGTCAAATATTTCTCCAAAAAAACATTTGTTTTGACCTATATGTTCGTATTAGATAAATTATCTTCATATCAACCATAATTTATTCAATAAATCTATTAATTAAAAAAAAATTTATTTATAAACATATATAAAAAACCATTATCCTTATAGTTCTGAAAAATTAAATTAATAGTGGACATGAAGCAATAGAAATATAATTATTTCAATTTTATCATAAATTTACATAAAAATACATGCTTATATAATTAAAATCATTGATATTATTATTTACATATAAATAAAAGTCTTGATGTTATCTTTATAAATATATTTAATAATAAATAATTATAGCTTAAAAATTACTCACATTATTTTATCTTTATTTTTGTTTTTAATATTGAATCAAATTAATTTCAAACAACTCTACTATTAATAATTGATAAATAATTTTCAAAAAAATTGTAAATTTTAACTATTTTAAATTAATTATTTTACAATATCTATAATAATTATTTTATTTTATTTTTTTATAGCCACATATCTAATGGAAAATATCATAAATTATCCATTATCAAATTTCTGAATAAAAAAATGTTCAACATAAAAAATTCAACAACCACTCTCTATGACTGTTTAAAATATTTTAACATCAAATATTTATTATGTGGTTTTTTAATGTTTTCCAAGTGAGGGGATAGGATATTGAATCATCCAACAAGTAGTCTTGTTTTATATAATAACATATCATTTTATATTATGTGTAACCATAATATTCATGAAAAGAAATTATTTTTAATATTACGTAATTATATCACTTATTTCTATTACCTAGAGTCTTCCTTATAAAAAGGTATTGACTATTATGTATACACAATGAAATATTTCAGAAATATAGTGATTCAATTTGTATTATATGTGGCCTGATATATTCAATTCATGGGTTAAATTATATATTCATTAATTTTCTACATATAGGAAAGCATACTAGGATTTACATCCCTAGAGTGATTCAATTCATAATTAAAAAAATATTAGAAGAAACGATTTATTTGAAATTCCTATATGAGGATTCTCATGGGGTTTAGATACATATATAGTTTAATCCATAGTATAAAATTCAATGAGAATATTTTGAAGGTAAAATTTTTCATTAAATCCTTCAAAGAAGGTACACTATAGATTAACACACCATAAGAATATTGGGTAGGTTACATTTTGATTAAAATTAATCGCATAACAAAATTTTTGTTTTAAAGTATAAAATAATAATTAATATCATTTTTGGGAAAAAATAAATTCAGGAAGTAAATATATTTGATAAAACATATGAAAATAATAATATAAGTCACCTTGTAGTTCAATGTTTTCTAAGAAGGAACATTGTGATTCAAAGAATATTAAAAAAATGTGTAATGTCACATTAGAGATTAAATTAATATATAAATGATATTTACTGTTTATTAATACATAGGAAAATTATGAATAAAACTTTGGATTATTATTCCTTCAAGGAAAGAACTAAGGTACCCTTTTAGAAGTACATTATAAGGAGTAGAATCATTTTGGGAATCACATATCCCTAAAAAGGATTTCATTTCAAGAAACAAAAAATAAATATAATGGGAGTATAAAAATTGTATGAAATTAAATTTGTATTCAATATTGGATATTATTCTATTTTAACACAATCAATTGTAATTAAATTACACCAATCCTCAATGGGAGTCCACAAAGATTATTTCCATGTTGAAATTAATGAAACTATTTCCTGAAAAAAGATCTTTTAGAAATTGATTCATGGAGTTCTTTATTCATTATAGACCAAATAAATTGTTTTTAACCATAATTATAATATATGGAACACATCCTGGAAATGAATACAAATAATACCAATCTATTAAATAATTGAATAGGATATTACATAAATAAAAAATTTCAATTTTATATTTTAAAAGAAGGATTAATATTTTTTGAATAGCTTATAATGGAGATAATTCCACATATTCTATGGTCATTAATGATTTACCATTATTATATATGTTATTTTTATATTCTATGTACCTAAGGAATATTCTACTATTAAATAATTATTTGAAAAGTATTTATGTATTTTTGATTAAATATTGTGGTCATTAAATAAACACAGTGTTGATTTAGGAAATTCAAAAGAATATTAAAGCATTGTTAAACCTATATGATATATCTCATTTTCTCATAGGATAAATTAGAATTAATTATCAATAATTATGAGTAATGATCATTATATATGGTTATATACGTGTGTTTTTATAAGGGGAGACCTTTATTAAAATGGAATATGGTCACCAAAAATTATAATATGTCTCACATTTTTTTATAAAAATATCATTTATATAACAATTAACTTCTAATACAATGATTTTAGGTATTTTATTTAAGTGAAATTTCAGGAATGTGAGGAAAAGTTATAAAAAACATTAAAATTAAGGAGTTAAAATTGGTAGTTTTCATCACATAAGTCACTTAGTAAATCCATTCAATTTATTCATGTTCATATACATGTAAAAATAAACATGTAAGTAATAGAACTCAATCACAATATAATATATGTTAATTGTATGAATCTATTTTTTCAAACATATATTTTTCTATTTATTCAAATGAAAGAGTTTTTGTAAAGCTTATAAAATAAGATGTTTTTTCTCATGTATGAAAGAGCCTCTTATAATTTCACTACATTTTTATATTGTATTAAAGTAATGTTTCTCATTTATAAGTAATATTTAATGGAATATGATTTTAAATACTTCATGGTTTAACTAGAATACAAAAACAATTCATGATTTAGTGTCATGGATATTATTATGTTGTTCACTTTATCAATGTCATTCCTTTACATAAATGTTTTCTTAGAGAAAATATTCTCCATGTTTCTTATCAATAACTTTTTTTTGATATTTTCACTACTATTTCTGTACCATGGAATTGACTCCACTATAATTTCATCAATTTTTGGTAAAAAGGATTAATATCCCAACATTCCCAAATGGATTTTGGATTTCATAAATGTGTGAACATAGTGTTCATTTTTACAATTATATATAAGAAGGAATACATAGATGATGGTCACATAACTATCACGAATGTTAATGAGAAAAACTATATTTTTTGAATATAGAACATAAAGATTTAATATATTTATATAGTTTTGTTCATTGACTCATGTGAATATTTCCTGAAATAAATTCCAATCCATCATATAAATAATTTAGTGTTGTGTAAAAGGGGGTTCATAATCGTTTAATACTGATTAGGAATATATTAAATTATATATTTTTAAAAATCATGGACTATATATTCTATTTACATCAATTAAAGACTATAAAAACCTATAACTTTTTAATAAAAACATTATTTTTCTTACTCATTGATATGATTTTCATGATTCATCAACAAAATGCATGAGGTTTGTTATTAAAAACAACAATATTGACATTTAAAAAAAAAATTATTATCAATCCATTTCAACCATTTTTAGTGAAATACATTAAAGTTATCCTTTATTAGATAATAACCTATTGTATTAATTCATTAATCTATGTGGTGTATTTTTTCCCATACCACATCTTTCATTCTGACATGTTGATCAAATTAGTGGATGTTGCTGTATCCAATGAATCAATCACTAAAAATACTTCCAAAAAATGAAATATTCTAATGTCATATAACATAATCAACTCTCCAAAAACTATAATGATGAGTATTATAATAATATAAAAAAAATAAATAATAATTAATTTATTCTAAACACTATAATAGTTAATTAAAAGAATCAAAACTCATATAAGGTCCTCCCTAGGTCAATTTATTTTGGAAATTTTCATTGAATAAAAAGTATAAAAGAGAAATTCTAAATTCAAAAACCTTTTGAAGAAAATTAGTTTATTAGAACCCATCATGACCTCATGAAATTTAAACCACTTATATGTAGACACAAATTCTTATCTTTTTCCAAGGTGGATCCCAAATACTAATAACATTAACTTGATACATATAGAATAGGGCATTGAAGACTATGTTGTTTTTAAGATATGAGAGATCTATAACTAGGTATAAATTTATGATAAATATATCCCTCAATATAGGTCATGGGATAAACTAGAGTGGTCTAATATCCTAACCTACACATTGTTGCAAATTTTTAAAGAAAATATAAACAGGGATCCATATATATTCATAAAAATCCCATTAATGAAATATAATTATATTTTCTTATTGAGTCATTGGTTTTATTTAGTAGTTTAAGAAACATATGTGGTGTAGTATATCATACCCTTATCCTTGTGAGGACTCACAATATGACCTTAGAAGAGGGAATGCAATATGGATTTGATGTAAATACATAATAATGACTCATTGATAATGTTTAAATATTTTAATTTTATGTAGGTGGTTATAGCTAGTTTGAGATTAAAATATTGTTGTTAGGATATGTACATTCCTTTTTATAGACAACATGAATGAGGTGAGATTACCAACATTGTGGTCTCATTTATAATTAGACATTATAACATTATAATCCAAAAAAACAAAATATAGTTTATATATGTAATATATAAACCATATCAAATTCATTAGGGGTGGAAGAAGAAACACATTAGGGGACTTGTGTTACATAATATGAATTACATTCATTATTTTAGATTTATGATTATATTGATTAACAGTATTGACATTTGATCAGGGTCTATAAATGAATTTTCGTTCAATAATAACCTATAGAACTACAAAAATTTCACTTTCATCTATTGAAAACAAAGAATAATATGAAAAAAATAGTTTCATATATGGTTTTTTTTTCATGAATATATATTGATATGATGTATATACCATTTTTTAAATATTTTTATAGAAAAAAATATATATTCTATAAATTATGTTATCCTTAAACCATTATCTATATTTCTCCCTGAGTAGCATACTTTGATCTAGTGTAAATTTTATTTACTATTGTATCATATATTTTTTCATGTATAAATCATTATTGATTCATCCAATAAATTAAATTAATTGTTTCCCATATATACCAATATGTATAACCTATCTAAAAATGATGGTATGTTAATGGATTTCGTTACTCAGCTTAGAGTAACAAATATCATTCAATGAGAAGAAACTACGGATCATATAGTAGTGAGGGGGATATGACCCTTAATTAAAACATTATGAAATGTCGATAACCATATATGAAAAATGATCACTCGTGTATGTAAGGTTTCAAGACCTATATCCCTCCACCTAGATGTTCTAAATCAAAATATTCTTGATAATATATCTTTCTTAGCTTTATAGTGAATGGAATACTTGTAATAACATTTATTTCTTAAAAATCAATGGAGTATCCTTTACATTTTAATAGATTCTATAGGATAGTTAATTTCATATATCATATAAAAATAAATATAATCAATAATATTGGTGAAGAAATATAAGGAATATAATAATTTGGGAATCTAGTTTATTCCTTTGGAAAAAAAGAAAACATATCATTCGGTTTCAAAAAACATATTTATTGTGTAAGAACTATATTTAATTAGGTCATTATGGTTAGAAAAATATAATCTCAACGCATTTTTTGTTATAATGATTCTAAATGTTTCTTCACTGATAATTTGATGAATTTAATCTATAATTTAATTAACATAAATTTCCATAGTCCATAATTTCATTTCTGTCTTCTTTAAATATATTGATGACATTATAGTTACACATCAGGGTACTGAAAATATATAATTGAGAGATATTAGAATATATATGGTTGAATATCCAAAATTAATTTTTTTAATTATAAATTTCATGATATATACCACATTTTCAATAAGATATTTAATTTCATGAATACACTTTAAAAAACTATAGATAATTCTATGTTAATAATAATAATATTGAGACCACATCTCATTAATTTAAATTTATATATGGTTAAAATTTCGTAGAGTAAAAATTTATAAAATATAATATGGATAATCTAATTATATCAATTGATCATTATTTGTTTTAATTTTAAATTTTTAGTAAGAGTTTTTTAGTAAAAAATTAATTACCTCATCTATTTCCTAATAAAAGGATACTGATTATTCCACTGATGATGGGAGGGAGATTAACATATTGGTCCAATTTTTATAATTTATCTATAATGGAATGTAATATAAGTTTAAGAGAAATTTGAATCACTAAAAATGGAAAATAAATTTTTAATTTAATAAAATATAATATTGTTGTTAAAAACAAGGAAACATAAATCCATGTTACCATAATTTAAAGAATAAAATGAATTTTAAGTATGTTAATAGGAGAAATCATAGTTCAACTAGATGATTATTATATGAAAAACCCCATTTACTTATATAATGAGATGGAGAATAATAAAAAAGTTATTCTGTAATTGATGGTAAAATAAGAAGAGATATTATCTTCATCCGTATGAATTTATAGATCCTATAATAATGAAAATAATGGTTTATATATTTAAAAGTTGTATAATATGTATATAAAATTTATTAAATATTATAAATAAGATTATGATAAATAATAAAACCCTATTAATACCCATGATGCTTAAAACCCCAAGTTTCCGTTGTGCGTTTCTTTTTAAATAATACAATAGCTTGTGTTGTACTCAACTTCGAGTTCTAGCACACAACGACAAATCAAACTTTCCGTTTTAAAATATGTTATGAATATTAATACCCAATTTTTGAAATTTTATACATTTTATTTTTCAAAATAGACTTAATTTTTGGATTCTGAATATTAAATTTAGCTTAGGGTGAATTTTTGTTATTTTTCAGATAACATTAATTTTTTATAAATAGTGAAAAACACTATGTTAATTTTTTAAACCGATTATTATTTAAATAATTATTATTTTTATTTAAATTTATTATAAAGTAAAAATAGATACATAGTACCTATAATAGTTCTATTTAATTCATTTAAATCATTTTATAATAACATTTGATATAAAAAAATTTATTGAAGTTTTTAACGCCTTTTTCCGACCTTCTAGGAACATTTGAAAATCAATATAAAACGTAATTTTACAACTTCTGTGAACTGAATATCAAAAATAAAAGAGACATGGTGGACATCAGAATGTAAAATGTGGTTCTATAGGGTGAATATAATTTTTGGTCAATAATAACTTTTGAATTGTATTTACCATCGTTAAAAGTAAATAGGGTAATTAAAGGATAAAATGATATTATAATTACCATAACGCATTCTCTAGTTATATTGGATAAGTGTATTTCATCTTAAATGAACCTTAGGAATGAAATATGGTCCTTTTTAATCCAATTGGATTATATTAGGACATTTATTATTATTTTATTTAATGAAGCGTTAAAAGTTCTAAATTCATATTTTAGTAAATAAACCATTTTTAATATAAGGCCATACATAAGATAAATTCGACTATAAATATTCATTAGAAAGATAAAGATATTTAATACATCATGGTATTTTATTTAAAATATTTATATATTAAATAATAAATTTTATTTATGACACAATGATGATGCATTAATTTCTTAATTAATGAATGATTAAAGTAATTGATATTATAAATATTAAAAAAAATCAATTGAGCCTGTTGATGTATTTAAAAAAAGTTATACGTTAATATGAAAAGTTAGGGTGGATTAAATGAATTTTGTCTAAGTAATAAAATATTTAAGACATTTACAAAAACCAAGTACTAAATAGTGTCAAAATTGACCTAAATGAATATTTTTAACAAATACTATTTTATTAAATGATATAAATCTCCTATAAATTTATGGTTCAGCCAAAGGACATATATAATGATATATATCGATAATGGACACCATTAGGTTCTCTAGTAGTTTTATATTAAGTGTATTAACTATGTAATATAATAATACAAGAAGACGTGGTAAAAGGTAAACTATTTACTAAATGTTATATCTAAATGATAAAGTTTATATAGTGACCTAAACTGGTCTAAAACCTATTGTTTGAAAATATTTCGACCCATCCACACCATATCTTCAACATAAATCCATTTTAATCCATTACAATCAAAAATTATTTTGTAATCAAATAATATTCCCAGCTTTTCCTAAAGTGACCCTCACCTCTCTTATAAAATGGTACTTCCCCTTCTCTTAATTTCACACCAAAAAATCCATTTGGATCAGCCAATACCTGGTCCAATATCCTCCCGACTACCCTCAATTAAAACTAGAGGCATTACATTGATCAAAAAGAAAACCTAAAGGGATTGTTGTTCAAATTAAAAGGATGAACTCGAAGAAGAGATAACTAATTCATCGCCTCTTTCATGTTCTTTTCTTATTACACCTCCAAATTCATTGTTGTCTCCATAAGAAAATAATAACTCCAATAACTTATACATAATGTTATGTTATTATAAATATGTTACAACCATATACATTATTCTATCCATCTTAGGAATGACAAATTCACCATATGTGCATACGTACAGCTTAAAGTCTCTACGTCATGGTGTAGTTTGTTATTGAATGCATCATTATTTAGATGGTTATAACAATGAGTATAATTGATATAAATAATAAATATAAAATTTCATTTATTATTTATATATAATATACCATCCAGCTACATACTATTTCATCTTCAATAGAATGATATTTTCGCTCGTGTGTACGTACGACCTATCGTCTCCACGACGCGATGAAATTTCATTCCCCATCATAAACATTATAGAATAATTTTCATTTGATGATTAAAAATAATGTTTAAAGAACATAATATCATTATTAAAATAAATCAAATACATACTATCCATAAAAAACATGAGTTACATAACAAAACATTCAAAGGAAAATGAATCAGTTAACACCCAAAAAAATGATACTGCTGAAATATTATTAATAATGAAATATTAAAAGATCATATATGATATCATATTTAGGTATGTAGATTATTGTATAATTTAATAAAAATTAGTTAACCAATATATATTAGATTAACATTCCCTTTACTAAGGAAGAATACAAGGTATGGGTTAATTTTACAATCTCTTTGTTATCTAAGGTTGTTTATATGTGAGTATCTAATGGGATCTCTATCTCATCCACATCAATGTTTCTTAAAAATGTATTTCAAAACATTTTTAATATTTACTAAACTATGGGTTAAAGACATTTATACCATTTTTTGACTTTTTATGAAATGTTTTGAATGGAATATTTCTATCTTTTTTCAAATAAGGTGCTTTATGACCTTTTTGGAAAGTTAAGGAAAGAATGTTTTTTAACTTATATGGTTGGTGCGGCCATTTTCCACCGTTATAACACCCTTGAATATTACCTTTCATGATTATGAAAATATATTCTAAATAAATGTATTCATTACTATTTATTGATTTCAATGTAGAATGATGTATTTATCAAAAAAAGGTTTTTGGATTGATTTCATCTTTGCCAACATCTTTCATTGGATTTTATGTTGGTTTGAAGTTGATTTCTTATGATATAATCTTACATATTTTATTGAAGGTTTTGTGATATGTTTAACTATGGATGTTTTATTTTTATATCATTCATTGTTTATAGTTAAAGTATTGACATTTCATGTGATAGTTTTAATACGAATGTTTATATTATGTTTCAACCTTTTCATATAAGGAATGCATTGGACTTAGAAAGTGATGGGTGGAGCCTGCAATAGCTCCACGATGCATTGGTGGGTCTAATGAGACAATCTAGTATCTTGGATGAATCCCTTGACAAAATCTTATTTTTATTCATTGTACGAGGCCTTGACTATGTGGTTATGATGTATAGAATTATGCATTCCATTATAATGAAATTATCTATTAGTATTACGTGTGTTTATTCGACATTTAGAATATCCATGTAAATATGTAAATGGAATTATATGATTTATCTTGGCCATATTATGCAAGAAGGTTATGTTAAAATGCTTGTGTTTTAGTCTTATAAATTTTCTAATATATTTATGCTTGTTTATGAATGTTTCTTCTATATTCTGATACATACTGAGCATCTGAGTTCACCACATTCTTATGTTTAATTTTTCCTAGGATGTGAAGAAGTATATTAGGACAGACCTATAAGGATCGGATAAGGGAAATAAGTGTATTCTACGGAGACACAATTTTTTTTCAATTCCTAATGTAATTTAAATCCAATGTATGTATCTAGTAATTCCAAGGATACTAAACTAATCAGTCTTTTAGGACATGATCTCTTGTGATATTGCCAATGTTATGTAATAATGCACCGACTCTAGGTAACTCGTGTTGGGGCATTACAGATAGTATTAGAGGAAGTTTACTACAAACCATGGAAACTAGATTTTGATAGAATCTCAATAGAGAACATTACCATAAGATAGTCTTTGATGATTTGTATAGATGAACTCCCTAGAATTTGGGTAATGTAGATATTTTTTCAGTTTTCCAAGAAATACATCCTTGTCTGGATATGAGAAGGTAGAGGCGGCTCTGGTACATATGTATATAGGGGTAAATCTTGAAAAGTCTTCTTTGAGCTAGACTCAAATGGGAACCAGTGCACGACAACTTTCTATGTTTTACTCTTGGTTATGACACTCTCGGGGTATATGCATAAGACAATTCAAATTTTCATTACAAACCATTATGAAGGATTTATGAGAAACTTTGTTAGCAATAAAACCATTTTTGTTATTATGAGAATGGATATGTGAAAATGTTTAAATAATGTATATAATTTTTCTATTTTTTGGATTATACATTATGATATGATCTAGCCTAGTGTATTTCATCATTTTGAAATGGAGCCCAGTATAAGGAATGAGAACACCTACAATACGCATGATCCCAAGAGTAAGAATGATCATATCCTTCATGGACATAAGAAAAATTTAAAAGGGAATTTGTCTCCCATGTATTCTCATCATATGAATAAATAATATCATGTGTTAATAAGATAAGTTAATAATTCTTCAAGTCAAATGTCATTGAAGGGAAGACAGAGAAGAGGAGGAGGATAGATAGAACAACGGGTAAAGGGAAGAAGGGAAAGAAGGATTTTCCCATATGTTATAACATTGGAATGAATCACCCTGGGAGGTGCTTGAAATGAATGGGAGTTTGTTATATGTGTGGAGAAAATGGCACAAAGTTCATGATTTCTAGGGTAAGAAAAAGGTTTCAAATGAACAATGCTTCATCTACAAGGCGTTGGGACTTTAGGTGAATTAATGTCCCGATCATCAGAGTATACCATAAATGATGCTTATGGATAATAATAATGTTATGACACTACCACGAATGAAGAGAAATGATTAGTGACCTTATTTTTTATTAAATAATTTTTTCCTTTGAGTATTGTATTAATATATGAATTATAGAGTATATATAGATTGTTCATAAGTACTATTTCATTAATTATTTGAGATTGTATGGTTCCAAGTAAAGTGACATAGTTTCATGTCATACATTTTTGAAAATATATTGTTGGGGAAATATAACCCTTTTTTGTTTTTGAAACTGAGATAATGATTTCGGAATATGATATTATTGATTTGGATAAATTATATTGGATTTTCTTGACTACTTCGAAACTAATTAATGTTTTCTTTATTCTATCGTCATTGTATTTTACCATATTTTTGGGAATTAGAAGTATATCGTGTATTCTATAATAAATAAGGTAACACGAATTTAATCAATATGGTTTTATGATAATTTAGTGTGTTACCATGTCTTAAGAGAATACATGATGAAAGTATTCAAATGTTATTATGCGGAAAAATATATCTTCATTTTGTTTACATGCCTTGTAGATTTTGGACTGTGAGTTTTGACAGAAGTATTTTTGTTAAGTCTAATGGTTGAGCTGAATTAACTTGCACATTGGATTCTATTGTGTATGTTTAAAACATTTATTAAGATTTTTTTTTTTGATTATTATAAAAAGGGGATCCTGGAGGTCAGGAGAAAACATGTCATGTCTGGTAAGGCTGCGGGACATGAACCTCAACCGAAGGCTGATAATAGTGCATCACCTACCACTGGCCTACGTGATGTCCTAGTTTGTATAATGTGGGTTTTTTCAAATAGTCTGATAGATGAGTTATAAATTATTTTGGAACCATACATGATTTGGATAAATATAATATTTTTGAGTTCAATTATCTTTGGGAGTGAAATATGAGTTTTTGGTAGAAATTAGTTGATGTATGGAACTCTATTTTTCATGTATTCTTTTTTTTCTATTATTAAATGATGAAAGTAATTTTTAATCAGTAGAGAAGGGATCCTATATTCATGGATCTAGTAAAGATGGATATGGTAATAATCATGGATGGTGAAACATCAATCCTTTTCCAAATGGGTGCCAAACCATTTTTACTAGAAAGGATAAAAATTTATCTGACTGATGATGAGGCGTTTCAAAAGAAAATTAAAGCAGTGAATGGTGGGATATTGATCAAAATTGTATATGAAGATGGAATTTTGAAATTTCAGAAAAAGGATTTGTGTTTTTGATATACATGATCTAAAATTGGGATTCTTGGATGACGCTCATTGCTCCAATTTCTCTATACTCCCTTGTATCACTAATATGTATAGAGATTTGAAAGAACATTTATAGGGGGACAACATGAAGATATAGATTTCTGATTTTATGTCAAGTTGTTTAGTTTTTAAATAGGTTAAGGTAGGAAGGAACCATCTTGGAGGATTCATTCAACCTCATCCCATACCTGAGTAGAAATGGGATGATATTACAATGGAATTTGTCATTGGACTACAAAAGACTCTTAGAAGGAATGATGCAATATGGGTCATTGTTGATATTAATACAAAGTCAGCACATTTTTTGGTTATAAGAGAAGATTTACTGCTTTAACGTTTAGAATTAATATATATTAATTAAGTTATAAGACATCATGGTGCACCCCTCTTGATAGCTTTTTATTGTGATCCCAATTTTACAACATGATTCTGGAAAAGTCTTCAGAAATCCCTAGATACTGAACTTTGTTTGAAAAATTCATACCACCCTCAAGCTGATAGAAAATTAGAATGGACTATTCAGACCATAAAAAATATATTCATATATTTTTCACTTGACTTTCAATGTATTTTGGATCATAATTTACCTGTAGTTAAATTTTCCAAGAAAAATAGCTTCCATTCAAGTATTCAGATGGCACCATATGAAGCATTATATGGAAAGATATTTCGCACACCAACTTTCTGTAATGATGTTGGTGAAATAAAACTTTTAGGCCCAGAACATGTTGAGGAATCAATGGAAAAGGTAAAGATCTTCCAAACCCACATCGAAGCAGCTCAAAGTAGGCAAAGGAGCAATGTTGATAACTGATGGAAGGATTTGAAGTTTCAAGTAGGATATTATGATTACCTGAAGTTATCACCATAGAAGGGTGTTATATGATTTTGTAAGAAGGGAAAACTGAGTACCATATACATCAAACCGTTCAAAATTCTATAATTAATTGGATTTGTAGAAAATTATTTTTCTAGGCTGCCATGTCACTCTCAAGTTTATGATGTGTTCTACGTATCACTGTTGAGAAAATAAATGTATGACCCAAAGCACATACTCACCAAGGAAGAATCATAACTGGAAACCAATCTATCTTATTGCGAACATTCTATCAAAATTATTGATAGTGATGAACAAGTTTTGAGATACCAGACGACTCATCTATAAAAAGTTATTTGGAGAAACCATAAAATAGAAGTTGAAATGTGGGAACAAGAGAAACTTATAATGAAGAACCCCTGAATCATTTTATGCAGTAGTATTCTAGAAATTTCATGGATGAAATTATTTGAAGGAGGGAAGAATGTAACACCCCAAGAAGCCACTGTATGTTCTTTTTGAATAATACAATATCTTGCATTGTACATAACTCCGATTTCTAGAACACCATGAAAAATCAAACTGGCCATTTTAAAAGCAGTTATGAATCATAATACCAACTTCTTGAAATTTTATAAATTTTTTTCAAAATGGACTAAATATTTTGATTTGGAATATCCAAATTATTTTACAATGAATTTCTGGTATTTTTCTTAAAACATTCAATTTTTGATGAATAGTGAATACCAGTACATTATTGTTGAAAAAACAATTTTATTTAAATAATTATTATTTTTAATTAAATTTATTTTTTTGTTAAAATATATACATAATATGTATATTAGTCCAGTTTTATTCGTTGGAGTCATTTGATAATAATATTTGATATATAAAATTTTATTAACCTTTTTAACCTCTTTTACCCATCTTCTTGGCACATTTTCAAATTTGCATAAAACAAAATTTTACCACTTCTGTGAATTGAATTTCAAAAATATTGGAGACACAGTTTACATCAGTATGTAAAAAGAGGTTTAATAGGTTGTAAATATTTTTTGGTGAATAGTACCTTTTAAATTGTATTTACCACGGTTAAAAGTAAATAGGGTAATTAAAGGTAAAAATGTTATTATAAATACACTAACACATGTCATAATTCTATTGAATAAGTGTATTTATGCCTAAATCAAAATTATGAATAAAATATCATCATTTTTTATCAACTTGGATTAGATTAGAATATTTATTAATATTTTTTAAAAAAAATAGTTAAAAGTGTTAAATTTAAATTTTAGTAACTATTCCATATTTAGTATAGGGTTATACATAAGATAAATTTGACTATAAAAATTATTTAGAAAGATAAAATTATTTCCTACATAATGGTATTTTTTTTAATTTTGGACATTATATAATTAAATTTATTTATGAGACAATGACGATGCAGTAATTACCTTACTAATGAAAGATTAAAATAATTGATATTATAAATATTAAAATTAATGTAAATTGAATATTTTGATGTATTACACGACTTTTAAAGGATAATATTACATGTAACAGTTGATTCAATGAATTGTTTTCGATTAAATAATGTTTTTATGACTTTCACAAAAACCAAATACAAAATAGTGTCAAAATCGACATAAGTGAATTTTTAAAACTAATATTATTTTATTAAATGATATAATATTAATAAAAGTATATGGTTATTCCAAAGTAATTATATAATGATATATATCATTAATTAACAATTTTCGGATCTATTGTCATTTTATAATATTTTTATTAACCATGTAATATAAAAATACAAGAAGACACGGTAAAAGATAAATTATTTAACTATGAGTTAAATCTAAAAGATAAGATTAATATGGTGACCTAAACAGCTCTAAAACCTATAGTTTGAGAATATGTTGACCCATACCCACCTTATCCTCGAACTAAATCCATTTGGAGATTATAAAAAGAAAATAATTTTAGAATAAAATAATATTTCAATCTTTTCCTAAAGTGACCCTCACCTCTCTTATAATAGGGTATTTTTCATTCTCTTAATTTCACACCTCCAACGCCACTTGGCTCGGCCAAACCTTGTCCAAATATCCTTCCAAATACACTCAATTAAAACTAGAGGCATCGCTTTTATCAGAAAGCCATCCTAAGCAGCCCTTTGTTGAAATAAAAATGAAGAACCTGAAGAAGAGGTAATTATTTCATCACCTCTTTCATGTTCTTTTCTTCTTCCACATCTTATTTCTTGGTTGTTTACATAAATAAATAATAACTCCAGTACCTTTTACATACTTTGGGGTTACTATAAATATGGTTCAACCATATTCATTATTCTATGCATCTTATGAATGACAAAGTCACCATACGTTCGCACGTACAACTTACCGTCTCCACATCGTGGGGTAGTTTTTTATTCAACACATCATTATTTTGATGGGTATTATAATGAGTATAATTGATGTAAATAATAAATATAAAATTTTAATTATTATTTATATATAATATACCTTCCAACTATATATGATTTCACTATCAATAGAATGATATTGTCTCTCATGTGTACGTACGGCCTACCGTCTCCACGACGTGAAGAAATTTCATTCCCCTTCAGAACCATTATGGAATAATTTTCATATTATGATTAAAATATATACTAGGAAAGCTCAGACAGGGACAAAGTCCCTGACCATTTATTAAAGAAAAGGAAAAGTACAGTAAAAGCAGGTTTAGGAGAACCGGAAACCTTACAACCATACACCTGATCCCCCAAGCACAAACGACATCCGAAATTCAAAAATCAAAAACCACGAACTCTGAGCCTTCCTCGAGCCGCGCGAAACCTCGATAAGCATTTCACGTGAACCCGAGAATTACAATCCAAAATACAAAATTATAAAACACACAAAACGAGAAAAGTCATATCCGCTCCTCGGGCCATGCAACGCCGCACGTCACGCGGCTCCTCGGGACGCACAACCACGAGACGGAAACTCATCTTCACGCGCCTCCATCATCACTCGCCGGCGACACCATCTATCGGAAAGCTTGACGACAAGGTCACCAGAAACATCAACGCAGGACCACTCCCAGAATCAGCAGCATCCGCAACGATCTTCAGCTGGTCACATAACACCAAAACACCCCCAAAGAGGAGACGGAGCTTCATCCAAACCTTCCAAGGCAACTCCGCCACCAAAACCATTTCCATAGCAAAGAAACCAAAACTCATAGAAAACTCAGAACAGTGGCATAATCAAACCTCACCTCGCCAGTATGAGATAGGAGAAACCAAGCCGGGACAAGTCAAGAGAGAGACCCCAAATTCAAAAAGGAAAAATCGAAATCAAACCATACAAAGAAAGAACCCGACGCCACCATCCGCAACCACCAGAGACCGCTCAACCTCCAAGCACCCAGTCCTAAGGATGAAGGATCGAACTCAAGCCGCCGGATCGGGAGCTCAAACGTAGATTCAACACTGCGTCATGAAATAGACACCAGTGCACGCAGACGAGCCATCAATGCCGCAACAGCAGAGAACCACCACCTCGAACCGCCGAGACTGAGAGAATAGGAAGAGTGATCTGGGGAGGGGACGGCGACATCAAACGAGTTGTGGGTAACGAGGTATTGGTGATTGCCACGCCACGCTTATTCTGGGCCCCATTCACCACCTGCGCGCCGCTCGTCCCAAGCTAAATTCGAGAGTGGCGAGACTCGAACCTGCGCCAGTTCCGTTGCCAGGGAGTGGCCGCCTTACACGGTACCACTAAGCCAACCCCGGTCGGAGAAAACGAGTTGTGGGTAACGAGGTATTGGTGGTTGCCACACCACGCTTATTCTGGGCCCCATTCACCACCTGCGCGCCGCTCGTCCCCAGCTAAATTCGAGAGTGGCGAGACTCGAACCTGCGCCAGTTCCATTGCCAGGGAGTGGCCGCCTTACACGGTACCACTAAGCCAACCCCGGTCGGCTGATTAAAATATACTTTTTAAAGAACATAATTTAATTCTTAATATGAATAAAATATTTCATATCCATTTCGAATATTATTTACATAACAAAACATATAAATTAAAATGAATCAGTAAACACTCAAAACAATGATACTACTGAAATATTATTAACAAAGAAATATTAGAAGATCATATATGATATCATATGTATGTATGTAGAATCATGTATAATTTAATATCAATTATTTAACCATTATACAAGAGTTTAACGTACACTCGACTATAGAAGAATACAATGTAAGGGTTAATTTTACAATCTCATTATTATCCGAGGTTGTTTATACATGAGTATCAACTAGGAACTCTTAATCATTCACATACTTGTTTCTTAAAAACGTATTTCCAAACATTTTTATTATTTATTAGACTATGAAATAAATTCATTTTTCCCTAGTTATATTTTTTATAAAATTATTTGAATGGGGGTATTTCTGTCATTTTCCAAACAAGTTTCTTTGTGACCTTTTTGATAAATTAAAGAAAGAATTTTTTTAACTTATACAGTGATTGGGGCCATTTTATGTGGTTATAACACCTTCTATGCTTACCGTACAGGCTTATGACAATATTTTGAAAATATTTGTTCTCATTACTTTTGAATTATTACAATATAGAAATAAATATTTCACTCAAATAGTTTTTGGATTGATTTCATCTATATCAACATCCTTCAATGGATTTTAGGTTTTTTGGAGTTTATTTATTATGATACAATGTTTCATATTGTATTAAAGGTTTTGTGATATTATTGACCATGGATGTACTACTTTTATACAATTCTTGGTTTATGGTTAAATTTTTAACATTTTGTATGCTAGTTTTAATTCTAATGTTTAAATTATGTTTCAACCTTTTCATATGATGAATGCCTTGGACATAGTAAGTGAATGGTGGATCCCGCAATAGCTCCTCGATGCATCGGTAGGTCTCATGAGACAAACTAATTTCTTGGAAGAAGGCCTTGACAAAATATTATTTGTAGTCTTGGCATGAGGCCTTGATTATGTGGATATGATGTCCAACATTTTTCATTCCATCATTATGAAATTAGCTATTGGTATTACATGTGATTATCCGACTAGTAGAATATCCTTTTAAATAATTAAATTGAATTATTTGATTTATCTTTTCTATATTATGTTTATGTTTATGTTTAAAATACTTGTGTTTTAGTCTTATACATTGCCTTATATTTTTACACTTATTTATGAATGTTTCTGCTATATTTTTATCATTATTGAGTATCTGAGATCACCCATTTCTTTTGTTTTATTTTTTCCCAATATGTGAAAAAGTATATTATGACTGACCTACCGGGATAGGATAAGGGATATGAGTGTTTTCTATAGAGAAATAATTTTTTTTTTCAATTAATAATGTAATGTAAAACGTATGTATGTATCTAGTATTTCCAAGGATACTAAACTGATCGGTCATTCGAGACATGATTCCGTGTATCATACAAATATTATGTAATAATGTACCGACTCTGGTAACTGGGGTTGGGGTGTTAAATGATATTTGGATGGATCTGATAGTAAAACTATGATAAGTGAATAGAATGTGAATAAACATTAATTCCAAAATAAATGAAGTTGTTAATGATATTAAGGGTTTTAAGAATGATAGTGGAGAGTTGAATAGTTCTCTCGAAACATTTAGTGGTGTAAAAAAAATCATAGACATGTTATTATAATTTTAAAACCACATAAATAATAAATATATAATGAGAATAATAATTTTTTAAAAATATATTATAAATCTTTATAGGACGAAATATTTAAGTCATTGAGATTTTCACCAAAATTATTTACTATTTCATATATGATATATTTAGTACTTATTTTTATCATTTCCATTTATGATTTAGATATTCCATTTTTCCAAATCAATTTCATTGATAAATATTTTTTTTATCGTTGATATGTATAAAATTATCATATATTTCCTTTCCAAAAGGTTCGATTTCTATTACTATATGTAAAAATATAGTTTCAAGGGATATGTGATTTATTTCCATATGGCTTGTATAGATACCCTTTATTTAGAATCACTATTTAAATTAGACTATTAAATTTATTATTTTTATTTCAATTTAATACATTACTTGACATTTTTGAATTTTTTGAAAATAAATTGATAGATTTGAGTCACAATGTTTTTTTGTAATTAAATTCAAGTTCAATAGACATGTGCATACATTTTCATAATAATTTATTCTCTAAAGATTCTTTTATATGTTATATTTCATGATTTTATGGTTATATTATTTCATTAGGTAAGGGATTATAAATCAAAGGGGAGTTTTATTTCATTTCAATAATATATCCTTCAAAACATATTACAAAAAAAATTAATATATGGGTTATAATAAAAATATTATACGTTATTTCTATATTATTTTCATGATTATTCTATTATTATTTTACTATTTAATCCTTTTTAGTTAATTCCATGATCAGGGATATGTTTTGATAGATTTATTAATTTTGAAAACATGGGAGAATATTGAGTAGCTACTTACCACACTATAATAATTATATTAACAATTACATTAAACAAATATTTTATTCATTAGTTTTAATAAATATAGTTATAGACGTGATTGGGTGTTAAATTCAATACATATGTGTATATATAATAATGATTTAAATCATAGAAATATCCCATAGGGGGTATTTCTAGTAAATTTATACATTATAATGTAAGAGATCTTGCATTAAACTGTAATAAACAAGGTATATTATAATAAAACACAAAAATTTGAAGGGGGCTTTGGGATAATACATTGGGGCATTTTGGCCATCATATGGTGGGCATTTCAGTTATGAGATTATAACATGTTACATATGAACTTGGATAACCCACAGATCAGGGTGATATATCCCTATTATACTAATTATGTTTATGTTATTTCATTTATGTTAACATCCAATACCATAAATAAATTATATTATAATTCTTGTTTTAATGTGATAATTTTTATTTAGGATTAAATTTTTATGATTTTGTCTTATATTTTATTACATTGTTTAACTTTAATCTTTCATGTATAGATTTATTAATTTTGGTTCTATATGAATTATTAACATCACTTAGATTAACATATTATATCAATATATTAATATAACATTTATAATTTTTTTCTTTTACCAATGTAGTATGAGCTATAGTTATCATAATATCTCAACTTCTAATGTAGGTAGCATTATGATTTTCACATACATCTTTTTTTGTTTTTTATAATTTTCAAATAGCTACATCAGTTCTATATATTGAGAAACACAACTAACAATTAAATTATTCTCATTATTTAATAAATATAATACATAGAGAAATAGTTTCTTTAATAATGAATAGTGATTAATTTATTAATTTGATGACTCAAAATTGTTTTGTATTCATTAAAATATTTCTTCTAGTATTGAAATTTTTTTGGATTTTGTTTTCTTCAATTATTGTATGACATTTCAAGTCAAAAATATTATACTAAATTGAAATTTATATGGTTTAAAATTAATGGAAACTATCAAAATATTATTCAAAATATCCTTATTCCAAATCAATTATTTGTTTTTAAAACAATTCATTCATGAAATTAAAATCTATGTGTTATAGATATTTTTGTAATGAATAACAAATAACACTGAAGGATAATATAATCCCCATTGTAGTATTTTTTTCCCTTTTAAATGATTATATCAATAATAACTTATCATATTGTTATTATATAATGTTTATTAATGCAATATATAACCATTATGAAATGTCTTTATACATTTGGTTTTGGTTTTCATATTATTTTGGGTTCTTTTAATATTGTATATTACAGAAAGAATAATACGAATAGTAAAGCTTGTTGAAGAATTACATGGAGGATATTTCATGTACCATGATGATTTAATTCATAAAAAATTCTTCATAGTATTGAGATGTAATGAAAACGTTTCAAGTAGTGATCTTTTCATGAAATGAGAATAAAAAACAATATTGAAACAAATTTTACATGCCTTAAATTATTGCATACAAAGAGTGATACCAAAACAATAATAATTAGTTGATACAGTAATAATTATAATAATTATATACATAAGTGGTGCACATATTTTTTTATTTTCATTATTTCACCACATACTATAATATTTAAAATATTATTAAGATGATATGATTTTATGAGCATAAAATAAAAGATTATGACACCATTATTTCTCATTATTGAGAAATAACATAGAGATTTATTTGAATATAACACTCGGAAATAAAATTCAAATCGTATAAATACATGTTCTCATTATATAAAATTATATTATTAATGTATGTGAGAAAAATATTTAAACTGCAATATATAGAGCTAATTGATTTAATTAAATTAATGGAAGAATTTTGTAACACAATTAATATAATAACCATTGCGAAGGAATTATTTATTGGAGATTTAGGAATTTAATCGGGGTTATTTGTAAGTATTTATATATGAATATTTAATTCTTCATCCATTCGTTCAAAAAAAATAAAGTATTTATTTCTTGTTATGGTGGATCTTCCAAGTTTTAAGGGTCCACCAATTTTGAAGCTTCACCATAATCATCTTATAGCTATATCATCTATACTCTCTGGAATCACATTTTATTCTTCCATTTTTATTATTTCAATATTCTATAATTTTCATTATTATAGTTCTTTCACTAAATTCAGACACTAATTGTTCCTTTAAAAATAATCTTTATCTTGGAAATGACTTAGTTATAAAATTCAGTAAAATATTTCATGTTCCTAGTTTATAGTTAATATCATTTTGTGATATATTCTTAAAATTGGTAAATTTTTGGGGGAATTTTATGCTAAAAATTTTAAAAAATTGGTTGGGTGTCCCTATAGTGTTATAAAATAAGATATTGTAAAATTTTATTACTCCTTCCAAAAAACATATAATGAATATCTATACCTCTATCTATTTTTGGGTGTAATGACTAGAGTAGGGATTTACCTAGAACACTATAAATCCTCAACCATTCATATTTATTTACATTTTTCTATATTAATGTTATAAATAATAAAATACTTACCAAACACTCATTAAATTCATGAATGAAATTTAATATTCCATTATACATATAATTATTGATTAACAATTACTATTATTTGTACATATTATTCATTTTTTATGGTCAACAGTTCACCTTCCTCTTTTCTTTGTAGATATACTCTATATGAATAAGCAAATATTTCCAATAGTAATCCATATAAATAATCCTTACTCTAAATAATAACTAGATGAAGTGGGCTTAAAATAGAAGATATATATTTAGAGTAATTTCATTCTTTTATGATATTGTAATATTTTATACATAAGAAAATATAATTTTGTAATAATAATTGGCTTAATCAAGACATAAACATTTAACACATTGAATGAATGAAATACTGTGTTTATGATGAAAAAACATTATGATTCAATTATCATATTGTTGAACAGTTTTACTGAATTTTGGAAAAATCTTAATTCATTAAAAAACATAAATACAAAATTCACATATCTTTCAGGTAGTATTTCTAAATAAAAACCCTTCAATAATTAATATAACTTTAAATAATCATCTAAAACATATATATTCAATGTATTTGATTAATATTCTCAAAATAAAAACAAAACACTCTTAAAATTGTTGGTAATCTAATGTTTTATATATCAGAAATAAAATATATAAGGTCATCCTTACACAGTGGTATGATTGAAAATTTTCATTCATGGAGATATAAAAATACAAGAGTGATATAATTAATGAATGTTTCATTGAGATAATAACATTTCAATTCTGGTATCCTTTTTAGAAACTAAATGCATTAAATGAATAAATATTTATGAATTATTTATGGTTCATGTGTTTTTATAGTTAGTACCAAGATATCATTGAATGTATCAAATTTATCACATATATTGTGAAAATAAATCAATCTCTGAATCCATTCATTAGTTTTTATGAAATAAGTATAAAACATTATTACTCTTCCCTCACATCATCAAGTAATGTTTTAAATGAATATTCATTATATCTTACATAGATATATTAGTGGGAGTTTTAGGTGATATTAAATATAAATGATTTAATATATAATATCACATATTAGTGATTGATAAAAATTCCTCAATGATTATTGACTGTGTATCTTTTAATATCAATTTTTATTAAATCCTATGATACTGTAGTTAAATTTGACATTAAATCACATCATTTTGGAACATTTATGAATATATATATATATATATATAATTTTGTAAATAAATTTAAACTCTTTTGGATATTTTATCATATAAACTCCATTACTTTTTGAATATATTTCTTTAAAAAAATAGATAATTATTAATAAAAAATTTAACTGTGACCTTGTGGAAATTTTTACAATTAAATTTTTTTTTAAATCACAAATTCATAAATTTACTCAAAGATAATAATATAGAAATATGTCATTAACAATAAAGATGTAATGATGCAACTTTTTATCTCTATAAAAAATAAGTATTACAATAAAAGTGTTAAATATATGTATTTTGGGACATCATGAATAATAATAAAATAATAATTACTAGTGATAACAGATATATCCATGAGGCATGGAATATTTAAATATTTTATTTTTCAACCATTGTCTTCAAGATTATCCAAGTAAAAATTATTATGATTGAATACATCATTCTTAAAAAATTCCATATATGAGAATAAAATATGTAACTGAATTTGTTAAATAAATTTCATTTCTAAAATTTAATTAATCTTTCTTCTAAATGTCATGTGTTTCCGATAATAGAAAAAATGTCTTGGCTTCGATAGGCCTATTATATATGAATTACATAATTAGCCACCAAGTGTTTGATTATCCTCATGACTAATTTTTCAAAGATATTAACACATTATTGTCTATATATAGAACATTTTTCTAACATTATGAAATGGGTATTACTAAGAATATTTTACTCTATTTATACTCACACGGTTATATATAAACTTACATGATAATTTTTCAATTTAGTCAATCAAGAAAAAAAACTAACATGTATGTCTCAAGATTGAATTTTTATTCTCCATACAGTCCCCTACTCAAGTTAACATTAATATATGATAACCAAAAAATTTCCATAACAATCATCGATTATGGTAAACTCAAAGGTTGAACCCTGGGGAGTAAATTTTAATTTAAAACATATATTGAATATGATGAATATATGAATTAATTATTATGTAATAATTTTTATAAATATAATATCTGGATAAATTTATATATTTCAATTTCTTCACCTTTGTAATAACATCAAAATATATAAAATACAATATAAAAATATTTAATTTATACTATATTCTAATACGATGTCACCTTAGAAGACCCTACATTCTGATAATTTTAGTGGTCTTATCTAAATATTTTCCATCAACATGTTAAACTATTAAAAACATGTAACTATTTCAATAACATTATGATTATACCAGATTATATAATATACATAACCAACCACTAAAAACATACTGAGGTGGCATATTTTTTAATGAATTTTTCATTACTACAGAGAATAATATTATTATTCATTGTGTTCATAATTTAATATATTTTTTAAAAACATAATTATATAAAATAAAATGTTCAGTCAATAGTCCAAATATATATACTAATATAACAATTGGAAAGTAATTTTCTAAGTCTCATTATTTGAATAATGAAATAAAATACATCAAAGATTTCATAAATATAAATAACACAATCATTATCAATTTATATAAGGATCATTCCTTGAATAATGTATAACTAATTTTTTTCATGTATATATGATTATTACCTAAATTACGATGGGAAATTCTCATGCATCAAATAAGAATTTTTGAATCCATAATTTATTTTAAACATATTATTAAATTTCAATTTAACTAACATTGATTATAATCCTACTATAATCTTTCAAAATATATCTAATAAATACACTATTCTTGGAAAAAAATTATACCATTGAAAATAAGTTAATAATATTCATTTGAATATCTAACAGTTAATCCTACGAACATATCTTATATCAATCACTACAATAAGTATACCTTTAAAAATATTTTATTATGAAAATAAAATAAAACATACTATGAAAAATTTTAAATTTTAAATAAAAAAATATTAAATTACTTTCATTTTTATCATATAAAAATTTAAATACATTTATCAATGTCATTATTTTAGTATATTGAATGGCTATTCAGAGAGTTGGATAAATATTTATAGCTAATTTTTTTAAAAAATTTACTACATAGGATATTTACCTTTGCATCCAGTTAAGATATAATCCTCTTTATGGATTAATTACACTCAACCTTATGTAATAAATATAGAATATAAATAAGATCATTTCACGAACAAAATATTTCAAGGTTTATCCTTAGTGCGACAACCTATACCTTTCTAAAACAACTAACTATCATCATCTATATATTTTTGAATAAAATATTTCTATACAATAAAATTTATCAGGATAATTATCATATTGTATCATATGATTCCCAACATATCTATGGACTCTAACCAGTTTTAATATCATCCAACTGATATAATGAAATAAAGAACTTCATGCTGGGAAATACATATATTAAAAATCATGTTACTTAAACAAAAAATAAGAAATCACTCACTCTGAAACTACATAAAAATATTTGTAGAATATATCTCACCATTCATGGACATCTACCCTATTAATTACCTAGTGAATAATAGGACCTTGGCCTATTATTACTCTCTATATAAAAACATATTCAATGACATGTTTTTCATACTGTTAACAAATAATTATTAGGAAAGAAATTTTTTAAAAAATTCCCAATATGGATTGACAAACATAATCTTATCCATCAAAAAGTTTCAACTATATAATTTTGAGAAGGAATATTTTTTACATTCACACCACATTATCTTTAAATATCCTACATCACCTTTACACACTATCAAAAAACCCTTTTCTCAATACAAAGTCTCCTATATTTATTTATAGTGTTATTATCTCTCTTTGAAATGACATTTCAAGATAGTCATCTATATTTACAATATAGGTACATCAATATAAAAAATTGTAAATATTTATTTTATTTATTCTATGAATATAAAAGAATGATCATTTATCTATTTTTACCTCCTTTAACTTTTAATAAATTTCAGAAATAATTGATTCTTATATAATGCATAATCATTTATTCTCTTAAATAACAAAAATAAATTTATCATCCTTCTAAAAAACAAATTTATGGGTTATACATATTTTTTATGTGAATTTGAAAATAGAAATCAAAATGAAATTTCAAGTCCCATAAAATTCATGTTGAAATCTCTTCATTATTTCATTTGGATCGACAACATAATTATTTTCCCATATATACTCATGCATTTATGGAAATAATTAGTTGTTCTGAAGTAGTAGAAATATCAATCTAATGAATTTTTTGATATTTGAAACCCTACCATGAATCCAGAACAAAATAGAATATTATTAAAAACACAATTACATGTAAATATCATCACATTTTCATTCCACATTAAATATCTATAGTTCCTTTATAAGAGTTTCAACAAAAAATTAGTTCACCCTAATTCAAAATATCTCATGGTTGATTATGTTATCCATAAGGAGTGGAAAATATATTTTTCATAATTCTCTAATATTAATTTAGATGTTATTTTTTATTCAATATAGGGTGGCACTATAATCATAATGTATAATTCTTCTTTAGAATATTCATTATTAATTTCTATAGTTGTATTAGATTTTTTGGATAGATGATATAACCTCTTTTATTTATATACCCAACAAAGAATATAAGGTCCATGATGCTACTAAAAATAGGTAATTCAAATAATCCACCACACATTATAGGGTTCATTTTTCCCTATAATGTGTTATGGGAACCTAAAAAAGGAATTCCTTGAAAATTATCATGGTTCCAAATGATGTTTTACCTAGTTTCTTATGAATTCTTCTTCCAAGGGTATATATTACCACATATCCTTGATGTACTTATAATGAACAAACATATACCACATGAGAAGACAAAAATAACCATTGATGTCTACCCAATGTTCAACTTCTTCCTCATAGGTACAAAAACATCTGAATTGATGTGTTATAATGTTATAGTTGATTGAATATTGAACTATTTTGTGTTTTTTGACCCATATTCAAATTTTTAAATTTTTTATCAAAAAATTAAGGTTAAAGTTTGAGTTTGATATGGTCTCTCAAAACCTCATTTTCAAAATATTATTCATATTTCATTGGATAGGGTTTATTTGTTTCATATTCCATATATTTTCCAAAAATTTGGAACTCATGTTATACGAGTTGGATGGGTCACCAATTTGAAACAATTTCCCAATTATTCATTATAATCCATTAAATAAATTTTTAATCATTTATATTTCTAATAATAAATGATTTGTATTGAAATTTTACTTCATTTCCTTTATCACATTGTTGGATAATAATGAGTAACATACATCTTATCCATTACAAAAAAAAATTCTTCATTTAATTACATTATATTCAATTTGATCATTTCCAACACTATATATATTGGTACATGTGCTTTTCCTGATAGAAATTTGGAGTAAAAATCTGAATCTATACTTTTAGATGCTTATGAGGGGTAAAATAGTACTTTTTCCTTAATCAAATAATCTCGAATAAATTTTTTGAACACTCTATTGGTCCCAGGATGGGGTGTATACCTTAGTAAATGATTTTTCTAGAAATGTTATTTGTTCAAATTTTGGTGGAATAACTACTATTTTATAATTAATTAATTAAATGTTAATTTATCAGTGTAGGTTCATTTTGAGATATCATTTGAATAGATCATTGGACTCAGATTCTTTTTACATTTTCGAGCCTTGAGAAGTGATATTTTCATAGGTGGGTTATAAACTCATGTTTGTCATTTGGGTTGGATGGGGCCCCCTTTTTCTTTTTTTTTCTTTTTCATTTATTTTTCTTATTTTTAATTTTGTCCCTTTTTTACTCCTCATGGATTCTCATGTATTCCCACTTATAGGTTCTTTTCTCACACGGTAGAGTAAAAAAAGGGACAGGGAGAGATATATAAATAGATATATAGAGTGATATAGAGATAGAGAGGGAGATTAGTGAAGAGGTGTTCCATCATAGAGTTCGAGAGGCGCCAAATTGTTGTGCAGAAATTTTGGATTGTGGAAATGGGAGAAACATCTAGAGATTGCACTAAATGGTAGGTAGTTGTTTTTTCACCATAAATAACTATAGATTTTTTATATTTTAGGTTTTAAAATAATTATATCCTTTATTAGGACCCCATTAGGGCCAATTTAATGTCTTTGAATTGAAGATGGGTGTTTCATGGAAATTTGAGGGTTTTTCATTCGGAAGACCATATATACTTTATATGTTGTCTAGGGAACACACATATTCTATTATTCATTTTAGGTTGAGATTAATTTTTTAAGTACACGTCTTGTGTGGGAATTACAAATTATGCACTATTACTCATCTATATTGCTGAGTATCTGGAAAGGAAGCTTGTGCAAGGGGTACATGTTGTGTGGAGTCCATGGACAGAACCCATGCAGGTTGAATCCTATTTAGATGTATATAGATAGACATTATAAATGGTTGGACCAGGTGAGGAACATGGGTAGGTACTGTGTGTGGGATACACATCACGTACCTATTCTATAAGCTGTCTTTTTGGTCTTTTATATGACAGGTACAACCAGAAGTACATGATCATGTGGTAACATGAGAGTAAAAGTCATGTACTAGGGTAACATTCCAATTTACCCCTCCCTTAGTACTCATCATGGTGTTTTTCATATCCTTTCACCCAAGAGTAAAAATTAGACATAATATGAGTCCATTCTGAGTGGTTTTATGTCTAGATCTTGATGGGAAAACCCTTGTGGTGTTTTAGGGACTCTTAAGAGGCATTTATTACCTTTTCTAAATAGATATCTTCTTTCTCAGAAAGTTTAATCATGTTTTCTCGTAATATATAGAGACATAAAAATGGGATGATAGGTTTGGTGTTTAGAATGACTTAGTTTGAGACCCTAATCTGAGATGGGATTTTAGTGATCTCTCTTGGTTGATGCCTTCATAGGTCTCCCCTTAAGGATGTATCCCATGAAAGATGTGTCCTTATATCCTATAAGGCCATGAGAGAAGTTGTATCTAATTAAACCTTATAGGATTACTCTTCTTATCTTTTTACCTATATGATCTCATATAGGGATCATGTATCTTCTTCATGTTACCATGGATCCCTTGTATTATTCATTTCTATACATGATAACTAATGGAATATTGTGTATGACCTCATTACCAATGTACCAATTCAAGGAAATAGTTTTGGAATCCATTACCTCTTACCCTACACTTGAGGGTCCCTTATAGAATTCTTATCTCAATGTACCTTTCCCTTATAGAATACCATGTAGGATTCTTCATTTACCATTATAGATTTGGATCTCAAGAAGGAAGCCTCTACATATGCTTCGACCATTTGGATATTCTGTAGGATTAATTTTTTAATTTTTAGTTAAATATCCATAGAATGATGAATTGAATTATATGTATACATCAAGGATCCCAAGTAGGATTCCTCTCTATGGTGACTCAAGTGTCCCGATCCATTGTCTTTTTATGATTGACCTTGAGTTAGTGTGTCAAGTTTGGGTAGAGATGTTAGAGGGTGTCACCTTAGGACACATATAGAACTGGTAATCTTATGGAGCTATAAAGGCAGTGTTGGTTTTAGGAATTTAGCCACCCTCACTATTATTTTTATACATTAAATCTTTTCTAGAAAATGTAGTGATAATTTCATAGGATCTTCATAGTTTACGGTTGTTGGGCCTATGTTGAGGAACCTTTATTTCTCTTTGGGATTCTAAAAAATTATTTCCTATTATCTCGATTATATGAAATGTTTTTTTTAATTTTTATACCCATTGGTACAACAAGGGATTTTTCTATAGACTCAGTATGGTTAACTATTTTATTATTTGGGTTTCTAGCTGTGCATCCTGGTTTATGGATGTTTGGCCAATGACTATGATATACAGACTTGGAATCCCCATTAATGGTAACTGTTGATGGTTATGATCTCCCGATTAATGAGGATTATTCTACTCTCAATAGTTTGATATCTGATGTGGATGATTATTATATCTTACATTTTATTATATTTTTGGATGATTATGCTCTCCTGAGGTATATGGATGATTACGCTCACCCTGATAGTTTACGGGACCACTGTGTTAGACATGGAATTAAACATAATTTTTTATTCTCATAAATGATTATACTCTCCCCTGTCTATTTGTGGATCATATTACTAGACATGGGAATCCTCGCCACTGATGTGACTTGTAATCTATTGATGATTGCGCTCTCCTTGAGCGATTCCTTTGATCCCTAGTGGTCAGGTGGATGCACTAATGATACTCATCATGTGAGTGGATATGTAGTATGTACTTGGGTCCACAGGGAATTAATTTTACATATTGTCTTACGGTGAGTCCCTTAGAGATTATCTATGTCTCAATGTCACATCTTCCTATGCACATGGACCTAGCTCTCAGAAATTAGACTAGATTACTCATGGAATTATTATCATGGATTACAAGAATAGTGACCATCATTATAGGATTTCAAGACGTACTTCCAGAGAATCCTTTTTTCAATGATTATAGAAGAGTATAGTTGAAATTATGGTTTTGATGAGTATCCCCATGTGGTGATGTACCCTTGTCAGACACATTTTCAGCATTGGCTGAAGCATGTATATGTCGAGTGGGATTATATTCTCAGAACATGACTTAATGATACATGTCTTGAATGGTACAAATTCTATCTCAATGAACATGTAAAGTATCTCTAAGAGATCATGTTTGCAGACTGAAGAAGCGATTGTTGATTGGTTTTATTTTATTTTATTCACCATACTCATGAATATTAAAATTTATATATATATTTATAGGTTTGGGAATATACTAGTGTAATGACATAATTATGGACATCCATGGCCGCAAATTACAAGATGACCAGGATAACAAACACATGGTTGGATTATGGTTTTAAATTTATTAGATTTACATTTCTTTCTAGTTATTTAATGTCTAGGATGAGCATATTGATTTTGAATGCATTTATGAATTCATATGTATAGTTTCGTCATAGGGTAGGCCTTTTGAGATTTTTTCTCACCCTTTAACGTGAACCTTGGTGTACGTGTAGACCATTTGTCTTGTTTTATGGATGAGAATAATTTAATGGTTGATAGGGGTAAGGACAATAGTTTCATGATCATGTGGAGCTTATCGTGTTGGTTCTTCTATTTTGGTTGGGGTAGTTTGACTATATCTTGAGACTGGGTATATTGTCTAGATTATAATATGTAATAAAACACTATATTTTTTAGTTTATTTTTTACTCATTTATTTGTATGGTCATCCCAATGGGTGAATAGTTTTTTTTGTGACTTAGATGTTCATTATTTTATATAATTTTAATTTATTATTATAGAATTATTCTATTTTAGTTTTTTTATTTCATTGAAACTCTATTTGTTTAATTTGGTGTATGATACATAGTTATTTCTGTAGTTTTCTTACTCTGATATCTAGACATAGTCTCCCAAATCTCACACCCCAGACCCTCACTGCTAGTCGGAAGCCTTTGGAATATTGAAATCTGTTCTTTAGGCTTCATAACCAACCAGCACAGAGTTACATTGTGGTATCTAAGAAAGTATGTTACAAAGTTGTATCTAAGGATTTCCACTCCTTGGATTTACTATTTGTGATTTGATATAAAGGTGAACGAGGAATGTGTTGGAACCTATGATGGATGCTAGACTATTGTGCCGAGAACACTTAAACCGGATGGAAGTCCTAGTTTCCAAGGGTAAGGGATTATTGTTATAATCTATGATGTTACAATTTCATATTAGTTTCACCTTGAACGATGCAACTATTGTGTGAATGTTATGTTTTATTATGGATATCTCACTCTTGGAATTGGAAAAAGGCCAATTAAGGATTTTGAATCTTGTTTGGAAAAGGAAATTGGTTTCTCTTACAATATATTTAGAATATATGATTCACATGATGTAGACCAATAATTGTTTGATTTTTACTGACAATAGAGTCCATTTGTTCATAGTGTCAACAAAAACGTATATATTGGTTAACTATATAACATTTTGGTGTCATCCTACTCAATTGATCAAACATTAATATATATTTCATTTAAAATGGTAGGTTATGTGGATCTACATTGAGTCATTTTTCGGTGAGGTTAATGACTCAGTCCTCGTGCACATGAGGTGTGCGCCCCTATTACTTTGATTGGGCACATGATTCCAAAGTTATTGAACACATTGAATTATTTTCAGCCCCAAGATAAGTTATTTAAATGGTCATTAATAAAATATAATATTTTTAATACATTTATTAGAATGAAATTATACTTAACTTCCCCTCATTTTTTTGTTATATTGTCAGATTTTTTAGATTGATTCCAATATGTACATATTTTGTTATGTTGAACTTGACATATATGGGGTTATACTAGAAGTGCATTCCAAGTTAGTTTTAGCTCAGCCAATTTTCATATGTTGTATTTTTTCCACCTGGGAAGGGCCCATATGAGGATGATCAGTGAGTATCATGCCCTTATAGGATTTTTTAGTTTTGACAGACATATGACGTTGTGATATTTATTTTTTTGAGTGGTTTGATATTTTTGGCCAGGTGGTTATTCCCTAAGGCCTATTTTTGTGACATAAAAATTATTTCTAGGTGGGAGACCTAGAGGCCCTTAATTTTCACTCAATCCATTATAGGACTGCATTTTATTTTTTTCAAGGGAACCGGTGTAAGATAGTTTTTTCCAAGATGAATAATTCTTTTAGAGGTTGTGATTTTAGTTATATGATCATACTGAGATTGATTCATGGTAGGTGATCTGGTTATTGTATTATAGGAATCTTGATTCCTTAATATTATTTTAAGAACCTATGGTATTTTTTTTCAAAACTGGTTTAAATGGGTAGGGTATTTTGGGTTTTTTTCTCGGTCAACCAGGGATTTTTTGTTACTAATGTAACAAGATAATGGGTGGATACACTGGATTGGATGCTTTATGGGTTATGGGAAGTCAATGAATAAATTGTTGTATAGGTGAGGTGATCGATTTTTAAGATTTGTTCCAAGTGATATTAAGGATTATATAACAATCATTCTTTTATAATTATCATATTATCCTTGTATTGGGTGACTCACTAGTGTATTATTGTGGTAATAAAGGCACACACCCGTTGCATGTAGTTATATTTAAATCATAAAATTGTTGAGTGGTAGTGTAGAAACTATGAAAATATGTTTTTAGGATATTTCATGGGATTATATTCTTAAGAGTTATGGTTAAATGAAAAGTGTCCCTCCATGGTAGAGGTGACTTATAGAGTAAATAAGGTACATCAAGACAGTTGACGCATAGCTAGATGTAGAATAGTATTGTCAAAAGATGTGGTTTTAGGTATTGCTTGACGGAAATATTTACTTGTTTGATAAGAGAATGGATCATAGAGAGTTTTACACACATTTTGTGGGTTCTTATTATACTCATTGTTTATGACAATAAATCTAAATCAAGATATCATATTTAGCAAACTAATATAAAACCTGTATAGTAGTTAGCTTCATTCTTTTTCTTTTAAATATCCTTTCTAGATGAGGAAACCCTTTGAGAATGTTCTCATGTAGTGTTGTAAGGTAATTTTTATGGTGGGGAGTACACCATTGGATTTTTTAAGGGTAGGGAATCTCATTCTCAGTTTAAGTCTATAATTTTCAATCAATCATAGGGATTAGAGTTTGGTTTTGAGATGATGATATGGGTATTCATATGGTGAGGGGTACCAAATCGGTCACGGTAAAATGTATTCCATATAGAAGATAGTTGTTATTTAAATGATTTCAGTCCTTGGATAGTCTGAGCATCTGGTTTATGTATATCACATAGTTAAGAAGAATCCCAGATAATCTTATCATTAAGGATTCATGAGGATTAGGTCTTTTATAGTGGGGAGATTATAAGGACTACTACTTTTCCAGAATGAATTTTTGGTAAAAAAATTGAATTTCTTCCTTTATATTATTGTAAGGGGTGAAATAGTATTTGTTAACCCTAGTATATTCTCTCATATATTTTTTTCATAAATTTTTCCCTCAAAATATGGTATTTACTCTAGGACAAGTGTTTGGGGAAATTCAAGTCATTCAAATTTTGGTGGAATATTTTACTTTCATATTTAATAAATTATATATTATTTTATTTGTGTAGATTAATTAAGAGTTATATTTTAAATAATACTATAATTGATATTCCATCTCTTCCATTAAGTCATGAATGGTGGGTTTTTCCTATGTGGGAATAAACTCATCTCAGGCACCAGGGACAGTCCTGGCCCCCATTTTCTTTTGTTTTATAGTTCTTTTCTTATTCTTATTTTTCTTTTCTGTCCTTTCAGTCCCCTTTCAGTAATATCACAGACACCCCCTATGGTTCACTAAATCACATAGAAGACAAAAAAAATAGAGATCAGGATAGAGATATAGAGAGATAAAGAGTGGGGAATAGCGCCACATTGCTCAAGACATTTGAGATTGTTGTGCGGTGACAATTAACCATGGAAACGGGTGGTGCTTTGTTGAATTACCTCTATAGTTATGGGATTTTCATTTTTTCACCGTGTATCACGGTATATTTTTATTTTTCATCTTTTAAATCCATTTTGTTATTTCTTAGTATCCCTTGGGGTTGGCCTGCTATATTTGGGGTGAAACGAGAGGTTTTGAAGCAATTTGAGGGTTTTCCATTCGGGAAAAACTATCTATATGATGTGTGGTTCAGGGAACACATTCCATGTGCTCTTCCAGCTAATGGAATATTTCATTTTCAAATTAAATGTTGTGTATGGGAATTACATGTTATATACATATACTCAATCATTTAGCTGAGTACACATCTAGGCTTTACATGTATGGGGAACATGTTATGGGAATTGAAAGGACCAAGTATGTGTGTATCACACACCATTTAGATGTATATGGCCAGATGGTATACATGGACGTGCCATATGATGAAATATTTTTGGTACACTATGACGGTTACACAATATATACTAGTTTCAAACTCTCTGTACCGATGATTTTATAAACCATGCACACGTAGAAGTACAAACCCATGTGCGGCCTTGAGGTTACACACTATGTATCAGGGAAAAAGCCTTATACTTAACCCATAAAATCATTTCTATGGGTTTTCATGTATTTCCACCCCATATTCATAATTTTACATAACATTAGTCCAATCTGAGTAGTTTTTCATGTATATAATGATGGTAAAACCATTATGTTTTTTAAGGACCCCTATGTGGTATTTCTGAATTTTCATAAATGGAGATGTTCTTTCTCAGATAAGTGGTTTAATTTTCCTCCTAATAGATAGATACATATATTTGGAATGATAGGTTGGGGGAACAATCCAACCTTGTTAGATACATGGTCTAAGATGGGCAATGAGAAATCCTTAATGAATGATGCCTTCGTAGTTTTTTTCACATGAGGATGTCTCTATTTTGAGATGTTCCACCCCAGCCCCAGAGGCCATGTGAATATTTGTATTTGATGATCCCATGTAGGATTCATATTCATGAATTTCAACCTACAGAACCCCATGTATGATGATTTTGGAAACATGTTGTTACTAATTATCCCTTCTAGGATGCCATTGGTGAGAATCTAACTTAGGGAATCTCATATTAGATCACATTGCATGTGTGTTGATATAAGGATACAGTATAGGATGCCACATCCTATTACATAGATCTTGATTGTCCCACAAAGGTTACCCCTTTCAATATACATATCCCTTGTAGAATCTCTTACGGTATTCTTCCTTTACCTGATAGGAGAGGATCCTTAGTAGGATTCCTCTGTTGATGTATAGACCTTAAGGATCCCACATAGTATTACACTTTTACCATTTATCTATGGTATAAAATATGCTTAATTCACTTATATTTAACCCTATAGGGTCCCAAGTTGGATACCTCCCAGTTTTTATTCAAGGGACCCAGTGGGTGACCGTTGTTTTACCGACACTAAGTTAGTGCGTTGGGTTTGGGTAGAGATGGTATCCTGGGTCATGTTAGAACCCATGCCAAACATGCAAGCCCTAGCAGTTGTAGTAGTATTGATTGATTTATGTGTTCATCCATGCTCAATTTTTTTATACATTCAGTTATTTCATTCTAATCCGGTGAAGATTACTAGAGGTGCTTCCTAGTTGGTGTATATAGGGCCAGTGTGAGGTGACTTTCTCTCTCTTTAGGATACCTAGATGTGCATTACTAGGATCTCACTTCTAAGATAGATTACTATTTTATTCTTTTAATACCCATATAAAAAAACTTTTATTTCCATTTTTATCCAATATGTTTAACTATTTTATTTGTGGGTTTCCGGAGGGGCTTCTTAGTTACTAGATGTTGACCCTATGATTATGATATAAGGTCATGGTGTCCCTATTTGTTATACTCACGAATAATTATTCTCCCCCATGTGATTAGGATGATTCCACTATCCTTTGTTTTATGTGTTAGGAGGATTATTATGAAATCCTTGATCTAATTAAAATCATATATGGCTATGCCCTCATAAGGGATAGTGATGATTACTCTCTCCATGACCAATAAAGGGACTACGATGATGGAAATAGAATTCCACATCATTTATGTATGGTCATGGATGATTATGGTCTCCAATATGAAAGGGATGATTACACTCTCCCTATTTGATTACTGGATCAAAGGGGTGGACATGGTACTCTTCACCATAGAGTTGACTTGTACTCAATGGATAATTAGGCTCTTCACAAGGGATTCCTAGCATTACCCATATGGTAAGGTGGACGCACCAGGGATAATCTTATTATGAATAGATTTTGAGATTTAACATGCTTCTTGACAAAAATTTGTTTCATATATTTCTAAATCTAATCCTCTTATTGATTATCTATGTACCCAAGTTATGACTACATTTAGACCAAGACCTAAAGCTTATTCATTTGACTGGATTTTTCAATGCATGAGCGGCATGGCATCGTAGATCAATGAAAATACTGAAATTATGTCTATATATATCTCCCTAGAATCCAAAATTACATTGATTGGATGTCAGTATAGGTGAACCAATTGCTAGGATGAGTATCCTTCTATGGTGACATAGCATCCTCATAGACATTTTTTGAATTAGCTGAAGATGGAATATATCTCTTGGGATTAAAGGACTATAGATCAACTTAATTGTATATGGAATGAGTGCAAAGATATCTAGCTCAATGACCAATCACATAATATCCGAGTGATCAGCAATATGGACCCATGAATCATATTCTAATTTGTTTGATGTTATTTGATTCACCTTACTGGGGAATATTCATATTTATAAATATATGAAGAGGTATGAGACTATACATGTATCTTCATATAAATATGTACATAAATTTTAGAACATGTCTATTTTATCAAGATTAAAAACCCAGGGTTTGATTTTGTTTTTATGATTATTGGATTTAATTATGTTTTTAATTTTGTCTTATTAAGGCTGAGCATATTGCTTTTACATTCCCTTATGGAAGCTCATGTATATATTCATGATTAGGGTGGCCTACTATGATTATTTCTCACCCCAAAACATGCACCTTACTGTACATATAGACATCATGTCTTCTTTTTAATATTGAGCATAAATTTATGGTGGCTAAGGATAATTATCAGAGTTTCATGATCAAGAAAAGATACTCATGTGGGTTATTCTGATTGGTCTAGTGTTGTTTGACAATGTACTCGGACCTGGTATGTTTTCTATCTTCAAGTAAGTGTTAGATCTATATGGTTTTATTCTATTTTCTTTTATAATTCTGTATTTATATGCTCATCCCAATGGGTTAATGGTGTTGTATGTATGAAATAGACATTCAAACTTTCATAATAATTCCATTTACTATAACATGATGTTTCACTTTTAGTTTATTTATTACAAGTGCACTATTTTTATTTACCAATTTATACAACACTAAGTTATTTAAATTATTTTCTTATATTGAAATGATTTAATTATATCCATATTATCACAACGTAGTTCTCATTGATCGTAGGAAGCCCACAGATTATGTGGAAGAACATGTGAGGATTCTTTACCAACCAGATCATAACACTATTTTAGTGGCATTGGGGTTGGCATGTTACACTTGATCTTAAATAAAATAATTTTTTAAGTTAATAGATCATATTTCATGTTTTCCCCTATATAAAAAGATATTTATGTCTATATGCATGTCTAAATATCACCCACTAACATTTATCCATTTCGTTTATCATTTTCTATCATTCAAATCATTTTTCCCTATAATTGATATTTCTTAATGATTTTTCTTTTAAATACATTCATCATATTTTGATATAAGAAAATTATGTGTATTTTTTCACAAATTGATCATTTGGATTTCCTATATTTTCATGTCTACCAAAAATTCACCCTATAAATTCAAATATGTTTGGTTAGGTAGACTTGGATTGTCTTTTTGATATTCTTCTTATTTGGGGAATGATTTTTTCATCTTAGGTGTTATCCCACATAATTCACTCCATATATGTATAAATCTATTAAAAACATATATAGGATCTATATCCAAGTATTACACATCACTAGTAGTACCATGTAAATTTGAAGCAATTATTATAACCATAATTATTTCCAATAAACTAAAATCCACACTCTTGAATTTCCTAACCATTTTATTTACCATGATTCTTGTTCATAAATTTTTTTTATGTTCCTTATATTTTTCACTATTAGTTACGTGGAGATTAATTTTTTTATTCCTTATAGCCTAAAATTATATATATTTTTATTACCACTTACAGTTCATGAAAAAATATTACATAACTATTTGAAATTTTTTTAATTAGTGTTTTAACTTGAAATATTATATATAAAAACCAAACTGATGTAGTGGATTACTCAATGAATTCCAAATATTTTTTGATATATTTTCTCACTTTTTCTAACTGATTTTCTATATAAATATATTTTTTCAAGCATAAAAAATTATCCCTCGATAAATATAAGGTTATATTTAAGATTATTCCTAATATTATCAAGAATAGCATACTTTGGATAGAATTTTGTTAGTTCATCAATGAGTAAATTCCCACTTTTGAGTGTATATTTATTATTTTCAACATTCATCATATAAATTTTTCAAAGAATTGATCTCCCCCTTGATCATTATGTTTTTCTCAATACATGTTTCTAACTCTAATCGGATAAAATACTCCATGTTAGTCTCCACAAGACTTTTCCCACCAAAGGATACAGATATTTTTTAGACATTCATATATTTCGTTATGTTGGTAAACATTATTGGTGATTCCTCTTCATATTGTATTATAGTGTAATTGATATCCTCCTTATCTTTACTAATTATACCTCTTACTAGTCTTATAGAATACATTTTCTCTATGTACCCAAACATATAGCTTTCCCCCATGTATTTTCTTTTTATTTTTTAATTTATTATAAAATTCTTAATTTTTTAATTTTATGATTATATTAAAAAACTATTATACCTCTAAAATTAAATTAATTTGTTGAAATATTATTTAGAAATTTTCTTTTTCCATTCCTCAGTTTTTTAGATATAAGATAAATAGTTATCATTCAAGCCACATTTATCCTATAATAATATTAAAATATCATAGATTGTTATGGTTCTTGTTTCTTTTACTTCATATTCATCATTTATTTAAACTAGTAAATTATTTTTGCATTCTTCTTATATACTTTTCTTTTAATAATTTCACAATCCATTGGGATATTTTTTATCATTACAATTTAATGATAATCCCAATGTTCTAGAGAAAAAAATTTGGGACTAAATTGATAGGAATTCACATAACGATATTATACACAATGATATAAATATATCGGTTTCATCAATTCCCATTATGTTCCTCATAATCTCATTGACTCTAGTGATGTATTCATTAATTAATTCTTCTATATCCATATTTATATATTTAAACCCACTTCTCAAAATATATATCCTTAAATATTTGATATTGATTATTCATCGATAACATCTTATAACCATATCCCAAAAATTTTAATCATTTTTATGATATATCATGGATTTAATTAGTTTTTCAAAGAGGGCCATGGTAATGGAATTCCTATCCTTTCCCAAAAATTGAAGAAAATTAAACAAAATTATAGTATTTACCACATTTCATTTTTGAAAATCCTATTATATCTACATCCTGAAATTCTATACCTAAATAATCAAATTTGGTATCATTCAATTTTTATAACCACATAAATTCATTCTAAAAAATTATGGCTCTCTTCTTAAATTGATAAAATATATATTATATATGTTTAAAAACAATGATAGAATATAATAAATATAATTATTATCTTGAATAAATGTTTTATGTGATAATGGTATTGAATGGTTAAATTGAGAAGGAATTATTTAATGTCTCCAATAATATATATATTTCTTTTTTTGTTATGAATTAAAATCTGAAAAACGTTTTAATATGATTATGTCAAGTTATTAATTAAACTCATCAACCCAAAAAAAATATAAAATGAAGAAAAAGGTAAATTAAAATATTTATAGGTATTGGAATAGTTTTCAAAGGCTACCCCTTACAACTCAAATTTTTAATCCCGGTGATTAATAGTTTAAATAGGAATCTTGTTTTTAGTTATAAGTTGTTCGGATTGGTATCATCATTTTACCCAATAATTGTAAAAAAATATATCCCCCCACAGGTTTTAAAATCACCCAAAATAAAAAATTCCTATTTAATAATCCATGTGGTTCACATTAATAATATACAATCTATACGAAAACCCCTTAAGGATATTCATTTTCATCTTTTTAAGTGTAGGAACTTGTGAAAAAAATTCACAGTTATATTGAACCTCTGATTCAAGAAAATTATATTATTCTTTACTCAAATAGATGTTTGATAACCTGAGTAATAAATTTTATGATATTCTCATAACTATGGAATCATAATATCATTTCTATCCTCTACATTTTAATATATACCTTTTATTGATTTATTCTATTCAATGTTTACTATTAAAAATATTATCTCTCTTTAAAAAAAATATAAAGATATAAATAAAATTTTTCAAGATTCTCAATAAACCAAATATTATAATATTTCATGTACAGAGTCTCTTAATAGGAAAAGAATGATTATTGTTTTTATTTTATAATACCCCATATTTCATTCATCTCTCACATAATATTTTCACATGGATTATCAACCCTCGTCCATTCATGAAAATAAAAAAATTATTATATACAATTTCATAATGATAAAAAAATAAAACATTAGAAATTAAAAAACAATATAATGAGTTATAAAATAATTAAAAAAATATTTTTCTTGGATCCAATATCTATCTAATATTAAAATATTTTTAGAATTAACATGATCAGCCTTTTGTGGATTTTCAAAAAATTTCTGGAGGTCCAACATATATTCTTTATTATGAAGCATTCTCTAATATATCAAACTCATGTAAATTTAATTATTTTAAACCTAAACTTGTATTTAATCATTATATTAATGATATTTTTGAACTAATGAATATGTAATAATCACCCCATTTTCTTTCTAAATGAATAATCTATTGTTTTCACATAAAATTATTATTCTCCATAGATATCACTCATTAAAATTCCCCATGATTGATCTTTTTATTCATGATTATAATATCATAAAAATTTCATTCATTTTCATTGACAATATAATTGTGATGTTTTATTTAGAGTATCCTAACTCTGGAATTATCTTATTTAATTCCTCTTTAAAATATTCATTATAGAATCCTCAACATCTCTTAAAATTCTTCACCACGTGATACACCCAATAATATTTATTTTAACTAAAAAGTTGATAAGGATAATATATTTTCTAAAATACTATAATTAATCTCTCATTAGTCCCATCATAGTGGTCATTATACCCTACAATATTTTATGGTACACTATGATGGTGTACCCAATGATATCTAATCTAACCCTATGAAGTTATATCCAATAAATAACATAATCCTAATCATAAGGTATATGAACCATATGGGAACTTATGTACCATAAGATGATCCAACATCAACCATATGATAAACCATCAAAAACAGTATGGTGATCCAATATATTCATTATCATGATCAAAGGGTTTATTGGACCCTATAAAGATAATAAGATATAATTAATAAAGACACATATCTGTACCTTATAATGAAATTAAAAAAATTGAACCATGAAATAAATTAACATAAAACCTAATGGTGTCTATATAAATACGTAATGTTTATATCATACCATATGAATTTCATTAGGTTCAATACTTCAGAAAATTCTAGATTTCAAGACTCCTTTATAAATTCACTACATCCCTTCTAACTCAATATTATAAATCTTTTAACATAACAAAAACTTCAATAATGTTCCAACATATTTTCCAAAACATCAATTTGTAAGTTCACCAAAAATACAATAACTATCAACAATATCAAGGTTTACATCAAAGTTACATATTTTTATCTAGTAAAATGTGATATAATTAAATAAAATATTGAAAAAACAAATTAATTAAATGTTGATCATATAATCCTTCCTCAAGTGTAGGTACGATTTACATAATTCTACGATATTGACCCTAACTCAATGAATAATTTCCATTGAACATCCGTATATATATATCTATAAACAAAAAATTATTGTATAGATTATATTACATAAATAAAATATTAGAAAAACAAATAAATTTTATAAATATAATTCGATGAAGTTAACTATTAATAATTATTAAAAAACCTTATTTAATATATTATAGTAATTATATGTTAGATTCTATCATTCCTAAATAGAAAATAAAACGAATTCTTAGAAAGTATTTTATGCTTTAAATAATTTAACATATTTTTAAAAACTCTATATACTTTTTTCACTATATTAAATATGATTACACTTATTCTTCTAATTTTCATAAGAGATCTTGATCCAAAGCATCTCATTCCTTGCTCTAAAATAATTTTCATAAAAAGTATAAAGCCAAATCTATTTTGAAATTCATTTATTTTCTCTCTATATATGATTTTTAATTGAATAATATTTATTGATCTAGCATGTGTGTCTAACCCATTACATTCTATATCATTTACGTACAAAATTATATGGGGAACATGATTGAATTATGATACCCATTTTATGAACTCCTGTAAGAATTGTCCATTTTGAATCTTATACCTCTCATTAATTGGCTATTCATAACACATCATCCTTATGTAATATATTATTAACAATAATCATATTCCCATATAGAAAATATCATAAAAGTGGGGTGTATTTAGATATTTGTTTGGTTCTTTATAATGATAAATTCCATTTTAAATCTATCTCAAATAGTTATAACTACATCAATCTAATGGTTTTTTTATATAAATATGTAATAAATAAATGAAATTAATATAATAAATTTACTTGGACCGCCCATAATATGGATACTACTTCTGAGATATTAATAATGTCATAATGCATTATAAAAAAATATCAATATTAAAATAACTCTATAATATATATTTCAAGGTGAGTCTCCTAATGTTGAGGATTATTTTAAATAAAAAAATTTCATTCATTTCAACTTGAATAATTCACTTAGAAATGAATAAAAAATAAACAAATTACCAATTGGAATTAGGTAGAAAAATTTCTATAATGGAAAAAATTGTGCATTGCAATGGGATTTATATATAAATTATTCTTAAATCAACTAGTAGTGACCCAATGAATGAAAACATAATCAGCACATCATCCTTGAAACCATTTGATGAATTAATATCAGTTATAGTATTCCCCTTACACTGTGTGAAAATAATATTGACATCCTAATTCAGAATTCCACTAAATTATATGATTATATAGAAAACTCTAATGTGACCAATTATTTTCCCTAACAAGGGCATGATTACTATATTTGAATTTGACTTGACAAAATATAGGTAAATGGAATCAGAAGGTATAATAGATATTATAAAAAACATGGTATAAAATTCATTTAAAATTTATGATCCTTCCCTATAAAAGTTGGGTAACCCATAATTATAGAGTCATAATGATCCTGAATACTTCCAAATATCATACGATACCTGAATATAAGATAAATATGAATTGAGTATTAGTTCATTTTCGGGATTTCTAGAAAATCAATGCCCATGTGCCTCTCTATTATCTATATAATGTGATGTAGATCTAGTACATGGTTTAATTAGGCATCAGTGAATTATTTAACGCCATAATTATGGGAATGAATAAGGATTATAGTTTTACTTTTGGAAGGCCATTTTCAGCTTTGTCCCCTAGTGATAGATGTGGTTGCATATCCCCAAAATCAAAGAATATCTAATTATAGAGGGAAATACATGTGACTATTTATACATAATTGAGAATTTAATTATTGGGAAATATATAGAAGTGAAAGATATATATTTTTTATCAATTTAATATTAATCATCATCACCATTAACAATTAGAGTTTTCTTATTCATTTTCACTTAATTGGAAAAAATTAATCTAGAGGAGTTTTCTTATTGAAAATTTCTCCCTCATAGATAACTCTATCAATAGCCCCACTACACTTTTTATTTTCCCTTAAATATTTATCTATTATAATTATCTAAATAAACAATATCATCAATATCTTTTAAATTGTATCATCTTCATTCAATGATTGAAAATAGTCAAATTATATTTAAATATATCCTTAAATATTTAATGTAACATTATTATAACGTTTATTCACAACACATATATGATTTAAATATTAATATTAAAATTTTAATATATTTATGTTAACCCATGGTGTGGATTAAAAATATTCTGATCAAGGTAAATCTGATTAATTTTTTACTTCCAAAAAATTGTGGAATGAGATATTCATATACCTAACAACATTCAAATTTATATATCTTTACAAATATATATAAAAAATAAGAATGGGTTGGTATATCCCCTACATATAATGTTTTCCTAACACACTCATTAATTTATATTTATCCTAGTAAATGGATTCCTCTATTCCTTTCTTCACATTTTCTCACTTATCTGTATAATGGGATTGAAAAACACTCATCTCCTAAATGGAAAAAACTATAGTGTTACTAAGTTAATTCCAAATTATTGTTTGAGATATTAAAAATAAAAAATATAATGGATCAAGATAATGTTTCATGGGAATTTAACATATATAATTTATTAAAATCGTTATCTAATACATGATCAATTTCCAATTCCATAATGGTATATGCAGCAACATGGTCATAACCACCAGAGCGTGGATTTTCATCATCATCACAAAGATTACACTAATATCCAATATCCTATAAAAATATCGTTCAGTGAATATTTAATTATAATATGAGTTATTTATTAACTATTTTTTCAAATAATATGACCCAATACATCATAAAAACGTTAAGAACAACAATCTCCAATATTTTGAATTATATGGAAAATATCAATACAAAATATCACTAATTATATAAATCCTTATTCTATGATTCAACACAGAATAATTATATAATTAGATAAAATTTCATTTATAATTATATATAATTTCATACATTTACTCAAATATCACTTGAGATTAATTTTGTGGAATAATTAAGAGTAGACTAAATTATTTTAATATATTCTATGGAAATTTAATACCATGATACACATACAAATTAATGAAGATTTTTTAAGATATCATGACACAATTTATTATTATTTTAAATAAAAACATTATGTTTATTTAGTTGGAAAAATGTCATCTATTCATTGATTCAATAGTCTATAGTTTTTCCCTCTACTTTATGACTTTATTTTTCAACCCATTTCAATATACACTCCTTTTTTCTCCCGTTGCATAATAAAAAATTCTATCAAATTAGTAGTTATTTAAAAATTTCTCCACTTTTAAAGATATATCACGACCATATAGGTCCATTAACACTTTTTCATACACCAAAACACCTCCCATATATTTGAAAACAAACCCAAAGAGTACCCATGGATTATTAAACTAATAAAATGATTATAAAATAATGTGAACATATAAAAATTACTAGTAATACAAATACTATGTGTTGAAGTAGTTTGTTTCCATTTATTTTAACTAAAATTAAATGGTAAAAGTTTAATTTCCACCATGTTTTTCTCAAACACTTTTCTGAATATTTTTTATTAGAAATTCTGATTGATCATTAATATGTCATTACTCTAACATTAACATTATATGAGTCACATTTTCATTTATTTAATTATAATTCTTATCATTATATTTAATTATCTAATGTTGTACTATTTTTTAATAAAATTTATAGCTATATTACTGTAATGAATTATTGAGATGGTTCAGAATGCCACTTCTCTAGCATGCTCTACTCATTTATTCATTAAAATAAATGTTCCCCATGAATAAATTTTTACGATGTAAAATACCTAAAATGTATACAATGAATTATATTCATCCTTATTAATACCCCATGATGTATGATTCCAAAAAGAATAACTATACAATAATATTTAAATTTTTATTCACAATCTAAAGTACTCGAATTGATTTTCATTAACCCCCTTGATTCTTCAACATTTATTCCCGTTAGAAAGAGAAAAAATGCATTATAACTATCATAAAAAAAAATTGAATAATAAAATTTAACTGCCCCATTGAATCACATTGATACCTTTCTAGTTGAAATATAGGAAACTCAGTTTTTCTATCATGTCACTCTAAAATTGATTAATATCCCAATGATTTATTTATACTCCATTACATTGAATTATGTTTTAATAAACAAATTTTATAACATCATTGACGCACGCCTGTCGTAGGGCGTGGCAAAACAATTATTTCCTAAGTTAAAATGAAGTAATGTGGTTGACCTAGGATGTCTCCAGAAGAAGAGTGCACACAAAATGGGTTGTCACTTTAAAACGGGGGTAAAAATGTTGTGAACGGAAATTTGAAATTCAAATGATTGAAAAACAATGAAATTTAAAAGGGTGATTAGGTCGGGGTCGGTTTCCTAATTATAATGCTATCCTTGTTCAATTTAATTCAAACCTCTTCTTCTTAGTTGATTAAAGTGAGTTTCCACAATCGTTTCCTCTCACTTCCTTGGTAAATTATTATTGTGAGAGAAAACCTTACCAAGATCTTGGTTTGGTCAACTCTCCTTCCATGTGTAAAATAGTTGTATTGAATATCCTTAATTGAAATGGGAAATTCCCGATCGGGTTTTGTTTATCCCAAACAATCAAGAACATTCACTACACCTTTTACACGTACTGACGATCGTCGAGTACATCAACACTAATTCCTGGTTTATTCCATCGTATATAAACCAGAAATTAGTGGAGGGAGATATTAATTATTTTACCAAGGCAAAAATCAATAACGTAATTAATATTCAAGAATGATCGCACTTTATTATAAAATCCGCTATAAGAAATTGAAAACAACTTTGAAGAAGAAAGAAATTTATTCAATTACGTCCAAGAACTCAAGCATTACAATATAGAAAACCAACCCTTCCCCAATCACTCCAAAAGTTTACCCCACCATGGTAAGGGTAATCGAGTTGAATGGGGAAGAAGAAGGAATTAAAAAACTATGAAAAAGAAAATAAATAAAAGAGAAATCTGAAAAGTTCTCCTTCTTGATGTCCCGGAAGGAATGGGGTGGAGAATGGATGCTTTGAGAGGGTAGAGCTCTCCTCCTTTTATAGCCAGAATGCTTCCCCCTAATGTAGACGAGTTTTAGCCCCATTAAATGACATCTTCACGTGTTGATCCCTTCATTAATGTTGTTCATAATTCCCTTTTCCGTGTCTCCTCAAAATTCCAGCGGATTTGGACATGTATTCCGAGAGTTAGGGCCGTTTTACCTTGAGAATTTATTCTGTCCAGTCAGACTCTCCAAAACGAAATACTCCAGATTAGGGTGCTTTAATGACCCAATAAACGGCCAATTCACTCGGTTATTCCTTCATAAAAGATGCTCAAAAACCCCTTGCGCGTCCACCCACCAAATTGAAAAAAGCTTTGGGCCCACATTGGATGAGTTATGGATGCCACCTCAAAACTAGGCAGAACTGAAAACAGTTTTCTTGATCCAACTTGTGAGCTTTTTTTGAGCTTCCATATGACCGATTCAGATTTTGGTCCAAATATATTAAATGAATCCCTGGATATGTAGAATCTGTAAAAGAAATAATTTTGCAATTTGGATCAGTTTAGATAATGTTATGGCCAACCTACCGAAATAATGTAAAACTGTTAAAAATCCAAAATGGCCAATTTTTACTATTCAGCTCAAAATAACACCATTATCATAAAAATGAAACAATTCATCTTACAGGAACAATTTTGTGGGTTTAAAACAATGATATTCAATATTAATTTATTGAAAATATTTTCTATATCAATAATCCTTGTTGAATTAGTTATTGATAGGGGTATTGTATTTTTAGTATAGAAATTATTCAATACATAATTGATGTATTTATATTTAGATATTAATGTTTCAAAAAATTTGAATTCAAAATTCAATTAATGATGTTGACATCGCTTATCATAGAAATTTCAAAATCATATTTTAAAATTTTAGCAAACCAAATGTAATTTTATTCCCATAACTATCTAAAAATAATATTATCCATATATACTAGTATCATGTGTTTATCTTTCAAATTATTCATTATATATAATTTATTATAAAAATATATTATACAAATATCAGCGTCTATAATAAATAATAATTTGATTATAACCACACTTTTGATTCATTATTACATCCATATAGTTCATTTTGAGTGTTTCACATATGTTCTTTAACGTCATCGATCGTCAATTGTTTCCTCTAAAAAGAGACCTTTTATTATAACTTAAATCTATGGAAAAGGACACTGAATTCCATTTGAAGGAAATTTAATAGATTTTAAATATATAAATATAATAAATATTTATTCATTCTGGAATTTCCATCATAGATAATGTAAAATAAATATAATATCTATCAATTTGGGAATTAACATCCAAAAATAGATATGAATTAGTCCCTGTGAATTTTCCATATTAATTTACAATATTTTAAACAACCCATTTGGCTCTAACGTCAATTTAAAAATATATCCATGGAATAATATCATAAAAATATTTAACCACAATTTTTCATGTTCACTATTTATGGATTTTAACCAATTTTCTTTCATTAATGGGTTATCATGATTCGTTTAATCAAAAATAAACCAAAATATAATTCACCAAAAATTATTCTTCTTTATTATGACTCTATTTGTCACTAAATAGGATAATCGAAAAAATTACAAATTAATTTATTATAATTCTACTTTATAAGGACTAAATGATCACTCCTATCATAATTCAAATACAAGTACAATTATAAATATATATCATGAATTTATGAATGTTTTTGTTTGTATATTTAATCCAAATATTTATCATGTTCTCTGTTACTGCATGAATGAATTTAATGATATTACATTTTAATTATTATATTATTACCAACAAAAATTATCTATATATTTTTATTGAATTAACATTTTCTTTCATTTGAAATGATAGATAATAAATATCTCTACCCATCCTATATAGAAAAAAATATAGTCATTCAATGTTTTTTCAAATTATAATTCATATATATTAAAAAATATATGAGAAAAAATAATACATCTGATTATACAATATTCATAATTATATGTTTCATTACAATGTTATGTTGGAAATTATAATAGTGTTAGGGATTTATTTATTAATAATTTTGAGAGAGAATAATGAATATAATAATCCTCTTTTATAAAATATTAATTACTAAATTTATCAAATTAACTATAGAATATTATTATGGATTACTCAATTTTATATATTATCGAAGGATCAAATGGTTCTATTGTTATTATTTCACTATGTTATATTAAAACCCTATACCAATGTTGTATCTGAAGGTGAGGATATTTATACAATGAATATTTTTGTAAATCCATATATATCTCCATATAAAATCCCTATATTAATTTTATGACTAAAACATATTTGATTCTATTGTTGTAAATAAATAGTGTATTAAATCTTTTACCACCATTGGCGTTTAGATGACTTATTCCTCATAAATCCATATAAACTTTCTAAAAAAATTAACTTTTTTCATTGTAATCATATATGTATAATTCATGATTTTTCCCCACATTAGTAATTTTTTGGATATAATCAAGATGTTTCTTTGTTATTGGATAATATTTTGGGACCACATAACAATGTAAAATCGATCATGTTTCTTATTAATAAATCCATATTCTTTATCCTATAGTTAATTTTCTGCTTCATTTGGAAAAAAAGAAGAGTCTTTGAATTCCTAAATTCAATAACCAACAACCCCCTATTTTTTAAATTAAAAAAATAAATGTTTACAGAAAAATATTATTGAAAAAACAATAAATTTGTGGAAATTATGAGGGTTTACACATAAGGTATGAAATTATCTAACTATCCATTATAACCATGCTACGTTTTGAATTTTGTTGATTTAAATATTTATTGAAATACTATTTTTATGATTTGATTTAAATGATAATTAAAGACAAAAAATATTTTTTTATCGTTTTTTTTGTTTTTTATCGTCCTTGTAACATGTAGGTTATAATACTGGTAGAAAAACACAGTCCCCTCAACTGTTTTTCATTCATCCGTTACTGATATAGTCCCTCTGGCCCTTTTATTATTATAAATTATCTCACTGGTGAACTATAATTTGTTTAAGGTAATATTTATTATTTTTAGTATTTTCCTCTTTCTCAAATTTATCCTCACTTATGGCCCTACAAATGGAGATTATCATTTTCCTTGGGATTTATTATTATATTATAAATTTATAAAAAATCAATTATAATAAATATATATATTTTCTTATTTTATTGTCTTGGTATATTATATATATTAAATAATAAAATAAAATTCATTATGATAGGTTTCTTATTTATATATGTTTTATGTTTATTTTAGGTAAATTTAATCCCTTTATTTGGTTTGTTTGATTAGTTTATTTTTGCGGTCTCTTTGGTGTTTTATTAACTATTTTAGGCTAAACTTGTTAGGATATCATAAATTAAAATCAATTTTAGGTTTTTGGATTTTAATTTTATCTGTTTTTTATTTGAAAATGGAAATAAATTTATGTAAAATATGTTAAACCCACTATTCAATCCACTAATTCACTTTTAAAAACAATTTTTTATTTCCCGTTGAGTTTAAATTTATTATATATTATGATAGTTTATTATTGGGCATGAAATTCCATAGTTAAACTACATATTATTATTTGATATATTCTTTTTTAATGATGATGATTATATTATTTCATGTTTTGTTGAAAAAAACCTGTGTAATATTAACTATTTTTTGAATTTTTTACTAATTTACTATTTTATTTATCTATTTTATTGTAAATATTTTGTGTGATCATTTTTATATGAATTACCTATAGAGGTACTATAAAAAAATATATTTGGTGTGAAATTTTATAATGTATGATTGTTATAATGTTTTTGAATTATTATAATAAGGAATTATTAGATTAATTATATATTTATGAACTATAAAACTACTCATTTTTAATTATTATGGGTTTTAATATTTTTATTTCACCCTTGGGAGATGATAAGGTTGATATGTGGTTCTTTAACATATACTTGGGGATCATGACCCATAAGTCCTGCTCACTATTATAGTCCTGAGTGGCCTTTCAGTACTTTGGTTTATGTAAAACATTTTCTCCAGTCCGGTAAAGTGTTTTTTGTTTATATTTGATAAATGGAAATTCAGAAATAATTACAATTATATTAAATTGATAATGGTGAAATGTAATACAAATGTTATAATATTTATTTTAAATATTAAATAATTAATGTATTTGATATTTATACTTATTTATAAATAAGTAGAAAAATTTGATTAGTTGCATAGAAAATTATATTTCCATGGAAAAATGAAATAATATATTCTCTTACAGTTTTTAGTAAATTTAAATGTATTTTTTCTTATATATTTTTTTATTGTAATCATTTTGGAAATTTCATTTTGGTGTTATTATAAACTCACATGTGTTAACATAAATAAACTTATAGTCTATATTCTTATGTTCTGGTTTGATCCAAGAGGAATCCTATACAGATAGATATACAATGTCTCTTCATTTTCATTATTGTTTCTAGATTTGTACGCAACAGTTATTGGAACCCATCATGGGGCCATAATAATCCATTATTTTTTTATTTTTTTATCATTATTTTATATTATATTTTCAATATCACGGGGTAATATATCCTTATAAATACTAAAGAGGGTAGTTTTATATAAATTAATTTAGGTTGTACATTTCTCGGCATTTTGGTAATGCATATTCACTATTGAATTTCCATTTTCTTTAATGGCTATATTTTATATTTCAATAAGTTAAATTGTGTTCGGAGGTAAATCATTCAACAAAAAAATTATTCATTCATCAAATGTTAGGGATGATCAATGATTTTGTTATGTATGTAATAGGTCGTTGTTGGAACTTTGTTGGATCAAGGTAATCATGTTTGGTTCACTACACAAATATTCCCTATTACTATGTTTTTCTTATAATATATGGTTTTACCTTTTCTAATAGTATGGGATATATTTTTAGTGATTACTCTAAGATATAAAAAGGAATATAATTTAAATAAACTATAAAATTTTAACCTTTCCCCTCAATAAAGTTCATATATATGTGTGATATAAAATTTACATTATTTTTAATTACTCATTATCTATTATTATGAAGTAATAAAATCATTCATTCTAAAAAAATTTGTATTGTTTTAAGAAAGGAAACTTTTAATGTTTTAAGAGAACCTATAAAATTGAAAATAACCATAAATTTGTTTTAAATATGAATAAACAACGAAGATTCATTCTGAAAAATAGAAATTATTTATAGTCATAATCTATTTGAAGCATCCAATCGATACTGAAATTAATCCACTTTAAATCCTTCTAATTTTCTCTACAAATAGTGAACATAATCACTCCCAATTATCATTATAATCATCTATATTTTTATTCCCTACATTAAATTCATCATGTTAATTTTTTATTCACAATCTCTCCAATCCATTTGATATTTATTAGTATTGACATTTCCTTTTACTTTAGTTATCATATCATAATTCAGCGACGAGACATTTAATTCATAGGGATCTTTCAACATGTCCCCCTTAGTGGGAAAATGTAGGTCCATTATAGGTGAGGGTCACATCCCCCCAAATACTTTCTTTATGCACCACCACCAAACACTATATGGAGTAGTATATTTTGGAATATCATACATATGCAAGGACACATGCACTTTAATTATTGATTCTTTTAGTGATACTTCCACAATATTGGCTTTCTAAGGATTACCCATTTTTCCTATTATTTAATTATAGAAATATTATCATTAAAATATATATAAAAATAAAATTGGTCATCTTTCTTACCTATGGTAATGTTTTTATTCTTATCTAATGTAAATATCATAATTTATTTTAAATCTATTTTTTAGAATGATTTCTCTTCTCTTTGAGTGTATTAAATGTTATTAGTAATTTTAAATTATGTTAATTTTAATCAAAACCATAAATTAAATGCCAAAATCCATGAAATATATAGTGAATTTTATAGATAATAGAGTTGTACCTTTTTTATTATATTACTGTACTTATTCCACTTTTCACCTCTCATTGGTATATCATAAATTTACTAAATGAACTAAATTTATATTTAAACAAATAAAATGTATTTTATATTTTGTTTATCCTTCATTTATGACCCCACATTTTTTGGATATCCACAACTAATCATTATAATTAGGTAATATAGGTTTCTATACACTCATTATATATATAATATTTTAATTTTCAGATTATCATAACCTTTTTCTTCAATTAAGATGTGATCATTTATAACATAGTGATTCCTCTCTTATTCATGATGATTTCCCTTTTTCACCACTCTTACTATATTTAAATAAAATTTTAATTGTTAAATTTTTATGAATTTTTATTTTTGGTGGTGACATTTATTTGACCATATATCATCCTTTGAGACAAAATAGATTTTTTTCGGAGATAATTAGTATTCCTTAAATTTTCTTTTACCATGTTGTTAAAATAATTAATAATATAGGCATGTTCTTCAATATTTAGATTTTACTCAATAATATTTTCTTACTTTATTGGAATTCAATATTGAAGTGATTCGACATCCTAGTTTTTTCCATAACTATACATTTTTTCTCTTAAATATTAACCATTAATTATATTATAACATTATTAATTTTTATTATATAGTTTCATTTTCACATTATTCATATCGAATGGAACTTTAGGGATTCCCTAAATGTTTATGATACAATATTAAACATTCTATATCTATTTAATGGATTTTTTTAAATTTTTTTGATTGAATATTGATACTATATCATTATCCTTTAAAGCTAAAATCTATTTAACCATTAAATCAATATAAGATTAATCAATATTTTATATGGAGGTCCTCCTTTGAGAGATTTAAACTTTATAGTAATTCATAATTTTTAATTCATCTAAAATGATCTTCTTAGATATTCCTGTTAATTATCTTCAAGTGATAATTTATTATAATCATAGTAATGAGGTGACTAATATGTTATGTACAAACAAATTAAAGTTTTAATTTTCTATTTAATTCTTTATTTCTGTATTTGATATTATAGGTGTGTAATGACATCACATCATGAAAATATTATTTATAAAACAATTCAAATTAATACATTTCTAATTTATTTTAATACAATTTCCTTTCACTTCCTCTCCAATGGTTAACTATACTAATTAATTCTCATCAAATATTATATGATAATGTGAAAAAAATCATTAAAGGATATGATATAAAGAATATTTATTTAATTAAAATTATTTCTACATTGAATTGGGTAGATAATATTTGTTGTATCAATAGAAATATTCTATCGTCATTAATGAATTCACCATGATCTCTTGTATCTTATACTATATCACATTCACTATTATGTAATGTATCAAAAATATTTGAATGGGTTTTTAGGGCATCAAAATTTTATTATTAAACTATTATGTTGATTAAATTTAAATTTTAATATAATTTATAAATATTAAATACCATAACCTATAAGGCTATTAAATATTTTACATAAATCACCTTTGGGTGGAAAATTATTGGACAGTGCTCCCCTTATGGAATTATATCCTTTTAATTCCATATGAAAGTAAATACAGTCTTATTTCCTAGGGGATCTACATTCAATTTGAAAAATATCAATCATATTTGACTATGTGATATGTATATCTATTACAATAGATAAAAAATAGTTCTTCATGTTTTTATTCTATTATTTTAAATTATTCTTTTTGATTAACGATATATCATTAAATATCCTTAATGTCATCATAATCAGGATTGAGTGAAAATTGACTAACAATAGAACGTGATACTCTGATACTAATTGTTAGGATCATAATGGAAATATTTTAATATAGTTAAATTTTGTTCTAATATTTATTCCATTATCATACACTATTCCATGTTTGAACCCTTTCACAAAATTGGATATAGAATATTGATTTTTTTAATCTTCAATTTCTTATAATTGTAATAAATAATGAATATGTAGATATGAATTTATCTTGATTTACCACTGATGAGTAGAAAACTGAAGTGCATTGTGTTGCATTTGTTGTCAATGAGGCATGAAGTTGTCATGGAATGAATGGATGTCAAGGAATGTCAAGATGTGAATGACAAAGGTTGTGATGGTGATGGTGATGAATGGAGAATGGCCATGGTACTAAGATGCATGTCACTTAGGAGATTCACTAAGTGACATAGGATGTTGTGGTTGAAATATTCTCTATGAACATCAGACGATTGTTGAACTGGTCTTTAAGTTCAAAGAACTTGTATCCTGATGATACAATGTCACAACAAGCTTTAGAAGACCATGCATTGTATTGACAATGCATGAGGAAGTGAATGGGATCCATCCACATATCCTAAGTGGATGAAGTGAGCTGAAGAAGTCCATGCACTATCTCTTAGTGCATGTGAATCAGAAGAAGATCCAATTTGATCTCTGATTGGATCAATGAAGAACATTGAAGATCTATGTGATTCAGGAGTTCGGTTGATGAAAATGAACCTTTTGAATTCCATATCCTAAGTGAAGATCATATGAGGAGAAGTAATGGAATTATTAAGAAGATGATGAGAAGAAATGAAGAAGAAGAATGGCTTGGAAGACTTGGCATTTGGCTTATACTCATAGGAGAACTTTGTATTTGACAAAGTCTTATTCATGCCTTTGCCAAAAAATTGGCCAGCCATGGACACCTTGAGGGTTCAACCCCAAGGCATGGGCGCTAGGCACCACACACATGGGGGAACCCGTGGGGTGAGCCCAGGGCGGCAGGACGCACCCAAGACACCGTATAGGCGTCTGGGGCACGCCCGGAGGAGCGCGGTAGGGGCGCATGAGCGCACCCGCGAGTGTCAAGCAGTGCGTAGTGGGCGCCAGTGGCGCGCCCGAAGGAGCATAGTGGGCGCAGAGCGCGCCCGCAGCGAGAACATGGCGCGGGGCAGCACCGAGAGGGGAGGAGATTCAACTGGCCGTCTCTGGGAGCGGCTAGGTTGATAAGCCGCGGCAAAACCGCGCCCCGTTTCGATGTGGGACGCGGAAAAATCCCCGGGAGCAAATCTCAGCCGTCCGAGCGATCTCGCGCTTGTTCTACGCCACACGATTCATCTGCCTCACGCCGCGATCTAATCCGGCCATCCGATGTATTTCAAACATCTTATCCGACGGCTAAGAGACCGTCATCTTCCTCGAGCTCGAACGAAGCCACCCGCGAGCCTCCAACGAACCAGGCGCCATCCGAGGGATGATTTCGAGATTCCGGCCACCTCCGACAAAGATGAAGACACCATTGAGTTCGTCTGGACCAACTGAACCTAACTATGCAAGGTAATGAGGATTTCGAACAAGGCCGAGGCAAAACGAAGTTGCCAAGGCCATGTGGTGTTCGTGTTTTGCATGGGATGGCCTAAACAGAGGCCATGCACACGTTCCGCGACTCATGCATGAGAAGGAGCGAAAAATAAATGAGCACGCGTGAAATAGAGAGTAAATTCAAGATTTGGAATGTTTTTAAAGAACCGAAACTTTCGGGGATTTGGAATTATCACACGCAGATGATATGAGGCTTCTCTGCCTATAAAAGGAGAGCTCATGCTCTCATTTTGGCTTGCTGATCCTCTAAAGAGAGAAGTCCTGTGAGAAGCACTTTGTGCCTCGCGAAGTCGAAGCCCCGCACAGCACCCTGCGCGGCAGTGAATCCCGGAGCCATCCCTTGGCTCTGTTAGTTCCTTTTGCGCACTCCTTGCGCGAAAGAAGAAGGGGAGAAGACCCATGCGCGCCTTCCCTTTGCGCGGCAGGAAGTACCCGGGGCAGTAGCACTTGCGCGCCCCGTGGTTGAGGTGCCTTGCACCCGAGGCCTTGCGCGGCCCTTGTGCCCTTGCACCTGTGCGCCCCTGATTGCACCTTGTGTGCCTTCATATTGGAAGGAGCTCAAGTGAAGAGGATTCCACACCTCTTGTGTGTGTGAAGTGAAGAAGTGAAGGCTGAGACTTGCATGCCTTGTGTGCAAAGTGAAGACCCTACGGTATTGTGTGTGCAAGGAGAACCCGAGGCCATATCTTGTGTGTGTGCCAAGTGAAGACACCCTACGGGTGGTTTATGTGCAAAGCAACAAAAGGTCGTAGCCTTGTTAGTGCACACTTTGAAGAACAAACTAAAAGAACACTAAAGTGTGTGTGTGAAACAAGAAGAGGAGGAGGCCAACTCATGTGTGTGCAAAATGAACAAGTGAAGGCCGTAGCCTTGAGTGCGTGTGAAACAAGAAGGCCACTACAACTTTTGTGTGCAAATTAGAGAGGAGGCCGTAGCCCTTGTGTGTACAAAATTGAAGAACACACTTTGTGTGTGCATTTGAAGGTGAAGAAGGAAGGCTAAAGACTTACCTTAGTGGTGTGTGTGCAAAGGAATAAAAAGGCCGAACCTAGTGTGTGCACTAAGTGAAGTGTATACACTTGGAAGAAGTGGAAGAATCTCACACTAAAGTATAACACACATTTATGTGTGTAATCAAAAGGAATTAAGTGTGTGAAGGAAGTGAGAAGGTGTGTGCTATAGTGACTACACCCTTTGAGGGTTTATTGCACCAAGAGGAGAAAGAGGAGAGTGCATGCATGCATGCATGCACATGCACACATGAACAAAGACAAATCTGGTTGTGTGCATTTGAGAAGACCAAGACCAAGAGTTCTTGAAGAATTTGAGAAGGCCATGCAGTCAGTGCATGAGGATGCAGAGTTGCCATGCACTTAGTGCATGATGTTGATGTGAAGTCAGACTGAAGCCAGACTGAAGTTAGAGATATCAGTTGTCTGAGTTTTCAGTAATTGAGAAGACCCTGACCAACAGAAGTGATCAGAAGTTGTGAGCAAGACCAACAGACCTTATCAGAGGCTGTTGAAGATTCTTGAAGAGAGAAGCCAGGTCATCCTCAGAAGAAGGAGATAAAGCCTGAGCAAGACGAGAAGACCTGATCATCACAAGTGATCAGAGGTACAGAGCAAGGCCAGCAGCCTTTATCCCAGGCTGTTGAAGTTACTTGAAGAAGTTAAAGAGGAGAAGAGCTACTCGTGCGACTCGAGCAGCCAAGAGAAGACCTTGTGGGACTCAGGGAGAAGAAGTCTTCAGTGGGATTCTGGAGTAGGCCAGTGGGACTCTGGTAACACTGTGTGAAGCAGTATAAAGACCCTCCTGTGGGACTCAGGAGATATACGGTGGGAAGCTGTATCGACCATTGTAATACTAACAGATTATAATGGGAGAATCCATGCTGGGAGAGCATGGCAAGGATGTAGGCCTTTGGTGTCGAACCTTGTAAATCCTTGTGTCCTGTGCCTTTTCATTAATGCATTATCCGGGAAAGGTTGAGAGACATAAGAAGAGTGGATCGAGGCCTTAACAAGCCATAGAGGTTTAATTGATATGAATCAATTAGTAAAAAGTTTTAAGGGATCACTGATTCACCCCCTCCCCCTCTCAGTGATTCACACTGATCTGGGAACTTCAATTGGTATCAAAGGGAAGGTTACCTCTAAAAGATCCAAGGGAGTCTTTATGAAGTGCAGATTTGAGGAAATGAGTGACCAGCCTCAAATGGAGATATCTGCCAAGACTCAGAAAAATAGAAAGAAGAAACAGGCCAAGAAGATGAAGAAAGCCTGTCCTAGCTGCGATGAAGTTGGAACAATGAATGATCTTCAAAATGCACTCAAATATCTTCAGAAGACTGTCCCCAAGGAAGTGGCAATGTGTATTACTACTGGCATCCTTGATCTTCAAGAAGAAAAATTACAGCTAGAAGAAGAAGCCAATGCAATGGAAGATCAATTGGCAAAAAGGGTTGGCATAACCAACACTCTCAGAAAGCTGGTGAAGGCTAAAGATGAAACAGTTTCTCTTTGAAATGAAAGATATGAAGACACTGCTGAAGAATTGCGAAGAAGCCTTTCTGAGAAAGAATTCTTTATGATATTAGTCAAAGATGTTTTCCATGCACTGGAAAAGAGGCATAAAGTGTCAATGAATGTCAGAGATGCTCAACTCAAAGACATAGTCAAAATGGTGAAGGAGCTTGACAACTCATTGCATGAAATAAAGAAGGTGCATGATGACCAGATGGAACATCTGAAACAGAATTGGGAAGGTAGGCTAGGATTGGTTGAGGATGAGAAGAACTCCCTCAACATGAAATGCTTTGAACTGGAGGTGATATTGAAAAATCTGCAATCACCCAAAGCTGAAGCCTCCCAGTCAGCTGAAAGAAGAAATGTTGCTACTCAAGTGAGCTTTGAGACAGATGATTCTAAAAGAAAGACATCCTCTAATAAAAGGGCAACATCTTCTAGAAAGAAGGTACCATCCATACCATCTTGTACTGATGCTTCTAATTGTGTTTCCACAAAAAGTGAAGGATGGAAAAATAATTCCAAACAAGTATGGATGAAGAAAATGAAGAAGCAGAGCTCTCCTGAAACAACACAGCAAGTCAAGAAAAGTACCCAATAATCAGAAGGACTGAAGAGGTCTAGATTTGTGGGTCAGTGTTGGTGTTGTAATAAGTATGGGCACTGTGCAAAGGATTGTTGGTACAATCCACTGAATGTCAAAGCACAAAGGAAGCCCATGCCAAGGGGGAGCAAGCCAGAGGAAAAGAAGCAGCACCCACAGGTCCAGAGACATCTGTTTACTGCAAATAGATTTGGACTACTTGACAACATCTGGGATGATTGCAAAAGTGTTCAAAATGATACATGTCAATCTCCAACTGTATCCAGAGCTAAAAAGAAGAGTAGATCACTGAACCTGGCTAAAATGGAATCCTTGGGAAGCAAGAATAAACTTGAAGATGCTCCCAAGAAGGTTTTGAAAAAGGAAAATAAGTCCTTGGAATTAAAATCCAAGAAGGGTGATGCATCAAGAAGAGCCACCAAGAAGACATGCATCTACTGTGGAAAGAAAGGTCATACCATGGATCTTTGCAAACAAGCCATGGAAATCAATAGAAGCCAACTGAACTCAAACAGACAATCAATCCAAAAGAAGCAGAAGGGATTGATTGAAAACAAGTTGCCTAAGAAAGGTATCTTGACAGCATCAAAAGAACCATGTGGAACTTCCAGAACTGAGGCCACACTTCCAAATGACTTGTTAATCATATGGCCAAATCAGTTGCAACTTTCCAAAGATCTGCAGAGAGCTGAAGATAAAGTTCTGGAAATTGCTAAGGCAAAAGGGAAGACAAATATTTCACATGAAGATTTATTGAGATCCACACCAGCACTAACATCATTGAAGATCAAATGTGCAAGTGTGAAGAATGGTGAAAATGGGACATCTCGGTTGAGAGAATCTTCTCAACCTTGTTGTTCACATTGATGAACCAAGGAGGTTCCATCTTATTCCCTAATCACTTGTATTTACATGTGCTAACATTTCAGGGAATTGAAGATGATGATCATTCTCATCTGGAGAGTGGTTTGGACAGAATGGAGTGCACCCCTTGAGGGGGAGCCAATCTGAAGAAGATGGGATTATGAGATTAATACCATCTTGAGAAAAGTGAAGGTATTCCAATCATACTTTCATCCCTTGTTTCTTAATTGAGTTTATATTTTCAATTAAGAGGGAGTATGGATTGAAGACAAATGGATGAAAGGGGGAGCTTTATCTTTGCACCTGAACTTTCTAATGAGTTTTGTGAAGTTGTGCAGGATTTAGAAAATTCATTGTTATATCTGAAAAATTTCAAACCCCTAAGCATGATCTCACATGTGTAGAGAATTATGGACAGCTTTGAATTCCTTGGTCATATCACTCTTGTTTTCTGCACCGGGTTATCCCAAGTATACTTAGAGTTGATTTACTAAAGGTTGTTTGCTAAAGAGAACATGTGGCATCATCCCTCTCTTAGTGATTTTTAAAGAAGATGCTATTCGAAGGGAGGAAGAGATTGTTTTGAAAGAAAACCACACCACACCTTTGCATTTGATTGCCAATAAGGGGGAGAAAATATTGGCACACATATTGACCCATTCATATGTGATGAAGAAGTGTATTGACAACAAATACAAAGGGGGAGATTGAAGTGCATTGTGTTGCATTTGTTGTCAATGAGGCATGAAGTTGTCATGGGATGAATGGATGTCAAGGAATGTCAAGATGTGAATGACAAAGGTTGTGATGGTGATGGTGATGAATGGAGAATGGCCATGGTACTAAGATGCATGTCACTTAGGAGATTCACTAAGTGACATAGGATGTTGTGGTTGAAACATTCTCTATGAACATCAGACGATTATTGAACTGGTCTTTAAGTTCAAAGAACTTGTATCCTGATGATACAATGTCACAACAAGCTTTAGAAGACCATGCATTGTATTGACAATGCATGAGGAAGTGAATGGGATCCATCCACATCTCCTAAGTGGATGAAGTGAGCTGAAGAAGTCCATGCACTATCTCTTAGTGCATGTGAATCAGAAGAAGATCCAATTTGATCTCTGATTGGATCAATGAAGAACATTGAAGATCTATGTGATTCAGGAGTTCGGTTGATGAAGATGAACCTTTTGAATTCCATATCCTAAGTGAAGATCATATGAGGATAAGTAATGGAATTCTTAAGAAGAAGATGAGAAGAAATGAAGAAGAAGAATGGCTTGGAAGACTTGGCATTTGGCTTATACTCATAGAAGAACTTTGTATTTGACAAAGTCTTATTCATGACTTTGCCAAAAAATTGGCCAGCCATGGACACCTTGAGGGTTCAACCCCAAGGCATGGGCGCTAGGCACCACACACATGGGGGAACCCGTGGGGCGAGCCCATGGCGGCAGGACGCACCCAAGACACCGCATAGGCGTCTGGGGCACGCCCGGAGGAGTGCGGTAGGGGCGCATGAGCGCACCCGCGAGTGTCAAGAAGTGCATAGTGGGCGCCAGTGGCGCGCCCGAAGGAGCATAGGGGGCGCAGAGCGCGCCCGCAGGGAGAACTCGGCGTGGGGCGGCACCGAGAGGGGAGGAGATTCAACTGGCCGTCTCTGGGAGTGGCTAGGTTGATAAGACGCGGCAAAACTGCACCCCGTTTCGATGTGGGACGCGGAAAAATCCCCGGGGGCAAATCTCATCCGTCCGAGCGATCTCGCGCTTGATCTGCGCCGCACGATTCATCTGTCGCGCGCCGTGATCTAATCTGGTCGTCCGATGTATTTCAAACATCTGATCCGACGGCTAAGAGACCGTCCTCTTCCTCGAGCTCGAACGAAGCAACCCGCGAGCCTCCAACGAACCAGGCGCCATCCGAGGGATGATTTCGAGATTCCGGCAACCTCCGACGAAGATGAAGACACCATTGAGTTCGTCTGGCCCAACTGAACCTAACCATGAAAGGTAATGAGGATTTCGAACAAGGCCGAGGCAAAACGAAGTTGCCGAGGCCATGTGGTGTTCGTGTTTTGCATGGGATGGCCTAAACAGAGGCCATGCACACGTTCCGCGACTCATGCATGAGAAGGAGCGAAAAATAAATGAGCCCGCGTGAAACAGAGAGTAAATTCAAGATTTGGAAAGTTTTTAAAGAACTGAAACTTTCGGGGATTTGGAATTATCACACGCAGATGACATGAGGCTTCTCTGCCTATAAAAGGAGAGCTCATGCTCTCGTTTTGGCTTGCTGATCCTCTGAAGAGAGAAGTCCCGTGAGAAGCACTCTGTGCCTCGCGTAGTCGAAGCCCCGCGCAGCACCCTGCGCGGCAGTGAAGCCCAGAGCCATCCCTTGGCTCTGTTAGTTCCTTTTGCGCACTCCTTGCGCGATAGAAGAAGGGGAGAAGACCCCTGCGCGCCTTCCCTTTGCGCGGCAGGAAGTACCCGGGGCAGTAGCACTTGAGCGCCCCGTGGTTGAGGTGCCTTGCACCCGAGGCCTTGCGCGGCCCTTGTGCCCTTGCACCTGCGTGCCCATGATTGCACCTTGTGTGCCTTCATATTGGAAGGAGCTCAAGTGAAGAGGATTCCACACCTCTTGTGTGTGTGAAGTGAAGAAGTGAAGGCTGAGACTTGCATTCCTTGTGTGCAAAGTGAAGACCCTACGGTATTGTGTGTGCAAGGAGAACCCGAGGCCATATCTTGTGTGTGTGCCAAGTGATGACACCCTACGGGTGGATTATGTGCAAAGCAACAAAAGGCCGTAGCCTTGTTTGTGCACACTTTGAAGAACAAACTAAAAGAACACTAAAGTGTGTGTGTGCAACAAGAAGAGGAGGAGGCCAACTCATGTGTGTGCAAAATGAACAAGTGAAGGTCGTAGCCTTGAGTGCGTGTGAAACAAGAAGGCCACTACAACTTTTGTGTGCAAATTAGAGAGGAGGCCGTAGCCCTTGTGTGTACAAAATTGAAGAACACACTTTGTGTGTGCATTTGAAGGTGAAGAAGGAAGGCTAAAGACTTACCTTAGTGGTGTGTGTGCAAAGGAATAAAAAGGCCGAACCTAGTGTGTGCACTAAGTGAAGTGTATACACTTGGAAGAAGTGGAAGAATCTCACACTAAAGTATAACACACATTTATGTGTGTAATCAAAAGGAATTAAGTGTGTGAAGGAAGTGAGAAGGTGTGTGCTATAGTGACTACACCCTTTGAGGGTTTATTGCACCAAGAGGAGAAAGAGGAGAGTTCATGCATGCATGCATGCACATGCACACGTGAACAGAGACAAATCTGGTTGTGTGCATTTGAGAAGACCAAGACCAAGAGTTCCTGAAGAATTTGAGAAGGCCATGCAATCAGTGCATGAGGATGCAGAGTTTCCATGCACTCAGTGCATGATGTTGATGTGAAGTCAGACTGAAGCCAGACTGAAGTTAGAGATATCAGTTGTCTGAGTTTTCAGTAATTGAGAAGACCCTGATCAACAGAAGTGATCAGAAGTTGTGAGCAAGTCCAACAGACCTTATCAGAGGCTATTGAAGATTCTTGAAGAGAGAAGCCAGGTCATCCTCAGAAGAAGGAGATAAAGCCTGAGCAAGACGAGAAGACATGATCATCACAAGTGATCAGAGGTACAGAGCAAGGCCAGCAGCCTTTATCCCAGGCTGCTGAAGTTACTTGAAGAAGTTAAAGAGGAGAAGAGCTACTCGTGCGACTCGAGCAGCCAAGAGAAGACCCTGTGGGACTCAGGGAGAAGAAGTCTTCAGTGGGATTCTAGAGCAGGCCAGTGGGACTCTGGTAACACTGTGTGAAGCAGTATAAAGACCCTCCTGTGGGACTCAGGAAAGATACGGTGGGAAGCTGTATCGACCATTGTAATACTAACAGATTATAATGGGAGAATCCATTCTGGGAGAGCATGGCAAGGATGTAGGCCTTTGGTGCCGAACCTTGTAAATCCTTGTGTCATGTGCCTTTTCATTGCTGCCTTATCCGGGAAAGGTTGAGAGACATAAGAAGAGTGGATCGAGGCCTTAACAAGCCATAGAGGTTTAATTGATAAGAATCAATTAGTAAAAATTTTTAAGGGATCACTGATTCACCCCCTCCCCCTCTCAGTGATTCACACTAATCTGGGCACTTCAAAAACAACTAAGGTAATCAGCATTAATCATTATTGTACCAACTTAATTCTTACAATCATTACTAAATTAAAATTTATTTAAGTCTATACATTACCCTTTGAAGATAACATTCCATGTAAAATGTTTTCTCTTTACAAATACCTTAATTCAATAAAAACATAGATAAATATAACACCTTTTATATATCTATAAAATATTGTAATATTTCTTTTTTAGGCTCTATAAATATATAATTACGTGGCATAATTATGGTATAACAGTATATCTAATGAATAAATTCCAAAAATATATTCCCCATGAGAATTAATTATTCTTCAACGCCTCATATGTATTCCAACTATAACATTTTATAGGGTGGATTATCACTATTTAATGTTATATTTAGTCTATTCTTAACTTTAGTATAATTATTATATTAATAAGATGGTCATAACCGGTTTAAATTCATCATTAAATTAAATGATGAATAATACAAACATTGCCTATTATTTTTATATTTGAGAAAAACATAAATAATAAAATTTATTTTCAAAACATTTAATCTATAGTGTTATAGATTATCTACATCGACATGGTATATCTAGAAAATTATTGACTAATAATATCATGTAATAATCTACCAATATTTCATATATCAATCTAATTTCCATATTTTTTGAAATCACATTGTCTACTAATCACAGTTTTTGTTACACATGTCATGTTATAGTTTTAGGGTATAACTTATAATGATATATAGTTAGCGGTAAAAGGTTTAATTCATAGATTTATTATTGTTTTATCGCTATATGGAATATAAATGATGAAAAATAATTCATTATAAAAAATATTTTAACAATGTTTAATAACATCTACTCAATATGTTGTATAAGTACATTTCAAACACATTAACATTAAATGCAATTGACCATGGATTCGTATATTGGGCATGGAATAATAGTAAATTACCAAAATCCTCCTTGTGTAAACGTTAATGCCATAATTACATATTTATATATGATTAATACCATTAAGAATCCATGAAACTTCTAAAGGATTTTCTAATGATAAAATTAGTGGTTTATTTAGTGTTTTCTCAAACAATATTAACTCAATTTTCCAAGACAAATTTTTCCCAAAATGTACACTCTAGTCGTATGTTTTATTTTCCAATATCATTAGATAGAAATAAATATAAGTATATAATTATAAATATATTATTTTCATAGTGAACAAATATAACTTTTTCTTATAATTTATCCTGATTAATGGGTTCCTTTTTAATAAATGGTTACTCTAATGTATAACAAATTTCCTCTTTCTAAATTTTGTTTACAAATTTTTATACCATTAATGAAAATTATATGATGTTGGTTTTACATTTTCTAATACTAATAATCGCTATTGTTTTATTTTTTTCTTAAATATATATTATTCTATAATGGACTCATTTTTAGTTGAGTATCATATTTTTCATTGACTGCATATGTTCTGTTTTTATATGTTCTTCCATTAATATAATACTACCAAATATAAAAACAAATTACTAGTTGGTTGAGTGGAAAAAATTTCAATGCTATGAGTTATCATTTTCTATTATATGGTCACATAATTGATTTGTTTTACAATCATTACAATTTCCCAATATATATCACTTCGATAGTTGAGCTGACAATAACCTTCCATACGAATCTTATGAATAATCCCAATGTCATTCCCCCTGACCCAAAATTTTAATAGTGTTACTTATTCATGTGTATCCAAAATCATAAAAATATATATTTCACTATAATTTGAGTTCATTTTTTATTTCCACTAAAACGTGGAATTATATCCCTGTAATTCATATACAACATTTTCATGGGAATGTGGTTATGAAAAGACCTACAAGTATTGGATGATCAATGTATCTATAATTTTACACATTATAAAGTTAATTACACTTTATATTTTGAACTATTTTATATTACATCATAATATATTTTATTTAAATCTAATATAAAATGTATCTCATTATAACCACATACCCATGAAATCATTAAATTAATTTTTTTATTGTTTATATCTTAAAACAAATTGAAATGTTTCATTCATGTTATCATATAAATATCATTCAACTAATGATTTTAATTACATATGAAAGAATTGAATTTAAATTATAATATTACAAATAGATCAATAAGAATAATATCATATTTATATAATAAACTATATTGATGGAATGGAAAAAAATTAAAAATAAATATAATCCTCCTAAATATATATTATAGCGCAATAAGTATTCACCCACTTATTTTATATATAGAAGGGTGACCCCCTCCCCACTAAAAGTGGAAAGTCTATCCCAATGTCCCTCTATAAATAATCAATTAAAAATGTGTGATTTAATGATCATATTATTTTTCATTCTTATTATATATAAATTATTATAAAAATATTGCAGTGAAATTAAAATAATTAAATAATATGCTAATGTTGATATAAATTAAATATTGTGTTATATAAATAGGAGATTTGTTAAATGTTTGGTTTTATATATTAAAATTATTTTATATATTATAATTAATTATATACTTATTTATATATTAATAATTCTTATAAAAATAATTTCAAACATCATACAATAAGAAACAAATATGTTGTTTTTATAAATTTCATAACAATACATCTTAAAAATTTATGAAATAATCATACAATATTTTACCAATACATAAAATTTAAAAATAATTATAATTAATATATATATTTATATTATATAATTATAAATAAATCAAAAATAAATTTTATTAATTAAATTGTAGAAATTAAATTTATTAAAAAATTAATATAAAATTCAAGGATACAAATACATGACAGAAGAATCATGAAGAGATATCCCCTTCATGGGAGGTCTATCGGATGTTATCTAGAAGTATTATGGTATTTCCTTGAACCTAGTTACCCAGAGTCGGTGCATTATAACATTACATTTTCATGATATAAGGAATCATGTCCCGAAAGGCTGATCAGTTTAGTAGCCATTTAAGTACTAGATACAATCATAAGTTTTACATTACATCATGAAATAAAAACATCAACAACATTTTGTCCCCTTTTTAACACACTTATATCCTTAGCCTATCCCAATAGGTCAAACATAAAATTCCTCTTCACATACTGGAAAAAATAAAACATTGAAAGGGGTGAGCTCAGATGCTCAGAAAGGATAACAATATAGTGTAAATTTTCATAAATAAGAATATATATTTAAGGAAACGTATAAGACTAAAACAAACACCTTTTAAACATAAACAATAGCATTATATGGAAAATATAAAATAAAATAATTCTATTTAATTATTCACATGGATATTCTACTAGTCAAATAATCACATGTAATATCAATATCCAGTTTCATAATGATGGAATGTATAATTCCAGACTTCATAACCACATAGTCAAGGAATTGTGCCAAGACTACAAATAATATTTTTCCAAGGCCTTGTTCCAAGACACTATTTTTTCTCATTACACATACCGATGCATCGAGGAGCTATAGCGAGATCCACCCATCACTTACTAAGTCTAATGCATTCCTTATATGAAAAGTTTTAAACATAAGATAAATAATCTTATTAAAACTAGCATACAAAATGTCAATACTTTATCCATAAACCATGAATGGTGTAGAAATAAAAAATCTGTAGTCAAACATATCACAAAACCTTAAATACAATATGGAAGATGTGTACCATAATAAATCAACTTTAAACATGTTTAAAATCCATTAAAGTATATTGACATAGATGAAATGAAATCTATTTGAAATAAATTACTCCTTCTATTTTAAAATCATTTAAAAGATACATAATTATAAAATGAAATATATATTTCTAAAATACTCTTATAATATTTTATGGGAAGCTTCATTGATGATATATTTGCAGAAAATAGTTACACCCGCTATATAAGTTAAAAAAAGACATTTTTACCTTAATTTTCTTGAAATGGTAATAAAGTACCTTGTTTGGAAAACAACAGAAGAATTCCATTCAAAACATTTTATAAAAATTCAAACAAGGGTATAAATGACTATAACCTATATTCATGTAAATAGTAAAAATATTTTTAAATAATATTTTATGAAACATGGATGTGGATGGTAATGAGGTCCCAGTAGATACTTACGTAAAAACAACCTCAAATAATAAAGAGATTGTGAAATTAACCCTAACCTTATACTTTTTATGGGTAGAGGATAAGTTAAACACATGTATAATAGTTAAATCATTGTTACTAAATTACAGAATAACTATACACATAAATTTGATATCATATATGATCCTCTAATAATGCATTGTTAATAATATTTTAGTAGTACTATCGTTCTAGGTGCTAACTAATTAGTTTTTCTTTATATGCTTAGTTACATAAGACTTGTTTGTTATAGATAGGATATCTTTTATTCATATCTATAATAATATTAGGTTCTTAAACATTATTTTTAATCATAAAATGAAAATTGATTTTGAATGATTACGATGTGGAATGAATCTCACCGCGTTCATGGAGATGGTAATCCATACGTACACATGAGAGACAATATAATTATATTAATGGTGAAATCTTATGTAATTGGATTGTATATAAAATATAAATAATCATTAAAAAGTTATATTTATTATTTACATCTGTTATACACATAATTATACTCATCCAAATTATGAAGAGTTTGAATAACAAAGTATCCCACGACTAGAGATGGTAAGTCGTACGTACACACGTATGGTGACTTTATCATTCATATGATATATAGAATAATGAATATGTTTGTACCATTTTTATAATAACATCACAATATATAGAATATACTGGAGTTATTATTTTATAATGGAAGTAACAAAGAAAGAGTAAGTGGAAGAAGAAAAAAACATAAAAGAGGGTGGTGAAATTATTACCTCTTCTTCGCGTGTTTCCATTTGAGTTGATCAAAAGGGTTCTTTAGGTTGGCTTTCTGATCAAAGTAAGAGCTCCATGTTGATTTTAGGGAAGTTGGGAGGATATTTGGGAAAGGTTTTGGCCGATACAAATCTTTTGGAGGTGTGAAATAATGATAAGGGGAAGTACCCTTTTATAAGAGAGGTGAGGGTCCATTTAGGAAAAGATTGAAATTTTATTTTATAATAAAATATTTTTTGATTTATAAGGACTCCATAATAATTTATATCGAGGATAAGGTGGGGATAGGTTGAACTCCTCTCAACCAAATTGTTTTAGACATGTATAGGTGAAACATCCCAGGTAAATAAAGAATATGACATTTTTTATATTTATCCCTATTTGTGAATAAAATGTAAATATTAATTTAAAGGGAACGCTATGCTCGATGGCTTACCCAATACGCAACAATGTGTTCCTTCGAAATCTTACATTGCACTCAAATAATAAAATAATTTTATTTTAAATGGTAGTTAACACCTAGCCGTTGTAATGATGGGAATGAAAAAAACTAACTACAAAATTATTATATATGTTTTTCAAATATTTTTAATTTTTACAATAAATGTTTGAGGATTAAAAATGTGAATGAATCCAATTTTAAGCGTAAACATTATATTATTCTTTAAAAGGTCGATTAACCACCTTTTGATGGTGAACCACTTTTAAATCCACCTTTTGAAAATTTTATGTGTCAGATTTGACAAAAGAAAACTCTTCTTTAGAATCAGGACATCGAAATATACCTTGTGTAAATTTTTGGTATTTGTCCAATAAAGTTCGTTTTTTTAATGAATAGTGAAAAATGTTGTATTTTAATTTATAACCTCTTTTTAATCTAATTTATTTATATGACTAGATTATATTTTTAATTGGTTTTAAAGTGATATTAGAATAAATTTTTAACATTTAATCAAATGGTGGTCATTGGAAATAATATCACTTTGTGAATGGACATAAACGAGTGTCAATCTTTTGATAGATATTATTTCTTAAAAACACGCTATTTGATTTGACAGCGAGATTTAATTATGAAATTAATTAATGAAACTAATATGTTATTAATTTAGTAAAAAGTAATAATTTTGGAATTTGGAATATCAAATATATCTTGGGGTGAATTTTTGGTATTTTTCTGAAAAACCATAATTTTTGATGAATAGTGAAACCACAAAGTGGTAGTTACAAAAACTGATTTTTCGTTTAAATGGAACTTTACCACTTCTGGGATTTGAATTTCAAAAATCCAATATCAATTATTTTCATTATTGAGTAAAATTTGGTTCAATGGGATGAAAATAATTTTTCATGAAAAGTAACTTTTAAGTTTTATTAATCGCGATTAAAGGTAATTAGTCTGCTTTAAGGTAAAAATGATATTATAATAAAATGAAAATATATGGACACTTGTCCTAAACCTATTGGATGAGTCATGGTCGACCACAACAACCCATGGGTCGATTTGTGGGACCCCATGGAGCCACTTGGGTAAGATAATGAGATTTATTCCTTTTATTTAAAGTAAATGTAAAAATGACACAAACATGTATTGTTTTACTAAAATAATTTTTACATGGGGTTATACAAGTCAGATTTTTTACTATAAATAGTAATTGGAAATCTAAAAAGATTTCCTATATCATATTAGTTTTTTATATAATTTTTAGACATTAAATAAATTAAATTATTTATAACATCATGATGATGCAGCGATTACCTCATTATTTACCGATTTATATAAAATGAAAAGATAATGTAAAATCTAAGACCTACGCATGTCAAAAACCTATTGTATGGGTTTATTTAGAACTCTTATCACCTTATCCTCAAAATATTTCAATTTTGGACCTTTAAAATCCGCAAATCATTTGAAAATAATGTAACATTTTATACTTTTCCAAGAGTGCCCCTCCTCTCCTCTTATAAAAGTCCCCCACCTATACCTCATTACCAACACCTCTCAAGCCTTTGGCTCGGCCAAGCTCTGATAATTTTGTCTCTTCACATCCCTCTACTCATCCTAGAATCCTTACCTTAGGATGTATGCTCTTCAAGAAACCATTTTGGTTCAAACCAAAGGGATTTACCCGATTTTAAGGTAACGTCTTCACTTGTGCTCTTTTGTTTTATTTTGCTTCTCCAACCCCCTAAACTCTTTTTATTCATTTCTTTTGTACCAAAACCATTATATTCCATATACTAGGATGTTTATATAATAATTATTCCATCTACACTTACACACACCTACATCTAATGGTTAAAGAACATATTGTTTCTCTTGATGGTGAATTTCTACCTCACGAAACGATGATTGTTCAATATTCATTTAACACCTTCAAAGGTGGCCATTAATATGTCACTATATTTATATATGATATATAATATTTTTATGGTTTCCTTAATCTTCTATATTTTTCATTTATGGCATACCTTTATGGTTTCCATTATGGGTAAACGTGATATCTTCATTTTAGGAAGTGCGGACTACCGCCCCCTAAAAGTGATTTGATTCGGTAATACCATATGTGATACATATAAAGGATCGATTTTATGATATTATATATGATAACATACTTTAGTTGTAATACTATTATGTATCATTATGTTTTAATTCCATTAAATATGAAATAGAAATGGAAATAGCGTTCATGTGTACGTACGGCTTACCGTCTCCATGAACGGTGCATTTCTTTTCTTACCTCTAAAGGTTATGTAATATTATAAATGCATGTATATAATGGATATATATTATATATATTATATCTAAATAAGGAATATAATTATGGATATAATGGATATTTTACCCCACGAAAAACTTTTAATTATAAAGAGTTTATTTTTGACTCAAGTAGCAATGATAGTTAAAACGACCGTTATTAACTTAAATAATTTCATAGTGTTCATGACGTGGTAATAAGTGTTATAAAAATAATAATGAACTTGAAAAGGTTCTTAATAAAGTATAAATTAACTCAAGATTATTATTCAGGATATTGAAGAACGATCGAGTCATGTCGGACATGAGGTAAGGGATCCGAACTCTCTCTTTCTTTTCAAGTACCCCCTTTTATGTCATTTCATTTATGCTCCATGTTCTTATGTTGTTGGATGTTCTTTTATATTCACCATAATTTAATTTTTATTTTCATATGATGAGATACCCCATCTTACTCTCATCAATTCATTTTATGAATTTCTATGCGGCACCGTTAGGATGCCGAAATTTCGTAAGGGATCCTACCTCTCTCTTTCTTTTTAAGTATTCTCTTTTATGTCATTTCTTTTAATCTCATCTTTATTATGTTTGGGGATGTTCTTTTATATTCCTCATACTGTAATTTTTATGTTCATATTATGAGAGACACTATTTGATCTCATAAATCCATTTTCGGTAGTTTTATGTGGCGCCGTTAGGCTACCGAGTTTTCGTAAGGGATTTTTCATCTCACTTTTATTCATGTGACATTTGTGCTACGTTTTCCACTATTTCCTTTGAGTGTGTAAGTACATCCCATTATTATAAACTTTGTGTAGTATAATTTTATTTATGGGTATTTACATCTTCGTTGTATGACCCTTCTTCCATGGGGTGTATGTTTCGATAGTTACCCAACTCAGTAAGGGGACCTTTCACCCTCCTCTTTTTAAAAGACTTATTTTGTTATGTCAACAAATTCACAGACAATTATTTTGGTATATGTTCTTCTATATCCTTATTTATGTAAATTTTATGTCCAAGTTATGAGATACCATTTTCTCTCTCATCAACTCATTTTTGGAATTTTAAAGTGATGTTGTTAGGCTGTCAGATTTCTATAAGGGAACTTCTTAACCTACTTTCAATTCATTGGGTTAAACCTCTACTTATTGATTTTATTATGCCAAGAATATGTGTGGAATCTCAATGTTGTAATTTCCACAAACCTTTGTGTGGAAATACTATTTCTACACATAATAATATCATTGATAAATTCTTATAAACTTGTATGGGAAATCATAACTCAATCTCATTTCATTGAGTTAAATATCTATGTTATTGGTTTTTTTTTACAAGATTATGTGTGAATGACCTCTGATTGTTTCACACTTAATATCCACATATATTGGGTGTATTTATATTTCTCACACATAATTATGTGATAATTTTATCCTTAATTTGAGGATACCATCTTTATAATGGATTTCATCTCAATTTACATTTCCATTGAGACTTCATTGTTGTTATGCACCAATTCACTCTTATATGGTGTATATAATTTCCATTGAAATATTATATCATGAATCCCTTTATTATCATGATATTACAAAGTTCCTATTAAATGTTATTCTGCAATTATTTGTATTCAAAAGTCTCTAATTTTCTTAAAAACTCTTTAACAAAAATATCGTTTTAAATGTTTTAAAGATTCATTATTATAAATCATTATCTTTAATGTCCATGTTTTCAAAATGGTTTTCAGTATTTTTTTATATGGACATTAATGTTTTAAAATTATAATTCCATTAAAATCTTCAAAGTGGTATGGGAAACTTTGATTCAAAAATCTCTTTTAAATGATTTTTGAAAATGGATTGATTAATTCAATATCTTGGAATTACTAATTGTGGTTGCAAATCAAATTTTTTTATTGAAATGTTTATATTTTCAATATTTTATGTTTAATTATGGTACTTGGACATTTTACTGGTGGTTACATGATAAAACATATGAAGGGTGGTGGAGTGAATTCTAGGACGGGTGGTTACGTTATAACCTCCAATGCATTGGGTATGGAAGTCGGTTGTATGGCTATTCCATTAAGTATGTGTGGAAGTCGACCGTATGGTTATTCCATTTAAGTATGTTTATGTCCCAAGTTAACATTTTTATGTTATGTGTTCTTTATATGGGTTTTATGGTAATCTTATGGTTACAAAAGGGTATGTAATGGTCTATTATTCAGTGAAGAGGTTTTACTACTTCATAAAGGTGAAAAGTATTACTTTCGTAAAGTATTCATGGTTTACTTGTTTATTTGAAAAACTAACAGTTTTCCTTCTTTGTGTATCCTTTACTAAGCTTGTTATGCTCACCCCAAGTTTTTTATTGAAATGTTTTTCCTAGGACTTAATGTGGATTATGGTCAAGGATGGGATCAAGGAAACACATTCTATCTAAAACATGGAACTAAACATGTTTCTTTTTAAGTGTTTTTTTTAATTTTATGGAAACATAGTAGAAGTGTCTACTATGTAATCTTTTGAGATGTAATAGTTATGAACTAATTCTCTAAAACTCTAAAATTGAAAAGATACTCTATTTGAATTATTAATTTAATTCATGATTAATTAACATTTAAGGTCGGGGCCTTTTAGTTGGTATCAGAGGTCAGTTTAGACAACTTTAGGGATTAGGATTTTTTTAGACACATGGTTAGTCCCTATATCTATTATTTCAGTTAAATACTTGTTTTATAACTTTTTTCAGGTCAAGTAAAGTCAGTTACGAATGGAAGGAGTAGGATATGAAATGACATTCCTATCTCTTCCTGATGAAATGCTTGCAATAATTATTGCAAAGTCATGTTCGGATGATTGTGAAACTTTTTCTAGCATACAACTCACTTGCAAGCAGTTCTTTGAGATATCAAACACCTCCACTATACCTCTTTATCATTGTTTATCATGGGTTGTTTTTAGAAAAATACTATTTTCACAATATTCTCATATTTTCAAGAAAGGTAAATATTATCATGGTATTTTCAAATATTTTACCTTATCATAAGAATTTGAAGCATATTATGATTTTAAAAATGGTGTTGAGGAAGGAGACACTTGCGCAACCTATTTATATTTTCTTTTAAAATATAGTCTCTCATGACATACTTATGGTATTTTAAAATGAATAATAATAGAATGTTTCAACTCAAATTCTGTCCGACTATTTTATAGAAATCATGTTTTATCAGATGTTTTGGAATTATATGTCATACATGATTATTTTTTAAAACTGTTTTTCTGTGGACACCCATATGACCCATGTTGTACAAGGTGTATTTGGATGGAGGAATAAAATGCTTTTTAAGGATCTATAAATCATTGTTGTAATGAATAGGACTTCTACCTACGTGAACAAGATAAGGATGAAACCGTGTGGACTCCATGATCAAGGTATGTTGTTATTCATTTTGGGAATCGTTTAATTTTATGGTGGTGAAATAATACTTCAAGAATTAAGTTGTTGAGATCGTAATGAAATTGGATGAAAATGAGAGGTATAAGGAAAATGTTGAGGTTAATACATGTTAGGGTTATTTTTGGAGTTTTATAAAAAGGACAACAGACAGACTGTGTGACAACCTATCGTGTCAGACAATGCTGCAGGAATCGAACACACAACCAAAGTGCGACTGGTATTTATCGCCTACCACTGGACTAAGTGAAGTCCCTGGTTATTATGACTTATTCTTTTTAGTTAGATGATTTTATGAATTAAGAGAAAGTTTATTTTGGGTTATCTATGGAAATTATAAACCTATCATGGAGGATATGTGATTAGGTTAATTTCTTTTCAATATGATACTTTTAGAGCAACTGATGTTATTTGGAGATAAGTGTTAATTTGTACCTTGGAAGTATATGTGACTAAATCCTTCAAATATTTGGGTTTCGATCTTAGTTTTGTTTAATTTGATGAATTTTATGGACAAATTGTTTATTGAATGGTCCTCGTTGAACTTTGGGTTTTGGATGGAAAATTTTTGGAGATTAAAAATAGATTTTCTTTTTTATAAAGGGATATCCTTTTATGGATTATCTAATCTTGTTCAAACAATTTTGGTTTTGGTAAGTGTCTAAAGACATGGGAAATATATAGTTCTCTTTTTTGTATTAGGTGATTCTCAAGAAGTTGATTATAGTACTCTTAATGCGAACAAGTATTCCTAAATACTCATCTTTTGGAGAAAGTATGAGTTTGTGTAAGAAATCTAGTAAAAGTTGAAAGTCAGCATGACAATCAAGTTTGTTTCCTTAAGATAAAAAATAAATTCATCAATGAAAAGTAAATTAAAACAAAAATGTTGTGTATTAAATTTTCCTACTGGGGAATCGAATACCGTTTAACCCACCACAAGTGTTTGATTTTCTTGTGGTTAACATTCTCCTAAACATGTCTTCTATCACTCTCCCTCAGAACAGGACCCTTTTCTTTTTCTTCCATATCCATGTTTTCCTACATGGAATCCTAGTATGGGTTAACTAGGGTGACCTATGTACTTCTCTTTCTTTCTTTTAAAGTGATTGTTTTATGGACTCTTGTTCTGATGTGGGACTTTCAATGATGTTTCCGAGCCCAATTTTAAAATTGCGTGGACGCAATTCCCAAAAGGGGGGAATGATGTAACACCCCAGGTAAATAAAGAATATGACATTTTTTATATTTATCCCTATTTGTGAATAAAATGTTAATATTAATTTAAAAGGAATGCTATGCTTGATGGCTTACCCAATACGCAACAACGAGTTCCTTTAAAATCTTATGTTGCTCTCTAATAATGAAATAATTTTATTTTAAATGGTAGTTAACACCTAGCCGTTGTAATGACGGGAATGAACAGAACTAACTAAAAAATGATTATATATGTTTTTCAAATATTTTTACTTTTTAAAATAAATGTTAGAGGATTAAAAATGTGAATGAATCCAATTTTAAGCGTAAACATTCTAATATTTTTTAAAAGGTCGATTAACCGCCTTTTGATGGAGAACCTATTTTATATCCACTTTTATGACAATTTTATGTGTCATATTTGACAAAATAAAATTATTCTTTAGAATCGGGTCATCAAAATTTACTTTGTGTAAATTTTTGGTATTTGTCCAATAAAGATCATTTTTTAATGAATAGTGAAAAATGTTGTATTTTAATTCAAAACCACTTTTTAATATAATTTATTTATATGATTAGATTATATTTTTAATTGGTTTTAAAGTGAAATTAGAATATATTTTAAACATTTAATCCAATGGTGGTCATTGGAATTAATATCACTTTGAGATTGGACATAAACGAGTGTCAATCTTTTGATAGATATTGTTTCTTAAAAACACGCTATTTGATTTGACAGCGGGATTTAATTAAAAAATTAATTAATGAAACTTATATGTTATGAATTTGGTAAAAAGGCATCATTTTGGAATTCGGAATATCAAATACAGCTTAGCATGAATTTTTTTTATTTTTCTGAAAAACCTTAATTTTTGATGAATAGTGAAACCACAAAGTGGTAGTTACAAAAACTGATTTTTCGTTTAAATGGAACTTTACCACTTCTGTGATTTGAATTTCAAAAATACAATATAAACGAGTTTCATTTTTAAGTAAAATGTGGTTTAATGGGATGAAAATAATTCATTATGAAAAGTAACTTTTAAGTTTTATTAATTGTGATTAAAGTTAATTAGTGTGATTTAAGGTAAAAATGATATTATAATAAAATGAAAATATCTTTACACTTGACCTAAACGTATTGGATGAGTCAAGGTAGACCAAGAAAACCCATGGGTCGATTTTTGGGATCCCATGGATCCACTTGGTTATGATAATGACATTTATGCCTTTTATTTAAAGTAAAAGTAAAAATGACAGAAACATGTATTGTTTTACTAAAACAATTTTTACATGGGGTTATAAAAGTCATATTTTTAACTATAAATTGTAATTGTAAGGCTCAAAAAGATTTCCTACATCATAGTATTTTTTTATAATTTTTAGACATTAAATATATTAAATTCTTTATGACATCATGATGATGTAGTGATTACCTCATTATTTAACGATTTAAATAAAATGAAAAAAAATGTAAAATATAAGACATACACAAGTCAAAAACCTATTGCATGGGTTTATTTCTAACTCTTATCACCTTATCCTCGAAATACATCAATGTGGGTCCTTTAAAATTCGAAACTCATTTCAAAATAAAGTAACATTTTATACTTTTCCAAGAGTGCCCCTCCTCTCCTCTTATAAAAGGCCCCCACCTCTACCTCCTTACCCACACCTCTCAGGCCTTTGGATCGGCCAATCTCTGATCATTTTGTCTCTCCACATACCTCTACTCATCCTAGAATCCTTACCTTAGGAAGTAATCTCTTCAAGAAACCCATTTGGTTCAAACCAAAGGGTGTTACCCGATTTTAAGGTAACGTCTTCACTTGTGCTCTTTTGTTTTATTTTGATTCTCCAACCCCCTAAAATATTTTTATTCATTTATTTAGTAAAAAAAAGAGTATCTTACATATATTAGGATTTTTTATAAGAAGTATTTGAGCTACACTTACACACACCTACATCTAATGGTTAATGAACATATTGTTTTTGTGGATGGTGAATTTCTAACTCACGAAACGATGATTGTTCAATATTCTTTTAACACCTTCAATGGTAGCCATTAAGATGTCACTATATTTATATATTATATATAATATGTTTATTTTTACCATAATATTATGTATGTTTCATTTATGTAATACCTTCATGGTTTCCATTATGGATAAACACGATATCTTCATTTTAGGAAGTCTGAACTACTGCCCGCTCAAAGTGATTTGATTCGTTAATACCATATGTGGTATGTATAAAGGATAGATTTAATGATATTATATATTATAACATACTGTAATTATAATAAAATTATTTATCATTATGTTTTAATTCCATTAAATATGAAATAGAAATGGAAGTAGCGTTCATGCGTACGTACGGCTTACCGTCTCAATGAACGGTGCATTTCATTTATTACCTCTAAATGTTATGTAATATTATAAATGCATGGATATAATGGATATATATTATATATATGATATATACATAATGAATATAATTCTGGATATAATGGATATTTTACGCCATGAACAAACTTGTAATTATAATGAGTTTATTTTTTACTCATGTAGCAAAGATCGTTAAAACGATCGTTATTAACATAAATAATTACATAGTGTTCATGACATGGTAATAAGTGTTATAAAAGGAATAATGAACTTGAAAAATTTTCTTAAGAAAGTATAAATTAACTCAAGTTTATTATTCAGGAGATTAAAGAACGATCAAGTCAAGTCGGACACGAGGTAAGGGATCTGACCTCTCTCTTTCTTTTCAAGTAACCTCTTTTATGACATTTCATTTATGATCCATGTTATTATGTTAGAGGATGTTCTTTTATATTCAACATACTACTATTTGTATTTTAATATGATGAGATACCCCCTCTTACTCTCATCAATTCGTTTTAATTATTTTTATGTGGCGCCGTTAGGCTGCCGAAATTTCTTAATGGATCCTACCTCTCTCTTTCTTTTTAAGTACTCTCTTTTATGTCATTTATTTTAAGCTAATATTTATTATGTTAGGGGATGTAATTTTATATTCCTCATACTTTAATTTTTATGTTCATATAATGAGATACCCTATTTGATCTCATAAATCCATTTTTGGAAGTTTTAAGTGGCGTCGTTAGACTGTCGTGTTTTCGTAAGGGATTTTTCATCTCACTTTTATACCCGTGACATTTATGCTACGTTTTCCACTATTTCCATTAAGTGTGTATGTAATTCCCATTATAATACATTTTGTTTAGTATAAATTCATTAATGGGTATTTACATGTTCATTGTATGACCCTTCTTCCATGGGGTGTACGTTTCGAAAGTTACCCAACTCGGTAAGGGGACCTTTCACCCTCCTCTTTTTAAAAGACATATTTTGTTATGTCTTTAAATTCACATACTATTATTTTGGGATATTTTCTTCTATATCATTATTTATGTAAATTTTATTTCCAAGTGATTAGATACCATTTTCTCTCTCATCAAATCATTTTCTGAATTTTAAAGTGACGTTGTTAAGCTGTCGGATATCTGTAAGGGAACTTCTTAACCCACTTTCATTTCATTGGGTTAAACCTCTACTTCTTGATTTTATTATGCCAAGATTATTTGTGGAATATCTATGTTGTAATTTCCACAAACTATTTTGTGGATATACTATTTCTACACATAATCATATCATTGATAAATTCTTACGAACTTGTATGGGAAATCATAACTCAATCTCATTTCATTGAGTTAATTATCTATGTCATTGGTTTTGTTTTTCCAAGATTATGTGTGAATGACCTCTGATTGTTTCACACTTAATATCCACTTATATTGGGTGTATTTATATTTCTCACACATAATTATCTGATAGTTTTATCCTTAATTTTATGATACCATCTTTATAATGGATTTCATCTCAATTTACATTTCCATTGAGACTTCATTGTTGTTATGCACCAATTCACTCTTATATGATGTGTATATTGTCCTTTGAAATATTATATCATGAATCCCTTTATTCTCATGATATTATAAAGTTCCTATTAAATTTTATTCCGAAATTATTTGTATTCAAGAGTCTCTAATTTTGTTAAAAACTCTTTAAAAAAATATCGTTTTAAATGTTTTAAAGATTCATTATTCTAAATCTTTTTCTTTAATGTCCATGTTTTCAAAATGGTTTTCAGTATTTATTTATATGGACATTAATGTTTTAAAATTATAATTCCTTTGAAATATTCAAAGTGGTATGGGATACTTTGATTCAAAAATCACTTTTAAATGGTTTTTGAAAATGGATTGATTAATTCAATATCTTAGAATTACTTATTTTGATTGAAAATGAAATGTTGCTATTGAAATGTTTATATTTTCAATATTTTTTGTGTAATGATGGTACTTGGACATTTTACGGGTGGTTACGTGAGAAACCATATTACGGGTGGTTCTGTGAATACCAGGATGGGTGGTTACGTTATAACCTCCAATGCATTGGGTATGGAAGTCGGTCGTATGGATATTCCATTAAGTATGTGTGGAAGTCGATCGTATGGTTATTCCATTTAAGTATGTTTATGTCCCAAGATACCTTTTTATGTTATGTGTTCTTTATATGGGTTTCATGGTAATATTTTGGTTATAAAATGGTAAGTAATGGTATTTTATTCAGGGAAGAGTTTTTACTACTTCATAAAGGTGAAAAGTATTATTTTGGTAAAGTATTCATGGTTTACTTGTTGTTTTGAAAAACTAACAGTTTTCCTTCATTGTGTATCATTTACTGAGCATGTTATGCTCACCCAAATTTTTTTTTGAAATGTTTTTCACTGTACTTAATGTGGAGTAGGGTCAAGGATGGGATCATGGAAAGACATTCTATCTAAAACATGGAACTAGACATGTTTCTTTTTAAGTGTTTTTTTATTTTATGGAAACTTAGTAGAAGTGTCTACTATGTAATATTTTGAGATGTAATAGTTATGACCTAATTCTCTAAAAATCTAAGCATCAAAATATCCTCTATGTGAATTATTCATTTAATTCATGATTAAGTAACGTTTAAGGTCGGGGCCTTATAATAGGTCACCATATTAATCTTATCTTTTATATTTAACTCTTAGTTAAGTAGTTTGACATTTACCATGTATCATTGTATTTTTTGTGTAATATGGTTAGTAAACATACTATAACAAACCAAATGAACCCCAAGTGGTCAATTATCAATATATATAACCTTATTTTAGTATTCTAGCCAATCCTTGGATTTTTAATAAAAATATATCAATTAATAATATTGTATTTGTTTTGAAAAATCAATTATGTCAATTTTGACACTATTTAGTATTTGGTTTTTGTGAAAATAATAACATCATTATTACTTTGAAAAAAATATTTAACCAACCCTATAATGTCATATTAACCTAGAAAATTATTTTAATTTCTCAAATGTCTCAAATTACATTTATTTGGATATTTATAATATCAAATAGTTTAATATTTCATTAATAAGGTAATTACTACTTCATCATTGTGTCATAAATAAATTAAATTATATATTGTATAAAAATTATAAATAAAATACCATTATGTAGTAAATTGTTTTATCTTTATTATCAATATATATTGTCAAAATTATCTTCTGTATAACCCTATATTAAAATGGTTTAGTTATGAAACATTTAATTTAACAATTTTAACTCTTCTTTGAGTAAAATAACAATAAATGCCCTAATCTAATACAAGTGGACCAAAAAAGATCCTATTTTATTCCTAAGGTTTTTTTGGTGGAATTACACTTATTAAATAGAATTAAGACATTGTTAGGGTAATTATAATATCATTTTTACCCTTAATTCCCCTATTTACTTTTAACCGTGGTAAATAAGTAAAAATTTACAATTCACAAAAAATTATATTCCACTTATTAAACAAAATTTTACTTACTAATGTCAACCGTTTCTCTTATATTATTGAAATTAAACTAACAAAAGTAGTAAAATTATGTTTTATGCAAATTTGTAAATGCTCCGAGAAGGTGGGTAAAAGACGGTAAAAAGTTAAATAAGATTTTATATATCTAATCTTATTAAAAATGACTACAATGAATTATATTGAACATATATAGGTATTTTGTATCTATTTTCACCTAAAAAAATTAAAATAAGATAACTACATATTTAAATAAAAAGTCTGTTTTAAACAATAAGACATTGGTTTTCACTATTCATCAAAATTTGGAAGTTCTCAAAAAAATTACAAAAATTAACATAAGATAATTTTGATATTTCAAATAGAAAAATGAAGTAAATTTTGAAAATTAAAATTTCTAAAATTTTAAAAAGTGGATATTACTATTCAAATGGTTAGTTTCATTAGACGTGCTCTGTTAAAACTCCAAGTGGCGTACAATGAGAGCTACTACATTATTCAAAGGGAAATGTACAATGGAATCTTGGGGTGTTACATTCTCCCCTACTAAAAATAAGTTTTTCCTCAAATTTTCAAAAATATTACTGCATAAAAAAGATTCGGGTGGTTCTTCATCATAAGTTCCGTGGGTTCCCACGTTGCCTCTTCCATCTTATGGTTTCTCGATAGAAATTTTACCTGATGAGTCATTCGGTTTATCAGAACTTGTTCTCTGGTATCAAGGATCTGGATATGCTCTCTACAATAAGATAGATTAAGTTCTAGTTCAATTTCCTCATGGTTGAGTACATGCATTGGGGAAGGCATGTATTTTTTCAATAGTGATACATGGAACACATCATGAACATTGGAAAGACATGGAGGCATTTCCAAATGATAATATACAAATCCAATTCGTTCAAGAATTTCAGAAGGTATGGTGTACCTAGGACTCAATTTACCCTTCTTACTAAAACTTTATAACACCCTACCATGGATATACCTTCGTGAAAACATGATCTCCTACTTGAAATTCCAAATTCTTCCTCTGATTATCTATATAGGACTTTTGCCTACTTTGGGATTCTTTGATGTTGGTTTGGATAATCTTCACCTTTTCCATTGTTTCCTCAACATTTTCTGGGCCTCTGAGTTTTCTTTCACCAATATCATCCCAACAAGTTGGTGTACGACATCTCTTTCTGTATAAAATGTCATATGGTGCCATCTGAATACTTGAATGGAAGCTATTGTTATAGGAAAATTCTACCATAGGTAAATATTGATCCCATGTACCTTGAAAGTCAAGTGAACAAGATCAAAACATGTCTTCTAAGGTTTGAATAGTCTGTTCTGATTTTCCATCGGTTTGAGAGTGGTAGGAAGTGCTCAAACGAAGTTCAGTATCCAAGGCCTTCTGAATAATTTTCCAAAATATTGTTGAAAATGGGGATTGCGATAAGAATAAATTGATAGGGGTACACCATGGAGTATTACAAATTTATCAATATATAGTGTTACTCAATGTTCAAGTAGTAAATCTTCTCATATAGTAAGAAAATGTGATGACTTGGTAAGATGATCCACAATGACCCATATTGCATCATTCCTTCTAGAAAACTGTGGTATCCCCATGACACAGTCCATCGTAATATTATCCCATTTCCACTCAGGTATGGGAAGAGGTTTCATGAATCCTCCAGGTTGTTTCCATCAAACATTCACTTATTTACAAACCATACATCTTGACACAAAATCAGAAATCTCCCTCTTCCTCTAGTCCCACAAAACATGTTCCTTCAAATATTTGTATATCTTGGTAATCCCTTGGTGTATAGAGAAATTGGAGTAATGAGAATCATCCAACAATTCATTTTTTAGACTAGGTATTTTAGGAATACAGTGTCTCTTCCCAAATTTCAAAATTCCATCTTCATATTCAAAGTCACTCAATCTCCCATTATTCATAGCTGTAATTTTTTTTTGAAATTAATCATCATCAGTCTGATAAATTTTTTTCCATTCATGTTATTATGGTTTGGAAACCATTTGAAAAATAATCTATTTTTGTCCTTTAATGGTTATTCCCATATCTATCTTTACTAGAACCATGTATACAAGATCCTTTTCAACTCGTATCTTGTTAAAAACTCCATTATCCTTTCTACTCAAAGAATCGTCCACCGTATTTTCCTTCCTCGGGTGGTATTGCATAGTGAAATCATAATACTTGAGTAATTCAAGTCATCGTCTTTGCCTCATGTTGAGTTATTTCTATGAGAAAATATATTTTAAACTCTTGTGATCAGTATAAATCATAAATATTTCACTATAGAGATAGTGTCTCCATATTTTCAGAGCAAAGATTATAACTGCTAAATCAAAATCATGAGTGTGATAGTTTTGTTAATGAATTTTTAATTCTCTTGATGCATAGGCAATAACTCTATCATTCTATATAAAGACACAACCAATTCCTTTCGTTGATGCATCACTATAAATAACAAACCCATCATTACCCAATGGTAGAGTCAGGATAGTAGTATTAACTAATATTCTCTTTAGTTCATCAAAAATTATTCACACTCTTTTGTCGCAATAACATTAACCCCTTTATGTGTGAGCTTGGATAATGGGTTAGCCAATCATAAAAATTCTGGACAAAACACCGATAATAACCTTCTAAACCAATAATACTATGTTCCTCAATTATACTCGTATGTGTTGTCCATTCTTGGATTTCCTTGGTCATTGAAATATCAATAGAGATTCCATCCATAGAGACAATATGGCCAAGAAAGGTAATCTCTTGAATCCAGAACTCACACTTCCTTATCCTTCCCTATAATTCATTTCTTCTATGTGTCCTTAGGATAATACGCAAGTGATTTTCATGATCTTCATTGATTTTTTAGTATACCAAAATATCATTAATAAAAACAACTAAAAATTCATCAAGGTATTTGAAAACACAATTCATTAGATCCATAAAGACAAAGGGTGCAGTATTCAATCTAAAAGACATTACTGTAAACTCGTAATGCCTATACCAGGTTCAAAATGTTGTTTTCGGAATGACTTCCTTATTCACTCAAAACTTTTGATATCTAGATAGAAGGTCAATCTTTGAAAAATATTCAGCTCCATGACGTTGGTGGAATAAATCATCAATGCAAGGTAGGGGATACTTGTTCTTCATTGTTATAGCATTGATCCCTCTGTAGTCAATGAAAACCCACATACATTTTTCTTTCTTTTCAGAAAAAAGGATAAGGGTTCCCCATAGATAAACACTACGGTGAATAAATCCCTTATTACTCAATTCCTCTAGTTATTTCTTTAGTTCCACTAATTCCATAGTGTCCATCCTATTAGGGGTCTTCGATATGGGCCTTGAACCTAAAATTAAATCAATGGAAAACTCAATTTCTCGTTCTGGAGGATTTCCAGGTAAATCCTATGGAAACACATCAACATGTTCTTGAACAATATCTAAATCCTCTATTTGAAAATTCTTTTCCTCTCCCATAGTTATTTTATTCTCTTCCTACCCAATAATTGAATTTATTAGAGATACTAGTGGTGGATCTAGATAAGAATCAGGTAGTGATGTTTCTGCTATGATGATAAGGTACTCATAATCATCAGAAAAAATAGTTACCTCCTTATTCTTACAATAAACTTTCACATAGAGGTCTAAAATACAATCCCTAAAAGGATTATATCAAATTAAATCATGCGCCGGATGATGAGATCAGCATATAATGAACATTTATATGCCCTACTGGGAACTGATTCACAAAACATTATTGTGATAATACTTCCCTTAGGTGTTTTGAGTGACCACTCCCTCGTTATGTGAAATTAAAAATATCTAATTTTCATAGAAAACTAAGAATATATGAAACAATGAGATTATCCAGAATCAAATTAATCATTGGCTAAACATGAGGAATCCATTAAATTACCTTCCACCATGTCTTTCAGGGATTCAACCTCAGCAGTAGTGATCGCACAAGCTTGGAATTTCTCCCTTGACCTTTTCTGGGTTATGTTTTCTTCACACATTGGATATTCATTTGCAAAATTCCCATTTTTTATATAATTTTACCATTCAACATTGACAGCATCTTTCATCCCCTTGCAATCATGAGCATGGTGGAGTTTTTTATCACACTTGTAACAGACTCTCATTCCATTCAGGCAAGTACTGAGGAAATTCATCCCACATTTACTATCGGAAGGATGTTCAGATTTTCCCTTCTACCCCTTACATACATTTCTAGAGTGTTTATCATATCTCTTCTTCTCTTTCTTTGCGTTGAAGTCATAAGACTAAGAGAATTCCTTTTCTGTCTTCATAATGCCTGAGACAATATCTAGGTATGATGAGAAGGATTGAGAGACTAATGATCGATTAAGAAATTTCTTTAATCCATCATTGAATTGATCAATCATACTCATTGCGTTACATATATAATATGTTAAATATCTTGCAAACTTTGTAAATACAGCCTCATACGTTGTGACATTATCATCCTTCTTTTTCCTCAGACTCAGAAATTGACTTTCCATATTCGTTCGATGGTCACAAGGAAAGTATTTTTCAATGAAAGTTTAATTAAACTACCTCTATTCCCTGTTTGATACTTCTTCATCTTTCTTTTTGTTTTTTATTAAAGAGTACCATTGATCTGCATCTGCCATGAGGTGATAAACTGCCATAACAACTTTTTCCCTTTTTCTACTCCCCAAAACATGAAATATTTTCTCTAAGGAATTTATCCATTTTTTAGATACTAATGGATTAGTAATCCCATGTAATTTTGGTGTTTTGTTCCTCAAAAAGATGTATAACATTGATTTGTCGCGTTGTGGATCAGGGCGCTTCATACAGGTAAGTTCATTATTCATAACCATAGTGAGTTGTCCCAGTATGGTGATAATATGATCATCACTAATTGCTTCACTAGCTCCACTATAATTATCATAAGTATGAGTGAAATACCTGCATGGATTACATTGGTTTATATTGTTTCCATTCCTTCCTCTAGGTACCATTTCTAAACAATGGAGTACACTAGATTAGTTTATGAATCGCAATACATAATTACAAACATGTAAAACAGTTAACATAAATTGAACACTTATGGATATAATCCATAATCATAAAAATGTTTTCTTTGTGTAAGTATATACGCATAAACCCTTCATAATGGTTTATAATGAAAATTTGAATTATCCTAATCATATCCCTCGGGAGTGTCGTAACCAAGAGTGCAGCAAGGCCCGTTGTCGGGAACCATTTCCCATTGGAGTCTAGTTCAAAGTGGTGTTTTCGAGATTTACCCCTGGGTACATCTATGCCAGAGATTCCTCTACCTGCTCATATCTATATAGGGATGTATTTCTTAAAATCTCACAAAATCATTACAGTACCAAAATTCTACGAAGTTCTTCTATACATATCCTCAGATTCTATCTTAGGGTAGTGTTCTCTGATAAGAGTTTTTCTAAATATAGTTTCCATGGTTTGTACTAATCTTCTTCTAATACAAATCGTAACGCCCTGACAATAGTTACCTAGAGTTGGTTCATTATTACATAACATTGGTATGATTCCAGGAATCATGTCTTGAAAAACCCACCAGTTTAGTATCATTGGAAGTATTAGATATATTCATAAGTTTTACATTGCATCAGGAAATAAAAACATCATTTATATTTTATAACCTTATGAACATTTAAATCCTTATCCTATCCCTACAGGTCAACCATAAAATACTTCTTCACATCCTAGGAAAAATAAAACATAGAATGGGGTGAGGTCAGATGCTTTGTAAGGAAAATAATATTGCAGAAACCATCATAAATAAACATAAACATTTAATTCAATGTGTAAGACTAAAACAAAAGGCTTTTAAATATAATCTCTAGAATAATATAGGAGAGATAAAATAAAATAATTCCCTTTACTTGTTCACATTGATATTCTACATGTCTAATAATCACATGAAATATCAATATCCACATTTATAATGATGGAATGCATAATGCCAGAGTTCATATCCAGATAGTCAAGGCCTTGTGCCAAGACTACAAATAAGATATTGTCAAGGCCTTGGTCCAATACACTAGATTTTCTCATGAGACCTACCAATTCATAGAGGAGTTATAGTGGTCTCCACCCGTCAGTTACTATGTCCAATGAATTCCTTATATGAAAATATTTGAACATAACATAAACATTCGTATTAAAACTAGCCTACGAAATGTCAATACTTTATCCATAATCCATGAATGGTGTAAAAATAACACATCAATAGTCAAACATATCCTAAAACCTTCAATTCAATATGTAAGATTTTTATCATAATAAATCAGCTTCATACAAGTTTAAAATCCATCAATGATGTTGACAGAGATGAAATGAAAACTATTTGAAATAAATACCTCTTTCTATATTGAAATCATTTAAAAGTCCCATAATGATAAATGAAAAAAATTATTTTGAAAATATTCTTATAAGATTATATGGGAAGCTTTGATGATGATATAATAACAGAAAATATCCATACCTGTCGTATAAGTCAAAAAAGACATTCTTACCTTATTTTTGTCGAAAAGGTCATAATGTACCTTGTTTGGAAAAAGACAGAAAGATTCATTTCAAACAATTTTATAAAAAGTAAAACAACGGTATATATAAATTTAACCCATAGTCTAGTAAATAGTAAAAATGTTTTGAAATACATTTTTAAGAAACAAGGATGTGGATGAAAATGAGGTCCCAGTAGATATTTATATAAAAATAACCTCAGATAATAAAAAGACTGTGAAATTAACTGTTACCTTGTACTTTTCATTTTTCAAGGGTATGATAAACTCTTTTATAATATTTAAATCATTTTTATTAAATTATACAAGAACTATATACATAAATATGATATCATATATTATCCTCTAATATTTATTTGATAATAATATTTTAGTAGTATCATCATTTCGGGTGTTAACTAATATGTTTTTCTTTATATGCTCGATTACGTTAGGCATGTTGGTTATGGATATGATGTATTTTAGTCATATAAAGAATGAATTTTGGTTATTAAACATTATTTTTAATCATAAAATGTTAATTATTTTTTAATAATTGAAATGTGGAATGAATCTCATCGCGTTCGTGGAGACGGTAATCAGTATGTATGTATGAGCAACAATATCATTATATTATTGGTGAAATCGTATATAATTGGATGATATATCAAATATAAATAGTCACTAGCATGTTATATTTATTATTTACATCATTTATATTCATTATTATACCAATCCAAATAATTAAGTGTTTGAATAAAAAACTACACCCCGACATGGAGACGGTATCCCTTACGTATGCTCGTATGGTGACTTTGTCTTTCATATGATGGATAAAATAATGAATATGGTTATAAAATTTTTATAATAACATAAAAATATATATAGGATATTATAGTAATTATTTTAGAAAGGAAACAAAAAATAATGTGGATGTGGAAGTGGAAAAGAACATGAATGAGGGTGGTGAAATTATTACCTCTTCTTCAAGTGTTTTCTTTTGAGTAGATCAAATGTGCTCATTAGGTTGGATTTATGATCAATTTAAGGAATATAGGTTTCTTTGAGGGAAGTCTGGAGGATATTTGGGCTAGTGTTGGCAATGAAAAATGGCTTTGGAGGTGTGAAATTAAGAGAAGGGGAAGTACCCTTTTATAAGACAGGTGAGGGGCAGTTTCAGAAAAGCTTGAAATATTATTTTATAATAAAATCATTTTTGGTTTCTAATGGATCCAAAATGATTTATTTTGAGGGTAAGATAGGGATTATTCTACAACCTCTCATATAATAGGTTTTAGATAGGTTTAGTTCACCATATTAACCTTATTGTGTAGATTTAACTCTTAGTAAAATAGTTTCACATTTACCATGACACTTTGTATTTTAATATGATATAGTTAATAAACATACTATAACAATCCAAACTAACAATATGTGGTTCATTTTTAATATATATAACCTTATCTATGTACTTTGGATGACCCATAGATTTTTAGAAATATTATATCAATTAATAATTATTTTAAAAACTCAATTATGCCAATTTTGACTCTATTTTGTATTTGGTTTTTTATCATAAGAGCATGATTAATTCGTAAAAAATTATTTAATCAACAATAACATGTCATATTAACTTATAAATGTTTTTTAATTAATCAAAAGTCTTAAATTTCATTTATTTTTGTATTTATAATATCAAATATTTTAATATTTCATTAATAAGTTAATTACTTCGTCATCTTTGTGTCATTAATAAATTAAATTATTTAATGCCTAAAAATTTTAAATAAAATACCATTATATAGGAAATAATATTTTCTTTCTAATGAATATTTATAGTTGAACTTATCTGATGTATAACCATGTATTAAAAATGTTTTAGTTATTAAACATTGAATTTAACACTTTTAACTCTTCTTTAAATAAAATAATAATAAATGACTTAATCTAATCCATGTGGGCCAAAAGGATCATATTTTTTTAATAGGTTTTTTTTGTTGAATTACACTTATCTAATCGATTTAGGGTACGTTTTGGTGTAACTATAATATCAATTTTATATTTAATTACCCAATTTACATTTAAATGTGGTAAATATAGTCAAAAGTTACTATTAACCAAATATAATTTTCATCTTATTGAACCAAATTTAAAATACTGATGTCAATCGTGTCCCTGGGATTTTTGAAATTATACTCATAGATATGATAAAATTATGTTTTATGAAAATTTGTAAATGCTCTGAGAAGATGGGTAATAGATAGTAAAAAGTTCTATAAATTTTATATATCTAAACTTATTATAAAATGACTCCAATGAATAACATTGAACATATATAGATATTTTGTATCTATTTTGACCTAAAATAAATTAAAATAAAATAACTAATTATTTAAATAAAAAGTCTGTTTTAAACAATAACTCAGTGTTTTCCACTATTCATCAATAATTGAATGTTCTTAGAAAAATACCAAAAAATCAGCCTAAGCTAATTTTGATATTCAGAATCCAAAAACGAAGTCCATTTTAAAAATTAAAATTTATAAACTTTCTAAAATTGGGTATTACTATTCATAACGGCTAGTTTAATTGGTCATGGTGTGCAAAAACTCCAAGTTTCATACAATGCAAGCTACTACATTATTCAAAGGGAAACATATTGTGGAAGCTTGGGGTGTTACAAGTACATTATCATCTAACCTCAATATTAATCAGATAAAACTCTCAATTGATGATTCAGTAAACTAATATATCCCTTTATATAATGAATTAGGGGCTAATAAAGAATAAGATGGCTAAAAAAACATTTTTAAGACAAATTAAGAATAGAGCTAGAGGTGTTGGGGTGATGGACAAGAATATCACAATATTTGAACCGAAATCAATGAATTCACCATTTTAGGTCAATTATGTTGACTAAAAAATGACATCAAGAATGAGAAATACTTATATGATTTATTATATAATTGTGAGGATTTCAAATAAAAATTTATTTTTTATTTTATATGGGAAATGCAAAGAAACCATCATTGAATATGGGGATATACAAATTTTTTCTATGAAAAAAATGGAAATATTCCTCATGGATTATTCCAAATTTGTTAAGATGGTGATAGTTAGGTCAACCCAAAAATCTAGTGTTTTTATAGAAATATTGAATGAGAACACTTCTCATATAATTACAGAGGAACTTCATGGTCCCTCCCCAATTCACCAAAAAGAAAAAAATATCCATTGATATATTTAGTAAGGATATTTATGATGATTACAGTGAGGTATAAAATATTGATTTAGATTTCACATAGTATAACACAGGAAAATTGTGGAATGGGGGACAACCCAATTTTCTAAAAGATAACATTTAATAATGGTATCTATCAAAAATTGTATCAACGGTTTTGCAATTTGGCCCCACACATAACTATAATGATTGATATGTTACAATATATGATTTTATAAAATTTAATATTAATTAAAACTAATTAAATTATTAATGGCTTGAAATCAAAAAAAAATATCATGGAAATACCAATATGACCCTCCTGACTCGAATTTGTAGTGCGCATTTTTTGTTATAGGTTTTCTAGTTTAATATTATTTATTTTTGGTATTGTGGTTCAACTCTAACAATTATTGGTAGGGTTTCCACTGAAACTAAAAAGTTTTTTTCTTTCAAAAATGAAAATTTATTTATGTATTGATTAATTTTAAACATTTCATTTATATTAAATGTATAATACATACATATATAAACAATAATGTGTACATTTTATGTTTTTTATAATCAATTATTAATGTAATGTTTTTCATGTGTATTTAAAAAAAATATAACTCATAAAAACTATTTTTTCACTACATATTTGATTTTGGTATATTATAAACCCTCCTAAAATATTTTCCATTATTATATAAATACATAAACACACAATGATGTAAAAAAACTCATTCTTTGCTCTATATAAATGATCATGTCATTAATAATGTACCATTTTTAAGAACCATCCCCAGTAACATGTGATCTAATTACATAATGAAGTACTTGTTCTATATAAAAAATGATGTCGTAGTACTTCAAAATTAAAAACCCAAAAACATTTAATTTCCACAATATTTTGTATTGTGTTATCACTATAATGTTGTTATGTTATAGTTCTCTATTTTGGAATACACAGCCTAAGGATATGGTAGATAATGATATCTGAAGTATCTATCCATTTTTTTCATTATAAATTTCATATATTAGGCATTATAATATGTATTCTTGTAATATTAATATATTTCTACTAAAGATATCATATATTCCTAAAACGTTATAAATTTTCACCAAAACTAATGTTTTCTTCCAAACATTATTTGGACTCGGTAACACATATTGGATTATAAAGAATTTTAAAAACACTAAATTAAAAATATTTCAAATCTAAAGTTTATTAATATATTCATGAGTGGTGATAATCAAATAAATCTTAAATTAAAAATTGGTTCTTAGATACAGAACAACCTTTTGTCTTCAAGGTACTCTCGTTCCATTATTATTTGACATTATTTAAATTTATCACACATATATCTTTTGAAATCAGTAATAATATCAACATGGAAACTTGAATGGTGAAAAAAGTAATAAGAAATATAAAAGGAAATGGTATGAGTGACTATATCATTAAATATATAATGACATGGGAAAATATAACGTAGTTATATTAGAAACAAATCTTGATATCTTCAATGTATTGATAGGAATTGTAATATTATTGGAATGTGATTATAAGAAAATGAAACCTTATAAAATGTGCATGAAAAAGATTGTATTTTTAAATGATGTGTATGTTATTAATTTTTATCTTTTAAAATAGAAAATAAAGCATGTTCAAATATGATTTAAAAAAATATTATTTAGTTTAATAAAATAAATTTTTAACCATATTGATTCAAAAATAAAAATTAAATCAATAATATTATCCATAGGAATTATTCATTCATATTATCTGTTATTATATTGTCTTTTAAAAATGTGATTAATCCTTATTGGGGTTGGATAAAAAATTATTTCAATAGAAATGTATTAAAAATCACAATATTTGTATTTATATTAATTCCAAGATATGTCTCCATAAAACTTTTATAGACAATTAAATTATATTGACTTATTTTCAATTTCCTGACATCATTTATTATAATAAGAATAAAGAAATAAAATTAAGTATTAAGAAAAAAATGGAGTTTTATTTAATAATTTAGTTTCGATACATTTCGACATAAATTTAATGGCTAATCCCATTATAGTGTACAAATAAGAAATAAAAATAAATTGGGTTTCTCTATAAAAAATACAATTTCTACATAATAAGAATGATATTTAAAAAAGTATTTTTATGTTATGGTAAAAACCTGAGGGGATTATAAATAATGATATATCATTGAAAAAAACTAATTAATTTAAAAATTAATATAATCATAGAAAAATAATTCTAAATTATTCACCCAAAACTAAATTATAAATTTTTTCAATAATGTATAAAGAAATTTTATTAATTTTATTATAATTTGAGAACATGGAGAAACTCTACAAATATAAGATATAATAGACAGGGGACAGTATAAAATATCAAAGTGTGTTACAACATGGAAACATATCAAATATTTATTTTCAGTATAAATTTTTAATATTAGAGAAATATTATGAGATATATAATAGACTATGAATTTATTTTGAATCATATATTAAAAAAAGACCTAGAAACATTATGTAAATGACATCTCTAAAGCTAATAAAGATAAATTAAAGGAGAATATGAAAAAAATAAGAAGGTTTATGTTATAGTTAATTATTCATATCCAAAATTATTTACCAATAATTTTATTGAAAAAATATTTACAAAGAGTAATTTTAGATATAAACAAAATAATAAGAGGTGATTTACATATTAAATATATTTAGTAGTTTGTAAATACTTCCAAGTATATTGAGAAACTTTTAAATTCTAAATATATATGAAGAGTGGTTTAGAAATTTGAAAATATTAACCAAAAATAAAAAATTTTCTTGGGGGATAAATGTTTAATAAGTAATCTAAAAATTTATTTAGAGGATCATGATATTCATATAATATAGGTTTCTTAAAAAATATAATGACTATAAATATTAATACATCATTTTTATCAAAACATATAATATAAATAAAATATAGTATAATAACCCATTGAAAATGATTTAGTGTCTTTAGTGTTTAATTTCATAATAGACCTCAATAAACATAAAAATATTTAATATTTAATAAACCATTCCATCACAACCGTCCCATAATAATTCTGTAAACTCATAGAAAAATGTTATATCTTTATCAAACACATATATAAAAACTTGAAAAGGAATAAAGCGACAATGGTAAAATATTACCTACACAAAAATATAATCAAATAGGGTGTAGGTTATTGATGGAATAAATCATGTTATTATGATCATTGCATATTCTTTATGTATAACATAGTAATGTGGAATAATCTTTTTTAATATAACACTAACAAATAAATATAAATTGATAATAAATATTAGAATAGTGGTTTAGTTCTACATATCATTCCTCGTGAATAGAATGTCATTTGATATAATCATTACCAAAGTATTTTGAGATCTTTAATATTATAGATCAATACATCACATAAAATATCCGCATACTATGGTTCTAAATATTTTGGGGAATAATCCATTAGAATTTTATTTTTTTTCTATAAATTCAACAGATAAAATTATTATAACAAAAAAAATGTTCCATATAAAATCATATCTATGATCAGGACTGTCTAATGTATAAATAATTTAAATAGAACCACCTCATCTTTGCTATTGGTTTGATAAATTAATAGTTAGGACTGCAGTATTTTAGTGTTAGGGTGTGGAAGAATCCAATCAAGGATCACCCTATACGTGAGAACACATACTCTATAAAATATTAATTCATTTTATTAATAACTTGTTTTCTATTTATAGAACAAAAATATATTTTAATTAATTATATGTTGATCATAACAAGAATATATTATTCTATTTTTAAATATTCATGAGATATATAATATTAATTTTTTTTGCAGTTTAAGAGATGGAGAATCCTCTCCAATTATTGAGATAATCTTTTACACATTCTCTGTAAATTTCAAATTTTTTACATTGTAAATGAAATATTTTTTAGTATATAATTTTTTTAATATATGTTCATTCCGCAAATTCCGTTATCATTTTATTTTTAAATCTCGTTCTCCTTGAAAGAAATAAAAAAATAGTTATATAATACTTTTTTTGACTTAAATTTTTAATATGTGTTATAAATTATTATATAAATAACTATTTTATTTAAATGATACTAAATAAAATAAATTATTCCCATCATATCATTATGATTCATCCTAATTTCCTTGTGAAATTTATTGAACCTTGAATAATAATATATTTTTTTGATAAAAAACATATACTCACTTGACTTGTGATAAAATTTTTCTTTCATATATATTCATAGAACATGAATAAAATATTTATCTTATAATAATAACTAAATATGTTATTGAATATATATTTTATTCACTAAACTTGTTCACAAAAATATAATAGATTAAATTAATCTCAAAAATTATTTACTAGAATATCTTCTGAATAAATATTTAATATCACCACAACCTAATGAAATATAATTCTTCTAACTAGGAATCAATTTTTTCGTAAAAACATATTGAACCAAATTTTTTGGTTTATGATAACTAAATAAATTGATCCATAACATTAATTGAATATAATTTCATTTGATTCAAGATATACTTCGTGTGTGACCCTTTATGTCCCTTTCATAATGGAACTATGAAGAACATTGCTAAGTTACATGATTGGGATCATTTAACATGTCGATGAACATATAGAAAAAGAATATTTGGTAACTAATAAATCAAGCTTCCTATAAATTCAACTATGTAATACAATACCCTTATTAACTAATATCTCATCAAGTAGGATGCCTATATATTTTATAACCCTATATTTTTCTATCTCTCAATGACATTACAGAATAATCAATCTATGATAACCTTGGACATTGAATTTTCTTTATAATTTATTTTTTCATTTGTGTGTGAGAGATGTCAAATTTCTTTTCCATGTATGGGAAAAATTCGTTCGTCACCAAAAAATAGATATCATATATCTTAAGAGACACCGAGAACATGTTACCCCAATTTAAAAATATATAACCATAGATATTTTAAATGAATCAAATAGCATGATTCATGATACAGGTTAATAATGATCTTTTGTCAATAGGCTGATACACATAATCATCGATTGGAATATCTAGTGAAATTTTAAAAATTATGTATTCATATTGTTATTTCTTTTATAATGACTTCTTATCTTATTGAATACCATCTCATTAGAAAATATATCAATGCTTATTATTTCGCAATACCTAATTAACAGACATCATTTCCATCTATTCATAAATATATATCTTGAAAATTTGATATATTTACTTAAGATTATTTTCATAGAATCTACATGTTTTAATAATTTCTATGAAATTTTGTAACCCATTGACATGATAAGTATTTTAAGTGTCTTTCCACACCAATGTTATGTATAATAATAAAATATATATATATATATTAAAATACGTATTTATAAATATATGTGTAGCTATATACATTATCATGTAATTATGATTATAAATATCAATATGTTCTGTAGGGAAAATGTTGAGCAACTCCTAGATTCACTAGAGCCAATTGAAATGTTTTTACCCACTAACTCTCAAATGGTATATAATGTTTGGGTTAGGTTTGAAGTTATTTTAGGGTATTACCACATTTAATAATGTGGATATATTGTAAATTATGAATTAATACCTGTGAAAAAAAACATTTCAAGAGATCATATTTCTAAAATATCCCCATACTATTTCTTCAACCACATCTATGGGTTTTATATATTTTGCAACCCAACTGACGTTATCCATGCATAGAAAACCTAGGAAGGTAATGGAAATGATTAATCGGGGTTTTTATCCCTAGTCATGGTGGGAATATCTTAGGAATCATCAAGAAAACATTGTGAATGGTTTATACATAAAATAATAATAAATACGTATAATAAGAATAAAGATAAAATATAGAAACAAATACCTAAAATATAATAAATAATGAAAAAATACATGATCCCAGAATATATTGATGATAACTAATATAATATACAGTAGGGGCAGAGAACAAGATTAAGAAAACTTACCAATCTCCATGTGTAATTACATAAATCAACTTGAATCTCCATCAACCTATATAGAGAGGTATACGAATGCAAGATACTACATCTATTCAGATAACATACATTGTATAAGCATGAAATAAAAAAATAAGTAGGTTTCCACCCATCTACCCATTGCTTAACGCATTGAATGAAATACTATTTCATGCAATTTTTAATGCAATGAATAAAATATAGGATTTCTCAATTTCATATTTAAAATATCTAGCATTTTAGTTTTCAGGAAAAAACCCAATTTTAAAAAATTATTTCTTATCTCTGAATATATACATGATTTAATAAATCCTAAAAAATATATAAATATTACTTAAATAGATTTTAGATAAATCCCTGAAAAACAAATAAGAACACATCCTTGGGATTTCCCAAGTAACTATACTTTGGAAAATGAATATATATCATTATTATTGAATCTTATTTGATCTAGATGATAAATATAGGACAAATCCTACATGTTCACAATTGAATCTCTGTTTTCACATCATAAAATAAGTAAAAAACAATAAATTCTTACCTAACACCTGTTCATACCCTTCTAGGAGTAAATGAGGTGAAACATCCCAAAGGGGAACAATTTATTGCCTTAGGTCACTAGAGTGCAATTATAAACTTTTGTATGCCTATAACTAGACTTCATTCCTAGGGAACCTAGTTTTCCTTAGATGTAAAAAAAGTTTGAAAATAATTTAATCATAATATACATACAATATAATAATATTTGAAATAAAGAAACTCAATTATGTATCTCCCTCACACCTCTGGACACCCGTAATAGTATATCCTGACTATCTATGTATAATAATTAATCATAACTTCCACCCTAGGGGTAGTTATCCCATGGAAACCAAAACTACATTTTGTTTCCATTAAATATAAATATTAATCACTTATTCATTATTAATTTTTAAAGAAACAATTTAATGTTCCAATAAATCCTTGAAATCATTTTTTTGGATATGTTGATTTTGATAATCCTTTTTCTAAACAACAACATATTCAAAATTTTATCACTTAAATAAATACAAACAATCATAGAATTTAGGGATCCAGGCCACTAGGTTCTTAGATATTAATAAATTCCTCATAATTTTCAAAATAAACATCATAAAAAATTCCATAAATAATTCAGAATTCCTAAAAAATAATTACCACTTCTAAAACCAATATTTACTCTAATAAAACATCTTTTACATTGATTCATATGAAACACCTATTTTAAACCATTAATCAAATACAAAAGAAAATATTTTACTTGTATATTTCTACTACATTAGGGGGTAGCATTAGAATAAATTAAAGTCCCGTGATGTTATCATAACAAAACATAGAATAATTTTTTTTGAGACATATGTGGGACACCTACCTTAACAACTTGGACTTTCCAACATCTAAAAATGGTCCTCATGCTAAGGTTAGGGTAAAAATTAATTAAAAACACAAACATAAGAAATAATACCATAATCATTGCTCTTAAATAATCTAGATTAATAGATAGCATGGGAATCATCACTCCTCTAATATTGATGCATTGTTAAATCATCATAGGAGAATAATAACGTTTAAGGGATCATCTATTATTGTTATTATTACAAAGAAGAGGAAACCCAAAATTTTTCTTAGAACCATAAGGAGATGAAAGAATTAAATATTATTAAGTATATGTAATATTTATTATATAAAATTATTTAAGGATACATTAAATCACCACTAGTTAATATTGTATTTTTCTAACTCAATAGGTGTAATTTCACACTACTAATCATCTTGCCGATTCAATAGTTCATAATATTATATTCAATGACACCATGAGTAGAGGTTTCCACCAAGGGCATGGTGGTGTCAATCATGGAACCCTGAGGATCATGACACACTGACTATCAATGATTTATTATATATATAATATCCATTTTTTACTTCATGTATATCCCGCTGCTCCATGGTTGGGGAAAAACTGGATATTTTCTACATAGGGGAAACTAATTCCAAAATCGAGATACCACACATATCAATAGGAATATTATTCTTTTCTATGGTACATAAGTGATATTTATGATCAATGTGGCTTGAACCATGGCTTGGTGTAGCCCCTATAACATTGAGAAATGTAAAAACCCATTTTAGTACATCGAGTTCCGACCAACACATCCCATATAAAAAATAAACCATACAAAATTCATAAATGAATTATAAATTATTTTATGGATATTATTACCTCCCCAAATACCAATTTATGTACATAAAACATCTCTTAAACAATGATTGATTAAGAAGAATTTTAATCTGGTCACACAATGGAAAAAATCCAACTAAAAATATGCTTCTAATCCGAAGTGGTAATCCAAACACTATGAAACTCCTAACATTCAACTATCATACATGGATGATATATGATAAAAATATCCATGGAATGAAATTAATTAATGGAGGTATCCTAACTAAAGATAAAATATATTTAAAAAAGGGTCCCCTGACATTAGAACCAGTAGGAGAACAATTGAAAAAATGTGCAAACTCTCCAAATGAAATTCTTTAATGGATCTCCATTCATAATTTAGATGAAACATCCCAAAATACATAATAATCAAAGAATAAAATCATAAATATCCTAATAAAACCTACTAATAACACCATAGAAAAACCATTGAAATAAATCTAGAATAAAAAGCCAAAAATAATTACTGTATAGTGAAAAGACACTAGGAACATCATGGAAGAGAACTAATGCTAGTAATTAAAGATTCTGCATAATTGATCATACCGTAATATATTTTACATACTCTAATATAAGGTTCCATATATGAAACTCATGTTCATTATTTCAAATCACTACACTTGGTTATTACAATAAAACATCTGATCATAGTCAACATTGGACCATAGTTAACCTCATACAAACACAAGATCTTAAATCAATAATTATTCAAAATAAATGGTCCAATACAACACCCACATGGCACCATGAAAAGGGATATACATTAATTACCTTTACCAGAATATTACCATTACAACTTATATCTTATAGGGGAATGTATTTTGAAAATTTGAGTATAAATTAGGTGAATGTATTTTATTTTAGTAAAATATAGGACACCTATATTATTTGATTACAAATAAGATAACAAAACTGAAACCAATATAAGAAGAGATCCCATTTTTTTATGAAATTATCATTAATTGGGGGTTCACCCAAACATATAAGAACTTAACTAAAATTAAAACTATTTCAAATAAACTCATCAAAATTCCTAAATTAAAAATTAGAGAAATAAAAAAACAATAGACATAGAAAATTAATTCTTATAACACATTGAATAAACTCTACAAACACATTAAAACATCAAAACATCACCAAAAAATTATCTAACTACCAAATGAAAATTGGAAATCATAATGTCTTAAATGGAAAGTAGATTTCATAAAATACACAAATGATCTTTACTCTAACACAAGAATCAATTAGTTGAAGAATATTGCATTTATAAGGTGTAAATTTCACTACATCATTCACAAGATTAGATCTTCCATAAAAAAAATTTGAATGACATAAATTTAGGAAAGCATTAAAGGATATAATGTTCTTCTAAAAACATATTTACTTATATCACGTTATTCTATATAGGTGAAAAAATATTTTTTTATTCATAAAAAATATGAGAAGAAACAATATATCGTTTTGATATAAGTATTCACAAGGTCTGACATAGAACACATTATTTTAATTTTACAGGAGATTCATCCACTACACTATATAATATTAGAAACCACTAAAATCACTAGTTATCCTTCCATTTCTACCAAATATTTAAGATATGTGCTTACCACCAATCCAATTATTCGTTCCTAGCATTAGAATCTTCCAGTGGTATGTTTATAGGATCATTTATGTACCGATGATTTTGTAATGGTACTAACTTGATGAAGTGTCATGTATACTACAAAACTATTATATCTACTTCATAGAGACAATAAAATTATATATCTTTAGATATATAGAATACATTCTAAAAATATAAAGAATGAATCACTCCTTGAAATAATCTTAAGAATTTTCCATATGTGGATTTGATCGATTGATTGAATTCAACCCCCATCGAAATTAGGAAAAGTAGAATGATCGTTCACGAACTAACCATACGTGTTTTTGGATGTTCAAACTATATGAAAATATACTAAATCTATATTAACCATACCACGGCTTCATGAGAGTATTAATTCCCAAAATATTGAGGATGGTATATGTTTCAAGACTATAGAAAAACATAAAAATACAAGGGAAATAGGGGATGAACTCAAAGTTTAGAGACTGGGGTAGATGGAAAAGCCATTCCAACAGAATCCTGAGAAACAAAAAATAATTTAAATTTTAAAAGGGGAATACTCAAAATATAAGAAGAATAAAAATATTCAAGATAAATGATAAATTACTAACCCCATGATGTAATGAATTAATATATATGTAATATTAAAAATATATTAAATAACAAATTCCCCACCAACATACCCATTTTTTTATAACAGAAATAAATAAATTCACCCTTTTTACATAAGTAGTTTTAATCTAAAATCCTTTTCAAAAAGAATATTCATTATTAATGTAAATTTTGTAAACCTACAATAAAATATTTCATGATAAAATCCTTAATATGTTAATTTTTCACGACCTATTGTCTTTAATAAATGTCACTCCCAATTTATAAAATTATAATTAGAGTTTCTAAACATCACATGGAAACATTGGAAATAATTATCATTATACCTTTTCCCTGTGATAAAAATATATTTCCTATAAATCTCCAAAACATTTCATACACACATTTATAACATAATGTGGTTTAAAAATTTTCAAGAAAACAAAAAATCATGTGAAATTATCCATGATTATTCTACAAAATTTGGTTCATTTTAAAAAATAATTTCCAAAATAATCCTTTAATTGTTTAAATTCATATTTTTTTCGTCAACATAATCAGAAATTAAACACCCTTAATCATAATTATTAAAATATAATGAGAAATAAATGAAATATATCTTAGTCTATAATGAGTTAAAAATTACAAGATCATCAGAAGATGCAAAAACATAAGGATTTGCATCAATGTTTTTCAACAATAGGTTAACTATAAAAAATTAAATGTAAGTTACATAGGTTTCACATTTTGTGTGTAATTTTCGTAACCATTTACAGGTACCATATATGGATGATCTCCTTACATTTTACATTAAAACTCACAAATCACCAATACTTAAATTAAAAAATTTCCAAACTAATGGAAAACCAAGATAGATTACAAGACATACAAGTCTTGAGTGACCTTTGAAATGTAGGTATAATAATGAAATTATTTTATCAATAAAGTATTTTTAATATACCAATTAAATTATATCAATACTCTGTATGTTCAACCAGTAATTCTCAAATAACAAGAAATGCCTCTCGTTTGTCACTATTTGATCATGAACCATCCTGGGTCAACACTATATTAGACACCTAAGGCATTTGTGGGAAGTCATGAAGAGAATTTCGGATACCCAAGGTATAGAGATAAGAGCCTGGCTATCAACAAGAATTTGTTAGAGATGGTTTCACTGAAAAAATTAATGAATATTCCAACGAAGATAAAAGTGAAAAGGTAGATACTAATAACTAATATATAATATATAAACCATCAGGAATATGAGATCCTATAATACATGGTTGATGTATAATACATTAGACAGTAATTAGAAGAAGGTAGAATAATTCCATTTTCTAATCTCTATGGAGAAAGGAATAAATGACCTTTCCTCTTCATTCTCTCAATAAAATATGTACGTGAACATCAGATAAATCCATGTATCCTAATAAATTATTATTTATTTCCATGAAATGTAAATACAAAAAGTGTTCTACCCTTTGACCCATAACACCACACATTAAAAAAAATTATTTCATACATGATTAGATGTAAGGATATAACAATAGTCTTTTAGAGTTTCCTTATTCAAAAAAAGTATCAAATACCTTTCCATGAAAACCTACCATTTTCAAAATTATAAAATTTCTTCAAAATAAAACAATAATTTATATTCTTTTTTGAAAAAATATAAATTATAGAAGTTAACCATTTTAGAAAATTTGGAATGAAATTTGAACCTATCTCCACTATTTTTGTAATTAACCATACATTTTAAAATACATATATATAATTATCATAGTGCTCTAGGTACTATAGAGGAATAACCTAGAAAAAATCTACATGATAATAAATGACTCAAATTCCATCTACCATAAAATAGCTAGTCATCCATCAATCCCACCCAAACACATTGTCTTAGCCAGCCTATCCAAACCAAGGAGAATCATCCCACATATTGACCTATGACCCACATAGGGAAACTATCTTGAGCATAATGTTCTACATATATTTATCTAACATTGTTATTTAAATTTTTATTAATATTAATTATCACAACCAACGTCATTTTGGTTACTAATGAAATTAATTTATGTGAAATTAGGGTTTAAATTATACTAGTTTTATTTCTAATAAAGATCACTTTTACTATGTTTTGTAGTGGTTTCAAAGTAGTCTGGATTCACTATTTCTTTCCCAACATTTAATGGTTAATATTTAGATCAAGAAAACTAATTTTAAAAAACCATCTTTTTGAAGTGAATGTTATGATTAAGAAATCTTATATTGAAGAGCACTCTAGGTTTTAACACTTCATGTATAGAGTATTATCTCGATGTTTTGATCCAAACCTATGTTTTCAACTATTATATCAATATAGACCCCTATTTTTTAACATAGTCATCTACAAGATTTAAATTATTTATTATTTCCATATTTTATTAAATTATTTCATTTGGGGTATTTATATCTTCTTAAATCTATATAAATATTGACTTATAGTCCTCTTTTAAACTAGATAAATCATTCTGAATTAAATGGAATATTTTTATTTTTTTGGGTATTTCAAATTCAAACGATCAATTTTTGTCAGGTGGATATTATTGATCTATTTGATATGATGTAAATCAATATTCTATTTAAATAATAACTTTTATTCTAATAAATGATATACACTAATGTATCTAGTTTCTTCAAGATCCATAGTTTCAAGACATAAATTTTTTGATTTTTTCATTTTTCACTCATTTTGATTTTATTATTATATATTTCCAACATCCATCCAAGATTCAATAAATATACTATCCAAAAAAAACTTTGGAGTCATACATCATTCTCATAAACAGATTTTTTTATCTGCTATTCTAAAAATGTATTAAATAAATCAATATATTTAATTAATGATCATCAGCAACTATGATCACATTTTATAGATTTATTATATAGAAATTGGTTCTGTAAATAATAATATCTATCTTCTATCTTTTTCAACTGAAATGTCTTTCAAAATCTATTTCAATAATTATAATCTCATCCGTTTCTTTTTAATTTTCAACTACTCATACATAGTTATGGTGAAGTGTCAACTTCTAATTCTAAGCTATGAATATTTTAGATTCCTATAAAAAAATTTAATTTCATGTAAATGTTTTTAAGGTTCCAACATCCTAAACTGATTTATAAAGGTTCCCAGAAAAAGTATTCTCTAGTTGAAATAGGTGTGCCCTTGAATATAGAATTATTGGAGTATATGAGTTTATTTCTCTTCCCTGAACCACTATACATTTCTAATTCTAGTTATTTTTTTCATTTTTTTCACTTCAAAAAATACATTTCAAATAGGAGGAATTAATAAAATTATTTCAAGAGGGGCCCTTTGAATTTCATATGATTTATAAAATGGCATAATTCCCCCTTCATTATGTCTTGGTAATCATTTTCTGAACCCAAAAATTGTTATCAAATATTGGGATATATTAAATATATTTCTCTATTTTTAAATCATTGGATATTTTTTATTATCGACCAAATACCATCATTTAGAATCATACCCATGTTCATGTATGTATATATATATATATCTATATATATATATTTCTTCTATCTCCAACTTGTATGATTTAAATATCAAAATTAAATCAACGTTTAAGTATTGATCTTAGATATGGTATGTCGATTATCCAGGCTCATTGATGTAATGATGATAATTATGGAACTGAAAAACCATAGATTAATTTTTTTTAGAATAATCATGGAATAATTTTTCATTAGAAATTATTCAAGTCTTATGAAATTCCTAGGGACGATATGAGGACGTGGAATATTACTCTAAATATTTACTATATTTTCTGGTCAAAATCTATGATTTCTTTTTCCAATGGATTAGAATATGAGGAATTGAATCGTGTTTCTCATTATGATACTATATATGAGATTTGGAGTACAATCAATGTTCCCTATAAATTAATAGATAATATGTTAAAATTGAGGTAGAACATTGAAAATTTATTATTTGATACATCTAGTATGTGTGATGCCAAAATAATCACTCAAATAAATGTAATCTAAAATGAAATGGTTAATAATGTTAATATAGTAGATGAATATTAATAGTAAAAGGTAATTATTTATATTTTCAATAAATTTTAAGCTCAAATAGAATTAAAAATCTACTAAAATCAACCATTACATAATTATTAAAATTTAACTATTAATGATTGTATTTTTATAATTATGATTTATAAATATGAGATACTGCACAAATTTAAAAGGAAATATTTCTAGAAAAAACAAAAATGATGCACTAAACTTTTTGATAGTTTATTTTCTTATATTCTAGGAATTAACGTCCAAAGTGATATGCTATCAGAACTTCCTCAAAAATTAAGGAAGCTAAAATGAATTGTGAAAAGTAAATTTACAGATGAATAAAGAGAAAAAACCCATATTATTGGAATGTAATTAGAATGGTTATGTAATATCTAATTTTAATGTACATAAAACCTATAAGAAATATGAATATAAAATAAAAGATAAGAATTCCTCACATCTACTTGGATTACTTATAATAATTTGAACCAATAATCTACTAAAAACAATGATGTTGAGTATGAAATGTAATGTTAAATCTTTGTCTGTTGGATCATGTTGTTGAGCTAAATTGATCTTTTTTTTATAATATAATTTTTAAAACAATTAATATTTTATTCATAATAAATAATTTTTTATAATTATATATAAATTTAAAATTATTTAAAAAACATCATAGAAAATATAGAAAATATTATATTGATATTTCTAATAATTTTTTTTCAAAATCATATATCTTATTTAATATCTAATTTATCCAAAAATTATTGTAATTCATAAGAAAATTTGATAAAAGAGTTATTGGATGAATTTTATACATTAAAACATGATTCTAGTTTAATAATGAAGGGTTTGAATTTTGTAAATCAAATTAAGGGTAAACAATTAATAAGGGAATGTATGGAATTGGAAATAATATAGGAGATATAATAATATATAGGAATTTATTTTATCCTTGTTATAGATTTAATAACAAAACTATAGTTAAATTTTGTTCATTGTGGTGTTAATTAACATTTCGGTAATGGATATTATTTTAAAAACATCAATTTTGTGGTGTCTAGAATATTAATTTTTAAGAATCTTTATTTAATATGTGTTTTAAATTTACACTGAAAAATTGAATACCAATGATATTATAGTCTTACACCACTAGAAACAAAATAATATGTTCTCTAAAAGGGACCTAGAAAAAAAATTATATGTGTGCCACTGAATTTTATTTTTAAATAATTGGGTTGATCATTTATATAAATTATGGATTCTTATATATAATATTTTATTATTATATAATTATTGATGAACTCTGATAAACATATTTATCTTAATAAAATGATATTAAAAGACGTGACTATTGAAATAAAATAAGTATATATTTTAATTTTAATACAATAAAAATTTTCAGTTCGAGAAAAACTTAAATATTATATAACTAATTCAATTATATTTTATCATTTCTTACATGAACTGATAAATCATTTTATTTACTATTTTATATGTTGAATTATTTTGATAAATTCTTCAAGGATCGTTATGATTTTATGATTTCTTGTTTTAGTATAATTTTTTTCTTACTTTATTTTAATTTCTTCTTTTAATTTAATATATAATTGTATTTTATAAAATTTTAACCCACACAAAAGTTTTGAAATATTTTAAAATTTATTTTTAGTCATAGGCGGCCAATTTAAATTGTTTTTCTTATATTTAAATATATTATTTTTTCAGAATGCGTAAATTCCTTTGATATGTAATTTTTGATAACAATTATTATTCAACAAATAATATTATACATGTTTACATCCCTCATTACTTCTCTATTTAGAAATAATCCTTAATTAATGGGCAGTTCATAATTCCAAATCTATTGGAAATACACATATAGAAAGTTCCCTTTATTTAATAATGGTGATTTAAATTGATTAATCACAATATTATTTTAAATTATTCAATTAGAAAAAGATGTTTTAAAATTTTCATTTATTGTTACTAAATTATATAAATTCATTACATTTTACTTAGGAAATCCATTTAAAGAAAAACCACCTTTTAATGGTAAAATCCTAAAGTATCGGACAATATTAATTTAAATCTATCAAGATCAATCAAACCATTCATATTACTTCCTTTTAATGTCAAATTCAGTGAACAAAGAAGGTTTTATCATGAGTATCATGAAGAGGAAAAATCACCCATGTTTTGAAATATGTCCACATCAAATTCAATTATCTCAAGGTTTTAAATATTTTTTAACAATGTCATATATATATATGAGTGAAATATAAATAAATATTAATGAAATATATTTCATAACCTACTATTTTAATCGATTTATTTAGTGAAAATGTAGTCTCTTTAGTTGAAGAATATTTTCATAAGTCTTGTAGATAATGTAAAAACATTTATTTTATATAAATAACAAGGGTTTATATATTTTTAAATATATAAAGTTTTATTTAATTTAATAAATTATTAGAAAAATCTACATGACCCTGATGCATTATTTTTAAGTGAGGTTTATCATTTCATTGATTTGGAAATTGAATATATGTTTAATGTTTCCTAAAGGGATGTTGTGAGGCTACATAAAAACATAAATTCTAAAGGAAATATTTTAATGAAATTAAAATTTATTAAATTATGAAAAATGTAATTTAATTACATTTTAGTGAAATATCTATATCTAAGATGAATTAAATCTAAAAATAATAATTTGACGTATAAAAAATTAAAATACTTAACTAATTTAAGTAGATAAAATGTGTTTCTATTTGAAAATTTGATCTAGAGGAGATTAATGAGTTTATTGTAAGTAATTTTTCATTTTCTCAATGAGGAAAAACAAATATAGATATTCATTGAATAATTGATCTTTTTTCATATTTTTTTACAAGAGGTGGAAGATTTTAGTATTTTGAGTGTGAGGATTCACCCCTTATCTTCTCTAAAATACCTGATCCTTTTTCAAATCCTATACCCTAGTCTATCTAATACATTATAAAAAATATCCTTGTTATCATGAATTATTCGTAAAACATTATTATTTTTTCATATTTATTTTCTGTTTTCAAGATTTAATAATTTTACTATGAATCATGTACTATATAAAATGTGTTTCAATCCATTTCATTATATATGTTTTATATCACAAAATGTCAGTTAAATCTATAAAAAACTGGAAAATTTAAACAAAAAATGAGAAATATATAAAAATACAGTCTTTTTCCCTTAAGGGGTTAAATCATGACAAATATAACGATTAATTAACGAACTTATCATTTTTTATTTGATCAATAATATCTATAAATACACTTTTATAATTATTATTTTCATTATTTTTATTTGGGGGATAATTATTTTAAAAAAAATCTTCAATTTTTCTATATAGTAATTCAATAGTTCAGTTTCTTGAATTTTTTTATCATAGAGATTTGGGATATTTTTTGGAACATGTTGATCCAACAATTATCTATGAATTTTCATATATTTGTTATGATCACAAGAACCCAAATTTATGTTAATAATGAAATTAAATAAATTAAATTTTATGTTCACATTACATTAGTTTTATTTCACCAGAATATTAGTTTTCATAATTATTTTGGTTGTTTCAATGTAGTCTAAAATCACTATTTATAATATAATATATGATGTTAACATTGATATTTGGAGCCTAACATTAGAAAAGTATAAATACTTTTGAAGAAAAAATTTGAAGTAATTGTTAGGATCTAGAACCCTATATTTGAGAAGTGGAATATGTTTACATACTTAATGTTTTGTTAATCTACCATTAAATTATAATAAACCATACGTTCTTATCCATACTTTCATATTGGAACCCTATATTTGAAATAGTTGTTGGAGAGATTTAAATGATGGATTATATCGTCATATTCTATGATGGTTGAATTGGATTATTTATATGCCCTTAAATATTTTTAATCAGAATTCAAAGTACCATGTTCATTGGATTAAATCATTATAATTTCTATATGAAGTTAATTTTTTACCAAGTCATTTGATATTTAAGTGACCTCATTTTATCCAATAGATTTTATGGATTTATTTGACCTGATGTAAATTTTGATTCTAATTAAATAAAATTATTCTTCTTCAAGATGATGTTTATTGATGTATCTATTTTTAAAAGGGATATTTTTTTAGAGAAATACATATTTTTATATTTTTTATTTAATAATATCTTGTTTTTATTGTAATATCCATTATCAATATTTTTCTGGAATTCATTGAAGTTTCTATGAGAGCTACACTTTAGATTCATTCATGTTTATCATCTTACAAATGTTTTCTCTGTTATTATGAAATAGATTTTATTATATCTAAATATTTATTTTTAGATCATATATAAATAAGATCACTTTATATTAGATATTTCTAAAAGATGTTTTCTTATAATAAATGGATCCATAGCTGTTGTGGAGTGTTAACTTTTCATTGTGAGCATTTGAAATTTAATTTCCTTATAAAATAACCGATATTACATATAAATTCCTTTTTCTATGGTGTCAACATCTTTTTATCACTTATAGAGGTTCCCAAATAGAGGTCTTGCTAGGTAAAGTCACCATGATCATGGGGAGAGATTTGGAAGAGTAGACTCACATATTTCTATTCTCATAACTTCTAAATATGTTCATGTATATTGATTTACATTATTTATTTTCCATGTATTACCCATATTTTAAAATATAAGGAATAAACCACTTTATTTTAGGATGGATGAATTGAATTTTTCAATATTATTAAAAGGACATAATTCACCCCCACCATATATGTTCATCATAATTATTTAATCTGAACACAAAATTCTAATATATAACTCAATTGTATCTAGTATTTCCTATTATCTAACCAGATCACCCCATGAATAATTATATGGAGGTGAGAATTTCAATTTAATAAGAATTACAATTAATGATATCATAAAATAAAAATTCTTTTATTTATCTCTTTCACATATTTAAAACACCACATAGGAACAACCCCACTGTGCATTTTTAATAATATAACATTACTAAAAATATATGTTTATTTCGTATATGGTATCCCAATAAATGGTTTCCCATAGGTTACAATAAGACTTCCACTACCTAGGAAGTTATCTAATGGATTCAAAAACATCCCTTGATTTCCATTAAATATAAATGGGTATGTTTTTTGGTTTTTCATTTTCCAATAAAATATAAAAAATATAATCAGGATTTAGAATCACAATTTATAAAATAAGGAAATTAAAATACCTTTGGCCATCCAACCACACAATCTTTATTTAATCAATTTATTTATTAGAGGCTTTCAAATGTTATTAAAAACTATTCAACCAAGACAATCATTAGAAAAACCACTATCCCCATAACATTATAAAATAACATCATAAAAAATTTCATGAAGATTTATCATGATCTAATTGGAGATTAGAATTTAAAAAATGAAGGTTAATTGGCATAAAATTGTTTTTCTATAAAATAATTCAAAATCATATTTTCCATACTTTATAAAAGGCTAAATAAGACATCATTTTTTAATATAAATACTTGATATAATAGGATAACATTATAAGAAATATGTTACCTAGGATTAAAAAAATTATAAGAATCCACATTAAAGAGATATGACTTGGAATTATACCTAAAACACATAGAACATATGATAATTAAAATTTATCCTAAAAAAGATGGATAAGGGTACTTAAAGGAAGGTAAAACCCCACCATATGACAAATTAATGAATCTATCATCCATAAAACTCTAGAAAAATAGAGGCTATGGGAATCTACATACCACTTGTATGAATTCAGTACTAAATCATCACTAGAGAAACACATAGATGAATGGATTTTCCAAGGATGTTGTCTTAACAGTGAAAACAATTTTTGTATTTCACCTTGAAAACCTATGGATCTAAAATATCTAACAATATAGTAATGGATGGGGGTTTAAAATATAAAATGTGTCAATGTGGAATTATAATCCATCACATAAAGATCACACATTCCTTATTCAATAGGTGTAGCTCCACCTAAATATCATTTGGAGTATATTATTGACAAAATTCAGAATCCAATGACAAAATTTTAGGGAGTTAGCTACCACAACCATTATGATCTCAAGCATTCCACACATAGAAGCCTGATACACTAACTGACCATAACCTTGTGGATAAACCCTGACTATTTTTAATATGTGGTACCCTTCACCATAGTGTGGTTAGTGAAAACTAACCATAGTGCATATGAAGAATCTCTAGACCCCACATATGAGACCACACCCTAAAATGATTGTATTGGTCTATCCCAAGGTACAAGAGTGATTTCAATGCTCAGACTGTCATGGACCACATCGTCGTTTTTCCTATATTTTACTGAGAAATAAGAAAATCCCTATTTAATTTCCTAAGAACCAACTAATACTTAACAAACCAAAAACAAGACATCCAAAATCATAAAAATATAATATTCCTCAAACCTAGGACATGACAATAAATATGGTTTTTTAGAGAATTAGATACCATGATTTATATTCACCATCTAATTTTTAGTGAAGTATGTTTTCCATGACTATGATATGTCATTAGGCTGGAAATTTTTGAAACAAATTATATACCCCCTCGTAACTAGTTTCTATCTCTTAAATATACTAGGATCAAGTCTTTATTCTACCATAAGTAAATAACGATTATTTCAATGAAAAACTAATGAAGCACTACTGGATCTTATTGAAATATTCATTCCATTATCAATGAATAATAAATATCAAATCTAGTATATAACATTACATAAATATTTGGTCTAATTTAGTAATAATATGTAATTATTCATATATTTCTCTCATCTTGGTTTTTTGGATGTGTCATTTTAAAAATATTTATTCAATAAAAATAATCAAATATATTTTACATTATTATACCCTTTTCAATTCCTTATAAAAATATATACCCATTATGTTTCATTGTAACCTCTTATATATTTCTCTATTGAATTAGTACATTAAATATAAGTTCCATCACTAATTTCATTCATATAGAGTTAATTTTTTATCTCATCCTAATTTATTATAATCCAGTATGTTATTTCCCATTAATAATATATCATTAAAATATATCATTTGGAAAATTATGGAGCTCATAATAATTACTATGTAAGAATACAACTCACTTTATGTATCTGGGAAACCAAATTCTCTTATGGACTCATACTAATGAATATTGCTTTATCATGTTGATTTCATTACTATATAAATAGATCTCTAAAAAATGTATACCATATTATATTCCTTTCATATCACAACACATTCTACCTATGCTATGTATACACACACAATATGTTTCCATTTTAGGGCAATAGTCTTTATATATATATATGAAATATTTTAAAATCATTTAATGTTGTTATTGAAACACAAATTTTAAGGTATTTTATCATAAAAATGGTGAAATGGTTTTTCATAAAAAGTAAATTGATGTTAACTTAATCCTATAATAAAAAATATTTTTAATAAGTATTAACATTATCATAAATGGAAAAATTCTTATTGAATACATTATTTCACTAAAAATGTTAAACATCAATAGGAGGATGTACAAATATGTAAACATGAATTTGGAATATAGAATGAATTTAAGAATTCAAGGATGCTTCAGCACTGTTGAAGCTCACCTTAGTGGCTCAATTTGGTAAGAAACTTCCTTCCGTGTATGCTTTTGACAGGTTTGTGCATTCTTCTTGGAATCTACAAGACCGTGTGTTTGTTGGTCATCTTGATGTGAAGCATATTTAAATACATCTGTTGATCAAAGACGACCTGGTTTGTGCTTTGGATTTTGCTCCAAGATGTATGGAGGGTTTCTGGTTTCCCCTCTTTCAGTGGTCCTTTGACTTCCACCCGATGCGAGATCCTTTAGTTTCTATGCTCTGGATTTCTCTTCCCTGACTTCCTTTACCTTTCCAAAATCAGGCGATTCTTCTGTTGAATAGCAACATGGTAGGGTGCTACCTTTGCTCTGATTCTCGTATAGATGTTGTTTTCCATCTAGTCTCTCCAAGTATATGTGTTGAAGTTGATGTGTCTAATGGCCCTATGGAAAATGTTATCATCGAAATTGAAGGAGAACTCTAATGGAACCAAAAGTTATTCTATAAAACATGGACTGATTATTGTGATATTTGTGGTCATCATGGGCACTTGGATTCTGTATGCCGGCGAGGGTGTCTTTCCACCCAATCTCATCCCTCGAAAGAGGGGGTGATTTTGATGTTGGCAAGGAGAAGTTTAGAACCGTCAGGGAGTAGAACCATACAGACTCATTGTAGGAGACTATTCCTTCTTCTATTTCACATTTAATGAATGATGCTACTAATACCACCCTCTGTGAGGCAGGGAGGAGGGGGGCAACCCTTTGGTTGCGGACATATTCTGGTGCCTAAAGGTGGACCTAGGTGATCCTAAGGAGATGCAGAATGATTCAGGGCCTATGTCAGCTTGTATTTTGGGAAGCCAGAGTGCTTCATAGGGGGCGGTGCGAGAGGTGGAAGCTCAGACAATAGAATTTTTAGGTGCCAAGTGTCAGGTTCTGGGGGACTATGTTGGAGCTATGTGTCTAATTTATAAGGGTGGTGTGGGAGTAAATATGTTTACCTACGCTATGGTAGTGCGTGATGGTGGTAGCAACAACTCAACAAGGGGGACACAGTCTACTAGCTAGAATAAGGATAACGAGGGGCAAGAGTGGGATAAATCCTCATTTGGTAAAGGCAGGTAGTTGAATTCCAAATAGGAAACCATCACAAGGAGGACCTTGTTCTTTATAAACACAAACAACCAATTTGAATGTTTGAGTAATGAGGAAGAGTTTAAAGGAAATCACAATTTCCCCTCTAATATCGAGTCTGATGATGTTGGGTTATCCTCAGATGGTAATAGATTGGGAAGAGCCAGCAAGGGTCTGCACAGTTAAAGAAGGAAGAAATAGAATAAAGAAAATAGAGACCCAGTGAGCTACATTGTCTCCAAGAAGCTGAAACCAAAGAGGCATAAAGACTACTCCTATATCCCGAGGATGATGGAGACCTGGTTCGCTAAAAATTATGGGAAACTCAAAGAGCACGTGACCATTCTAGTGGAAGGAGTGGAGGGTCATCAAGGCGATGCAACCCAACCCGTAGAACAAGTGGAAGAAACATCTAAGGTAGAGGTCCACCAGGAGGATATGATCTTGAAATCTCAAGAGGAAATTCCGAGGGTGGAGGATACCACCCCCCCTAGACAGTGGTGTGAGGCAGGGCCCCCTGGTGTCTTGCAAGGTCTGAAAGATGTGGAGGTGGATAAGAAGATGGAATTACACATGAATTCTTGGTGACTAAATGAATCCGGAATTTTTGGTGATCAATTCTATGAGGGAATACATTGATCAAATGATGGGAAGATTAATTCAAGTGGAAATTACCAAAGAGCAAGCTGCTTGGATTGATAGGCAAGACCACATAATAGTTAGAAGCATTAATGCGAATGATATTAGCAAAGATGAGTATATGAAAGCATGGGATTATCTAGCACGACATTATGATGAAATTCGGGAGGCCGATCCAGACTACCAGGTTAGTTCACTTCCATGGAATCTGCTTAGGGAAGGATATTCCAATCACCTTAGATGTGTGTTTAATAAGTTAGTTGTATCCTTCAATGCTTGATATGTTTTATCGGTGAGGGTTATCACTTTCCCCTTAAAAGTGTTGTAAAATAAAAAATTTAATTTGGATGGATCGATGGATATAAAATCCGACATTGATGTGTAAAACACGACATATAAAAAAACATTGATGAGAAGGCCGAGGATAGAATTATATATTTATATGAATTTCTAATTATTTTATCAATAGATCATGGGGATTTCTTCAATAATCTAGTTTTATAAGGTGAGTTTGGATGAAGAATCATCAATGTGGGGAGTAATAAGTTTGTGAAAAAAGGTAGTGATGATGATTATAACTCCACATGCATTTTATGTTATATTTCTCTTAAACACATTCTATTAATTAGATAGCCTATATCACATAAATCATTGAGTCTCTATGAAACAACACATGGTTATTTATAGAATATAGTCCTAATCGATCCATAACATATAAATTTTCCCCTTTTGTATTTTGAATTTCAAAAATTGGACATACACCATTGCTATCAGGGTGATATATGGAGTTTAATAGAATCAACTTAATCTTTGGTGAATAGTAATGTACCATTATGAATTGTATCCTACCCTTATGAATGGTATGATACACTTGTGAGTAGTAATATGATCCTTATGAATTGATAACTTACCCATGAATGTGTAAATATAATTTATTAACTTAAAAATTAAAGATAAATACTTTATGTGTTTGTATTTCTTTATTAAATACTAATTTTAATTAAAAATAAAATTTATCAAATTTATGAAATTATTTTTAAAAAATGATGTTCATTTTTTGATTCTACACAATGGAATATTGTTTGGATGACCTTTTAAGATTTTTCTGAAATACATAAATCTTTTGTGAATTGTAAAATATGATAAATAATGATAAATTCTATATATATGTGTGTCTGTGTGTCATTTATTGAGTCATGGATGAGGACCTACTGATGTATGAACACATGTATCTAACTCACATGAACTTATTACTATTTTTTGTCATGAAATCACCAGCATTTCTTTTCATAGATAAAAGTTATAAACTAATGATTAAAATATTAAGAAAAACCCTCCTCCCCTATATTGTATATCCCACCCCTTACCCCCCACCCCCCTCTTTCTCTCACACCACTCAAGAATTTATCCTTGAATATATTTTCCAAATACAAATCCCAAGCCCTCCCCCGACATCCAAGACCTTCTGGTATCACTAAAAGGCCAAAAAATGGGCTTAAGTTGATTTTGAATGAGTACTACCCAAGAGGTGAACCTCTCTTCCTTTTTCATTCAACTTCATTTACAAGATCCATTCTTTTTTTTCTCTATCCTCAACATACCTTTTACAAATTATATGAAAACTACAGTACACTACATGAAGTATAATTTTACTATGTTAATGGATTATTTCATCATCATCTCTCCTCATCTTTTACGGAAATTGAAAACATCGTCCTACATGTGTTAATTTATCACATTTAAGGACAATAGGATTTCAATTTCTGTCACCATTTTAAATACAATTCATGAAACCTTTATAATGGTTGAAAGATATCATAATATGTGTATTTTTTCTTATTCAATGTTTTTACGCCTTACACCCGCATAATATAAAATAATAATAAAAAACATCTTCATTATGCACAAAACCACCGAGTTAAACCAAGCATTTATCATTAACATTTATCTACTGATTCATCATCATTGTATATAAAAAACCTAATTATGAGATCATTTATATCTATGCAATTTCAATGATAATATATATTATCAATTCTAGTAATTTAACCACATTTCTAATGAACATCCATTAATCAATACAAGTAAACCAATCATGAAAAACAGTGGAGAAAATACCACCAAAATAATAAAATTGAACCCCATAAACCCATAAAAAATGCCATTAATGAACCTAATACAGTTAAAATAAATCAATTACATGTATATGATGTTCTAGAATTATATATTAATGAATCTAAATTTTATTATGTGGGTCATTAAGATCAATTGATGAACATTATTGGTCATAAGGTAAAGGGTTTCCTATCTCACTTTTATTTTCATTGGATATACATTTTTCACCACTTATTTCTAGTATGTGTTGTATTTTTACTACCTTTCATGATATAATATCATGACTTTCTCTATATTCATGGTATTCAGTTAATCACTTGATGATTATTTACTCTATTTATTACATTGTTGTAAGGGAATTTGTCTCAATTTCCATTTCAATGTGTTTTACTTTGTACTGAACACCTAATAATTTTTATGTGACGCATCTATTTCTCCATTTATATCCTTTTTCATATGAAATTGTAATCATATTATATATACATTTTATTGTCACATGCATATGGCTAATGCCTTTACTATATACCATTTTATACCCAGTGTTTATTGGGAATGTTTCTTTTAACTCTTGAAATATTGTTGAATCTGTATCATCTACTAAATATGAATATTCAAAAAGCATAATTTTCTTATATTAAATATTTTAATAAACAATTATTTATACTGTTAGTGATGAGGACCCCCTCTATATCCCCTTGATGCATCGACATGTCTCATTAAGAAAACTAGTTGGTAACAAACCATTCGAGTTTGTTTCCGAAAATCAAACGGGTTTCTACCCACAAACATAAACTGTCTCTATTTTATAATGGTTCATGTGTGAGTTACATGAAATCCAAATAATAATTCTATTTATTAATTATTTAGCCATTACTATCCATGAGTTTTTCACTATGAAAAAAATCTATGGATGCATTTCTATTCTTAGCTTGTTGTAAGCAAGTATTTCCATTTATTCATCATGACATATTATTTATTTCTAATTTGTTATGATTCACTTATTATTGATTCACGATTACACTATATGTAACCCTTACTGGACATTTTATCTCACCCTTATTATGTTTTCTTCCCCCATGATATAAAGAAGAGAACCATGAAGAAGCTTTCAAGGTAGAAGTTTATTTTTGTTTTGTATATATCAGGTTGTATTTTCTTTCATTCCAAATGTACTTTGGGTATCATTTTTATAATGAGGTCTCCCAAAATTTCTAAACTAATCAGTCATTGGGGAATTTATTTCTTGTAATAATTCCAATATAGTAAATTAATGCACCATCTCTAGGATCTTGAGGTCAGGGCGTTACAGTTGGTATAAAAGGAGGATTAACAGCATCCTTGGAAACTAGATTTTGGAAACATAGATTATTTTAAATAACACTAAGATATAAATTAAGAATAAGAATACAATAACATGCTAAAATTTTGGTAATTTTGAGAATATGTGTGGCTTCCTAGAAAATTAATCCCTTCCCAGATACTAGATGTGGGCCTGGTTTTGAAAAAGATGTACCTAGTAGTAATAAGTCTATTAAAGAGTCTCAGGCATGACCTGAGGTATCCATGTACATGAAAATATGCCTTACTACACACCTAGTTTGAAACACCCTAGGGAAATTCTTAGGATAAATCCCATTTTATAAACAAAACATTTTGAATGATTTAATAGTAAATAGAAACATTATTTATGATTATGAGACTAGTTGTACATAAATTTAAAGATTATGTGAATTTTTTTGAAATTATCTATTATTACCTAATTTTGTGTATTCCATTGTTTAGTGATGGTGACTAATAGAATAAGGTGAATCAATACCCGCATAAAATGTAGGGATTTACCCCCACTATGAAATTCAACATAGTGAGTGTTGGGATGGATCAGTTCATTCCCATATTGGGCCAACGTACTTAGGATGTGATGAATTACCATGTTACACTTATATTGGATCATTTCATGCAATAGAATCCCCATATTCTAAATTGGGAGGGGATCAAGTTACTTGAAATTGTATTCTAGGCATTATGATTCAATAAAATTGAAATGGTAGTGCTAGTAGTATATTGTATCAAGCATGATGTTTAAAAATAGTGGTCCTTGATCCAGAATAACTTGTAGGAAGAATAAATAGAATATATGGAAGGGAGTAATTTTAAGGAAATTTTCATCAAAAAATATTTCCCACAAAACCAACAAACATAAATTAAGAAGAAATTCCTTATACTATTGAAAAGGTAAGAAGAAATTGTTTTAGAGTATGGGGATACCTTCACAAGGTTAGAATGTAATCATATAGAATATGAACATGTTTTAGAAGATATGATTTATCATTTATTTTATGGTAATAAGACAATTTTACAAAGGGAAATGTCCTCAAAATCATTATCGTCATATGAAAAAATTGTATTAAGTTCCATCAAAATAGAGAAGGCATTTTCAAGATCAAAATTGTTCAAGGGAATCCATTATAAGAAGGGGTTCTATGATAACCACAGAAATTGTTAAGCACAAATGAAGAAAAAGGGAACGAAGAAATTCCCATTAAGTGAGAAATGTGGAGAAATCATCCTAGGAAATGCTTGAAAGGAATGAGAGTTTGCTATATGTGTGGAGAAAAGGGTCATCAATCTAATGAATTCAATTTAAAGGAACAATTCAATGATGTTCAATTATAAAATTGTAGATATGTGGGTCACTATGTAAATGAGTGTCCTAAGCACCAATAAAACTTGCCTCAAAAAGACCATGAGAGCCAGGGAGAGATTTTGCGATTATAGCAATGGAGGATGAAGTTCCTAATGATGTAGTGGAAGTTACATCAACTGTTTCCTCAAACATAGAAAATTCTTTATTTGACTTTTGGTCATTGAATTCATTTATATATTCATTGTTTTCAAGGAAAATTATACATGTCCAATTTTATTTTATAAAAAAGTTCTCATTCAACACTCTTGGGAGACGTATCATTTCAACAAAGATTTATCAATCCGTCCCCCTCATGACATATAAATATGCATTAGTTTCTAACCTTATCATCATACCCATGATCAACTTTGATGTTGTTATCTATATGAATTGGATGTCAAATTATGATGTGAATATCAATTGCAAGAAAAAGGTAGTTACAATTTTCTAGAATTGTGTAGAATCCATTATATTTAGAGAAGAAACCACACGTTCTGATTCTTTCCTAGATACAGCCATATTAGATCTACTGAATTCAATTATTAGGGAGGAAGAGAACCCAATATATATGGATGTCGAAATAAATCATGAAGTTTAAGAGGTTTCTATTGTGTGAGAATACATTTATGTATTTTTAAGGGATTTACATGTATATCCTTCAGAGTAGGGAGTTGTGTTTTTGATTTATTTAATTCCTACGACATGACCTATATCAAAGACTCCCTATAGAATGGACACTATAGAAATTGTGGATATAAAAAACAACTAAAAGAAATAAAAGACAAAGGATTTATTTGACCTAATGTTTCTCCATTGGGTTTCTATATCCTATTTGTCATGAAGAAAGATGGATCCATGAGGCTATGCATTGATTATAGGTCAATCAGTGCTATTACAATAAAGAAGAAGTATCATATTCCATGCATTGTTGATTTATTTGATCAACTATATGGAGCCCAATTTTTTCAATTATGGACCATTGATCTGGATATCATCAGTTGCGTGTGAGGAAGGAAGATATTCCTAAGACAGCATGTTGATCTAGGTATGGCCATTATGAGTTTACAGTAATGACTTTGGGATTGACTAATGGAACCTTGGTGTTCATGGATCTAATGAATAGGGTTCTCATGGAATATCTTCAGGTCTTTTCGACAGTATATATCGATGACATCCTGGTATACTCTAAAGTCTATGAAGACCATGACAATCATTTGCAGGTCATTCTGAAAACACATTGAAGAAATGAATTGTATGGGATGTTTATAAAATGTGAATTTTGTATTTAATCTATTTCTTTTCTTGACTATATTATCTATAAGGTTAGAAATCGTAGTTTATTATGTGAATACAAAGGAAATCTGGTAATGGCCTAGGCCAACAAATGTAATTGAGGTACTTAGTTTCGTAGGCTTAGCAGGTTACTATCAGTGTTTTGCTCCAAATTTCACGTGAATGGGTAACCTGCTAACTAGGATCATAGGTAAAGGGGATAACAATGTATGGACGAGATAATGTAAATAATTATTTGAATAATTAAAAATAATATAGTTCTATGCTCAAATTTTGACTCTTCCGTTTAGAAATGATCGATTTGTGATAAATAGTGATCCATCAAAGAATGTAATGGGTTGTGTCCTTATGAAAATTGATATTGTTAGTTATTATGCATCAAGGCAAGTAAATAATCATGATAAAAATTATCCAACTCATGAAGTTGATTTAGCAGTCATAATATTTTCTCTAAAAATAGAGAGACACTATCTATATTGTGAAATATGTGAGATATTTATGAATCAAAAGAGTTTGAAATACATTTATACATAGAAATAACTCAACATGTGGTAGAGGAGATCGATCAAGTTACTCAAGGAAAATTAATTTTCAATACACTACTACCTAGTAACGGAAAATAAGGTGGTAGATGATGTAATCATGAAAGATCATGGACTTCTTTCACAAATGATGACAGGGAGGGACCCAATATTCATGGATGTTTTAAAGATGGATATGTGAATTATTAAGGAAGGAAAAACATCTTTCCTCTTTCAAATGATATATATGTCGTCCATACTAGAGTATATAAAAATATCTCCATTTGATGATGACATTCTTAAAAGGAAAATTAAAGATGTTAGGAATGGATGATTGGAAGACATCATCTATGAGGATGGAGTTATAATATTTGGGAAGAGGATAGGTGTTCCATCAGTAACTAAGCTAAAAATTGAGCTATTAGATGATTATCCTAGATCAAATTTCTCTATACAACCTGGTAGCACTATTATGTATAGTGATCTGAAGGAATATTTTTGGAGGGATAACATGAAGTGATAAATTGATGATTTTGTGTCAACGTGTCTATCTTTTCAACAAGTGAATGTCAATAGAAAACATCCTAAAGGGTTCTTTCAAACTTTATCTATTACTATGTGGAAGTGCGATGAAATTATGATGGACTTTGGCATAGGACTATCGAGGAATCCTAGAAGGAACGATGAAATATTTGTAATTGTTGATCATCTAAAAAAATTAGAACATTTCCTTGCAATAAAAGATGATTTACCACTTGAGTGACTGAAAATACTTTATATTAATGAAGGTTAAAACTTCATGGTGAACCTCTATCATTTTTTTCAGATCAAGATCCATGATTTACATCAAAATTCGGGAAAATTCTCCAGACGGCTTGGGATACGGAGATTCATATGATAATTTCCTATCACACCCAAATCGAAAGGTTGTCTAAATGGACTATTCAAACATTGGAAGACAAATTGAAATACTTCTCTCTTTACTTTCAAGTAATAGGGGATAAATTATTTCCTTTGGTGTAATTTTCCTATAATAATAGTTTTCATTCTAGCATTAAAATGGATCCATATAAAGTATTATTTCATAAGTGGTGTCGGATTGTAACTTATTGTGATGAAGATGGGGTGACAAAACTTATAGCCTCATAACTTATCGAAGAGACAAATGCAAGGGTGATGAAAATTCATTCCCAAATTAAAGAACCCCAAAGTTTGAAAAAGATTTATGATGAAAACCCGAGAAAGTATATGGAATTTCAAGTAAGAGATCATGTCTTTCATAATCAATATCCATGGGAGGGTGTCTTAAGGTTAGCTATGAAAAATAAACTTGGCCCTTGGTATAACAGACCCTTTGAAATTATAGAAACAATGTTGTTGTATCTTACCATCTAACAATTCCACCAAGTCTCTCCAATGTAATTAATTTTTTCTACATTTCATTGTTAAATAAGTACATTCCAGACCTAATTCAAGTACTCTCCATTGATGAAGTAGATCTATAACCAAATTTTTCATACTCTAAAAATCCTATTGATATTCTTAAAAAAATGGAGTAGGTATTGAGTAATCAGAAAACTATTCCAGTAAAGGGTCCAGAGAGAAATCATAAAATGGAGGAATTGATATGGGAATGATATGATGTTTTAGGACGAATAGGGGCCTATATACCCTGAGAGGGGGGGGGTAAATCAAGGTATGAATATTATTTTGAAAATTCTTCCTACCCCACTGGATCTTGACAACATTTTTACAAGGGTGACATTTTTCACTTGTGTATTTATTATGATCACTTCTTTTCTTCTTTATCTAATGATGATGCTTTGAAAGCTATTCAGGGAAGCCAGTAGGTAGACACAAATATTTTTACTTGGTTTGCCCTCATTGGAATACGTCCAAATAGAATACAATGACAATGTGTCGTTGTACCAAATCCACTATATCTTGATTCCAATTTAAAATGTTCAGTCTTGATCACTTCTATGCCCAGTCTCAGTGCCTTTACAAATTTTACGGTCAGCTCACTGCTTTCCCAAGGGACACTCTTTATTTCTCTCTCTCTCTCTGGCTCACTACTAGTTGATAGGATCACCTTCTTCCACATATTTTGCTCACTACTCTGGAAATGATCAACTCACAGTTTATATACATGTAGGTCTCTTCATTAACACTAATTAATACATCCTCTGTTGTATGTAGATTCTTTGTTAAAGTCCAAATTGCACCCGGAGATGAATCTCACTTTGCACCGAAGGTATCTGGAAATCCTCCAGCATTCATGCAGCCCTATAATTACTGTCGTTCTTCAACTAAACATGGTGCCCTTCTCTAAGTTGGCGCACAAGTTCCGGGGCACAAGTTAAACTGGCGTGCAATTTCACCTCATCAACTTACGCGACACTCCCTTCTTCCACTCCAAACATTCGCGACTCAAACCCTTTTACACCCAAAATTGTTTTGGCACGCAACCATCAACTATCGCACTTCTTAAAAACCTGGTGCACAAGTGTCACCAAACCACTTGCGTGATGCACCATTCTTTAGCTCAAAACATGGGTGACTCCATTCTTTTCATTCCCAAACAACTCTTGGCGTGCAACAAACAACTGGCGCACAACTTCTACTTGCGCGACCACACTACCACTTTCATGACCACCACAACTACACGACAGGAGCTCTAATTTTCTCTATGTTTTGAAATCTTACCAAATGAAGAGGGGTAGACCTCTATTTATAGGCATTCAGATAACCTTCATGACAGCACGCAAGTCTCCTCTCGGTGTGCAAGTCTCAGCACACAAGTCTCTACCACACAAGTCACATGTGTGACCAACCCTAAAACATGGGAACCCCTATTCCATTTTCCATATTTTGATGTTATGATCTTGAAAAACATATGGAAAATAAGTTTCCTCTCCTTTCAGACAACAGCGCAAAATTCCCTTTTCCAAAACCACTTTTCTCTATTTGTTGATTTTTAGGCCCAAAAAATTGGCAAACACTTGAAAACGGCACCACCTTGTATCTGCTCATTTTTGTACCGCCTCCAAATAATCTATTCCTTTTTCAACGTTCTTGAATCAAACATGGATCGTTACCATAGACCTTGAACTTGACATGCCACCATGAAATCCACTTTGTCAACAAATATTTATGTCATGGTTTGCTTTTTCAACAAACACAACACAGAGGAAAACATTGTCAACAAACACAATCACCTCAAAAATGCTTCAATGATACCTTGAGAGATTTTTTCCCAAAATATACCCCTTTGGGTTTGTTGACAACTCTTCCATAAAAAGATAAATCTTTAATTCTTCAGCCACCATTCGCCTATTGCGATTCCAATAGCTATCACGGATTTACTCAACAAATACTCTAAGCCCACATGAGCGATGCTCGGCATGAGAAACAAGAGTAAATGAAAATTTCATCAATGAATCACATCAACTCTGACACCCACTATTGACACCAAACTGATACCAATTTTTGGAAATATTCATACTGAATTCCAACACTATTCTTCTGCTTTTATCATGATCCTCGGATATCATGATATCTATTCTTTAATTGGTCACATCTAACATCATCATATTTAATACTCTCCCTCTGCCTCATTGCTCTCCCACTATCTCACTGCTCCACTTGTTAGCTTCTCCCAATATCAATTATGATTTATCAAATTTCCACATTGTCCCAACCTCGGACAATCTCTATTTTCTCCCCCTTGGTCAATGAACCCAAAGGTCACTCATTTGTAGTCTGTAACAGAGTAGAGAACACATATCAACACATTAGGGAAAAACACATCATTCCTCGGGGAGAGGGGGGTTCCACATCCACACTTTTTTATGTGCATAAAGTTTACTGAACTCCTACGGATAGTCGATGCTTTTCATGAACTTCCTTGGGTATGGCCTTTGTCAGAATTTCTATAACCTATAGCTTTGTAGGCTCATACTCCAGCTTCACAATCCCTTGCTCCACCTTCTCCTTGATGAAAATCTATTTGATCTCAATATTCGTTTTCCTTTAGTGATGAATGGGATTTTTGGTAAGATTGATAGCACTTTAGATATCGAACTGGATTCTGATCGGAGACTTCACTTGAACTCCCTTATCTTCAAGATGCAGCTTCATCCGTAATAACTGTGTACATGCTTGAGTGGCCACAATATATTCATCCTTCATGGTGATCAATGAAATGCAATCTTGCTTCTTACTTAACCAAGAAATACACAATCCTCCAATATAGAAAGAACCACCTAACATTGATTTCCTATCATCCACTAAACTGACCCAGTCTGCATCAGTATATCCCAATAACTTTGTCTGAGATTTGTCATTATATTCCAATCTGAAGTCCACCATGCCCTTCATATACTGAAGTATTTTCTTCACTGTAATAATGTGTATTTCCTTGGGATTACTCTGCTAAATCGCTTCTTGGCATGAATCGATTTAAATTTCTGGCCTTATTGTGGTCAAGTATTGAAAAATTCCAATAATTTTCCTATATTCTGTGATATTAACTGTCTTTCCATCCTCAACTTTGGACAGTTTCATCCCGGGTAGCAAATGGAGTCTTCATTTCCATGTAACTTTCCATTCCAACCCTTTTCAAAACCTCCTTGGAATATTTTTATTGAGAAATGAATGTTCCATTCCTTCCTTGGGTCACCTATAGACCAAGGAAATATGCTAGCTCTCCAATCACTAACATTTAAAACTCACTTTTCATGAATTCAGTAAACTGTCTGCACTGAGCTTCATCTGATATGCCAAATATTATTTCTTCGACATAAACCAACACCATCATCCTTTGATTACGGTCATTGCTGAAATAGAGATTGTAATCAACTCCCCCACACTAGAAGCCAAGATTCTTCAAGTACTGATCAAGCCTCAGTTACCATGCTCTTGGTTCTTGTTTCATCCCATACAATGCCTTCTTCAGTCTGTAAACCTTTCTTTCATCCTCATGAATGGGAAGACCATCTGGATGATCAATATACACTTCCTCCTCTAGAATCCCATTCAAGAATGAAGATTTGACATCCACCTGGAACACTTTGAACATCCGTTTCTCTACAATGGTTAGGAATAATCTGATTGTCTCCAGCCTTTCCACTAGTGAAAAATTCTCATAAACATCTATTATTTCTATTTGAGGGTATCCTTTGGACACCAGTAATTATTTCTTTTGAATCACTATGCCATCTTCATTAATCTTGTTGAAAAATACCCATTTAGTCATGATGACATTCTTATCTACTCACCTCAATACAATCTCTCACGTCTGATTCATTTCTATATCTGCATCAGTCACTTCTGATCCCCATGTGTTTCGTTCTTCATCAACCCCTTCATCAAGAAATTTCTCATTATTTCATTATTTATTAGCATCAATTATTTCAACTACTTTTCTGAGCTACTTGTTGTAACATTTTTTATACTCTCTTGTAGTTTCATGGTATCCTAAAAACTATCAGCTAATACAACTTGCCAGAACTAAATAGGTAAGCATGAGATGCATGATTATTGCTGCTTATCCTTGTGTTTTTTTCATCCCTTGATAGGAAACACCTGATCTGAGTCATCCAATAATTTCTTTGATGGATCCTGCATCTGATTTTGTTATTGAATGATCCCCCTATGTAATGCCACACTTCCTAGGGTTAGGCCCATTGTTTAGACCCATACACATTCTTATTCTCCTAAATCATTTATTCTTATATTCCACTCAACATTGAGCTATTTACAAAATCTCTAAGACTACTGAGTTGGAAACTCCATTTAGGAAACACGAGATAATGTTAATAACACAATCTCTTCCAATTGTGCTATGTTCCTTTGTTTCTTATTCATCTTTGTTACCTGATCTGAGTCAATTGAATCTATGAACAATATCACTTATCCACTATTCATCTTTAGATGCAACTTACCCTTGGATCGTATCTCCCTAAAACCTGAAACATTAGAATCATTCTTTAACTGCATTTATAAACATAGGGAGAGGGGGTTCTTCTGGAATCCTTAGGATGAGGACTGTGGTTGATCCTGATGGGTCAAACTTTTGATTATTTCTTACAGAGAATCACACTATTTCCTTGGTTCTCCTAGCTGCCTACCAAATTTTAACTTCTCTATCCATATGACAAAGAATTCGTTACCCACATTCTGAGTCTTTTTCTGATATGTAGACTTTACAGTTTTATCCTTTCTCACGGTTTGGGGTTTAGTCCAATCGGTATACATTTCATTCTTCAATTTTATTCCAAAATTCCATTTACCTTGATTCCTTATCTAGGTAGGAATATTTCTAATTGTCACCTTCCCTTTCTTCTTCCACCATTGCAGGGGTCTTTATCTTTCCTCCACTTCTCACTGTAGAACACTACATGTGAACTTTTCAATGCATTCTTTGTTTATCTCTCTTTTATCAGATATCCGCGTCACCACACTGTTTTTCATTTGTGGTAGATACTCCCCTGAACGTACATTCTTCTTTCTCATAGCATTAGAATTTCCTCCCTTTTTCATCTATATTTTTTCATGTTCTTCTTAGAGAGAGGATGTGAGTGTGACAGAGGAGGTGATTTATACACCTTTTGTTCAGCTCTAAGTGACTCCCCTGAGGCTCTAAACCTATTTTCCAATTTACCACTTTGTCGTACAGTGTACGATTTCTCATTATACACGACTGGAGTCATGAATCTCCTTTCAAGATCGTTTCCTTTTCCTTCTTTCTTCTAGCTGCAATGTATTGCCAAATGCCCACAATCTAAATATATAAAACATTTTCCATCAAATGCATACCTCATTTCATTATTTCTCTATCGAGATGTTGATGCATCTTGAGTTCTTCCTCTGACATTGAGCTATTGAGCTTCCTGACACATACTCATGGTGTGTCCCATTCTTCAACAGTAATATAATCTAATAAATTCTTTCCTCTAAGAGACTCTACATTCAGATTTTTCAAAACAGTTCTTCTTATTCTCCGATTTAGTAGTGTCTCTATTTTCACATCCCGGAATGTATTCCTAATCCTCTGAACAAAATATTGAGGTGTGGCCTCGAATCTTGCAGAAATATAACATGTCATCACTACTTTTTGTAACTATCCTCTTAGGCCTATCTCCAGCACCTATAGGATTTTTTTTCACATTTTGGAACTGTTCACAACTCTCTTTTTATCGTGCATGGGAGGCGATTCATCAAATCCAATACCAGTTTTTTCCAAACCGTATGGTCTTTGAGCAGAGAAAATTTTTTCTTTCCTCCTTTCAAAAATAGAATTTTTTTTTAATTTCATCATCACTTGTCGAAGGATAATCAAATAGTAAGTACAAGGGATCCTTCATTTTAGGCTTTCCTCTAGCATTGGATTTTTCTACTTACTCATTTACTGATTCAATCTCTTTTTCCATCTTCTGAATCTTCGTATCACTTGATTCATGTTGGGAATTGAGTTCTCTTCTGATATTCATTCCAAAACTCATCTAATATTCCAATTATCATGTGAGCTTTTCTACCATATCACTTTCCTCCATTACTTTCAACTTTTCTTGAGAAATAGATTCAGAGATAGATACATTCTTCTATTATAGCCTTTGATTCTTTTAAACTAGTTCAGATATCTTTGTAGCAAGATCATAATTTTTAGATTTCAATTTTTTAATCTCATATGTGTTCAGATTCATTCCCTTGACACCATTTTATTATTTTTTTTAACTTTGTAGACCTCTTTCACAATTCATTATCTTGAGAATCATTTTTCTCCCTCAATTCAGTAGCTACATCCATAAGCCTTTGATTCAAACCTATTAGCTAGTTGATCTCAGTTTCTAGTGCTTGGATCCAAATATCATTATATTTAATTTCATTAGTCAATTTCAAATCTATTTCATTCACTTTTTGTACAACTTCCACTTTTCAGCTTCTAGGAGTTTCTTCATCATCAGTAGTTCCAACATCACTAGGAATGTCAGGTTCTTCACTCATTCCTTTAGCATCATTGAATGAGTAAATATTTTCACTATATAGTTCATCAAACCCATTCTTTTGTTCACTACATGATTATTTTAACTGAATCAAACTCATTCCATTGAAACTTCCAAACTGAGGGATATCACCTGACTTTTGATTCTTCTTTGATGTTTTTCTCTTTTCCATGGGACACTAAGATAAGATCAAACTGATTTAACCCCACAAATCGACAACATCAAGTCGGAGGAAAAAAATCTAATAAAATCAACCTTTCCTCTCATACCAATTGTTAGGACCAATAGGGGCCTATATACCCTAAGATAGTGGGTGAATCTGGTATGGATATTATTCTGAAAATTCTTCCTATCCCACTGGATCTTGACCTCTTTATTACAAGGGTCACTTTGTTTGCACTTGTGTGTTTATTAAGATCACTACTTCACTTCTTTATCTAATGATGATTCTTTGAAAGCAATGTAGGGAAGCCAGCATAAAGAGACAGAGTTTTTTACTTGGTTCACCCTCACTGGGCTACATCCAAGGAGCATACAACGACAATTTTCCATTGTACCAAATCCACTATATCTCACTTCCAATTTACAATGTTCGGGCTAGATCACATCTATGCCTAGGGTCACTGCATTTACAATGTTTTGGGTAAGCTCACTCCTTTCCCAAGGGTTACTCCCTATTTCACTCTCTATGGCTCACTACCGGTGGAGAGGATAACATTATTCCTCATCCTTTTCTCACTGCTCTGGAATGGATCAAATAACATTTTATAGACCTGTAGGTCTCTTCATTACAACTAATAAATACATTAATTGTTGTATCTCGATGCTCTCTTGAAGTCCAAATTTAACCCAGATATGAATCCCACTTTCCACTGAAGGTATTGGGAAATCTTCCAGACATCATGCAGCCCTAAAATTACTTTCGTTCTTCATCCAAACCAGGAAACCTTCTCCAAGCTAGTGTGCAAGTCCCGGCGCGCAAGTCCAAACCAGCACGCAAGTTCACCTCAACCACTTGCAAGACACTCCATTCATCCACTCCAAACATGCGTGACTCACACCCTTTTACCCCCAAACCAATTTTTTCACACAACCATCAACTATCACACTTCTTCAAAACCTAGTGTGCAAGTGTCACCAAACCACTTGCACGACGCCCCTTTGTTCAACTCAAAACATGGGCGACTCTCTTCCTTTCTTGCCCAAACCACTCTTCACGCGCAACAAACAACTGGCGCACAACTTATACTTGTGCGACCGCACCACCACTTGCGTGACCACTACACCTGTGCGACAGGAGCTCTTATTTTCAGTAAGTGTTGAAATATTACTGAATGAGGATGGGTCGACCTCTATTTCTATTGTATCTTCTCTTTTTTATACCGCCTCCAAATCATCCCTTCTATTGTCAACGTTCTTGAATCAATCATGGATTGGTAACCATATCCCTTGAACTCGACATGCCGCCATGAAATCCCCTTTGTCAACGAATTTGTATGTCTTGGTTTTCTCTGTCAACAAACACAACACAGAGGCCCACTTTGTCAACAGACAAAATCACCACAAAAATGCTTCAATGATACCCTTAGGTATTTTTTCCCAACATGATGTTATAAATAAGAACCATGAAAATCATTTTATATATATTTATACATGAAAAATTTCGAGGATGAATTTTGTTTAGGTTGGAAGAATATAACACACCAAATATTTTATGGTATGTTCATCTTTAATATTTTTAATTCAATAGATTTCCAATATTGCATAAATCACTGAGTCATTTCGAAATAAAAAATATTTGTTTATATGAGATATTCAAAATCTAGATAAGAGACTTATAGTTTCCACTTTTTTTTATTTCAAAAAATTGACATACACGGTTGCGATAAGGGTGAAATTTGGAGTTTCATAGAACAAACTGAATTGTCAGGGAATAGTAACTTACCCTTATGATTAGTTACATACCCTTATAAATTGTAACTTAATTTTATTAATAGTAATATTACTCTTATGAATGGTAACCTTATCCCCGAAAGTGTAAATAAAATTTAGGAACCTTAAAAATGAAGATGAATATTTTATGTGTTTCTAATTTCTATTAAAGTATGATTTTAATTAAAAATTAAATTTATCATATTTAGGAAATTATTTTTGAAAAATAAAGTTCGTTTTTGGATTCTAAACATCAAAAAATGGTTAGGGTTAATTTTTTTGATTTTTCTGAAATACATGAATTTTTGTGAATAATAAAATACGATAAATTATGATAATTGATAAATACATGATTTATTGAGACATGGATAAATCCCTACTGATGTAAGCACTTATGGTTCGAACTCACATGAACAAATTACAATTTTTTGTCATTTAATCATTATTATTTGTTATCTTACGGAAAAATAATAATCTAATGATTAAAATTTTAAGAAAACCCTCCTCCCCTCCACTATATAATCCACCTCCCCACTTCTTCCTCTCACACCAGTCATGCTTATAGCCTTTCCTATGTTCTACCAAATACACATCCCAAGCCCTCCCCACACATCCAAGACCTACTGGTCTCACCAAAATTCCAAAACAAGGCCTTAAAAATATTCTCAAGGGGGAGTACTCAATTGGTGAACCACTCTTCCTTTTTCTTTCATCATATATTACAAGTTCTATTCTTTGGTTTCTATCTCCTCCCCTCACTCATAGAGGTTCTATGAAAACTATAGTACCTTACCTAAATTGAAATTTTATTATTGTTTTGGAATATTTCATCATCATCTTTCCTCCACATATACTAAAAATGAAAACAATGTATGAGATGTGTTAGTTAATCACATTTAAGGATATTGGGTTTTCAATTACTATTAATATCTTAAATACTGGTCATCAATCCTTTATAATGGTTGAACAATATCATAATATATGTATTTTATCTTCTGATATGTTATAGAATTCTTAAACCCTCATAATATTATATAATAATACAAATTAGGTTCAATATTCACAAAACTGCCAGTTAATTCAATCATTTATCATTAACAATTGTCTAATGAGTCATACTAATGGTATACAACCAAAATAATTTTGTAATCATTAATATCTCTATAATTTCACTAATAAAATATATAAACAATTATAGATGTTTGACCACATTTCAAATTATCTTCCATTCATGAATATAATTAAACCGTTAATGAAAACCAAGGAAGAAAATGCCTCCAAAATAAAAAAATTGAACCTCATAAACCCATCTAGAAGGCCATGAATGCACCCAAAAAGTATAAAATTAATCATTTAAATGTAGTGCGTGTTATATACTTGTTAATTAATGAATATAAATTTGATTATTCTGGTCATTAAGATCAATGGAAAACCACATTCGTTCATTAAAATATATGTAACCCTTACTGAGCATTTGATCTCACCCTTATTATACTTCCTTTCCCCAGGTTATGATGTAGATAACCTTGAATAATATTTCAAGGAGGAAGTTTATTTCTATTTTTTATGTATCATGTTTTATTTTTTCTCTTTTAAAATGTACATTGGGTATGATTTATGTAATATGGCCATCCAAAACTACTTGAATAATCACTCATTCCAGATTTTATTTCTTTTAATAACACAAATATATAAAACTAATGCACCGGCATGAGGTTTCCAGGGTTGGGGTGTCACGTGATCTTTTCAGTTGATATTTATGTGTTTATTATTACAATATTTAAATTGGTAATTATTTTTTTGTTGATATTTATTTCTTAGAGTTGAATCAGAAAATGCCAATGATTCTTTTTTGGGTGATGATGAATACAAGATATGGAATAAAAAGTAAAATTACTATAAAAGATGATGTTGAAGAACTAAAGTTCAAAAATAGACATTTTGGAATGGTCTGATTTCATTAAAATTTTGAAAATATCATTTATTGAGTCCTTAAAATAAATGAAAAATATATAAGAATTTTCATTTCACAGTGAGGATTTTTTTTTTGTGTATGGAAAAATCATTTCCACTAAGGATACTCTTAGTCAAAGTATGGGTTATGTGTATATTCTATAGAAGATTAACTCTCAAATATATCATAATATTCAAAAGGATAAATTTGAACATATAATAAAAATTTCAAGGAAAGAACATATTTCCTTAATTTCAATATAATGATGCATAATAATAAATTTTTTCATTGAATATTTTAATATAGTGAGCCTAAGTAATATATTTTGTTGAAAATAATATAATTCACAAGACGTTAATCAAGTTTAGATTTTAGGAATTGATAAATAAATATATTAATTAGTCTATATGATGTACTACTATAAATTTTCGGTTTTGAGGAAGAGATAAAAAATATTGAATTAAATTTAAATTTGATTCTTTATTAATTCTCAAAGAGGGAAATCTAATGGTAGAATTTTTAGATCCTATGATGTTTTATTTCATGGAGGTTTACCACTAATAGATACCAATAAAATAATTGTAACTAATAGGAATTAGAAAATTACAAAACATTGATATACCGACCCACATCTTTCTAAAATTCATACTGTTATAGAGGATAAATTTGGGATTCCACAATGATATTAAAAATAACTAGTGATCTGTAATAATGTCCATATATTCTAGAAACTGAAATTAATAAATTATTGATAAATAAAAGCATCTATATATTGAGATATTGGATACTGATATTTCATATATTGTGATATGAGATGATGATATTCTTGAAGGTGTGAGTATGTATTCATTTTCATGTATTTTAAGGTTCGACATAGGGTTATTTCTTTTCTATGAAAAAACGGAGGTAATGTAACATTTTCATTCTGGTGTGGATAATCTATATACTATAGGGATTTATTACTCTATAAAATATTGAGATATTGTATAATTAGATGTCAGATACATCTATACAGATATAATATTGGTTAAATGATGAAAAATTCCCACATTGTGAAATCACTCTATTATTTTACTGATAAAATATGTGTCTTAGTCTTGCTCCCAACACAAATAAGATATAGTCACCCACTTTTCATGTGAACCATATAAAAATAGATTCATTTTAATACATTATATTTATATTAACCAATGCTATACGAGTGACTTAAATATTTATAAGATCAAAACACTTTCATTTCATAGATGGGACTTTATTAAATTTGAATTGAAAAATAGTAAAACATGTTGAACATCCCATGATCAGTGCTACAACATGTTATGTGGCACTTAAATTTTCATTAGAACAAACTAAGGTCCCTTTGAGTAATAATATTTTTTTAAAGAACATATGAAGATTATAAATTCATTAAATAGTAGATAAATATGTACATTTTACAAACTAAACAATCATGTATGGAATAATATGATGATTATTTTTCACCCCTCTCTTGTCCTGAAAGTTATTTATACTTCTATTATGGAATTTACATTAGTTAAAAAAATATTTTACCATGATTTATGATAATAATATAAATTTAGAAGTTTATGTAATGGTAGGGAACACAATTATGATGGTTTTATATGAAAATGTGTCTTAAGAGGTGATGATACTCAAAACATTCAATGATATTTCAATAAAAAACATAAAAAAATTATTAATTGGAATGTAATGATTAGGACACATAACTAAAAATATGGGGATTAATTTTTAATGATGTTAGGATGTATGGGGAAGAAAATCTTGATTAATTCTTAATAAAATATAATGATACTATTAAAAACATTATAGGATTTGGTGATTCATTAGAAGATTCTACCATTATCATGAAATTAATGAGAAACAACCCAATTTTTTTGATGAAATAATTCCAAATTTAGATGATATATATGGATTATATCGTTTATAATTGTATAATATATCTTATTATTAGGAAAGGATGAAATATAACCTTTTATGATGATTATTATATAGGCTAATGATATAAATTAATTTCCCTGAAAAATGATTAATTTGATGAAAAGAAGTATTACCACTCCAGTAAATATGTTTATAAAAATGAAGATAATGAATGTCATAGTGGTTTAATGGCTCTTAACTGAGATAAAATAGGTAATAAATTTTGTGATGCCCCAAAACTTATTAATCATGTAATAGTAACATTTTTGTTTTACTTACATGTTATCCAAACAAATTTGCAAACTGTAAATACCATACATTTCATTTAAATAAAATACTAAAGTGTTTCCATGATAAAAAAGTCAAATGAAGAACCATACTAACCAAAAATACCTATTAAAAGACCTATCGGAATTACACGGAGACCACCCAAAACAATGAAACCCCCAAGAAAATAGTATGGGTTTTTCGGATCTGTCACAATGAACATTAGTATGGCTAGATCCACTACAACTACTCTAAGCATCTGCGTAATGACCTAAACCATCTTCTTCAATTGTCTTGAATTTTGGAAACCCAAATGTATGGTTTTATAAGGCATCAACTTGATCATTTCCTTGGGTGAACATTGAGTTCTAACAAATATAATTATAGTCGTTGTTCTTTTGGTGGATTATTAAAAAATATCTAATTATAATTTTGTTTTCTAAAATATTTATGTTATGAAACGATATCATAATTAAACCTCTTATTATGATATTTAAAAGGAAAATGGTTTAATATTTTTTACTACACTTAGTGTGATTTTAAATTTAGGTGAGGCTTTCAAAAACATTTCAACTATTTTAAATATCTTGCAAATGTTTTCATTATTAAAGCCTAAAAAGGTCTCTGCTAATACTAGAATAGTTTTTGTATATAAATATTAAATTTTATGATATAACATTTTGTTTAAAGGGTGGTATTATTTTTATCTATGAATTTGGAAAGATGTTTATAAATAATTATAATAATACTCTTAGTCAAGGAGAAGTATAATTTAATTGGTGTATCTTAATCTTGTAAAGATTAAAATGAAAACCACGTTTTGTAAAAGGTAAAATATTCTATTAATATTTAAAATGAGTATATTTATTTTTCTATGAATTTGTGGTTAATATTGTGAGTTGGTGGTTTATAAAAAATATACCCACTAACGGTCAGCCCTCTAGATAGGTCGAGGGAGACAGCACATGCTAGGCGGCCGAGCCTAGCCCTCAGCCTCAGCAGAGGCAGGCCTGTGGGCTTTTGAAGACACTCAGTGTGTGCTGGTTATAGAGATCGTGGGCATAGATACCCCTAAGGAGTTCACAAGAGCACACGCAATGGGACCATAGTGCACCACTATGCGGGGTGGCACAGTGTCGTGGGTGGGCGCAGGAGTGCGCTCGCAAAACCCGGTATGGGGCAGTACTGGGTGGGGGAAGGGAGTATTTTAAGCCATTACTCGAATCTCATGGAATATAAAGAGGCCATGAGAGTCACTTAGTTTCGTTGTGCGATGAGAAAAATTTTCCAGGAATGAATCCAATTTATTAGATCACGTCGCGCGCGATCTGGGCCATCTATTTCCATCTGGTGCTCGATCCACAACAATCGTGAAAACCCCCATGTTTTTTGTGCACCGTATAATCCAACATGGATCTAATCTTGACCGTATGAGATTTATAAAACACCACACCGAATAAGATCCATTTGATATATATTTTATCTAATCACGATGGTCCAAATCTTTTAAAAATCCATGATGCACCGTAGCCATCTGATCACATGCACGATCTAATCTGAGTCATTCATCTTTTTTAAATCTTGCTGACGCAGCCCGACCATCGGATCAAGGCCAGATCCAATCCTGGCCGTCCATTTATTTTCCATTTCTTCTCCTCCTGTAGCATCTCCTTCTTCTCCTTATGCACCACACCAATAGTTATTCCTCCTACTTTTACCATTTTCCAAAACTATGACTCCTTCTATCTTATTATGAGGCCCCTCCATTCACATGTTTTCCACAAGACCAACACCCCGACATTATTTTAAACTAAATAGGTCTCCAATTCATTGAAAGGGGCATTAAAATATTCGGTATAATATAGTTTATATAATCAATATGTTTTCACTCTAACCTCTTGGTCCATACTCTTCTCAAGTCTCTGGCGAGATCTCCAACGTCTTCCTCGAGCCTCTCCTCCACCTCAAACCAGGTATGGGAAAGATTTGTCTTTCTTTATTGCATTGGAATTATATGAAGATATATATATATATATATTCTCATTAAAATGTGTATAAAACTTTACGTTTTAGTTAATATTTTCTCTTATACCGATCCTAGGTCTCCTGGATTTTAAGATCAAATAGTATTATGAATGTAAGGGAATTGATTTTCTGTTTCTTATTAAAATATTACAAATATATATATATATATATGTACTCTTGTATATATATATACACCTTTGCGGTTTGGACATAAAACCCTCTTATACCCGATTCAGGAATTCAAGATTTCGGGTTTATGGGGTATTATTAATCCTGAAGGAAAATTCTTTTTTCTAAAGAAAAACATGTTTACATCCCTAGTATATTCAGTTATATATATATATATATATATATATAACTAATACAGTTTTATATAAACCCCTTATGTCTAGCTTTAAGACTTTTGGACTTTGAGATTCAATGTTAACGTAGAACATTAAAATGCAAGGAATTATTATTTTTGTATAAAATGTTTATATAAATAGTATATTCGGTCATATATAATTATATAGTTTATATAACTCACCCTATAGACCGGTTTTAAGACTTACAATAATGATCTTCGATGATTAATTTATGTTTTTGATAAGTAGATGACTGAAAAATAATTATAGTGTAAATCCCTTTTATGTACTCATTTATAAGTGTAAGATATATATTTTTTCATAAGAATATATATATATATATATATATATAAGATTTATTAATAAATAAATCTTTTAAATTTTACATTTAAGATTTAAGATACAGAGACTCTTATTAATTGAAGTTTCCAATGTATTTTAATAACATGGGTGTTATTATATTTTCAGTATAAACCCTTTAATACATGATGTATATTCATATATATAAATATATGTGTATAGATGTAAACATCGATCAATAATTTTACATAGAAATTTTAAAGGAATTCTAAGAATGAATAAAACTTGTTGTTTTCGAAATGTTTTTTGTTTTTGTTTAAAAAAACTACTTTAATACGCTTGTGTATAAATAGAGTTACTTGTCACTAAACCCAAATTTTAGATATTCCAAATATTATAATCTTGACACATTGCGTAATTGTGGAGAGTTCATACTTGGGGTTCACTACTCTTACATACATATTTATGAATCATATTTTCAGACATATATTAAATGGTATTAATTATTGTTGAATTTCATGCTCTTCATGTTTAACCTTATGTGTACCCTTGTGATATGTTAAACATAAGAATACTATAAATTAAGGTTCGAGAATTTATTTTTTTAATATCCCTATTGAAATATTTGGTTTACATTTAATTAATTATATATCCAGATGAAATTACAATATGAATTTTGATTAAAATGGTTTTATAATTTTAATGTTATCATTGAAAGTGACAAAACATGTATTTCTTTTAGTACTCTGGTTGTCATCACATATTTTATAATCTTCTTATCATAATCACCATTCAATGACATAGACATGTAGTTGATAGTTTTGTAATTAATACTTATTTTCCTGATTCACTATATATATGTAGAAGCTAATGAATGAAATTAAAATCCTTATGAACTTTTATGGATTACGTGTTTAATTATTCAATGTGGTATGGGACACATTGAATAATATAAAATGTAAAATTAAATATTCAAAGTGGTTTGGGGCATTTTGAATATACGACCATATTTAGCATATACAGAATGTAATAGACTCGGTAAATTGGGTTGGGGACCGGTTAATGAAATCCCCTCAATGCATTGATAGTTCTCATTAGACAATCTGGTCATGGCATGAGGCCATTGACATTTTAGGTCTTGACATGAGGTCTTGACAGGGTCTCATATTATATGTTCCCTAATTATGTCTATTTTAATTAATTTACCAAGTGGATATTCGACTAGTAGAATATCCATGGTTAAGAGCTAGTATATATGAGTATCAGAAGAAGTAAACGATAATGGAATGATGTTTGATTATCACTCAGTGATTTATTATCCAGAGTAAGTTTCATAGTAGTAAAGGATGAAATTGAAGTTTTTACCTTTAGGTGCAACTCTTATTATGTATGACTCTTATTCATTAAATATTAACTTTCACATTCTTATTTCATGCTTATTTAGAATGTCTTTAATTATTATTCTGAATGAACATGCTTATAATTGAATCATGATTCCTTGTAACTATGATGACCCCGACATTCATTATTGAAAATTTCTCTAGATCTTATTAAATGTCTTATTATGGTTATATAAAATATGAACATTATTGATTTATGTTTTCGGAATGTAAAATCCCATTAAGAATTGTGACCATTTCTAATATATCAATTGAATAGTGATCACTTGGTTAGTATAAATATAGGGCTTTAACAAATCCAATTTACTCAGATATAGGAAGTGATGGCCCCTTCAAGTATACTTTACCCATATGTAGCCCATTTTTCAGGGCTCAGAATGGATTTTCCGTCATTGGGATTCACTCTTGACCAAGCCCAAGCTGAGCATGAACACGTTAAGCATTAGCAGAACCGACTACGGGAGAAATAGAAGTTAATAGAGATTACCACCCGAGCAATGTTATCTTTGCCACCCCAAGATCCTATAACCATTGCACACTATACACTTTGTTGTTATGCGAGTGTTATAAGGGGATATGTAACAATACCCTAGCACTATGAATATGCAAATTAATTTTTATAAATAATTTTGATTCATTTTATTATTGTTACTTAGTAAATAGTTTTTAAAGCACAAATAGTACTTTTTTAGTTAATATTCAACAAATAAATCTATTTTGATGAATTAATGGATTTTTGAATTAAATAATATTTTAATAAAATATTATTAATAATTTAATTTTTATTAAATATAAATGATCGTACATTTTGTTTTGAATACAACTGTAAATTTTATTAAAGTTTGAATGTGGTTTTTTCCAAAACCCATGAATTATCGATAAATGTCATATTTTATTTTAAAAAAAATTATCATATTTTAAAAATTATTTTGATAAAATGAATATTATTCATGGAATCAGGACATTGAAATTATCCAATGGGTAATTTTTCATAATTTTCTATGGCAGTCGAATTTTTGGGTAAAAAATAGATACCGTTAAAATATATAATGTGTTTTATGACATCATAATGACCCAATGGTGATTTAATAAAATACTAAAAACATTATGTTGTTACAATATATGTTTTATCATTAAAATAATGTTATTTTATAGGTTTTATTTATTTAACAATGTTTTAGTGGACCCTCCAAGACTTATAAAACATTTTGTCTTTTTAAATTGTATTAATAGAGAGTGTGAATCACCTCCACATAAGTAATCCTATTATTTAATAAAGTTCAGAAATTGGCCATATAAAATATTTTTTCCCACTTCCCTTTGGAAAAAATCATGGTCTGGTTTGTGGTTTTCATTAGTTTAATGTGTGGTGTCTCAAACCTAAATAATAATGAATCCCCCCCATTCATATATAAACCCACCCAAGCTCCAAATTACTCTTCACTCAAAGCCTCTATAGTTCTTCAAACCTCCTCCATTTTCTCTCTAAAATCCACCCATGGTGTCCCAAGATCCCAATAAGCCTCTCTAAAGCCTCTCCCAAGCCTCTGGAAGCACACTTCTAAGTAAGGGATTTCTTCTTTTCTCATTTTTGTCCAATTTTATTTAAATTGTTATGCCCTTTTTTTTTAATTAAAAATGTTGTGTTATAATTTATCACCTCCACCATACTTCCCTCTTTATATTTGGTTGATGGGATACCCCTCTCTCTCTCATTAATGCCTCCCATGTACACTCGTTACCATGCTGAAATTCCGTGAGGGATTTTCTCTCCTCTTTTACATCCAGGAAATTATTTTGTATTATACATCTAAATTCCATTAAAATTATTGGAACATGTATCTATATTACCCCCTTACTATCCATTTTTGTATATATGATTATAAACCTTTTTCTATCTCATCAACAATTTTTAATGAGTTCTTATTTTATTCTGTTATGCTGCCAAAATTGCACTACGATTTTCCAAACCAATGTCATTGGGTAGTGAATACAATGCCCATTTATCTATCAAGGGTATTCAACTTTATGGACAGTTAGTTTTTTATTATAAAGATTCATGTATTTATTCCAGATCCCTTTATCTTGGAATAAATGATGATGATTGATTCCATGTAGTATGATCCATGTGGCACACTTATGCGTGAAATGAAATGTTTAGGAAGGGTGTTCCATTGTAATGCTCCAACACATTGTGTAAAGTATATTATCCTGATACATCATGTTCCATGAGAGTTGACTCATGATAAATCATGTGCAATGAGGGTTTACTCGTGCATCGTGTGCAAAGAGGGTTTACTCATACCTCATGTGCAATGAGCCTTAGCCCATAATAATTCCATGTTAAGTGTTGTTGCCACATTTCCATGTTATGATTATCATGATTTATCATGCCATTATGTTCATGTTTCTCTTGACCTCCAGTAATATTCCTATTTCCTAACATGTACTGTAATATTCATGTTATTCCTTGTTTAATCCCTTAATGGGCTTCATAGCTCACCCTTTTTATGCATGTACTCAGGTTATCCAATGCAATGATAAGTACGAGGGAATTTAGTGGTCATGAAAAGAATGTTCTCAATATGATGTTGTGTTCTATGTTTCATGTTTTTTTGTAATGTTCTTATGCCCCAAATACACTGTACCTCTAAATCTTCTCTGTTGTATCAAGTGATGGTTTTATGAAATAAATCATATTTATGTATGAAATAAAGACCAGGGTAGTTGTAGTTGGTATCATAGGATAGGTTTGTTATTTTTGTGATTTGAATTAGAAAACCCTAGTGAAATCCTTAGGGATAAGACTAAGTATAATAAAAACACCAATACATTTTGGTGAGTATTGAGTAAGTGTCTTATCAAGAAAATAAATCATTATCTGGATACGAGCATGTAGAGGCAGCTCTGGCACAGATGTGCCTTGGGGTTAAAACCTCAATAAAGAGTTTCAGGCTTGACCCTGGGTATCCTGGTACACAACAATGGGCCTTGATTCACTATTGGTTAGGACACTCCCGGGGTATATTCATTCTTAAATTCAAAGGCTTAGTATGAACCATTATTAAGGGAATAAAAAATTCCACTATAAATATATGTTAGAAAGTAGATCATAGATAACATAGATTGGATCCTATAAATTCATAAGTTTAGAAAATAAAGTCTATTTATAAGTCATCTATTTTTGGTTTACCCTTTATGTGTTACCCCTAACATTCATTTTATTCCCACTAATGGCTAGTAATAGGAGGACTTTGGCTAATAACTGATGTGAGGACCAATGTGATGACAACTCTAATGAGAAGCCCACTATGATGGGAGTGGGAATCGAAAATTTTTCACGATACTGTCTCAGTTAACTCATGAATTCAATAGAATCCTAGGTCAAGAGGAAAATTCAACCCCCCCCCCCCCCCCAAGAAAGAACAAGTTGCTATCGAGTGCATCATGAGATGAAGGCCTCCTACTATTAATGGATAATTTGATCCCTCGATCACCGAACAATTGATCAACTTCATTGAAATGTTCATTTCCATCAATCAATGTTCTGAACAACAAAAGGTTCTCTTAGATGATTATCATATAGAGGGTTGAGCCGATCAACAGTGTACATTGATCTAAAATACAAAGCCTGAGGAGGAGATTGAGGCGTTGAATGGAAGGATTTCTGGAAGTTATTTTTTGATAAATGTATTTCACGCACCCTCCAACTTAAGATGGAAAGGGACTTTCTTTCCCTTATGCAAAAGGATGACGAATCTATTGGTATGTATGAGGAAAAATCATAAGGCTCACGTGATACGCGTTCGGATTTTTCGTTACCCATGAATGCAAGGTTGACCGCTTATTTAGTTTGGTAAAACTTAGACTATGGAAAGCCCTGGCGATCCACCACATCAACAACTATGAGGAAATTGTCCAATGTTCCCTCAAGGTTGAAATATAGATCAGAAAACCTCAAGGGTATCAAGGGGATAAGAAGATTAAGGTGAAATTCAATTCTGTCTGTCTGGTGGATAAATCAAATGGTACAAAGAAAATCCAGCACCCCACTTTCCAAAGTGTTGAAAGAATCACCCTGAAAATTACATAAAGGGGAAGAGGAAATGATTTAAGTGTGGAAGAGAAGGGCACCTAGCCATTAACTACAGACAAGAAAAACCCATGGCTGTGATAGAGGAGAGTAACACACTGTTCGACACTCAATGTGTTTTTCATTGCTTCAACAGCAAAAGATCTGGGTGTATTGAAAATCAGGGCCCTAATCCAAGTGTTTTCAGAGGCTACCAATAACCTCCAAGGTATCAAGGGCAAGCTTTTTCCAACACTACTACTGAAGTGAACCCCGACAACAATGTGGTGATAGGTATGGTAGTTATTCATTCATGAATAGTGAACGAATTTTTTGATTCAGTTTCTATGCATTCTTTTATATCCCGAAGGTTTTTTAGAACAATCCTAACACCCCCACGAATCATGGAAGTAAAGATATCTGTGAGTTCAGAAAATGGGGAAATCATTGCATCCCGTGAATATAAATCCCCTATCTTAATCGGTGGATTGAACATCCTAGAGAACCTCATCATACTCCCTATGGGGGAAATTTATGAAATTGATGGAATGGATTGTATTTCCTTATATAGAGCCAACATAAATTGTTGTAACAGGGAAATCACTCTCCATGTGGAGAATTGACCCCCAATTCTGTACTAGTGCATGGACGAAGATGAATATTATTTAGCTCCATCATATCAAGTGTGGATATTTCTTCCCTAGGATCATGTGTATCCTTCTCAGATGATTGAGTATAAGGAGGCTACCATCCTTGAAGACATTCCTATTGTTAGGGAATTTGCTGAAGTGTGTCCCGAGGAATTGCCTGGTGTTCCTCCTATAAGAGATATTGAATTCTCAACTGATCTTATACTTAGGGTGTTGCCAATATCCATGAATCTGTTTAGAATGGATATTGTGGAGCTTCAGGAGCTGAATAAACAACTACATTAGAATCTGGATAATGGGTTTATTTTCCCATGTGCTTCACCATGGGGTGCACCAGTCCTCTTCATCAAGAAGTAGGATGGGTCAATGCACCTTTGCATCGATTATCATGGTCTTAACAAAATCATGATAAAGAACAAGTATTCCCTCCCAAAAACTAATGGATTGTTCAATCAGCTGCATGGAGCACAATAATTATCCAAGGTAGATTTGTGGTTGATAAATTATCAAGTAATGGTGAAGAAGGAAGATATCCCCAAGACAAATTTTCATACAAGATACGGGAACTATGATTACATATTAATGATTTTCAGACTCACTAATTGTCCAACAATCTATATGGATTTGATGAATATAGTATTTAGATATTACCTTGAAACATTTGAGGTAGTCTTCATAGTTGATATTATAATATACTCCAAAACTAAGGAGGATCATGGGGATCATCTAAGAACTATACTAGAGACCTTGTAAAATAAGAAGCTCTATGAAAAGTACTGAAACATTGAGTTCTGGTTAAAATTGGTCACATTCTTGGGCCCTATCATCACAAGTAATTGGATATCTATGGATCCCTCCAAGATAGCTCCAATGGAGAGATGAATGAGGCCACCATTGGTAATGGATATCTGTAACATCATGTGGTGAGCTAGAAGTTATCAATAATTTGTGATAAATTTCCCACAATTTTCCAACATTCATACAAGCTAATTTATAAGGGAGTAATGTTTTCTCAGAGTGATGAATGTGAAGAAAGCTTCATGGAATTGAAAAGGAGGATTACCACTATGCTTTTTCTCACATTACCCACAAGTGGGAAACATTATTTGGTATTCAGTGATGCATCGAAGAATGGAATGAGTAGTGTGTTGATGCAAAAATACCAAGTCATTGCCTATGCTTCAAAGCAATTGAATGTTCATTAGCAGAATTATCCAACAGATGATTTGGAGTTGGTTGCAGATATCTTTGCTTTAAAAATAAGGCAGAATTATCTCTTTGGGGAGAAGTGTGAAATATATATGGGCCACAAAATCCTCATGTATATATTCAAACATAAAGAGTTGAACATATGCCAACAAATATGGTTAGATCTCATCAAAGACTATGACTGCTCAATCAATTACCACCCTGGGAAAGTGAACAAGGTGGCAGATGCTCTAAGTAGAAAGGACCCACCAATTCTATCATTAATGAGAATCTAAAAGGATAAAATATTATTTTATTTGATGAAGATGGACATGGGATTCATAAATAAGGTAACATCATCAACGCTTTCAAAATTTATTTCCCAACCATCTCTTTTAGAAATGATAAATAATGCTAAAAAAGATAATGTGGGAATTCAGATGAAAGTGAAAGCTATTAAAAAAAATTGAAATCCTAAAAGTTAAATGTTTTTTGAAGTAATTTTGATATTTAGGAAAGGACTTATTGTTCCATAAATTCTAGATATGAAGAAGGAACTTTTGGATGATGCACATAGTTCAAATTTTACTGTTCGCCCAGGAAACACAATGACGTATCAAGATCTCTGAGAGCATTATTGGTGGTTTAATATGACGAAGGAGATCGTTAAGTACACAACAATGTGCCTAGTGTGTCAGTAAGTATAGGTTGAGAGGGAGATGTCTAAGGGGGTGATGCAACCATTTCCCATACCAACATTGAAATGGGATAACATCACCATGAACTTTCTCCCTAGACTTCTGAAGAAATCCAAAGGAAAAAATGCAATTTGGGTTGTTATGGATCATCTTACTGATTATGCACAATTCATTGCAATTCAGAAGGATTTATCATTGGGTCAACTGACACAGATATATATCAGGGAAGTGGTAAGGCTGCATATTGTACCACTATCTATTGTATATGATCGACATCCAATATTCACCTCTATGGTTTGGGAGAGTCTTTAACATGCTTGGAATACTGAACTGAATATCAGTATGGATTATCATCCTCAAAAGAATGGCTAATCTGAATGAACTATTTAGACACTAGAAGATATGTTAAGATCATGTTCTATGGACTTCAAAGTAGGGTGGGACCAGTATCTTCTACTAGTTGAATTCTCCTACAATATCAGTTTCCACTCAAGTATTCAAATAGAACCCTATAAAGCCCTAAATGGGAAGAGGTAAAGAACAATGGCATGTTGGGATGAAGTTGGTGTGTGAAAGCTATAAGGACTAGAAATGGTTGAACAAATGGTTGAGATGGTGAAAACCATTCAGCAGTATATCAAGGCAGCCCAAAGATGACAGAAGAGTTATACAGATAACAATTGATGAGACCTTGAGTTTAATGTTGGAGACACGGTATTTCTATGCGTATCTTCATGGATGAAGGTCGTGAGGTTTTAAAATAAAGGGAAGATAATTCCTAGGCGAAGGTTTTGGGCACAGCGGAAGCGCATGGGTGGATGTGCCCACATAGCTTTTTTTTCATTAGCAATGATCAATCCATGATCAGTACGATGATAAATTCCAGTCTCCACAGATCAATTCATAAAAATATACAAGTAAGAAGAAAGGTCTTGGAACCACAAAAGTGGATCATCATAGGTTGATTATAATTAATTTAATTAATTAACAAATATAACCTTTAGGGTGTTCTTTCTTCGTTGATATTCTTGATCACGTTCTGATGTGATTCATCATTGTGTTGCAGAAGCCAAGTGTATACATCCTCTAACGGTGATCCACACATGCACGTCGTATCTCTACATGTCGCCAAAGGAGTCTCTGGGTGCTAGCGTGGAGAAACCATTGCTTGCGTTGTCCACCTTAGATCGTATTGATCCAATAGAAAAAGATCTCTCTTGGTCTTGAGAGCGTTCTTAGAGGAATAGGTTCTTTTGGCCTTGAATGAATTCTCTAGAATTGTTGTGCACAATGATTCTCTTGTAAAAAAAGAGTTGGGGTTGTAAGGATATTTATAATCAGGTTTGAGGTTGTAGACTTATGATAATAAATAAACATGTTACGTGTTTTATTTATTTCAATGACTCTTATTGAAAACCCCCATGTCGAATAATTAATTACTTGACATGCACCCATGCTGATTATAAAAAATAATATTTAATAAAACAATATTTTATCCTCAAAATCCCGACCAAAAAACTACATGGAATGTTATCATTAATACACGGTGTGTACTTGTTTTCCATAAAACTATACAGTGTGTAATCATTAATACATGGTGTGTACTTGTTTTTTATTTCCTTTCCAAAATGAAAACTACATAGCGTGTAATCATCAATACACAGTGTGTACTTGTTTTCCATGAAAAACTAGATGGTGTGAAATTTTTTTTCATTTCCTTCCTCCATCATTAAAAAGATTTAGGCTTATTTGAATAATTATTAAACCATGTATGGAGATAATCAATATTCTACTTGAGATACTTGGATAGACATAGTGTGTGACCCTCTAGGCCTCTTTCTCGTTGGCATTAGGCGGGCTTGCCTAAATTCCAAGATTTCTATCTAGCAACGGGTCAAGGCACACAAGAGAAAGAATTTGACGCCGCATTGACGTGTCAACTCATACGAAGGCTTACTGTGTAATTTAATCCCTTTATCTCAATATCTCATCAAGCAGGTTTCATGGTACTGTCATAAACCTATATGCTTGATCTGTCACTCATTGACTTCCAGAAATAAACTCGTCGTGTCACCATGGCCATGAAACATGGTCGACAGTTCTATTTCAATCAAATGGACCAAGATATCTACTTCCATAAATATGGAAGGGAAAAAATATTCCTTGAATTATCCATTGAAAACATGTCATTCGTGGTGCACCCAATGTACCCTACTTCCCACCAACTATCTCCGTGATGATTTTTTTATGAAAATCTAAGTGCACGAGTCATGACACGGGTTAATGATAATCTTCCAGTCTGAGGACCATTACACATGCTCACAGATAGTAATATCTGATGACACAAAAACATTCGGAATTACTACTAGCGGGTTTGTTCTCATAATCTCCCATCATGGAGATTAACAAGTGAGAACTCAATGAGAGAGAGTCTCGTCTTCTTATGATTACTCACACATGATGGTCTGTATACTATGTGTTCTATCATAGTATGTCATCCAACCACAGAACTTTATTTAAGAATATTTGTTATAGTATTTCAAGGATCTCATCATAGAAGGGATCTTCCATGACCTTATTAATGCAACAAATATTCCAGGACATTATTAAATTATAGTCATGCAGAACGATGAACAATATATAATAAGTGAACATTCATGTAATCAGAGTACAAAATAGTTGGTTCTCAAGACACCATCACAAAAAAACTTCCACTTGGACTAGAGCCAACTACCTATGACTTTTAGTCCGCTGGACCTCACATGATTATCATGTTTCTGCTGGGTCAAGGCTTTAGTAAAGGGGTCCACCATGTTGTCTTCCATGGAAATACTACTCACTACAACTTAACCTCTCTAAGAAAAATCTCTCAAGAGATGGTACTTCCAAAGTAGGTTCTTTTTCCTCTGATGTGACCTTGGTTATTTTGCAAGTTCCACCGCTGTCGTATTATCAGAATAGAGTGTGATAGGATGTTTACTACTAGGTACTACATCCAACTCTTGGATGAAGCTTCGCATCCATACTGCTTCTTTAGCTGCCTCAGAAGCTGCGATATACTCGGACTCTGCTGTCAAATCTACAACCACACCTTTCTTTGAGCTCTTCCAACTCACTGCACCTCCATTCAAACTAAATATGTATCTAGTCTACGACTTCATGTCATCTTGATCATTCTGGAAACTAGAATCTACATGTCCTCTGATGAATATTTCCTTATCTACTCCATAAACTAGGAACATATCCTTAGTACCCCTGAGAAACTTAAAGATAGTCTTGACTACCATCCCATGGCGGTCTCCTGGATCAGGATGATATCTTCCTACAAAACTTAATGAGTATGCAACATCTAGCCTTGTACATATCATATCATACATGACTAACCCAATTGCGGATGCATAAGGGATCCTTTCCATTTTCTCTTTTTTCTCATGTGTCTGAGGACACATTTTCTTTGAAAGATGAATGCCTTTGACACTGGCAACAATCCCCTCTTAGACTATTACATACTAAATATCTTCAGTATCTTGTCAATGTATGTACTTTTACATAGGCCTATAATTCTCTTTGATCTATCATGGTGGATCTTGATCCCAAGAATATATGCTTCTGTGCCGAAGTCCTCTATAGAGAAGCGTTTATTCAACCATGCTTTAATTGACTGTAAAATAGGTACTTAGTATCCAATTACTAATATGAAATCAACATATATCATTTGGAAAACAACTGCACTTCCACTAAACCTTTTGTAGACACAACGCTCAAATTCTTTCTTAACAAATCCAAATTATATTACTGCTTCATCAAAATGAATATCCCATGACCTTGATGCTTTCTTTAATCTATAAATGGATTTCTGCAACTTGCATACCTTGTTGGCTCCATTGGAGTCTCAAACCATTCATGTTGTGTCATGTAGACATCTTCCTAGAGGTTCCGGTTAAGGAATGTTGTTTTGACATCCATTTTCTAAATTTCATAGTCATGGTAAGTGGTAATGGCCAATAGGATTCTGCTGGATTTTAACAATGAAAACGGTGAAAAGGTTTCATCATAGTCATTTCCTTAATGCTGTCTAAAACCTTTTACAACAAGTCGTGCCTTATTAGTGCTGACTTGCCCCTCCATGTCCTGTTTCTTCTTGAATACCCGTTTATTACCAACAGGCTTTACATAAACTGGATGATGTACCAAAATATAGACTCGATTTTAGTACATGGAATCCATTTCAGAATTCATGGCTTCCTACCACTTGGCAGTGGATGTGCCTTCAACTTCTTCCTTCTAGGTAAGAGGATCATCATAGTGAACTAATACTAAGTCACCATCCTTGGTGAAAAGAAAACCATATCATTCTAGTTCTCTCACCTATCTCGTGCTCCTATGCAGTTCTTATGTCTCTGGAATAGATTTTTCTTCCATAGGGCTCTGTGGAATCTGTTCTTGTACTAACTCTGGGGTATCTTGAGCCTCGACTTCAATGAAGTATATCTCTCTCCTACTATCTCTTTTGGAGATTTTCTCCCTCTCAATGAATATGGCTAGTCTTTCCACTGTTACCTTTCAATATGAGGGGTTTTATAAGTAATATCCCCTTGTTTCCTTGGGATATACTATAAAGATACACTTTGTGCCTCGGGGTGAAATATTGTTACCTGAAGAGGCCTTAACAAATTCTTTGCTACCCCACACATGTAAATTCAAGAACATGTCATTGTGTCCACTCCATAACTCGTATGGAATACCATTTATCGATTTTTTTGGTACTTGATTTCATATGTGAGCTGCTGTTTGTAATGCATATCCTAAAAGGAGGAGTGAGTTGAGACAGAATCCGAAACTCCCATAAGAAATCAATGAAGTCCTGATTAAGATATTCTCGTCCTCTGTCTGAGTAGAGTTTCTTAATCTTCTTACCAATCTGGTTCTTAACTTCATTCTTGTATTTTTTGAACCGATCGAAAGAATCTGACTTATACCTCATTATGTAAATATATCCATATCAACTAAAATTATCAATACAAGTTATGAATTACGAGAACCCACCCCTTGATTCAACTGGAAACGGTCCACACACATCTGTGTGGCTAATTCTAGAAGCTCTATATCACTTTAGACATTCCTACTAAATGGGGATTTGGTCATTTTTCCTTGTAGACATGCATGAAATACACCAAGTGGTTTTATTTCGAAAGAATCTAAATACCCATATTGATGTAATTTTTTCAAACGTTTCTCATTGATAGGACGTAGCCTGTGATACCAAAGTTGGGTGTGGTATGAGTCATCTGAATTAACCTTTTCATCGATTTCCTTTACTTGGTTTGTGTATTATAACACATAAAGGCCACTATATAAATGCGCCCTACCAAAACAAATGCTATCTTTATAAAATTAGCAACATTCATTTCTATACTTAAAGATGAATCCATCAATATCTAATTTAGATACTGAAATAATGTTTTTGGTTACATAGGGTACATAATAAAATCCTTTTAAAACAATGACCATCCTAGTTGGCAATGTGAGGTGGTAGTCCCCGACAGCTACAACATCACGTATCGCTCTATTGGATGCTCGTAGATCTACATCCCCTCGATCAATCATCTAGAATCTACTTGGTTCCTGTATTCGGATACATATGTGAGCACCATAGGATGTATCTAATACACAATTTGTAGAAACATATAGATTGAATTTGATGACATACGCACCTGAAGCATCCCCTTCCTTCCTTGGCTGGGAGCAGTTTTTCTTCCAGTGGCCCTTCTCGCCACATGTAAAACAAACAACATCTTGTTCCCTTGACTCCCCATTGATCTTCATTTTCTTGTAAGGCCTTGAAAAAGCTTAGGTCTTAAAGCTCTTCTCCTTCCCTTTCCTTTTATTCACCATAAGAACAGAAGGTTTTTCACGCATCATATCATTGTCCACTTGGCGAATAAGGATATGAAGATCAGATAGAGACTTCTCAAAGTTGTTCATGTTGAAATTTACAACAAAGTTACAGATGCTTAGGGGGGGTGATACGAGAATGAGATCGGTACCCAGTTACTCAGGGAGTCTAAACCCTGGAACCTCCAAGCGCTCAATGTAGACAATGAGCTTGAATACATGAGGCCCAGCTAGGGCACCCTCTTCAAGATTTCTCTGAAATAGAGGCTTGGAGATCCCAAACCATTCCTGTCTTGCTCTCTCCTGTTATAGACCACAAAGGTTCTTGAGCATGCTCTAGGAATCCATGTCCTCATGAGACTTCATGAGCTCACTTGACATTGATGATACCATCAAACATTGGACGTCGAGTTCATCACTCAAATGTTGATCATAAACCAAAAAATATTCACCACTCTCCCCTTTGGCAAGAGAATCAGGAAGTGAGGACTCCAACACGTAATACTTTCATTCATGGAATATGATAACTCGAAGGTGCCTAAACCATTCATGAATGTTACTGTTGGTGGGGATATCGTCTTTATCCAGAATTGAACGCATAGAAAAGGTGGTTGACGAGTTTGTCATACTGATTCTACAAATTAGAAGATCAGATTTATCAGTACATTCTTGATTACATTTTATGAGAGATAATAAATTTTATTAAGTCTCCCACTATTTTATCATGTCCCAAATGGCCCTCACCATTGAACTCGGAATGTCTTGTTTCCATGACATTCTAGTGGCCAGGATCCATATTCCCCTTCGTATAACCCCAACAAGGATTGCTCAATCTATTTGAAGGTATTTAAGTAGGCAGGTCTTTTCCAATTGTGAGCTTACAGTTCCTTGATCTGTTGAGTGGACTCCCCAATCATGAAATCATTAATGGATTTCCTCAACACATTCCTTCATTTTACAACAAGCCTAGCAAGGTCTACTCCTCTTGATGTAAAATTTTTAAGTCAACCCGAAACTTCCATAAGATCTTCCTTTATAAAAATAAGTGACCCAAAAAGGGTTGGTCAAAAACATAGTTTTATTGGGTCTTTCCCTTAATCAAGTAATGGAAGCTTTGGTTTTACTTAATATGGGTTTTGAGGGATTTTATTCTTTTTTCATAGTTTTTCATTATCACATGCTTGTTAATATTCAGTGATGCTTTCTTAAGTGATTAAACATGTTCTGAAAATGTTTACTCATAGTCCAGTTTTTATTTTATTCCATATTTTCATTCTTGTTTATTTCATTAATTATGTGATCGCGACAACACATTCATAATAAATAAACCACGAAATCAGACAGAAATAAAATAAGATGGTATGATAACGAGCTTCTATCAATTAGCTTATCTTGCGGTTTTGATAAGCTAACCCTGACCTAGGGAAAAACACCTTGAACTGATGGTTCGTGATTTGTAGCTCCCACCTGTCCACCTTTGCATCTTCTTGGGTTGCTTTCACCTCAGCCTTTTATTTTGAACCGTCACATCTGGCTTGGGAGATCCTCCATTACATGGGGTTTACATTAATAAAACCATGGGCACACAGGCCCTAAATTTTATTTGAAAAAGGATCGCAGGCCAACTAATTTAAATTAAAAAAATTTAAATGAAACCATACACACATACAAAGGTTCTTTGGTCTAGATCATGATCATCCATAGCATGCAATTAAATTTACGCATATTTATAATTCAAATTCTTTTAATCGTTCCATTATTCAAGATAAGTCGCACTTGAATTCAAATAATTATGATCTTATAATTTATCAATTATTTATCTTAAATTCCTTTCTGAATTTCATTGAGATTATTCTCATCCTTATTCCTTGTATAGGTCTTTGTAATTTTGGAGGAATCCAGGTAAAATTCCATTTCTGGAAAGTGCACGACATGTAGTTTATATTTACCCAGCGTGTATTTCATTTCATCCTTTGTCCAAAGTACACACCTGGGCTTTGGCTTGTTTTCTCTACTTTGGAAATTTTGGAGTACATGACATGTAAATTAATCTAACATGACATGTACTTGTTATACAGTTACCAGCATGGCAATCCCATGTACGCGGAACTCGGCTTCTCTTTGTACACAGTTTCACCTAGACCAGATCAGACTACATGGTGTGTTGATTTGACATAATCGTCGTGTATTCCTATTCCCACACACCATTCATTTCTGGTCAACACAGGGTAATAAATACTTAGGTGTACTCAATTCACACATCGTGGTTTGGCAGACCAGTACCGGTTCGTTGAACCAAAGTACACGGCGTGTAGTTTTCACTACAAACCTTGTATTCTTTTATTGTACTGACAGAAAGAGAGGCTCCTAAAGATGGGATACACATTTTTAATTTAATCAAAACTAAAATTAAATGTTCATTTTTATGATGTGAATCAAGAAACGAAGGAGAAAGAACAGATTTCGTTCATTCAGTTTTATAGAACGATTTATCTTGAATTGAATCAAATATAAATTCGTAAATTATCAACAAAAATTAAATAACTATAATCAACGTTGAAACCTCCTTTGATACCAATTGAAGGTTCCATGTGTAGCGGAAATGTGTGGTTGGATGTGCCCACTTGGATTTTTGTCATTAGCAATGATCAATCCGGGATCAATATGACTATAAACGCCAGTCTCCACGGATCGATTCATAGAAATCTATATAGGAGAAGAAAGGTCCGGAAACCACAAAAGAGGTTCATCACTAGTTGATTATAATTTATTTAATTAATTAACAAAAAGTACCTTTTGGTTTTCCTTTCTTCATTGATATTTATGATCACGTTCTGATGTGATTCGTCATTGCGTCACAGAATCCATGTGTAGACTTCCTCTAGAAGTGATCTACACGTGAACCTTGAATCTCTGGACGTCGCCAAAGGAGACTCCGGGTGCTAGCGTGGAGAAACCGTTGCATGAGTTTTCCTCCATAGATCATCTTGATCCAATGGAAGATAACATCTCTCTTTCTTGAGGAAGTTCTTAGAGGAAGAGGTTCTTTCCACCTTGGAAGAATTTCCAGAATTTTTGTGCACAACAATTCTCTTGTAGGAAAAGAGTTGGGGTTGTGAGTATATTTATAATATGGTTTCTATTTGTACAGTTATAACAATAAATAAATGTGTTATGCATTTTATTTATTCTATTGACTCTTATTGAAAACCCCCATGTCGAATAATTAATTCCTTGACATGCTCCCATGCTGATTATAATAAATATCATTTCGTAAAACAATATGTTATCCTAAAAATCCCAGCTAGAAAACTACATGGTGTGTAATCATTAATACATGGCGTGTACTTGTTTTCCATAAAAACTACATCGCGTGTAATCATTAATACACGACCTGTACTTGCCTTTTATTTTCTTTCCAAAATTAAAACTACATTGCGTGTAATTATTAATACACGACATGTACATGTTTTCCAGGAATAACTACATGGCGTGTAAATATTGTTTTTCATTTCCATCCACCATCATTAAAACGATTTAGTATTCCTTAAATAATTATTAAACCATGTATGGGAATAATCTTTATTTTACGTGAGATACTTGGATACACTTAGTGTGTGACCCTCTAGGCCTCTTTCTCATTGGCATTAGGCGGGCTTGCCTAACGTCCAAGATTACTATCTAACAATGGTTCAAGGATGCCAAGAGAAAGAAGTTGACGCCGTATTAACGTGTCACCTCATACGAATGATTACTGTTTAATTTAATCCCTTTGTCTCAATATCTCATCAAGAAGGTTTCATGGCAGTGTCATAAACCTATATTCTTGATCTGTCATTCTTTGACTTCCAGAAATAAACTCGTCATGTCACCATGTCCGTGGAATTTGTTCAACAGTTCTATTTCAATCAAAGGGCCTAGGAAATTTACTTCCATAAATATGGAAGGGAAAAATCCTTCCTCGACATATCCATTAACAACATGTCATTAGTGACGCACCCAACGTACCTTACTTCTCGCCAACTGTCTTCATGACAGTTTTCGTCAGCAAATATAAGTACACGAGTCATGACATGCATTAATGATAATCTTCTAGTATAAGGAACATTACACATACTCGCAGATGCCAATATCCAATGACACCAAAACCTATAGAACTACTACTGGTAGGTCAATTCTCATAATCTTCCATTTGGGAGATTACCAAGTGTGAACTCCATGAGAGATGGTCTCGTCTTCTTACGAGTACTCTCACATGACGGTCTATGTACTATGTGTCCTATCATAGTATATCATCCAACTATAGAAATTTGTTTAAGAATATTTGTTATAGAATTTCAAGGTTCTCATCATAGTGGGGATCTTCCATGACCTTATTAATTGAACAAATATTCTAGGGCATTATTATATTATAGTCATGAAGAACAATGAACAATATATAATAAGTGAACATTCATGTAATAAAAGCTCAAAACTGTTGGTTCTAAGGACACCAACCCTAACACTATAAACATCGCCTCCTTCGAGATTCTATATCATGTTAGGGTTGTGAGCTATCGACTAGCACTTCCACCTACCATGGCAAAGTACATGATGCCTTTCACTTATCCCTCTAAAGGAAGTACATACTAGACCCTTCACATGGACTCTCATCCGTGGAATTCACTTAGAGGATGATCTTTATTATGAGGAAAAACCAATTATTATCTTAGAAAATGGAGAAAAAGTTCTTTGAAATAAGACAATGCCCCTCGTTAAGGTGTTATGGAGAAACCACGAGTTTGAAGAAGCGGCGTGAGGATCATAGGAAGTGGTGAAGAAAATTTACCCACATCTATTTTAGTGTGGGAAAAGGAAATTTCAAGAGTGAAATTTCATAATGGGGGAAGATTGTAATGACCCAATATACGGCTTTAACAAATCCAATAGTTAACGAATACCATTATGAATTGTGACCGTTGCTAATATATTCGTTTAACAGTGATCACATGATTAGTATAAATATAGGTCTTTAACAAATCCAATTTACTCATAAAAAGGAATTGATGGCCTCATCCAGTATACTTTTCCTATACAATGCCCATTTTTTAGAGCTCGGAAAGGTGGTGGCCTCATTGGGATCTACTATTGACCAATCCCAAGTCGAGCTTGAATGCATTATGCATGAGCAGAACTGAAAATGGGAGAAGTGGAAGTTAATAAATATTACCACCTGAGTGATGTTATCGAAGCCACCCAAAGAGTCTATCACCATCGCACACTTTACCCTTCAGTCTTATGCTAGTGTCATAAGGGGTTATGTAACAAGATCCTAGCACTATGACAGTGTAAATTATTTTGTATAATGAATGTACATTCATTTTATTACTGTTAATTTGTAAATAGTTTTAAAGAACACTTAATATTTTGTTAGTTAATATTCAACAAAGAAATCTATTTTGATGAATTAATTGATTTTTGAATTAAATAATATTTCAATAAAAATATTATTAATAAATTAATTATTATTAAATATAAATGGTAGTATAATTTTCTATGAACACAATAGTAATTTTTAATAAGGTTTGAAAGCTATTTTTGTAAAAAACATTGAATTTCCGTTAAGTGTTGATTTTGATTTTAAAAGTAAAACATCATGTTTTTAAAAAATTATTTAGATAAAATTAGTTTTATTTTTGGAATCATGACATCAAAATTATACAATTTTGAATTTTTAATAATTTTATGATATAGTTGATTTTTTGGGAAAAAATTAAACACTGTTTAAATATAAAATGTGGTTTATAACATCATATTAAACAAATAGTGATGTAATAAAATACAATAAACATTATGTTCGGCCAATATATTTTTTCCAATTAAAAAAATGTGATTTTAGAATTTATTGAATTATTTTACAAAGCTTTAGTGGACCCTCCAATACTTATAAAAAATTTTGTTTTTTGAAATTATTTTCCATGAGAGTGTGACTCACCTCCACATAAGGAACCCTATTATTTTAAGAAGATAGTCCATTGGGCTCATAAAATATGTTTTTCCACTCCCTTTTGGAAAAACCCTTGGGAAAAACCATCGTCTATTTTGTGGATTTGATTAGTTTAATGTGTGGTATCCCAAACCAAAATAATAAAGAATTCCCTCTCACTTCCTATATAAACCCACCCAAGCTCCCACTTCCTCTTCAGGCAATGCCTTTAGAGTTCATACAACCTCTTCCCTCTTCTCTCTAGAATCCTCCAAAGGTGCCCCATGCTCACATGAAGATTCTCTCAAGCCTCACCCAAGCCTTTGGAATCACACTTCCTTGTAAGCACTAGTGCAGAAACCATTTTTTACGTCACCATTTTTTACGTTGGTTATATATAACCGGCGTGATAATCTGTGAAATGTGGTTTTTTACGTTGGTTATTTTATAACCGACATAATAATCTGGCGAGTATATTTTTAAGGTTGCGTATTTTAATAACCGACGTTACAAATCACGCGCATTCATTTTTTACGTCAGTTATAAATTAACCGACGTAAAAAACTAAAGCGTGGGTGTTTTTAGGTCAGTTATTTGATAACCAATGTAAAAAATGAGATATCTAGGAGTTTTTTACGTTGGTTATTTTATAATCGACGTAACAAAACAACCCGCAGAAGTTTTTTACGTCGTTTATACAATAAATGACTTAAAAAACTATGATTTCTTATGTATTTTTTACGTCGATTATTCTATAACCGACGTAAAAAACTAATACGCGGATTTTTTTACGTCGGTTATAAAATAACCGATGTAAAAAAAGCCGTATCTGATACATTTATAACATCGGTTATTATAATAACCGACGTTATAAATGTAAGAAAATAGTTTACAACGTCAGTTATTAACTAACTAAAGTTATAAAACATTTAAAAAATTAACAAGCCCTATATATTGTCCTTTATGATTTTTTGATCGACAGTCCGGCGAATCGTCTCTCTCGCACGGTAAACCCTAATCAGCTCGTCGATCTCACTACGTTAAACTCGTTTTTCCTTCATCATTTATTATCTTTACTCTCAGCGGATCTATCATCTCAACTCGCAACACTCAATTAAGCCTTCCACAAATTTATTTCATTCGTTTTTTTCCCGGATAGTCTATATTTATGTTTTGTGATTTTTGTGTTTAAACTAGGTAAGATTCTTCCATTTCAAACCCTCTTACCTCTTTTTTCCATCATCATCTTATTTATCATCCCCATATCTATTAGATCAACCCACAATATTCACGTAAGCCACAACTAATTCAATTTAGATTGTTTTTGTTTCACGAATGCCCGACATTGATGTTTTTTTTGTCATTGACAACTAATGATATCATTCACCTATATTACTGCATTGAATGGTTATTGATTAAATGTATGAATTCAGAAATGATATTTCATGTGTTTTTTTGCTTATGTTTATCCTCTTTTATTTGAGAATATATTAGACATATAATGTAATGGCTGTTGACCTCTATAGACATTCGATGCATCTCTATGTCTCATGATTCCAAATAAAAATGGGTAATACTGAGGGCTTACCCAAGTATTTTTTGAGGCCTTGGCCAAGGCCTTGACAATATGTTTACGATTTATAGAATTATCCATTACCTCATTATGACATTAGTTATTGAGAAAACTTGTTATCATTTCACTAGTTTAATATCATTGGTTATTTTTATTTATCATATGATCATTTAAGTATCCATATTTAATAATTTTTAATTCCATCTATTTCATGCTGAAGTATGTATTAAATGCATGTGTTTTTAGTTCTTCACCATGCCTAGTTTTTATATGTAATTTAATGTATAGGGGGTTGTACGGGGGGTTGGGGGTTGTCCAGAGGGTTGGGGGGTGTCTAGGGGGGTGTCCAAGGGGGTGGGTGGGTGTGGGGGTGTCCAAGGGGGTGGAGCCTATCCAGAGGGTTTTGGGGGATGTCCAGGGGGTGTCCAAGGGGGTCGGGGTGGGGGTGGTGTCCAGGAGGGGTGGGGTACTGTCTGGAGGGGTGGGGTGTTGTCCATGGGGTGGGGGGTTTTCCAAAGGGTTGGGGGTGTCCAGTGGGGTGTCCAAGGGGGTAGGGGGTGGGGTGCTGTCCAGGAGGGGTGGGGGTGCTATCTATAGTGGTGGGGGCTGTCCAGGGGGGGGGGGCTGTCCAGAGGGTTGGGGGTGTCCAGGGGGTTGTTCAAGGTTGTGGGTGGGTGTGGGGGCTGTCCGAGGGGGTGGAGCCTGTCCAGAGGGTTTTGGGGGTTGTCTGGGGGGTGTCCAAGGGGGTCGGGGGTGGGGTGGTGTCCAGGAGGGGTGGGGGTGCTGTCTGGAGGGGTGGGGTATTTTCCAGGGGGTGAGGGTTGTCTAAAGGGTTTGGGGGTGTCCAGTGGGGTGTCCAAGGGCGTAGGGGTGGGGGTGGTGTTCAGGAGGGTGGGGGAGCTGTCTAGAGGGGTGGGGGCTGTCAAGGGGGTGGGGGCAATCTAGAGGGTTCGGGGGTGTCCAGGGGGGTTTCCAAGGGGGTGGGTGTGGGGGGGGGTGTCCAAGGGGGTGGGTGTGTGGGGGGGTGTCCAAGGGGGTGGGAGCCTGTCCAGAGGGTTTTGTGGGTTGTCAGGGGGTGGGGGGATGTCCAGAGGGTTGGGGTTGTCCCGGGGGTGTCCAAGGGGGTAGGAGGTGGGAGGTGTTGCATAGAGGGGTGGGGTCTGTCCAGGGGGTGGGTTGGTGTGGGTGGCAGTCCACAGGGGGGGGGGGGGTATGTCCATAGGGTTTTGGGGGTTGTTTGGGGGGGGGGCTATCCAGAGGGTTGGTGGTGTCTAGGGGGTGTCCTATGGGGTAGAGGGTGGGGGAGGTGTCCAGGAGGGGTGGGGGTGCTGTCTAGAGGGGGGGCTCTCTAGGGGGTGGGGGGTTTCCCAGAGGGTTGGGGGTGTCAAGGGGGGGTCCAAGGGGTTGGGTGGGTGTGGGGCCTGTCCAGAGGGTTTTGGGGGTTGTCCGGGGGGTGGGGGTGATTCTCAGGTTTACTCCATTTTCTCATACTTTTTGTCAACCATGTAGGCACCATGGATTTCATTGATTTAATGTAATTTAAATCTGTTATATCTAACTCTATTTTGTTTAAAAACTAATATTCAAGAATATTTTTTTAAATACCCATAGATTTGTTTTATATTTCAATATTGTACTACATTCAAATTATTATTATTTTATATAAAAATATATTTGCCTTATCGTAAAAATATATATTTTTTGGTATTTGTTATAGGTAATAATGAGTCGAATTTGGATTACGACACATCGAATGAGAAATGAATATGAGGAAGGTGTTGATGCCTTTTTGGAATTTGCTAAACGAAATGTTCCAGGTAGTGACATTTTTTTCTGTCCATGCCTGAAATGTTTGAATATGAACAAGTTGAAAAGTAGAGAGATAATAGATCATCTAATTTGTCATGGTTTTAATCAGCGTTACAGCCCTTGGATTTGGCATGGTGAAACTGGATGGAATGTCACTGATGATGATGATTTGCAAGATAGTAACTCTGATGGAATTGAAGAAATGATTTGTGATATTGTAACGGAACAAATTGATATAGAACTGATATTTGCGCGTCTATATGGTGATGAGGAAAAACCATTATATCATGGTTGTACAAATTTTACGGTTTTGTCGGCGGTGTTAAGATTTATTAACCTGAAGGCGAAACATGGATGGAGGGACATAATTTTTACAAAGCTGCTACAATTGATGAAAGACATTCTTCTAAAAGATAACGATCTTCTAGATTCACATTAGAAGGCCAAGAAAATATTATGCCTGATGGGATTGGGATACAAGAAAATAAATTTCTTTCCGAATGACTGCATTATTTATAGGAAAGAATATGAATTTTTGTCAGAGTGTCCTAAATGTGGGACATCAAGGTATAAGGTGAAAGAAAAATCACAGGATGATGTAGAGAATACAAAGCTCACTTCAAAGGTATTTTTGTATCTTCCTATAATTCATCATTTCAAACATTTATTTGCTAATTCACATGATGTAAAATGGTTAAGATGGCATGCTGATGAGCGGGTATGTGATGGAAAAATATGTCATCTAGATGATTTTCCACAATGGAAGAAAATTGATGCCCAGTATTCAACATTTGGAAATGAAATTAGAAATCTCATACTATGGTTGTGAACAGATGGAATGAATCCATACCGAACCCTCAGTAGCACACATAGTTCATGGCATGTTTTATTGGTAATTTAAAGCCTCTCCCTTGAAGTTTGTATGAAGTGTAAATATGTCATTTTGAGTATAATGATCTTTGGTCCAAAGCAACCCGGCAATGATATTGATGTTTACTTGTCACCGTTGATTGATGATTTGAAACTATTATGGGCTGATGGTATTACGGTGTATGATTCTTATTAAATAGAATATTTTCAACCGCATGCAGTGCTTCTATTCACTATAAATGACTTCCAAGCATATGGAAATTTGTCTGGATACAGTGTTAAAGGGCATAAAGCATGTCCAATTTGCGAACAACAAATGTCATATTGTCAATTGTATCATGGGAGGAATACAGTGTACATGGGTCATCAAAAGTTTTTACCTATGGATCACCCTTATAGAATACTAAAAAAGTTATTCAATGTCTCACATGAATTTAATACTGCTCCAAAAACTTTATCCCCTGATATGTATTTTGAGAGGGTGAAAAACCTTGATGTGACATTGGGAAAGACACAGAAATATGGTAATGATAGACATATTTGGAACAAAAGGTCAATTTTTTTGAGATACCATATTGGAGGTATCATGAAGTTAAACATAATATTGATGTCATGCACGTGGAGAAGAATATATGTGATTGTTTGATTGAAACATTGTTAGATAATGATGACCATGTTGAAGACATGGTTTGTTCCATAAAGAACGATCACGATGAAGGAATTTGGGAAAACAATCCATTTGTACATTCCTAAAATTATAGGTAACATATGTTTATTTCTTGTTTGCATTTATTTTTTTCATAAATTTTAGATATTGTAAGTTTTTTATTTATTTAAACATGTTTCAAAACATAATAAGTATAAGTTTTTGTTTGTTTTATGTTTGTTTAGTTTACTTTATAATGTTTATAACCATTACCTAAATTATATATCTATTATTTTTGTTTAGTGATTATTACTTTACCTTGTTTACCAGGTTTACCATGTTTACCATGTTTACCATCTAGACCATCTTTACCATCTTTACCATCTTGTCCATTGTTTAACATGATTACCATATTACCAATGTTTACTATTATGTAACATAGTACACTTTTCTATTTTCTGATTACAGTAGTATTAAAATATGTAAATTTGTATATTTGTGAACTAACATTTGTTTTTTTTTTGATTTGAAGGATAATGAAAGATCATTCTGTGGATCAACCACATGATTTTGGAGATGAGCATATTGGTCATACCTCTGGGGATGAACATTCGCATGCTCTTATTATAACAGAGTTCAAATGTTTGTAAATGTGGGTGCACACGTTTACCAAAAATTAACACTTGCCTGTACGTCGGATCAGAGGATAGTTGTTGAGTTTGATGATGATGATATTCCTAGAGGATTGAATGAAAAAGATTTTAAGAGTTTTGTAGCAACTCAGGCTAAGAGCAAAGTAAGCATTTTGTATGATGACTGGAGAAGTGTGGGTAAAGCGATAATATCTCAGTTGTGGGAGACGATTTTGGTAAGATCTATTGTTATTGTTTGACTATTATTTTAATGCTTCTAGTATGTATAATATTTTTAACCTCTTCTTTATCAAATGACATTTTATATCCCGGACACTGGAGGAGCCAGGAAGAAATGCTTATCGTGGGCTGCCAGGAGATGGAGGGATTTCAAATCAACCCTCTCATCTGATTTCATTTATGTTCATAGGAGTCATGAAAATCCATGTAGTATATATCCTTTTATAGATGAAGAAACATGGAGACAATTTTTTGAAAGTAGAAGAAAATAGTCCTTTTTGGTAAGGGTAATGTAAACTTTTATAAGCTTTCTTATATAAATGATCTTATTAATGTTTTGTTAGTGATTTCTTATTCTTAATTTACAGCAAATAAGGAAATCTCATCAGAAGATCCAATCTAAAAATGTATACCCACATAGTTTATCTCGAGGAGGGTATGCATTTTTGGAAGAACAAATGATGGCGGAAAAATTTCAACAACTAAGAGTTGAGTCTTCAAGCTCTGGAGAGGTGGCACATCCATCCCCTCCATCTAGACATGAAAAATGGAAGAGAGCTCAAAAGGGGAAAAGGGAAATATCTTTCGGAATAATCAAGAATCATAGCTGAGAGGATTGTAAGATATCTATTTTATTTATTTAAGTTAACTATTTTCATCATATAATTTCAATCATTATAGAAATGTTCAAATAATTAATACCGGACTCTCATGAGGAGTAGAGTTCACAGGGGACATTTACAGCTAATTGGATGGAAGATATTTTATCTATAGCATTGAGAAGGCCTGATCATCCTATCGTGTAAGAACATATTTGGTTGGTGTATCGGTAAGAAGAGTGTTGCCACGTTCTTCAACTTTTAACGTTGAGGGGGTTTATAAAAAAATAGAATCCTTGGATGCTGAAGTTCATAATATTAATGTGATGATGGAGGACAAGATTAGTGTGTTAGTGTAGTCTATGTTTGCAGACATGCAAAGACAATTTCAGACTACAGCTCCCACTCCTCCACCTCCCCCTACAGCCCCATTATTTATCCTCCACCTCTGCCAGTAGCTCCCACTCCCCCACCTCAGCCTGTGAACCCCATTTTTTATCCTACTCCTCCGCTGCAGCTTCATACATATTGCGAGTTGTATGTTTATGATTCTCAACATCATATAGTAGCATATGGGTTGGTATATTGTATAGGAGATACAGTTCATCATCAACAATTAGAGGTAGAGAATCATAGGTTCATTTTAAAATATATTATAGATAGATCAGATCGGGTACCATTACCTAAAGATGAGGTGGAGACAGTTAGAAATAGTATCTGCCATTTGTTAATTTGGTCATCCAGACTTCTTCGACTAATTACCATAGAGGTATGAATGTTATATATTTTATTTTATTTTTTTATTAAATTTGTTTTATCATTTGAAAACTAATATATTTTAAATTTATTTTTATAGGAATACATCAAAGGTAATGAAATACTGTATAGACAACAACAAAGACAAATGGCTATGACATCAGATACAAATTCTAGTAGTCTTGACAGATTGTTAAGATATTCAAATTTGTTGGTGGGTCATTATGAGTTTCCAATGGAAGCTCATGTTTGTGGACGTGAAATAAGTGTGGGGATTATGAAAACTGATATCATGGAGCTTGTTACTAGAGATAAGTTGGGCATCAACGTGGTGTAATGTTATTCCATGTATGCCTTAACACATTTTACCTGCGTGATATTTATTAAAATATATACTTATGTATGTTTTTTATTAGGTATCTTTATAAAATTTGTGAGAGGAATGAGCTGACAGATGTATATGGATTCATGGACCCGCAATTGATTTCCCCTGAAGCATGTGCATTGAATGAGGAACAAAGAATGGTTTATATTGCTGAAAGACTTGAAAAGAATATAGTAACACAATGTTGGATGATTCCTTTTTGTGAGAGGTATAAAACACATCTCTCTCAAAGAATTAATTATCTTTTAACATAAAAACCCACTAACGTTAAATTTCCTTTTATCAGTGATCATTGGATGTTAGGGGTTTTTTCCCAAGGGAGAAAGCACTTTATTGGATATGCTCTGTCCATGATGATGTGTGGGAAAGTTTTAAGAATATATTGGAAAAGTTAGTTTCAATTTCTCAATAGTTTTATATATTATAATGAATTTTAAATTTACCCCATTCGTATTATTTTCTAACAGTGCATGGGCCTACTTTTTAAAAAACACAAAGAAAAAGAGTGCAAAGATCAAATATGTAAATGCGAAGGTAAATATCCATTTATAATTTGTACTTTTTGATTTATTACATAAAACTAATATATTGAATTTACACTCATTCAAACATAATTGTCATGAACAACAAGGCATCATCAAATATAGATATTATACGATAAGATTTATTTATGAAATAATAACAACTGGGACAGTTGTGAATTTTGACCTGGTAAGATTTCCTCTTAAAATTTTCCATAATATTTCAATTTGATTTATTCATTATACATGTTAACTACTATCCTTTTCATTTGTATCTTTTTGATGACCCTTAACCCTATACTGCTGAAGACATCAAACACTTACATGTGGAGTGGTCAAATTATTTTACAGCATTGATGGAATTTTAGTTGTTTGTAATGTAAAATTTAATTTTGAATATTGTCGTTGTAATTATGTATTTGGTAGTCTTTTAGGTTGGATTTCGTTTTTTTTTTGAAGTTGAAAGTGCAAGTTTTGAATGTTATATATTTTAATGTTTAATTTTTCTCTACTTCTTGTTTTGGTCTACTTATGATGCTTTTTCTAGTATGGATTCTGGTCTGGGGGGTGGGGTTTTAAGGGTGTGGGGGTGTTCAGTGGGGTTGGGGGTTTCTAGGGGTCTGGGAGGGCTGTCTGGTGGGGTTGGGGGGCAGTCCAAGGGGGTGGGAGGGCTGTCCAAGGGTATGGGAGGGCTGTCCAGAGGTGTGGGAGTGCTGTTCAGGGGGTGGGGGTATACATGAGGGTGGGGGGTTGTCTAGGGGTGTTTGGGGCTGTCCATGGGTGTGGTGGGGGCTCCAATGGGGTGGGGGAGGGCTGTCCAGGGTGCGAGAAGGTATAAATGAGGGTGGGGGTTGTCCCGGGGTGTTTTGAGCTATCCAGGGGGTTGGGCAGTCCAGGGGTGTGATGGGGGCTGTGAAGTGGGGTGGGGGTGCTGTCCATGAGGGTGGGGGTTGTCGAGGGGTGTTTGGGGCTGTCCAAGGGGTCGGGGCAGTCCAGGGGTGTGGTGGGGGCTCCAATGGGGTGGGGCTGTCAAGTGGGGTGAGGGGGTGATGTTCTCGTGGTGTTTGTAGCTGTCCAGGGGGTCGGGGGGTAGTCCAGGGGTTTGGCGGGGGCTATCAAGTGGGGTAAGGGGTGAGGGGTGCTGTTCATGAGGGTGGGGGTTTTTCAAGGGGTGTTTGGGGCTGTCCAGGGGGTCGAGGGGCAGTCTAGGGGTGTGGTGGGGGCTCCAATGTGGTGGGGGCTGTCAAGTGGGTTGAGGGGTGCTGTTTAGGAGGGTGGGGGGTTGTCGAGGTGTGTTTGGGGCTGTCAAGTCAGGGCAGTCCAGGGGTGTTGTGGGGGCTCCAATGGGGTGGGGGATGTCATGTGGGTGAGGGGTGTTGTTCAGGAGGGTGGGGGGGTTGTCGAGGGGTGTTTGGGGCTGTCAAGGGGGTCAGGGGGGGTCCTGGGGTGTGGTGGGGGCTCTAATGGGGTGGGGGGGGGCTTTCCAGGGGGTATACATGAGGGTGGGGGCTGTCAAGTGGGGTAAGTTTTCTATGTTATCAATGTAAATGATTAAATTTTCTTTAGTTATTGTTTTGATCTCCTTTTGTTTTTTTGGTACGATTTCTTGATTTGGTTTCTGGTTGATTCTGGGGGAGAGCAGAGGACTGCATTCAATTTTTTTTTAAAAAAATGGCTTCCACGTCGGTTATTTTATAACCGACCTGATAAAGAAATCGAGAAGGGTTTATCACGTCGGTTTTTTAATAACTGACATGATAAACACCAGTGGCATGGTTTATCACGTCGGTTATTTCATAACTGATGTGATAAAAGGCCTGGGGAATGGTTTATCACGTCGGTTATTTAATAACCGACGTGGTAACCCCCCCCCCCCCCTCGAACAGGTTCAGAATGTCGGTTATTATATAACTGAGGTGATAAACCATCTCCCATGAGTTTATCAAGTCGGTTAATTAATAACCAACGTGATTAACCGGGGGGGCGGGTTTTATAACGTCAGTTGTTATATAACCAACATGATAACCCACTGGTTTATCACAACGTTTATATAATAACCGATGTTATAACCCCCCACCCCCCGGGTTTTTCACGTTGGTTATTAATTAACCGATGTGATAAACATCACAATGTTATGTTTTTTAAGTCAGTTTTTAAATAACCGACATAAAAACGTTATTTATAACATCTTCCGTATTAACATCGGCTAAAAACTGACGTAAAAAATGAAAAATAAACGACGTAAAAAATGTTTTCTCCACTAGTGAAGGGATTTCTTCCTATCTCATTTTTGTCCAATTTTCATTATGTTTTTATGCCCTTTTTTTTAAATTAAAAATGTTGGGGTATGATATTTCACATTCCCCAAACTGACCTCTTTATGATTGGATGATGGAGAACCCTTTATCTCTCATCAATAGCTCTCATGTACACCTGTTACCATGTAGAAATTCTATGTGTGATTTATCTCTCCTATTTTACATTTATAAAACACTATTTTATTGAATATTTTATTTATAATAAATGATATAATTTCCTCACACTATGTTAAATATGTTTATTTATAAAATATTTGGGATTAGATCATTCATTTGAATATTTGATTAAAATTCCAGTTTTACCCTTTATAGTTCACTGTAGTATTTCGTAGATAAATATTTTTATGTTTATTATTCGAATTTTAAATTTTGTAACAATGTTCCTATGTTAATTATCTACAACTTTTATTTAGGACACTAGATCAAAAGAATGAATTTTAATGAAGTAATTGGGCCATAAATTAAAAGATGGGCTGGACTCGGCAGAATGGATAAGCTCTTGTATTGCGGCCATAACTCCTACATATGGGCTTGTATTGAGCCCAAATTTTAAGCGGAGATAGAGGACCCGTATCCTCATATTAGATCCTTCTGGAAGACCGTCCAATTCACGCGTTTCGGTGGTCAAATTGGCGTTGCAATTTGCATTAAAATATTTGGCTGAATTTCCACATTCACACTTGACACCACTTGTAACCTCTCCTCCCCTCCCCTCTATAAATTGGATTTTTTCTAATTTGGAGGGGTTGGGACGTGTATTGGGAGATTGGAGGCAGAGAAGAATTTTTTTGACCTAAATTCTCCAACCATTGTATGAGGGGTAGCTCTTGAAGCAAGGATACCCTCATCGAAGCCTCCTTCTCTTCTTCATTTTGTAATGTTTTCATTTGTGTAATAAACTTCTTTGTTATTCTTTTATTCATTCTATTTTCTTCTGTTTTGTTTAAATTTATTCTTCTCTTAATCTTCCTCTTTGGGCTGGAATTCTTGAGTAGAAGCTTTATTGGGTTATACCCATCATAAACCTTTGCACATGCAAAACGCTTCTACGATGATTACGCCACACATGGAAGAGTAGTCTTTTAGAAATAGATCTATCTTCTACCCTCTTCATTTAATTATTTTGAATCAATAAGCTACTGTAATTCACATAATATGATCCATTAATTGTGTTTTTAAATTACAAGAAACTAAGCAAAGAATTGAACAATTCACACAAAAACATGTGAGGTCGGGATTTTGTGTAAATTGTGAGAGCGCGATCTTAATCGGTAATACAAGAACACACGGGATAAATTTGTAGAGTTAAAATATAATCCCTAAACACAATTCATCCACATTTCCAGAATTTATATGAGCCTTAATTTACCACTGACCATATGCTAATCTTATAACATCAATCAAAGCAGGGTGCTGCGATTGCATGTTCCGAAGTTAGCCTAGGGTTAAATTCACATCATCTTCGTGGTAAAGTTAATTCTCGTAGAGTTCGGGATTTAACAAATTAAGGGATCATAATTAAGTGAATTTTAATCTACATGATAATGATTAATAATAAATTGAAGAGGTAGAGTTAGATCGATTACGCCTTTTAAATATTGTCTAAAAAACATCGTTTTGTTGTGTCATTTTAATCGAACTTCATTTAAAAACTAAAAACAAAAAAATTATACAATCTTATTCCAGAAATCTTCTTCTAGATTCATAAACTTCAACAAACACCAATCCTTTAATGTAGTGTTTTTATTTTATTCTATTTTATTTTATTTTTAGAATACCTCTAATAAGTTGTTAAATTCACTTCCTCCTTTGAGAGACGACCTTGGTCAGCCACTCTGCTGCACCTAAGTCCCCTAAATTACACTAATCATTTGAGGGCGCCCACGACATAGCTCTATCATATTGGCACCGTTGCCGGGGAGACAAGTAATTATTTCAGCCAATTAGAGGTATTTATTTTATTTTACATTTTATTCTCTTCCTCTCTTCTTTCTTCCTTCTGTACCCAATCTGATTTTTCTTCCTCTTCTTTTATTTTCTTCTACTTCTTTTTGGAACATTAACTCAAACTTCTCATTTTTATTTTACTATGGTCCACTTTCTTTGTTTTCATTTTTATTTGATCTATGACACGAACTAATCCCGAAGATCTCTTAGATCTTGACCCTGAGATTGAACATATCCTTAGGGCTTGAATCAGAAATTCTCAGTCTACGGGAAGTTTCAATATTCAACCAGTTGGTGAATTCACCTCTTCTAGAATCATTGAAATTGGAAGCTATTCAAATTCAAATATAAAAGAGGAACCAATGGCTGAAAACAATGGAAATGAACTTAATAGAACCATTCGATAATTGGATGCACCTGATATTAACTATCAACCAAATTGTATTGCATACCCAAATCTCGAATCGGACTATGAACTAAAATCTGGGTTAATTCACTTACATCCAAAGTTTCATGGCCTCTCTGGTGATGATCCTAATAAACATTTGAAAGAATTTAATTTGGTTTGCTCAACCCTTACACCAATAAATGTTTCTGAAGATCCAATCAAATTAAGAGCATTCCCATTCTCACTTGATGGAGCTGCAAAAGACTGGATGTATTATTTACAACCCGAAGATGTAACTTGTTGGAACGATTTGAAACGTCTTTTCTTGCAGAGATTTTTTCCAGCATCAAGGACCACATCCATTCGAAAGGATATATCGGGGATCAAGCAAGCACAAGGGGAGTCAATGTAAGAGTATTGGGAGAGATTCAAGAAGCTGTGTGCAAGCTATCCACATCACCAAATCAGTGAGAAAATCTTCATTCAGTACTTCTATGAAGGACTCACACCTATGGAGAGGAGCATGGTGGATTCCGCAGCTGGAGGAGCATTGGTGGACAAGACACCAGCAGCCGCACGTGCATTGATCGACAAGATGGCTCAAAATTCCCAACAATTTGGCGATAGAGGTACACCACATGTCAGAGGAGTACATCAAGTAAGCCCTTCTTATCTTGAAAGTAATTTGATTGATACTAAGTTAGAAGAATTGACAACTATGGTGAGGTAGATTGCATTGGCTCAAAAGACATCCCAACCCCCTCCTTTAAGGCCATGTGGAATTTGCACTGAGACAAGCCACCCAACTGATTGTTGCCCACAACTACAAGAGATAGAAGATTGTGCAGCAGTGTTCCCTAGGAGACCATTTCAGCAGAAACAACAACAACCATATCCCCAAATGAAGTTTGATACAGTATACAACCAAGGGTGGAAAGATCAGTCAGACATGAGGTATGGATCTGGACAACAACAAAGACCCCTTTTCAACCAAACTTACAGCAGCCTCCACCTTACCAACAGGGTCTCCAACAACCCCAAAGGAGATTCGAAGCTCAAACATCAACAAGTCAGCAACAAGGGAATATCCAACAAAAGGTGGACTCTAACACTGATGATCTTTTGAAACAAATTGTTCTTAATCAACATAATGAGCTGAAGAGTCAAGGTTCAGAGCTTAGAGAGTTGAAGACTCAAATGAGTCAGATCTCCACCGCCCTCCATGAACTTGTGAGTAATAATTCTGGAAATCTACCTTCCCAACCCACTCCAAATCCAAAGGGGAATTTTAGTACCATCACATTGAGAAGTGGGAAGCAAATAAATGATACATCTAGACCTACCATTCCACCGGGATTCACCTCAACTCCAGAGAAGCCGCATTCCAAACCAAATGATGGGAAATCCAAGGAGAAAAATAAAAGGTAAGAAAAATATTGATGATGTTCCTCCTAAACCCCTTCCTTTTCCAGACAGGGTTGTTCAAACAAAGAAGATGGCTAAAGAATCAATGCAAAAGGAGGTTTTGGACACATTCAAGCGTGTGGAGATCAACATTCCTCTACTTGAATCCATTAAGAAAATTCCAAGGTATGCGAAATTCTTAAAAGAACTTTGTACCAATCGAAGAGGGATCAAGGGAAATGAGAGGATCAAACTTGGGAGGAATGTCTCGGCACTCATTACACCAACTCTAGTAATGTAAACAAAGTGCAAGGATCCCGGGACATTCACCATCCCATGTACCATAGGGGAGTTTCACTTCTCTGATGCTCTTTGTGATTTAGGAGCTTCAATAAATGTGATGCCTCACTCTGTATTCTCTTCCTTGCAGGTTTGTGAGTTGAAGACAACAAGAGTAGTGGTGCAATTGGCGAATAGAGCTATGGCATATCCAGTGGGAGTTCTTGAGGATGTACTTGTCCGGGTAAGAGACATGATCTTTCCAGCGGATTTCTATGTTCTTAACATGGAGGATGATCAGGTAAGTTCTCATGCCCCCATTATCTTAGGTAGGACCTTCCTCAAAACTGCAAAAACTATCATAAATGTCAATGAGGGTACACTTTCCATGGAGTTTGGAGATGATGTTTTGATATTTTATGTTATGGATTCCATGAAGTACCCCTCAGAGGACCATTCTGCTTTTGTTATCTCGCATTTTGAACCACCAAATAAAAACTCCATAGAATTTGATTATCCTATGCTTAGGGAGATTATGAGTATTGGTTCGAGTTTGATGTCTAAGAGAACTTCCGCACATGTTGCTGATACACAATCCTATCTTGGATTTGATTTTGATGTGGATTCATATTCTGATTTTGATCATGATCACTCTGATTATGAAATGGTTGTTGAGTATGCTGATGTATTTGATACTTTATTCTATGATTTTGGTGATGTCTATTCTGATACTGATTCTCTTTGTGCACATATTTCAGTTCCTTCAATGTCTCCATCCATACTACACCCTCCTTCATTATAACTCAAGCCATTGCCACCAAATCTGAAATACTCATACTTGTTGAATGGTGAGAGATTACCTGTTATCATTGCTAACAATCTCCCTTTTGAACATGAAGAAAAGCTTTTGAATATTTTGAGGGAGAACATCAGGGCGATTGGGTGGACCTTGGCTGACATATCAGGTATTAGCCCCTCCATTTGCATGCATAGGATTATCTTGGAGGATGGGGCTAAACCGGTGAGGAATCCTCAAAGGAGACTCAATCCCACCCTCCTGGAATTTGTTAAAAAAGAAGTTGAGAAATTTCTCGAGGGAGGTATAATATTTCCCATTTCAGATTCTCAGTGGGTAAGTCCTATTCAGGTTGTGCCTAAGAAAACTGGTTTTAATGTTGTTAAAAATGAGAAAGATGATTTAGTTCCAATGAGGGTGAAAAACAGTTGGCGTGTGTGTATTGATTATAGGAAACTAAATCAGACCACTCGCAAGGACCATTTCCCCCTCCCATTTATTGATCAAATGCTCGAGAGACTAGCTGGGAAAACACATTATTGTTTCTTGGATGGATTTTCTGGATATTTTCAGGTTCCTATAGCTCCAGAGGATCAGGAGAAGACTACATTCACCTGTCCCTTTGGCACATTTTCCTACCGGAGGATGCCATTTGGACTTTGCAACGCCCCAGGTACCTTCCAAAGATGTATGGTGAGTATTTTTTCTGATTTAATTGAGACCTGTATGGAGGTATTTATGGATGATTTTACAGTGTATGGGTCTTCATTTGATGAATGTCTAAGTAGTTTGGGAAAGGTGTTGAATCGTTGTATTGAGAAGAATCTGGTCCTGAACTTTGAAAAGTGTCATTTTATGGTAGAGCATGGAATTGTCTTAGGGAATGTGGTGTCAAAACATGGGATAGAGGTTGATAGATCTAAGGTAGACATTATTTAATCCTTACCCTATCCTTCATGTGTGCGTGATTTTAGATCATTCCTAGGGCATGTAGGATTTTATCGGCGTTTCATCAAAGATTTTAGTAAGATCGCTCTTCCTATGTCACGATTACTTCAAAAAGATTCTGATATTGTGTTTGATGATCCTTGTAGGACTTCCTTTGATGAGCTGAAGAAGTGTCTGACCACTCCACCTATCATACAGCCCCCACGGTGGGACCTTCCATTTGAACTTATGTGTGACGCCTCCAACTTCGCGGTTGGAGCTGTCTTATCTCAGAGGGTGGAAGGATGTTCACATGTGATTGCCTATGCATCAAGGACATTGGATTCAGCCCAATAAAACTACAAAACCACAGAAAAGGAGTTTCTTGCTGTCATATTTGCTTTAGATAAATTCTGTTCATATTTATTTGTCTCTAAAGTAGTTGTTTTTTATGACTATGCAGCTTTGAGGTACCTCCTGAAGAAGCCAGATGCAAAGCCACGACTTATCCGTTGGATGCTCCTTCTTCAAGAGGTTGACAACGAGATAAAGGACAAAAAGGGGTCAGAAAACATGGTGGTGGACCACATGAGTAGTCTTACTCACACACTAGAGGATGACACCTTGGATCAGGTACCACTTCGGGACACTTTCCCTAATGAGCATCTCTATACCATCTCAGGTATGCATCCTTGGTATGCTGATTTAGTTAACTACCTTGTTTCTTCTGAAATCCCTGCAAATTTAATGAAACATCAAGTCCAAAAATTAATGAGTGAGTCAAGATTTTATGTTTGGGATGATCCATACTTATGGCGCATGTGTAGTGACCAAGTCATTAGGAGGTGTGTTCCTGATCATGGGTTTGAGTCTGTTTTGCATTTTTGTCATACACTTGCTTGTGGTGGACACTTTGGACCCTAATAGACAGCTAGGAAGGTTTTGGACTCCGGATTATATTGGCCTAGATTATTCCAGGATGCCCATGTGTTTTGTAAGTCATGCTCTCATTTCCAACACACTGGGAACATTTCTAAGAGACATGAGATGCCCCAAAAACCCATACTATTCTGTGAGATTTTTGATGTATGGGGCATTGATTTTATGGGTCCTTTTCCTAGTTCATTTGTATTTTTGTATATTTTTGTTGTTATTGATTATGTGAGTAAATGGGTGGAGGCCAAGGCCACTAGGACTGACGATTCTCATGTTGTAGTGAATTTTGTCAAGGCTCAAATTTTCTGCAGGTTTGGAGTACCAAAGGCCATCATCAGGGACCAAGGGACACACTTTTTCAATAGGAATTTTTCTTCCCTCCTTCGAAAGTATGGGGTAACACACAAAACATCAACACCATACCACCCCCAAACAAATGGATAGGCTGAGGTTTCAAGTCGTGAGTTGAAACAAATCTTGGAGAAAACCGTGCAACCAAATAGGAAGGATTGGAGCAAGCGCTTGGATGATGCATTGTGGGCTTGTAGAATAGAATACAAGACCCCCATTGGTATGTCCCCATTTCGGATTGTTTTTGGGAAAGCATGTCCACTCCTAGTGGAAGTCGAGCATCTTGCTTATTGGGCTATAAAGTAATGCAATATGGATTTGGCCCAAGCTGGAATCCAAAGGAAGCTGCAAATTCAAGAGCTTGAGGAGATTAGATTATCATCATATGAGAACTCAAGGCTCTAAAAGGAAAGATCAAAAGCATCTCATGAAAAAATGATCTAAAAAAGGGAGTTTCATGTTGCAGAGAAACTCCTTCTCTACATTTCACGACTGAAGTTGATGCCTGGTAAGTTGCATTCCAGATGGTTAGGTCCTTATATTGTGACTAATGTTTTTCTTTATGGTGCAGTGGATATCACACAAGAGGACACTAGAAGGAGATTTACAGTCAATGGGCAACGTTTGAAGAGATACATTGAGGGACTTCCTACTGATGCAGTGGATTTTATCACATTTCATGACCCCATCATCACTTGAGCACATCAGGCTGTTCCTAACCCTTTCACTTTTATATTATTTGTCCTATTTAAAAATTCTGCATTTCATGTGCATATATCATATCATAGGTTCACATTGAGGAAAATGCAATATTTTAAGTGTGGGGGAGGGAACCTTTAAGTTTAGTAATTTCAATTACTTTCCTGTTTAAAAAAAACCAAAAAAAATTTGTGTGTTTTTCAAATTTTGTGTGTTCATTTTACAATTTTCTGTGTGTTTTTGAAACTTTTGGGCTGAAATGATTCTCACCACCATTTTTAAATCCATATCAATGAGTGAAACAATTAATCCCTTGAAACTAAGCATAAATGAATGCTGAAATGACTTTGTTTCAAGTTCAAATATTTAGTAATTTCATGAAAAGTACGCTGAATTTTGAATCCCATGCCAATCTCACTGTCTTTATATTTGAAATCACTTTCCTGTGAGGATTCTAAACCATTATTTTCATATTATTTACCTTCACCTCACTTCTTGAGAGAACCAAACCATACTTTATTTAACTAGAATTTGATCTATTCCTGTCAAAACTTGAGGGTTTGAGGTAATTATGTTTAAATGATTGAGGCATTTGTTTGGTATTAAAGCCCCTATTTCAAAGAATCCTTTTTTATAATGGCCTACCTTGAATATTTAATCCTTGTAGCCCTTAGAAGCCATGCACAGCCTGTTAGGTTAAGCCACATTATATGCCAATTTTCCCTATCCAACCAACTCTTGAAGTGAAATTGCATAATCTAGTTGATCTTAAGTGTGGGGGAAGTTGTCTTGTGTTGTGCCACCACATTATGTGATACTTTTGGTGGAAAATTAAATTCTGAAGAGATGTGTTTGCTGCTAAAGAAAGTCATTATATTGAAAGTTGTGCCTTTTCTGGAGCTTTCATGACAAGTGAAGCTGTGCCTTTTCGGGAGCATCTAATTGAGGTGGAAAGTTGTGCCCATCTGGAGCTTTCAAGAAAATCATGTTTGAGATGACTGAAATTTTTGATGCTGAAATGATGAATGGTGTAAAACATTCATGACTTTTCATGATGATGGAGTTTAATTGATACTATGGGGATTGAGGAGAAGACCATATTTAAGTGAAAATTAGATTAATGCAATTTTTCTTCAAAAGAATCAAGCCCTCCTCATTCAGCCTCAGAGTTTTTCACATCTTAATCCTACCAACCGAAAGCCACAGAACAACCCTAAAAAGTCCTCATGATAAACATATTTCTTTGACTCACATCGGGTAGCGATGAAAGAATCTATCAAGCCTATGGTGACCCTTGTATGAGTTTGGATGAGAAATACATTGCAAAAAAAAATTGATATTTGAGTGATGAGAGAAAATTCAAGAAAGGTAAGTGTTTTGTGCATGGGAGGATAAATGAAGTGGGAATATATTGAATGATATAAATGGAGAACTTGAAATAAGGTTTTTTATGAGGCATGATATCTTATGATTCTTGGTGTGAAATTGATTGATCTTAAGGATATGTGTTTTAAAATTGGTTTTGATTTGATATTGATGTTTACTTGATATGAGGTTTTTCCCAGGTGTGCAAAAGGGTAAGTGTGGGGGAGTCGATAAAACACTATTTTATTGAATATTTTATTGATAATAAATGATATAATTTCCTCAAATTTTTTTAAATATGTTTATTTATAAAATATTTGGGATTAGATCATTCATTTGAATATTTGATGAAAATTCCAGTTTTACCCTTTATAGTTCACTGTAGTATTTCGAAGATAAATATGTTTATATTTTTATTCAAATTTTAAATTTTGTAACAGTGTTCCTAACTTAATTATCTACAACTTTTATTTAGGACACTAGATCAAAAGAATGCATTTTAATGGAGTAATTGTGCCATAAAGTCAAAGGTGGGCTGGACTCGCCAGAATGGATAAGCTTCTGTATTGCGGCCATAACTCCTACATATAGGACTTTATTAATACCAAATTTGTAGAGGAGATAGAGGACCCATATCCTCACATTTGATCCTTCTGGAAGGCCGGCCAATGCACGTGTTTTGGTGGTCAAATGGGCGGTGAAATTTGAATTAAAATACTTGGACGAATTTCCACATACACACTTGAAACCACTTTTAACCTCTCCTCCCCTCCCCTCTATAAATTGGAGTTTTTCTCATTTGGAGGGGTTGGGAAGTGCATTGGGAGATTGGAGGAAGAGGAGAATTTGTTTCACCCAAATTCTCCGACCATTGTAAGAGGGGTAGCTTTTGAAGCAAGGATCCCCTCATCGAAGCCTCCTTCTCTTCTTCATTTTGTAATGTTTTCATTTGTGTAATAAACTTCTTTTTTCTTCTTTTATTTCTTCTCTTTTCTTCTGTTTTGTTTAAATTTCTTCTTCTCTTAATATTCCTCTTTGGTCAGGAATTCTTTAGTAGAATTGTTATTGGGTTATACCCATTATAAACCTTTGCACATGCAAAACGCTTCTACGATGATTACGCCACCCATGGAAGAGTAGTCTTTTAGAAATCGATCTATCTTCTACCCTCTTCATTTAATTATTTTGAATCAATGAGCTACTTTAATTAACATAATATCATCCATGAATTGTGTTTTTAAATTACAAGAAACTAAGCAAGCAATTGAACAATTAACACAAAAACACGTGAGGTCAGGATTTTGTGTAAATTGTGAGAGCGTGATCTTAATCGGTAATACAAGACCACACGAGATAAATTTGTAGAGTTAAAATATAATCCCTAAACACAATTCATCCTCATTTATAGAATGAATATGAGCCTTAATTTACCACTGACCATAATCTAATCTTAGAACATCAATCAAAGCAGGGTGCTGCGATTGCATGTTCTGAAGTTAGCCGAGGGTTAAATTCACATCATCTTCGTGGTAAAGTTAATTCTCGTAGAGTTCGGGATTTAACAAATTAAGGGATCATAATTAAGTGAATTTTAATCTACATGATAATGATTAATAATAATGTGAAGAGGTAGTGTTAGATTGATTATGCCTTTTAAATATTGTTTAAAAAAACATCTTTTTGTTGTGTCATTTTAATCGAACATCATTTAAAAACTAAAAACAAAAAAATTATACAATCTTCTTCCAGGAAACTTCTAGATTCATAAACTATAACAAACCCCAATCCTTTAAAGAAGTGTTTTTATTTTATTATCTTTTATTTTATTTTTAGAATACCTCTAATAAGTTGTTAAATTCACTTCCTCCTTTGAGAGACGACCTTGGTCAGCCACTCTGCTGCACCTAAGTACCCCAAATTACACTAATCATTTGAGGGTGCCCACGACAGCGCTCTATCATACATCCAAGTAATTATTTTGTATTATGCATATAAATTCCATTACGTTTGTTGGGACATGTATCCATATGACCCCCTTACTATATATTTCATGTAAATATGATGATTCATCCCTTTATCTCTCATCATCCATTTTTTATGAGTTCTTATTTCATGTTGTTATGCTGCTGAAATTGCACTATGATTTTCCAAGCCAATATCATTGTGTAGAGAATACAATGACCATTTCTCTATCAAGGGTATTCAACTTTATGCACATTTACTTATTGATTATAAAGTTTCATGTATTTATTCCCCATCTCTTTAGCATGTAATAAATGATGATATTTGAGTCCATATTATATGATCCATGTGGCACACTTATGCATGAAATGAAATGTTTAAGAATGGTGCGCCCTTATAGAGCTCTAATGCATTGGGTAAAGTATAGTATCATGATATTTCATGTTCAATGAGTTTTGGATATTTCTAATTCGAGTGAAATAATGGTATAATCATGCTTCATGTTCAATGAGGGTTTCCTCATGCTCCATGTGCAATGATCCTTGGCCCATGCTAATTCCATGTTAAGTATTGTTGCCACATTTCCATGATATGAATATCATGCTTTATCAGGCTATTATGTTCATGTTTCTCTTGTGCTCCATTGATATACCTATTACCTAACATGTATCATAATCTTCATGTTATTCCTTGTTTACTCCCTTACTGGGCTTTATAGCTCACCCTTTTCTTATTCATGTCCTCAGGTTATCCCTTGCAATGCTAAGTATGAGGGAATGTAGTGGTCATATAAAGGATTTTTTCAATAAGATGTTGTGTTCTATGTTATAAGTTGTTATGTAACATTCCAAATCCCTAAAGACACTAGACCTCTCGATATTCTATGTTGTATAAATTGAAGGATTTATTTAATAAATCGTGTTTATGTATGAGATAAAGAGCAGGGTTGTTATAGTAACTCTATCATAATACCAAGAAATGTGCCCTTATGATTCTTAGACTAAATGATTCGTGTTTCTGCATCCCTAAAACAATTTTATGGGAAATTTTAAAAGAATGTTTTCAAAAGCTATAATTGGTCAATTATGTTCTTTCAAAACCCCTTATTGGGCATTCGCATGCCGACCCTACGTTTTCGAAATATTTTTTTCATGTATCAGTTTTAACAGTTGAAGAATGTTAGAATCAACTGGTTTCTCAAAACTAGAAACTAATAGATCCGTATTATGGGACATAATGTGTAAAATGCCAATGCATGTTTTTGTAAAAAAACATACACATCATGTTTTATGGCATCGACTTTGGGTGTTCCGGAGTCGGGATGTGATAGTTGGTATCAGAGGATTCGATTTAGATAACTCTAGAAAATTGGAACTAAAGAATGAAAAATTTAAGTATGAATTAATAAGTATTATGTTTCCATAATGTTGTTATGGAATAAAAAAAATCTATTCTTTTGTCTCATCCTATTGAGGCCCGAGAAACTATAATTTCTATAGTCATCCATTATAACTTTGTAAATTATGCACACATTATTATGACATGAAAACAACTCGACAAAATGTCAAACTCTCCATGTGTACTTAAACACAACTGAGGAGCGGGTTTGGACTACCTATTTATGGTGAAAACCCGATTTCCATCCTACGCATGTTGGGGAATGTACTACAAGGGACTTTTTATATGCATCACCATAGTTGAAGGCATCCAGTACCTTATGTATTTTCAAGAAGCGGCATGAGATGGTGACCTCTACACATCATATATGTGCCGAGTCTTGTCCAATGGACATTATGTTCATGTAATGGACTTTGAAATCCTTGAATTTAGAGCCTCCTATTTTGCGTACAGACATTAAGTACATAACCATGTATCCCCGCTATACACCCCTCATGTCACACTCTTGAGACACCATAACTGCACCCACAAGATTGAACCTGACTGCTCGGGTTGAATTTGGATCAGGGAGATTGAGTGTTTTGAAATTGTTTTCTGGATTCGTGTAATTGGGAACTAGGGAAACCATTAGTTCAAGGTGTAGTGTACCAGTTGTTTTTATGAAAATACAATTTATTGTTTCCTCTTTCTCATATTCTTTTAGTGTTTCTTCTTTTAAGTGAATTTCACTGGTAGGAATTTTATAGAAAATTTACTAATTTTCTAATGTAAGGACAAATCCATATCCTATCTCTTCCCTTTAAGGTATTAGGGGCCATCATGGTCAGATCCTATGCAAAAGAATACCTACCTTTACAAACCTGTGAAGAATGTGTAGATATCTTTATGAGATATTGGATAGTCTAGACATTCTCTGCTCCTACCAAGGGAATGACTACATCTAACACTGCATAGCCACTTCCCAACACACTGTGTATAGGTGATGGGGAACGTACCATGAAGTTCTTTTTCTATGCTTTACACATTCTTGAAACAACACTCCAGGGATAGGTTTCAAGAGGATGCCTTGGAGGGGTGCCTTCATGCAACCTACAAGCACCAAATCACGAGCTTCAATTTATATGACCACGTCTTCGACTTTGACATGCTTAGACAAGAGAAATCCCAATGAGTCCTTAGAGAGTTTGTCCATTCGGACAACTCTGAACTCTCTACCATACGAGCCACACTTTGGAAGCTTGATTGTACAATGCATGAGTTTAACCCATACTATATAAGGTGTGTTTAGGCTAGGGAAGTAGAATAATTGAACACCAATATGGGTATTCTGCTAGCCACACATGAGGATCCTCCATGATGGAGGATGTGGTGAAGAACTTCAGAGAGTTTCTTTTAGGATTGGTTGTATGAAATGAATTTCGAGGACGCAAATCTTTTTAGAGGGGAATAATGTGACACCCCAAAACATATCTCTCACGTAATACTAACATTATGTTTTTACATACATGTTATCCGAAAAAATTTACAATCTATAAATACCATAAATCTCATTTAAATAAAACATTGAAGTGTTTAAATTACAATAATGTCAAAAGAAAACCATACTATCCAAAAATACTTATTAAAAGACCTATCAAAATTATAGGGATACCACCAAAAACAACCAAAACCCCAAGAATATAATTTGGGTCTTTCAAATCTGTCACGATGAATATTAGTATGGCTATAGCCACTACAACTACACTATCAATCAACATAAAGACGTGAAAAAGCATCTTCAACTATCTTGCATTTGGGACACCCTAATGAATAGTTTTATAAGACATCAACTTGACCATTGCCTTGGGTTATCATTGAGTTCTAACAGCTGTAATTATAGTCGTTGGTATTTTTGTGGATTAATTAAAAATATCTATGTATAGTTTAGTTTTCCAAAATATTTATGTTTCGAATTGGAATTATAATAAAACCTCTTATTATGAACTTTAAAAGGACAATAGTTTAATATTTTTAACAACACTTAGTATGATTTTAAAATGAGGTGAGGATTCTAAACACCTCTCAAATATTTTAAATATCCCATAAATGTTTTCATTATTAATGCTTAAACAAGTTCTCTGATGATAATATAATAGTTTCCGTATATAAATATTAAATTCTAATTATAAATTTGTGTTTAAAGGGAGGTATGATTTTTATCTATGAATTTGGAAACATGATTATAAATAATTTTAGTAATACTCTTAGTCATTGAAAAGTATAATTTAATTTTTGTACCTTTGTCATTTAATGTTTAAAATGAAAATACGGTCTTACAAAAGGATAAATATTCTCTCTATAGATAATATGAATATATTTTTTATTCTATGATTTTATGGTTGATATTGTAACTTGGTTGTTTATTAAAAATTATACCGACCAGGGGCCAACCCTCTAACTATACAGAGGTGGACAACACGTGCTATGCGGCCATGCTAGGCCCTCAGCCTCAGTACAGGCCTACCTGTGGGCTTATGTGCATGCACAGTGTGTGCTAGGTCTAGTGAGTGTCGGCATAGCTACCCCAATGGGTGCACAGAAGCACGTTCAAGGGGATCAGAGCACGCTACCGTGCGAGCTGGTACATCCGCGTTGGTTGGCGCAGGAGTGCGCCAGTAGCACCCGGTACGGGGTAGTATCGGGAGGTGGAGGGAGTATTGTGAGCTGTTTCTTGGAGATCCTACCTTATAAAGTAGCCACGAGAGTCCCTTCCTCTCGATTTGTGATGAGGAAAATTGATCACGATCGAATCTAGGCATAGGATCACGTCACACGTGATCTGGGCCATCTATTTTGATCTGAAGATCGATCCTCAAATGCCATAGAAACCCTACTTTTTTTGTGCGTTTTCCGATCCAACGCGGACTTAATTTCATCCATCCTAGAGTTTCAAAACACCGCATCAAATTTGTGCCATCTGATCTATCTCAGATATAATTGCGACCATCCATATCTTTTTAAAACACTGCAACACACCGTAGCCATTTGATCATATGCGCAATCTAATACGAGTCATCCAACTTTTTAAAATCTCACTAACGAACCCTGACCATCAGATCAAGGCCAGATCCAATCCTAGCCATACATTCATTTCCCGGTTTTTCTCCACCCGCAACATCTCCTTGTTCTCCATGTCTTCCTCCCTTGTAGTTCTTCTTCCTACTTTCACAATTGTTTGCGCAATCATGTCTCCTTCCATCACCATCTGAGGCCCCTCCATTCACGTATTTTTCACAATACCAACACCCTGACCATATTTTAAACTAAATAGGTCTCAGATTCTTTTCATGTTAAATTAAGATATTCTATATAACATTGTGCATATAAACAATCCATTTTTAATATAACATCTCAGTCCTTCCTCTTCTCATGTCTTCTATGAGATCTCTAGTGTCTTCTTCAAGCCTATCCTCCTCAAACCATGTAAGGTTAATCTTTTTCTTGGTTTGATGCATTGAATGATTAAGCATATATATATATATATATATTCTCATAAAAATGTGTATACAACCTTAGGGTTTAGTTAAGATTTTCTCTTATACTAATCCTAGGTCTCCTGGATTTTGAGTTCAAATAGTATTATGATCATAAGGGAATTTATGTTTCCTTTCTTGATGAAAGTTTACATTCTTATACACATATATATATATACTCTTGTATACATATACACCCTTGAGGTTTGGACATAAAACCCTCTTCTACCAGATTTAGGACTTTAGGATTTTGAGTTTATTGAGTATTCTTAAAAATGAATGAAATTTCATTTTCTCATGAAAAATGTATATACATCCCTATTATATTCAGTTATATATATATACACAACCATATAGTATTATATTAACCGCTTATGTCTGGTTTTACGACATATGGACTTTGATCTTCAAAGTTAATGTATAACATTAAAATGCAAGGAATTATTGTTTTGTATAAAAATTTTATATAAATAGTATATACAGTCATATAAAATAATATATTTTATATAAATCACCCTCTAGACCATTTTTATACCTCTAAAATTGATCTTCAATGATTAATTGTGTATTTTTTATAAGCAGATTAGTGCCAAATATTTCTGGTGTAAAACCTTATATGTACTCAGTTATATGTGTATGATATACATTTTTACATAAACATATATATATAGGTTTGATTAATAAATAAATCTTTTAATTTTCACATTTATGATTTTTTATTTATAGAATATTATTAATTGATTTTTCCAATGTATTTTAATCACATGTGTTTTATATGATTATTGGTATAAACCCTTTAATACATGATGTATATTCGAATATGTGAATATATGAGTATACATGTAATCTTTGGTCATCAATTTTACATAGAAATTTCCAAGCAATGCTAAGAAAGACTAAAACATTGTGTTTTTAATATATTTTTAATTTTTGGTTTGAATAAACTACTTTTATACCCTTGTGAATAAAATAGTTACTCATCATTAAACACTAATTTTTGATATTCCAAATATTATACTCTTGATGCATTTATTAATTTTGGAGAGTTCATATTTGGGGTTCAATACTCTTAAATACATATTTAATACTCTTATTTTTAGACATATACTAAATGGTGTTAATTATGGTTGAATTTCATGCTCTTCGTGTTTAAAATTATGTATACCCTTGTGATATGTTAAAAAATCTTATAAAAATGATGGTTTGGAAAATTATGCCTTTAATATCCCTTTTGAAATATCTGTTTTATATTTAATTAATTATATATCCATATGAAATTCAAATATGAATTTTGATTAAAAATGTTTTAGAATTTTATTGTTATTACTGCTTGTGAAAAAACTTGTATTTCTTTTAGTACTTCAATTGTCATCACATATGCCATAATTTTCTTATCATACTCACCATTCAATGACATAAAAATTTATTTGATAGTTATTTAATTAATACTTATATTCCTGGTTCACTATATATATATGTAGAAGCTAATGAAAGCAATTAAAATCCTTATGACATTTTATGGATTAAGTGTTTAATTATTCAAAGTGGTATAGGACACCTTGAATAATATAAAATGAAAAATTCAATATTCAAAGTGATATGGGACATTTTAAATATGTGACCCTATTTGGAATATGAGGAATGTAATGGACTCGGTATAACGGGTTGGGGACTAGTTAATGAAATCCCCTGGAAGCATTGATAGTTCTCAAGAGACAATCAGGTCATGGAACATGGTCATTGACATTTTAGGTCTTGACATGAGGTCTTGACAGGGTCTGGTATTATATTTCCCTCATTATTTCTATAATAGTTAATTAACCAAGTGGATATTCGACTAGTAGAATATCCTTGGTTAAGAGCCAGTACTTATGAGTATCAAAAGAAATAAATTTTAGCAGCATGACGTTTGTTTAGAACTCACTGATTTATTAGACAGTGTAAGTTTCAGAGTACAAAAGGATTAAATTGATGTTTTTACCATTAATTGAAACTCTGATTTTGCATTACTCTTAGTCTTTAAATTTGTACTCTGACATTCTTATTTAATGCTAATTTAGAATGTCTTTACTTATTATTCTGAATGAACATTCTTATAATTGAATCATGACTCGTTGAAACTCTATTAGAATACAATGAAATGTGCCCTTTTGATTCTTAGACTAAATTATTTGTGTTTCTGCATCCTTAAGAAAATATTTTATTAGAAATTTTAAAATAGTGTTTTCAAAAGTTATAATTGGTAAATTATGTTAGTTTAAAACCATTTACTGGGCATTCGTATGCTCACCCTCTGATTCTGAAATAAATTTTTTAGGTATCAGTTTTTACTAAAGAATGATGGGAGAAGAAACTGGTTTCCAAGAACCTAAACTGAAATGATCCTCTATATGGGACATGTTGTGTAATATATCAAAGCATGTTTTTGTAAAAACAATTACACATCATGTTTTAAGGAACCGGCTCTGGTTGTTCCAGAGTCGGGCTGTGAGAAAAGTATTCATAAAAATTCACTCAAACTAAAACATATTATGTGTTTTTTTTAGAATTTCATAATTTAATTTCCAAAGTAAAATGGTAGTTACTATATGGATGATTAACTAGAATAGAGGATTCTATAAATAAAATGTAATAAAACATCTTATGAAGTTATGAAACCAATTGATAGAAAAGAAATATAAAAATGATTAAAATAATAAGTTAAATTAGAAAACAATATAAAGGCCACTCACTTATATGTATTTACTCAAAAAGAATAATCTATTGAAATGTTTATGAATAGTATGACTCATGTTCATAAATACAAAAAAATAATTTGTGATGAATATGTTGATGAGGCCTGCATTGAAAACATGTTGATAGAAGGACATGGAGAATTTCTAATAAAAATATAAAACAAATAAGTGAAATATTGATATTGAAGAAATAGTATTAAAATAAATCTAAAATAAAATAGGATTTATGCATTATAGAATCCAATTAAATTAAAGAAATATATTTTTGAACATAAAATTTGATGGAATGGATATGATGCTATAAGATTTTATTCATAAATATATTTATGAATAAGAGGATTTAAATAAGGTATAACCAAGGAGAATTGATTCTAAAAGTGTGTTACCAAGGATAATATAATATTTTTTCAAAATATCGAACAAATGGTTCAATAATGTCATGCTAATTAGAATATCATTCCAAATTTAGGTAAAATATACTCTAGATAAGCTCAATGTTGATCAATATATTTTAATAAATATTCCATATTCAAAATGAAAATATAGTTTTTTTAATATTTCCCTAGGAAATCTACTTATACATTGTCAAATATATATTTAATTAATAAAGAAATATATCCCAGTAGGAAAAGAAAAATGGGTCTCCAAACAGGGTTGGAAAATAATAACGTATATTTGGAAATAAATAATATCAATATGAAATGTTATAATTTATAGGTTATTATTGGTACTATGGAATAATTTTAGAAAAGTTCTATATTTACTGGTACCATGTTTTATCTCAATAGATTCAATGAAAGTAGGAATTAAGGGGTACCAATTCCATGAAAATGAAATACGAGGGAACAAATTTACAAACTCTTACACTAAAAATATATTTCAATATTTAGGAAAAAAATATTGGATTATTTTTACAATGATATTATTGTCACGAACCAACCCGGGTCGACCCTGAACCGGTCACCCGAGCCGGTCCGCGACATGGCCCGAGAGGCGTTCCCGATCCTCCCGGGCTGGCGACAAGCGCCAGGGCATCAACAGAAGCTATGGGAACGATTTCGCCCAATATAAATAAATAAGACAGCGAAAAAAAATGCAGAGCAGCGCAGAAAAGATAAACCAAATAAGGTGACTAAACAGAAATAAACAGGAAACAAACTAACCAAACACGACGTCCGAACAACTCCGTGCGACCTCGCGGGTCGCTCTCCGACTCAACGATCAAGTGTCGCCCTAAGCGAGCACACTCAAGATATAGCCTGCACAAACACTAAAAACAGAAAAGAACTATAGGCGTGAGTATTAAAACTTAGTAGGCTAGCCCGGTAACTATTCTCAATGCACTACCTTTAAAATAAAAGAGACATCATTTCATGTTTGAACTACAATCTATAAAAGTATGTTTTTAATAATATTCTACGTAAAAACAAAGTACAAACCATTGCCCTTAGCCATTTTCCAAATTCGTGTTCATTTCATTAGTGCCAATGACATTTCAGGAAAAAGGGGAAAGTGATGTTTAAATTTTCAAATTTGTACAAAAGGGATTAAACACTTCCATTTGAAAACAATTTTTAGAAAACCCATTAAAAAGAAATTTATCAGTTTCCAAGGAAAACAATATGCCAGAATGCACAAAGTAAAACATACAGCAAGGGAAATGTAAGTATACATGTGAGCATCATAATCATTACTGCAAGCTACAAAGCTGAATAGACATGGGTGAACCTAGGAGATCGAGAATAAACCAGAAGACACCAATACATGAGAAATCATCCTTATTGACATGTCACGATGAAATCAAAACGCACAACACGCTCGACCATCCACTCACAGGCAGGTCGAGGGCAAATCCCATAGCAATAAACCCAATATATCCACCTACTATGGGCCACTGGTCAGTACCATAACCTACCAGTGCAGCAATCATTCTTAGAATATTCTCTCAATATGCCAGATTCCCATGTCTCAAGTGTTTAAGAAAAAGGGGGTGAGCCAACCGATGCCAACCGAGCATCCAATCAGATATATCTATATATAAAGAACAACAGGCATTCCCCGAGCCACTCCATTGGACAACCTCTTGCCTTTAACTACTCAAATACCCGGGAGCCTCTAAGCGCGGCCTCCCAAACAATCAATTTCAACCAAGGCATGAGAGTCGCCCTAAGAGGGTTTTTATCGAAACATTTTTATCGCTTTCCATAAAGTGCCAAACGGGCATTTAATACAGTTCACAATCACTACCAAAACCAGTTTAAAACTATTTAAAGAACCCACAAAACACTACTTCACAGGTTGTCAGTATTTTTATAAACCAAACCAAACCATTTTCTTTTCCAAATAAACTTTAAGAGCCAACCGGGCAATTTCTCAAACGAACCAATGTATTTGTTCATGCTTCAAAAGAAATCATTTCTCATTAAACCAGAACTCTACTTTATATTCCGTGAATTATGTTTAAAAGCCAAACGGGCATTCTTTCATTATTGGGTGTCCGCTCGTCAAAAGGATGTTTCATGTGTCGTGTATAAAATAAACGGCTCCTTTTGACATTAAATAACCATTTAAAATTAACCATCTTATATTAAAAATTAATTATCGTATATTATCTCATATTTATTTCAATTAATAAAATGATGATTTTGAACAATTAGGGTGCGCAAACAGCATGAAATAATATAACTTAAATTTTAAAAGCAGTGCAAAGGGAACCTACCTCAAAACCAAGCGCGACGACAAAACAACTTTGGAACCGAGGCGCGACGACACAACGCGTGTCCGAAGCCACGTGACAAAGTCCGACACTCTGCATAGTCAGTACCAAGGACTGAGACACATCCAAAACTCACCAGAGCATTCGAAACCAAGCGGCGGGAAGAAACGCTCACCTTGAAACCAAAGCGCGGCGACGATGGAACCTTGGAAACAAAGCGCAACGATGACGCTCACTTGGAAACACCCTGCGCGGGTTCTAAAAATCCTAAACCAATAAATAAAAATCCACCATCAACAAGAGTACGATGATAATAATGAAAATAAAGATAATAATAGTAATAATAATACTGATAATAATAATAGGATTAGTAATAATAATAATAATAGAAATAGTAATAATAACAATAATAAGATTAATAATAATAATAAAAAAAAAATAGCAATAATAATAAAAATAAAAATAATAATAACAATAATAAGATTAATGATAATAATAATAATAACAATAGAACAACAATAATAATGATAATAATAGTGTTAATATGAATAAAAGAATTATAATAAGAATAATAATAATAATAATAATAATAGTAATAATAATAATAGTAATAGCAACATAATAATAATAATAATAATAATAATATGAAAAACAATAATAATAATAACAAGACAATAATATGAACATTAATAATAATAATAATAATAATAATAATAAAATTAATAGTAATAATATTAATAATAATAATGATAATAATAATAATAATAATGGTAATAAAATTAATAATAATAATAATAATAATAATAATAAAATTAATAATAATAATAATAATCACCTAATTATAATTTTATAATAAAAAGTTAATAAAATATTAAACATTATAGAATAACAGAATAAATAAAAAAAAGAAAACTAACCTACGCGGAAGGCCGAACAGGGCGCCGGAACGGAGAAGAAGAGGAAGGAAAAGAAAGGAAAGAAGAAGGAGAGGAGGAAGAAAAAGAAGAAGAAGAAAGGAAGGAGAAGAAGAGAAGAATAGGAGGGGGAAGGAGAAGGGGAAGGCCGGGGCGATGCAGGCAAGGCGCGGGTCGCTGCTGCTGCTGCTGCGGAAGGAGGCAGGGAGGAGGGTGCAGCGGCTGGCAGGGGCTGGCGGTGAAGCGCAAGGCAGGGACGCGGGGCTGGCTGCAGGTGTTGTGCGGCTGCTGAAAAAGGAGGCAGAGAAAACGGGAGGCGAGGCTGCTGCTCGGTAGCGGACAGAGGAGGGGAAGAAAAGAAAAGGAAAAGAAAAGAGAGAATAGAAGAGGGGGGTGTCGTGCGGGCCGAAGGAGGCAGCAGGGTGCGGGAGATGGATGCAGGGAGGAAGACGGCCGTTCTGGGTCAGTGGGCAGTGCGAGGAAGGACGAGGGGGAAGCCAGAGGCTGAAGGGAGGGGCGCCGGATCTGGCGTGGGTGCAGCGGCGTCGGGTGCTGCGGCCGGGTGTGCCGATGGGCTGCCGTCGCTGCCGAGGGGAAGAAGAAGGGGTGCGCAGCAAGGCTGGGAGGGAGGCGGATCGAGCGAAGAGCGGAGGAGGCGGCTCCCGCGGGGAGAAAGAAAAAAAAGAAAAGTATATATATAAAGGGTGGGCTGCTAGGGTTAGGGGGGGAAAAAGGAAAACATAAATGAAAATATAAGAAAAATAATAACAATAAATAAATAAGTCATTAATATATAATTATACTTCCATAAATACCTCAATAAATTCTAATAGTAATAATGAAAATTTAGTACTATTATTAATAACAATAATCATTATTATAAACCTCATTAATAACAATAATATTAATAAAACTTATGTAATAAAAATTTGTGTCAAACTCTAATAATAATAATAATAAAATTAACCACTAATAATAAAATAAAAAATAATAAATGAATTTATATCATCTTTAATAATATTAAAATTAACGACAGTCCACGTAATTGCATGGGCGAAGCCGCGCGGTGACGCGCTCTACCCGCGCTTCCGACGACGTCGAACCCAAGATGCATACATTTTTATCAAAACTCAAAACTTTCATCCGACTGAACGTGAACCGCAGAAAAAATAATTTAAGCCAAAGAAATCATAAAATAAAATAAACGCGCAAGTCGGGGTGTGACAATTCTCCCCACCATAACGCTTTCCGCCCCCGGAAAGCCACAACACCAACCAGTCGATCGATCAACACCTAAGGATTTCATAGAACACGATCCAACCTCTTAACCAAGGATGTCACAACGACTACCAGCGGGACTGAACCTCATTGTCCGAGATGAATCACCAACAGAGGGAGGCCCGAACGGGCTCCCCACCATAAGAACTCCACTAGCATTCGATAACGACTTAAGATAAAACCCAAAGAGACTCATGGTGGGTCTCCCCACCATAAAGAACCGACCAACTAACGACCAAATGGGGAACCAGCTTAGACATGCACGAGACCTTACTCCAGCTAGAAAGAGCACAACAAGGACCTTTAAACCACTTACTCACGTCCAAAAGTAATAGGATTTGATCTGGAAATTTTACGCAAACCAAAACCCTTACCCCATGGGCGGGGAGGGTGGGCCCAAGGATTGGATCACTGAAACATGGAGGGAAAACTACTCGCGTACCACTACATAGGGATGAACACATACCAAAGCCATAACTGATTCACATCGGTGGTCCACACGAGGTCACTGATCAGCAACATACATCCAAAAGGCACAATTACTGATATTGCACGATGGATAAATCCATCAAGCTTTTTGCGACAAGAGGGACTACAATGACAGAGGAACCAGAGAAACAACACCAAAACTATCTCACCACGATGATAGAGGCGCGACTTTAACCGGACTCTATAAAATTTTCCCCCGGGGGGTTCCTGACTACGCGCCGGCTTCGCTCCGAGACCTTTTGGCTGGAGCTCTGATGGATGAAGCATCTCCTGCCTCGCAGTCAGGTTCTGATAATCCCAACAAGAAACATACATCTTTTGATCTGACAGATTGAAGGACAAGATTTTAAAATTAAAACACACCAGCATTGAAAGACGAGGTTCGTCAGAAGACCCATGAAGTTCCCATACATTTCAAACCCAAAACACCACCAGTATAACTACAACGATAAAAGATCCCTTAAATTGAAAGGAAACTTACACCAAGAATTCTGAACAAAGACCCAGCAGCACATTACTTCTGAGAACTTCCTCTGTGACGCTTCCTTGCAACGCCCCGACAAAATCATCGCAAGTGACCCAGGCGTCCACATGCCTGGCAGGGCTTCGGAGCGCTTGGGCACGATGACTTCTTGTGACCCCGCTTGCCACACTGATAACACACAATAATCTCTCGCTCCGAAGAGGTCGATGAAAGATCTTGAGGCCTCTTGATTCCACGACCTGATCCATCCACTTCCATTTTCTTACTCATCTCTTTTCCAGAACCTTCACCAGTGCTCATAGGGATCGAAGGAGGGAGAACTACTTCGATCACTCCTACCATCGCAGCTTCGACACGAAAAGCTTGTCTTGCCACATCGACAAAAGAAGTTAGGTTGGACTCTGAAACCTTCGACTGCAGATCAGGGCGGAGACCCGCCTCGAAGCGTCGAGCCTTCACGGGGTCATTTGTGGCATACTCTGAATCATAAGGTACTATCTCCACAAAGCGATGGAAATATTCTAACACGGATCCGTCGCCCTGCTGCAGACAACACATTTCCATCCCCTTCCTCACCCTATCTTCCTCAGAGAAATACTGACGAATGAACGAGGCCTTGAAAAACTCCCAAGTAATCTCTTGACGAGGCTTGTTCCGAGACACTGACTTCCACCACATCCACGGTGAACCTTCAAGCATGAAGGTCACAAAATTGACCTTCAACGAATCGGGCAACTCAATGAGGCTAAAGTCCCTTTCAATCTTCCGCATCCACTCCTCTGCCACGGAAGTTTCTACTTGACCATAGAAGAGAGGTGGATCCAACTTCCGAAACTCAAACATAAAATCCTTAGGTTGATCAATCGCACTACAATCACTCATCGAAGCTTCAAAGGGATAACCGCTGGACACGGAAAGGTCAAAAACCCAATCAACTCCAACTCAGTGAATGAATAACAACCTCAAAATCAAACACTGCATAGGTGAAAAACTCAAAAATCCGAGAAAACACGTCATCATAACATCAAAATTTTCTCTTTGAAAACATCTTTAATTTAAAACAATCTTGGTAACTTAAACCCTCGCCATTGATATCCCTTAGAGTCTCACTCACATGCATGTATCTGTGCCACCCAGGGCATCCATCCACCATACCAGAGATCTATCCACATTTCCAACATACCAAAATGCATGTGAGTACTCATCGGAATACCAAGGCCAAAACAAAGCCACTTCATTTTCCAAAAACAATTTATTCATACACTTCTTTTAAAACAAACTACAAATTAGACATGTCATTTCAAACAACATTTTTTTTTCTTTTTCAAAACCAACTTTTCTAATTCAAACCACTTTCAAAAATCAAGGGGAACCCAAAACAAATCAAACAGGGGACTAGTGTCAGTGGGTGACTTGACCATATGGTTGGCGGCCATATGCCAAACACGCCACTGACACAGAGAGCCTTCTTGGACCATGCCCCTAGATCCACATGGCTTGCCAGGCCGCGCGGGTTAGGAGAACTAATGGCCCAACTCCCTTTGTCGTACCCCAATCGCAAAACATTTCCATAAAAACCCAAACAATCCAATTAACCGGACTTCCCATGGAAACCTGAGGATCGGTGCAGGCAAGAGTTCGCGACGCTCTTCTCGCACCTACCCCTCAAGTCCCGACAATCCTACTCCATCTACCTTGACATCCCAAATAACAAAGGGCGCCTTGAAAAGTGAGGTCTGCTAAGAGGAAACCTCCTCTGATACCATTTTTTCACGAACCAACCCGGGTCGACCCTGAACCGGTCACCCGAGCCGGTCCGCGACATGGCCCGAGAGGCGTTCCCGATCCTCCCGGGCTGGCGACAAGCGCCAGGGCATCAACAGAAGCTATGGGAACGATTTCGCCCAATATAAATAAATAAGACAGCGAAAAAAAATGCAGAGCAGCGCAGAAAAGATAAACCAAATAAGGTGACTAAACAGAAATAAATAGGAAACAAACTAACCAAACACGACGTCCGAACAACTCCGTGCGACCTCGCGGGTCGCTCTCCGACTCAACGATCAAGTGTCGCCCTAAGCGAGCACACTCAAGATATAGCCTGCACAAACACTAAAAACAGAAAAGAACTATAAGCATGAGTATTAAAACTCAGTAGGCTAGCCCGGTAACTATTCCCAATGCACTACCTTTAATATAAAAGAGACATCATTTCAAGTTTGAACTACAATCTATAAAAGTATGTTTTTAATAATATTCTACTTAAAAACAAAGTACAAACCATTGCCCTTAGCCATTTTCCAAATTCGTGTTCATTTCATTAGTGCGAATGACATTTCAGGAAAAAGGGGAAAGTGATGTTTAAATTTTCAAATTTGTACAAAAGGGATTAAACACTTCCATTTGAAATTTTTTTTTAGAAAACCCATTAAAAAGCAATTTATCAGTTTCCAAGGAAAACAATATGCCAAAATGCACAAAGTAAAACATACAGCAAGGGCAATGTAAGTATACATGTGAGCATCATAATCATTACTGTAAGCTACAAAGCTGAATAGACATGGGTGAACCTAGGAGATCGAGAATAAACCAGAAGACACCAATACATGAGAAATCATCCTTATTGACATGTCACGATGAAATCAAAACGCACAACACGCTCGACCATCCACTCACAGGCAGGTCGAGGGCAAATCCCATAGCAATAAACCCAATATATCCACCTACTATGGGCCACTGGTCAGTACCATAACCTACCAGTGCAGCAATCGTTCTTAGAATATTCTCTCAATATGCCAGATTCCCATGTCTCAAGTGTTTAAGAAAAAGGGGGTGAGCCAACCGATGCCAACCGAGCATCCAATCAGATATATCTATATATAAAGAACAAAAGGCATTCCCCGAGCCACTCCATTGGACAACCTCTTGCCTTTAACTACTCAAATACCCGGGAGCCTCTAACCGCGGCCTCCCAAACAATCAATTTCAACCAAGGCATGAGAGTCGCCCTAAGAGGGCTTTTATCGAAACATTTTTATCGCTTTCCATAAAGTGCCAAATGGGCATTTAATACAGTTCACAATCACTACCAAAACCAGTTTAAAACTATTTAAAGAACCCACAAAACACTACTTCACAGGTTGTCAGTATTTTTATAAACCAAACCAAACCATTTTCTTTTCCAAATAAACTTTAAGAGCCAACCGGGCAATTTCTCAAACGAACCAATGTATTTGTTCATGCTTCAAAAGAAATCATTTCTCATTAAACCAGAACTCTACTTTATATTCCGTGAATTATGTTTAAAAGCCAAACGGGCATTCTTTCATTATTGGGTGTCCGCTCATCAAAAGGATGTTTCATGTGTCGTGTATAAAATAAACGGCTCCTTTTGACATTAAATAACCATTTAAAATTAACCATCTTATATTAAAAATTAATTATCGTATATTATCTCATATTTATTTCAATTAATAAAATGTTGATTTTGAACAATTAGGGTGCGCAAACAGCATGAAATAATATAACTTAAATTTTAAAAGCAGTGCAAAGGGAACCTACCTCAAAACCAAGCGCGACGACAAAACAACTTTGGAACCGAGGCGCGACGACACAACGCATGTCCGAAGCCACGTGACAAAGTCCGACACTCTGCATAGTCAGTACCAAGGACTGAGACACATCCAAAACTCACCAGAGCATTCGAAACCAAGCGGCGGGAAGAAACGCTCACCTTGAAACCAAAGCGCGGCGACGATGGAACCTTGGAAACAAAGCGCAACGATGACGCTCACTCGGAAACACCCTGCGCGGGTCCTAAAAATCCTAAACCAATAAATAAAAATCCACCATCAACAAGAGTACAATGATAATAATGAAAATAAAGATAATAATAGTAATAATAATACTGATAATAATAATAGGATTAGTAATAATAATAATAATAGAAATAGTAATAATAACAATAATAAGATTAATAATAATAATAATAAAAAAATAGCAATAATAATAAAAATAAAAATAATAATAACAATAATAAGATTAATGATAATAATAATAATAACAATAGAACAACAATAATAATGACAATAATAGTGTTAATATGAATAAAAGAATTATAATAAGAATAATAATAATAATAATAATAATAGTAATAATAATAATAGTAATAGCAACATAATAATAATAATAATAATAATAATAATATGAAAAACAATAATAATAATAACAAGACAATAATATGAACATTAATAATAATAATAATAATAATAATAATAATAATAATAAAATTAATAGTAATAATATTAATAATAATAATGATAATAATAATAATAATAATAGTAATAAAATTTATAATAATAATAATAATAATAATAAAATTAATAATAATAATAATAATCACCTAATTATAATTTTATAATAAAAAGTTAATAACATATTAAACATTATAGAATAACAGAATAAAAAAAAAGAAAACTAACCTACGCGGAAGGCCGAACAGGGCGCCGGAACGGAGAAGAAGAGGAAGGAAAAGAAAGGAAAGAAGAAGGAGAGGAGGAAGAAAAAGAAGAAGAAGAAAGGAAGGAGAAGAAGAGAATAAGAGGAGGGGGAAGGAGAAGGGGAAGGCCGGGGCGATGCAGGCAAGGCGCGGGTCGCTGCTGCTGCTGCTGCGGAAGGAGGCAGGGAGGAGGGTGCAGCGGCTGGCAGGGGCTGGCGGTGAAGCGCAAGGCAGGGACGCGGGGCTGGCTGCAGGTGTTGTGCGGCTGCTGAAAAAGGAGGCAGAGAAAACGGGAGGCGAGGCTGCTGCTCGGTAGCGGACAGAGGAGGGGAAGAAAAGAAAAGGAAAAGAAAAGAGAGAATAGAGGAGGGGGGTGTCGTGCGGGCCGAAGGAGGCAGCAGGGTGCGGGAGATGGATGCAGGGAGGAAGACGGCCGTTCTGGGTCAGTGGGCAGTGCGAGGCAGGCCGATGGGGAAGCCAGAGGCTGAAGGGAGGGGCGCCGGATCTGGCGTGGGTGCAGCGGCGTCGGGTGCTGCAGCCGGGTGTGCCGATGGGCTGCCGTCGCTGCCGAGGGGAAGAAGAAGGGGTGCGCAGCAAGGCTGGGAGGGAGGCGGATCGAGCGAAGAGCGGAGGAGGCGGCTCCCGCGGGGAGAAAGAAAAAAAAGAAAAGTATATATATAAAGGGTGGGCTGCTAGGGTTAGGGGGGAAAAAATGAAAACATAAATGAAAATATAAGAAAAATAATAACAATAAATAAATAAGTCATTAATATATAATTATACTTCCATAAATACCTCAATAAATTCTAATAGTAATAATGAAAATTTAGTACTATTATTAATAACAATAATCATTATTATAAACCTCATTAATAACAATAATATTAATAAAACTTATGTAATAAAAATTTGTGTCAAACTCTAATAATAATAATAATAAAAGTAACCACTAATAATAAAATAAAAAATAATAAATGAATTTATATCATCTTTAATAATATTAAAATTAACGACAGTCCACGTAATTGCATGGGCGAAGCCGCGCGGTGACGCGCTCTACCCGCGCTTCCGACGACGTCGAACCCAAGATGCATACATTTTTATCAAAACTCAAAACTTTCATCCGACTGAACGTGAACCGCAACAAAAATAATTTAAGCCAAAGAAATCATAAAATAAAATAAACGCGCAAGTCGGGGTGTGACAATTATTGTTCTAAATAATATGAAACTAAATTTTTCAGAAATATTCCTTCTATAGATGGAGGTATGATTGTTATAAAAAATATAATTGAATAATGTCCACTAATTGTTATTGTAGGTATAAATTTTAGTAGGAAGTGAAAGGAATGGAATATTATAGAGGTTTCACTTCACATATGAATCGTAATACAATGATCATAATGAGTTTAGAAGGATATGATAGAGGTTAAGTTATATTTGGGAATGAATTCTAATTACATATTAGAGGAGTCATTCTATCTATGATTGAACCCCAAAAATTATAATCCAACTACTTTTTACTCTATCCTCTCAAGATCATTCATTTATATCATCTAGGTTTCACATCATATTAGTTAATGTCCCACCTCTATCACCACACCCCATGAAGTGAGAAGGAGGTCCCCATACTACTTCTTCATAAATCAACCTTAACAAGTCAGAAGGACAAGATACAAATTCTTTTTGTAATATCTATTGAAAATTAAAAACCTCTCCTCTAAAGGTATATTCTCTTCTATCTTTTATACTTCCCATAATAATGAAAATATTTTTTGTATAATTGTTTATTTCGAGAAATATAAAATTAATTTTCATCATACAAAAAATCATTCACAATACTATCATGTACTTTCTACATTGTATAGACAGAAACATTTTTAACCAAATAAAGGTTAATAAATTCTATAATAAAACATATAACAAGGCACATGAGAAGAATCTTTACCAACTATACTACATAGACTTCATTGGATAATGGTATGAATAATTTTAAAGTAAAATTTTATAAATTTTATTAGATGAATAAAATCATACATTCCACCATATGAATAAACTTTATTATACTAGATAAAATAAACATAAATTTTAGTTTTTTAAATAAAATATTATTATTGGAGATACTTATTAATTAGTTGAAATATTTTTCACCATAACATCACCTGATGTTCGTCTTCAATTTATTCCACTATAGTTTATAAATATTCAACTATTATAATAGAGACTCTTCGTTTGGTGTAATATATGATGTTCTTCCTTAATTATGCTTCATAAATATTTTTTTGAAAATCATGTCTTCGTGCATCCGATGATCTTTTTTTCATGTAGACTTTGTAATAATTCATTTGATAGAATTTTATATAATTTTTATTTTGGAAATTTTTGAAACTCTGTTGGGTGAACATTATACTAGTTTGTACGATTTAAAAAGTATATGTTCATCCTATTAAGGAAGTTCTATATGATGGAAAATTTAATTCTACATCCGATAAAACATATTTCTTAGAAAATATTTCTTAAGAAACTGTGTTTTAAAACTGTTAGAAGACTATAAATATTTATTCTGATTTGTTTCCAAAAACATTGGTTACAATTTGTTGATATGCATCATTTTTACTAAATAATATCACTAATTTTACATATAGAAAAACAAAAATAAAATGTAATGAACTGATGTTAAAAAAATTCAACATACATAAACCTCATATATTATATATTTTTTATCAATACCATTTTTTATAAAATGTTATGAAAATTTTTAGCCACCAACATGAGTGAAAATTTACATTTCTACAAAATAATTAGATACATTCTCCTCCACAATTCCTCACTTAATTAACATGTTTTAGATACATTTTCCCCACTATTTATCTTAACATCAAACCATTTATCCCCCATTAGGAGTTTAAAAAAGATTATATAAAGGTAGAAGGAATACTTAAAAATGTTAAAAAACATTTACAGAAATTAGTTGTTATGTAAATAAACACACATCCATGAATATAAGAATGAAATTCACCAAAATGAAAATATAAATCGTTCATACAATGTTATTTTAAAAATATCCATCTAAGGAAATTATATAGAATATATTACATTAAAATTATTTATTCAAGAAAATAATGTTTTTGGATTATTATATAATTTATCATGATCATGAGAAAAAATCAGTCTTATTTAAAGGGTTATTCATGATAAATTTTATCTTTTCACATCCTTGTAGTTTTCTTCTAAATTAGTATCTATTAAAAAATTCCCCAATTTTATTCTTCAAGAATCTGAACCCTATTTTTTATTATTCTTAATATTTAATACAACTTCGTCTAATGATTCTATTTTCATCTATTTATATTATTTATCAACATCCTATTTCATTTCCACTGATTTTATATTATTAGTTAACTTTGAACATGAACATTTTTCTGAACTGATACTTTTTATATACATTAAAAAAATATTCCTTCTTTATCCAATTAATTTGTTCATTGTATAACCTAATATCACCCTTAGTGTGTTATATTAACATGACGACATCCTTCATATTTTTTTATTCCAATTTTTAAATTCTAATGAAATCCATGAACTCTGCTTCATTCTGAATAAAATTATTAGAAGGTTGTTTCAAATTTCTATAATTCTCAAAAACATCAATTATCCTTTTGTATATCAAGTATGATAATCATTATTTCATCAAGAGATTGCATTAAACCATTTACATAATTCATTGTAATCTTTGTTCTCTATATAGATATTCTTCTGAATCTATTGGATTTGTATAAGAGTAAATCAAAAATGAAAAAATCAATTTTATATGTTGGAGATTATTTATTTTCCTTCATCTAATGACTATCAGTAAATTTCCATAATTTTCATACGTTAATCAATTTTTACTATTTCTGATACATTTACTTTATGTTTTTTGTCTTTTCCTTTATGAAACGTTCATTCAAAAAAATTAGATCAATATATTTTTAATACTATGTTTATTTAGAAGTGAAATTCCAAGAAAACATCTTTTTTATCTAATAATTTATATATATTAGTATAATTTTCTTCATCCTTTATTTTGTTTCACATTCATAATTTTGGTATAACATTATCAACACCATCATCAACATTTTTTGACAAATTTTGTTTAATGATTTTTTTTTTTTTACTTAGTCCATTACAACTGATGAAGGTTCTATAGACACTAAAGGTGGTTGTTGTTATGGTTGAATAGAAAAATACTATATTATAATTTTCTATGTTCTTTATAGGTTTTATCCTTAATAACCAAATCCACTTCTTTATATAAAAAAATTAAGGACAATAATTATTTTCCCTATATTCAATTTACAAAAATCGTAAAAATCCTCAATAAGAATGGTTGTATCCTTATTATTTGAAATTAGAGGGGTACTTCACTAGAATTACTTTTTTATAAATTTTTCTTTATGATTTTAAATATCTTAAATGGGTGATTAATTACATATTTTATTTGGAAAAATCATCATGAAATAAGTATATACATGTTTCATCTTATTGATAATCTTCTCCACTATATTGGATTTAATCTCCTATAGTTTTATCATTATTGTTCTTTTGAACATAAATAATTTTTCTCAAATAATTATTTTTAAAACATGGGAGAGAATTCACTTTAACTTCATTGGCTTTACATTCATTGCCTCAGTGAAACAGAGAATTAACATAGAATATTAAAATTAATTATATTGAAATATTTAATATAAAGGTATATATCTTGATTAAAGATACTATCTATTTCCCTATTCCGTGGAATAATTTTATTTTTACCCATGAGAAAACAATTTTTTCATCATAATATAAGTTATGTTCTTTCGCAAACTTTTCATGTGATTAAGATAACATATATTCATCCCTAAACATTTTGATACTCAAAAATTTCTTAGGAAAAATGTGGGTTACTGTATTTTCTTTATATTGCAATGGAATCCTAAAAAAATCCTCCATATTTTGATATTTAGATTATATGATTTTCTAAATGAGGTTAGGGTTAAAAAATTTGGTACATCAACATCCCTAAATTCATCATAAGTATAAAATTCCTTGGCTATACTATGAAAGTTTAAATCAATGTCATATTCATAAATACATAATGACTCCAAATATTCAGTGATAAAATAATACCCAAAAATAAATCATACTATTCAAACCAATATATTTCTTTCATTCTCCCTTTAACAACCATTATATTTGATTTGTCACTTGTAAATACATCTTTATGATTGGATGATCTTGAAAAATCAGAAGAACCCGAATGAAATGAATTAACATGAAATCAAGATACTGGGAGATATTCTATAAAATTAGTTAAAAATAATGAAAATGTTATCCCCTTATTATTTACATTTAAATAGATAAAAACCCCACAAAACATATACAGATCCAACATCACATATTATATCCTTTATATTGGTCAATAGTTGATAATGTTAGTAGAAATATGAAAATAATATATATATATATAATATTGATGTTTCAAGGCTATCTAAATATGTATTATTATACTATCACTTGTTACAATGAAACTCCAAATTTTATAAATCATATTTTAAAAAAAATCATGTTTTTTATAAATAGTATAATATGGATTGTACCACAATATAGAAAAAATATATAAAAATAAGAATTTAACTCTCTCAGAAATAAATTTTAAATCCATACTAATGAATGTTTTTAGTCATTTGAACTTATTTATTTTAAAAGAAATATAATTAAAAGTGTTTCTATAAATATTATGATTTCATAAGTTTCTTCATTTTTTTTATTAAAAAAATTATTCTGAATAATTTTTATATAAGAATTCATCTCAAAACTTATTTATAGAAGTAGTTTTTTTAAGGTAAACATTAGCTAATTTATTTTCTTATGATATTCTTTTGAAGTATTTAGTTTTATGTTATTAAAAATAATACAATGAAATTCAGAATATGACCATTGTAATATTATTTAAAAATCATGCCATGTGATGGAGGAGAATGTGTTTTTGCAAATGGAAGACTTTTTAATCCAAGAAATCTAAGGTATTTGTGATGAGTTTGTAATAACTTGTACCATTGAGAGTGATTTATTATAATATTGAGAGATTCCATTATTAAAGAAACCTTGTGGTAAAGTTTTTAAAATTACATGAGAATATTTGTGTTTATTATTTTTTATCTAATATTATGGATTTAGGGACATCATTATTTAAGGAGAGATATGTCTTCCAATTCTCTTATTAAGGGTTCCTACGTCTAGGAAAGTAAGATTAGTTATGATAATTGAATAGATGGCTTCTTAATTTTATGAACATCAACCATAATACATGTTTTTTTTTCAAACCATAAGTATGTTTAAATTCATATTTAGAACTTATTTACAAGTGTTGTAACATTTGGTAATTTTTTTATATTTTTTTTACACCCATTAAAAAACATGTGGTAATAGTTGATCTGTCTCTTAAGGATATCAGAATTGATTCCAAACATGATTTCAGTTATCTAAATAAGGATTAATAGTTGATCTCCATGATTCTTTATGAGGTTAAAAAGGGAATATGAATCAGATCATATATGCCTGAATGATCGTCTATGGGAATGAGAAATTGGTTTCACATATTTTGAATATTATTTCTACATAATTCTCATCTTATATGGTGATGTAATATAGTATAAATGGTCACGTCCCAACTATGACTTAAGTCATACAAAGTTTTTATGCTCTTAAATTGGAACTGATGAGTTAAATTAGATGACTAGGTGAAAATTTGACTAAAAAATTATCAAGGTTAATGGAAACTAGTGAAATATATAAAAAAGGGTAATGTTCATAATAGAGAGTCATCTATAGAGCTATAATAAAAGGATTATTCATATAATATAAGTGATATCCCATTTAGAAGTAAATTTAGATTATATAAAAACCCCACTATTCCCATCAGAATATGAGGTGAGTTTTAGGGGAGATCTTTTCTGATAAAAAATTAAGAAATTGAGAAAAATTAGAACCCTTGAAGTGAGAATATTCTATCTGAATAAAGTGATGAAACTAAAAAATTACAATGATTTTTTATATACAAATAACCCCATTATGACAAGAAGATTGAGGATACCTATGAATTTCAAATAGTATTAGAAAAAAATAGTAGAACATGACAAATAAAATTAGTTGTATATTATTTTTTATGAAGAGGGTCAAATGGTAGTGCTCAATGATATCAATGAACATGTGATACTATTGAATGATTTTTTGGACAGAACATAATAAATGGGTCAAAAGTTTCATGATTCTAGAACATACATGCTTATATAAAGTAACAATATATTGGGAGTAAAATTTTGAATTCAGGACCTAGAGAAATAGACCATTACTATTTTTAATGAAATTTCCATGTCAATCACAATAAAAAATTATTTTACAAGGAATAAACACATGATCAAACACTTCTGAATGGATTTATTGAATGTAAGATCAACATGGTAGAGTATTAGAAGACCTCCAAAAGGTGGATAAACTCTTGGAGAACCTCATCTACATAGAAATATAATGTAAAACATTTCACCTTGACTTTTCCCTTAAAATTTTCCTTGGTTTAAAAATATAATAGATAATTTTTAATGGTTCAGAATCTTCCATTATGAGATAATATTTTTGTTTATTTTTGATGTTGTTCTATATTAACCAAAAAAATAGTTCCCTAAAAATAAAATTATAATTAGTCTATAGGAAAATAAGATTTAATTTTTTAAGGGTTTAAAGACAACTAATTGAGTGTAAGATAACTTTTTGATTATGGTAATCATGTTATTTTCATAAGAAACTAATTTATCTTCATGTTTTATAATATGGAAGAACTGCAAGTAAGTTAGACATTACATGATATGACATATTTTTAAATGGTGATCCAATTAAAACTTTTTATCTTATTGAAAAAGATGAAAAATTCCATTAGAATGGAAGTATCATCCATCATAGTCAATAGACATTACAAAACTTTTCAATGTAATATGGAGGGATAGACTTACACAATAATAAAAAAGAAATAGCTGTTGTTAACAGAAGACATAAAAATGGTAGGTTGAAACATGGAAATTAAAAGAGAGATGAAATCATGTCTAGTGGGCCTCCTGAACAAATTAACCAAATTTTATATTGGGAAATGATACATTAATCCCAAAGTGGTTATCTTTATTTTATTAAATCAATTGCTAATTTCCCCATGATTTCTAACGTGAATTTCTTGCATCATGATTCTATGGTTTTGTAGATGTTACAATATTAAAAACAAGTGTAGATAAGGAATTTAAATCCTACATTAAGAAGTTGGTGATGGGTAATAGAAGAGAGTACATTAATTATTATTTTGGAGTTGTAACTTTAAAAAAATGGAATAAAATTATTAATATAGTTCTCCATTTACACCGAGACATAATTGATATAAAAAAATGAAAAATATTTTTTATATTGAAATAGAAATAACCATTTTCATTGAAATATATGTCAGAAAATTCTTTTTGAATGATTCAATAAATAGATCAGTGAATATTAAAAATATATTCTTTCAAATATATAAACCAAATAATATTTCTTATGAAATGTGGTAGAATATGATACCCACAATTAATTATTACAATGCATTTTTCATACTATGACTTATAAAAATAAATAATTCAGATATCAGATAGTAATATGAAAACTTGAGGATAAAATTTTAATTGGTAACATGTTCAATAGACCATGATACAAATTCTGGAATAAAAGCCAACACTCTCTTGAAGATTTCTATGGTGTGAAAAAAGTTATAGAAAAGGTTAATCATATGCATAATCCTAAAAATGTTAATTAAATTTTATTTAATTATAAACCGAATTATGCTAACATTGATTCAGATCCTTCTCATGGTGATTTTGATATTCTAGATGGTGTAAAGCAAAATTTTAATATGATATAGTAAATTTGGGTCCAAAATATATCATCAGATTTTTAGAAACACTAGTAGAGACAAGAAAAAAACTAATGTTTGATAATTAAACCACTCAACATTTAAAACTAGAAAGAAAAGTAGTTGGTTACAGCATTGAACAAAAAGAGTAGATAAATTTAAAGAGTGATGAAATTTATTGAATTAAAATAAATAAAACATAGGATTTTATTCCAAGGCCTATTTTGAAGTGCATTTTTCTATCAAATTAGGTGTTCCCAAACAAGATCAATGTAAATGATAGATTTTAAAAATGAAGGGTATATTGGTTTTAAATGGTTATTCATAAGTGAAATATTTAAACAAAGAAAGAAATTTTTAACTTGTTATAATACTCTGGATTGTAGGGATGTTTTCTGATGTTGTATAAAACAAAAATTAAAACATTTATTAAATGCATATAAAATATTCTTTCTTAAATAGAGATCCTGAACAAGATGTTTTTATTGAGAAACCTAAAGGGTTCATTGACGAGAATGATGGTATTATGTATTAAATGTTTGTGAACGAATTGGGTGGGTGGAATAGTCCACAAGTGTTGAGTATTCTATGTTAGATAACCACTTATATGATATAAACATAAAAATCTGAGATTTATAAAAAACATATTTTAATGTAATGGGAACATGTGTTATAATTGTCTTTATTTATATGAATGAAATATTTGTTTCATTGAAATTAAGTATTATTCTATGTAATTTATAAAAAACATTATAAAAAATTTTGGGATTAAATATATAATTCATTTTTTTTCACGAATTATGGGTTTTAAAAAATGAAACATTTATTCTCTTATAATAGTATAAAATTAAAAAATAAATGTTGAATAAATAATTCATAAAAGACCATAAATATGAATAAGGAACCTTAAAAATATATGTGAAACTGATTACGTATGTATGAGTATATAGTGTGAATTAGAATAAGTTGAATAAGATAAATACAATTTTTATTTGTCTTACATCATCATGAAAAAATATATTAAATTTAGTAAATAAAATTGATAGATACCAAATTTAATGAAATGTTTCACACATGATGGAAAACAAGATAATCCTCATATAAATTACAAAAACATTGAGTTATTTTCATAAGTAATATCTAAGTAAGGGATAGAATCCAGTTACATTAATTATTACTGATTGAGCTATAATTTACAATGTTAATAAATAAATGACATGCAAGTTTTTATTGGTGAAAATTGTGTGATCTGGAATTCAAATAAATAACACTAAAAAATTGAAAACTATAGTACTTGTAGAGGTGATAATTCATTGAATACAATTATATTGATGTCATAGAGAAATTTCATTCATTTTGTATGGAATAATCTTCTAGATAATTAATCTTTCTCAATCATTTTTGGATACATTGTAAACTAGTGGGATCTGATAAGATAATAGCTAGTAGATTTATATTGGTATAGGTTTCTCGGGAAAGGATGATTCATTCATACATTTTCTATTTAATATATTATTTACTGGTTAAATTGATGTCACTGACTCAACCTGAACATACCATGGACATATCCACCCACATTAAGGATGACCCTTTTAAAAATCAAATGGTATTTGTATCGCATTATAAATATATTTCATGTGGGGAAGGGTGAGAATTATATATTAAGATTATGTACACTTTTAAAAGTCACATATAATAATTAATTTAGGGGGACATTGAAAATAGTAACACCTATTTAACCCCATCTCATTTTTACACTATATTCTTGGATATTAAATGTGTTAATTATTTGTGTTTTGGAACATATCTTTCTACTAATATTCCTACGGATGTTATCCCCAAATATTTTTAATTTTGAGCTATAAATACGACATCATCAATATTTTTACCACTTTATCAACTATAGAACCCTTTTATTTAATAAAAATATTATTTTGATTTTTTTTTAAAATCATATATAAATATTATGATATATCAATAATATTATTTTTATAACTCACATGATGGAAATTTATTTATTATCTTTTCTATAATAAACTTTTATTATATAAATATATCATATTTTCACATAACATATTTGTTTCATTTTATAGTATATTTTCAATCCATTTTTTATTATTTTTATCCTCTTGGGAATTACAGATGGACCTATTTTCAAAGAATTATCCAAAAATTAATTGAGGATTTCTAAGGCTTACAAGGCTTTTAATCGATCTCAATATGACTAACAAGGTGTATATACCAATTTCATTTAAACCATGACTTTTATTTTTATATGGTAACATGATTTTAAGAAACACTAGACTCTACATTATAATGATCAATGATTGTATGTTTAATTTATTATTACTTTTTTCACGCATAGATTATTATATCTTCATACTAGAATAACTCTCTACATTATCTTTAAATTATACAAATCTATTAATGAAATTTCTTAAGGTACGTGAACATACATCTAGATTATAAATAGAATAATTCAAATGTATCTTTCAAAAACAATATAAAATCTTTATTGCATTATATACATTAAATATAAAAAGAAGTATTTTGAAACCCATTTACCTAGGAATCTAAAAAATAAATGACTTTTAGTTCTAAGGATTTCAAACAAAATTATTATCACATTTTTTATACTTACTTTAGTTTTATTTTAGCCTGAATTAACATACCATAACTATGTATCATTTGAGTCTTATTCAATATATTAATCATTGAATTTAGGTATAGGATATTTTTTATTAATGTATATCTTAACTACAATTAATGTATTTCATAACCTAAAATAATTTACATAGACATGAAATAAAAAATGATTAACTCTAAAAATGACACATAGATTTCTTTGTATCACAAAATATAAAACAATTGTTCTTTCAAATACGATAATCACACATCATCGAGAGTTAATGTCATGATCTTATCAAGATTTTGGTTGGAGAATATTTCCAAAAAGACTAAAAGATCCAACATCACTTATTTTATGATATTATAATATTATTTATTCATTTATATAGATAAAAATATAAATGTCAAGATTTATATCAAATGGTCAACTTATAGAATTATAATTTTTTATTTTAATGACGAATATACCTAAAGAATAATATTTTGAATATTTATTCTTCTATTAGATATTATTTGCCATCATGTAACCTTTGATTACATGTGTAAATTAAGAACCATCTTATTCATTTTTCTCCATTTAAATCTATTAATTCTATCATAGAAATTAATACTCAACCATCGTGTTTAAATTTTTCATTAGACTTTCAACCTTTTACATCATTTCATCAGAATAAATACCATATAATTAAATACACATATATACTTATCTACATGGATAACATAGATTAGAATATTACCAATTGGTTTTATTATGATAATACTTCTCTATGTTTTTAGGAATCTAAAGAAAATTTTTGTTAAGGATTATATAATGAGATATATTTATAATAATTAATAAATATGAATCCCCCAAATATCAAGTTCCTTGATGCACCTCATTACATTTAGAATAGGATCATGATCTAAAAATCCATATTTTTTTACAAGTGTATAGTTTATTAATAATCTCATTCATTATTCACCTTTTTCTCATATTGACATGTTATTTGTGACTATTCAACATCATGTATCTATCTATATAATTATGTTTCATATTGATATCACTAAACAAAATTTACAATATAATGCATTGAATATCAGATGCAACCACTGTATTCCTATTCTAGGTATCCTTCTTTCCTTCACTCCCGCTGATATGTTTGATCAGGTATAAGGGATTATAGCATATAAAACTTTTTTCAAATACTAGTTTTTTTAATAAGAACCTATAACACTAATTTAAATTTCTATCAATGAAGAAATTATATTTATTGATTATTAATTTCATTGAATCCCTAGTTTTACAACCCATATTTATATAACAAATAAAATAATAAATGGTTATCATATGTTGATTATCATTGAACATTTTTTAATTAATTATTTAATTATGACCCTTACTATTTTTTCATATACTAATAGTACTCACATTTGAATTTGGAATATCAAATTTATAGAATATTTAAGTTGAATGGATCCATGATCCTATAATCAAAAACCAAAATAAGGCCTTCATAAATAATTAGAATTTATTTTTTATGATTTACTCATTCTAATAATATTAATTAATTTATTTTCAACATTTTTAAGAAACCATAAATCTTAAAATTCAATTACTATTTATCCTAAACACTTCACAAAAAATATGACCAATAATGATATGGTAACTTTTTATTATGTTAGTTTGGTTTTGTTGACTAAATAAACTACTATAACTTCCTAATAATTAATAGGACCTTGATGAGGGATAACCTATAAATTAAACTATTGTTGTTTTCAAATTCAAGTGACCAACATTTTTTAATGATATAATATTTTAATTTGTAAAATTTAGAAAAAATATGTGTAAATTAAATTATTTTATACAATATATATTTTTTAATTATTTTATATTAAACTTAAATAAATATTTTTACATGTGTGATTAAAAAATAAATACATTATATATATATATTCTACTACTATATTATATCCTATTTTATTTTTTTATACTACTTATTTAATTTATGTGAGAAAATAAATAAATAAATAATTACACTAATTAAAATAATTTCTACACAAATAATTTCATTTCAAAAAAAAATTATTTTTTATGGTAATTAATCCCACTTAATTAATATGAAACCCATGCATCATAAAAATCAATAAACAAACATGCACTTGAAAAATAAAATGAAAACATGAAATGACCATGAATTTTATATATGAATTAGTTTATCAATAAGTTATAAAATAACCTAAACACTTTTTGAATTATTTCCCTAACCCTTAACTTGTGTCAATTTGTGGAACCCCCCATTATGTTATGCGTCTTCTGGATTACATTTACCACATATTGTTTCTTGAACTGTCTCCTCTATCATTAATCTATATCCTTTATCAATGTGCACACATTTGAATGGGAGGGGAACCATAAGTATTTTTTTACGTTAAATTATCTTTTGAAAGACATTCCCTTAGATAATAATGTGGTGGCTGATAATTCACATATAATAATATTTTACTTATTAATAATTATCCCATTAAAAAATGAAATAAATAATGAAAATTAGTATGTAATTCTAGAACATACATAGGATGGTCAGATAACACAGCCATTCACATTGTACAATTATTATCATATTAAATAATATCAAGCAATAATTACGATTATATTATTTTAAAGGAAATGGATAAATAATTAAATAAATTCATTACATTAAATCCAATTTATTTAATTATCCATGGAATATATATAAATGTCCCCTATTAATTATTATTAAGTAAATTAACTTCATTTTATATTATTTATTATAATTATGTATGTGGCTAAAACTTTAAAGGTTGCACGGTGTTTATAATTAAGTTTAATCATAAATCAATTGATTGAGATTTAAACATTACACATTGTGTAACAACAGAGGAATTATCATGTGATATGCACTATATAAGGACTGTGTAATTTACAATATACTAGAGAACATGTAACTCTTACATGTAATTCTATTTAATTTTTGGAAAGTAACAACATATTATCAAACCACACATTCTACAGAGAATATCAAATCACAATACATGTCATTAATGTATTAAACATGCAATACTAGAAAGGAAAATAATTTAGTGGGCATGTGACTTTCTATTTATTGTTACGTGTTACATTAGAGGTCAATATGGGGTGGGTTAATGATGTTACATATCAACCCATAGGACATATAGAATAATACATTGTTTATACCAATTTTGGATCAACACTTTTTATGACATGTTATCTTATTCTATATGGTGTCTCATTATCTCATGCAGAATGTGATCTTTGCTCATATAAATGAGTTATTTGAGAATTTTTTCCACATTTATGTCCCTTACATAAGTATATGATGTCGGATTATTAAATAATCACAACATTTAGAATCAAAATGGAAACCTAAACATGAGTAATATAAAAAATTCATAAAAACGAATAAAGAAATATTAAATAAATTTAAATTCAGATGTGACTGCCTTTATAATACATAAAGGTATTAGGGGGTGCATGGTAAATGTTGGGTGCAAGATAACTTTTTTCTCTATCGTATTCAAAATATAATATCAAATGAAAATTACAAATACACTGATGGTTATCATCGATAGAAATGCACATATTTAATTTGAAAAAAAATTAAAGATAATTACCATGTTGTTTTCTCCACTATATTGCATTTTTTTCATTGAAAAATCAAATCTAGGAATCCTGTATACAAATCCAATTATGTTCCATGAAACTCATAATGAAATTCATAATAACCATGGTTTTATTATAATAATATCATGTGATTTACATCATTTATCATTAATAAGAAAAACAATGTCTAGTTTTATCTTATAATTACTGAGATATTTAGAAGGGTGGTATTCACTATGGATTAAGAGGTGGAATTTTGGAAAAATATTTCTATATCAAGATATATTATTAGACAATGTTGCATGACAAATAAAATGCATATACTTGAAATGACATATTTTAGAATATCTATATAGGATAAAATTAGATAATTTCTTAAAGGTTATTATAAATTAATATAATCTAGGTCACTCCCCATGTCTCATATAATAAAAAAAATCCAAAATGATCATTATTGGTTTACATGAACTATGACATATCTGATATCATTTCTTAAATAAAAAATTATTCACTTCAATGATACTAATCAAAATGAGTCTTTTCCATTTGATCATTAAGCATAATCCATATTATCCAATAAAATTTGTTTATCCTTTAATTAAAATGAATTTATTTATCAAATAAAATAAAAATTTTATTCTGTCAGATTGTGATCGAATATTTATTTTAATATATATAAACAAATATTAATTCAAAAAATTAATTATTTTATAAAATTATTTATATATGTGGATGTGTAAATAATATATTCATTAAAATTATGAATAACAAATAGTTTATTAAGTTGAATAGAAATTTTATATACTCAAATATCATATGATTGAAATTTTATGAATGACATTACATGGAAAAATATTATTCTTCTATATGGGAAAATTATTCTAAAAATAAAATTTAGTAGATTCTAATGTGTATCAATGGAAATGTTGTGTGGGTCGAACTAGGCCAATTTCCCAACAAAAAAGGGCATAACATACTAAGGATTCAGGATTGGAATCCCAAAACACATTGATGCACCCATATTGAAGTCATTTATGTAATATAAACCCTTTATAAACAAGAATCTCATCAAGTTGTATGTGTACCTATGTCATCACCCTATGTTCCTAATTTTTTATTATTTGAAATATTAAAATTATTAATATGAGACCACCTTAACCACATATTTTTTTCATATTTTTAAAATTCATTAAATGTAAAAATGTATCTTTTTCTTTTAATATGGAATCGACTAGTTATTTCTTAAACATTCAACTAATTACATATCTCCTACGATTTACCCTATTAATGATACCATTGAAAAATCATACATATTCATTGATTTCATCTCTGTATCAAAGTAAATAATTCATGATACATGTGAATAATGATCCATTTCAAAGGATAATTACACAAAGTAAAAGATATAAATATCTAATGAGACATGAAAAAATATGATTTTATTTCCCCTGGCCTATACAAATGACTTCCCTTATTGTAGATCATTCTGTGTCTTATTCATAATAAGATGCCCTAATTATTTTGATCCCACAATTCTTGATAAATAAAAATCATTATAGTAGTTAACCACTATAAGTTATTGATGTGATGTAAATTCTATGGAATATATCATATTAATCACATATAAAGATTGAAAAATATGTGATATTAATATATAATTATATATGTATATTATAAAAAAGGAAATAATAATATATAACCATCCCAAGTGGAGGAGAAAACCCTAATATTCAATAACACCTAAAAAAAGTGCGAAAACACTCAAATGAAAAATCCACCAAAATAAATAGTGAGTGATCATATCTTCAAACAAAAAAATATCAATAAAAATTATTTTAATGAATATCTTGAAGAATAAGTTTATTTTTCATACCTCTAAAAATGATGGAAAATGGTTATGAAAAAAATTATGTTGTTACTCCCAAATCCATATATATTATTCAATTTCAATTCCTATAACATTGGTCTATTTAACAATAAGTCACCATTGGTGGAGGAACTATGATTTTTTTTTAACTAAAATATTTCATGAAAACTGTACTGATGTTTCTGTGTTTTTAAAATCTTATATTAGTCTATGAAAATAATTAGAATTATCCACCTCTCAATAAGAGATAACATGAACAATATATTCCATGAAACCTGATTCCTCATTAGTCAAAATCATCTTATGTGCCTTCCATTGGAGAGGATGAGGTGGGGTGTGGAATGATACATAATTTTCAACTTTTTTATAATGTTTGGCTCTGATCCTTACATGTAGTTATAGAATTTTTCATCCAATAGAAATTTTTATCTATATTTAGCAACTTATAATGGAAATTAATGACTTCATCAATGAATATTAGATTAATCTTTCCATTTTGGTAAATAATTTGGTAGAAAATTATGAATCTATCTTTAGTGGTTTAAGGTGGATCATCCAAATAATTTGACAGTAATTAATCATAATCTACTTCAGAATAAAGGACATTATCCTACCATAAATCTGTATCTTAGACCATTTCACATTTAAAAAAATATAAATTATTTATCAGTGTCATAACCATGTCATTATTTCCAACATCCTCCAATGATATCCCATAATATATGCCACCTACGTTCAGACCAATAAATGAGTCATGACATACAATTTGATTATGGTAACCACAACTAGTAAATTGATCTAAATAATAAATTATCTTAGATATATGATTCTACCAAACCTCATCAATAGCACTCTATGAGACATGGTTCCCAATAGAAACCACCCAGAAAAACACTGAACGAATTCCTAATTTCATTACTAGTATCACCATAGGATTCCTCTATACATAATGAAGATAAAGACTTAGCCTTCCAACAATATATCTATTTTCATTTAGCCTTAACATTGTAAATATTTCCTAAAAAGCATTCCAAAAAAATCCTATAAATCATAATACTTAAAAATCCATTTCTATATTCTCAGTCATTTGAAAAAATCACTATCTTCCTTAATCAATTTAATGTTCAACGCCAACATTAGATAAACCACACATAGATGGAGAATTTCCATAATTAAAACACATGAAGCATAAAATTGGAACATTATCATAGATAAATTATTAAAATAAACCTAAATATTCATTTTGATCCAAATATAATATTGAATTTTCCTTGTGATTTTAATATAAATCAACTCCATGTCCACCGATGGTCGTGAAAGCTAATGAATTGTTGATTTAATATTAATGGGTAAAAAAATAAAATTGGTTACCACAATGATATCATCTGATCAAAATAGATGAAGAGTAAAAATGAAGAACCATTAAAAATATGAATGTTTTGGAATTCAAATCCATTGATAATATTATTGAACCATTTATAAATTTCCATCTTGAATACCAAGATCCAACAGAATATAAAATTCTAATTTCTATATACTTCCTTATGATGATAAAAATAATGAACAACCTTATATTCATCAAAAAGGCCAAAAAATACTGTAAAATTAATTACCTCTATTTAATCATGGGTCAATTTTAGGATAGGAATTTCTATATAGAAAACCCAAACCAAATTAAATTAGATACCACTGTATACAATCATCACGTCAATCTATGAGAATAAAACATCTTGAGTAACTTTTAGTTTATGATTAATGAATAAGGAATTATTAATTGATTTAATTTTTACCATTCGATATATTCTCTGAATAGAAATTATAACATCAAGGGATTCCATATATTGAGATCAAAAAGAACATTCTTCATCCCTTTCATCTCTAGTATCTGAATATATATATATATATATATTATTGTTAACATTAATTGGATATTAAGCATATAAATACTGTAAAAAACTGACTCTGACTCATACATATGTTTGAGACACGGTAATAAAGAAATAAAAATGATTATATGTCTTCCCAAAGTCAAATAATTATTAACGAAATTAATTAAAACATGTTTTATAGAAAATTCATAATACATCACAAAACATTCAATCAAAAAGGGAAGATGGTTTGAATAATCTAAATTCTCAAAAACATGGGAATGTGAAAACAAAGTACATAAAAATTATGAGATATATATTTCATATTGTAATATATTTAATTATATTATTAAATAATAAGGGAGGAAAAAGAAAATTATTTTAAAATAAGTCAATGGAAATTTGAGAAGGAAACACCTCATCCCATTTCATGAGTTTCTCGAATGATTTCTAAATTAATGTTTAACTAAAAATTAAAAATTATATATATATAGAAAAATTATATTTATTCTCAATATTATACTTTATTTTCCCATATTATATATATATTTTATTAATCGTGTCCATATGTTTTGTATGATGTTATATGTTTTCGTTGGATCATAATTTCATTGATAGTTTTGCATCTATATTTTTTATTTTTCCAATAGTTTATCAAATCAAGATTCAAAAAATTAATACATTGAAATGTTTTATTAATATTTATTAGGGGTTTAAATCTATTCCCTTATTTGTTTTTTTCTTGATCTCAATATTTTTAGTTTCATGGACTATTTTCTGGATATGGTTTTGTAGATGATATAAAATTAGATGATGTAAGTATGAAATTATAAAATTAACACTTAAAAACATGTCACTAAAATTAATTCATATTTAATTATAAATTTAATTAAAATTGAAATATTTATTATCATTCATTAATTTGATAGTTGTATGTATAAGAATATTGTATATAGATGGATAAAATATTCATCTCATGGTATTTCATAAAGGTGAAGATTGTAAGTAAAATCAATATATAATTTTTATATATGGATTGATATATAAAAAATTACTTATATTTTTTGAAGTTTAAATAAATAATAAAAAATTACAGAATTTAAAATTTTATGTGATTGAAAAACAACTTCACTATATGGCAGAACCACTTAGTTGAAATCAATTACATGTATATGGTATTATATGAAATAGGGATTTGTGATTTATTCCTAAAAATACCTCCCCATCATAAATAAAATTACATTAATAGATAATTTTTTAGTGTATTAGTTTCAACCATAATGTTGAAATATCATTTAGAATATATGGTCATAAAGAACATTTATATGTTTTAAGAGTTTTGTTTTATGAAATAAGATGGAATAAATTTATATAACATTATAATAAGATATTTACATAATCTATTATGGACCTCTTATAATGGTTCATTTTATATGTAGTCTATTATTCTATATAGGTTGATTATTAATTATATATACATACTATTTAATGTGGTTATCCCTTATGGTGTCGATAATATATATAACCTAATTTAGTAATAAATTTATAAACTGAAATATGAAAATTCAAAAGAAATACTTTGAATTAGAATAGGAATGAAATTACCCTAGCTGAGAACATATAGACAAGGATATACACACTTTAATACAATATTTCTGACTCTATTCAATTTTATTAGGAGTTACATCTATCTTAGAAAAATATACCAATGAAGATGAGTGTAATAAAAAATTTCAATTTCAATTTCATTAACTAATAAATGGTATTATAGAAAATTATAATCTTGAAGTTATCATAGTAATTTACTAGTAAATTGCTTGGTATGATTGGACATTTACTAGGTATCTATACTCTCATTTTCTGAATTAATGTTAATAATCATGAGAATGTAAATGAAAGAGATGTGATATCACAATTCTACACCCCTGTAATAATTGTCCCACAAATGGATTGAAGAAGGGATAAAAAAATAATTCGTATAAATACCAAATATCAAAAATCATGAAACTATAACTAATTTATGAGAACAATACACTTACATTAAAAATCTATACACAAGAAACAAAACCCTCATAATATCAATGAGAGGCAATTAACAAAATAAATAAAAATAGACCTTACACTATCTAGTAATATTGTCTTAAATATTGTAGATGGATAATATATAGGATTAACTATTATTATGTTTTTAGAAAACCCATATATTTATAAAAAATATCTATAGTGGCTTTGTGTTTGACATGTAAGACTCTGGGATATTTCTATGAATATTTCTGAAGTCAGGAGATGAGTCAACATGGCATTCCATGTCTCGAAGATACTCTATGATGTGATATTAAATATATTAAATATATTTTACCTTGCACATGTAGTTAATTTTAAAATGTGGAAAAACTATTGGGGTGACTGTTGAGATAGAAATTTGATAATGTGTCTGATCACAAATCATTATGTATAACCTAGGTATGATATTAAAAATTTTAGTATCGGGTGTCAGATTGGGGGTGTATGTTGGTGGGATGATAATGGTGATTTCTGATTTCATACAAATTAAATCTATACCACTCCCTCCACCCCCCATTGTGTGTTCATGTAATATTGGAGGATCCTCCCTAGAGTGTCAAATGAACTGAGGAGAAAACAAGGAGAGGTGTCATTGTCGATCAACTATCTTGATGTTGATCACACCTGGATTGTGTTGTTGCAACTTCAGAGTGTGGATCTTCTCTATAAGATTAAATTTTTCAACACAAGGTAGTTTTTTAGTTTTAAGTCAAAATAACCCATTACATGTCATCATTAACGGTTTTAGATCCCATAAACAATTGGTAGACACCCCATGAAGGTCGATCTATGGTTTTCAGTGGAATTCGGGACATTTCGGGATACTCACAGGGGGTTCCCATTTGGAATTATAGATCATATAGAGTTTAGTATAGGGTAACACACAATGAGTTCTTCCCATTAATATAATATGTTTATTGGGAATAATACATCGTGTACTAGTGTTACACAACATGTAATGAGATCAGGTCCTGTTACCTTGGGATAAGGACAGTGTATCCAGGTCAAGGGATATCTCTATGTGAAAGTACATAGTAAGAGTAAATGGGTATTAGGTACTGGATACAAGTATGGTATAATGAAAATGATATTAGTTAGGTTAGATTATACACACATTGTACAAGGTGGTACACATCATGTGTGGATACAAGGTTGGTCAGACCCAATCGGGAAACACAGGACCGAGGACCTGACTACAACAACCCTTTTCTTTATTACACACATGAAAATTATTAATTACATAAACTATCACATAAGACAACTCTGAGGATGTATAGGTCAAGCATATTTGGAAATTATAAAAATTACATAACAACTTAGAACATAAAACACAACATCATTATTGAAAACATCATTTACATAACCAAAACAATCCTTCATACTTAGCATCACATGGGATAACATGAGGATGTGCACATGAAAAAGATGATCTATAAAGCCCAGTAAGGGAGTAAACAAGGAATAATAGGGATAAAATATTACTTATTAGAAAATAGTTATATCAATAGAGTATAATAGAAATATGAACATAAAGTCATGATATATCCTGATTATCATAAAATAGAAATGTGGCAACAATATTTAACATGATATTATCATTAGCTAAGGAACATTGCACATAGAGATTGAGAAAACCCTCATTGAACTTGAATTAGCACGAGTAAACAAAAATTTCACTTTAATTATCATGAGTTAACCCTCATTTCACGTAGAATATCATGATACTATTATTTACACAACGCATTGGAGTGCTATCAAGGAACACCCTTTATAAACATTCCATTTTATGAATAAGTGTGCCACATGGATCATATAAAATGGAATCATTCAACATCATAATTTATTCCATGATAAAGGATTGTGGATAAAATACTTGAAACTATATAATAAATATGTATATGTTCAAACCGTGAATACCCTTGATAGACAAATGGGTATGGTATTCACTTAGATGATGATTTTGGCAATGGAAATTTTGGCAGCATAACAACATCAAATAGAAATAGTAAAATGGGTTGATGAGAGAGAAATTGGTATCTCATAATTTATACATGAAATTGATAGTATTGGGGTCATGTAACATAATATACCAACATATTTAATGGAATTTATATGCATAATATAAATGAATTTATCTAATGTAAATGAGAAGACATAAATTCCATATAGAATTTTGGCATGGTAAAGGGTGTACATGGGTGGAATTAATGAGAGATAAAGAGGTATATCATCATTAAAACATAAGTATGGAAGTATATAAGTGGTTATAAATCGTTCCCCGACATTTTTAAATGAAAATAAAAGGTTATAACAACATAATAAAACATGGAGAAAATCAGAAAGTTAGAAATCCCTTACTAGGTAGTGTGATCCCAAAGGCTTCGGAAAATATTGAGAGAGGCTTCTAGGGATGTCGGGGCACCTTGGGTGTATTATAGAGAGGCGAGGGTAAAGGTTCATTGAGATTCAAATGTTTTGAGTGAATAGGAATGGAGGTTGAGTGGGATTATATAGGAAAGGAGAGGGAATTCTTTATTATTTATGTTTTGGACACAACACATTAAACTAATCATAACCACAAACCATCCCATTGTTTTTTTCTATGGTATTTTCCAAAGTTGAGTGGAAAAAATTATTTTACAATGCCAATGGTTGAACATACTTAAATATTAGTATTTTTTTGTGGAGGCAAGTAACACTCTCAAAGAAATCATTTTAAAAGATAAAATATTTTATAACAATTGGAGGGTCCACTAAGGCACCATAAATTTAAAAAAAAATATAAAATCAAATTATTTAAAAGATAAAACATTTTTTTTCTGAACACTATTTTTATAGTATTTTATTACATCACTATTGGATCATTATGATGTCATAAAACGCATTATATTTTTAAATGGTATTTTATTTTTACCCAAAAATTCGATTATCTCATAAAATAATGAAAAATTAATAGTTATATAATTTCAATGTCCTGAATCAAAAAATAATATTAATTTAATCTCATTAATTTTATTAAAATGTGATTTTTTGTTTTTAAATGAAATACTAACATTTATCTAAAATTCATGGGTTTTGACAAAAATATATTTCAAACATTACTAAAAATTACAAATGTATTGATAAAAATTATATGGTCACTCATAAAATGTAATTTGGTAATAATATTTTATTAAAATAATATTTAATTCAAAATCCATTAATTCACTAAAATATACTTCTTAATATAATTTTATCGAAAGATAATATTTTTACATTACAACCCATTTAAAAAGTAACAATAATTAAATGAATGTATATTATTTATTCAAAAATATTCCACATAATCTTAGTTATAAGGTATTGTTACTTAAGCATTGTAACACCTAAATAATCCCTATGGGTAAGGTGTGTGATGGTGATAGACTCTTGGGGCAGCTTGGATAACATCGCTCATGTGGTAATCACTATTAACTTCCACTTCTCCCATTGGCAGTTTTGTTCAAGCTTAACATGATGATGCTCAGCTTGATCTTGGTTAAGTGTAAATCCCATGGATGCTTCCTCCTTTATGAGCATTGAAAAATGGGATTTTTATGTCGTAATTATACTGGATGAGGACATTTCTACCTTTTTTCAAGTAAATTGGATTCGTTAAAGCCCTATATTTAAATTAATCATGTGATCACTTTTCGACAGCTATATGAGACCCGATAAAAATTCCAAATTGTATTTGAAAATACAAAAATATAAAACCAAGGAATTGAATATATTTTAAATAACCATTTTACTTAAAATATATTTTATAAGGTCAAGATAAATTTTCATTAATTAAATTTTGGGTCATTACAATCTTCCCCCCTTAAGAAATTTCACCCTCGAAATTTACTTTTCCCACACTAAAATAGTTTATTGTAACTCTGCTTCACCACATCCTCTAATTCCCACATTACTTCTTAAAAATTTTGGTTTCACAACAAAACATTTATGAGGGTCATTGACTTATTTTTTAGAACTTCATTTTTACTATCTAAGATCTTCATTGTCTTATCTTCATAGGAGAGGTCATTCTGAAATGGTACCACACTTGGATTGAGTACATGCGATGGTTCAAGTATGTACTTCCTCGAAAGTGATACATACAATACATTGTGTAATTGAGATAGGTTTGGTTAGAGTTATAATCTATAGGTCACTTCTCCAATGGGATCAAGTATCTAAAAAGGGCCGATATACCTTGGAATAATCATTACCTTCTTCCCAAATATCATAAATCTCTTCCACAATGATATGCAGAGGAATACTATATCCCCGCCATCAAATAGTAGGCCTCGTTGACAATTATCAGCATATCACTTTTCTCGACTCTGAGTAGCTTCAATGTGTTGTGGGATGGTCTTTAACTTCTCCACCATTTCATTGACCATTTCTAGACATAATAATTTTTTTCTCTCCAAATACATCTCAACATGATGGTGGTCTCCACCTCTTCCCATAAAGGTATTCATAAGGATCCATTTGGATTATTGAGTGGAAACAATTATTATAAGAGAAATGACCAGGAGGAAGTTGTTAGTCCCATCCTCCTTTGATGTCCATTTAGAATGCTCTCAACATGTCCTAGATTGTTTGGATAGTCCGCTCAGATTGGTCATCATTTTTAGGATGATAATCCGTACTAAAGTTCATCTCAATATTTAGAGCATGTTGGAGACTCTTCCAGAACATAGTGGTTAATATTGGATCTCAATTGAATACAATCGATAGTGGTAATCCTTTCATCCTTACCACTTATTTTATGTATATATTTTCTTGTTGATCAAATGAGAAATCCTCTTGAATTTTAGTGAAGTGTGAATTCTTTGTAAGATGATCCACAATAACCCAGATAGCATTGTTAAGTTTCGATGTCACTGGAAGTCTGGTGAAAAAGTCAGGGTTGGTGTTATTCCATTTCCATATGGGTATGAGTAATTTTTTCATCATCCACTTGGACGTTTTCCTCTCAGCCTTCACTTGATGAAATATTATGCACTTTTATGTGTACTCAGAAATATCCTTCTTTATGTTATCCCACCAATAATGTTTTTAGATATCTTGATACAACTTTGTGTTTCCTGAATGAATGGATATATTCAAACTATATGAATCATCCAAAAGTTCATTCTTTAACTCTAGATTTGATGGATCACATATTCTTGACCCATATCTCACAATTATTTCTTCATTAACATTGAACCCCAAGGATTTCCCTTTTCTAATAGTTTCCACATTCTTATGAATTCCTAGATCATTATTTTGAGAATACTTTAACCATTCCAAAAGAGATAGTTGAGAAATAATTTTTGAAATGATTGATGATGTTCCATTCATTATGATTCCCATGTCCATCTCCATCAATTATATGAATATTGGTTCATTTTAAATAATCATCAATGGAGGGTTTTCTAGATCCATTCTACTTAGAGCATCTTCCACCTTGTTTGCTTTCCTAGGGTCTTAATGGATTCATTAGTTATATTATTTGGTAAACTCTAACCATATTCATTGGCGCATGTTCAAATATTTCTATGTGAATATATACACGAGACTTTTGTGATCCATGTATATTTCATACTTCTCTGAAAATAGGTATTGTCTCCAAAAATATTAAATCAAGGATTACTAAATCCAACATTAGATCATGTGTTGCATAGTTTTTCTCCTAATATTTCAGTTTCCTTCATGCATAGGAAATAAAATTTTCATTTTTCAGCAACACATAGCCCATGCGCTTCTTCAAAGCATCACTGAATACCACAAAAAATCTCCACTTGTGGGTAGTGTGAGAACAGGTGCAATGATAGTCATCCTTTTCAATTCCTTGAAGCTTTCTTCGCATTCATCACTCCAAGAAACATTTACTCTATTCTGAGTTAGCTTTCTATGAGGGTTTGACAATCATGATAAATTTCTTAAAAATCATCGATAATATTAAGCTAAACCTATGAAGCCATGTGTATCCTTCAGCAATGTTGGCCTTGTCCATCCCTCAATTGCAACTATCTCTAAGGGATCCACTGATATCTTATTGATTGTGATGATATAACCCAATAATGATACTTCCATCAACCAAAACTCACATTTTATGTACTTTTCATAGAGGCTATCCTTTCCCAATGTCTCTAGTATAGTGCTTTGATGCTCTGCATTATCCTCCTTGGTTTTAGAGTATATAATAATATCTTTTATAAACAATACCACAAATTTTTCGAGGTAATTATTAAAGACTCTATTCATCAATTCCATGAAGATTGTTGGAGAATTAGTTAGTCCAAAAGGCATTACAAGGAATTCATAGTTCCTGTACCTTGTAAGAAATGTAGTATTAGGAATCTCCTACTTCTTCACCCTTATTTGGTATTATCCCAACCACAGATCCACCTCGGTGAAGTATTTTCCTCCAACTAGCTGATTGAACAATTCTTTAATTCATGGTAGAGGATACTTGGTCTTTATCATGATTTTTTTAAGCTCATGATAATCAATGCAATGGCGCATTGACACATCCTTCTTCCTGACGAAGAGGATTGGTGCACCCCATGGTGAAGCACTTGGGTATATAAACCATTTATCTATATTCTCTTAAATATTTTTTATTAGCTCTTCAAGATCCAAAATATACATTTAATACTGAGTCTTGGATATTGGAAAATTCCCATGTATAAGATTAGTCCAGAATTCAACATCTCTTCTATGAAGAAGATTAGGAAATTCATCAAAAAAACACTTCATCAAATTCCCTCACGGTAGGCATGTCATCAAAGATGGTTTCTTCCATAGACTCAATCATCTAATAAAGATACGCATGCTCATAGGGTAGTAATATCCATTTTTGAGATGATGGTTCTAAAAAAGATTCATCCTCTTCCTTAAACTTGAACCGAATTGGGGATCAATTCTCTATATGGAGATGGATTTACCTCTCACAAAAATTTATGTAGGATCTATATAGGGAAAGCCAATCCATTCCAAGAACTGAATCAAATTCCACCAGAGGTAGTATTACAAGGTTCTGTCGGAAGTTCAATCCAAAAATTGTGATAGGGGAGAAGTTATATTCATGGGATTCAATGATGGCCACATTTGTTGTTCACAATGAAATATCTACTTCCATGAGTTGTGGGGGTGTCGGGATTGTTCTACTAAACATTAAAGATATAAATTAATGTGTAGAATTATAATCAAAAAATAATATTGATATTCTTGAATGAATAATTAGTGTATCTGTCACAACTTTTTTTTCAGGGTTCTCCTAGGTGGTAGTGATTGAAAAAATCTCTCACTTGATACCCTGGAGGTTGTTTGTTTCCTCCGAAAACACATGGCCATAAGAACTGGTTTACAAAGTGCTATGGTTTTTTGCAGTTGAAACAATAAACAATGTGTTGAGGGTTGAATATAGTGTTCATTTCCTCTCTCATGGTATTTTATTTTTCTTGTTGGTAGTTAATGGTCAGGTGCCCCTCTCATCTACAGCTAAAGAGTTTCCTCATCCCCTTTAGGAAATTTTTTGGGTGCTTCTTTCTTCTCCTTTGGAAAGTGTGCTGATGAAATTTCATAGAACCATTGGATTTATCCATTGGACCACTATAATTAGATTCCACCTTCCACTTTTTATCCCCATGATACCCTTGATATTAGATGATCTCCATTTTGACTTTGAGAGAACATCAGAAAATTTCCTCATACTTATCGAATTCACGGATCACTAGGGATTTCTGTAGTCTAGGTTTTAGCCCACCAACTAAGCGGTCATCAATGCATTTAGGGGTAACGAAAAAGTCAGAGGTGTATCCTGAAAGCCTTGGGATGTTTTCCTCATATGATCCTATAGATTCTTCATCCTTTTTGTTGAGGGAAATTGAGTCCCTTTCCAAATTAAGTTATAGTATTCATGAAAAATATTTATCAAATACCATTTTCAATAAATCCTTCCATTCTAATGCCTTGATCTCTTCCTCAAGCTTCATAATATTTTTCAATTCCTACCATTGATCAAATTCTCCTACTATACGATAAGTATCTAGAAGAACCTTATCTTCTTCAAAACATTGAATGATTGAGATGATATTCTCAATGGAGTTGATTCATTGTTTAATGATTGAGAGATTGGATGATACATTAAAAGTAGGAGGCCTTTATCTCATGAAGATCTTGATTTCGACTTATTCTTTACTAGGGGGGTTGGAAGATCCTCTTAACCCATGTTTATATTCAAAACATGAGTTAACTGAGAAAGTATCATGTAATCATTTGTGATTCCCACTCCCATAGGATTGGACATCTGATTAGAACAGTCGTCACATTGATCTTCACATCGGCTGTTAGCCCGAGTCCTCATATTATTAGCCATTGGATGGAATAAAAGGAAATTTAGGTGTAACACATAAAGGGGAATCCAAAGTCAAAAAGGGATAACATTAAAATTAGATTGTTTTTCCTTAACTTGTGAATTTATAGGCTTCAATCTATGTTATCCATGATCTACTTCCAAACATATATTCTTAGGGGAATGTTTTTTCCCTAAATAATGGTTCATACTAAGCTCATGAATTTACCATGGAATATCCCCCGGGTGTGTCATAACCAAGAGTGCAGTAAGGCCCTCTATCTTTCACTATTTCTGGTTTGAGTCCAGCTCAAAGCAGTGTTTTTGGGTTTTACCCTTAGATACATCTATGCTGGAGCCACATCTACATGTTCATATATAGACTATGATTTATTTTATTAATAAACCAAATACTCTATTCTAACCAAATTTTATAGATGTTTTAGTTATACTTAGTCTTATCTATAAGGATTTCCTTAGAGTTTATTAACCCTAATCCCAAAATTTACTAAACATATCATCTGATACCAACAACAGCAACACTGCTCTTTATTTCACAATTAAACAAGAATTATTACATAACAATTCACTTATGAAAAATCTAAGTATCAAGAGGTATAGTGTATTGGCAAATTAATATCAATACATAACAATTTAGAACATAAAACACAACATCGTTATTGAAATGTTCATTTATTTGACCACCTCATTCCTTCGTACATAGAGTTTCATGGGATAAATGGAAGTCATGCTTAATAAAAGAGTGAGGTATAATGCCTGGTAAGGGAGTAAACAAGGCATAACATGAAGAATATAGTACATGATAGGCAATAGTAATATCAATGGAGCATAAGAGATACATGAACATAAAATAATGATATATCATGATTAACATATCTTGGAAATGTGTCAACAACATTTAACATGATATTAGAATGACCCAAGGCTCATTTTCACATGGATCATGAGAAAACCCTCATTGACCATTAAATAGCTTGATTATACTCACATTGAATTTGAATTATCGTGATTAAACCCTCATTGCACATGGTGTATCATGGTAAAATTCTTTACCCAATGAATTGGAGAGCTATCATGGTGCACCATTTATAAGCATTTCATTTCATACATAATTGTGCCTCATGGATCATATAACATTGAATCATTCAACATAATCATTTATTCCACGATAGAGGAATTTGGAATACTTAAATGGAAATATATAATCAATAAGTATATGTCTATAAAGGTGAATACCCTTGATAGATAAATGGGTATGGTATTGACTTGCACGATGATTTTAGCATGGGAAATTTTGGCATCATAGCAACATCAAATAGAAATCATAAAATGGGTTGATGAGACAGAAAGGGGTCTCTCTTAATTTATACATGAAATTTATAGTAGGGGGTTCTTGTAACATAATATCCCAACATATGTAATGGAATTTATATGCATAATAAAAAATAATTCCTTGAATGTAAAGGAGAAAAGACAAATTTCTTACGGAATTTTGGCATGGTAATAGTTGTACATGGGAGGTATTGATGAGAGAGTAAGATGTATCTCATTATTCAAACATAAGGAGGGAAGTATTTAGGAGTATTGAAATTGTACGAAAACATTTTTAATTGAATATAAAATGGTATAACAACACAAAAACCCTAGACACAAATTTGGAACGAATAAATCCCTTACGTGGAAGTCTGATCCCCATAGCTTGGAAGAGGCTTGATAGAGGCTTCTAGGGATCTTGGGGTGCCTTAGGAGGATTCTAGAGAGAGGAGGGAAGTGGTCAGTTGAGCTCCAAAGTCCTTGAGTAAATATTTGTGGGATATTATGTAATGACCTATAAATTCCACGGAATTTTTCTTCTTAAATACATGGGAATTTTACGAGTCCGCAGTTTCTGACGGAGCGCGATTCTGAAGCCCAGAGTTCCCGGAATGATCCATCGAAGTTTTGTTAAGAATAAATTAACGCATGTAAGAAGTTTTACTGAAAAATTGGAATAACACATAAATGGTTACTCGTATCCGAAATCTGAGGGTACCATTGTGCTCAGGATGGTAGGTTTACTCTAGGCGTGACTTAAGTTTAGTCGGCGCGGGCCTCTTGTGAGAAATCCCAAAAATTGCATAACCGTAAATAAAATAATAAAATAATTTATTTTATTTTTCAAATTCATAAAACTCACAAACGATAGCTCGGATTATAAATTAGAGACCAATTCTGAACTTGTAGATACCTGAAGCTTAATGTACAAGGACATTACATTACTTTTGAGGAATACTTAGTGCATAACAAAAACACACACACAAGGGATGTAATAGTTTAGTGTCTTTGGAAACTCAGAACGTAATCTTCTAATCATGGTGAAAGATCTTCAACATCTCCCATAAATATCTTCCCTTTTTTTCTTACCTAAAACATTTATTTATATCCTGGGGAAAAGAAAACATAAAAGGGTGAGCTCAAATGCTCAGTAAGGGTAAACAAAAGAAATATCAATCAAATCATTTTCATAAGAACATAACATTTTGGAAATCTTAACCTGCAAAAGAGATCATAATATCGTAACATGGTATAAATCATAGTAGTGAAATGTAATCCCAATAATCATAACATTAAACATGAAACTTTGTGGAATACACACATAATCATAGAGAATCATTTCTTATTAGTCAAGACTCATTTCCAAGACTATCTTAGTGGACAAAGTCCATTTCTGAACCGAGTTCATTCCTCGTTTCAGTCCTGCATCACTGAACCAGTTTAACCTGCCGTTCACGCCATGTCTATCTCATGAGATATAAAATATTTACCAAATGCATTGGAGGGAGATATAGGTCCCACCCATCTCATAATTATATCATTCTTATGTGTGCCACAAAATCAAAAAAATCATACATCATTGCATAACCCATGTAATAAAAATGGGAATCTTAAACATAATGCCATCATAACATAATCTATATAAGATAAAAGGACATCATAAAAATAATTCCATCATATCATAATCAAATCAATGTAAAAATAGGGATATAAATAGAACCCTTTATTATCTTAGATGGAAAATAATTTTGATAAAACACATGAACTCCATTCTTGAGGAAAATATCATTTCTACTTCAAAAACACTTTTCCTTTCTTAACATGTCATACAATTATAAAATAAAAGAAGTTGATTAAAAATAAACTTGAAAACTTGTAAATTATGCTTCTTGGAAATAATTTTTTAAAAAATTCATTCATGCCATATAAGTTAAAAATAACATTCTTCCTATACTTTTGTCGGAAAAGTCAAAAAGTACCTTGTACAAAAAACGACAAAAGATTCCTTTTATATCTTTTACAAAAAACTCACCGAAGGGTAAAATTGGATTTAAACAATGGTAGGTGGATGGAAAAAATATTACACATTGATGAATCATGGATGTGGATGATAAAATACACCCCAGTAAATACCAAAGTATAAACAATCTTGGATAAAATGAGATTGTGATATATTCCCTTACCATAGGTCCGATTTGCTTCGTAAGTGTACGAACCTCCTGTATAATGATCTAAATAATGTCGCTGACTTAATCCAGAATCATACTCATTGTTATGATATCATATATGGTTCACTTATGACTTTATATTACCCTTTGTTTTCTAAATTCCATGTTAAAGAGCGTTTTGGGTAAAATTGTTTCATTTGTCGTCCTTGTTTTGACTTGTAATTATTCATATGATTACGTAGATCATGATTAATTAATTCCAGAATATAAAACATGATTTATATATAATATATATTCAGAATATAAATATATATAATAAATCAGTAAATGGAAAGAAATACACCGTTCATGGAGACGGTAGGTCGTACGTACGCATGAACGCTATTTTCGTTTCCTTATTGAGTTGAATGGAATTAAGTAGATGACATACATATATATACACATAAATCCAGTATCAATATTATTTCATATATATCATGATTACTTATTATATATACTTTATAATCATTCATGAATGGTTAACGTGGAGAATGAATCTCATTGCATCGTGGAGACGGTAGTCTGTACGTATGCACAAGCGATGATATCATTCTCATGATCATGGGACTGTATTGGAGTGTATTTATTCTATTTAAGAATCAATATAACTTTAATATAATCATATATAGTTATTATTTACACCATTATACCCATCCAAGTAAGGTGGTAGTGGAAAATAGATTAAACCACGGCGTGGAGATGGTAACAGACATTACCTCTTCTTTGAAGCGCCTCTTTGATTCCTCTTCTTAGTGCCCTAAAATTGGTCATTGAAGAATAACAGGACCTCTATGATGTTTCTAGGAAAGTGGAGAAGAGAATTTGGCAGGTTTCGGACGAGCTTTAAGGCTCAAAGTGGTGTGAGGAAGAGAGGGAGGAGGTTCCCTTTTATACTGGAGGAGAGGGGCTCCTTTGGAAAACTAAAAATATTATTTTATTATAAAGTCATATTCGGTTTTAAATAGCTCCAAATTGATTTATTTTGAAGCTAAGGTGGGGATGGGTCGAACCCCTCTCACCCAATATAATTTAGACAAGTTTAGGTTCCTATGTTAACCTTATCATTTATATTTAACATTAAGTTAGATAATTTTACTTTTTCCGTGTCTTTTTCTGTTCTTACACTATAAGGTTAATAAACGTACTATAACAAGCCAAACGAACCCCAAGTTGTTTATTATTAATATATATTACCTTATCTAAGTCATTTGGCCGATCCTTAGATTTTTAGGAAAAAAATAACAATTAATAATTTAATATTTGTTTAAAAATTATTTTCTGTCAATTTTGTCACTATTTAGTAATTGATTTTTGTGAAAATAATAACAGAATTATTAGTTCGAAAAAAGTTAATTAAATAAATAATAACATGTCATATTAACCAATAAAATTAGTGTAATTCATAAAAAGCCTCAAATTACATTTATTTGGGTGTTTATAACATCAATTATGTTAATATTTCTTTAATAAGATAATTACTGCATCATCGTTGTGTCATAAATTAATTAACTTATTTAATGTTCAAAAATTACAAATAAAATACCATTATGTAGGAAACCATTTTATCTTTCTAATGAATATTTATATTCTAATTTATCTTATGTACAACCCTATATTAAAAATTAACTACTTATTAAACTTTGATTTTAACTATTTTAACCCTTCTTTAAATAAATTAATAATAAATGTCCTAATCTATTCCAAGTGGGCCTAAATGGTCATATGTTATTCCTAAGGTTGTTTTTGGTCGAATTAAACTTATCCAATAGGATTAGGACATGTGTTAGGATAATAATAATATCATTTTTACCCTTCATTACCCTATTTACTTTTAACCGTGGTAAAAAAAAGTAAAAAGTTACTATTCAACAAAAATTATTTTAATCTCAAAGAACCACATTTTACTTACTAACATCAACCATGTCTCTTGGTTTTTTGAAATTCCACTCACAGAAGCGGTAAAATTATGTTTTATGAAAAATTAATTTTTTTTGAACTACCACTTAGTGGTTTCACTATTCATCAAAAAATGAAAGTTTCCAGAAAAATACCAAAAATTAGGCCTCAGCTATATTTGATATTATGAACTCAAAAATGAGGTCTATTTTACCAAATTCAAAACATATCAGTTGCATTAATTAATTTAAATATTAATTCTTGTCGTCAACACAAATAGCATTTTCTTAAGAGATAATAACTATCAAAAGATTTACACTTGTTTATGTTTGGTTTAAATGGGAAATTACATCCAATGACCAACATTGTATTAAATTGTAAAAATATATTGTAAATATACATTAAAACCACTAAAATTGATAATTTATCCCTATTAATTATTTTGATTAAAAAGGATGTTTTTTAATTAAAATTTCGTAATTTTCACTATTTATTAGAAAATGAAAGATATCCAAAAAGTACCAAAATTTCACCCTAAGATAATTTTGATATTACGAATCCAAAAATGAAGTCCATTTTGAAAAATAAAATTTACAAAATTTCAAAATGTGGTTATTAGTATTCATAACGGCTAGTTTTAATAATATTTTAATAGCATATCGTTGTTTAGTGAAACTCGGTATTGCGTACTACACACACTATCGAGGAAGGTCGCGATTGTGTGTAATGAAAGTCAAGTCAAGGATGCATGTTGTTAAAGCTCCTTTTGGTGTAGCGTACAACACAAAACATTAATGAAATTAAAAATAATATTTTTCATAAAATCTCGGGGTGTTACATTCTACCCCCCTTAAAATGAATTTCTCCCTCGAAATTCGTCGGGGTTATAAATGGTTTACTGTTCGAATGTTTCTTTGATAGAAACCTGCATCGTAAAAAGGAATACCAAAACCAATCATTAAAAACAAAAGTATGGAACGTAACGGTTACCCAAATAAACTAATCACTGGGTTTCCACATAGGTGAAAATATGGATATGGAAGAGAAATCTAACCATCATGTTCTGATGGGGAGTGGTAGAGAACATGGCTATGGAAAAGCCAGAAATCACAAATCCATAAATTTGTGATGATCTAAGGTACCATCTGATTCATCAGATATAAGAGCACTAGGACAACATTTTTGGTTTTCAAGATCATTTCCCTAAAGTTGATGAAATTGGAATTAGAAGAAATACTTTCGTGATTTCGGTATAGTCGCACCGTTGGTCGATCTTTGGAGAATTTCCACTTAATATCTTAAAGAAATTATGTTGAATTTGTCATTCGTGATGTGTTAGCAGATCATGTGATAGAATGATAGGTCATTCCATCTGTCTCAAACAAAAGGTTAGAAAGTTATCAAAAAATACATAAGTCCATCTATAGTGAGATTAATCATATATGCTTCCTAAAATGGACTTATACTTCATATATCATACTGCTTAATATAATAAAACTAGTTTCTACTAAACAGGGACTTCCTTTAGGCCAGTGGTATGCGATAAAGGCCAGTCGCACATCGGTTTTGGGTTTGATTCTCACAGCCTTGTCCAATGCGATGGGCTGTCGCCCATCCTGTAGGTTTTTCTTTTTCTAAAACTACATCACTATAACATCCCATAAATAATATCGAAAAAACTTATATCCTTAAACAATACTAACTTATGTCCAACATAATCCATTCCAATCTTTAGGCTTATCCAAAATAATGCTGTCTAATCTCATATTATAGTGAAAATGATTACCAAAGAGTTCATACAACTATCATGTTAATACCATTGTTGATCCCCATATATCATGAGATATGTCTTGTTGGTCACATTACAAACATTCAAAGGCCTTAATCATGTATTCTCTTGAAAAAAATGAATACCCATTGAACCTTATTGAAAACATGAATGCTCTTAAAAGTTAACTCTTTCCACATACCAAAATCCTCAAAATTCTATATACTCAAAGCATGATATCACTTAGTCCTTATATCAATCATGAGCTCATGAATACTGTCAAACATTTCATTTTTTCCTTATCCCTTCATTATACACATATCATCTTTTTTCCAAAAATATCTCTATCACTTTCCATGGTTACCGGTACCATAAAATTATTGAAAACCACAATATACCAATACATAAATATTCCAATATTCCACGATACTATATACAACATTATTTTGGAATCCCATTACATAAACACTTAATCATTCCACCACATCGTTGTCATATTCAGCATCGCCAATGGTGATCGCATGTGACTTCCCTTTGTTCTTTTCCTTAAGTGGTTTCTCATGTCGATCATCACAACCCTTGTATTAGGGCATTTATTAGCATAATGCCCCATTTCGTTGCACTTGAAGCATTGAAGTGTAGTAGGTTCATTCTGTGTATCCCTTCCTTTATTTGCATCATTAGACATCTTCTTCCCATCATTGCGGCATTTAAAATTCCAGATGACCTTCCATTCCACATTTGAAACATTTACTTGTCCCTTTAAGACAATCTCCACCATGCTTCTTTCCACACTTTGATCATAAGGAAACATTCATCTTCTTTTCACCATTATTCTGAGATTTTTCCTTGAACTCCATCTTTCGTTTCTTGTCAAAACTATGAGATGGATAAGTAACACCAACTTCCATTTCAACCTTGATAGAACAACACACAATTTCTTCATAGCTACTGAAGTCTCTTATAGCTAATTCCCTTCGAAGATTTGGTTTTAAGCCACTGAAAAATCGATCAACTATAATTTCAGGTTGGATGATAAATCCAGATGCATACCTTGCAAGCCTTGTAAAATTCGCTTCGTATAAACCAACAGATTCATCATCCTTTTTCTTTTGTTCAAGAAACTCCTTCTCCATATTTGTTCGAAGAATACGAGGGAAGTACTTATTGAAAAATAAGTTCTTGAACTCGTCCCATTCCATGGACTAAATTTCATATCTTTGCCTCGTATTCTTGATAAGATTCCACCATTGATCAGCATCACCTTCCAAATGATACACTACTAAGATGACTTTATCATGTTAAGAACATTGAAGAACTGAAAATATCTTTTCAGTAGTACTGATCCATTGTTTGGCAACAAGTGGATCAGAAGACCCACTGAAAGAAGGTGGACGTTGCCTCATGAAGGACTCAATAGAATATTGTTCCTTTATCTGCTCATTGGGAAGTCCAGAATGATTCATATCTTGTGTAAGTATAACAATTATATTTTTCACTCCATCTCCCATAACATTTGTTTGTTCAGGAGGACAATCATAGCATTGTCCATTACATTGATCAACACGGTTCCTTCTGGTTCCAACCATCGTCTAAAACCCAAAAAGAATAGTGTGAGAGGAAAAAATCATGCTAGGGAAAACAACACAATAAAGGAGGAGTACCTTCAATATCTAACATCTTGGGTTATCGTAATTCTAGTACTATAACCTATACTTATACTTAACCATAGGGACATCCCTAAAAATACCAAAGAAATATCTTTAGGGATCTCACTAAAGTTCTCGCATCCAGGTTTCAAAGGTTGACTAAACCTCTCCTCTAATACCAACTGTAGAGACCTGAAGTTTGACGTACAAGGACATTACATTACTTTTACGGAATACTTAGTGCAAAACAAAAACACACACACAAGGACCGTAATAGTTTAGTGTCTTTGGAAACTCATAACGTAATCTTCTAATCATGGTGAAAGATCTTCAATATCTCCCATAAATATCTTCCCTTTTTTTCTTATCTAAAACCTTTCTTTATATCATGGGGAAAAGAAAACATAAAAGGGTGATCTCAAATGCTCAGTAAGGGTAAACAATAGAAATATCAATCACATCATTTTCATAAGAACATAACATTTTGGAAATCTTAACTTGCAAAAGAGATCATAATATCATAACATGGGATAAATCATAGTAGTGAAATGTAATCCCAATAATTATAACTTAAAACATGAAACTTTGTGGCGTACACACATAATCATAGAGAATCATTTCTTATTAGTCAAGACTCGTTGCCAAGACTATCTTAGTGGAAAAGTCCATTTCTGAACTGAGTGCATTCCTTGTTCCAGTCCTGCTTCACTGAACCAGTTTAACCTGCCGTTCTAGCCATGTCTATCTCATAAGAGATAAAATCATTACCCAATTCATTGGAGGGAGATATAGGTCCCACCCATCTCATAATGATACCATTCTTTTGTGTGCCACAAAATCAAAAAAAAATCATATATCATTTCATAACCCATGTAATAAAAATGGGAATCTTAAACATCATGCCATCATAACATAATCTATATAAGATAAAAGGACATCATAAAAATAATTCCATCATAACATAATCTAATCAATTTAAAAATAAGGATATAAATAGAACCCTTTATTATCTTAGATGGAAAATAATTTTGATAAAACACTTGAACTCCATTCTTGAGGAAAATATCCTTTCTACTTCAAAAACACTTTTCCTTTCTTAACATGTCATACAAATATAAACTAAAATAAGTTGATTATAAATATACTTGAAAACTTGTAAAGTATTCTTCTTAGAAATAATTTTTTAAAAAATCCATTCATGCCGTATAAGTTAAAAAAACCATTCTTCCCGTACTTTTGTACAAAAAGTCAAAAAGTACCTCGTACGAAAAATGACAAAAGATTCCTTTTATATATTTTACTAAAAACTCAACGAAGGGTAAAATTGGATTTAAACAATGGTAGGTGGATAGAAACAATATTACATATTGTGGAATCATGGATGTGGATGATAAAATACACCCCAGTAAAATACCAAAGTATAAACAATCTCGGATAAAATGAGATTGTGATATTTTCCCTTACCATATGTCTGATTTGCTTCGTAAGTGTCCGATCCTCCTGTATAATGATTTAAATAATGTCATTGACTTATTCCAGAATCATACGCATTGTTATGATATCATATATGGTTCACTTATGACTTTATATTACCCGTTCTTTTGTAAATTCCATGTTAAAGAGCGTTTTGGGTAAAATTGTTTCATTTGTTGTCCGTGTTTTGACTTGTAATTATTCATATCATTACTTAGATAATGATTACTTAATTCTAGAATATAAAAAATTATTTATATATAATATATATTCATAATATACATATATATAATAAATCAGTAAATGGAAGGAAATACACCGTTCATGGAGACGGTAGGTCGTACGTACGCATGAACGCTGTTTTCGTTTCCTTATTGAGTTGAATGGAAATAAGTAGATGACATACATATATATACACATAAATCAATTATCAATATTATCTCATATATTTCATGATTACTTATTATATATACTTTATAATCATTCATGAATGGTTAACGTGGAGAATGAATCTCACCGCGTCGTGGAGACGGTAGTCCGTACATACGCACGAGCGATGATATCATTCTCATGATCATGGGACTGTATTGGAGTGTATTTATACTATTTAAGAATCAATATAACTTTAAAATAATCATATATAGTTATTATTTACACCATTATACCCATCCACGTAAGGTGGTGGTGGAAAATAGATTACACCACGGCATGGAGACGGTATTCCGTACCTACGCAGACGTGGTGATTTCGTTTTCCGTAGGATGGATAGATGGTGAAATAGGGTTGATTCATAATTATAATAACATATCAGTATATGATTTATTCTGATGTTATTACTTCATAATGGAACAACTTAAGAAGAAGAAGTTGAAGAAGAAATAAAGTTGAAAGAATCGGTAACGGACATTAGAAGCCCCTCTTTGAGTCCTCTTCTTAGGGCACTAAAATTGGTCTTTTAAGAATACCAGGACCTCTTGTATGTATCTAGGGAAGTGGAGAAGGGAATTTTTCAGGGTTTGGATTAGCTTTAAGGCTCAAAGTGGTGTGAGCAAGAGAGGGAGGAGGTTCCCTTTTAGAAGGGAGGATAGGGGCTCCTTTGGAAAACTAAAAATATTATTTTATTATAAAGTCATATTCGGTTTTAAATAGCTCCAAATTGATTTATTTAGAAGATAAGGTGGGGATGGGTCGAAATAATCTCATCCAATATAATTTAGACATGTTTAGGTTCCTATTTTAACTTTATCATTTATATATAACTTTAAGCTAGATAAATTTACTTTTACCGTGTCTTTTTGTGTTCTTACACTATAAGGTTAGTAAAATTACTATAAAAAGCCAAATGAATCCCAATTTATTTATTATTAATATATATAACCTTATCTAAGTCATTTGGCTGAGCCATAGATTTTTAGGAATAAAATAACAATTAATAATATAATATTTGTTTTAAAAACTATTTTATGTCTATTTTGACACTATTTAGTAATTGATTTTTTGTGAAAATCATAACAGAATTATTAGTTCAAAAAAAGTTAATTAAATAAATACTAACATGTCATATTAAACTATAAAATTAGTGCAATTCATAAAAAGTTTCAAATTACATTTATTTGGGTGTTTATAACATCAATTATGTCAATATTTCATTAATAAGATAATTACTGCATCATCGTTGTGTCATAAATTAATTAACTTATTTAATGTTTAAAAATTACAAATAAACTATCATTATGTAGGAAATTGTTTTAGCTTTCTACTGAATATTTATAGTCGAATTTATCTTATGTATAACCCTATAATAAAAATTTACTACTTATTAAACATTGATTTTAACTATTTTAACCCTTCTTTAAATAAATTAATAATAAATGTCCTAATCTAATCCAAGTAGGCCTAAATGGTCATATTTTATTCCTAAGGTTGTTTTTGGTCGAATTACACTTATCCAAAATAATGAGGACATGTTTTAGGGTAATAATAATATCATTTGTACCCTAAATTACCCTAGTTACTTTTAACAGTGGTTAAAAAAAGAAAAAAGTTACTATTCACCAAAAATTATTTTCATCTCATTGAACCACATTTTACTTACCGACATCAACCGTGTTTCTCGGATTTTTGAAATTCCACTCACAAAAGCGGTAAAATTATGCTTTATGAAAAATTCATTTTATTAAACTACCACTTAGTGGTTTCACTATTCATCAAAAAATGAAAGTTTCCAGAAAAATACCAAAAATTAGGCCTAAGGTATATTTGATATTATGAACTCAAAAATGAGGTCTATTTTACCAAATTCAAAACATATCAGTTTCATTAATTAATTTCAAAATTAATTCCCGTCGTGAAAACAAAGAGCGTTTTCTTAAGAGATAATAACTGTCAAAAGATTGACACTTGTTTATGACTGGTTTAAATGTGAAATTACATCAAATGACCAACATTGTATTACATTGTAAAAATATATTCCAAATATACTTTAAAACCACTAAAATTAAAAATTTATCACTATTAATTACTTTGATTAAAAAGGTTGTTTTTAATTAAAATTTAGTAATTTTGACTGTTCATCAGAAAATGAAAGTTATCCGAAAAGTACCAAAATTTCACCCTAGGCTAATTTCGATAATCCGAATCCAAAAATAAAGTCCATTTTGAAAAATATAATTTACAAAATTTCAAAAAGTGATTATTACTATTCATAACGGCTAGTTTTACTAATATTTTAATAGCATATCATTGTTTAGTGAAACTCAGTATTGCGTACTACAAAAGCTATCGAGGAAGGTCGCGATTGCGTGTAATTCAAGGCAAGTCATGGATGCGTGTTGTGCAAGCTCCTTTTGGTGTAGCATACAACACAAGACATTAATGAAATTAAAAAAATCATAAAATCTCGGGGTGTTAGAGAACTCGTGAGGGCTTGTTTATTTAAGAAGATACTAACTTTGGTCGGCATGGGCCACTAGAAAAACTTAGTTTTTGGCTGAAAATAAAATAATTATGTTACAATTATTTGATTATAAAATTTATAAATTCTAAATGGTAACTCAGATTAAAAATCCAAGAGTATTGTTGGGTTTTTTTGGGTGTGTTACACTTAGGCAGAGCCTATCCTCTACCGGTGCTATTCGAGGGTGACTGATAATATTTTTTCTGAAATTCTGTTCGGGTACGTTCAATAAACATACAAGTGAGATTTTATACCTTTTGAACTACTGCTCAGAATTGAAATCTGAGGGCACCGTTTAACTCGCAGCGCTGGTATTCTCTTAAGGAGACTTTCACCACAGTTGTGTTTCATCGATGATGGAAGTTAATTTTTAGGGTTTCTAAATAAATTAAATAAAAATATGTCCAGCATATTTTTATTTGAGTGGTGGTTTAATCCTCCAAGGAGAGGTTGGAGGTGGGGTCTACCCGTGCATAACCTCCCTTGGAAGGATATTTTGTGGTGGGGCCAGCACGAGCTCAAACCCCCTTAAACCCCCTTTAACCCCTAGAGTTCCCCATTATTGAGGGAAACTCTTAACATCCCCTATAAATTTTTGAAGCCTCTTCACCTTCCCTCTCCAAAATTATTGGGCCAACAACACCTTTTAATTAAGTGATGTAACATAATGAATTTCCATCATTTTTAATTCATTAAGCTTACATTATATTATGATGTTTTATTTTATTATTTTGGGGTTGGCTTAATCTTGTGGTGGAGTCTTGGAAGGATTGAGAAAATATCCTCCCAAAGAAGAACAACATCTTCTCTCAACGAAGAACGCCCGTCTCCACTGAGGAACGACGACACCGTCCTCTCCCTCTCCAAACATGGAAAGAAAGGGAAGATACTACCTACGAATAACGTCACCAACGACGATTTCCTCTCTTCCCGATGTCAACAGAATGATGTCACCTTCCTGTGACTCTTCCGAGCGAACACCAATTACAAGGTAGGAGTTTTAAATTCTGGTACCCATTCGACATATTTGAAATTATGGTTTGACAACCAAATGATTTCATTGTAACATGGGTAAATTAGGACCACACCAACATGGCCGATACTTCCCTTTTTTGATCTTCTTTGTGGTTGCCGATGGGAGCAGACAACGGCGACCGGTGTCGGGCCGGCCGTGAGGAGATGGGCAGTGTAAGATCGCCAGTTCACCGGAAAGGTGCTGCACCATCGTGCTGTGTGGAGGAAAGTCGGGGCGCAGAGGAGGGGTGTGGCGCGTCGTGTTGTGCCGGTGATACAGGACCGCAGAATTAGGCCTCAGCGGACAGGGTAGAGTGGCCAGTCAAGCGGGTCGTAGGTGCATGCCAGGGGGGACCCTATGGGTCCCACGGTTACAAGGGTCGGGGCCTTGTGCTGGCCATTTCGGGAGATGGGGGGTGTAACACCCCCCCCCCATTTACATGGCTACCTGGCCAACCGGACGCCACATGGCCTGCCAGACCGAGCCGCACGGCCAGCCGTGCACTACATGGCCCATTGGGCCGGGCACCCCACGGCCATCCGGGCCGAGCCACATGCTCGGTCGGGCGCCGCAATGCCAGTTGGGTAGGGCGCAACATGGACACGGGCCCGACCGCACTCAAGTTCGGGTCACACCTTCGGGCCAGGCCGCCCCTTCGGGCCAAGCCGACCACTCAGGTCGGGCCGCATCCACGAATAGGGTCAGACCCCGGTTTGGACCGGGTCGGTCGGGTCGGTCTGACTTGGTCGGACTAGACCCGGACCAGCTACGGCCATTTACACCTTTTAGCCTGCATCTTGGGCTACGGGTGTCCTAATGACGAACCGACTACGGTGATGTAATTCTTGGAGTGCGGTGATTCTTTGCGAATAATCCAAATGAGGTTCAAATGCAGTTGGAGTACAGTTGGGTTTGTTTAATCCTAAAAACCATCCGGGCCTCTAGAATGTAAATGCCAGAAACTCTCAGACCGGGCGTCCGATTGACGCATCGTCTGTCACGTTTGGTTCCTTATGATGAGACGGAACTACGGGATACATAAAATCAGGAATTTTTGGTAGTTTATGTATCGTAACATGGTTCTAGGAGCGGACCCTTCTGGAATTGAGAATGTTGTGTGCGGTAACCCTAGGGCTGGCTGTGACGATACTGTACTAGGATCCTCCATGGGTTCGGCACTGATGACTTCTATACCGGAATCATCCGTGGGATCGACATTGAGAACTTCTATACCGGAATTCTCTATGGGTTCGACAGTTCTGACTTTTATTCCTGGATCCTGTGTGGGTCCAAAAGAATAGCTGGTCATGTATCCCGTGTGGGTCCGATAGCTTAGCTGGTCCTATATCCTTTGTGGGTCTAACAGCTCAGATATAGACAGAATAGTCGGTCTTGTATCCTGTGTGGGACAGACAGCTTAGCTGGTCATGTATCATGTGTGGGTCTGGCAACTTAGATTAATCAGTGACTACATATGTTCATCTCAATCACACTACAAAAGATGTATACATGTGTGAGCTGAGTCGTGTCTTTCCACTATTATCATCGAGGTTATTTAGTTTACTTCATTTGTGGACGGGGTTGTTCTTGGGCTCGAGAGTTGGATGCGGAATGTGACTGGTAACATAGGTATATGTTTGGGAATATACTTAAGTAGGGTTGGTTGATACTTTGTAATTGTATATTTCATCTTTGGATTATCCTTAGTGGATTCCAGGAGACCTTCGGGGGTCTCGAGGTCCCCAACTGAGTATTGTTATAATCACCCCTGCACGGGCTTCTCCTGCACCGTGATGTGTTCTGTGTAGATGAAATACAGCAGCGATTAAGGCAGAGGGTGATGGAAGGGAGGCTGCTCAGAGCTAGACTAGACGGGACGTACCTTAGGGATGAGTTATTTGAGTTCTGTACCTACCATTCAGTTAGGATTTCCTGGGTGGATGATCCAGGAGTTGTTTTCCCTATTTACTTGTACTTGTTCTTGTTGTTCAGTTGGGTTTTTATACTGGACAATTTACTTTCAGTACTACATTTGTATTCAGTTTTACTTAGTGTTTTTCATCCAGTTGTTTACTCTGATGGAGTGTGATTTCTTTTTATAAAGGCAATGCCTTCCCAAATAGGGATTTTTAGCCTTTGGTGTTAGTTTCCAGCCGCTGGCCTATGGAAGGCGGGCTTGGGGTAGTCACGACATGGGTTCCGAGGACGGGTCGTGGCATATTAAGTGAGTTTATATAGAAAATGAGATGAAGTTCTTTTTTATATAGGTTGTGGACACAACACATTAAACTAATAAAAACCAAAAACCATACCATGATTTTTTCCCAAGGTTTTTTCCAAAGTAAAGTGGAGAATATTATTTTATAAGTTCAATGGATTAAATAATTAAAATATTAGGCTTTCTTATGTAAAGGTGTGTCATACTCTCAAAGAAATCATTTTAAAAAGTTAAAATATTTTATAAGTCATGGAGGGACAATAAGGAACCATAAAATTAATAAAAAAAATTAAAGTCACATTATTTAAAGATAAAACATATATTTTCCAAAAATCCATTTTATAGTATTCTATTAAATCACTATTGGGTCATTATGATGTCATAAAACACATTATATATTTACACAGTATTTAATTTTTACCCAAAAAATTTTCTATCTCAGAAAATTTTGAAAAATTCAACATTATATAATTTTGATGTCCTGAATTTTAAAATAATATCCATTTTATCAAAATAATTTTCTAAATATGTTAATTTTTAATTTAAATTAAAAAGAGACATTTATCATAAATTCATGGGTTTTGACAAAACCAACTTTCAATCCCTAATAAAAATTACCATTGTATTCATAAAAATTATATGTTCATTTATAAAAATAAATTTAGAATTAATATATTATTAATATATTATTTAATTAAAACATCCATTAATTCAACAAAATAGTTATCTTAATTGAATATTAACTGAAAATAATATTTGAGATCTAAAATCCATTTACAATGTAACAATAATCAAATGAATATATATTATTTATTCATAATTATTTCACATAAGAATAGTGCTAGGGTATAGTTACAAAACCTCTTATAACACCCACATAAGACCTAAGGGTAAGTTGTGGGATGGTGACAAACTCTTGGGGAGGCTCTGATAACATCATTTTGGTGGTAATCTCTATTAACTGCCACTTCTCCCAATGACAGTTCCATTCATGCTTAACTTGTTGATTCTTGGCATGAGTTTGGTTGAGAGAAAAGCCCAGTGATGCTACCTCTTTTCTGATCTTTGCCAATTGGTCTTTGTATAGATAAGTTCTACTTGATGAGTCCATCGCTTACTTTTTCTGATAAAACTGGATTTGTTAGAACCATGTTTTTATACTAGTCATGTGATCAATTTTCAACAACTATATTATCAATGGCAACAATTGTTAATTGTATTTTAAAATTAAAAAACATAAAACCCAGGAAGTTCATGTGTTTTATATAACCATTTTACATAATTATTCATTTGATTATATCAAAGGTATTTTCATTAATAATATTTTGGGTCTTTACTCTAGGTTAGGCGAGAAATTACTTATACACACTTTACATGATGTGTAAGCTCACATGGATTTCCAGTATGTGAAAATGGTCACACAAATAGGTGTTTATTCATGGTCACATGTCATGTTGTCCCCAATACACATTGTTTACTTTTCATGGTAACTTCTTCCTACTGTACCTCCTTCTTCAAGACTCATATTTTGGCCTTCCAGTAGCCAATCTTGGGCAGTTTTCCTTGTATAAAATAATTGTAGTATTTATTGATATGTTTGTGATATAAGGTTGCATGATTCAATAATTATGTTGCATGAGTGGTTCTAGGTCATGGTTAGTGATCTAGGTAGATCACTGTAATGATATCAGGGTTGGTACCCATCCTTTTTGCATTAATATACATGTTCCCAAATCTTTAGTATACTAGGGAGGTTCTCCCTTATCGCATCTGGGAGTTTATCCACCCTCTGTGGCTAATTTGAAATATGACTCATGATGATCAAGATTCTTCTTCAGTGGAACTTGGATGATATTGGAGATCAGTTTGGTTCTTGATGGGGAGATGCTGGGAATGATACTCCCCTATAATATTATAGTGTGGTTTTCCCCAAACCTATCGATTTAGTAGAGATAGAACTCCCACATAGGGGTTGTAGGTCCACTGCCCATGGAGAAATCTTCTAGTGGTTGGAACTCCCCTCTAGTAACAGTGTGTTGGTCCCCTGTATCATTTTTGTGGTTGGATTTGGAGCTCCCATGTCTTAATAGTGTGCATTCCCTCCATATAATTTGTATATATAGTGTAGGTACTCCCCTATCATACCAGGATGTAGGTCATTTATCTATCGAGTCAGCACTCTCCGATCGCACCAGGGATGGAGTCCTCTATATGATATGTGTAGATAGATTGTGTACTCCTCTATCATACTAGGGTTTGGGTCCTCCATACTTGGAGTCAGTAATACCCTACCATAACAAGGTCTGGGTTCTCCATATGTGATGTTCAAGAAGAGTCAGTACTTCTTTATCATACCAGGGCTTCAGTCATCTAACATGGGGTCGGTAATCCACATTCACGTCAGGGTGTGGGCCTCCCTATTAATCATTTAGGTAGAGTCAGAAATCTCACATAAAAATTGTTTGAGTCCACTATCAATGGAGTTTTACTTCCCCTTCTTCATGTAGTGGATCAGAGTGGGCCCTCCATGGGAGTTGGATCTCCCGTGGTTGGGAAGCACACTTACAAGGAGTGGTTAACCCCCATTTTATGTGTGAATCCCAGTTATTAGAGAGTGGGGAATCAATTTAGTGAGATATGGGCCACTCCATACAGGTGAAATGTTTGTTTCATGGGATCGTTAAGAGTTATAACTCCCTCACATTCGAGGTTTCAGTGAGTTACGAGTCCCTCCTCTTTCTATATCTCTCTTAATAGATAATTCACATGGTGGATGATCTAGAGGACTACTCCCTCAACTGTGTTTAGTAATGAGAGTTGGGAAACCCAAATTGAGCAATTATTATCTTACATGGGGAACATTTAATTGGTGATAGGACCTCTGCTATTAGGATCTAGAGTTCGACATACAATGGTTCTCAATGAACTGTGTTCTCTCAGATGTCCCATTATGTATGTAAGGGTTATTTCTGATGGGGAATATCCCTCGGACAATTTCCATATACAATGACAGATATCATGGATTGTGTTATCCGGGGCGAGTGTTGCCTATGTGCCTTGAGTCCAATCCTATTTATGACTATGATTTCGGAAACTCATCCAACTTAATGTCTGAGATGAGTATATCTTGGAGATTATTGGTTTCCAAATGGTTTTTTAACATCTATTGGTTCACACACAATGTGGATAGTTCTGAATCAAGGTGTATGGGAAAGGATTGGATGAGATGGAGTTTCAGTATCATATTGGTTCCCTCTAACTTGGTTGAACAGACTATTTACTTTCATTTTCCCCCTTTTATTTTAGGTTCATGGGGATCCTACTAGGAATTTTTATAATCAACCCATTATGGGCTTTTACTACACATATAATGTCTTCTGATGACAACATGACTTTTGAATAAATCCAAAGAGGAACCAGAGTATTTGGATCTCATTGATCTAGATAGATCAATATGTTTACTAGATCCTAATTGTGGTGTTTTTCAATTGTTCCAATTTAAATAGATTCCCCCCACATTTGTAGGATGTACTCTTTTATGGTTTTGGTGCATGCGTAGTTTTCTTATATATACTTTTAGTGATTTCATTTTACTCTGGTTATGGGATAGATTCATTCATTCATTTTTATACCGTAATCATTATCTTATCACTATTTCATAGAGATGTTTCATGGTGATTTTGTATAGGTACCATTGTATAAGGAATACGATTTTTGTGATATGCCTACTCAATGTTGGCCGCCTACCATTGGATTATTGGAGGTGGTCTTGGGTTAGCTGTGGATTGAGCCCTATGGGTCATGTTACGATAGAGTGGATTAAAAGGATTTTATCCCACCATTGGAATAGAATTTGTGAGAATGGTTTGGGTTACATGGAATCATACACTACTGAAAAAATACCCTATACCAACGGTTTGTAACCGTTGGTATAGGCTATACCAACGATTTGGAAGACCGTTGGCAAGTAAGTCGTGACAATAAGTCTATACCAACGGTTTTGGGAAAACCGTTGGTATAGGGTCTATACCAACGGTTCTGAAAACCGTTGGTATAAGTAATTAGAAAATCTATACCAACAGTTCTCAAAACTGTTGGTATATGTATTTCAAAAAAGAAACATCCGGTGGGATTTGATCCCAGGACCTCTAGTTTATAATGGAATGACTTAACCACTAACCTAACATGACTTTTGTTAACATAATTTCATAAATATATATCTGTATTGTTATAATTATTTTAAATTTTGATTTATATAATGTTCTCCGTAGGTAGATTCCAAAAAAATCAAAGGACCTTTCCCAACGGTTTGCAAAACCGTTGGGAAAGGTCATGCTTTTTTTTGGGCATTCTGGCCGAAGGTTGAATTGTGGACACCCTTTCCCAACGGTTTGGCCAAACCGTTGGGATGGGCTACCCTTTCCCAACGGTTTGGCCAAACCGTTGGGAAAGGTGGTCCATAATTCAACCTTCCCCAACGGTTTGGCCAAACCGTTGGGAAAGGGTACCTATACCAATGGTTTGTAAAAACCGTTGGTATAGAAGTGTTGGGAAAAATCATTTTTCCAGTAGTGATAGTTAATGTATTTCATGTTTTAATTTAAAGATAGGGACTCAAGTATGGGTGTGACGACTATTGTTTCCCTTCACTAGGACCTTGATAACATTTTTATTTAATCATTACATTAAATTGCTAGTAATTTGAAAATTCTTGTACATTCATCACATATGACTGGTTTGTGGGTTCCATGATCTTCTTAAGTCAACTCCCTTGATATAATCATTCACTGTGGGGAATCATTATTCTATTTTAGGATGCCACCACACTAATAGAAATAATGTGTCTACAATGGGACTATAGTTATGATCCACCTAGAGATGAGGCTTTAGTTCGGGGTGATGGATCGGAGGTAGTAACTCTAGGTCGTCTTCCAGAAGATCCCCCAACAAGTCATCTATAGGTTGTGATGGAATTTTAGGTAATAGATGTGAATAGGGGGAGTATGATTCATGGGTTTTAGTGGTATTGAACTCTTAGGTATTTGGGTGTGGTAGACCCCTAGGTAGCTGGTGAGTAGCTTATGGTAATCACGCATGTTTTTTTCCTTTTGTGTAAAAATCCTAATCATATATTTGTCATAGTAGTGATCCTTCTTTAGGGATCTATTAGGAATTTCTTGAGTTTTCTGACACAGACTCATGATGAGGCACACTGACATAGAAAGATTTTGAGTGGCTCTTCTGGGAAGATTTTTGTCCATTATCGTTGAGATCTGTTTGTATCTTAAAGATTCTACTACTTTGGAAGGGTATCATGATAATTTAAGAGTAATTACAGAGGCTGATAGACAATTCACAACACAATATAGATATGTTTTGAGATCCATTTTTCAAAGATCAAACCACTTATTAGGGCCTCTATTGAGACATCAGATCTGTTTTGGTATCATTTTCCATTAATATTATTCGAGGGTTCTAGAGTGAAATATTTTGATACATATATAACTTACTAGTGGAGGGTTTGGTGTATGTAGTCATTGGTGTAAACCAAGAGGCTGAGACATATATTAATGATTGAAGTGGTAGGTGTTAGGATTTCTATATAAGAGGAATACCCCTAAAAAGGCTCAAGAAAATGGGCCATCATAACAAAAGATGTGTTGGGGCTTGGTCCTATATAGGATAGGTTGTGTTATTCCTATGATATATAGGGTCATCTTATTCAATATTATCTTACCCATTCTTTATCAAGAGGGAACTTGACAATGGACTGCCCTGGAAGAAGATTTTTCTTGGATCACGGAGTTATTCAAGATGGATTTCATGTAAGAAGAGTGGGGATTGTAGTGGGAGGTGGAAGAATATTTGATACATCTCTTCACATCCCCCAGGTGGTCATGATAAGATTAGGGAACTATAGGATGGGGGAACGGAAAGTTGCAGGCTGCTGAGGGATAAGTGTAACACCCCAAGATTTCATAGTGTGTTATTTCTTCAAAATAATTCAATAACTCGCACTACACGCAACACCAAGTTCAAACACACCATTACTAAAAAAAGTCATTCCAAAGATGTTGTGAATATTATTAACTAAATTTTAAACATTATATCATCCTTATAATTTTAGAATCCATATTATAAGATTCTTAGACATAATGTAAGAACAAATTAATTTTCAGTATTGCACTTTTACCAACTTTTAATAGTGAACCCTTTTTATATCCAATATTTTAAACTTTCATATATTCAATTTGACTAAATAAAAGTACTTTTTAGAATGGGGACATCAAAAATTTATAATGAAACACCCCAAGCTTCCACGGTACGCTTCTCTTTGAATAAAATAGTAGCATGTGTTGTACGCAACTTCGAGTTCTAACACACCACAACCAATCAAACTAGCCATTATGAATAGTAATACCTAATTTTTGAAATTTTATATATTTTACCTCTCAAAATTTACTTCATATTTAGATTCGGAATATCGAATTTAGCCTAGGGTAAAATTTTGGAACTTTTCAGATAACATTTATATTTTGCTGAATAGTGAAAATTACTAAATTATAATTAAAAACAACTTTTTAATCGAAATAATTTATATTTATAAATTATGAATTTGAGTGGTTTTAAATTATATTTAGAATATATATTTACCATTTAATACAATTTGGGTCATTGTACATAATTTTACAATTAAACCAGACATAAACAAGTGTCAATCTTTTGATAGTTATTATCTCTTAAAAACACGCTTTTTGTTTTAACAACAGGAATTAATTTTAAATTAATTTCTGCCACTTATGTGTTTTGAATTTGGAAAAATGGATTCCATATTTGTAATCAGGATGTTCAAATTGTGTAAATAGGTAACTTTTATTTTTAGAGATTTTGAATAAGTACTTCGGTAAATATTTTATTTACCATGGTTAAGGGTAAATCCGGTAAATAAGGGTTAAAAAATATTATAACAATAAAAATATACTATAAAACGTGCCCTAATTTTATTGTTTGATACATGTCCGACCATGGGAATATTTGGGTCGATTTTGGGACCCCATGGAGCCACTTGTAGGTGATAGGGACACTTTATTTTAATTATGTTAAAATGAATACAAAAATGACATAAGCATATATCTTTTAGAAAAACAATTTTTACATAGGGTTATACATGTTGTATTTTAGACTATAAATATTCATTAAAAATATAAAACTATTTCCTACATAATGATATTTTATTTATAAATTTTAGACATTAAATAATTTAATTTTTTTTTGACAGAATGATGATGCAGTAATTACCATAATAGTGAAAAATTAAAATAATTGATATTATAAAAACCCAAATAAATCTATTTTGAGACTTTTTATGAATTAAACTAATTTTATAGGTTCATAGGACATGTTAGACATGATTTAATTAACTCTTTTAGAAGTAATCATTCTGTTATGATTTTTATAAAAATCAATTATTGAATAGTGTCATAATTGACATAAAAGAGTTTTTAAAACAAATATTATATTATTAATTGATCTTAAATTCCTAAAAATCTAAGGTTTGGCCAAGAGACTTATATAATGATAGGTGTATCATTACTTGACCACTTGTGGGTCTCTTGGATGTATATAGTAATTTTATTAACCGTATAATATAAAAATACAAAGAGACATTGTAAAAGTGAAACTAATTAAATAAGAGTTAATACATAAAGATAAGGATAATATAGTAACCCAAACCTGTCTAAATCTTATTGGTTGAGTGTTGTTAGACCTATACCTACCTTAAACTTTAAATAATAAACTTTGGAGACATTAGAAACTGAATATGAATTTATTATAAAATAATATTTCTAGATTTTCCAACGGTGCCACTCACCCCTCTTATAAAAGGGAACTCCCCCTTCTCACTAATTCACACATTCAAGGCCTTTTGGTTCGTCCAAAACCTACCCAAATACTCTCTCAACTTCAATCAATACAACCTAGAGGCCTTGGTGTGATCATAAATCCAACCTAAGGATCCCTTTTGATCAAATCAAAAGGAAGAACCCGAAGAAGAGGTAATAATTTCACCACCCTTTTTCAAGTTCCTTTCTTCTTCCACTTCATCTTTCTTTGTTATTACCATTATAAAATAATAACTCCAGTATATGATATATACTGTGATGTTATAATAGATATGGTACAACCATATTAATTATTCTATCCACCATTTGAATAACATGTCACCATACATGCGTACGTACGGCTTACCGTCTCCACATCGTGGTGTAATTGTTATTCAATATATTATTATTTGGATGGGTATAATAATGATTTATAATTCATTTAAATAATAAATATAACATGATAATGATTCTTTATATATGATATAACATCCAATTATATATTATTTTAATGTCAAAAAAATGATATTGTCGCTCGTGCATACGTACAGACTACCCTCTCCACGAACGCGATGAGATTCATTCTCCATCATATCCATTCAAGTATAATTATCATTTGATGATTTGAAAATAATTCTTAAGGACTTGATATCATTCTGTATATGAATAAGATACAGCCTATCCAATACAAACATGGCTTATGTAACAAAACATATAAAAGAAAACGAGTAAGTTAACACCCGAAACAACGATAATACTAAGATAATATTAACAAATCAATGTTAAAAGATCATATATGATATCATATTAATGTATATGATTCTTGTATAATTTAATAAAAATTATTTTACCATTATAAAGGAGGTTAACCTACCCCCAACCAAGGAAAAGTAAAAGGTAAGGGTTTATTTTGCAATCTCTTCATTATCCGAGGTTGTTTATACGTAATAATCTACTGGGATCTCTTTATCATACAAATCCATGTTTCTTAAAAAAAATTCAAAACATTATTAATATTTTACAGAATATGGTTTAAAGTCATTTATACCCTTGTTTGACTTTTTATAAGAAGTATATAAAGGAATCTTTCTGTCGTTTCCCAAACAAGGTCCTTTTTTCCTTTTTGACAAAATTAAAGTAAGAATGTATTCCTTCAATTATACGGTGGGTGCGCCTATTTTCCGCCATTATAAAATTGTAGAAATTTCCCTTAAAAGGGTATAAGAATATTTTCAAAGAAAATGTTTAATTTTATATGACTCTTAAATGATTTCAAAATAGAAAGAGATATTTCTCTAAAAAGTGTTTTGATTTCATATATGTCAACATCCTTTGATGGATTTTAAGTTTATTTGGAGTTGATTTATTATGATACAAAACTTATATATTGTGTTGAAGGTTTTGTGATATGTTTTATTGTGGATGTGTTATTTTTATACCATTCATGATTTATGGCTGAAGTATTTACATTTAGTATGCTAGTTTTAATTCGAATGTTTATTTTATGTATAAACCTATTCTTATGAGGAATGCATTGGACTTAATATGTGACGGGTGGAGCCCGATATAGCTCCTCGATGCATCGGTAGGTCTCATGAGACAAACTAGTGTCTTGGCACAAGGCCTTGGCAAAATCTTATTTGTAGTCTTGTCATGAGGTTTTGGCTATGTGGTTATGATAGTCTGGCATTATGCATTCCATCATTATGAAAGTGGTTACTGATATTTCATGTGATTATTTGATTAGTAGAATATCCATGTGAATAAGTAAATGGAATTATTTCATTTTATTTTTTCCATACTATGCCAAAGTTCAAGTTTAAAAGGCTTTTGTTTTATATGTACATTTCCTTAAATGTTTATTATTATTTATGAAAGTTTCTGCTATATTGTTATCCTTACTAGGGATTTGAGCTCACCCCTTTTCTATGTTTTATTTTTTCCCAGGATGTGAAGAAGTAATTTATGAATGACCTGTAGGGATAGTATGTGGGGATATGAGTGTGGACTATGAAGAAAATATGTTGTTGTAGTTTTCATTTTTATGATGTAATGTAAGACTTATGAATATATCTATTGTTTCCAAGGCTACTAAACCAATCGGTCTTTTGAGATTTGATCTTTCTTGTGATCATGCCAATGTTATGTAATAATGCACCGACTCTGGGTAATTGGGGTCGGGGCATTACAGTTGGTATCAGAAGAAGTTTAGTACAAAACTTGGAAGCTAGATTTAGATAAACACTGATTAGAGCACATAGATCTAAGATGGACTTTGAGGATTAGTATAGTATAACTTCGTAGAATTTCGGTATTGTAGAAATTTTCTGAGTTTTCCGAGCAATACATCCCTGTCTGGATACAAGCAGGTAGAGGCGGCTCTGGCACAGATGTACCTAGGGGTAAAACCCGAAAACACCACTTTGAGCTAGACTCGAACGGGAACTGGTGCACGACAACGGGCCTTGCTGCACTCTTGGTTACAACACTCCCAGGGGATATGCTTAGGATAATTCTCATTTTCTTTACAAACCATTATGAAGGGTTTATGAGTATATAATTCCTCAAAGTATACATTTTTATGATTATGGATTATATCCATAAACTATTTAATTTATGTGTTTTACAAGTTTGGGATTAGGTATTGTTATTCATAAACTAATCTAGTGTATGCCATTGTTTAGAAATGGCGCCCAGTAGAAGGAATGAGAACTCCAGCAATGCACATGATCCAAAGAGAAAGAAGGATCATATCTTTCATAGTCTTAAGCCAGAATTTATAAGAGAAATAGTCTCCCATGTATTATCATCATATTAAGAAATAATATCATGTGTTCATAAGATAAGTAAAGAGTTTAAAGAATCTTATGGCTTTGAAGGGAAGCAAGAGAAGAAAAGGATAGAAGAGAGAAAGATGGATAAAGGGAAGAGGGAAAAGAAGAATTTTCCCATATGTGATAACTATGGGAGGAAACACCCTAGAACTTGCCTGAAATGAATGGGAGTTTGTTATAATTGTGGAGGAAAAGGGCACAATGTACGTGACTGCAAGGGTAAGAAAATGGTTTCAAATGTACAATGCTTCATTTGCATGGAGTTTGGACACTACGCAAACATATGTCCCAGTCATCAGATTGTGCCACAAATGATGCTATTGGATAATAATCAAGTTATAATACTACCACAGATGAAAGGGAATGATTATAGTTCTTATGTTGATTATTTCATTTGAGTGTTGTATCAACAATTTACTTGTTATAATAATTATGTAGTATATAAGGATTGTACTGCAGTACTATTTCATTAAGGAATTGAGATTGTGTGGAACAAAGAAAAGTGACTCAATAGCAGGTTAAATTTTTGGAAAATATATGGTTGAGAGAAAGATAAACCATAATATGGTTCTGATACCGAGGTAGTGATTTTAGAATAATACATGATTGAATTGGATAAATTATATTGGATATTCTTGACTACCTTGAAACTGATTAATGATTTGTATATCCCATAAATGTTTGGGTTTATTACATTTTTGGATTGAAGGAGTATATCCATTATTCTTTAAGGAATAAGGGATCATGAATGTAATCAATAAGGTTTTATGGTAATTCAGGGTGTTGTAGTGTTTTAAAAGAATACATGATGAAGGTGTTCACATGTTATTAAACAGAAAAAATGATCTACATTTTGTTTACCTTCCTCATACATTTTGAACTAAATTATTTTGGATAGTTCTAGTTTGGATTATTTTTGTATTTCCATAAAAGAACAACCCGGAGGTCGGGCGGCAACCCGTCGCGTCGGGCAAGGCCATGAGACTTGAACCCACAACTGAAGGGCAAAAAGGTTGTATCACCTACCACTGGCCCACGAGATGTCCTGGATTAAATAATGTAGTTTTTTTAAAAGATCTGGAAGATGAAATATAAATTCATTTTTTGGAACCCTATATGAATAGGATAAAAATAATATATTTTCATCCGTTCTATTCTCTTTTAGAGTGAAAGATGAATTTGTTGTAGAAATTAGTTAAAGGATGGAACTCTACTTGTCAAGAATATATTTTTCTACTTATCTTATTCTATGAAGAAATTAATTCTTTCTATTATCTTTTAGAGTGAAAGATGAATTTGTGGTAGAAATTAGTTAAAGGATGGGACTCTACTTGTCAAGAATATATTTTTCTACTTATCTTATTCTATGAAGAAATTAATTCTTATACTTTATTTAAGGAAACCTAAAACCAAAAATGTGTTATCCTAATACCCAATGTTTTGTTGAACCGATGGTATTTCAAATCATCACAGATGGATGAATTTAAGGACCTCAATTTTACATTTTTCTGTGATTGATGACCTCAATCACTACCTATAAATATTTACGTTTTTCCTCCAATTATATGTCTCTAATTTACACCAATGTTCTCCGAATAGATATTATAATTTGGTGGTGACCCTTTCATTTCTCTTTTCCTCTTACTCAGACTTAATTTTATTAACCCAATTTCCGATGTGGGTTTTCCCACAAAGATATTTTCTATATTCAACCTTTTATTTTGGAAGAAAAAATTCAAATTGCGAGAATGAAATTTATTGAAGGAGGGGGGAATGTAACACCCCAAAATTTCATAGTGTGTTATTTCATCAAAATAATTCAATAACTCACTCTACACGCAACACCGAGTTCAATCACACCATGACTTACCAAACAAGCCGTTCAAAAGAGGTTATGAATAGTATTAAATAATTTTTAAACATTATATAATCCTTATAATTTTAGAATCCATATTATGAGTTTCTTAGACATAATGTAAGAACAAATTCATTTTCAGTATTGCACTTTTACCAACTTTTAATAGTGAACCCTTTTTAAATCCAATACTTTAAACTTTTATATATTCAATTTGACTAAATAAATTTAGTTTTTAGAATGGGGACATCAAAAATTTTAATGAAACACCCCAAGCTTCCACGGTACGCTTCTCCTTGAATAAAATAGTAGCTTGTGTTGTATGCAACATCGAGTTCTAACACACCACAACCAATCAAAATAGTCGTTATGAATAGTAATACCTAATTTTTTAAATTTTTTAAATTTTATCTCTCAAAATGTACTTCATTTCTAGATTCGGAATATTGAATATTGCCAAGGGTGAAATTTTTTAACTTTTAGGATAACGTTTATATTTTGATGAAGAGTGAAAATTACTAAATTTTAATTAAAAACAACTTTTTTAATAAAAATAATTTATATCGATAAATTATGAATTTGAGTAATTTTAAAGTATATTTAGAATATATTTTTACCATTTAATACAATTTTGGTCATTGTACATAATTTTACAATTAAACCGTACATAAACAAGTGTCAATATTTTGATAGTTGTTATCTCTTAAAAACATGCCTTTTGTTTTAACAACGAGAATTAATTTTAAATTAATTTATACCACTTCTATGTTTTGAATTTGGGAAAATGGATTCCATATTTGGAATCAGAATGTTCAAATTGTGTAAATAGGTAACTTTTATTTTTTGACATTTTGAATAATTACTTCGGTAAATATTTTATTTACCATGGTTAAGGGTAAATCCGGTAAATAAGGGTTAAAAAATATTATAATAATAAAAAATTACCCTAAATCGTGTCCTAACCTTATTGGTTGATACATGTCCAACAATGGGCAATGTTGGATCAATTTTGGGACCCCATGGAGCCACTTTTAGGTGATAGGGACACATTATTTTAATTAAGTTAAAATGAATACAAAAATAACATAAGCATATATATTTTAGAAAAAAAATTCTCATAGGGTTATACATGTTGTATTTTCGACTATAAATATTAATTAGAAAGATAAAAATATTTTGTACGTAATTAGATTTTATTTATAATTTTTAGACATTATATAATATAATTTATTTATGACAGAATGATGATGCAGTAATTACCATAATAGTGAAAAATTAAAATAATTGATATTATAAATACCCAAATAAATATAATTTGAGACATTTTATGAATTAAACTAACATTCTAGGTTCAAATGACATGTTAGGAAAGAGTTAATTAACTTTGGTTGAATTAATTATTTTGTTATGATTTTTATAAAAATCAAATATTGAATAGTGTCAAAATTGACATAAAAGAGTTTTTAAAACAAATATTATATTATTAATTGATATTAAATTCCTAAAAATCTAAGGTTTGGCAAAGAGACTTATATCATGATAGGTTTATCATTAATGGACCACTTGGGGGTCTCTTGGATGTATATAGTAAGTTTATTAACCATATAATATAAAAATACAAAGAGACATTGTAAAAGTGAAACTATTTAACTAATAGTTAATACTTAAAGATAAGGTTAATATAGTAACCCAAACCTATCTAAATACTATTGTTTGAGTTCTTTTCGACCTATAACAACATTAAACTTTAAATAATCTAATTTAGATCCATTTAAAACTGAATATGAATTTATTATAAAATTATATTTCTTGCTTTTCCAAAGGTGCCCCTCACCCCTCTTACAAAAGGGAACTCCCCCTTCTCACTAATTCACACATTAAAAGCCTTTTGGATCGGCCAACCCCTTCCCAAATACTCTCTAAACTTCCCTCAATACAACCTAGAGGAATTAGTTTGATCATAAAGCCATCCTAAGAAGCCCTTTTGATCAAATCAAAATGAAGAACCCAAAGAAGAGGTAATAATTTCACCACCCTTTTTCAAGTTCCTTTCTTCTTCCACTTCTTCTTTCTTTGTTATTACCATTAAAAAATAATAACTCCAGTATCATATATATAATTTGATGTTATTATAAATATTTTACAACCATATTCATTATTCTATCCACCCTTTGAATAACATGTCACCATACGTGCGTACATACGGCTTACCGTCTCCACGTCGTGGTGTAATTGTTATTCAATATATTTTTATTTGGATGGGTATAATAGTGATTTATAATTCATGTAAATAATAAATATAACATGATAATTATTCTGTATATATGATATACCATCCAATTATATATTATTTTAATATCAAAAAAATGATTTTGTCGCTCGTGCGTACGTACGGACTACCATCTCCATGAACGCGATGAGATTCATTCTCCATCATATCCATTCAAGTATAATTATCATTTGATGATTTAAAAATAATGTTTAAGGACATGATATAATTATTTATATGAATAATATACAACCAATCCATTACAAACATGTCTTATGTAACAAAACATATAAAAGAAAGGAGTAAGTTAACACCCGAAACAACGATAATACTAAGATATTACTATCAAATGAATGTTAAATGATCATATATGATATCATATTAATGAATATGATTCTTGTATAATTTAATAACAATTATTTCACCATTATACAGAAGGTTAACCTACCCCCAACCAACGAAAAGTACAAGGTAAGTGTTTATTTCACAATCTCTTCATTATCCGAGGTTGTTTATACGTAATAATATACTGGGATATCTTTATCATCCACATCCATGTTTCTTAAAAATGTTTTTCAAAACATTATTAATATTTTACTGAATATGGGTTAAAGTCATTTATACCCTTGTTTGACATTTTATAATAAGTGTATAAAGGAATCTTTCTGTCGTTTTCCAAACAAGGTCATTTTTAACCTTTTCGACATAATTAAGGTATGAATGTCTTTTTTAACTTATATGGTGGGCGCGGCTATTTTCCATCATTATAAAATCGTTGAAATTTCTCTTACAAGGTTATAAGAATATTTTCAAAGAAAATTTTTTATTTTATATGACTCTTAAATGATTTCAAAATAGAAAGAGATATTTCTCTAAAAAGAGTTTTTATTTCATCTATGTCAACATCCTTTAATGGATTTTAATTTTATTTGGAGTTGATTTATTATGATACAAACCTTCTATATTGTTTTGAAGATTTTGTGATATGTTTGACTGTGGATGTGTTATTTTTATACCATTCATGGGTTATGGATGAAGTATTTACATTTCGTATGCTAGTTTTAATACGAATGTTTATGTTATGTTTAACCCTGTTTATATGAGGAATGAATTGGACTTAATATGTGACGGGTGGAGCCTGCTATGGCTCCTCGATGCATCGGTGGGTCTCATGAGACAAACTAGTGTCCTGGAAAAATTCCTTGGAAAAATCTTATTTGTAGTCTTGGCACGAGGCCTTGGCTATGTGGTTATTATAGTCTGACATTATGCATTCCTTCATTATAAAAGTGGTTACTGATGTTGCATGTGATTAATCGATTAGTAGAATATCCATGTGAATAAGTAAATGGAATTATTTCATTTTATTTTTTCCATACTATGTCAAAGTTCAAGTTTAAAAGTCGTTTGTTTTAGTTATACATTGCCTTAAATGATTATTATTATTTATGAAAGTTTCCGCTATATTGTTATCCTTACTGGGCATTTGAGCTCACCACTTTTCTATGTTTTATTTTTTCCCAGGATGTGAAGATGTAATTTATGAATGACCTGCAGGGATAGTATGTGGGGATATGAGTGTGGACTATGAAGAAAATATGTTGTTGTAGTTTTCGTTTTTATGATGTAATGTAATACTTATGAATATATCTAGTGTTTCCAAGGCGCTACTAAACCAATCGGTCTTTCGAGATTTGGTCTTTCTTGTGATCATTCCAATTTTATGTAATAATGCACCAACTCTGGGTAACTGGGGTTGGGGTGTTACAATAAGGGTCAAAGGATCTGAGGATGATTAGATGTGTGCTATATTTTCATTATATTTTCTTCACTAGTATTATTATACACTATTATTTAGCACACATTCCTTGAATATTCATCTTTGATGACTGTCTAGGGTGACATGGAGCACTGATAAAAGCATGTTTAGTTGTTTTTAGATGTAGTGTTAGATGAATAAAATATAGGTATAATTTACCCATTGAGATGTGTTTTAGATAAATCATTATAAACATGAGGGTGAATCTGTACCACCCAAAGTGGTTGGTGTCTTAGAATCATAAACGAGTTCCTTAGACATGTTTGTTTGGGTTGGTGTTGTTTATTGGATATTTCATGACGTTGGGCCTAGAAAAACCCAATGTATGAACATGGGTAGCCTTGTTTTGTTTTTTGGTACCTTTTTGTGCTAAAAATCAGAGTTATCAGAGAGATTCATAAGGATGGCATAGTGAAATTAATCTTATGGAGATGATTACTATAGGTACATGCCAATATACACATTATATTATCATGGTGGTCTGCCGATATACCCAATGACTATGGATAGACCTGGGGCTTGTTGTTCCCCACCTTTCAAAACTGAGGATATATGTGATCACATTGTTTTTTGACATCAATCATTATTGAGAATGACTTTTGGTGCGTTTGGTACTTTTTTTTCTCTGAGTGTGTGATTTTATGTAGTAAGAAAACCCATGGTGTGGTCTTCGGCATGGGAGTCCTTGTGGAGAGCTCAATTTTTCTCATTTTACCTTGGATTTATCTTTTCAAGGAATAAATTTTTTTTGTTTTGGAGGATTTATTGACTCGGGTTTTTAACTTTATGATATTGAAATATTTCTAATACTATTTCTAAATATAGGCAATAATTTGTCATGGGATTTTGGGGTCTGGAGATCCTTGATGTGGTGATATTAAAAATATTGAATAAGTTTTATCACACTAACATGATTTATTTTTGAATATTAAATAACTCTCCAGAATATACCCAAATCATAAATATGATACCATGATTGAGCTCAAAGCATATTGTTTTTCAAAGGCACAATATAAAATTTTTCAAATTTGGGTGTTGGGTGAGTGGAGTGTGTTGACATGGTGTTGAATAGAGGTTCTAATTAAGTAAAAATTAAATAAACCCCATCACATTTGTGTTCATAGAATAGAAGAGTAGAGACCTATTGTAATCGATGATATTTAGTGAAATTAAGGAGGTGAGGCTCCACTGATATTCGTTCATGACATAGAATGTTCCTAGATCATGGTGCAATGGCTTTAGAGTCTGGATTTGCACTCGTCCTTTGATCTCCCTCCATAAGGAAGTAATTTTTGTGTTATGTCCCAATACAACTTTTAATGCATTATTTAATGTTTTTAGATCCCTTATCCAACCGATACGGTCCAAGTGAGGGTCGATCTGTGGAATTCAATAGAAACTGGGATATTTCACGATGCTAAAAAAATCCATTCAGAGTTATCGATCACTTGACATATAGTGAATTAAAACATTCTATTTGTTATTTCTATTCGAGTAAGATAAATCATGGAAACTAAACACTTTGTATCAGTGTTACACACCATGTAGTATGCCCAAGTTGTGTGGCTGGGGGATATGGCCAAGGTTCTCTTGGGGCATGGCCATGTTGATGTACATTTCCAGAGTACACAGTAATGGGGTTTCAAATAAGGACATGACTATATGTCATGTCCAAGAGGCTGATAATCCATGTCACACAGTATAATATGGAGTACATTTGGGGTGTGGAGTGTTGGTTGGATGGGCCATGTTGGGAAAGATGCGGTCAGGGATTGGTTGAGGTGAGGCTTTCCATGTACACCATGTAGACACTGAGTAAACTCACAAGGTCCACCAAGACATAAAACAGAGGATATGTCTAGGTGTTTATGTAGGATCACATGTCATGTGCACCCCATTACATTCTATGTCACCTCATGATCTAGGTTCGCTACACTTTAGTTTGAAAGAGTGGTTCTCCTCTTTTATATCAAGGTGCATTTCCACTGCTTATTGTTTAGTTGTCACATGAGTCATGATTAGAATAATGCTCCTTGAGTGGTTCAAGACTTAAGATAGAGATATGTGTGGTTCTTGATAGAAACATTGGGACTAGTACTCCCATGTTTGATCAAAGTGAAGGGATTCCCTTACCTCTCAGATCAGTAGAGAGGCAACTCCCACATAGTGGGAATGAGTCCTCTACCCAAAGATTAATTCTCTCAAGGTTGGAAATCCACTTTCATACTAGGGTTTGGGTCCCCAGTATCACTGTCCTAGTTAGATATGGATCTCCCCAATCATATCTGGGAGAGTTCCATACATACTCATTGTATATATAGAGTAGGTATTACCTTATTATATTAGGGTGCAGTTCATCTACCCACAGGGTCATTAACCCCTATCAAACTAGGGTGTGGTTCCTCCATATGTGATGTGTATGTTGAATGGTTTCTCCCCTATCGTACCATGATGCGAGTCCTCTATCCTTGGATTTAGTATTACACTATCTCACTAGATGTGGTTTCTTTTGTATTCTATTTCCAGGAAGATTAAATACTCCCCTATCATACCAGGGTTAGGGACCTATATCCTAGGGTCGGTACACCACTTTTGAGTTTATGTACTATTCCCCCATTGTGATCATTTATCTAGACTCATAACTCCCATGTATATAGGGTTCGAGACCTCTACTTATAGAGTTGAACTCCTCCTGCATTGAGTAATAGAAGGGTGTGGGTCCACCACTAGAGTTGGGCCTCCATAAGATGTGGAGAAAATTTCTATGTACCGGGTGCCTCCACCTATTATGTGAAATTCCTTGTTAGGAAATAGTGCTCCCTCAACACAGTGAGGTACGTTGTTTCCCTCGGAATTTGGGGAAGACCTTCTTGATTGAAGGTTCAAACATTCCAATCGGTTTCTAACGGGTTTGTTCGTAGAACCGGAAACATCCAATGATTCCACATCCATTTGGACCTACATTCCAAAGGTAAGCGCTCATTAGTTTGTGGACTGATGAGGCTTAATAATTTGCATTGGCCGAGAGGATGGGAGGTCGGACTCATCACACCTTTTTGAGGGGAATTATTGTCTACTCTGGGATTCTCTTTATAGATTTATGTTATGTTCGTGAATCCTTATTACATTACCAAGTATAAAATGAGCTTTCCTTCAGATCTGACAATCAATGATTAAATATGTAGGAAATATATAGAATCTTTTATATGAATTTGAGGTTCTTCATCGATAGAGATTCATTTTTATTTATTAGAGATTCTTGTTCAATGGTATCCTTCGACACATTTATATAGAAGTTTCTCGGTCATTGTGATGGCCATGCTTGTTTTAAAGCCACTCAGTGGGGCACTTGAAGTTTATTTTCAGTTAGAAGGACATGGATTATTTCAGAGTTGGGATCGAACCCGCAGATGGGCTACCTACATATCCTTTGTTTAGAAAAGGAATCACAACCCATGTAGTTCGAGTAAGGGAGTATGATGTTTATGATTGATGAATCAAAGAAAGATTTCATAATTTCTTTTACACTCTAAACTAATGTGAGTCATGCTCGGTGTAAGAAACAAGAGGTATTGGTAAAAACCAGACAATTGTGCCATGAAAGATGCAATCATAAGAAATAATATGGGGCTTATGTATGTACGACTTCCCAGATAAATGATTATTAGGATTTACTTCGGGGAAGAAATCCAGAAACAGGGTCCATAAAGGTATATGTGCTTCATGGAGATTTTAATACTCTAACTTAGGGCTTACTCTTGAAAATGAGGCCCAAATTAGGAGAGGACTTATGATTGGGTTTTACTCTTGAGAAGGAATCCCATATCAAAGGTAAATAAGGATTTTTTAAGAGAGATTAAGACTGGGGATTACTCTTGAAAAGGAGGCCTAGGTTAAGGGACATGAAAAATTAAGGGACTTGGGGCTTACTCCTAAAGAGGATTCCCATATTTGAGAATTATGACTGGGGCTTATTCCTGAAAAGGAATCCCAGGTTAATGAGTTCGCTCATCTTAAAGGATGAGGTCAAATGAATGAAATCTCAATCTTTAGTGACATAAAGATGTGTAAATCCCAATGTTTTGAGATATATTCCACAGAATTCCTTTTAGATAAGGAATTCAAATCAAGAGATCATGCCATAAATGGCTTTGTAGAGTGTCTTGAAGACTGAATCTCGAATAAGAGAGGTAGAATGGCATAAGAGGGGTGAAATGGGCATGAAGGGCACCTAAAAAGTCAGGGGCGCGCAAGTCCTAGCAGGCACGTAGGTACTGCATGGGCGCGCAAGTTTTGGTCACGCAGGTATACCAGCGGGACACATGGGTACTTGCGCGTTTGTAAACCAGTATGGTAATACTTGGGCGATCCTTGACCAATGCCTTTAGAATTATCCTGAGGTACTTCCAGAAGAGAGGCGCACAAGTTTTGGTGAGGAAGTACAGACGTGCGCAAGCATGTTCATTTCCCTTAAGGTTAAAACACCATAGGCGTGCAAGTGTTAGTGAATTCTAACACTAAGACCTTACTCCTCTTGTTTAGACCTTCCATTCTAGGTAAAGAATTAACTTAGAAGTGTTCGGAAGACCTGAAGAAGAGACTTGGGCGTTCAAAGCTCTAAATCTGAATTCTGGAAAAAATCCTCTCGAATGGGGGGCCCACAGGGTCTATTTATAGGGTGAAGAAGACCCCGGGCGGTTATCCTTTAGGGCGTGCAAGTCACTTGCACGACCATTAGGCGTAGCGCAAGTAGACTTGCACTACAGTGATGGAACTTGCACGGAACATGTGCTTTTGAATCCTTGTTCATTCCTTTGTCGATTTTTGATGTTTTCTTCAAAGGATGAATCACTTTGTGCTAAGTCATTGCCCTTTACATTCTTTTTAGACAATGTGACGAAAAAGAGTGTCAACAAAAGTCCCCCCCTCAGAGTTGGATCTGAAAGAAATGAGGATGTGACTCTGAGGAAAAGAAGAAAACCAAAGGAATGGCGGCGCACAAGTCTTTCAGTGCGCAACACTTGGCGCACAGGTTCGAGTCGCACAGGGCTGGAGTGCACTGGATGGAGCGCACTGGGTGTAGGCGCACAGGTGGGCTACATTGCCTATAAATACACGGTCATTTGTCGCACATAGTATCTGATTCTTGATTCTCAAGCTCTCACCGCGCAGGTCCCCTTCGCCACGCAAGGTTCTCATTTTCTGTTGTTTCTTCGTTTTCGTGTTGTTGTCAAGGTAATAGGTCTTTCACGGTGATACTTGCATGCCAAAAACATGCGCGACACATTATCACTTATGAGACAAATCCATACTTGCACGCCAAGTTTACACTTACGCACCTTAATGACTTAGCCATTTTTTCTGAAATTCCTTCACAAATTTTATGAAAAATCAACTTACTTAGTAGTTAATTTATTCAACTTTCATATAGAATCAATGGCTCTTAGAACCGGAATAGTTGATGAACTGGCTATCAAGTGGATTGATGATATGATAAACATCATTGGCCATGATTATTATACCGTCAAAGATAGCACTCTTCTGGATTTGTCTAAGTATCTAAAAAATTATCATCGCGACTTCCCCCAAAGCAATTATCTTCCTTTGTATGGCTATGGTCATCTGCGAGAAGTCACTATTCCAGAAGCAAAGAACTATCTTTCATTTTCATGGTTTCAAAATTATACCAACTTTGCTTCAGCAAATATCTCATGTTGATGAGGATTTATAAATGCTGGAATAGCGGATAAGGGACACAAGATGCATCATAGACCTTTCACACCAGATTTAAAACCTCATACGCCTGAGCTGTGACCACATTGTTATCCTTCAATCTTTCTAAATGCTCAGATGGATCAATCCAAAGGCTGGAAGAAAATTTGGGACATCCGTCCTGGGGGAGGTGTGAAGACAACTTGGATGTGGGCATACTGGGTGAGACAAACCTGTTCAGAGTTTGTCAAGGATCTAAAATGAGTGCCGATATACAGGCTGTTTGGGTTGGGCAAACATATGTTTACAGATATGATAACTTCATTCCGGAGATACTCAGCCACTGGAGCCCAGAAACTAATTCTTTCCATCTGACTCATGGAGAAGTAGGTATCAGTTTGTGGGATGTCCACAAGTTCTCAGGGGCTCCAATTTTGGGTGATATGTATGATGATTTCATTCCTCCCAAGGTGACTTGGAATGATTCAGAGAAGACTCTTACTTTATCTCGGGAATTATTTAAGATCATCCACAGGCTCACGAGTTCCGAGACCTCATTAACTCATTCTAGACAGGATATTCATTTGGAGGAGTGGATGAATATATTTCTTATTAAGAAGAAAGAGAAGGATCCACAGGAGAAGGAGCCGAAGGAGAAAGGATCCAAGAAAAAGAAATCCAAGGATAAGAGGCCCAAACGTCCTACCACCTGCCCAAAACCTGAGAAGAGGGGTGCTCCTGGCACATTCTGGAAAACTCTAGAAGCAGGGAAGTTTGAGAAATGGGGATATGAGATGAATCAAAGGATTCCGAATAAGTCTCGTCTGGCGGGCTTCTTGGTTTTATGGCTTAGCATTTATCTTTTGCAAGTCAGGGATTCGAAGGGAGGCGTCAGGCCAGGGACCTTCGTCATTGCGGCAAAATTGGCTGATGGAAAATGGTTGGATTGGCTACCCCCATTTTAGCAATGATTCATAGGATTTTACTTCATGTCTTCATGGGTAAATATCCTTTAAGAATATTGAAACCATTCCAAGTTTTATGGGGACGGATTTCCACTCACTTCAGGACCTACAATGTAAAGAAAGGATTACAAATTCCTAGAAGTTCTTTCAGGACGTCAGTGCAAGCATTCTCCAGAGTTTCTCCATTAGATGTTAACGCCTATGACATGAAAGTGAGGTTGAGAATGTTTAAGGAATTCAAATTCTTTCCCTATGGAAATATTCCAACTTGGCGGTTTGTTGATGATGGAACACCCCATTTGGATCTAAGGGCATACATTCTAGCTTGTATATATGGTGTGCTAGTTTCCAGGATTGAAGGAGAAATTATACGCAAGGCCTATGCTCCATATAGATTTGCATGTCAGTTTTAGTGTCTGAAAAAAATTGTTGTATCTCTCCCAGTACATTTCAGGTTAGAGAATCATCCACTGTTTGCTCGGAAAATGTGGCTACTGACGTCAAGGGAGATGACTAAGGTTGTATTTGATCAATCAGTTTAAAAAGCGGCACATAACTTGACTACATATTATGACAAGCACTAGATAGCATCATACCCAAAAGGGGTATTGAATAACCCAATTTATCAGGTGGGAAAAGGAAGTGGACTGTAGAGAAAGAAACCCTTCCCCGTGAAGGTGATGCTTCCCCACCTGAAGCTGATTCACCAGACTCCTCATCTAGGACTGATTCACCAGATTCCCATGATGGGGATGATGAGGCACAACAAGTGGCAAAGCGGCCTTGTGCCTGATATAATCCTCCAGTCAGAATCAAGAGACCTACTCCATCAACTCCTGGTGAGCTACTTTATTTTGGTAATTTAATCACTGCTACTTTATAAAGAAATAAGTCTTATTTTCTTATTCTCTATCTGTAGTTGCAGGAGTTGGGAAGAAATTGAAGTCAAAGATTGTAGGACCTTCCTCACAGCCTTCATATCTAAGACCAGAGGCTATCCAGTTATGGCAGAGTTTGTACTGTGGTACTAAGACAGCCTAGATGGATTTGTGTGAGGGCCTACAACTTCCTGGAATAGCGAATCTTTGGGCTTCTACAGATATAAAATACAAGGATAAACCCAATGAAGTGCAGGCTTACATCAAAGAGCTATAAATACTCATATATTCCACTGATGAGTCCATTCCTGTCACCAGGCGGGTGAAGGAAATGATTGATTGTGGCGCCACTGAGGGGGCTGGTGGTTCTGGAGATGAGGAGTGGCATGATTATGTGGCTCCTGAAGATGTATGTTTTCTTTCCTTATATGCTTTGAAACATGATTCTAGTCGAAGATTTGTTACTAAAGGAAGTTATTTTCTTCATCTCACAGCTTGCAAAGAAAGGAACTGAGGTTCCTTCGCCATAGTATAGCCCTAGTGGTACTTCCATCGGGACTACTGCTGATTCTCCTCACAAACCGGGTGAGATATCTCCTAGACAGCAGGCCATGAATGAGGCGTTGGACATAGCTTTTTATTCTACAATCTAGGTTCCAATAAGTGAGACTACTGATACTCCCAATAAACCAATGTAGCAAAGGCAATAAAGGAGGAAGTCCACAGCTAAATGCTTCATTAGCAGCGGTAAGTCCTTCGGGTAATCATGAGTCTATATCCATGAAAAGGTTTCTGATATCTGGTGATTATAGGGGCTTCTTCAATTTCCCCCCTGAGGGAAAGGATTGATCCTCCCTTAAGGACCACAGAGGGTACTGTGGAACAAACACAAATTCAGGCTGACTTAGCTGCTTCTGAAAAAGAGCCAACATCTATTCAAAGTATCCCTCCTACTGATGTTTCAAGAAGAGAAGTACCTTTTTCTAGTAACTCAACAATGCTTCATATAAATATTGAACAAAAAACTGACTGACTTCCATTCTATGATACTTTTGGTTCAACTCCTGCATTAGAGCTTCTGGTGGCTGTTGCAACTGATGTCGTGATTTTATCCGAAGATGTTGTCCAGGGTTAGGGGCTGCAAGACGTAAGTCGTCAAGAAGAAACATCAAATTCTCCCACTAGTGAGACTAACCAGGATTCTGAAATATTATTGGATGAAATGATGAATCGTGGCATGTCTTTCGAAGAATTTTATGATCATGCTATATTGTCATGTAATTTAGAAGACTTGGGCATGAGTTTTATCCTTCGCCCAGTAAATTTTCTAATAATTTACACTTCTAATCATGACTGAAAATAATATGCAGTTCCATCCCTATAAGTTTCATAACAGCCACTGCCTGAAGAGGGTGTGGACATTGATGTCAACCCTACCATTGCAGAAACATAAGCTCAAGTGGAGCTAAACCCAGTAAACCCTCATGAGACCCATCTTGAAGATCCTGTTGAAACTGTGAAAGATGGGGAGGAGTCTTCTCAGGTTTCTGATCCACCTTCGGGTAAGGGATAACAATATTTGTGATTGTACTTAATTTGCAATACAATCGATTCTTTTGTTATCTTTTGAAGCTAACCAAAGCTTTCAATTAATAATGCAGGGCCATCAACTGCAGTGACTAGATCTGGTGGTGAGGCCTCAGCCTCTGCCCCAATGGGAATTGAAAGTGAAGAAGCACATGTCAGGGGGGAAAGAGTAGAACAATGCACTTTTTTAAGTTCATTAATTTCTTATTACATGCCCCCTGTGATGAAGATGTTGAATCAGACCCAGAGGTTCTTAAAGAGTTCATATTTTCACGATGCAAGGCATTGAACAACATATGTAAAATCATATATGAGGTGAATTTAGAAGAGAAATCATCGAAGATCCCTCGATTATCATCCCAGTTTGTCGTGCTAGGACTTGGAGGTTTTGGATATGAAAATATCCATGCCGCGGTGAAATAGGTCATCTTCAGGAGGGAGAAGGAGCAAAAGTGTCGCGAAGATCTGACCAGGGTGAAACTGTCAGTTAACATTGGAAAATTTGAGGCTGCGGTATCACGATATGAGGCTGATTATGCTACAAAGATGAAGGATCTGAAGCATAAAATCAATGAAAAAGTCGTCCAGTAGGTGCAGCTCCAGCAAAAGTTAGATGATGTTACTGGGGAACTTTATCACCTCAATAATTCATTGGAGGGAGCTCAAAAAATGGTATGAAAGCCATTACAGATGCCAAGAAGGCACTTCATCAAGCTGAGAAGAGTGAAGCTGGTCGAGTGCATGAGCTTCAAGTAGCTGCCGATGAAGCTCGAGATGTTGTACATCAAGTGAAGACTTATGTTGACTGTATTTTGTAATCTATTAAAAAAGAGAAGAGGCTCCAATCTGTGGATGTCCCTCTAATTCTTGTGCATCAATAAAGAGTACTTTTATCTTCAGTCATTTATGCTTGTATTCTTTCACTACCTGCTTTAAATATTACCTAAGCCAATGGGCCTAGTAAGCATAATTTTATTTTTACTAGGATTAATATAAATATCCCTACAAACATTGAAACTCTTAATTGCTCAATATTACCCAAATCATAAAAAATGTATGTTTAGTGAGATGGAACTTGACTTTTATTCAGAGTTCCCTTGTCTTTTGTGGTAAGTTTAAAGTCATGCACGTCAGACATAAGGAGGCTAATGTTTAAGGTCTAAATAGCTTTGAACGAAATAGATTAAAATTGACTCAATTCCTTGACAATTTTTCTGAAAACATATTACCATACTCATGTATGAGGGGGAAAATGTAACATATTACTAAAGAATATTTGAATCTGAGAAATGATATGAAAAAGATCTAAAAGGCATCAAAATAATTAGGTTCCAAGAATGAAGTTACTATTATTTAATAACCCTATTAGGGTGTTCAATTATGCAGGGCCACCTAAGGGCATTGGCTGCATAATCAAATAATATTTTCTTTTGGATGATAGGTCTATTATGTGGGTTGTTTATGCAAGGCCGCCTAAGGTAATGTACTGCATAGTCAGGAAAAATAACTCTAAAAATTTACCTTCCTACTGCTAAAAGCCAGTGAAATTTTATGGAGATACAAATTTTCCAAAGTATAGAGTTTGTTGTATGGAAAGAGGTACTTGAATATGGAGAAGATATTTACAAACAAGATTATCGAAGAACTGGATGGATATAACTCCTACAAAAGTCTGACCCAAATTTAGGGAAGAATAATATAAACCATAGACTTGAATACTTTCAGATCATGAAAAAGGATATGGGACAAATATGTTAAGGATTTCTATTTTTGTGGATCCCTACATACTGTCATTTAAGACCAATAAGGACAAAAGATGCTTTCTTCACAAGAATTAATTTACCAATATCTGAAAAACCCGTTTGGGGTTTGAATTATGCAGGGCCTCCTAAGGGCATTGGCTGAATAGTCAGATTATAGTATCTTTCAGCTGACAAATCTGTTATAGAGACTGTTTATGCAAGGCCGCCTATGGGCACATACTGCATAGTCAGGTAAAATAACTCTCAAAAATTTGATATTTTTGTGACTAAAAGTCAAGAAAATGGTTATTAAGATCTGAAAATATTTAAGGTTAGGATTATGACACATAAATTTGGGTATTGTTCAATGTATACAAAGATACACAGATCAATGCTATCCATAATCATGTTATGGCTGGGTCCTGCATGGAAATGTTGGACTTCCCTACATATTCCATAAGGATGAGAATCAATACATACGTAGTTCTTGAACTACAGTTTAACGTCATGTGGGATAAAAGGATTAGAGATCTTAGTTTAGGGTCATAGAGCTTGGACCATTGTAAGAAATACACAGAGTGTGTTTTCATGAGGACTTTTCAGCCAAGGGACTGAAAGTGGAATTTGGGGTTAGGCCCAAAGACTTGGGGCTGGATTCGAGGGACACTCGAATGTTCCTACATATCCCATAAGGATGGGAATCAATCCCAATTAGTTCTAGAATTACCCTCTGTACAAATTTGGTTCGTACATGTGAAGGGTGAAAGGGGACTTTAGTACAATGATGGTTTAACCCAAGATAAAAGGTTTAGGCATTTCCATGTATGCATGTAGTCTTTGAAATGAAACATGATTGAGAAATCAATGTAAATAACGGTTCTTTCTCAGGTGAGGGTATTAAAGAATATTTTAGTTTATTTTCATACTGGACAAAAGTGTTGGATAGTTTAACGTCGTATAACAAGGACGAAAGTGAACCAATGTAATGATATTGATTCTAAGGGTGGTTTCACAAATCAACATCGTATGAGATGGATGTGAACCGATGTGAAGAGATTGGTTTTGGGCTTGAACATTGGGAGGTTTCCTACTTACCAAGCCTGGAAGGCAAGGATCAATGTCCGAGTAGTTCAATTAAAGAATGAATTAATGGTTAAGTTGTTCTTGGGGACAACAACCTAACAAATGATGTTGGGACTTATGCGTGGTTAGCGGCCCAAAGAGAGTGTTATGGTTAAAATTTTCTCTAAGATCACGTGAATCAAACTCGGTGTGAGAAACAAGAGGTAACAAAAACCTTAACGATGCACAGTTTAATGTCATGTAGGACATATAAAGGGACTATGCAGTTTAAAGTCTTGCAGTTAGGACTATTGGTGCTGTACAGTTTAGTGTCATGTAACAGGGACAAAGTATAGTTTAATGTCATGTAGGATATATCAAAGGACTTTCTGTACAGTTTAGCGTCATGTAGTTAGGAATATGGAGACAACACAGTTTAACATCATGTTGGAAAAAAGACGACTGTGCAGTTTAATGTCATGCAGTAAGGACAAAAGAGTACACCATTTAACGTCATGTGGGATGTATTAGGGACTGTTTTTTATAGTTTTACATCATGTTGGACGAAAGGGGGATTGTGCAGTTTAATGTCATGAAGTGAGGAAAAATTAGGGAAGTTTTTTCCGCACATTTTAACATCGTGTGGGACGAAATTAATACAAATAGTTTTAGGTCATATGTATGGACCCTGGATGATGTAGTTTAACGTCTTGCTAGACGTAAGGGTCTTGAAGATAGTTTAGGGTCATATGCATGGACCATTGATGATGCAGTTTAACATCTTGCTGGACGGTGGTGCAGTTTAAGGTCATACCAGACCATGGATGATATATTTTTTGTTTATAAAAAATACTTCTTCAAAAATTTGGCATTGGTTGGAGTAGTGATTAGTTCTCCATCCATTGAGATTAATGAATAATCTCCATTGGAGTAGACTCTATGTATTGAGTAAGTTCCTTCCTATTTTGGCTCAAGATTGGGAGGTTTCGTTCCTGGAATCATTGGAGTTCTAAGAACAAATACCAATTCTCCCTGAGGGAATGAATGAAGACGAACATTTTTGTTAAAAGATTGTTCTATTCAATTCTGATAGACTTCCAAGTGGGGGAAAGTGCACAATCTTTTCTCATTTAACCATTCCAATTCATTCAATATCTTTTGAGATTGTTCATCTGTAGATGATTGATCACAAATGGAAACTCTGAGTGAGGGTATTTTAACATTAATTGGCAAGACTGCTTCTGTTCCATATACCAATGAATATGGAGTTGACCACGTTGCAGTGTAGGTGGTAGTCCGATAAGCCCATAAAGCATGAAAGAGTTTATCAGGCCATGACTTCTTATCTTCATCTACCATCTTTTTCAGTATATTTGAAAGAGTCTTGTTGAAGGCTTCTATCTGGCCATTGGAAGCTGCATGATATCGAGATGAATGGTTGGTTTTGATGTTGTATTCTTGATACAACTTCTTCACCTCGGATGAACAGAAGTTGGTGCCATTGTCCGTCAATATGGTATGAGGGACACCAAATATGGTAATGATGTTAGACTTGATGAAGCTAACAATGCATTTAGAACTGACTTCCTTGAGAGTTATTGCCTCTTCCCATTTGGAAAAGAAGTCAGTAGGAGTAAGAATGTACTTAAACTGCTTGGTCATAGCCGAAGGGTAAGGTCCCACCCCATCCATTCCCCATGTGGAAAATGGCCATGAGTATTTAGCAGTATGAAGAAACTCTGGAGGTTGATGAATGGAGTTGGCATGTACTTGGCATGAATGACAATTCTTTGTAAAATCAATACAATCTTGTATCATTGAAGGCCAAAAGTATCCAAGCCTTCGAATCTGATCAGATAGTCTATGTCCAAACTGGTGGGCACCACAGACTCTTGCATGCACTTCTTTTATGACAGCCATTTTCTCTTCACCATCAATGCATCTGAGTAGAACTCCATCAAAACCATGTTTGTAGAGAATATTTTTTAGGTGATCTGGGCTATCATAAAGAGTAAAATATACCACACGTCACCGGATTTTTTCTTTCTCGGCTCTATCAGGTGGAAGTGTTCCATTTTGAAAGTATTATCTGATAGGTGACATTCGTCCTGTAGTATGACCATACAGTTCAATAATGGGACTAATTTCATTAATTTCCTCTGTTCGGATTCGAACATAAGGTAAAATTGCACAACGGTGTGCAATACTGATGGTTGTCTCATCCTGATTTGGATCTTCCAGAGCTATGGCTATATTAGCCAGTGCATCATCTTGAGCATTTTCTGATCTTGGGACATAAGAAAATGTTGGTTCCGAAGGGCATTCTGCCATTAACTCTCTGATGTAATCATACAAAGGGAATAGTTCTTCTTTTCTGATGGCATAATCCCCATTGACTTGTTTTATTACTAGGTCTGAATCACCTTTCACCTTTAAGTGATTCACTTGTGCATGAAGCGCTAATTCCAAGCCTATGATGAGAGCTTGGTATTCTACTTCATTATTGGCACCACCTTCCAACAATAAGAAGGAATAAGGTAACACTGCCTTTTCTAGAAAAATGAACAAAATTCCTAAGCCAACTTTGTTGAATTTTGGATTTTCCATTTTCCTCCCTGTTGGACTTCTGGAAGAACCACCAAAATACATTTCCCATGCATGAGGACTTTCTTGAATAGAGAAGACTTCCTCATCAGGGAGTTAAATATCTGAAGATGTGTCTTCCACTAAAGGGTGTTCATCCAGGAAATCAGCCAGAGCTTCTCCCCTTATCGCCTTTTGAGACACATACTGAATGTCGAATTGCTGCAAAATAACTGCCCACATTGCCAGACGTCTTGTAATCATTGGACAACTAAGGATGAATTTGAGAAGGTTGTTGTGAGATACCAATTGGACCTCGCGATGTTGCAGGTAGTGTCTCAACTTCTTAACTGCAAAGATTAATTCCACACAGCACTTCTCAATACTTGAATACCGGGTTTCTACTTGAATCATAGTTCTACTGAGATAGTAGAGGTTGTTTTCATTTCCAGCATCATTTTTTTGATCAATAAAGGCACCTAATGATCGCTCTAGACCTGTCACGTAGAGGATAAGTCATCTTCCTTCAACAGGTGGCATGAGTACCGGCGGACTCAAGAGGTATTTCTTGAGAATATAGAATGCTTCTTGACATTCTTCATTCCACTGGTAAGTGGCTCCCTTCTTCATCAATTTGGTGAAGGGTAAACTTTTGCCTGCCAAATTGGCGATGAAATGCCGAATATAGGGTAAGTGTCCTTGAATTCCTCTTAATTCATTCAAATTTCGAGGAGGTGACATACCAAGGATTGACATGGTCTTCTCAAGATCAACTTCAATACCATGATGGCGTATAACATAGCCGATAAATTTTCCCAAGGTTACCCCGAAAACACATTTTAAGGGGTTCATCTTCAAATTATGTTGTCAAAGCTTGTGGAATATGACTTCCAAATCAGCCAAGTGATTGGAACATTGTTTGGATTTCACCACTAAATCGTCTACATAGCATTCAAAAAACATCCCTAATAAGGTTTTGAAGATACAATGCATAGCACACTGATATGTTGCACCTGCATTCATTAAGCCAAAGGGCATTACCCGGTAGCAAAACACACCCTGAGGGGCTCTGAAGGCTATAGATTCCTCATCTTTTGGGGACATTCAGATTTGATTATATCCGGATTATCCATACATGAAGGAAAGTTCTTCATAGCTAGCTGTTTCATCAATTAAAAGTTCTGTAATCGGAACTATGAAATCATCTTTAGGACAATGCCGGTTAAGATCTCTGAAATCGATGCAAACTCTAATTTGCCTGTTCTTTTTCTTTACAGGGACAATATTAGCCAACCACTTGGGATATTGAACTTCCCTGATGAAGTTAGATTTGATAAGCTTATCCACTTCAGCTTCAATTTTGGAAGCATAAGTTGGGTATGTTCTTCTCGTGGCTTGCTTAAATCCTCGATGTTCTTCTAGTAAACCCAAATGTTGAGTAGCAACATCAGGATCATGCCTGGGAATTTCTGTATAGTTCAAAGAAAATATATCTCTATTTTTCATTAGAAAGGAAATATAAATATCTTAATCTTTAAGATTCATGGCCACACTGATTAAAGTGGGGCGTGGATCTTCTTTTGTACCAAAATATTTTTCTCTGAGTTCATCCACAGTAGTAGGGATACCCTCTTCAAATGCTGGAGGATCATCTCTGAGATCTTCCTCTTCTTCTTCATCATGTTTTATTTATTCCGTTTCTAATTTCATAGTAGATGATAAAGAATAATTTTCATGATCAGAAGAGATGTCAAAATTTGAACATCTCAAAGAAAAAACTTCCATTTCCGACCCAATTGATGATGAAGGGTCTTCTTTGGGTAATAAAGAGGAGATGATGGATTGGGAATCGACATCGTTGTTCACCTCCAATGTTTCTATAACTTCTTCTGGCCTAATTGGCGAAGTATAGACTTTTTGTATTTCAACAGATGAAATGAAGACGTCACCATTTGTGCTTTCATCATTGCTTGGTGGGTTACCAATTTCTCTCATGTTGTCTGGCTCGATTGCCATAATTGACATTATGGATCTTTCCATAAGAGTATTTTGATTTGGGTCTATCTTGCCAATTTGACTGATAGGAAACACATAATCTGTACTCACATGTGTAAATGGATTTACTGGAATCTTCTCTAGACTATATGGAACATTAACTTTCGTAATCTCCTTTGTTGTGGATTTCTCCCTTCCCTTCATGTGATAGAATCTCGCCTCAATGTATTGATACTGACATGTCTTGAACGGGGCCTTATCACCATACAATTTCACAACTTGACCATTGAAACAATATTTGAGACATTGATGGTATGATGAAGGGATAACTGCATGTTGATGTAGCTAGGGTCTTCCAAGCAAGATGTTGAAAGCTGAGTCTTGATCAACAACCATGAAATCTGAATTGGATACAAGTTCTCCAAACTGAGTTCTGAGTGTAACTTCGCCCAGTGGTTCTTGTTCATTTTTATCATATCCTTGTAACATCATGGAAGAAGTAGATACATCAGATTCTGTGAGGCCCAATCAATGAAGTGTACGAATGGGCATGAGGTTGACTCTTGAACCATTGTCAATGAAATATCTTCGGACGTCTATGCCATTGACCTTTCCAGATAAGTACAATGGTCTAATATTATCATTCACAACATCATCTTCATCTTCATCAGTAAAAGATATTATTTCATAGAATTCTGCAGGATTATTATATATGTGATAGACTTCAGCTGCAGCAATTTCAGTTTCAAACTCCTGAGGACTTGAAAAAACCTCGATGAGTGCTTCCCGAAGATCTTTTGACAGATTCAAAGCATCTAGAATTGATAACTTAGCTGGTACATGGGAAAAGTGTTTCAATACATCATAATTTTTATCCAGAGGTCTTTGTTTCCCAACAGAAATATGTGGTTTAGCAGGTACCTTGGAAGCAGATGCTTTGGAAGTTGATAAATCTTGTATTGAGATAGGAGTTGGCAATATTCCTAGTTTTGGAAGATTAGACCGATTAGATCCATTTACTTGCTGAGAGGAAGAAGATGGAACCTTAAAATGGTCTTCCAACATAACTATGCCAGGACAGAATTTTCTATTGGTAGAAGAACTTGCTTGTTCTTGTTGAGCTCGCTGAAGGGCTCTACCACGAGTTTCTGCTGCATACACAGTTCTAGCAGGGTAGAATTGGAGTAGTGGCTTCTGAAAGATCCATGTATTCCCCTGTATCCTGAGACTCTGGAACTACCTCTAATTCCCTTGTGTGATACAGGGAATTCAGTCTCATCAAAATCGAAATTGCGACTGGCATATGGATATGTTAATTGAATCATATTAACAAAACCGATGATTAACTCTTCGTCTGATGAAGACTCTGCCTGATTCGCCTGTTAAGGTTGTGCTGTTTGGTGGGGCGGTTCCCGTGGCTTTGAAGTAGATGGCATGAATTCTTCCAGAGTCAAAGACAACTTAGGCTTTGACACATACTCATCTTCTTTTGATTCTTTTTCTTTCTTTGAATCATGCCATTTCTTTGAGGACTTTCCCTCTGATGAAGAGGGTTTTTCCGCAACATTCATGGAAGAATACACAATCGGTTTCTTTAATTTTGTTCACAAAATAGCATGATTTCGGTTGATTGTCTTTCTGACCATCCAATCATCATACTTTTGTGCATTTTTTCTTTTTACTTCTTACCATTCGCCTTCCTCCTCTGGAACTATAACAGTAACACTTACTACCTGAGCTGAAGAACCTTTCAGTTTGACTTGTCCTGTGTCGACCATCTTTGGAAGGAGGTCTTTGAAGACAAAACACTCCTGGATAGGATGCCCCAACATTTGATGAAATGTGAAATAATTGGGACGGTCTTATTCTCCTTCCTTCTTTGGCCTCTTAGGCCTTGGAAACTAAACCAGATTATTTTCCAGAGCCGAAATGAAGTAACCAGTAACTTGTTCATTTCGGAAAGAGTATGTTTTTTCTCTTCAGATCCTCATATTGTTTTCGTCTTTGATATCTTTGATCATATGGATGAAACGACCTTTGTTGTTGGCACTTAGGAGGTGGATCCCTTCGAGAAGATGTAGGTTTTGAAGTAGAAACAGGTACATGTGCTTGTCTAAGCATAACTATTGTAGTTTCTTCTTTACCCATTCTCCTTTCTGGAGTTGATGGAATTACACAAGATTTAGCCTTAGCCTGTATAAGGGAATATTCAATCTGTTGAGCAATTGAAGTAAGGTCTCAAAACCCTCCTGTGAATTTCACAGGGATCAACGGCATGCGTAATTCATCACGTAGATTTTCCACACAGATTGGAAACAATTCCTCTTGAGGGAGTGTTAAGCTTAGAGAATTTGTTAATCCCTTCTAGCGAGCAACGAAATCTGAGACCCTTTCATTATCTCTTTGCTTACAGTTTGTAATATCGAAAATTGTTGTCTTTGGCAAAGTTGAGCTAAACAGAAGAAGGAATTTTTGGCGAAGATCCTCCCATCCGGTAATTGAATGGGATTGTAAGCTTGTATACCAGACAAAGGCTGGTCCTTGAAAGGTCCGTACAAAGCATCTGTGTTTTACTGCTTCTTGCTGCCCCAGAGTTCCCATCATAAGATCACAACAAGCCACGTAATGCGTAAAATGCTGTTCAGGGTCACCGGATCCATTGAAAATAGGGAATACAGGGTTTCCAAAACAGGATGGAGGAGAGATTGAATCTACCCATTCAGGGTAAACTTTATTTTCTGGTTGAACCTGCACACGTTTTCCTTCCATAGTTTCTAACCGAGCTATTAATGAATCAATGTTAGTTATTAACATTTGAGAAATATCTGGTTGAACATGGACCTGGGTAGGTGCAATGACTGGAGCTTAGACAGATGTGGTGGTTGGTGCTGCAACTGATGGTAGCACTGCCAACTGTTGTTGCACTTGACCCATAGGATTAGACCTATGAGGGTGTACTGATAGAGGAGGATATTCTTGATCCATCTCAGTTGCTGCAAAAAATTCTCTTGGCTGACTGACTCCAGCATTCATATGAAGAAGACTACACTGAAGTAGTTCTGTATTCAACCTCCTTAATTCCTTCATTTCAGCCTCCTGTTGTGCAAACCTTTGTTCTAGTGAGAGCAATTGGCCTTCTATAGAGGAAGGATATGTAACCTGATTCTTTCCCCTCCCTTTTTGGATCCTTTTTAGAGAGGGGGAAGTGGGTTACTTGAAGGATTACTTAGGTTCTGAGTAATCCTTTGATTTTGTGTACGCACACCTTCTTCATTTGTGTCGGTGCGTACATCTTCTTGAGCTGGAACCTCTTCATCTAAGTCCCCTGAGTGAGCCTCATCTGGTGGACCAACAACAACAGTATTGATGACATTGATTGATGCATAACGCATCACATCCCTTCTATCAGCATTTCTGTGATATTGTCTTCTTCCATGTCTTTGATGAGACATTGCCTTTTGTTGATTCGATCCCTCAAAAACGTCTTGAAAAACCGTAATTTCGAAGGAATATCTTGATAATTTGGCTCTTCGTTCTTCTTGAGGCATCTTCCCTAATTGAGAAAATACCGAATTTCTCTGAGGAGGGGATTGATGATTTGAAAAAGTCCCCAGTCCGGTGGACTGGGGTTGTTCCTGATGTTCCCGCTCAACTCCTCGTATCCTATTTGTTGATTCCAAGGATTGGTTTAAAAGAGTCCCCAATATGGCAAGCTGGGGTGGCTTTTGACATTCTATGTCTGAGGCTTTCTTAAAAGATCTTCTGATCTTGCAAACCATAGTCTGGAAAATATCTGGATGTATTAACCTGTATCCACTTTTATCACTTGGTTCAAAATACCGTTTGATGATTTCCGACACTTATGTCACTTGATGATGTGCTTTCTCCATACGAGAGGCATGTTCAATATTCTCATTTCCTTGATGCAGGAGTAATTCATCAACTTGTTCTCTGTATGCTTGATTTTGAGAGGAAATAGTTGAAGCATGTTCTTGGGAAAACTTTTGATTATAAACAAAGCCCATTGACTTTGGCTGTCTGTGGGAAATAACATTGCATGAGACCATTTTAGGCGGGCTTTTCTGATTGGAGAGAACAGTGAAAAGTAGTGATCCATGAACACCCCATCCTATGACATGAATACCAGATGGTGAATTGGAAATTAACTGACACAATCTTCTTAGTGCGTCGAGGAATGAACGTTGAAGGGCTCTCTGCTACTTTTCAGCCTTCGGATATCGAGAGACTAATAGAGATGGAAAATCCATCTAACGTTGTAACCCTTGTATTATCTTAAGATGATTTTCATATTCATCAGAAGGTAAAACATTCTTCTTCAACTGACAATGATTTTTCCATATGTTGAGATGAAGATCATGAATTCCATCTTCCGTCAACATCTTTGGAATGTCATACTGAGAGTCAGCCAGAGGCCAAAACATGACAGGTACTTCACCTTTTGCCAGTTGTTTTCTCATGTTTAGCATTTCCTCTTTATCATTAAATGAATACTCTTCTACCTAATTTGACCAGAGCTGGTGCTTCCTTGTTACTTCATCGGATTTATCAATATTGGTAGAGAGATCACTGATTAAACTAGAAGATGCCTGACTTAGGGGTGGTTCGGAGAATGACCTACACCCTGAGCTATCTTCTGACTGAGAAAGTATTTCACCTGCTAGCGATGAAGCATCAGACATGACTGGTTTCTCATTTTCAAGTTCCACGAGATAAGAGGGATTTCTCAGCACTACATTGTCCATTGGATCATTTTCCGGGCAATGTGCATCACTACTACGGAAATGAATTTCGCTGTGAAATTCATCATAATGGGGAGGACCACTACGGTGGGTAACAAAAAAAGATGAGATATCTTACTCCTTGGTCTTCTAGCCACAGAGAGGGTTATTGTAGCTCTCATCTGAAGATGAAACTTCGAGATCGACCGAATTCTCATGAAGCAAGCCTTCATGAGGAAGTGTCTGTTGAAGTCCATCAGAATTAATGTTCCCACTATTGGGAAATGAGGGAGTAGAATCTTGGATTCCAATAGATAATTTTCTAAGGGCTTCAAGAACTACAGCACTGAGGAAGGCCTTATTACAGATTGGCTCTTGATCTTTTGACTGTGATGGGCGGGTCTTCTTCTTAGACGCCTTCTTACTCACCTTGGAAACAACTTGTTGATGAAAATGGCTTCTCTAAGTAGGTGTATGTGCCTGATCAGGAATGATGGCTTGGTTAGGCTGACGATCTCCACTCAAATCAGGTGTATGTGCCTGACTTGGTTGTCCGTATGATATGGGGGAGTATGCCCCACAACCCTCTTGGACTAGAACAGATGTGTCTGTCTGTTCCAGAGTGAACTATTGATGTGTTACTCCACTGGTAGGGATAGATTTATGTGTCTTTCCCTGAGATGCCGCTGAAGTTGTTATAATATCCTGGAAGGCATCTTGAATATGAGCATGGATTTTCTTCTACTCTTTCACCATTGATAGAATATGCTTGGTGACTTCAGCTGCCGGAATGGGTATATATGTCCATTCTGTGATTGGAGTAGGTGTATGTGCCTGCTCTTGTCCTCCTTTTCCTGTCAGTAAATCCTGACAGTACTCAAGTGTGGGGAAGAAAGTTGAGTCTACCTCCTGTTTGTCGCCGGAGCTTTCCGACTAACTTCTCTATGTGCTACCAAGCGAGACTGTTGGTAGGCTTGATTAGTACTAGCAAGTGTATGTGCCTGTTTATTGAACTTCACTGAACCTAGTGGAAGAGATCCATCATATGTAGTCAGATGAGCATGCTGACTAGCTGATGATGTATAAACATGTTTATGTTCTCGCCCATAGTACTCCGCTGGAATTTCATGGCGGGAATGGCATGATACTGCAAGACGAGTCTGCTGGACAGCGGAATTAAAACGGGCAGGTGTGTGTGCCCGCTCATTTCCTTCCACCATGTTAGGTTGGTGGACTTCTCCGGAGATGGAAGAGATGAGAACCTTCTCACTGTTGACCGGATTCCGCCTCTGGCGATTCGCCTTTCCTTGTCGGGTTCGAGGAACCTGATCCAAACGCCTGGAGTTGGTACCCTCATCATGTTGAGGGAGTACTGCCACAAGCGTCTGGTGGCGATTATTGATAGGAGATCTCAAGAAGGACTCCTACTTCATTGAATTAAGGCCCTGATGGACCTGCTCATTCACCTCCCCAGAATATGGGAGTGAATGGTGATTGCATTCCAGGGATAATGACCCGAAACAGTTGAGACGGTAGTTAGCACCACCTTCTTCTTGATCGTTGGACGTCGCTGTCCGGATGACAAGGGTGAATTGTTCATTTGGAGGGCTTGTCGAGTAGCCACCAGAGTTGTAATAGTACCGTGTTGACGGTACTCCTTTACCAACGCATTTGATACCCAGCATTGAAGACACTGAGTAGGTGATGTCATCTTCATAGCGGATGACGATCTAGCAGGATTAGCAGCAGTGGCATTTCCACCACTCTATTCACAGGTGTGAACTAGAGAGCAGCCATTCTGGAAATCCAGAAGATCTTGGAAAAAACTGCATGTTTGATATAATAGACATAATCAAGATAAATTCAGACACTAGATCTTTTGGATGAGCACATATGTCAATGATTGTTTTTTTGGCCCTCTCAGGGAGTTTTAAATAGGGGCCTACGAAATAGGTAAATAATCATTTTAACTTGGTTAAAGATTCACGTTAGGTTTGCCATTTTTTTGTTTCCCTCATAATTTGGGGAAGATATCATTGATTGAAGGTTCAAACATTCCAATCCATTTCTAACGGGTTTGTTCGTAGAACCGGAAACATCTAATTATTCAACATCAATTTGGACCTACTTTCCAATGGTAGGCACTCATTAGTTTGTGAACTGATGTGGCTTAGGAATTTGCATTGGTCGAGAGGATGGGAGGTTAGACTCATCACACCTTTTTGAGGGGAATTATTGTCTACTCTGGGACTCTCTTTATAGATTTATGTAATTTTCGTGAATCCTTATTACATTACCAAGTATAAAATGAGGTTTCTTTCAGATCTGACAATCAATGATTAAATATGTAGGAAATTTAGAGAATATTTTATATGTATTCTAGGTTCTTCATCGATAGAGAATCATCTATATTTATTAGATATTCTTGGTCAATGGTATCCTTCGACACATTTATATAGATGTTTATCGGTCATTATGATGACCATGCTGGTTTTAAAGCCACTCAGTGGTGCACTTGAAGTTTATTGTCATTCAGAATGACATGGATTATTTCAGAGTTGGGATTGAACACGCAGATGGGCTACCTATGTATCCTTTTTTAGAAAATGAATCATAACCCACGTAGTTCGAGTAAGGGAGTATGATTTTTATGATTGATGGCTCAAAGAAGGATGCCACAATTACTTTTACACTCTAAGCTTACGTGAGTCATCCTAGGTGTAAGAAACAAGAGGTATTGGTAAAAACCAGACAATTGTGCCATGAAAGATGAAATCATAAGAAAAATTGTGGGGCTTATATATGTATGACTACCCAGATAAATGAATATTAGGATTTAATTCAGGAATGAAATCTGGGAACATGGTCCATAAAGGTATATGTACATCATGGAGATTTAAATACTCTAACTTGGGGCTTACTCCTGAAAATGAGGCCCAAATTAGGAGAGGACTTATGATTGGGCTTTACTCCTGAAAAGGAATACCAGATCAAAGGTAAATTAGGACTTGTTAAGAGAAATTAAGACTGGGGTTTACTCCTGAAAAGGAGGACCAGGTTAAGGGACTTGAAAAATTAAGGGACTTGGGGCTTACTCCTAAGGATGACTCCCATATCTAAGAATTATAACTGGAGCTTATTCTTGAAAAGTAGGACCAAGTTAATGAGTTCTCTCATCTTAAATGATGTGGTTAAATGAATGAAATCTCAATCTTTAGTGTCATAATGATGTTTAAATCAATAGGTTTTGAGTGATATTCCATAGAATTCCTTTCAGATAAGGAATTCATATCAAGAAATCATGCCATAAATGGAATTTAAGAGTGTCTTGAAGACAGAATCTTGAATAGGAGAGGTGGAATGACATAAGAGGGGTGAAATGGGCAAGACGGGCACCCCAAAAGGCAAGGGCACGCAGGTCCTGGCAGGCACGCAGGTACTGCGTGGGCACACAAGTTTTGGTCGCACAGGTATACATGCGCGACACGTGGGTACTTGCACGTTTGTAAACCATTATGGTAATACTTGGGCGATCCTTGACCAATACCTTTAGAATTATCCCGAGGTACTTCCAGAAGAGAGCTGCAAAAGTTTTGGTGAGGAAGTAGGGCGGCGCGCAAGTATGTTCATTTCCCTTAAGGGAAAAACACCTTAGGCGCGCAAGTGTTAGTTAATTATAACACTTAGACCTTACTCCTCTTGTTTAGAACTTCCATTCTAGGTAAATAATTACCTTAGAAGTGTTCAGAAGACCTGAAGAAGAAACTTGGGCGTTCAGAGCTCTAAATCTAAATTCTGGAAAAAATACTCCCGAATTGGGGGACCACATGGTCTATTTATAGGATGAAGAAGACCTCGGGTGGTTATCCTTTAGGGAGTGCAAGTCACTTGCACGACCATTAGGTGTCACGCAATTAGACTTGCGCGACAGTGATGGAACTTGCGCGACACATATGCTTTTGAATCTTTGTTCATTCCTTTGTCTATTTTTGATGTTTTCTTCAAAGGATAAATCAATTTGTGCTAAGTCATTTCCCTTTACATTCTTTTTAGACAATGTGATAAAAAAGAGCATCAAAATATGTTCCACACCATGTGGGTGTAATTGAGGTTTCAAATGATGGATATGAAATAGTACTACTTTAGATAATGGGTAGTGTAAAGGTATATCCCTCTCTATATCATTATAGATGATTCTTGTGGTTCCTGATCTGTATTAGTGATTCATCACCTCTATTTAGTAGAGAGGAATAGGTCTAACGACTTGGGTTATTAGGATCTTGCACGGGGCACATGTTAGTGGTGATTTGATCAATGGTGTTGGTAAAATGAGTTGGACCAAGTGTAGTTTCAGATGCTTCATATTATCTTTGATATTAAATTAGGGAGGGAAGTTTATTTTTTGTTGGAGTGTATCTATCAGACAAGTTACAGCTGGGATGGACGATCTTATGGACTGTTTTATCCTAGGGGAGTGTTACCTTTGATCCTTAAGTAGAATCATGTGGATGGATTTGACATCATAACCTCATCATACTCGAAGATTTAGATGAGAATATTTTTTAGATTATTTGTTTCCTTCAATTTTTTTCAAGAATCGTGGTTGAAAAAATTTATGTATATATCTTACAAGAATTTAATGTCTCAGGATTCTATGAGATGGAGTTTATCTATAATATGGTTTCCCTATGAATGGGTCGATTAGATTTTTGCCTTTCTATTGATATCTTAAATTTTGGGTTTTTTGGGGAACTTATTTGGTTTTATCATACTCACCATGAATGGGCTTCTCCATCAGATGTGATATATTATGTAAATAGGTATGACTTTTTAAAGAGTTATAGGATTACTTGAAAAAGGAAGATCGTAGATAAATTGATTGATTAGGGTTTTTACTGGAGCTTGAATGACGTGTTTACTGGTTCTTGCAATAGATAGAAATACCCTCCATTTTTAGGTTATAAAATATTATGGTTTTTGGTGTGTGTGTATTTTTTTCATTTTCAGTTTTAAAACTTCATATATACTCTCATTATGGGATATATTTATTCATCAATTATTTATTTAATCATTATTACCTATTCACTATTTCATGGTGATGTTTTTGGTTCATGTGTACTAGTTTCCTAGACTAAGGCCTCCTATTTGTGTGATATTCATACTCTGCGATGGTTATCATCCCCCGTCATATTACGTGTGAGCTTAGGGTAGTTGTTTTTTGGTCCCTAGTGGGTTGGTTAGAAAAAATATCCCAAATATATATATATATATATATATATATATATCATATCTATATCTATATCTCATCAAATATATCCCCTCTCTGAATGAACCTCCACTTCCATAAATATTTTTTAAGTTAATGTGACAAAAATGTTATATATCACTAAAAATATATATTTAAAATCTTTAATGGGTAGGATGTAGTAGTCACATTAAAAATTTAATGAAACAACCAAATATCTTAGAATATATATTTCCAAATATTATATTTGAAGTCATTGATATCTTTTTTTACATGTAAAAATAGACATAAATGAACTAGATGTAACATATTATACTATAGAGGAACTATTGATTGTATTGGATGGTACAAATAGTACCTAATAAATTATTAAATGTACTAATAAAATATCTATTTATTAAAAATGTATTATGAAATGGGATTGAAATTGAGTACTCAATTTTAAATATTAATACTAAGATCAATTATTGATAAAATATTCATGTTTCATGATATTATATTTTTCTATATCTTAACCATAATAAAAACTAAAAAAATTATGAAATATATTGGTTGTTAATTATTTATATTTCTTACATTGGAATTATTTTTATAAAAATGGACACAAATTCATATGAATATATAATGGATATTTTTCAAAAATCTAAATTTATGTGCACAAGGATTTACTATTTTACTAAATTAAAATATAATCATTTGATTAATGTTTTTAATGAAATGAAAATATTATATATTAAATTAAATAAATTCTATATAATGATTATTACTAGTCAATTAATTATTGTATCATCCTTATTTACTTGAAAAACATTTTTTTATAATAATTGTTTTATTGTCACATGTTATAGGTGTATTGTTAAATTAATTTCTACCTCTAATAGGAATTGAATATGGTAATATGGTTCCAATAATTCAAATTTTCATTTTCATTTTTTATAAATATTTCATTTCCATTTTTGGGCAAAATCAATAGATATCAAATTAAAAATATGCTATTATGATAAAGGTTAAAATGGTTAACAAGAAATTAATCTAATGAGATAAGTGTTTAAATATCATAAAAATAGTCTAAATAATATATGATAAAATGATTTCAATTACATATAATCCCATGTAATAAATTCATTTATGTTTTATCCATTATCCCATTATAGAAACATTTGTATTATTTAATGTTCAAAATATTTAATTTCATTAACCAATTGCACATTAAAGAGGGATCCACACAACCTATCTTATCCATGATGTCTTAAGATAATTAAATCAATGAAAATTTTACCAAATCCATTACATACATATCATTCAAAATCAAATTATTTTTTGTCTTTTAAATATACTAAAAATGGTCCCAAAGAATATATTCCATGGTTTTTTCTCAATGAAGAGGTATAAATTTTAACCGAGTGTTTTAACAATTATTTCATATTCCAACTACATAAAATTTTCAATAAAATTAATTATCTATCTACATTAGTGTTTTTATTATACTAAATTCTTATTATATTAACTTCTCCCCACATTTTCATCTCATTTTCAATGAAATGAGAATCAATATCATCACTCATGTGTATATTGAAATTCTTGTCTCCACATAGAATTGTAAATAGTTTTTCATCAATATATCATCGATGATTATCTTGATGGGTTTAATGGTTATATCAAAATTTTATTTGAAAATTATCCTTTGTTTATAGATAAAATATTATTTAAATCATTACCCTCTCATCCGTTGGAAAATTCTAGCGTCGCCTATGCATACGTATAGACTAAAACCTCCATAAAGAGATGTAATTAATTTTTCATTTAGGAATTATATGTATGGAAATAAGGAAAAAATTATTGACTATATATTATAAATATATTATAAATATATTGAAAATATGATTTTGGAAAGGTGAATTACTATTTTATTTCCTTTCATTACATCCATTGAAAACTGTAAACATCAACCGTTCATATGTACGGACTTCCATCTCCATGAAGTGATATATTTAATTTTTCATCTCCATAATATATGTACATTTATAAAAGTGTATGAAATGAAATGGTATTATAATAATTTAATTATTGTGTTTCTATAAATTATGAAATGATGACATAGGTTCAAAATACTGGAATTTAAAAAAAACATTCCTGGTAAATAAGCTAGTTTTCACCGGAATAATTTTTCTAATAATTAATTATTAATGTATGGTAATTATAGATTATAAGGTAATGATATATGTTAATATTTGAATGAATATATTTATATAATAGATTTATAATAAATATATATTTATTATATGGGATGATTGAACATGTATAAAAAAGGCAAACATGAGGTAAGGGTTTATATCACAATATTATCTTTATGAGGAAGGTTTATTTTTAAATTTCAATTACTGAAATTTTCAGTTTACTTGTTTATAAAAAATACATATATTCTCGTATCATCTATTTATTACATATTATTTCAATTATTAGCATTATTTTATTCTATTTTTTACTAAAAATGTTCCAGAAAACGTTTTTATGAAAACAGAACCTTATTTATCATTTGGATGGGAATCATTCTCTTCAATGCCAATGTTCTCCAAAATTATTTTATAAATGGTTTTATCTGGAATAAATTTTTTAAAAAAGATATTGTGTACCACTTATTAATTGTTTTTGAAAATTATTAAAATTAATACTTAAAATAATTTATAGGACTCACTTTTAACTTTTTTAAAATGTGGGAAATGTATGTTTTATTTTACCATATATGATATGAACAAATTTCCAACAAACATGTCATTCAATTTTCTGAAAATATTAATTTTAATTTTTTATTTTTATTATAAATATGATCTTATTCAAATTATTTTAGAATTTTACGGTTTAAAATTTTATTGAATGAAAGAGATATTTTCATTTTATTTTTGAAAAATATTATAAATTCTTTTATTGAAGATTATTTTGTCTATTTCAACATCCGTTAGGGATGATTATGATTATCTGGGTTATGGTCCTTCTATAAAATTAGTATTATTTATATTGATTGATTAATATGATTATGTTATAAGGATGATTCTATGAAACCAATTTCATTCCCACTAGAAAATTTATTTCTGATAAAATAATTAAGAAACCATTTTCTATTCTATAGGTTATGCTATGAGGAATTGATGAGTATTTTTGTAGTCTTATGAAACAATTTTTCATGGTTTTTTGAATCTTTTTAGTCATACAAATATTATATAACCCCTTGATACATTGGTTATTATGATATAAATATCTCAGGAAGTGATGTTAATAGGAATTTACTCAATTATGTATAGATATGTTCACTTATTGATTCACGAGTAATATTATCTCAATCTACACTCACACGAATATGTGTGGACATTATTGAAAATATTTATATTCACAATATTATACCTGTGAATTATTATGAATTTTTATTCTCAAATGATTATGATTTTCCATGCTTATGACGACACATTCCAATGTTATGACTCACGATTGACGATTTATGCATCAATACACTTGGGAATCCTACTTTTAGATATGACATAATATTTTAGAAGTGATTAATACTATTCTAGGTATAAATATTTTAAATTAATAAAATTCTATAGATTATGATATCATACCCTTATGATTGTCATATTCTCCCATATGTTTTATTTATTTATGTTTACCTTTATCAAGAATCTAAGCATAAAATTCATTTTTTTAGATTCCCTATATAGTTACAGAAGGTTATTGGTATGCTATTTATTATAAATATAAACAATGTTTCTATAATACATTGAGTATAGTTCATAAATAACATAATTATGAGTATAGTCTCTAATTAAACTAATATTTTTCCATTATGGGTCATGTATGTATTGATGATTCTTTAAAATTGATATAATATTAATATATGTATTTCCAGGGTAATATAAATTGTTATCGAAGAAGGTTTTAGGTTTTTTTGGAGATAAGGATTAGAAAAATTTGGTAAAATTTGGTCAACAATCAAATGTATAGGATTAAATTATGACATTTTTGTAAATCAGATATTGTGGTGTTTCCTAAAAAATACATTTCTATTTTGATACAAACATGTTGATGTAGGTTTCAGAACAAATTAAAATATGGTTAATAACAGTGGAAAAATTTTATGGGTATCATATATATCATTAAATTTTTGGTGAAATATATTTATAACTATACACTAGGTTTGACACTCCTGGTGGATATTCAATGGTTAATTCACATTCTCTTAATGAATCATTATAAAAAATGAGAGGATAGATTCTATGGAAACATATGATAATCTGAAGATGAATGGTATGAAATTAATGTTTTTGAGGATGAAAGAATAAACCAAAATTTATGTGAATATATGAATTATAGTCATAATAATATGATTTCATACATTGATTATCTCTTTGTATACTCCTAGTAAGCATTAATGTTTTAATTATTATATAGAACCAGAAGGAATTAGGTGAATAAAATATGTGATTACTATTTTAATAACCATCCTCCATACAATATACATGAAATAAGAGTTACAATGAAAACCCTTGTGGTTATTTCATTTGAGATATCAAAATTTAAAATTAGAAAACTAGACCCATGTATATTTTTTTAATGTAAAGAATTCGATTAAATTGAAATGTTTTTAATTTTTTGATGATAAAGAACATGGAGGGAAAAAGATTCATCTTCCTATTTATGATGATTGTGTTAATACATAACCAGGGTAATGTATTTATAGAATTGGATGATGTATTATGTGTAAAGGATATCATAAATAATATTTTATCAAAAGGAATATTTTAATTTCAGAAAAATATTATTCGTAAGGAATGTTAAATAGATCAATGACATATATTTTTGGATATTTGGTATTGTTTTGTTCAACACCTTAATCCATGTTATAAGTCGATGTGCATGAAATTTCCGATGCTATATCAATAATTTATTTGCATAATTTTTTATATTTTGTCCTTTTACACCACTATAAATTTTTTGATTCATGGTAATGTTTTTAGAATATTCCCTATAAAAATTGTATTATATTTTATTTAGTGGAGTTTGATGTGATTGTTTTTAATTAATTATATCTACATATAACCCTTATACATTTTTTGAAAAAGAAAACAAAAAACCATATCTAAAGTAAACATATTATCAAATATCCTTCTACGGATGAGCATAACCTCTTTAATTAAATTACATCCACTAAATTCATCTTAATACCTATTCATTTGGGGTAGTTTTTTAAATAATTTGGACGAAACATAAAATTGATATAACGCCTATTTTTGGGAGTATATAAACATATTTACAAAGGTAATTTTTTGGTCATTATCTGAATCATGAAGGAGGATTTTCTATTGAAATCATATCTTGGGTTATGCCCAGTTCAATGACTCAATATAGAATGGCCCCATTTTAGTTGTAGGGTATGAATAAGAAACTCTAAAAATATATAGATAAGGGATTTATACCACCCCAGTGTGTCACCATGTTGTTAACCTATTCATTTTTTTAGCAATAATGATGGGTCAACAAGTCTTTGCATTGATTATTGGGAACATAAAAGTTTCAATATTAATATAAAGTATTTATTAACCAAAAATGATGACCAATTTTATCAGTTTTGAGGTAATTAATAATTTTTATTTATTTATGTTCAAATATGATATCAGCAGCTAGGTGTTAAAAAGAAGGATAAATCTAATATATATTTTCCTATATGATGTGGAATTTATAAATTTATAGTAATTCCATTTTAACAAATCAATTACAATATTATCTATATAAACTTAAGGAATTTTGTATTTAGAGAATAACCCAAAAAAATTTAGTAGTACATATGGGGGATATTATTATATATTTGAGGAGTAATGATGATCATGAAAATCGTTTAATGATTATGGTGAAGGATTTGAGATAGGAAAATATATTTGAAAAAAATCCAGGTATTAATTTTTTCTATAGATTTATTTATTTTTGAATAATATAATCTCAGTAGAGGGTATATAAGTTGACACATTAAGAATTGAATTTATCAAGAAATGGAAAAGACCAACATGGTGACTGATATTCATATTATTCATAGATATTTTAAACATTAATGACACATTTTGAGATATTTTTTATGGATATATAATCCAATAATATATTTGGTCCTAATGTAAGAAAAGATCCAATGGATATATTAATTTATTAAAAATTTCAAGAAGTTGAAAAGAACGTTGGTCAGTATACGTATTCACTAACTACCCATATGTGGAAAAGGGTTTTTTTTTCTATATTGATGCATAAATGAATGGAGATGGATTATTCCTCCAGAATAATGATATGTTGTTATCTTATTCTTATTTCCAATTGAAATTACTGTTGTAAAATTAAAAAACTCATTGCTTTGTGTTGGGAGTATTAATTGGTTCATTAAATATATGAAATAATATTCAATATGGTGAAGGGTTTTATATATAAATATTATACAAAAAATAATTATAGTTATATTAAAATGTTAATATTTTAATAAGAGACCAATGATATAGTTTTCATTTATTAACTCTTATAACTACTATATGTAATGCCATAAAGGAAAGGAAAACATGGTGGTAGATAGTCTGTGTGAAAAGGACTATAATAGATACTTGTTTTATGAGGATTGAAATAGATACACTGAAAATATATTTTCAAAAAAAATTCTTAAATCATGATGAATATATAATGGTTTTATCTTTATTTTATGAATTTTCAACCTGAAAACATTATTGAGTATCAAAGAGGCATTATAGGAGGATCTGTGACTACAAAACATAGTGAGGAATGTTCCCCAGTTCAAAAATTATTTTTATGTAATGATTGTTTTAAGGAACTATATATGTGTCCCATGAATAGTTGATTTGAATAAGGATTTGTTGGATAAAGATTATATTTCATGACTATTTTTTCATCATCGAAGAATAATGATGTATAGAGACCTTAAAAAGTGTTTGTGGTGGTAAAACATAAAAAGGGATATTCTGAAGTATGTATCTAATTTATTGTTATTATATCAAGTAAATTATGTTTGATAGTATTATATGGGTTTGTTAAAACCATTACATGTAATAATATGGAAATAGGAAAAAAATACCATGGATTTTAGAATGGAAATGGGAAACAAATACAATCGATTTCATAATCAGTATCTGGAAAACATCTAAATCCCATAAGGCTATTTTTATGTATCTTATCTCCTTTAAAAGATATAACATTATTTCTAATAAAAGTATATATCTATCATGATCATATTTCAAGGATATATAATAAAGTGGTAAGGTTTATTTAGTTACCATGTCATGTTATATATTACTAATACATTACATTTTCCCAGATGTGTTGGATAAGTCTTCATCTTGATTTGATTATAGATTAGAAAATTATCTCTACATATCAACGATAGATATATTTCCAGTCAAAGAAATCCTTTTATACCACTAATAATATGTTGATATATTTTTCAATGGATTTTATATTTTAATGGAATCTACCACATTCTTTGGTCAAATTTTCTTATAATATTAATATTCTCTAGAGCATTCATATTCGACGATGTGAATAAATATATGACAAAATGTGATCAAATACAATTTATTGGTTTTAATTTAGAGAAATAAATATTATAGTGTATAAAGTGGCTAAGGATAATGTATAGAAGGTTGAATCCATTTATAAATAAAAAGGGAAACATATATTCGATATAAATTTTATAGCGGTGATTTTTAGTGAATAATTGTGTTACAAGTCAGTGACTAAGTATTCCAACATATATTTACATGTTACAAGATTATTGAATTTAGAAGGAAGAGAATTTTTAACTATTGATATATAATTCCCTTTGATATTATTAATCATAAAAAGATAATATCAAATCACTTGGGTCTTCCAACAACCATTTCATATGTTAATGATTTGTTACACGTATTGAATTTTATGAAGTATATACTTGATCCTTAACTTGTACTAAAAATATATGTTTCACCACTTGAGCTTGGAATTTATTACTTAGAATAATAAATGGAGATTCAAGACTATAAATAAAAAGTTTTATAAAATAAGACGAGTAACATGATGAAAGTTTTATGGTGGAAAAATAATTTCGTGGTTTCTACTAGGGAACCCAAGGACATAATGGGGAGGATTTTTCATCCATTTTCAATCAATTTAATTTAATTTTTAGAGATAAATTCTTATATGGTTTTATAATGTTACATCCAAATAGTTTTTATGTATATTTCACTATTAAATTTGATGTCTACGATAGCATGATTTACATGAAACATTGAACAAAAATGAATCATGATTGATATATTAAATTATATATTATTTAGTAATTAGATTTTTGTTTATGAATATGATTAAAAATTTACTAAATATATGAATAAATTATTTCCTAAATTTTTTTGTTTCGATAGAATCCAAGGAATGTGAGCACTCAATTTGAACTTTTAAGCATAAGATCATTTATTGTTAAGGATATTATTTTTCAAGATATTTTGTTTTTTAAATATATTAATTTTTATAATAACGAATTAAAATAGATGAAAAATAATTTTAATTAATGAATAATAATTTTTCACATTAGTTATATATATCATTGAAGTGAATTCATGATGAATTAGAGGTAAAAGGAGCCATTTTTAGAAAAAACATTCTAGTTTGACAATTTATTTATTATTTATTAAATTAATATTTTCTTTAATTATGAATGATTTTATATAAAGTACCATATTATATATTCAATGAAATAAATTTATAATCATATAATGATTATTACTCTTCAATGAATTATAGAATTTCATTTTAGAAATGAAAAAATATTTTTAAAAACAAATTCAAACAACTTTTGTGGTTTTATTTTAAAATTAAATTCACCACCTTAAAAAATAATATTTTATTAAATGTTTTCATTATTTAAAAATTGAATTTAAAATTTTGGTAAACATATAAATTTTATATTTGCTCAAAATTAATTGAAACCAACATACAAATTCTTTAATATGGTAAATTTGAAAAGGTGTAATAAGTTGTTATTCCAATGGGATAAGGGTATATATAACCAAATAATCATATCTAAATACTATTGGATAAATTAATATTCTATTTATAGCATCATATATAAAAAATTTATTTAATTTAGAGAACATTTTCCCTAAGTGTGCCATTATTATATTTTTATGTTCGTAATATTCACACGTTCTCCACCCACACAACTTATAAAATGGAACCTCCTCTTGTGTATTTCATCGCACATTCTTAATCCACTTAGATTTAAAAATATCTACCCAAATATATTATCAAATTCTCTATAAATAATATAATGGATCTATTTTTCTTTAAAGACCAGCCCATGGGTCCTAAAGAATTCATCAAAACTACTTCTCTTAAAAAACGAGTATAACTCTCAACTGAGTGTTTTCATGATAATGTATTCATAAAAGTCTATTAATTCATCTATATACATGAAAATATAATAAAATAAATATCTAAAATAAATTAAAATTATTTTATATTAATCGTACATCCTTATTTCCTCTCTATTTCCATCCAATGGGAAATTAATTATGCACTCATGTGTATCTACTAATAACTATCTCCCCGTAACAGCGTATTTAATTTTTCATGATCATATCATGGGTTTTTATATTGATGTATTTAATTGTTATATGTTATTTTTTAAAATTATTATGGTTCTATAAAGGAAAAATATAATCTATCTTTTTTTGTCCATTCTATTACAAAATGATAATGTCATTGAATCATATATGTTGACTAAAACCATGATGATTAATTTTCAATTTACAAATTATATGAATGGTAATAATGATATATTTTTTGAATAAATATGAAACATATGGTATAAATATTATTCAATGAATTTTAATTATTATTTACCATATGTTCAATTCATCTACCAAAAATTTGGAACATCACTCGCTAAAAAGTTTGTACTACCATATCCTTGAAGTGTGTAAATAATCTTTCATCACCACCATATATGAATGGATAAAAAAGTGTCTAAATTGAATAAATATAATAATTATGACAATATTTTAATTCTTGACATGATGAGACCATGTCCAATATATGATCCCAACCTTCCTTGTGGTAAGTCTCCATTTAAATTTAAGATTTTTTTAAGGAAACTCATGTATTATCATTGGTTTCTGATGGCTACCAAGATTTTGAAGGGGTATTGTAACACCCCGAGATTATATGTAAAATATTCTTGTAATTTCATTAATGTCTTGTGTTTTACGCTACCCCAAAAGGATCTTTCACAACACGCATCCTTGACTTGACTTTTATTACACGCAATCGCGACCTTCCTCGATAGCGTGTGTAGTACGCAATATCGAGTTTCACTAAACAACAATATGCTATTAAAATATCATTAAAACTAGCCGTTATGAATAGTAATAACCACTTTTTGAAATTTTGTAAATTTTATTTTTCAAAATGGACTTCATTTTTGGATTCGAAATATCTAAATTAGCTTTGGGTGAAATTTTGATAATTTTCGGATAACTTTCATATTTTGATGAATAGTGAAAATTACGAAATTTTAATTAAAAACAACTTTTTCAATCGAAATAATTAATAGTGATAAATTATTAGTTTGAGTGGTTTTAAAGTATATTTAGAATATATTTCTACAATTTAATACAATGTTGGTCATTGGATGTAATTTCACATTTAAACCAGACATAAACAAGTGTCAATCTTTTGATAATTAATTTTCTCTTAAGAACACGCTATTTGTTTTGACGACGGGAATTAATTTTTAAATTAATTAATGCAACTGATATGATTTGGATTTGGTAAAATAGACATCATTTTTGAGTTCATAATATCAAATATAACTTAGGCCTAATTTTTGGTATTTTTCTGGAAACTTTCATTTTTTTATGAATAGTGAAACCACTAAGTGGTAGTTAAAAAAATTTAATTTTTCATAAAACTTAATTTTACCGCTTCTGTGAATGGAATTTCAAAAATCCGAGAGACACGGTTGATTTCATTAAGTAAAATGTGGTTCAATGAGATGAAAATAATTTTTGGTGAATAGTTACTTTTTACTTTTTTTACCATGGTTAAAAGTAAATAGGGTAATTAAGGGTAAAAATGATATTATTATTACCCTAACACATGTCCTAATTCTATTGGATAAGAGTAATTCGACCAAAAACAACCTTAGTAATAAAATATGACCATTTAGGCCCATTTGGATGAGATTAAGACATTTATTATTATTTAATTCAAAGAAGAGTTAAAAGAGTTAAAATCAAAGTTTATTTACTAAAACATTTTTAATATTGGGTTATACATAAGATAAATTCGATTGTAAATATTCATTAGAAATATAATAAGATTTAATACGTAATTATATTTTATTTATAATTTTTAGACATTAAATAAATTAAATTATTTATGACACAATGATGATGCAGTAATTACCATAATAGTGAAAAATTAGAATAATTGATATTATAAATGCCCAAATAAATGTAATTTGAGACTTTTTATGACTTACATTAAATTTTTAGGTTAATATTACACGTTATTGTTGATATAAGTAACTTGGTTCGAACTTATAATTTTGTTATAAATTTCATAAAAATCATGTACCAAATAGTGTCAAAATTGACATAAATTAGTTTTTAATACAAATATTATATAATTAATTGTTATTTAATTCCTAAAAATTTAATGTTCGGCCAAATGAATTAGATAAGGATAGATATATTAATAATAAACAACTTGGGGTTCGTTTGACTTGTTATGGTAAGTTTATTAACCATATAGTGTAAGAAAACAAAAAGACACGGTAAAAGTTAAATTATTTAACTTAGAGTTAAATCTAATTGATAAGGTTAAAATAATAACCTAAACTTGTCTAAATCCTATTGGATGAGAGGATTTCGACCCATCCCCATTTTATCTTCGAAATAAGACCCTTTGGAACTATTATAAAACGAATTTGACCTTAATATAAAATAAATTTTTGAGATTTTCCTAAGGTGCCCCTCTCCTCCCTTATAAAAGGAAACCTCCTCCCTCTCCTCCTCACACCAATTTGAGCATTCAAGCTCGGCCAACCCCTTCCAAAATCTCTTCTCCACTTCCCTAGTATCATCCTAGAGGTCTTGTTATTATTCAAAGACCATCCTTAGTTCTTTAAGTGGAGGTTAAGTGAAGGCGCGTCAAAAAGAGGTAATATCCATTACCGATCTTTTTCAATTTCTTTCTTCTTAAACTTCTTCTCATTTAGTTGTTTCATGATAAAGTAATAACATCAGTATTTCTTATATACTGATATTTTATTATAAATATGAAACAACTCTAATTAACCTTCTATCCATCCTATGGAAAAAGGAAATCACAGCGCGTGCGTACGTACAGAATACCGTCTCCACGCCGTGGTGTAATCTATTTTCCACCACCACCTTACTTGGATGGGTATAATGTTGTAAATAATGACTATATAAGACTATTATAAAGTGATATTGATTCTGAAATAGTATAAATACACTTCAATACAATTCCATGATCATAGGAATGATATTATCACTCGTGCATACGTACGGAATACCGTCTCCACGATGTGATGCGACTCGTTCTACATGATCTTCATTTCATAATGATTATATAAATTAATTGAATGAATATATATGATATATATTACACTAATACCACTATGTAAATGATGTATCTATAACCTAAAGAGAAGAATAAGAATTTATTCACCAAAACATGCATAAGAACAAAAAGTTATAAACACCCGAATAACAAGTAGCAATGAAACATTACTACTAAGAAGCTAAGAATATGACCATATATGATATCATAAAAATAATTATGATTCTGGAATAAGTCAATAAAATTATTTAAATCATTATACAGGAGGTTCAGACACTTACAAAGAAAGTCGGACCAAAGGTAAGGGAAAATATCACAATCTCATTTTTATCTGGGATTGTTTATACTTTGGTATTTACTGGGGTGTATTTTATCATCCACATCCATGTTTCCTCAATATGTAATATTTACATCATTATACAATAGTTTATATCCAATTTTACCCTTCGGTGAGTTTTTAGTAAAAGATATGAAAGGAATCTTTTGTCTGTTTTTGTACGAGGCACTTTTTGACTTTTCCGACAAAAGTACTAGAAGAATGTTTTCTTTTAACTTATAAAGCATATATGGATTTTTAAAAAAAAATATTTCCAAGAATCTTCCTTTACAAGCATTAAATTTTATTTTTAATCAACTTCATTTAGTTTAAAATTGTATGACATGATAAGAAAGGAAAAGTGTTTTTGAAGTAGAAAGTATATTTTCCTCAAGAATGGAGTTCAAGTGTTTTATCAAAATTATTTTCCATCTAAGATAATATAGGGTTTTGTTTCAATCCCTATTATTACATTGATTTGATTATGTTGTGATGAAATTATTTTTATGAATTCCTTTACCTTATATGAATTGTTTTATGATGTCATGTTGTTTAAGAATCCCATTTTTATTACATGGGTTATGAAATGATGTATGATTTATGATTTTGTGGCACACATAAGAATGGTATCATTATGAGATGGGTGGGACCTATATCTCCCTCCAATGCATTGGGTAAAGATTTTATATCTCATGAGATAGACATGGCTGGAACGGTAGGTTATACCGGTTCAGTGAAACAGGACTGAAACAAGGGTGAATCGGTTCAGAAATGGACTTTGTCCAATAATATAGTCTTGGAAATGAGTATTGACTAATAAGAAATGATTATCTATGATTATGTGTGTATGCCACAAAGTTTCAAGTTTTAAGTTATGATTATTGGGATTACACTTCACTTCTCTGATTTATCCCATGTTATGATATTATGATCTCTTTTGCAGGATAAGATTTCCAAAAGTTATGTTCTTATGTGTATGATGTGATTGATATTTCTTTTGTTTACCCTTACTGAGTAGTTGAGCTCACCCTTTTATGTTTTCTTTCCCCAGGATATAATGAAACGTTTAGGTAGAATAAAAAGGCAGATCTTTATGGGAGATGGTGAAGATCTTTCACTACAATTTGAAGATTATATTCCGAGTTTCCAAAGGCACTAAACTATTATGATCCTTGTGTGTGTGTTTTTGTTATGTACTAAGTATTCCTAAAAAGTAATGTAATGTCCATGTACGTCAAGCTTCGGGTCTGTACAGTTGGTATTAGAGGGAAGGTTTAGTCAACCTTTGGAAACAAGGATGTGAGAACGTTAGTGAGATCCCAAGAGATATTTCTAAGGTATGTCTAGGGATGTCCCTAAGGATAAGTATATGTATAGGATATTGTCCTAGAACTATGGTAACGATATTAGAATTTAACCTAATATGTTAGATATTAAGGGTACTCCCCCTTTACTATGTTGTTTTCCCTAGAATTATTTTTACCTCTCACACTATTCTATTTGGGTTTTAGATGATGGCTGGAACCCGAAAGAACCGTGTTGATCACTATAATGGAAAATGAAATGATTGTCCTCCAGAACAAACAAGTGTTATGGGAGATGGAGTGTAAAATCTTATTGCTATACTTACACAAGATATGAATCATTCTGGACATCCAAATGAGCAGAGAAGGGAAAAATATTCTATTGAGTCCTTCATGAGGCAACGTCCACCTTCTTTCAGTGGGACTTCCGATCCACTTGTTGCTGGACAATGGATCAGTACCATTGAAAAGATATTTTCAGTTCTTCAATGTTCTGAACATGATAAAGTCATCTTGGCAGTATATCGTTTGGAAGGTGAAGCTGATCAATAGTGGAATCTTATCAAGAATACGAGGCCAATAGATGAAATGGAGTCCATGGAATGGGACGAGTTCAGGAACTTGTTTTTTAGTAAGTACTTCCCTCGTATTCTTCGAACAAAGATAGAAAAGGAGTTTCTTGAGCTGAAGCAGAAGGATGATGAATCTGTTGGTATATATGAAGCGAATTTTACAAGACTTGCAAGGTATGCATCTGGATTTATCATCAAACCTGAATGTAAAGTTGATCGATTATTCAGTGGCTTAAAACCAAGTCTTCGAAGGGCATTAGCTATAAGATACTTCAGTAGCTATGAAGAAATTATGTGTTGTGCTATGAAGGTAGAAATGGAAGTTGGTGTTACATATCCATCTCATGGTTTTGACAAGAAACGAAAGATGGAGTTCAAGGAGAAATCTCAGAATAATGGGGAAAAGAAGATGAATGTTTCCTTATGCACAAAGTGTGGAAAGAAGCATGGTTGAGATTGTCTTAAAGGGACTAGAAAATGTTTTATGTTTGGAAAAGAAGGTCATCAAGTAGCTGAGTATCGAAGTAATGGAAAAAGGGTTTCTAATGATGTGAATAAATCAAAGACTGCAGAGAACGCACCACCAACACTTCAATGCTTCAAGTGCAAGGAAATGGGGCATTATGCTAATAAATGCCCTAATCCAAGGGTTAGTGATGATCGACATGAGAAACCGCTTAAGGAAAAGGACAAAGGGAAGTCACATGCGATCACTATTGGCGATGTTGAATATGATAACGATGTGGTGGAATGATTAAGTGTTTATGTAATGGGATTCCAAAATAATGTTGTATCATGGAGTATTGGAATATTTATGTATTGGTATAATGTGCTATTCAAAGTGATTGAGATATTTTTGGAAATAAGATGATATGAACATAATGAAGGGAAAACGAAATAATGAAATGTTTGACAGTATTCATGAGCTCATGATTGATATAAGGACTAAGTGATATCATGGTTTGAGTATATAGAATTTTGAGGATTTTGGTTAGTGGAAAGTGTTAACTTTTATCTGCATTCATGTTTTCACTAAGGTTCAATGGGTATTAATTCTTCAAGAGAATACATGATTAAGGTATTCACATGTTTTTAATTTGACCAACAAGATATATCTTATGATATATGGGGGATAAATGATGTCATTCACGTGATTGTTATGTGACATTTCAGGTAATCATTTTTTTTATACTATGAGCTTGGACCGATGTATATTAGATAAGCCTAAATATTGAAATGGATTATGTTGGACATATGTTAGTATTGTTTAAGGATAGAACTTTTTTTCGATATTACTGATGGGATGTTATTGTAATATAGTTTCAGAAAAAGGACAACCTGCAGGACGGGCGACAGCCCATCGCGTCGGACAAGGCTGTGGGAATCGAACCCACAACTGAAGTGCGACTGGCCTTTTTCGCCTACCACTGGCCTACAGGAAGTACCTGTTTAGTAGAAACTAGTTTTATTATATTAAGATGTATAAGTCCATTTTAAGAACTATATAAGATTAATCTCACTATAGATGGACTTATGTTTTTTTTTGATAACTTTTCTAACCTTTTGATTGAGACAGATGGAATGACCCATCATTCTATCACATGATCTACAAACACATCATGAATGAAAAATTCAACTTCATTTCTTTAAGATATGAAGTGGAAATTGTCCAAAGAACGACCAACAGTGAAACTATACCAAAATCACGAAAGTATTTCTTCTAATTCCAATTTCATCAACATTAGGGAAATGATCTTGAAAACCAAAAATATTGTCCTAGTGCTCTTATATCTGATGAATCAGATGGTACCTTAGATCGTCACAAATTTATGGCTTTGTGATTGCTGCATTTTCCATAGCCATGTTCTCTACCACTCTCCATCAGAACATAATGGTTAGATTTCTCTTCTATATCTATATTTTCATCTATGTGGAAACCCAGTGATTAGTTTATTTGGGTAACCGTTATGTTTCATACTTTTTTTTAAGATTGGTTTTGGTATTCATTTTTACGATGTGGGTTTCTATTAAAGAAACTTTTGAATAGTAAACCAATTATAACCCCGACGAATTTCGAGGGCGAAATTTATTTTAAGGGGGGTAGAATGTAACACCCCGAGATTATATGTAAAATATTCTTTTAATTTCATTAATGTCTTGTGTTGTACGCTACACAAAAAGGAGATTTCACAACACGTATCCTTGACTTGCCTTGTATTACACGCAATCGCGACCTTCCACAATAGCGTGTGTAGTACGCAATAACGAGTTTCACTAAACAACAATATGATATTAAAATATTATTAAAACTAGCCGTTATGAATAGTAACAACCACTTTTTGAAATTGTGTAAATTTTATTTTTCAAAATGGACTTCATTTTTGGATTCGGAATATCGAAATTAGCTTTGGGTGAAATTTTGGTAATTTTCGGATAACTTTCATATTTTGATGAATAGTGAAAATTACTAAAATTTTAATTAAAAACAACTTTTTCAATCGAAATAATTAATAGTTATAAATTATTAATTTGATTGGTTTTAAAGTATATTTAGAATATATTTTTACAATTTAATACAATGTTGGTCATTGGATGTAATTTCACATTTAAACCAGACATAAACAAGTGTCAATCTTTTGATAGTTATTATATCTTAAGAACACGCTATGTGTTTTAACGATGGGAATTAATTTTTAAATTAATTATTTCAACTGATATGTATTATATTTGGTAAAATAGACATCATTTTTGAGTTCATAATATCAAATATAGCTTAGGCCTAATTTTTTGTATTTTTCTGGAAACTTTCATTTTTTTGATGAATAGTGAAACCACTAAGTGGTAGTTAAAAAAATGAATTTTTCATAAAACATAATTTTACCACTTATGTGAATGGAATTTCAAAAATCCGAGAGACACATTTGATGTCATTAAGTAAAATGTGGTTCAATGACATGAAAATAATTTTCGGTGAATAGTAACTTTTTACTTTTTTTACCACGGTTAAATGTAAATAGGTTAATTAAGGGTAAAAATGATATTATTATTACCCTAACACATGTCATAATTCTATTGGATAAGATTAATTCGACCAAAAAAAACCATAGGAATAAAATATGACCATTTAGGCCCACTTGGATTAGATTAGGACATTTATTATTATTTAATTCAAAGAAGAGTTAAAAGAGTTAAAATAAAAGTTTATTTACTAAAACATTTTTAATATAGGGTTATACATAAGATAAATTCGATTGTAAGTATTAATTAGAAATATAATAAGATTTACTACTTAATTATATTTTATTTATAATTTTTAGGCATTAAATACATTAAATTATTTATGACATAATGATGATGCAGTAATTACCATAATAGTGGAAAATTAGAATAATTGATATTATAAATGCCCAAATAAATGTAATTTGAGACTTTTTTTGACATAAATTAATTTTCTAGGTTAATATGACATGTTATTGTTCATATACCTAACTTGGTTCGAACTTATAATTCAGTTATAAATTTCATAAAAATCATGTACCAAATAGTGTCAAAATTGACATAAATTAGTTTTTAAAACAAATATTATATTATTAATTGTTATTTAATTTCTAAAAATCTAAGGTTAGGCCAAATGACTTAGATAAAGATAGATATATCAATAATAAACAACTTGGGGTTCGTTTGGCTTGTTATGGTAAGTTTATTATCCCTATAGTGTAAGAAAACAAAAAGACACGGTAAAAGTTAAATTATATAACTTAGAGTTAAATCTAATTGATAAGGTTAAAATAATAACTTAAACTTGTCTAAATCCTATTGGATGAGAGGATTTCGACCCATCCCCATTTTATCTTCGAAATAAGACCCTTTGGAACCATTATAAACCGAATTTGTCCTTAATATAAAATAATATTTTGAGATTTTCCTAAGGTGCCCCTCTCCTCCCTTATAAAAGGGCACCTCCTCCCTCTCCTTCTCACACCAATTTGAGCATTCATTTAGCCGATACTTAGATTTTTAGGAAAAAAATAACAATTAATAATGTAATATTTGTTTAAAAATCTATTTTCTGTCAATTTTGTCACTATTTAGTAATTGATTTTTGTGAAAATAATAACAGAATTATTAGTGCGAAAAAAGTTAATTCAATAAATACTAACATGTCATATTAACCAATAAAATTAGTGTAATTCTTAAAAAGTCTCAAATTACATTTATTTGGGTGTTTATAACATCAATTATGTTAATATTTCTTTAATAAGATAATTACTGCATCATCGTTGTGTTATAAATTAATTAACTTATTTAATGTTCAAAAATTACAAATAAAATACCATTATGTAGGAAATTGTTTTATCTTTCTAATGAATATTTATAGTCTAATTTATCTTATGTATAACCCTATATTAAAAATTAACTACTTATTAAACTTTGATTTTAACTATTTTAACCCTTCTTTAAATAAATTAATAATAAATCTCCTAATCTATCCAAGTGGGCCTAAATGGTCATATTTTATTCCTAATGTTGTTTTTGGTCGAATTAAACTTATCCAATAGAATTAGGACATGTGTTAGGATAATAATAACATCATTTTTACCCTTAATTACCCTATTTACTTTTAACCGTGGTAAAAAAAAGTAAAAAGTTACTATTCAACAAAAATTATTTTCATCTCATTGAACCGCATTTTACTTACAGACATCAACCGTGTCTCTTGGTTTTTTGAAATTCCACTCACAGAAGCTGTAAAATTATGTTTTATGAAAAATTAATTTTTTTTGAACTACCACTTAGTGGTTTCACTATTCATCAAAAAATGAAAGTTTCCAGAAAAATACCAAAAATTAGGCCTCAGCTATATTTGATATTATGAACTCAAAAATGAGGTCTATTTTACCAAATTCAACACATATCAGTTGCATTAATTAATTTAAATATTAATCCTCGTCGTCAACACAAATAGCGTTTTCTTAAGAGATAATAACTATCAAAAGATTTACACTTGTTTATGTTTGGTTTAAATGTGAAATTACATCCAATGACCAACATGGTATTAAATTGTAAAAATATATTGTAAATATACATTAAAACCACTAAAATTGATAATTTATCCATATTAATTATTTCGATTAAAAAGGATGTTTTTTAATTAAAATTTCGTAATTTTCACTATTTATTAGAAAATGAAAGTTATCCGAAAAGTACCAAAATTTCACCCTAAGCTAATTTTGATATTACGAATCCAAAAACGAAGTCCATTTTGAAAAATAAAATTTAAAAAATTTCAAAAATTGGTTATTACTATTCATAACGGCTAGTTTTAATAATATTTTAATAGCATATCGTTGTTTAGTGAAACTCGGTATTGCGTACTACACACACTATCGAGGAAGGTCGCGATTGTGTGTAATGAAAGGCAAGTCAAGGATGCGTGTTCTGCTAGCTCTTTTTTGTGTAGTGTACAACACAAAACATTAATGAAATTAAAAAGAATATTTTTCATAAAAGCTCGGGGTGTTACATTCTACCCCCCTTAAAATGAATTTCTCCCACGAAATTCGTCGGGGTTATAAATGGTTTACTGTTCGAATGTTTCTTTGATAGAATCCTGCATCGTAAAAAGAAATACCCAAACCAATCATTAAAAACAAAAGTATGGAATGTAACGGTTACCCAAATAAACTAATCACTGGGTTTCCACATAGGTGAAAATATGGATATGGAAGATAAATCTAACCATCATGTTCTGATGGGGAGTGGTAGAGACCATGGCTATGGAAAAGCCAGCAATCACAAATCCATAAATTTGTGATGATCTAAGGTACCATCTGATTCATCAGATATAAGAGCACTAGGACAACATTTTTGGTTTTCAAGATCATTTCCCTAAAGTTGATGAAATTGGAATTAGAAGAAATACTTTCGTGATTTCGGTATAGTCTCACCGTTGGTCGTTCTTTGGAGAATTTCCACTTCATCTCTTAAATAAATTATGTTGAATTTGTCATTCGTGATGTGTTAGTAGATCATGTGATAGAATGATGGGTCATTCCTTCTGTCTTAAACAAAAGGATAGAAAGTTATCAAAAAATACATAAGTCCATCTACAGTGAGATTAATCATATATGCTTCCTAAAATGGACTTATACTTCATATATCATACTGCTTAATATAATAAAACTAGTTTCTACTAAACAAGGACTTCCTTTAGGCTAGTGGTAGGCGATAAAGGCCAATCGCACATCGGTTCTGGGTTCGATTCCCACAGCCTTGTCCGATGCGATGGGCCGTCGCCCATCCTGCTGGTTGTCCTTTTTCTAAAACTACATCACTATAACATCCCATAAATAATATCGAAAAAACTTATATCCTTAAACAATACTAACTTATGTCCAAGATAATCCATTCCAATCTTTAGGCTTATCCAAAATAATGCTATCTAATCTCATATTATAGTGAAAATGATTACCAAAGAGTTCATACAACTATCATGTTAATACCATTGTTGATCCCCATATATCATGAGATATGTCTTGTTGGTCACATTACAAACATTCAAAGGCCTTAATCATGTATTCTCTTGAAAAAAAATGAATACCCATTGAACCTTATTGAAAACATGAATGCTGTTAAAAGTTAACTCTTTCCACATACCAAAATCCTCAAAATTCTATATACTAAAACCATGATATCACTTAGTCCTTATATCAATCATGAGCTCATGAATACTGTCAAACATTTCATTTTTTCCTTATCCCTTCATTATACGCATATCATCTTTTTTCCAAAAATATCTCAATCACTTTCCATGGTTACCTGTACCATAAAATTATTGAAATCCGCAATAGACCAATACATAAATATTCCAATATTCCAAGATACTATATACAACATTATTTTGGAATCCCATTACATAAACACTTAATCATTCCACCACATCGTTGTCATATTCAGCATCGCCAATGGTGATCGCATGTGACTTCCCTTTGTCCTTTGCCTTAAGTGGTTTCTCATGTCGATCATCACTAACCCTTGGATTAGGGAATTTATTATCATAATGCCCCATTTCATTGCACTTGAAGCATTGAAGTGTAGTAGGTTCATTCTGTGTATCCCTTCCTTTATTTGCATCATTAGACATCTTCTTCCCATCATTACGGCATTTAAAATGCCAGATGACCTTCCATTCCACATTTTAATCATTTACTTGTCCCTTTAAGACAATATCCAACATGCTTCTTTCCACACTTTGAGCATAAGGAAACATTCATCTTCTTTTCACCATTATTCTGAGATTTCTCCTTGAACTCCATCTTTCGTTTCCTGTCAAAACTATGAGATGGATAAGTAACACCAACTTCCATTTCTACCTTGATAGCACAACGCACAATTTCTTCATAGCTACTGAAGTCTCTTATAGCTAATGCCCTTCGAAGATTTGGTTTTAAGCCACTGAAGAATCGATCATCTATACTTTCAGGTTGGATGATAAATCCAGATGCATACCTTGCAAGCCTTGTAAAATTCGCTTCGTATATACCAACAGATTCATCATCATTTTTCTTTTGTTCAAGAAACTCCTTCTCCACATTTGTTCGAAGAATACGAGGTAAGTACTTATTGAAAAATAAGTTCTTGAACTCGTCCCATTCCATGGACTAAATTTCATCTCTTTGCCTCGTATTCTTGATAAGATTCCACCATTGATTAGCATAACCTTCCAAATGATACACTACTAAGATGACTTTATCATGTCAACAACATTGAAGAACTGAAAATATCTTTTCAGTAGTACTGATCCATTGTTTGGCAACAAGTGGATCAGAAGACCCACTGAAAGAAGGTGGACGTTGCCTCATGAAGGACTCAATAGAATATTGTTCCTTTCTCTGTTCATTTGGAAGTCCAGAATGATTCATTGCTAGTGTAAGTATAGCAATAATATTTTTCACTCCATCTCCCATAACATTTGTTTGTTCAGGAGGACAATCATTGCATTTTCCATTACATTGATCAACACGGTTCCTTTGGGTTCCAGCCATCGGCAAAAACCCAAAAAGAATAGTGTGAGAGGAAAAAATCATGCTTGGGAAAACAACACAATAAGAGAGGAGTAACTTCAATATCTAACATCTTGGGTTATCATAATTCTAGTACTATAACCTATATTTATACTTAACCTTAGGGACATCCCAAGAAATACCATAGAAATATCTCTAGGGATCTCACTAAAGTTCTCGCATCCTAGTTTCAAAGTTTGACTAAACCTTTCCTCTGATACCAACTGTAGAGACCTGAAGCTTGATGTACAAGGACATTACATTACTTTTGCGGAATACTTAGTACAAAACAAAAACACACACACAAGGACCGTAATAGTTTAGTGTATTTGGAAACTCAAAATGTAATCTTCTAATCATGGTGAAAGATTTTCAACATCTCCCATAAAGATCTTCCCTTTTTTTTTCTTACCTAAAACCTTTCTTTATATCATGGGGAAAAGAAAACATAAAAGGGTGATCTCAAATGCTCAGTAAGGGTAAACAAAAGAAATATCAATCACATCATTTTTAGAAGAACATAACATTTTGGAAATCTTAACCTGCAAAAGAGATCATAATATCATAGCATGGGATAAATCATAGTAGTGAAATGTAATCCCAATAATCATAACTTAAAACATGAAACTTTGTGGCGTACACACATAATCATAGAGAATCATTTCTTATTAGTCAAGACTCATTGCCAATACTATCTTAGTGGACAAAGTCCATTTCTGAACTGAGTGCATTCCTTGTTCCAGTCCTGCTTCACTGAACTAGTTTAACCTGCCGTTCCAGCCATGTCTATCTCATGAGAGATAAAATCATTACCCAATGCATTGAAGGGAGATATAGGTCCCACCCATCTCATAATGATACCATTCTTATGTGTGCCACAAAATCAAAAAATCATATATCATTGCATAACCCATGTAATAAAAATGGGAATCTTAAACATCATGCCATCATAACATAATCCATATAAGATAAAAGGACATCATAAAAATAATTCCATCATAACATAATCAAATCAATGTAAAAATAGGGATATAAATAGAACCCTTTATTATCTTAGATGGAAAATAATTTTGATAAAACACTTGAACTCCATTCTTGAGGAAAATATCCTTTCTACATCAAAAACACTTTTCCTTTCTTAACATGTCATAAAATTATAAACTAAAATAAGTTTATTAAAAATAAACTTGAAAAATTGCAAAGTATTCTTCTTAGAAATAATTTTTAAAAAAATCCATTCATTCCGTATAAGTTAAAAAAACCATTCTTCCCGTACTTTTGTCAGAAAAGTCAAAAAGTACCTCGTACGAAAAATGACAAAATATTCCTTTTATATCTTTTACTAAAAACTCACTGAAGGGTAAAATTGGATTTAAACAATGGTAGGTGGATAGAAACAATATTGAATATTGAGGAATCATGGATGTGAATGATAAAATACACCCCAGTAAAATACAAAAGTATAAACAATCTCGGATAAAATGAGATTGTGATATTTTCCCTTACCTTAGTTCTGATTTGCTTCGTAAGTGTCTGATCCTCCTGTATAATGATTTAAATAATGTTATTGACTTATTCCATAATCATACTCATTGTTATGATATCATATATGGTTCACTTATGACTTTATATTACCCGTTCTTTTGTAAATTCCATGTTAAAGAGCGTTTTGGGTAAAATTGTTTCATTTGTTGTCCGTGTTTTGACTTGTAATTATTCATATTATTACATAGATAATGATTACTTAATTCCAGAATATAAAAAATTATTTATATATAATATATATTCATAATATACATATATATAATAAATCAGTAAATGGAAGGAAATACACCGTTCATGGAGACGGTAGGCCGTACGTACGAATGAACGCTATTTTCATTTCCTTATTGAGTTGAATGGAAATAAGTAGATGACATACATATATATACACATAAAACAATTATCAATACTATCTCATATATTTCATGATTACTTATTATATATACTTTATAATCATTCATGAATGGTTAACGTGGAGAATGAATCTCACTGCGTCGTGGAGACGGTAGTCCGTACGTACGCACGAGCGATGATATCATTCTCATGATCATGGGACTGTATTGGAGTGTATTTATACTATTTAAGAATCAATATAACTTTAAAATAATCATATATAGTTATTATTTACACCATTATACCCATCCAAGTAAGGTGGTGGTGGAAAATAGATTACAGCACGGCATGGAGACGGTATTCCGTACCTACGTACGCGTGGTGATTCCGTTTTCCGTAGGATGGATAGATGGTGAAATAGGGTTGTTTCATACTTATAATAACATATCAGTATATTATTGATATTTATGTTATTACTTCATAATGTAACAACCTAAGAAGAAGAGGTGGAAGAAGAAATAAAGTTGAAAGAATCGGTAACGGACATTAGAAGCGCCTCTTTGAGTCCTCTTCTTAGGGCACTAAAATTGGTCTTTTAAGAATACCAGGACCTCTAGGATGTATCTAGGGAAGTGGAGAAGGGAAATATTCAGGGTTTGGATTAGCTATAAGGCTCAAACTGGTGTGACGAAGAGAGGGAGGAGGTTACCTTTTAGAAGGGAGGATAGGGGCTCCTTTGGAAAACTAAAAATATTATTTTATTATAAAGTCATATTCAGTTTAAATAGCTCCAAATTGATTTATTTAGAAGAAAAGGTGGGGATGGGTCGAAATAATCGCATCTAATAGAATTTAGACATGTTTAGGTTACTATTTTAACCTTATCATTTATATTTAACTTTAAGCTAGATAATTTTACTTTTACCGTGTCTTTTTGTGTTCTTACACTATAAGGTTAGTAAACTTACTATAACAAGCCAAACGAACCCCAAGTTATTTATTATTAATATATATAGCCTTATCTAAGTCATTTGGCCGAACCTTAGATTTTTAGGAATGAAATAACAATTAATAATATAATATTTGTTTTAAAAACTATTTTATGTCAATTTTGACACTATTTAGTAATTGATTTTTTGTGAAAATCATAACAGAATTATTAGTTCAAAAAAAGTTAATTAAATAAATACTAATATGTCATATTAAAATAGAAAATTATTGTAATTCATAAAAAGTTTTAAATTACATTTATTTGGGTGTTTATAACATCAATTATGTCAATATTTCATTAATAAGATAATTACTGCATCATCGTTGTGTCATAAATTAATTAACTTATTTAATGTTTAAAAATTACAAACAAAATACCATTATGTAGGAAATCTTTTTAGATTTATAATGAATATTTATAGTCGAATTTATCTTATGTATAACCCTATAATAAAAATTTACTACTTATTAAACTTTGATTTTAACTATTTTAACCCTTCTTTAAATAAATTAATAATAAATGTCCTAATCTAATCCAAGTAGGCCTGAATGGTCATATTTTATTCCTAAGGTTGTTTTTGGTCGAATTACACTTATCCAAAATAATGAGGACATGTTTTAGGGTAATAATAATATCATTTGTACCCTTAATTACCCTAGTTACTTTTAATAGTGGATAAAAAAAGTAAAAAGTTACTATTCACCAAAAAATATTTTCATCTCATTGAACCACATATTACTTACTGACATCAATCGTGTTTCTCGGATTTTTGAAATTCCACTCACAGAAGCGGTAAAATTATGTTTTATGAAAAATTCATTTTTTTAAACTACCACTTAGTGGTTTCACTATTCATCAAAAAATGATTGTTTCTAGAAAAATACCAAAAATTAGGCCTAAGGTATATTTGATATTATGAATTCAAAAATGTGGACTATTTTACCAAATTCAAAACACATCAGTTGCATTAATTAATTTAAAAATTAATTCCCGTCGTCAAAACAAAGAGCGTTTTCTTAAGAGATAATAACTATCAAAAGATTCACACTTGTTTATGACTGGTTTAAATGTGAAATTACATCAAATGACCAACACTGTATTAAATTGTAATAATATATTCCAAATATACTTTAAAAACACTAAAATTAATAATTTATCACTATTAATTATTTCTATTAAAAAGGGTGTTTTTAATTAAAATTTAGTAATTTTCACTGTTCATCAAAAAATGAAAGTTATCCAAAAAGTACCAAAATTTCACCCTATGCTAATTTCGATATTCCGAATCCAAAAAAAAGTCCATTTTGAAAAATAAAATTAACAAAATTTCAAAAAGTGGTTATCACTATTCATAACGGCTAGTTTTAATAATATTTTAATAGCATATCATTGTTTAGTGAAACTCGGTATTGCGTACTACACAAGCTATCGAGGAAGGTCGCGATTGCGTGTAATGCAAGGCAAGTCATGGATGCGTGTTGTGAAAGATCCTTTTGGTGTAGCGTACAACACAAGACATTAATGAAAATAAAAAAAAATCATAAAATCTCGGGGTGTTACAGAACTCGTGAGGGCTTGCTTTATTTAAGCAGATACTAACTTTGGCCGGCATGGGCCACTAGAAAAACATAGTTTTTGGCTGAAAATAAAATAATTATGTTACAATTATTTGATAGTAAAATTTATAAATTCTAAACGGTAACTCGGATTAAAAATCCAAGAGTACTGTTGGGTTTTTTGGGGTGTGTTACACTTAGGAAGAGCCTATCCTCTACCGGTGCAATTTGAGGGTGACTGATAATATTTTTTCTGAAATTCTGTTCGGGTACGTTCAATAAACATACAAGTGAGATTTTATACCTTTTGATCTGCTGCTCAGAATTGAAATCTGAGGGCACCGTTGAACTCGCAGCACTGGTATTCTTTTAAGGAGACATTCACCACAGTTGTGTTTCATCGAGGATGGAAGTTAATTTTTAGGGTTTCTAAATAAATTAAATAAAAATAGGTCCAGCATATTTTTATTTGAGTGGTGGTTTAATCCTCCAAGGGGAGGTTGGAGGTGCGGTCTACCCGCGCATAACCTCCCTTGGAAGGATATTATGTGGTGGGGCCAGCATGAGCTCAAACCCCCTTAAACCCCCTTTAACCCCTAGAGTTCCCCATTATTGAGGGAAACTCTTAACATCCCCTATAAATTTTTGAAGCCTCTTCACCTTCCCTCTCCAAAATTATTGGGCCAACAACACCTTTTAATTAAGTGATGTAACATAATGAATTTCCATCATTTTTAATTCATTAATCTAACATTATATTATGATGTGTTATTTTATTATTTTGGGGTTGGCTTAATCTTGTGGTGGAGTCTTGGAAGGATTGAGAAAATATCCTCCCAAAGAAGAACAACATCTTCTGTCAACGAAGAACGCCCGTCTCCACCGAGGAACGACGACACCGTCCTCTCCCTCTCCAACCATGGAAATAAAGGGAAGATACTACCTACGAAGAACGTCACCAACGACGATTTCCTCTCTTCCCGATGTCAACATAATTATGTCACCTTCCTGCGCTCTGCCGAGCGAACACCAATTACAAGGTAGGAGTTTTTAATTCTGGTACCCATTCTACATCCTTGAAATTATGGTTTGACAACCAAATGATTTCATCGTAACATGGGGAAATTAGGACCACACCAACACGGCTGATACTTCCCTTTTTTGATCTTCTTTGTGGTTGCCGATGGGAGCAGATAACGGAGACCGGCGTCGGGCCGGCCGTGAGGAGATCGGCAGTGCAAGACCGCCAGTTCACCGGAAAGGTGCTGCACCATCGTGCCGCGTGGAGAAAAGTCGGGGCGCAGAGGAGGGGTGCGGCGCGTCGTGTTGTGCCGGTGATACAGGACCGCAGAATTAGGCCTCAGCGGACAGGGTAGAGTGGCCAGTCGAGCGGGTCGTAGGTGCATTCCAGGGGGGACCCTATGGGTCCCACGGTTATAAGGGTTGGGGCCTTGTGCTGGCCATTTCGGGAGATTGGGGGTGTAACACCCCCCCCCCCCCCCCCATTTACATGGCTAGCTAGCCAACCGGATGCCACATGGCCTGCCAGACCGAGCCGCACGGCCAGCCGGGCACTACTTGGCCCGTTGGGCCGGGCACCCCACGGCCATCCGGGCCGAGCCACATGCTCGGTCGGGCGCCACAATACCAGTTGGGAAGGGCGCAACATGGACACGGGCCCGACCGCACTCAAGGTCGGGTCACACCTTCGGGCCAGGCCGCCCCTTCGGGCCAAGCCAACCACTCAGGTCGGGCCGCATCCACGAATAGGGTCAGACCCCGGTTCGGACCGGGTCGGTCGGGTCGGTCTGACTTGGTCGGACTAGACCCGGACCAGCTACGGCCATTTACACCTTTTAGCCTGCATCTTGGGCTACGGGTGTCCTAATGACGAACCGACTACGGTGATGTAATTCTTGGAGTGAGGTGATTCTTTGTGAATAATCCAAATGAGGTTCAAATGAAGTTGGAGTACATTTGTGTTGGTTTAATCCTAAAAACCATCTGGGCCTCTAGAATGTAAATACCAGAAACTCTCAGACCGGGCGTCCGATTGACGCACTGTCTGTCACGTTTGGTTCCTTATGATGAGACGGAACTACGGGATACATAAAATCAGGAATTTTTGGTAGTTTATGTATCGTCACATGGTTCTAGGAGTGGACCGTTCTGTAATTGAGAATGTTTTGTGCGGTAACCCTAGGGCTGGTTGCGACGATACTGTACTAGGATCCTCCATGGGTTCGGCACTGATGACTTCTATACCAGAATCGTCCGTGGGTTTGACAGTGAGAACTTCTGTACCTGAATTCTCTATTGGCTCGACAGTTCTGACTTCTATTCCTGGATCCTGTGTGGGTCCAAAAGAATAGCTGGTCATGTATCATGTGTGGGTCTGACAGCTTAGCTAGTCCTATATCCTTTGTGGGTCTAACAGCTCAGATATAGACAGAATAGTTGGTCTTGTATCTTGTGTGGGACAGACAGCTTAACTGGTCATGTATCATGTGTGGGTCCGGTAACTTAGATTAATCAGTGACTAAATATGTTCATCTCAATCACACTACAAAAGATGTATACCTGTGTGAGCTGAGACGTGTCTTTCCACCATTATCATCGAGGTTATTTAGTTTACTTCCTTTGTGGACGGGGTTGTTCTTGGGCTCGAGAGTTGGGCGCAGACTGTGACTGGTAACATAGGTATATGTTTGGGAATATACTTAAGTAGGGTTGGTTGATACTTCCTAATTATATATTTCATCTTTGGTTTATCCTTAGTGGATTCCGGGAGACCTTCGGGGGTCTCGGGGTCCCCAACTGAGTATTGTTATAATCACCCCTGCACGGGCTTCGCCCGCACCTTGATGTGTTCTGTGTAGATGAAATATAGCAGTGATCAAGGCAGAGGGTGACAGATGGGAGGCTTCTCAGAGCTAGACTAGACGGGACGTACCTTAGGGATGAGTTGTTTGAGTTCTGTACCTACCATTCAGATAGGATTTCCTGGGTGGATGATCCAGGAGTTGTTTTCCATTTTTACTTGTACTTGTTCTTGTTGTTCAGTTGGGTTTGTATACTGGACAATTTACTTTCAGTACTACCTTTGTATTCAGTTTTACTTAGTGTTTTTCATCTAGTTGTTTACTCTGATGGAGTGTTATTTCTTTTTATAAAGGAAATGCCTTCCCAACATAGGGATTTTTAGCCTTTGGTGTTAGTTTCTAGCCGCTGGCCTATGGAAGGCGGGCTTGGGGTAGTCACGACATGGGTTTCGAGGATGGTTCGTGACATATTAAGTGAGTTTATATAGAGAATGAGATGAAGTTCTTTTTTATATAGGTTGTGGACACTACACATTAAACTAATAAAAACCAAAAACCATACCATGATTTTTTCCAAAGGTTTTTTCCAATGTAAAGTGGAGAATATTATTTTATAAGTCCAATGGCTTAAATAATTAAAATATTAGGCTTTCTTATATAAAGGTGTGTCACACTCTCAAAAAATCATTTTAAAAAGTTAAAATATTTTATAAGTCATGGAGGGACACTAAGGAACCATAAAATTAATAAAAAAAATTAAAGTCACATTATTTAAAGATAAAACATATATTTTCCAAAAATCCATTTTATAGTATTTTATTAAATCACTATTGGGTCATTATGATGTCATAAAACACATTATATATTTACACAGTATTTAATTTTTACCCAAAAAATTTTCTATCTCAGAAAATTTTGAAAAATTCAGCATTATATAATTTTGATGTCCTGAATTTTAAAATAATATCCATTTTATCAAAATAATTTTCTAAATATGTTCATTTTTCATTTAAAATAAAAAGAGACATTTATCATAAATTCATGGGTTTTGACAAAACCAACTTTAAATCCCTAATAAAAATTACCATTGTATTCATAAAAATTATATGTTCATTTATAAAAATAAATTTAGCATTAATATATTATTAATATATTATTTAATTAAAACATCCATTAATTCAACAAAATTGATATCTTAATTGAATATTAACTGAAAATAATATTTGAGATTTAAAATCCATTTACAATGTAACAATAATCAAATGAATATATATTATTTATTCATAATTATTTCACATAAGAATAGTGCTAGGGTATAGTTACATAACCTCTTATAACACCCACATAAGACCTAAGGGTAAGTTATGGGATGGTGACAAACTCTTGGGGAGGCTCTGATAACATCGTTTTGGTGGTAATATCTATTAACTGCCACTTCTCCCAAAGGCAGTTCCATTCATGCTTAACTTGTTGATGCTTGGCATGGGTTTGGTTGAGAGAAAAGCCCAGTGATGCTACCTCTTTTCTGATCTTTGCCAATTGGTCTTTGTATAGATAAATTCTACTTGATGAGTCCATCACTTACTTTTTTTGATAAAACTGGATTTGTTAGAACCGTGTTTTTATACTAGTCATGTGATCTATTTTCAACAACTATATTATCAATGGAAACAATTGTAAATTGTATTTTAAAATTAAAAAACATAAAACCCAGGAAGTTCATGTGTTTTATATAACCATTTTACATAATTATTCATTTAATTATATCAAAGGTATTTTCATTAATAATATTTTGGGTATTTACTCTAGGTTAGGCGAGAAATTACTTATACACACTTTACATGATGTGTAAGCTCACATGGATTTCCAATATGTGAAAATGGTCACACAAATAGGTGTTTATTCATGGTCACATGCCATGTTGTCCCCAATACACATTGTTTACTTTTCATGGTAACTTCTTCCTACTGTACCTCCTTCTTCAAGACTCATATTTTGGCCTTCCAGTAGCCAATCCTGGGCAGTTTTCCTTGTATAAAATAATGGTAGTATTTATTGATATGTTTGTGATATAAGGTTGCGTGATTCAATAATTATGTTGCATGAGTGGTTCTAGGTCATGGTTAGTGATCGAGGTAGATCACTGGAAAGATATCAGGGTTGGTACCCATCCTTTTTTCATTAATATACGTGTTCCCAAATCTTTAGTCTACTAGGGAGGTTCTCCCTTATCGCATCTGGGAGTTTATCCACCCTCTGTGGCTAATTTTAAATGTGACTCATGATGATCAAGATTCTTCTTCAGTGGAACTTGGATGATATTGGAGATCAGTTTGGTTCTTGATGGGGAGATGCTGGGAATGATACTCCCCTATAATATTATAGTGTGGGTTTCCCCAAACCTATCGATTTAGTAGAGATAGAACTCCCACATAGGGGTTGTAGGTCCACTGCCCATGGAGAAATCCTCTAGTGGTTGGAACTCCCCTGTAGTAACAGTGTGTTGGTCCCCTGTATCATTTTTGTGGTTGTATTTGGAGCTCCCATGTCTTAATAGTGTGCATTACCTCCATATAATTTGTATATATAGTGTAGGTACTCCCCTATCATACCAGGATGTAGTTCATTTATCTATCGAGTCAGCACTCTCCGATCGCACCAGGGATCGAGTCCTCTATATGATATGTGTAGATAGATTGTGTACTCCTCTATCATACTAGGGTTTGGGTCCTCCATACTTGGAGTCAGTAATACCCTACCATAACAAGGTCTGGGTTCTCCATATGTGATGTTGAAGAAGAGTGAGTACTTCTTTATCATACCAAGGTTTCAGTCATCAAACTTGGGGTCGGTAATCCACATTCACGTCAGGGTGTGGCCCTCCCTATTAATCATTTAGGTAGAGTCAGAAATCTCACATATAAATTGTTTGAGTCCACTATCAATGGAGTAGTACTTCCCCTTCTTCGTGTAGTGGATCAGAGTGGGCCCTCCATGGGAGTTGGAGCTCCCGTGGTTGGGAAGCACACTTACAAGGAGTGGTTAACCCCCATTTTATGTGTGAATCCCAGTTATTAGAGAGTGGGGAATCAATTTAGTGAGATATGGGCCACTCCATACAGGTGAAATGTTTGTTTCACGGGATCGTTAAGAGTTATAACTCCCTCACATTCGAGGTTTCAGTGAGTTAAGAGTCCCTCCTCTTTCTATATCTCTCTTAATAGATAATTCACATGGTGGATGATCTGGAGTACTACTCCCTCAACTGTGTTTAGTAATGAGAGTTGGGAAACCCAAATTGAGCAATTATTATCTTACATGGGGAACATTTAATTGGTGATAGGACCTCTGCTATTAGGATCTAGAGTTGGACATACAACGGTTCTCAATGAACTCTGTTCTCTCAGATGTCCCATTATATATGTAAGGGTTATTTATGATGGGGAATATCCCTCAGACAATTTCCATTTACAATGATAGAGATCATGGATTGTGTTCTTCGGGGCGAGTGTTGCCTATGTGCCTTGAGTCCAATCCTATTTATGACTATGATTTCGGAAACTCATCCAACTTAATGTCTGAGATGAGTATATCTTGGAGATTATTGGTTTCCAAATGGTTTTTAACATCTATTGGTTCACACACAATGTGGATAGTTTTGAATCAAGGTGTATGGGAAAGGATTGGATGAGATGGAGTTTCAGTCTCATATAGGTTCCCTCTAACTTGGTTGAATGGACTATTTACTTTCATTTTCTCCCTTTTATTTTGGGTTCATGGGGATCCTACTATGAATTTTTATAATCAACCCATTATGGGCTTTTAATACACATATAATGTCTTCTGATGACAACATGACTTTTGAATAAATCCAAAGAGGAACCAAAGTATTTGGATCTCATTGATCTAGATTGATCAATATGTTTACTAGATCCTAATTGTGGTGTTTTTCAATTGTTCCAATTTAAATAGATTCCCCCCACATTTTTAGGATGTACTTTTTTATGGTTTTGGTGCATGTGTAGTTTTCTTATATATACTTTTAGTGATTTCATTTTACTCTGGTTATGGGATAGATTCATTCATTCATTTTTATACTGTAATTATTATCTTATCATTGTTTCATAGAGATGTTTCATGGTGATTTTGTATAGGTACCATTGTATAAGGAATACGATTTTTGTGATATGCCTACTCAATGTTGGCCGCCTACCATTGGATTATTGGAGGTGGTCTTGTGGTAGCAGTGGACTGAGCCCTATGGGTCAGGTTACAATAGAGTGGATTAAAAGGATTTTATCCCACCATTGGAATAGAATTTGTGAGAATGGTTTGGGTTACATGGCAACATACACTACTGAAAAAATACCTTATACCAACGGTTTGTAACCGTTGGTATAGGTCCCCAAAACGTTGGTATAGGCTATACCAACGGTTTGGAAGACCGTTGGCATGTAAGTCGTGACAATAAGTCTATACCAACTGTTTTGGGAAAACCGTTGGTATAGGGTCTATACCAACGGTTCTGAAAACCGTTGGTATAAGTAATTAGAAAATCTATACCAACGGTTCTCAAAACCGTTGGTATATGTATTTCAAAAAAGAAACATCCGGTGGGTTTTGATCCCAGGACCTCTAGTTTATAACAGAATGACTTAACCACTAACCTAACATGACTTTTTTTAACATAATTTCATAAATATATATCTGTATTGTTCTAATTATTTTAAATTTTGATTTATATAATGTTCTCCGTAGGTAGATTCCAAAAAAATCAAAGGACATTTCCCAACGGTTTGCAAAACCGTTGGGAAAGGTCTTGCTTTTTTTTGGGTATTCTGGCCAAAGGTTGAATTGTGGACACCCTTTCCCAACGGTTTGGGCAAACCGTTGGGATAGGCTACCCTTTCCCAACGGTTTGAACAAACTGTTGGGAAAGGTGGTCCAGAATTCAGCCTTCACCAACGGTTTGGCCAAACCGTTGGGATAGGCTAACCTTTCCCAACGGTTTGGCCAAACCATTGGGAAAGGGTGTCCAGAATTCATCCTTTCCCAACGGTTTGGCCAAAGCATTGGGAAAGGGTACCTATACCAACGGTTTGTAAAAACCATTGGTATAGAAGCGTTGGGAAAAATCATTTTTCCAGTAGTGATAGTTAATGTATTTCATGTTTTAATTTCAAGATAGGGACTCAAGTATGGGTTTGACGTCTATTGTTTCCATTCACTAGGACCTTGATAACATTTTTATTTAATCATTACATTAAATTTCAAGTTATTTGAAAATTCTTGTACATTCATCACATATGACTGGTTTGTGGGTTCCATGATCTTCTTAAGTCAACTCCCTTGATATAATCATTCACTGTGGGGAATCATTATTATATTTTAGGATGCCACCACACTAATAGAAATAATGTGGCTACAATGGGACTATAGTTATGATCCACCTAGAGATGAGGCTTTAGTTCTGGGTGATGGATCGGAGGTAGTAACTCTAGGTCATCTTCCAGAAGATCCCCCAACAAGTCATCTATAGGTTGTGATGGAATTTTAGGTAATAGATGTGCATAGGGGGAGTATGATTCATGGGTTTTAGTGGTATTGAACTCCTAGGTATTTGGGTGGGGTAGACCCCAAGGTAACTGCTGAGTAGCTTATGGTAATCACGCGTGTTTTTTCCTTTTGTGGAAAAATCCTAATCATATATTTGTCATAGTAGTGATCCTTCTTTAGGGATCTATTAGGAATTTCTTGAGTATTCTGACAGACTCATGATGAGGCACACTAATATAGAAAGATTTTGAGTGGCTCTTCTAGGAAGATTTTTGTCCATTATCATTGAGATCTGTTTGTATCTTATAGATTCTACTACTTTGGAAGGGTATCATGATAATGTAAGAGTAATTAGAGAGGCTGATAGACAATTCACAACACAATATAGATATGTTTTGAGATCCATTTTTCAAAGATCAAACCACTTATTAGGGCCTCTATTGAGACATCAGATCTGTTGTGGTATCATTTTCCATTAATATTATTAGAGGGTTCTAGAGTGAAATATTTTGATACATATATAACTTACTAGTGGAGGATTTGGTGTATGTAGTCATTGGTGTAAACCAAGAGGCTGAGACATATATTAAGGATTGAAGTGGTAGGTGTTAGGATTTCTATATAAGAGGAATACCCCTAAAAAGGCTCAAGAAAATGGGCCATCGTAACAAAAGATGTGTTGGGACTTGGTCATATATAGGATAGGTTGTGTTATTCCTATGATATATAGGGTCATATTATTCAATATTATCTTACCCATTCTTTATCAAGAGGGAACTTGACAATGGACTGCCCTGGAAGAATATTTTTCTTGGATCACAGAGTTATTCAAGATGGATTTCATGTAAGAAGAGTGGGGATTGTAGTGGGAGGTGGAAGACTATTTGATACATCTCTTCACATCCCCCATGTGGTCATGATAAGCTTAGGGAACTATAGGATGGGGGAAAGGAAAGTTGCAGGATGCTGAGGGATAAGTGTAACACCCCAAGATTTCATAGTGTGTTATTTCTTAAAAATAATTCAATAACTCGCACTACACGCAACACCAAGTTCAAACACACCCTAGGCACGCAAGTGTTAGTGAATTATAACACTAATACCTTACTCCTCTTGTTTAGTCCTTCCATTCTAGGTAAATAATTAACTTAGAAGTGTTCAGAAGACCTGATGAAGAGACTTGGGCGTTCAGAGCTCTAAATCTAAATTCTGGAAAAAATCCTCTCGAATGGGGGGCCCACAAGGTCTATTTATAGGGTGAAAAAGACCCCGGGTGGTTATCCTTTTGGGCGTGCAAGTCACTTGCGCGAACATTAGGCATAGCGCAAGTAGACTTGCACTACAGTGATGGAACTTGCACGGCACATGTGCTTTTGAAGCCTTGTTCATGCCTTTGTCGATTTTTGATGTTTTCTTCAAAGGATGAATCAATTTGTGCTAAGTCATTTCCCTTTACATTCTTTTTAGACAATGTGACGAAGAAAGAGTGTCAACAAAAGTCCACCCTCAGAGTTGGATCTGAAAGAAATGAGGATGTGACTCTGAGGAAAATAAGAAAACCAAAGGAATGGCGGCGCACAAGTCTTTCAGTGCGCAACACTTGGCGCACAGTTTCGAGTCACGCAGGGCTGGAGTGCACTGGATGGAGCGCGCTGGGTGTAGGCACGCAATTGGGCCACATTGCCTCTAAATACATGGTCATTTTCCGTGCATAGTATCTGATTCTTGATTCTCGAGCTCTCACCGCGCAGGTCCCCTTCGCCACGCAAGGTTCTCATTTTCTGCTGTTTCTTCGTTTTCGTGCTGTTGTCAAGGTAATAGGTCTTGGACGATGATACTTGCATGCCAAAAACATGCGTGACACATTATCACTTATGAGACAAATCCATACTTGCACGCCAAGTTTACACTTGCGCACCTTAATGACTTAGCCATTTTTTCTGAAATTCCTTCACAAATTTTTTGAAAAATCAACTTTCATAGAAGTTAATTTATTCAACTTTCATATAGAATCAATGGCTCTTAGAACCGGAATAGTTGATGAACTGGCTAGCAAGTGGATTGATGATATGATAAACGTCATTGGCCATGATTATTATACCGTCAAAGATAGCACTCTTCTGGATTTGTCTAAGTATCTGAAAAAATATCATCGCGACTTCCCCCAAAGCAATTATCTTCCTTTGTAAGGCTATGGTCATCTGCGAGAAGTCACTATTCCAGAAGCAAAGAACTATCTTCCATTTTCATGGTTTCAAAATTATACCAACTTTTCTTCAGCAAATATCTCATGTGGATGAGGATTTATAAATGCTGGAACAGCGGAGAAGGCCCACATGATGCATCATAGCCCTTGTACACCAGATTTAAAACCTCATACGCCTGAGCTATGACCACATTGTTATCCTTCAATCTTTCTAAATGCTCAGATGGATCAATCCAAAGGCTGGAAGAAAAGTTGGGACTTCCGTCCTTGGGGAGGTGTGAAGACAACTTGGATGTGGGCATACTGGTTGAGACAAACCTGTTCAGAGTTTTTCAAGGATCTGAAAGGAGTGTCGATATACAAGCTGTTTGGGTTGGGCAAACATATGTTTACAGACATGATAACTTCATGCCGGAGATACTCAGCCACTGGAGCCCAGAAACTAATTCTTTCCATCTGACTCATGGAGAAGTAGGTATCAGTTTGTGGGATATCCACAAGTTCTCATGGGCTCCAATTTTGGGTGATATGTATGATGATTTCATTCCTCCCAATGTGACTTGGAATGATTCAGAGAAGACTCCTGCTTTATCTCGGGAATTATTTAAGATCTTCCACAGGCTCACGAGTTCAGAGACCTCATTAACTCATTATAGACAGGATATTCATTTGGAGGAGTGGATGAATATGTTTCTTATTGAGAAGAAAAAGAAGGATCCACAGGAGAAGGAGCCGAAGGAGAAAGGATCCAAGAAAAAGAATTCCAAGGATAAGAGGCCCAAACATCCTACCACCTGCCCAAAACCTGAGAAGAGGGGTACTCCTGGCACATTCTGGAAAACTCTAGAAGCATGGATGTTTGAGAAATGGGTATATGAGATGAATCAAAGGATTCCGAAGAAGTCTCATCTGGCGGGCTTCTTGGTTTTATGGCTTAGCATTTATCTTTTTCAAGTCAGGGATTCGAAGGGAGGCGTCAGTCCAGGGACCTTCATCATTGCGTCAAAATTGGCTAATGGAAAAATGGTTGGATTGGATACCCCCATTTTAGCAATGATTCAAAGGATTTTACTTCATGTCTTCATGGGTAAATATCCTTTAAGAATATTGGGACCATTCCAAGTTTTATGGGCATGGATTTCCACTCACTTCAAGACCTACAATGTACAGAATGGATTACAAATTCCTAGAAGTTATTTCAGGCCATCAGTGGAAGCATTATCCAGAGTTTCTCCATTAGATGTTAACGCCTATTACATGAAAGTGAGGTTGAGAATGTTTAAGGAATTCAACTTCTTTCACTATGGAAATATTCCAACTGGGCGGTTTTTTGATGATGGAACACCCCATTTGGATCTAAGGGCATACATTCTAGCTTGTAGATATGGTGTGCTAGTTTCCAGGATTGAAGGAGAAATTATACGTGAGGCCTATTCTCCATATAGATTTGCATGTCAGTTTTAGTGTCTGCAAAAAATTGTTGTATCTCCCCCAGTACATTTCAGGTTAGAGCAACATCCACTGGTTGCTCATCAAATGTGGCTACTGACGTCAAGGGAGATGACTAGGGCGGTATTTGATCAACCAGATTAAAAAGAGGCACATAACTTGACTACATATTATGTCGGGCACTGGATAGCATCATACCCAAAAGGGGTATTGAATCACCCAATTTATCAGGTGGGAAAAGGAAGAGGATCGTAGAGAAAGATACCCTTCCTCGTGAAGGTGATGCTTCCCCACCTGAAGCTGATTCACCATACTCCTCATCTAGGACTGATTCACCAAATTCCCATGATGGGGATGATGAGGCACAACAAGTGGAAAAGCGGCCTTGTGCCTGATATAATCCTCCGGTCAGAATCAAGAGACCGACTCCATCAACTCCTAGTGAGCTACATTATTGTGGTAATTTAATCACTGCTACTTTATAAAGAAATAAGTCTTATTTTCTTATTCTCTATCTGTAGTTGCAGGAGTTGGGAAGAAATTGAAGTCAAAGATTGTAGGACCTTCCTCACAGCCTTCATATCTAAGACCATAGGCTATCCAGTTATGGCAGAGTTTGTACTGTGGTACTAAGACAGCCTGGCTCGATTTGTGTGAGGGCCTACAACTTCCTGGAATAGGGAATCTTCGGGCTTCTACCGATATCAAAGACAAGGATAACCCCAATGAAGTGTAGTCTTACATCAAAGAGCTCGAAATACTCATATATTCCACTGATGAGTCCGTTCCTGTCATCGGGCGGGTGAAGGAAATGATTGATTGTGGTGCCACTGAGGGGGCTGGTGGTTCTGGAGATGAGGAGTGTCATGATTATGTGGCTCTTGAAGATGTATGTTTTCTTTCCTTATTTTCTTTGAAACATGATTCTAGTCGAAGCTTTGTTACTAAAGGAAGTTATTTTATTCATATCACAGCTTGCAAAGAAAGGAACTGAGGTTCCTTCGCCATAGTATTGCCCTAGTGGTACTGCCATCGGGACTGCTGCTGATTCTCCTCACAAACCGGGTGAGATATCTCCTAGACAGCAGGCCATGAATGAGGTGTTGGACATAGCTTTTCATTCTCCAATCTAGGTTCCAATAATTGAGACTGCTGATACTCTCAATAAACCAATGTAGCAAAGGCAATGGAGGAGGAAGTCCACAGCTAAATGCTTCATTAGCAGCGGTAAGTCCTTCGGGTAATCATGTGTCTATATCCATGAAAAGGTTTCTAAAATCTGGTGATTATAGGGGCTTCTTCAATTTCCCCCCTGAGGGAAAGGACTGATCCTCCCTTAAAGACCACAGAGGGTACTGTGGAACAAACACAAATTCAGGCTGACTTGGCTGCTTCTGAAAAAGAGCCAACATCTATTCAAAGTATCCCTCCTACTGATGTTGCAAGAAGAGAAGAACCTTTTTCTAGTAACTCAACAATGCTTCATATAAAAATTGAACAAAAAACTGACTGACTTCCATTCTATGATACTTCTGGTTCAACTCCTGCGTTAGAGCTTCTGGTGGCTGTTGCAACTGATGCCATGATTTTATCCGAAGATGTTGTCCAGGGTTAGGGGCTGCAGGACGTAAGTCATCAAGAAGACACATCAAATGCTCCCACTGGTGAGACTAACCAGGATTCTGAAATATTATTGGATGAAATGATGAATCATGGCATGTCTTTCGAAGAATTTTATGATCATGCTATATTGTCATGTAATTTAGAAGAACTTGGGCGTGAGTGTTATCCTTCTCCCAGTAAATTTTCTTATAATTTACACTTCTAATCATGACTGAAAATAATATACAGTTCCATCCATAGAAGTTTCATAACAGCCAATGCCTGAAGAGGGTGAGGAAATTGATGTCAACCCTACCATTGCAGAAACATAAGCTCAAGTGGAGCTAAACCCAGTAAACCCTCATGAGACCCATCTTGAAGATCCTGTTGAAACTATGAAAGATGGGGAGGAGTCTTATCAGGTTTCTGATCCACCTTCGGGTAAGGGATAACAATATCTGTGATTGTACTTAATTTGCAATACAATCTATTATTTTGTTATCTTTTGAAGCTAACCAAAGCTTTCAATTAATAATGCAGGGCCATCAACTGCAGTGACTAGATCTGGTGTTGAGGCCTCAGCCCTTGCCCCAATGGGAATTGAAAGTGAAGAAGCACATGTCAGGGGGGAAAGAGTAGAACAGTGCACTTTTTTAAGTTCATTAATCTCATATTACATGCCCCCTGTGATGAAGATGTTGAATCATACCCAGAGGTTCTTAAAGAGTTCATATTTTCACGATGCAAGGCATGGAACAACATATGTAAAATCATATATGAGGTGACTTTAGAAGAGAAATCATCAAAGATCCCTCGATTATCATCCCAGTTTGTCGTGCTAGGACTTGGCGGTTTTGGATATGAAAAGATCCATGCCGCGGTGAAATAGGTCATCTTCAGGAGGGAGAAGGAGCAAAAGTGTCGCGAAGATCTGACCAGGGTGAAACTGTCAGTTAACATTGGCAAATTTGAAGCTGCGGTATCATGATATGAGGCTGATTATGCTACCAAGATGAAGGATCTGAAGCATAAAATCAACGAAAAAGTCGTCCAGTATGTGCAGCTCTAGCAACAGTTAGATGCTGTTACTAGGGAACTTTATCAGCTCAATAATTCATTGGAGGGAGCTCAAAAAATGGTATGAAAGCCATTACAGATGCCAAGAAGGCACTTCATCAAGCTGAAAAGAGTGAAGCTGGTCGAGTGCATGAGCTTCAAGTAGCTACCGATGAAGCTCGAGATGTTGTGCATCAAGTGAAGACTTATGTTGACAGTATTTTGTAATCTATTGAAAAAGAGAAGAGGCTCCAATCTGTGGATGTCCCTCTAATTCTTGTGCATCAATAAAGAGTACTTTTATCTTCAGTCATTTATGCTTGTATTCTTTCACTACTTGCTTTAAATATTACCTAAGACAATGGGCCTAGTAATCATAGTTTTATTTTTACTAGGATTAATATAAATATCCCTACAAACATTGAAACTCGTAATTGCTCAATATTACCCAAATCATAAAAAATGTATGTTTAGTGAGCTAGAACGTGACTTTTATTCAGAGTTCCCTTGTCTTTTGTGGGCAGGTTAAAGTCATTCACGTTAGAAATAAGGATGCTAATGTTTAAGGTCTAAATAGCTTTGACCGAAATAGATTAAAATTGACTCAATTCCTTGACAATTTATCTGAAAACATATTACCATACTCATGAATGAGGGGGAAAATATAACATATTACTTAAGAATATTTGAATCTGAGAAATGATATGAAAAAGAGCTAAAAGGCATCAGAATAAGTAGGTTCCAAGAATGATGTTACTATTATTAAATAAACCTATTATGGTGTTCAATTATGCAGGGCCACCTAAGGGCATTGGCTGCATAATTAAATAATATTTTCTTTTGGATGATAGGTCTATTATGTGGATTGTTTATGCAAGGCCGCCTAAGGGAATGTGCTGCATAGTCAGGCAAAATAACTCTAAAAAATTTAACTTCTACTGCTAAAAGCCAGTGAAATTTTATGGAGATACAAATATTCCAAAGTATAGAGTTTTCTGTATGGAATGAGGTACTTGAATATAGATAAGATATTTACAAACAAGATTATCGAAGAACTGGATGGATATCACTCCTACGAAAGTCTGACCCAAATGTAGGGATGAATAATATAAACCATAGACTTGAATACTTTCAGATCATGAAAAAGGATATGGGACAAATATGTTAAGGATTTCTATTTTTGTGGATCCCTACATACTGTCATTTAAGACAAATAAGGACAAAAGATGCTTTCTTCACAAGAATGAATTTACCAATATCCGACAAACCCATTTGGGGTTTGAATTATGCAGTGCCACCTAAGGGCATTGGCTGAATAGTCAGATTATATTATCTTTCGGCTGAAAAATCTGTTATAGAGACTGTTTATGCAAGGCCGCCTATGGGCACATACTGTATAGTCAGGTAAAAGAACTCACAAAAATTTGATATTTTTGTGACTAAAAGTCAAGAAAATGGTTATTAAGATCTGAAAATATTTAAGGTTAGGATTATGACACATAAATTTGGGTATTGTTCAATGTATACAAAGATACATAGATCAATGCTATCCATAATCATGTTATGGCTGGGTCCTGCATGGAAATGTTGGACTTCACTACATATCCCATAAGGATGAGAATCAAGCCATACGTAGTTCTTGAACTACAGTTTAACGTCATGTGGGACAAAAGAATTAGAGATCTTAGTTTAGGGTCATAGAGCTTGGACCATTGTAAGAAATACACAGTGTGTGTTTTCATGAGGACTTTTCAGCCAAGGGACTGAAAGTTGAATTTGGGGTTTGGCCCAAAGACTTGGGGCTGAATTCGAGGGACACTCGAATGTTCCTACATATCCCATAAGGATGGGAATCAAGCCCAATTAGTTCTAGAATTACCCTATGTACAAATTTGGTTCGTACATGTGAAGGGTGAAAGGGGACTTTAGTACAATGATGGTTTAACCCAAGATAAAAGGTTTAGGCATTTCCATGTATGCATGTAGTCTTTGAAATGAAACATGATTGAGAAATCAATGTAAATAATGGTTCTTTCTCAGGTGAGGGTATTAAAGAATATTTTAGTTTATTTTCATACTGGACAAAAGTGTTGTATAGTTTAACGTCGTATAACAAGGACGAAAGTGAACCAATGTAATGATATTGATTCTAAGGGTGGTTTCACAAATCAACATCGTATGAGATGGATGTGAACCGATGTGAAGAGATTGGTTTTGGGCTTGAACATTGGGAGGTTTCCTACGTACCAAGCCTGGAAGGCAATGATCAATGTCTGCGTATTTCAATTAAAGAATGAATTAATGGTTAAGTTGTTCTTGGGGACAACGACCTAACAAATGATGTTGGGACTTATGCGTGGTTAGCGGCCCAAAGAGAGTTTTATGGTTAAAATTTTCTCTAAGATCACGTGAATCAAACTCGGTGTGAGAAACAAGAGATAACAACAACCTTAACGATGCACAGTTTAATGTCATGTTGGACATATAAAGGGACTATGCAGTTTAAAGTCTTGCAGTTAGGACTATTGGTGCTGCACCGTTTAGTGTCATGTAACAGGGACAAAGTACAGTTTAATGTCATGTAGGATATATCAAAGGACATTTTGTACAGTTTAGCATCGTGTAGTTAGGAATATGGAGACAACACAGTTTAACATCATGTTGGAAAAAAGACGACTGTGCAGTTTAATGTCATGCAGTAAGGACAAAAGAGTACACCATTTAACGTCATGTTGGACGTATTAGGGACTATTTTTTATAGTTTTACATCATGTTGGACGAAAGGGGGATTGTGCAGTTTAATGTCATGCAGTGAGGAAAAATTAGGGAAATTTTTTCCCCACAGTTTAACATCATGTGGGACGAAATAAATACAAATAGTTTAAGGTCATATGTATGGACCCTGGATGATGTAGTTTAACGTCTTGCTGGACGTAAGGGTCTTGAAAATAGTTTAGGGTCATATGCATGGACCGTTGATGATGCAGTTTAACATCTTACTAGACGGTGGTGCAGTTTAAGGTTATACCAGACCATGGATGATATATTTTTTGTTTATACAAAATACTTCTTCAAAAATCTGGCATTGGTTGGAGTAGTGATTAGTTCTCCATCCATTGAGATTAATGAATAATCTCCATTGGAGTAGACTCTATGTATTGAGTAAGGTCCTTCCTATTTTGGCTCATGCTTGGGAGGTTTCGTTCCTCGAATCATTGGAGTTATAAGAACAAATACCAATTCTCCCTGAGTGAATGAATGAAGACGAACATTTTTGTTAAAAGCTCGTGCTATTCAATTCTGATACACTTCCAAGTGGTGGAAAGTGCACAATCTTTTCTCATCTAACCATTCCAATTCATTCAATATCTTTTGAGATTGTTCATCTGTAGATGATTGATCACAAATGGAAACTCTGAGTGAGGGTAGTTTAACTTTAATTGGAAAGACTGCTTCCGTTCCATATACCAAAGAATATGGAGTTGACCGCGTTGCAGTGCAGGTGGTAGTCCGATAAGACCATAAAGCATGAAAGAGTTTATCAGGCCATGACTTCTTATATTCATCTACCATCTTTTTCAGTATATTTGAATGAGTCTTGTTGAAGGCTTCTATCTGGCCATTGGACGCTGCATGATACCGAGATGAATGGTTGGTTTTGATGTTGTATTCTTGATACAACTTCTTCACCTCGGATGAACAGAAGTTCGTGCCATTGTCCATCAATATGGAATGAGGGACACCAAATATGGTAATGATGTTAGACTTGATGAAGCTAACAATGCATTTAGAACTGACTTCCTTGAGAGGTATTGCCTCTTCCCATTTGGAAAAGAAGTCAGTAGGAGTAAGAATGTACTTAAACTGCTTGGTCATAACTGAAGGGTAAGGTCCCACCACATCCATTCCCCATGTGGAAAATGGCCATGATTATTTAGCTGTATGAAGCAACTCTGGAGGTTGATGAATGAAGTTGGCATGTACTTGGCATGAATGACAATTCTTTGTAAAATCAACACAATCTTGTATATTTGAAGGCCAAAAGTATCCAAGCCTTCGAATCTGATCAGACAGACTATGTCCAGACTGGTGGGCACCACAGACTCTTGCATGCACTTCTTTTATGACATCCATTTTCTCTTCACCATCAATGCATCTGAATAGAACTCCATCAAAACCATGTTTGTAGAGAATTTTCTCTAGGTGATCTGGGCTATCATAAAGAGTAAAATATACCACACGTCATCAGATTTTTTTCTTTCTCAGCTCTATCAGGTGGAAGTGTTCCATTTTGAAAGTATTCTCTGATAGGTGACATCCATCCTGTAGTATGACCATACGGTTCAAGAATGGGACTAATTTTATTAATTTCCTCTGTTCTGATTCGAACATAAGGTGAAATTGCACGACGGTGTGCAATACTGATGGTTGTCTCATCCTGATTTGGATCTTCCTGAGCTATGGCTATATTATCCAGTGCATCATCTTGAGAATTTTCTGATCTTGGGACATAAGAAAATGTTGGTCCCGAAGGGCATTCTGCCATTAACTCTATGACGTAATCATACAAAGGGAATAGTTCTTCTTTTCAGATGGCATAATCTCCATTGACTTGTTTGATTACTAGGTCTGAATCACCTTTCACCTTTAAGTGATTCACTTGTGCATGAAGCACTAATTCCAATCCTGTGATGAGAGATTGGTATTCTACTTCATTATTGGCACCACCTTCCAACAATAATAAGGAGTAAGTTAACACTGCCTTTTCTAGAAAAATGAACAAAATTCCTAAGCCAACTTTGTTGAATTTTGGATTTTCCATTTTCCTCCCTGTTGGACTTCTGGAAGAACCATCAAAATACATTTCCCATGCCTGAGGACTTTCTTGAATAGAGAACACTTCTTCATTAGGGAGTTTAATATCTGAAGATGTGTCTTCCACTGAAGAGTGTTCAGCCAGGAAATCAGCCAGAGCTTCTCCCCTTATCGCCTTTTGAGACACATACTGAATGTCGAATTTCTGCAAAATAACTGCCCAAATTGCCAGACGTCTTGTAATCATTTGACGACTAAGGATGAATTTGAGAAGGTTATTGTGAGATACCAATTGGACCTCGCGATGTTGCAGGTAGTGTCTCAACTTCTGAACTGCAAAGATTAATGCCACGCAGCACTTCTCAATACCTGAATACCGGGTTTCTACTTGAATCATAGTTCGACTGAGATAGTAGAGGCTGTTTTCATTTCCAGCATCATTCTTTTGGTCAATAAAGGCACCCAATGATCGCTCTAGAGTTGTCACGTAGAGGATAAGTCATCTTCCTTCAACAGGTGGCATGAGTACCGGCGGACTGAAGAGGTATTTCTTGAGAATATAGAATGCTTCTTGACATTCTTCATTCCACTGGTAAGTGGCTCCCTTCTTCATCAATTTGGTGAAGGGTAAACTTTTGCCTTCCAAATTGGCGATGAAACGCCGAATATAGGGTAAGTGTCCTTGAGGTCCTCTTAATTCATTCAAATTTTGAGGAGGTGACATACCAAGGACTGACATGGTCTTCTCAGGATCAACCTCAATACCATGATGGCGTATAACATAGCCGATAAATTTTCCCGAGGTTACCCCAAAAACACATTTTAAGGGGTTCATCTTCAAATTATGTTGTCAAAGCTTGTGGAATATGACTTCCAAATCAGCCAAGTGATTAGAACATTGTTTCTATTTCACCACTAAATCGTCTACATAGCATTCAAAAAACATCCCTAATAAGGTTTTGAAGATACGATGCATAGCACACTGATATGTTGCACCTGCATTCATTAAGCCAAAGGGCATTACCCTGTAGCAAAACACACCCTGAGGGGATATGAAGGCTATGGATTCCTCATCTTTTGGAGACATTAAGATTTGATTATATCCGGATTATCCATCCATGAAGGAAAGTTCTTCATAGCTAGCTGTTTCATCAATTAAAAGTTCCGTAATCGGAACTATGAAATCATCTTTAGGACAATGCCGGTTAAGATCTCTAAAATCGATGCAAACTCTAATTTTTTTGTTCTTTTTCTTTACAGGGACAATATTAGCCAACCACTTGGGATATTGAACTTCCCTGATGAAGTTAGATTTGATAATCTTATCCACTTCAGCTTCAATTTTGGAAGCATAAGTTGGGTATGTTCTTCTCGCGGCTTGCTTAAATCCTCGATGTTCTTCTGGTAAACCCAAATGATGAGTAGCAACATCAGGATCAAGCCTGGGAATTTCTGTACAGTTCCAAGAAAATATATCTCTATTTTTCATTATAGAGGAAATATAAATATCTTAATCTTTAAGATTCATGGCCACACTGATTAAAGTGGGGCGTGGATCTTCTTTTGTACCAAAATATTTTTCTCTGAGTTCATCCACAGTAGTAGGGATACCCTCTTCAAATGCTAGAGGATCATCTCTGAGATCTTCCTCTTATTCTTCATCATGTTTTATTTATTCCATTTCTAATTGCATAGTAGATGATAAAGTAGAATTTTCATGATCAGAAGAGATGTCAAAATTTGCACATCTCAAAGAAGAAACTTCCATTTCCGACCCAATTGATGATGAAGGGTCTTCTTTGGGTAATAAAGAGGAGATGATGTATTGAGAATCGATATCATTTTTCACCTCCAATGTTTCTATAACGTCTTCTGGCCTAATTGGCGAAGTATAGACTTTTTGGATTTCAGCAGATGAAATGAAGACGTCACCATTTGTGATTTCATCATTGCTTGGTGGGTTACCAATTTATCTCATGATGTCTGGCTCGATTGCCATAATTGAAATTATGGATATTTCCATAAGAGTATTTTGATTTGGATCTATCTTGCCAATTTGACTGATAGGAAACACATAATCTGTACTCACATGTGTAAATGGATTTACTGGAATCTTCTCCAAACTATATGGAACATTAACTTTGGTAATCTCCTTTGTTGTGGATTTCTCCCTTCCCTTCATGTGATAGAATCTCGCCTCAATGTATTGATACTCACATGTCTTGAACGGGTCCTTATCACCATACAATGTCACAACTTGACCATTGAAACAATATTTGAGACATTGATGGTATGATGAAGGGATAACCGCATGTTGATGTAGCTAGGGTCTTCCAAGCAAGATGTTGAAATCTGAGTCTTGATCAACAACCATGAAATATGAATTGGATACAAGATCTCCAAACTGAGTTCTGAGTGTAACTTCGCCCAGTGGTTCTTGTTCATTTTTATCATATCCTTGTAACATCATGGAAGAAGTAGATACATCAGATTCCGTGAGGCCCAATCGACGAAGTGTACGAATGGGCATGAGGTTGACTCTTGAACCATTGTCAATGAAATCTCTTCGCACGTCTATGCCATTGACCTTTCCAGATAAGTACAAAGGTCTAATATTCTCATGCACAACATCATCTTCATCTTCATCAGTAAAAGATATTATTTCATAGAATTCTGCAGGATTATTCTATATGTGATAGACTTCAGCTGCAGTAATTTCAGTTTCAAACTCCTGAGGACTTGACAAAACCTCGATGAGTGCTTCCTGAAGATCTTTTGATAGATTCAAAGCATCTAGAATTGATAAATTAGCTGGTACATGGGCCAAGTGTTTCAATACATCATACTTTTTATCCAGAGGTCTATGTTTCCCAACAGAAATATGTGGTTTAGCAGGTACCTTGGAAGCAGATGCTTTGGAAGTTGATGCATCTTGTATTGATATAGGAGTTGGAAATATTCCTAGTTTTGGAAGATTAGACCGATTAGATCCATTTAATTGCTGAGAGGAAGAAGATGGAACCTTCAAATGGTCTTCCAACATAACTATTCCAGGACTGAATTTACTATTGGTAGAAGAACTTGCTTGTTCTTGTTGAGCTCGCTGAAGGGCTCTACCACGAGTTTCTGATGCATACACAGTTCTAGCAGGGGTAGAATTGGAATAGTGGCTTCTAAAAGATCCATGTCTTCCCCTGTATCCTGAGCCTCGGTAACTACCTCTAATTCCCTTGTGTGATACAGGGAATTCAGGCTCATCAAAATCGAAATTGCGACTGGCATATGGATCTGTTAATTGAATCATATTAACAAAACCGAAGATTAACTCTTCGTCTGATGAAGACTCTGCCTGATTCGCCTGTTTAGGTTGTGCCGTTTGGGGGGGCGGTTCCCGTGGCTTTGAAGTAGATGGCATGAATTCTTCCAGAGTCAAAGACAACTTAGGCTTTGACACATACTCATCTTCTTTTGATTCTTTTTCATTCTTTGAATCATGCCATTTCTTTGAGGACTTTCCCTCTGATGAAGAGGGTTTTTCCGCAACATTCATGGTAGAATACACAATCGGTTTCTTTACTTTTGTTCAAAAAATAGCATGATTTCAGTTGATTTTCTTTCTGACCATCCAATCATCATACTTTTGTGCATTTTTTCTTTTGACTTCTTGCCATTCGCCTTCCTCCTCTGGAACTGTAGCAGTAACACTTGCTACCTGAGCTGAAGAACCTTTCAGTTTGACTTGTCCTGTGTCGACCATCTTTGGAAGGAGGTCTTTGAAGACAAAACACTCTTGGATAGGATGCCCCAACATTTTATGAAATATGAAATAATTGGGATGGTCTTATTCTCCTTCCATGTTTGGCCTCTTAGGACTTGGAAACTGAACCAGATTATTTTCCAGAGCCGAAATGAAGTAACCAGGAAATTGTTCATTTCGGAAAGAGTATGTTTTTTCTCTTCAGATCCTCATATTTTTTTCGTCTTTGATATCTTTGATCATCTGGATGAAACGACCTTTGTTGTTGGCGCTCAGAAGGTGGATCCCTTCGATAAGATGAAGGTTTTGAAGTAGAAACAGGTACATGTGCTTGTTTAAGCATAACTATTGTAGTTTCTGCTTTACCCATTCTCCTTTCTGGAGCTGATGGAATTACATGAGATTTAGCCTTAGCCTATATAAGGGAATCTTCAATCTGCTGAGCAATTGATGTAAGGTCTCAAAACCCTCCTGTGAATTTTACAGGGATCAACGGCATGCGTAATTCATCACGTAGATTTTCCACACAGATTAGAAACAATTCCTCTTGAGGGAGTGCTAATCTTAGAGAATTTGTTAATCCCTTCCAGCGAGCAACGAAATCTGAGACCCTTTCATTATCACTTTGCTTACAGTTTGTAAGATCGAAAACTGTTGTCTTTGGAAAAGTTGAGCTGAACAGAAGAAGGAATTTTTGGTGAAGATCCTCCCATCCGGTAATTGAATGGGATTGTAAGCTTGTATACCAGACAAAGGCTGGTCCTTGAAAGGTCCGTACAAAGCATCTGTGTTTTACTGCTTCTTGCTTCCCCAGAGTTCCCATCATAAGATCACAACAAGCCACGTAATGCGTCAAATTCTATTCAGGGTCACCTGATCCATTGAAAATAGGGAATACGGGGTTTCCAAAACAGGATGGAGGAGAGATTGAATCTACCCATTCAGGGTAAACTTTATTTTCTGGTTGAACCTACGCACGTTTTCATTCCATAGTTTCTAACCAAGCTATTAATGAATCAATGGTAGTTATTAACATTTGAGAAATATCTGGTTGAACATGGACTTGGGTAGGTGCAATGACTGGAGCTTGGACAGATGTGGTGGTTGGTGATTCAACTGATGGTAGAACTGCCAACTGTTGTTGCACTTGACCCGTAGGATTAGACCTATGAGGGTGTACTGATAGAGGAGGATATTCTTGATCCATCTCAGTTTCTGCAACAAATTCTCTTGGCTAACTGACTCCAGCATTCTTATGAAGAAGACTACCCTGAATTAGTTTTGCATTCAACCTCCTTAATTCCTTCATTTCAGCCTCCTGTTGTGCAAACCTTTGTTCTAGTGAGAGCGATTGGCCTTCTCCAGAGGAAGGATATGTAACCTGATTCTTTCCCCTCCCTTTTTTGGATCCTTTTCAGAGAGGGGGATGTGGGTTACTTGAAGGATTACTTAGGTTCTGAGTAATCCTTTGATTTCATGTACGCACACCTTCTTCATTTGTGTTGGTGCGTACATCTTCTTGAGCAAGAAACTCTTCATCTAAGTCCCCTGAGTGAGCCTCATCTGGTGGATCAACAACAACAGCATTGATGACATTGATTGATGCATAACGCATCACATCCCTTCTATCAGCATTTTTGTGATATTGTCTTCTTCTATGTCTTTGATGAGACATTGCCTTTTGTTGATTCGATCCCTCATGAACTTCTTGAAAAACCGTAATTTGGAGGGAATATCTTGATAATTTGGCTCTTCGTTCTTCTTGAGGCATCTTCCCTAATCAAGAAAAGACCGACTTTCTCTAAGAAGGGGATTGATGATTGGAAAAAAGTCCCCAGTCCGGTGGACTGGGGTTGTTCCTGATGTTCCCGCTAAACTCCTCGAATCCTATTTGTTGATTCCAAGGGTTGGTTTAAAAGAGTCCCCAGTCTGGCAAGCTGGGGTGGCTCTTGACATTCTATGTCTAAGACTTTCTTAAAAGATCTTCTGATCTTGCAAACCATAGTCTATAAAATAGCTGGATGTATTAACTTGTATCCACTTTTATCACCTGGTTCAAAATACCATTGGATGATTTCCAACACTTCTGTCACTTGATGATGTGCTTGCTCCATACGAGAGGCATGTTCAATATTCTCATTTTCTTGATGCAGGAGTAATTCAACAACTTGTTCTCTGTATGCTTGATTTTGAGAGGAAATAATTGAAGAATATTCTTGGGAAAACTTTTGATTACAAAAAAAGCCCATTGAATTTGGCCGTCCGTGGGCAATAACATTGCATGAGACCATTTTCGGCGGGCTTTGCTGACTGGAGAGAACAGTGAAATGTAGTGATCCAAGAACACCCCATCCTATGACATGAATACCAGATGGTGAATTGGAAATTAACTGACACAATCTTCTTAGTGCACCATGGAATGAACGTTGAAGGGCTCTCTGCTGCTTTTCAGCCTTCGGATATCGAGAGACTAATAGAGATGGAAAATCCATCTAACTTTATAACCCTTGTATTATCTTAAGATGATTTTCATATTCGTCAGAAGGTAAAACATTCTTCTTCAACTGAAAATGATTTTTCTATATGTTGAGATGAATATCATGAATTCCATCTTCCTTCAACATCTTTGGAATGTCATACTGAGTGTCATCCAGAGGCCAAAACATGACAGGTACTTCACCTTTTGCCAGTTGTTTTCTCAAGTTTAGCATTTCCTCTTTATCATTAAATGAATATTCTTCTACCTAATTTGACCAGAGCTGGTGCTTCCTTGTTACTTCATCGGATTTATCAAGATTGGTAGAGAGATCACTGATTAAACTAGAAGATCCATGACTTAGGGGTGGTTCATAGAATGACCTACACCCTGAGCTATCTTCTGATTGAGAAAGTATTTCACCTGCTAGCGATGGAGCATCAGACATGACTGGTTTCGCATTTTCAAGTGCCACGAGATAAGAGGGATTTCTCAGCACTACATTGTCCATTGGAGCATTTTCCGGGCAATGTGCATCACTATTACGGAAATGAATTTCGCTGTGAAATTCATCATCATGGGGAGGACCACTATGGTGGGTTACAAGAAAAGATGAGATATCTTACTCCTTGGTCTTCTAGCCACAAAGAGGGTTATTGTAGCTCTCATCTGAAGATGAAACTTCGAGATCGACCGAATTTTCATGAAGCAAGCCTTCATGAGGAAGTGTCTGTTGAAGTCCATCAGAATTAATGTTCCCACTATTGGGAAATGAGGGAGTAGAATCATGGATTCCAATAGATAATTGTCTAAGGGCTTCAAGAACTGCAGCATTGAGCAAGGCCTTATTACAGATTGGCTCTTGATCTTTTGACTGTGATGGGCGGGTCTTCTTCTTAGACGTCTTCTTACTCGCCTTGGAAACAACTTGTTGATGAAAATGGCTGCTCTGAGCAGGTGTATGTGCCAGATCATGAATGATGGCTTGGTTAGGCTGACGATCTCCACTCAAATCAGGTGTATGTGCCTGACTTGGTTGTCCATATGATATGGGGGAGTATTCCCCACAACCCTCTTGGACTAGAACAGATGTGTCTGTCTGTTCCAGAGTGAACTATTGATGTGTTACTCCACTGGTAGGGATAGATTTATGTGTCTTTCCCTGAGATTCCATTGAAGTTGTTATAATATCCTGGAAGGCATCTAGAATATGAGCATGGATTTTCTTCTACACTTTCACCATTGATAGAATGTGCTTGGTGAATTCAACTGCCGGAATGGGTATATATGTCCATTCTGTGATTGGAGTAGGTGTATGTGCCTGATCCTATCCTCCTTTTCCTGTTAGTAAATCCTGATAGTACTCAAGTGTGGGGCAGAAAGTTGAGTCTACCTCATGTTTGTCGCCGGAGCTTTCCGACTAACTTCTCTATGTGCTACCAAGTGAGACTGTGGGTAGGCTTGATTAGTACTAGCAAGTGTATGTGCCTGTTTATTTCACTTCACTGAACGTGGTGGAAGAGATCCATCATATGTAGTCAGATGAGCATGCTCACTCGCTGATGATGTATAAACATGTTTATGTTCCTGTCCATAGAACTCTGCCGGAATTGCCTGGCGGGATTGGCGTGATACTGCAAGACGAGTCTGCAGGACAGCGGAATTAAAACGGGAAGGTGTGTGTGCCCGCTCATTTCTTTCCATGATGTTAGGTTGGTGGACTTCTCCGGAGATGGAAGAGATGAGAACCTTCTCACTGTTGACCGGATTCCACCTCTGGTGATTCGCCTTTCCTTGTCGGGTTCGAGGAACCTGATCCAAACGCCTGGAGATGGTACCCTCATCATATTGAGGGAGTACTGCCGCATGAGTCTGGTGGCGATTATTGATAGGAGCTCTCAAGAAGGACTCCTACTTCTTTGAATTAAGGCCCTGATGGACCTGCTCATTCACCTCCCCAGAATATGGGAGTGAATAGTGATTGTGTTCCAGGGATAATGACCTGAAACAGTTGGAGACGATAGTTAGCACCACCTACTTCTTGATCATTGTATGTCGATGTCCGGATGACAAGGGTGAATCGTTCACTTGAAGGGCTTGTCGAGCAGCCACCAAAGTTGTAATAGTACCGTGTTGACGGTACTCCATAACCAACACATTTGATACCCAGCATTGAAGACGCTGAGTAGGTGATGTCATCCTCAGAGCGGATGACGATCTAGCAGGATTAGCAGCAGTGGCATTTGCACCACTCTATTCACAGGTGTGAACTAGAGAGCAGCCATTCTGGAAATCCAGAAGATCTTGGAAAAAACTGCATGTTTGATATAACAGACATAATCAAGAAAAATTCAGCCACTAGATCTTTTGGATGAGCACATAGGTCAATGATTTTTTTGTCCCTCTCATGGAGTTTTAAATAGGGGCCTAAGAAATAGGTAAATCATCTTTTTAACTTGGTTAACGATTCACGTCAGGTTTGCCATTTTTTTGTTTCCCTCGGAATTTTGGGAAGACCTCATTGATTGAAGGTTCAAACATTCCAATCGGTTTCTAACGGGTTTGTTCGTAGAACCGGAAACATCTAATGATTCAACATAAATTTGGACCTACTTTCCAATGGTAGGCGCTCATTAGTTTGTGAACTGATGTGGCTTAGGAATTTGCATTGGTCGAGAGGATGGGAGGTTAGACTCATCACACCTTTTTAAGGGGAATTATTGTCTACTATGGGACTCTCTTTATAGATTTAAGTAATGTTCGTGAATCCTTATTACATTACCAAGTATAAAATGAGGTTTCTTTCATATCTGACAATCAATGATTAAATATGTAGGAAATTTAGAGAATCTTTTATATGTATTCTAGGTTCTTCATCGATAGAGAATCATCTATATTTATTAGATATTCTTGGTCAATGGTATCCTTTGACACATTTATATAGATGTTTCTCGGTCATTATGATGACCATGCTGGTTTTAAAGCCACTCAGTGGTGCACTTGAAGTTTATTGTCATTCAGAATGACATGGATTATTTCAGAGTTGGGATTGAACCCGCAGATGGGCTACCTATGTATCCTCTATTTAGAAAATGAATCAGAACCCACGCAGTTCGAGTAAGGGAGTATGATTTTTATGATTGATGGCTCAAAGAAGAATGCCACAATTACTTTTACACTCTAAGCTTAAATGAGTCATCCTAGGTGTAAGAAACAAGAGGTATTGGTAAAAACCAGACAATTGTGCCATGAAAGATGAAATCATAAGAAATATTGTGGGGCTTATATATGTATGACTTCCCAGATAAATGAATATTAGGATTTACTTCAGGAATGAAATCCAGGAATAGGGTCCATAAAGGTATATGTACTTCATGGAGATTTGAATACTCTAACTTGGGGCTTACTCCTAAAAATGAGGCCCAAATTAGGAGAGGACTTATGATTGGGCTTTACTCTTGAAAAGGAATCCCAGATCAAAGGTAAATTAGGACTTGTTAAGAGAAATTAAGACTGGGGCTTACTCCTGAAAAGGAGGACCAGGTTAATGGACTTGAAAAATTAAGGGACCTGGGGCTTACTCCTAAGGATGTAGCACATATCTAAGAATTAAAACTGGGGCTTATTCTTGAAAAGGAGGCCCAGGTTAATGAGTTCTCTCATCTTAAATGATGAGGTTAAATGAATGAAATCTCAATCTTTAGTGACATAAAGATGTGTAAATCACTAGGTTTTGAGAGATATTCCACAGAATTCCTTTCAGATAAGGAAGTCATATCATGAAATCATGCCATAAATGGAATTTAAGAGTGTCTTGAAGACGGAATCTTGAATAGGAGAGGTGGAATGGCATAAGAGGGGTGAAATGGGCAAGACGGGCACCCCAAAAGGCAGGGGCACGCAAGTCCTGGCAGGCGCGCAGGTACTGCGTGGGCACGCAAGTTTTGGTCGCACAGATATACATGCGCGACACATGGGTACTTGCACGTTTGTAAACCAGTATGGTAATACTTGGGTGATCCTTGACCAATGACTTTAGAATTGTCCCGAGGTACTTCCAGAAGAGAGCTGCACAAGTTTTGGTGAGGAAGTAGGGCGGCGCGCAAGTATGTTCATTTCCCTTAAGGGAAAAACACCTTAGACGCGCAAGTGTTAGTTAATTCTAACACTTAGACCTTACTCCTCTTGTTTAGACCTTCCATTCAAGGTAAAGAATTACCTTAGAAGTGTTCAGAAGACCTGAAGAAGAAACTTGGGCGTTCAGAGCTCTAAATCTAAATTCTGGAAAAAATACTCTCAAATAGGGGGCCCACATGGTCTATTTATAGGATGAAGAAGACCCCGGGTGGTTATCCTTTAGGGAGTGCAAGTCACTTGCACGACCATTAGGTGTCACACAATTAGACTTGCGTGACAGTGATGGAACATGCGCGACACATATGCTTTTGAATATTTGTTCATTCCTTTGTCTATTTTTGATGTTTTCTTCAAAGGATAAATCAATTTGTGCTAAGTCATTTCCCTTTACATTCTTTTTAGAAAATGTGATGAAAAAAGAGCATCAAAATATGTTCCACAACATGTGGGTGTAATTGAGGTTTCAAATGATGGATATGAAATAGTACTACTTTAGATAATGGGTAGTGTAAAGGTATATCCCTCTCTATATCATTATAGATGATTCTTGTGGTTCCTGATCTGTATTAGTGCTTCATCGCCTCTATTTAATAGAGAGGAATAGGCCTAACGACTTGGGTTATTAGGATCTTGCACGGGGCACATGTTAGTGGTGATTTGATCAATGGTGTTGGTAAAATGAGTTGGACCAAGTGTAGTTTCAGATGCTTCATATTATCTTTGATATTAAATTAGGGAGGGAAGTTTATTTTTTGATGGAGTGTATCTATTAGACAAGTTACAGCTGGGATGGATGATCTTATGGACTGTTTTCTCCTAGGGGAGTGTTACCTTTGATCCTTAAGTAGAATCATGTGGATGGATTTGACATCATAACCTCATCATACTCAAAGATTTAGATGACAATATTTTTTAGATTATTTGTTTCCTTCCATTTTTTTCAAGAATCGTGGTTGAAAAAAATTATGTATATATCTTACAAGAATTTAATGTCTCAAGATTCTATGAGATGGAGTTTATCTATCATATGGTTTCCCTATGAATGGGTCGATTAGATTTTTGCCTTTCTATTGATATCTTATATTTTGGGTTTTTTGGGGAACTTATTTGGTTTTATCATACTCACCATGAATGGGCTTCTCCATCACATGTAATATATTATGTAAATGGTATGACTTTTTAAAGAGTTATAGGATTACTTGAAAAAGGAATATCGCAGATAAATTGATAGATTAGGGTTTTTACTGGAGCTTGAATGACGAGTTTACTGGTTCTTGCAATGGATAGAAATACCCTCCATTTTTTAGGTTATAAAATATTATGGTTTTTGGTGTGTGTGTATTTTTTTCATTTTTAGTTTTAAAACTTCATATATCCTCTCATTATGGGATGTATTTATTCATCAATTATTTATTTAATCATTATTACCTATTCACTATTTCATGGTGATGTTTTTGGTTCATGTGTACTAGTTTCCTAGACTAAGGCCTCCTATTTGTGTGATATTCATACTCTGCGATGGTTATCATCCCCCGTCATATTACGTGTGAGCTTAGGGTAGTTTTTTTTGGTCCCTAGTGGGTTGGTTGGAAAAAATATCCCAAATATATATATATATATATATATATATTATCTATATCTATATCTCATCAAATATATCCCCTCTCTGAATGAACCTCCACTTCCATAAATATTTTTTAAGTTAATGTGACAAAAATGTTATATATCACTCAAAATATATATTTAAAATCTTTAATGGGTAGGATGTAGTAGTCACATTAAAAATTTAATGAAAAAACCAAATATCGTAGAATATATATTTCCAAATATTATATTTGAAGTCATTGATATCTTTTTTTACATGTAAAAATAGACATAAATGAACTAGATGTAACATATTATACTATAAAGGAACTATTGATTGTATTGGATGGTACAAATAGTACCTAAATGTACTAATAAAATATCTATTTATTAAAAATGTATTATGAAATGGGATTGAAATTGAGTACTCAATTTTAAATATTAATACTAAGATCAATTATTGATAAAATATTCATGTTTCAAGATATTATATTTTTCTATATCTTAACCATAATAAAAAATAAAAAAATTATGAAATATATTGGTTGTTAATTATTTATATTTCTTACATTGGAATTATTTTTATAAAAATGGACACAAATTCATATGAATATATAATGGATATTTTTCAAAAATCTAAATTTAAGTGCACAAGGATTCACTAATTTACTAAATTAAAATAACATCATTTGATTAATGTTTTTAATGAAATGAAATGATTATATATTAAATTAAATAAATTCTATCTAATGATTATTACTAGTCAATTAATTATTGTATCATCCTTATTTACTTTAAAAACATTTTTTTATATTAATTTTTTTATTGTCACATGTTATAGGTGTATTGTTAAATTAATTTCTACCTCTAATTAGAATTGAATATGGTAATATGGTTCCAATAATTAAAATTTTAATTTTAATTTTTATAAATATTTCATTTCCATTTTTGGTCAAAATCAATAGATATCAAATTACAAATATGCTATTAGGATAAAGGTTAAATTGGTTAACAAGAAATTAATCTAATGAGATAAGCGTTAAAATATCATAAAAATAGTCTAAATAATATATGATAAAATGATTTCAATTACATATAATCCCATGTAATAAATTCATTTATGTTTTATCCATTATCCCATTATAGAAACATTTGTATTATTTAATGTTCAAAATATTTAATTTCTTTAACCAATTGCACATTAAAGAGGGATCCACACAACCTATCTTATCCATGATGTCTTAAGATAATTAAATCAATTAAAAATTTACCAAATCCATTACATACATAACTTTCAAAATTCAAATTATTTTTTGTCTTTTTAATATACTAAAAATGGTCCCAAAGAATATATTCCATGGATTTTTCTCAATGAAGAGGTATAAATTTTAACCGAGTGTTTTAACAATTATTTCATATTCCAACTATATAAAATTTTCAATAACATTAATTATCTATCTACATTAATGTTTTTATTATACAAAATTCTTATTATATTAACTTCTCCCCACATTTTCATCTCATTTTCAATGAAATGAGAATCAAAATCATCACTCATGTGTATATAGAAATTCTTGCCTCCACATAGAATTGTAAATAGTTTTTCATCACTATATCATCGATGATTATCTTGATGGGTTTAATGGTTATATAAAAATTTTATTTGAAAATTATCATTTCTTTATAGATAAAATATTTTTTAAATCATTACCCTCTCATCCGTTGGAAAATTCTAGTGTCGCCTATGCATACGTATAGACTAAAACCTCCATAAAGAGATGTAATTAATTTTTCATTTAGGAATTATATGTATGGAAATAAGGAAACAATTATTTACTATATATTATAAATATATTGAAAATATGATTTTGGAAAGGTGAATTACTATTTTATTTCCTTTCATTCCATCCATTGAAAACTATAAACATCAACCGTTCATATGTACGGACTTCCTTCTCCATGAAGTGATATATTTAATTTTTCATCTCCATAATATATGTACATTTATAAAAGTGTATGAAATGAAATGGTATTATAATAATTTAATTATTGTGTTTCTATAAATTATGAAATGATGACATAGGTTCAAAATACTGGAATTTAAAAAAAGCATTCCTGGTAAATATGCTAGTTTTCACCGGAATAATTTTTCTAATAATTAATTATTAATGTATGGTAATTATAGATTATAAGGTAATGATATAGGTTAATATTTGAATGAATATATTTATATAATAGATTTATAATAAATATATATTTATTATATGGGATGATTTAACATGTATAAAAATGACAAACATGAGGTAAGGGTTTATATCACAATATTATCTTTATGAGGAAGGTTTATTTTTAAATTTCAATTACTGAAATTTTCAGTTTATTTATTTATAAAAAAGAAATATATTCTCGTATCATCTATTTATTACATATTATTTCAATTATTAGCTTCATTTTATTCTATTTTTTACTAAAAATGTTCTAGAAAATGTTTTTATGAAAACATAACCTTATTTATCATTTGGATGGGAATCATTCTCTTCAATGCCAATGTTCTCCAAAATTATTTTATAAATGGTTTTATCTTGAATAAATTTTTTAAAAATGATATTGTGTACCACTTATTATTATTTTTTTTGAAAATTATTAAAATTAATACTTAAAATAATTTATAGGACTCACTTTTAACTTTTTTAAAAAGTGGGAAATGTATGTTTTATTTTACCATATATGATATGAACAAATTTCAAACAAACATGTCATTCAATTTTCTGAAAATATTAATTTTAATTTTTTATTTTTATTATAAATATGATCTTATTCATATAATTTTATAATTTTACGGTTTAAAATTTTATTTAATGAAAGAGATATTTTCATTTTATTTTTGAAAAATATTATAAATTCTTTTATTGAAGATGATTTTGTCTATTTCAACATCCTTAAGGGATGATTATGATTATCTGGGTTATGGTCCTTCTATAAAATTGTTATTATTTATATTGATTGATTAATATGATTATGTTATAAGGATGATTCTATGAAACCCATTTCATTCCCACTAGAAAATTTATTTCTGATAAAATAATTAAGAAACCATTTTCTATTCTATAGGTTATGCTATGAGGAATTGATGAGTATTTTTGTAGCATTATGAAACAATTTTTCATGGTTTTTTGAATCTTTTTAGTCATACTAATATTATATAACCTCGTGATACATTGGGTATTATGATATAAATATCTCAGGACGTGATGTTTATAGAAATTTACTCAATTTTGTATAGATATGTTCACTTATTGATTCACGAGTAATATTATCTCAATATACACTCACAAGATTATGTGTGGACATGATTGAAAATATTTATATTCACAATATTATAACTGTGAATTATTATAAATTTTTATTCTCAAATGATTATGATTTTCCATGCTTATGATGACACATTCCAATGTTCTGACTCACGATTGACGATTTATGCATCAATACACTTGGGAATCCTGCTTCTAGATATGACATAATATTTTAGAAGTGATTAATACTATTCTAGGTATAAATACTTTAAATTAATAAAATTCTATAGATTATGATATCATACCCTTATGATTGTCATATTCTCCCATATGTTTTATTTATTTATGTTTACCTTTATCAAGAATCTAAGTATAAAATTCATTTTTTAGATTCCCTATATATATACGGAAGGTTATTGGTATGATATTTATTATAAATATAAACAATGTTTCTATAATACATTGAGTATAGTTCATAAGTAACATGATTATGAGTATAGTCTCTAATTAAACTAATATTTTTCCGTTATGGGTCATGTATGTATTGATGATTCTTTAAAATTGATATAATATTAATATATGTAGTTCCAGGGTAATATAAATTGTTATCGAAGAAGGTTTTAGGTTTTTTTGGAGATAAGGATTAGAAAAAATGGGTAAAATTTGGTCAACAATCAAATGTATAGGATTAAATTATGACATTTTTGTAAATCAGATATTGTGATGTTTCCTAAAAAATACATTTCTATTTTGATACAAACATACTGATGTAGGTTTCAGAACAAATTCAAATATAGTTAATAACATTGGAAAAATTTTTTGGGTATCATATATATCATTAAATTTTTGGTGAAATATATTTATAACTATACACTAGGTTTGACACTCCTGGTGGATATTCAATGGTTAATTCACATTCTCTTAATGAATCATTATAAAAAATGAGAGGATAGATTCTATGGAATCATATGATAATCTGAAGATGAATGGTATGAAATTAATGTTTTCGAGGATGAAAGAATAAACCAAAATTTATGTGAATATATGAATTATCGTCATAATAATATGATTTCATACATTGATTATCTCTTTTTATAATCCTAGTAAGCATTAATGTTTTAATTATTATATAGAACTAGAAGGAATTAGGTGAATAAAATATGTGATTACTATTTTAATTACCATCCTCCATACAATGTACATGAAATAAGAGTTACAATGAAAACCCTTGTGGTTATTTCATTTGAGATATCAAAATATAAAATTAAAAAACTAAACCCATGTATATTTTTTTAATGTAAAGAATTCGATTAAATTGAAATGTTTTTAATTTTTTGATGATAAAGAACATGGAGGGAAGAAGATTCATCTTCCTATTTATGATGATTGTGTTAATACATAACCAGGGTAATGTATTTATAGAATTGGATGATGTATTATGTGTAAAGGATATCATAAATAATATTTTATCAAAAGGAATATTTTAATTTCATAAAAAAATTATTCGTAAGGAATGATAAATAGAACAATGACATATATTTTGGGATATTTGGTATTCTTTTGTTCAACACCGTAATCCATGTTATAAGTCGATGTGCATGAAATTTCCGATGTTATATCAATAATTTATTTGCATAATTTTTTATATTTTGTCCTTTTACACCACTATAAATTTTTTTATTCATGGTAATGTTTTTAGAATATTCCCTATAAAAATTGTATTATATTATATTTAGTGGAGTTTGATGTGATTGTTTTTAATTAATTATATCTACATAGAACCCTTATACATTTTTCGAAAAAGAAAATAAAAAACCATATCTAAAGTCAACATATTATCAAATATCCTTCTACGGATGAACGTAAACTCTTTTATTAAATTACATCCTCTAAATGCATCTTAATACCTATTCATTTGGGGTAGTTTTTTAAATAATTTGGAAGAAACATAAAATTGTTATAACGCCTATTTTTTGGGATTATATAAACATATTTACAAAGGTATTTTTTTGGTCATTATCTGAATCATGAAGGAGGGTTTTCTATTGAAATCATATCTTGGGTTATGCCCAGTTAAATGAATCAATATAGAATGGCCCCATTTGAGTTGTAGGGTATGAATAAGAAACTCTAAAAATATATAGATAAGGGATTTATACCCCCCCTAGTGTGTCACCATGTTGTTAACCTATTCATTTTTTTAGAAATAATTATGGGTCAACAAATCTTTTCATTGATTATTGAGAACATAAAAGTTTCACTATTAATATAAAGTATTTATTAACCAAAATTGATGACCAATTTTATCAGTTTTGAGGTTATTAATAATTTTTATTTATTTATGTTCAAATATGATATCAGCAGCTAGGTGTTAAAAAGAAGGATACATCTAATATATCTTTTCCTATAAGATATGGAATTTATAAATTTATAGTAATTCCATTTTAACAAATCAATTACAATATTATCTATATAAACTTAAGGAATTTTGTATTTAGAGAATAACCCAAAAAAAATTACTAGTACATATGGAGGATATTATTATATATTTGAGGAGTAATGATGATCAGGAATATCATTTAATGGTTATGTTGAAGGATTTGAGATAGGAAAAGATATTTGAATAAAATCCAGGTATTAATTTTTTCTATAGATTTATTTATTTTTGAATAATATAATCTCAATAGAGGGTATATAAGTTGACACATTGAGAATTGAATTTATCAAGAAATGGAAAAGACCAACATGATGACTGATATTCATATTATTCATAGATATTTTAAACATTAATGACATATTTTGAGATATTTTTTATGGATATATAATCCAATAATATATTTGGTCCTAATGTAAGAAAAGATCCAATGGATAGATTAATTTATTAAAACTTTCAAGAAGTTGAAAAGAAGGTTGGTCAGTATACCTATTCACTAACTACCCATATGTGGAAAAGGGTTTTTTATCTATATTGATGCATAAATGAATGGAGATGGATTATTAATCCATAATAATGATATGTTGTTATCTTATTCTTATTTCCAATTGAAATTACAGTTGTAAAATTAAAAAACTCATTGCTTTGTGTTGGGAGTATTAATTGGTTCATTAAATATATGAAATAATATTCAATATGGTGAAGGGTTTTATATATAAATATTACACAAAAAATAATTATAGTTATATTAAAATGTTTATATTTTAATAAGAGACTAATGATATAGTTTTCATTTATTAACTCTTATAACTACTATATGTAATGCCACACTGGAAAGGAAAACATGGTGGTAGATAGTCTGTGTGAAAAGGACTATAATAGATACTTGTTTTATGAGGACTGAAATAGATACACTGAAAATATATTTTCAAAAAAAAATCTTAAATCATGATGAATATATAATGGTTTTATCTTTATTTTATGAATTTTCAACCTGAAAACATTATTGAGTATCAAAGAGGCATTATAGGAGGATCTGTGACTACAAAACATAGTGAGGAATGTTCCCCAGTTCAAAAATTATTTTTATGTAATGATAGTTTTAAGTAACTATATATGTGTCCCATAAATATTTGATTTGAATAATGATTTGTTGGATAAAGATTATATTTCATGACTATTTTTTCATCATCGAAGAATAATGATGTATAGAGACCTTAAAAAGTGTTTGTGGTGGTAAAACATGAAAAGGGATATTGTTAAGTATGTATCTAATTTATTGTTATTATATCAAGTAAAATATGTTTGATAGTAGTATATGGGTTTGTTAAAACCATTACATGTAATAATATGGAAATATGAAAAAAATACCACGAATTTTAGAATGGAAATGGGAAACAAATACAATCGATTTCATAATCAGTATCTGGAAAACATCTGAATCCCATAAGGCTATTTTTATGTATCTTATCTCCTTTAAAAGATATAACATTATTTCTAATAAAAGTATATATCTATCATGATCATATTTCAAGGATATATAATAAAGTGGTAAGGTTTATTTAGTTACCATGTCATGTTATATATTACTAATACATTACATTTTCCCAGATGTGTTGGATAAGTCTTCATCTTGATTTGATTATAGATTAGAAAATTATCTCTACATATCATCGTTAGATATATTTCCAGTCAAAGAAATCCTTTTATACCACTAATAATATGATGATATATTTTTCAATGGATTTTATATTTTAATGGGATCTACCACATTCTTTGGTCAAATTTTCTTATAATATTAATATTCTCTAGAGCATTCATATTCGACGATGTGAATAAATATATGAAAAAATGTGATCAAATACAATTTATTGGTTTTAATTTAGAGAAATAAATCTTATAGTGTATAAAGTGGCTAAGGATAATGTATAGAAGGTTGAATCCATTTATAAATAAAAAGGGAAACATATATTCGATATAAATTTTATAGCGGTGATTTTTAGTGAAAAATTGTGTTACAAGTCAGTGACTAAGTATTCCAACATATATTTACATGTTACAAGATTATGGAATTTAGAAGGAAGAGAATTTTTAACTATAGATATATAATTCCCTTTGATATCATTGATCACAAAAAGATGATATCGAATAACTTGGGTCTTCCAACAACCATTTCATATGTTAATGATTTGTTACACGTATTGAATTTTATGAAGTATATACTTGATCCTTAACTTGTACTAAAAATATATGTTTCTCCACTTGATCTTGGAATTTATTACTAAGAATAATAAATAGAGATTCAAGACTATAAATAAAAAGTTATATAAAATAAGACGAGTAACATGATGAAAGTTTTATGGTGGAAAAATAATTTAGTGGTTTCTACTTGGGAACCCAAGGACATAATGGGGAGGATTTTTCATCCATTTTCAATCAATTTAATTTAATTTTTAGAGATAAATTCTTATATGGTTTTATAATGTTACATCCAAATAGTTTTTATGTATATTTCACTATTAAATTTGATGTCTACGATAGCATGATTTACATGAAACATTGAAAAAAATGAATCATGATTGATATATTAAATTATATATGATTTAGTAATTAGATTGTTTTTTATGAATATGATTAAAATTTTACTAAATATATGAATAAATTATTTCCTAAATTTTTTTGTTTCGATAGAATCCAAGGAATGTGAGCACTCAATTTGAAATTTTAGGCATATGATCATTTATTGTTAAGGATATTATTTTTCAAGATATTTTGTTTTATAAATATATTAATTTTCATAATAACGAATTAAAATAGATGAAAAATAATTTTATTTAATGAATAATAATTTTTCACATTAGTTATATATATCATTAAAGTGAATTCATGATCAATTAGAGGTAAAAGAAGCCATTTTTAGAAAAAACATTCTAGTTTGACAATTTTTTTATTATTTATTAAATTAATATTTTCTATAATTATGATTGATTTTATATAAAGTACCATATTATATATTCAATGAAATAAATTTATAATCATATAATGGTTATTACTCTTCAATGAATTATAGAATTTCATTTTAGAAATCAAAAAAATATTTCTAAAAACAAATTCAAACAACTTTTGTGGTTTTTTTTTAAAATTAAATTCACCACCTTAAAACATAATATTTTATTAAATGTTTTCATTATTTAAAATTTGAATTTAAAATTTTGGTAAACATATAAATTATATATTTTCTCAAAATTAATAGAAACCAACATACAAATTCTTTAATATGGTAAATTTTAAAAGGTGTAATAAGTTGTTATTCCAATGGGATAAGGGTATATATAACCAAAAAATCATATCTAAATACTATTGGATAAATTAATATTCTATTTATAGCATCATATATAAAAAATTTACCTAATTTAGAGAACATTTTCCCTAAGTGTGCCATTATTATATTTTTGATGTTCGTAATATTCACATGTTCTCCACCCACACAACTTATAAAATGGAACCTCATCTTGTGTATTTCATCGCACATTCTTAATCCACTTAGATTTAAAAATATCTACCCATATATATTATCAAATTCTCTATAAATAATATAATGGATCTATTTTTCTTTAAAGACCAGCCCATGGGTCCTAAAGAATTCAACCAAACTACTTCTCTTAAAAAATGAGTATAACTCTCAACTGAGTGTTTTCATGATAATGTATTCATAAAAATCTATTAATTCATCTATATACATGAAAATATAATAAAATAAATATCTTAAATAAATTAAAATTATTTTATATTAATCGTACATCCTTATTTCCTCTCTATTTCCATCCAATGGGAAATTAATTATGCACTCATGTGTATCTACTAATAACTATCTCCCTGTAACATCGTATTTAATTTTTCATGATCATATCATGGGTTTTTATATTGATGTATTTAATTGTTATAGGTTATTTTTTAAAATTATTATGGTTCTATAAAGTAAAAATATAATCTATCTTTTTTTGTCCATTCTATTACAAAATGATAATGTCATTGAATCATATATGTTGACTAAAACCATCACGATTAATTTTCAATTTACAAATTATATGAATGGTAATAATGATATATTTTTTGAATAAATATGAAACATATGGAATAAATATTATTCAATGAATTTTAATTATTATTTACCATATGTTCAATTCATCTACCAAAAAGTTGGAATATCACTCGCTAAAAAGTTTGTACTACCATATCCATGAAGTGTGGAAATAATTTTGCATCACCACCATATATGAATGGATAAAAAAGTGTCTAAATTGAATAAATATAATAATTATGACAATATTTTAATTCTTGACATGATGAGACCATGTCCAATATATGATCCCAACCTTCCTTGTGGTAAGTCTCCATTTAAATTTAAGATTTTTTTAAAGAAACTCATGTATTATCATTGGTTTCTGATGGCTACCAAGATTTTGAAGGGTGATTGTAACACCCCGAGATTATATGTAAAATATTCTTTTAATTTCATTAATGTCTTGTGTTTTATGCTACCCCAAAAGGATCTTTCACAACACGCATCCTTGACTTTCCTTTTATTACACGCAATCGCGACCTTCCTCGATAGTGTGTGTAGTACGCAATAACGAGTTTCACTAAACAACAATATGCTATTAAAATATTATTAAAACTAGCCGTTATGAATAGTAATAACCACTTTCTAAAATTTTGTAAATTTTATTTTTCAAAATGGACTTCATTTTTGGATTCTAAATATCGAAATTAGCTTTGGGTGAAATTTTGGTAATTTTCGGATAACTTTCATATTTTGATGAATAGTGAAAATTACTAAATTTTAATTAAAAAGAACTTTTTCAATCGAAATAATTAATAGTGATAAATTATTAATTTGAGTGGTTTTAAAGTATTTTTAGAATATATTTTTACAATTTAATACAATGTTGGTCATTGGATATAATTTCACATTTAAACCAGACATAAACAAGTGGCAATCTTTTTATAGTTATTTTATCTTAAGAACACGCTATTTGTTTTGACGACGGGAATTAATTTTTAAATTAATTAATGCAACTGATATGTTTTGAATTTGGTAAAATAGACATCATTTTTGAGTTCATAATATCAAATATAACTTAGGCCTAATTTTTGGTATTTTTCTGGAAACTTTCATTTTTTTTGATGAATAGTGAAACCACTAAGTGGTAGTTAAAAAAATGAATTTTTCATAAAACTTAATTTTACCGCTTCTGTGAATGGAATTTCAAAAATCCGAGAGACACGGTTGATCTCATTAAGTAAAATGTGGTTCAATGAAATGAAAATAATTTTTGGTGAATAGTAAATTTTTACTTTTTTTACCATGGTTAAAAGTAAATAGGGTAATTAAGGGTAAAAATGATATTATTATTACCCTAACACATGTCTTAATTCTATTGGATAAGATTAATGCGACCAGAAACAACCTTAGTAATAAAATATTACCATTTAGGCCCATTTGGATTCAATTAAGACATTTATTATTATTTAATACAAAGAAGAGTTAAAAGAGTTAAAATCAAAGTTTATTTACTAACACATTTTTAATATAGGGTTATACATAAGATAAATTCGATTGTAAATATTAATTAGAAATCTAATAAGATTTACTACGTAATTATATTTTATTTATAATTTTTAGACATTAAATAAATTAAATTATGTATGACACAATGATGATGCAGTAATTACCATAATAGTGAAAAATTAGAATAATTGATATTACAAATGCCCAACTAAATGTAATTTGAGACTTTTTATGACTTACATTAATTTTTTAGGTTAATATTACATGTTATTGTTGATATAAGTAACTTGGTTTGAACTTAAAATTCTGTTATAAATTTCATAAAAATCATGTACCAAATAGTGTCAAAATTGACATAAATTAGTTTTTAAAACAAATATTATATTATTAATTGTTATTTAATTCCTAAAAATTTACGGTTCAGCCAAATGACTTAGATAAGAATAGATATATTAATAATAAACAACTTGGGGTTCGTTTTTCTTGTTATGGTAAGTTTATTAACCATATAGTGTAAGAAAACAAAAAGACACGGGAAAAGTTAAATTATTTAACTTTGAGTTAAATCTAATTGATAGGGTTAAAATAATAACCTAAACTTGTCTAAATACTATTGGATGAGAGGATTTCGACCCATCCCCATTTTTGCTTCGAAATAAGACCCTTTGGAAACATTATAAACCGAATTTGACCTTAATATAAAATAATATTTTGAGATTTTCCTAAGGTGCCCCTCTCCTCCCTTATAAAAGGAAACCTCCTCCCTCTCCTCCTCACACCAATTTGAGCATTCAAGCTCGGCCAACCCCTGCACAAATCTCTTCTCAACTTCCCTAGTATCATCCTAGAGGTCCTGGTATTATTCAATGACCATCCTTAGTTCTTTAAGTGGAGGTTAAGTGAAGGCGCGTCAAAAAGAGGTAATATCCATTACTGATCTTTTTCAATTTCTTTCTTCTTCAACTTATTCTTATTTAGTTTTTTCATGATAAAGTAATAACATCAGTATTTCTTATATACTGATATGTTATTATAAATATGAAACAACTCTAATTAACCTTCTATCCATCCTACGGAAAAAGGAAATCACCGCCCGTGCGTACATACGGAATACCGTCTCCACGCCGTGGTGTAATCTATTTTACACCACCACCTTACTTGGATGGGTATAATGGTGTATATAATGACTATATACGACTATTATAAAGTGATACTGATTATGAAATAGTATAAATACACTCCAATACAATTCCATGATCATAGGAATGATATTATCACTCGTGCGTACGTACAGAATACCGTCTCCACGATGTGATGCGACTCGTTCTACATGATATTCATTTCATAATGATTATATAAATGAATTGAATGAATAAATATGATATATATTACACTAATACCATTCTGTAAATGAGGTATCTATAACCTAAATAGAAGAATAAGAATTTATTCGACAAAACATGCCTAAGAACAGAAAGTTATAAACACCTGAATAACAAGTAGCAATGAAATATTACTACTAAGAAGCTAAGAATATGACCATATATGATATCATAAAAATATGTATGATTTTGGAATAAGTCAATAACATTTTTTAAATCATTATACAGTAGGTTCGGACACTTACAAATAAAGTCGGACCAAAGGTAAGGGAAAATATCACAATCTCATTTTTATCTGGGATTGTTTATACTTTGGTATTTACTGGGGTGTATTTTATCATCCACATCCAGGTTTCCTCAATATGTAATATTTACATCATTATAAAATAGTTTATATCCAATTTTACCCTTCGGTGTGTTTTTATTAAAAGATATGAAAGGAATCTTCTGTCTCTTTTTGTACGAGGCACTTTTTGACTTTTCCGAAAAAAGTACTAGAAGAATGTTTTCTTTTAACTTATAAGGCATGAATGGATTTTTAAAACACTATTTCCAAGAAGCTTCCTTTACAAGCTTTCAAGTTTATTTTTAATCATCTTCCTTTAGTTTAAAATTGTATGACATGATAATAAAAGAAAAGTGTTTTTGAAGTAGAAATGATATTTTCCTCAAGAATGGAGTTCAAGTGTTTTATCAAAATTATTTTCCATCTAAGATAATATAGGGTTTTGTTTCAATCCCTATTATTACATTGATTTGATTATGTTGTGATGAAATTATTTTTATGAATTCCTTTATCTTATATGAATTGTTTTATAATGTCATGTTGTTTAAGAATCCCATTTTTATTACATGGGGTATGCAATGATGTATGATTTATGATTTTGTGGCACACATAAGAATGGTATCATTATGAGATGGGTGGGACCTATATCTCCCTCCAATGCATTGGGTAAAGATTTTATATCTCATGAGATAGACATGGCTGGAACGGTAGGTTATACCGGTTCAGTGAAACAGGACTGAAACGAGGGTGACTCAGTTCAGAAATGGACTTTGTCCACTAAGATAGTCTTGGAAATGAGTATTGACTAATAAGAAATGATTCTCTATGATTATTTGTGTATTCCACAAAGTTTCATGTTTTATGTTATGATTATTGGGATTACACTTCACTTCTATGATTTATCCCATGTTATGATATTATGATCTCTTTTGCAGGATAAGATTTCCAAAAGTTATGTTCTTATGTGTATGATGTGATTGATATTTCTTTTGTTTACCATTACTGAGCAGTTGAGCTCACCCTTTTATGTATTCTTTCCCCAGGATATAAAGAAAGGTTTAGGTAGAAAAAAAGGAAGATCTTTATGGGAGATGTTGAAGATCTTTCACCACGATTTGAAGATTATATTCCGAGTTTCCAAAGACACTAAAATATTAAGATCCTTGTGTGTGTGTTTTTGTTATGTACTAAGTATTCCGAAAAAGTAATGTAATGTCCATGTACGTCAAGATTTGGGTCTCTACAGTTGGTATCAGAGGGAAGGTTTAGTCAACCTTTGGAAACTAGGATGGGAGAACGTTAGTGAGATCCCTAGAGATATTTCTAAGTTATGTCTAGGGATGTCCCTAAGGGTAAGTATACGTATAGGATATAGTCCTAGAACTACAGTAATGATCTTAGAATTTAACCTAATATGTTAGATATTAAGGGTACTCCCCCTTTACTATGTTGTTTTCCCTAGAATTATTTTTACCTCTCACACTATTCTTTTTGGGTTTTATACGATGGCTGGAACCCGAAGGAACCGTGTTGATCACTATAATGGAAAATGCAATGATTGTCCTCCTGAACAAACAAGTGTTATGGGAGATGGAGTGTAAAATCTTATTGCTATACTTACACAAGCTATGAATCATTCTGGACATCCAAATGAGCAGGGAAGGGAAAAATATTCTATTGAGTCCTTCATGAGGCAACGTCCACCTTCTTTCAGTGGGTCTTCTGATCCACATGTTGCTGAACAATGGATCAGTACCATTGAAAAGATATTTTCAGTTCTTCAATGTTCTGTACATGATAAAGTCATCTTAGCAGTATATCGTTTGGAAGGTGAAGCTGATCAATGGTGGAATCTTATCAAGAATACGAGGCCAATAGATGAAATAGAGTCCATGGAATGGGGCGAGTTCAGGAACTTGTTTTTCAGTAAGTACTTCCCTCGTATTCTTCGAACAAAGATGGAAAGGGAGTTTCTTGAGCTGAAGCAGAAGGATGATGAATCTGTTGGTATATATGAAGGGAATTTTACAAGACTTCCAAGGTATGCATCTGGATTTATCATCAAACCTGAAAGTAAAGTTGATCGATTATTCAGTGGCTTAAAACCAAGTCTTCGAAGGGCATTAGCTATAAGAGACTTCAGTAGATGTGAAGAAATTGTGCGTTGTGCTATCAAGGTTGAAATGGAAGTTGGTGTTACATATCCATCTCATGGTTTTGACAAGAAACGAAAGATGGAGTTCTAGGAGAAATCTCAGAATAATGGTGAAAAGAAGATGAATGTTTCCTTATGCACAAAGTGTTGAAATAAGAATGGTGGAGATTTTCTTAAAGGGACTAGAAAATGTTTTAAGTGTGGAAAAGAAGGTCATCGAGCAGCTGAGTGTCGAAGTAATGGAAAAAGGGTTTCTAATGATGTGAATAAATCAATGACTGTAGAGAACGCACCACCAACACTTCAATGCTTCAAGTGCAAGGAAATGGGGCATTGTGCTAATAAATGCCCTAATCCAAGGGTTAGTGATGATCGACATGAGAAACCTCTTAAGGAAAAGGACAAAGGGAATTCACATACGATCAATATTGGTGATGTTGAATATGACAATGACGTGGTGGAATGATTAAGTGTTTATGTAATGGGATTCCAAAATAATGTTGTATCATGGAGTATTAAAATATTTATGTATTGGTCTAATGTGGTATTCAAAGTGATTGAGATATTTTTGGAAATAAGATGATATGGACATAATGAAGGGAAAACGAAAAAATGAAATGGTTGACAGTATTCATGAGCTCATGATTGATATAAGGACTATGTGATATCATGGTTTGAGTATATAGAATTTTGAGGATTTTGGTTTGTGGAAAGTGTTAACTTTTATCTGCATTCATGTTTTCACTAAGGTTCAATTGGTATTCATTCTTCAAAAGAATACATGATTAAGGTATTCACATGTTTTTAATTTGACCAACAAGATATATCTTATGATAAATGGGGGCTAAATGATGGCATTCACGTGATTGTTATGTGACATTTTAGGTAATCATTTTCTTTATACTATGAGCTTGGACCGATGTATTTTATATAAGCCTAAATATTGGAATGGATTATGTTAGACATATGTTAGTATTGTTTAAGGATAGAACTTTTTTTCGATATTATTGATGGGATGTTATTGTAATATAGTTTTAGAAAAATGACAACCTGCAGGACGGGCGACAGCCCATCGCGTCGGACAAGGCTGTGGGAATCGAACCCACAACTGAAGTGCGACTGGCCTTTTTCACCTACCCCTGGCCTACAGAAAGTCCCTGTTTAGTAGAAACTGGTTTTATTATATTAAGCAGTATAAGTCCATTTTAGGAACTACATAAGATTAATCTCACTATAGATGGACTTATGTATTTTTTTTGATAACTTTTCTAACCTTTTGATTGAGACAGACGGAATGACCCATCATTCTATCACATGATCTACTAACACATCATGAATGACAAATTCAACTTCATTTCTTTAAGAGATGAAGTGGAAATTGTCCAAAGAACGACCAACAGTAAAACTATACCAAAATCATGAAAGTTTTTCTTCTAATTCCAATTTCATCAACTTTAGGGAAATGATCTTGAAAACCAAAAATATTGTCCTAGTGCTCTTATATTTGATGAATCAGATGGTACCTTAGATCGTCACAAATTTATGGCTTTGTGATTGCTGGCTTTTCTATAGCCATGCTCTCTACCACTCACCATCAGAACATGATGGTTAGATTTCTCTTCTATATCTATATTTTCATCTATGTGGAAACCCAGTGATTAGTTTATTTGGGTAACCATTATGTTTCATACTTTTCTTTAAGATTGGTTTTGGTATTCATTTTTACGATGTGGGTTTCTATTAAAGAAAATTTTGAATAGTAAACCATTTATAACCCCGACGAATTTCGAGGGCGAAATTCATTTTAAGGGGGGTAGAATGTAACACCCCGAGATTATATGTAAAATATTCTTTTAATTTCATTAATGTCTTGTGTTGTACGCTACACAAAAAGGAGATTGCACATCACGCATCCTTGACTTGCCTTGTATTAAACACAATCGCGACCTTCCTCAATAGCGTGTGTAGTACACAATAACGAGTTTCACTAAACAACAATATGCTATAAAAATATTATTAAAACTAGCAGTTATGAATAGTAATAACCACTTTTTGGATTTTTGTAAATTTTATTTTTCAAAATGGGCTTCATTTTTGGATTCGGAATATCGAAATTAGCTTTGGGTGAAATTTTAGTAATTTTCGGATAACTTTCATATTTTGATGAATAGTGAAAATTACTAAATTTTAATTAAAATCAACTTTTTCAATCGAAATAATTAATAGTGATAAATTATTAATTTTATTGGTTTTAAAGTATATTTAGAATATATTTTTACAATTTAATACAATTTTTGTCATTGGATGTAATTTCACATTTAAAACAGACATAAACAAGTGTCAATCTTTTGATAGTTATTATCTCTTAAGAACACGCTATGTGTTTTGACGATGGGAATTAATTTTTAAATTAATTATTTCAACTGATATGTTTTATATTTGGTAAAATGGACATCATTTTTGAGTTCATAATATCAAATATAGCTTAGGCCTAATTTTTGGTATTTTTTTGGAAACTTTCATTTTTTTGATGAATAGTGAAACCACTAAGTGGTAGTTAAAAAAATGAATTTTTCATAAAACTTAATTTTACCGCTTCTGTGAATGGAATTTCAAAAAACTGAGAGACACGGTTGATGTCATTAAGTAAAATGCGGTTCAATGAGACGAAAATAATTTTCAGTGAATAGTAACTTTTTACTTTCTTTACCACGGTTAAATGTAAATAGGTAAATTAATGGTAAAAATGATATTATTATTACCCTAACACATGTCATAATTCTATTTGATAAGATTAATTCGACTAAAAACAACCATAGGAATAAAATATGACCATTTAGGCCCACTTGGATTAGATTAGGACATTTATTATTATTTAATTCAAAGAAGAGTTAAAAGAGTTAAAATAAAAGTTTATTTACTAAAACATTTTTAATATAGGGTTATACGTAAGATAAATTCGATTGTAAATATTAGTTAGAAATATAATAAGATTTACTACTTAATTATATTTTATTTATAATTTTTAGGCATTAAATACATTAAATTATTTATGATACAATGATGATGCAGTAATTACCATAATAGTGAAATATTAGAATAATTGATATTATAAATGCCCAAATAAATGTAATTTGAGACTTTTATGACATAAATTAATTTTCTAGGTTAATATGACATGTTATTGTTCATATACGTAACTTGGTTCGAACTTATAATTCTGTTATAAATTTCATAAAAATCATGTACCAAATAGTGTCAAAATTGACATAAATTAGTTATTAAAAAAAATATTATATTATTAATTTTTATTTAATTTCTAAAAATCTAAGGTTCGCCAAAATGACTTAGATAAAGATATATATATTAATAATAAACAACTTGGGGTTTGTTTGGCTTGTTATGGTAAGTTTATTAACCATATAGTGTAAGAAAACAAAAAGACACGGTAAAAGTTAAATTATTTAACTTAGAGTTAAATCTAATTGATAAGGTTAAACTAATAACCTAAACTTGTCTAAATCCTATTCGATGAAAGGCTTTCGACCCATCCCCATTTTATCTTCGAAATAAGACCCTTTGGAACAATTATAAACCGAATTTTTCCTTAATATAAAATAATATTTTGAGATTTTTCTAAGGTGCCCCTCTCCTCCCTTATAAAAGGGCACGTCCTCCCTCTCCTCCTCACACCAATTTGAGCATTCAAGATCGTCCAACCCCTTCCAAAATCTCTTCTCCACTTCCCTAGTATCATTCTAGAGGTCCTGGTATTCTTCAAAGACCATCCTTAGTTCTTTAAGTGGAGGTTAAGTGAAGGCCCGTCAAAAAGAGGTAATATCTGTTACCGATCTTTTTCAATTTCTTTCTTCTTCAACTTCTTCTTATTTAGTTGTTTCATGATAAAGTAATAACATCAGTATTTCTTATATACTTATATGTTATTATAAATATTAAACAACTCTAATTAAACTTCTATCCATCCTACGGAAAAAGGAAATCACCGCGCGTGCGTACGTACGGAATACCGTCTCCACGCCGTGGTTTAATCTATTTTCCACAACCACCTTACTTGTATGGGTATAATGGTGAACATAATGACTATATATGACTATTATAAAGTTATATTGATTCTGAAATAGTATACATACACTCCAATACAATTCCATGATCATAGGAACGATATTATCACTCGTGCGTACGTACGAAATACCGTCTCCACGATGTGATGCGACTCGTTCTACATGATATTCATTTCATAATGATTATATAAAAGAATTGAATGAATGAATATGATATATATTACACTAATACCATTCTGGAAATGAGTTATCTATAACCTAAAGATAAGAATAAGAATTCATTCAACAAAACACGCATAAGAACAAAAAGTTATAAACAACCGAATAACAAGTAGCAATGAAATATTACTACTAAGAAGCTAAGAATATGACCATATATGATATCATAAAAATAAGTATGATTCTGGAATAAGTCAATAACATTATTTAAATCATTATACAGGAGTTTCAAACACTTACAATGAAAGTCGGACCTAAGGTAAGGGAAAATATCACAATCTCATTTTGATCCGGGATTGTTTATACTTTGGTATTTACTAGGGTGTATTTTATCATCCACATCCATGTTTCCTCAATATGTAATATTTACATCATTATACAATAGTTTATATCCAATTTTACCCTTCGGTGAGTTTTTAGTAAAAGATATGAAAGGAATCTTTTGTCGTTTTTTGTACGAGGCACTTTTTGACTTTTCCGACAAAAGTACGAGAAGAATGTTTTCTTTTAACTTATAAGGCATGAATGGATTTTTAAAACACTATTTCCAAGAAGATTCCTTTACAATAATTCAAGTTTATTTTTAATCAACTTTCTTTAGTTTAAAATTGTATGAAATGATAAGAAAGGAAAAGTGTTTTTGAAGTAGAAAGGATATTTTCCTCAAGAATGGAGTTCAAGTGTTTTATCAAAATTATTTTACATCTAAGATAATATAGGGTTCTGTTTCAATCCCTATTATTACATTGATTTGATTATGTTGTGATGAAATTATTTTTATGAATTCCTTTATCTTATATGAATTGTTTTATGATGTCATGTTTTTTAAGAATCCCATTTTTATTACATGGGTTATGGAATGATGTATGATTTATGATATTGTGGCACACATAAGAATGGTATCATTACGAGATGGGTGGGACCTATATCTCCCTCCAATGCATTGGGTAAATAATTTATATCTCATGAGATAGACATGGCTGGAATGGTAGGTTATACCGGTTCTGTGAAACAGGACTGAAACGAGGGTGACTCGGTTCAGAAATGGACTTTGTCCACTAAGATAGTCTTGGCAATGAGTCTTGACTAATAAGAAATGATTATCTATGATTATGTGTGTATGCCACAAAGTTTCATGTTTTAAGTTATGATTATTGGGATTACACTTCACTTCTATGATTTATCCCATGTTATGATATTATGATCTCTTTTGCAGGATAAGATTTCCAAAAGTTATGTTCTTATGTGTATGATGTGATTGATATTTCTTTTGTTTACCCTTACTGAGAATTTGAGCTCAACCTTTTATGTTTTCTTTCCCCAGGATATAAAGAAATGTTTTAGGAAGAAAAAAAGGAAGATCTTTATGGGAGATGTTGAAGATATTTCACCACGATTTGAAGATTATATTCCGAGTTTCCAAAGACACTAAACTATTACGATCCTTGTGTGTGTGTTTTTGTTATGTACAATGTATTCCGCAAAAGTAATGTAATGTCCATGTACGTCAAGCTTCGGGTCTCTACAGTTGGTATCAGAGAGAAGGTTTAGTCAACCTTTGTAAACTAGGATGTGAGAACGTTAGTGAGATCCCTAGAGATATTTCTACGGTATGTCTAGGGATGTCCCTAAGGATAAGTATACGTACATGATATAGTCCTAGAACTACGGTAATGATCTTAGAATTTAACCTAAGATGTTAGATATTAAGGGTACTCCCCCTTTACTATGTTGTTTTCCCTAGAATTATTTTTACCTCTCACACTATTCTTTTTGGGTTTTCGACGATGGCTGGAACCCGAAAGAACCGTGTTGATCACTGTAATGGACAATGCAATGATTGTCCTCCTGAATAAACATGTGTTATGGGAGATGGAGTGAAAAATATTATTGCTATACTTACACAAGCTATGAATCATTATGGACTTCCAAATGAGCCCAGAAGTGAACAATATTCTATTGAGTCCTTCATGAGGCAACGTCCACCTTCTTTCAGTGGGTCTTCCAATCCACTTGTTGCTGAACAATGGATCAGTACCATTGAAAAGATATTTTCAGTTCTTCAATGTTCTGAACATGATAAATTCATCTTAGCAGTATATCATTTGGAAGGTGAAACTGATCAATGGTGGAATCTTATCAAGAATACGAGGCCAAGAGATGAAATTGAGTCCATGGAATGGGATGAGTTCAGGAACTTGTTTTTCAGTAAGTACTTCCCTCGTATTCTTCGAACAAAGATGGAAAAGGAGTTTCTTGAGCTGAAGCAGAAGGATGATGAATCTGTAGGTATATACGAAGCGAATTTTACAAGACTTGCAAGGTATGCATCTGCATTTATCATCCAACCTGAAAGTAAAGTTGATCGATTCTTCAATGGCTTAAAACCATGTCTTTGAAGGGCATTAGCTATAAGAGACTTCAGTAGCTATGAAGAAATTGTGCGTTGTGATATCAAGGTAGAAATGGAAGTTGGTGTTACATATCCATCTCATGGTTTTGACAAGAAACGAAAGACGGAGTTCTAGGAGAAATCTCAGAATAATGGTGAAAAGAAGATGAATGTTTCCTTATGCACAAAGTGTGGAAAGAAGCATGGTGGAGATTGTCTTAAAGGGACTAGAAAATGTTTTAAGTGTGGAAAAGAAGGGCATCGAGCAGCTGAGTGTCGAAGTAATGGAAAAAGGGTTTCTAATGATGTGAATAAATCAAAGACTACAGAGAATGCACCACCAACACTTCAATGATTCAAGTGCAAGGAAATGGGGAATTATGCTAATAAATTCCCTAATCCAAGGGTTAGTGACGATCGACATGAGCAACTGCTTAAGGCAAAGGACAAAGGGAAGTCAGATGCGATCAGTATTGGCGATGTTGAATATGACAACGATGTGGTGGAATGATTATGTGTTTATGTAATGGGATTCCAAAATAATGTTGTATCATGGAGTATTGGAATATTTATCTATTGATCTAATGTGGTATTCAAAGTGATTGACATATTTTTGGAAATAAGATGATATGCGCATAATGAAGGGAAAACAAAAAAATGAAATGTTTGACAGTATTCATGAACTCATGATTGATATAAGGCCTAAGTGATATCATGGTTTGAGTATATTGAATTTTGAGGATTTTGGTTTGTGTAAAGTGTTATATTTTATCTACATTCATGTTTTCACTAAGGTTCAATGGGTATTCATTCTTCAAGAGAATACATGATTAAGGTATTCACATGTTTTGAATTTGACCAACAAGATATATCTTAAGATATATGGGGGATAAATGATGGCATTCACGTGATTGTTATGTGACATTTCAAGTAATCATTTTCTTTATACTATGAGCTTGGACCGATGTATTTTTGATAAGCCTAAATATTGGAATGGATTATGTTGGACATATGTTAGTATTGTTTAAGGATAGAATTTTTTTTGATATTATTGATGGGATGTTATTGTAATATAGTTTTAGAAAAAGGACAACCCGCAGGATGGGCGACAGCCCATCGCGTCGGACAAGGCTGTGGGAATCGAACCCACAACTGAAGTGCGACTGTCCTTTTTCGCCTACCACTGGCCTACAAGAAGTCCCTATTTAGTAGAAACTAGTTTTATTATATCAAGCAGTATAAGTCCATTTTAGGAACAATATAAGATTAATCTCACTATAGATGGACTTATGTATTTTTTTTTGATAACTTTTCTAACCTTTTGATTGAGACAGATGGAATGACCCATCATTCTATCACATGATCTACTAACACATCACGAATGAAAAATTCAACTTCATTTCTTTACGAGATGAGGTGGAAATTGTCCAAAGAACGACCAACAGTGAAACTATACCAAAATCACGAAAGTATTTCTTCTAATTCCAATTTCATCAACTTTAGGGAAATGATCTTGAAAACCAAAAATGTTGTCCTAGTGCTCTTTTATCTGATGAATCAGATGGTACCCTAGATCATCACAAATTTATGGCTTTTTGATTGCTGTCTTTTCCATAGCCATGTTCTCTACCACTCTCCATCAGAACATGATGGTTAGATTTCTCTTCTATATCCATCTTTTCACCTATGTGGAAACCCATTGATTAGTTTATTTGGGGAACCATTACGTTTCATACTTTTTTTTAATATTGATTTTGGTATTCCTTTTTACGATGTGGGTTTCTATTAAAGAAACTTTTTAATAGTAAACCATTTATAACCCCGACGAATTTCGAGGGTGAAATTCATTTTAAGGGGGGTAGAATGTAACACACCAAGATTATATGTACAATATTCTTTTAATTTCATTAATGTCTTGTGTTGTATGCTACATCAAAAGGATCTTGCACAACATGCATCCTTGACTTGCCTTGTATTACACGCAATCGCGACCTTCCTCGATAGCGTGTGTAGTACGCAATAACGAGTTTCAATAAACAATAATATGCTATTAAAATATTATTAAAACTAGCCATTATGAATAGTAATAACCCCTTTTTGAACTTTTTTAAATTTTATTTTTCAAAATGGACTTCATTTTTGGATTCGGAATATCGAAATTAGCTTTGGGTAAAATTTTGGTAATTTTCGGATAACTTTCATATTTTGATGGATAGTGAAAATTAATAAATTTTAATTAAAAACAACTTTTTCAATCGAAATTATTAATAGTCATAAATTATTAATTTGAGTGGTTTTAAATTATATTTATAATATATTTTTACAATTTAATACAATGTTGGTCATTGGATGTAATTTCACATTTAAACCAGACATAAACAAGTGTCAATCTTTTGATATTTATTATCTCTTAAGAACACGCTATGTGTTTTGACAACGGGAATTAATTTTTAAATTAATTAATGAAACTGATATGTTTTGAATTTGGTAAAATAGACATCATTTTTGATTTCATAATATCAAATATAGATTAGGCCTAATTTTTGGTATTTTTCTGGAAACTTTCATTTTTTTGATGAATAGTGAAACCACTAAGTGGTAGTTTAAAAAATGAATTTTTCATAAAATTTAATTTTACCGCTTCTGTGAATGGAATTTCAAAAATCAGAGAGACACGGTTGATGTCATTAAGTAAAATGTGGTTCAATGAGATGAAAATAATTTTTGGTGAATATTAACTTTTTACTTTTTTTACCACGGTTTAATGTAAATAGGGTAATTAAGGGTAAAAATGATATTATTATTACCCTAACACATGTCCGAATTATATTGTATAAGAGTAATTCGACCAAAAACAACCTTAGTAATAAAATATGACCATTTAGGCCCACTTGGATTAGATTATGACATTTATTATTATTTAATTCAAAGAAGAGTTAAAAGAGTTAAAATCAAATTTTATTTACTAAAACATTTTTAATATAGAGTTATACATAAGATAAATTTGATTGTAAATATTAATTAAAAAGATAATAAGATTTAATACGTAATTATATTTTATTTATAATTTTTAGACAGAAAATAAATGAATTATTTATGACACAATGATGATCCAGTAATTACCATAATAGTGAAAAAATAGAATAATTGATATTATAAATGCCCAAATAAATGTAATTTGAGACTTTTTATGACTTAAATTAATTTTATAGGATAATATGACATGTTATTGTTGATATAAGTAACTTGTTTTGAACTTATAATTCTGTTATAAATTTCATTAAAATCATGTACCAAATAGTGTCAAAATTGACATAAATTAGTTTTTTAAACAAATATTATATTATTAATTGTTATTTAATTACTAAAAAATCTAAGGTTCAGCCAAATGACTTATATAAGTATATATGTATTAATAATAAACAACTTTGGGTTCGTTTGGCTTGTTATGGTAAGTTTATTAACCATATAATGTAAGAAAACAAAAAGACACGGTAAAAGTTAAATTATTTATCTTAGAGTTAAATCTAATTGATAAGGTTACAATAATGACCTAAACTTGTCTAAATCCTCTTGGATGAGAGGATTTGGACCCATCCCCACTTTAGCTTCGAAATAATACCATTTGGAACCATTATAAACCGAATTTGACCTTAATATAAAATAATATTTTGAGATTTTCCTAAGGTGCCCATCTCCTCCCTTATAAAAGGGCACCTCCTCCCCCTCCTCCTCACACCAATTTGAGAATTCAAGCTCGGCCAACCCCTGAAAAAACCTCTTCTCCACTTACCTAGTATCATCCTAGAGGTATTGGTATTCTTCAAAGACCATCCTTAGTTCTTTATGTGGAGGTTAAGTGAAGGCGTGTCAAAAAGAGGTAATATCCATTACCGATCTTTTTCAATTTCTTTCTTCTGAAACTTCTTCTTATTTAGTTGTTTCATGATAAAGTAATAACATCAGTATTTCTTATATACTGATATGTTATTATAAATATTAAACAACTCTAATTAACCTTCTATCCATCCTACGGAAAAAGGAAATCACCGCGCGTGCGTACGTATGGAATACCGTCTCCACGCCGTGGTGTAATCTATTTTCCACCACCACCTTACTTGGATGGTTATAATGGTGTAAATAATGACTATATATGACTATTATAAAGTGATATTGATTCCTAAATAGTATACATACACTCCAATACAATTCCACGATCATTGGAACAATATTATCACTCGTGCGTACGTACGGAATATCGTCTCCACGATGTGATACGACTCGTTCTACATGATATTCATTTCATAATGTTTATATAAATGAATTGAATGAATTAATATGATATATATTACACTAATACCATTCTGTAAATGATGTATCTATAACCTAAAGATAAGAATAATAATTTATTCGACAAAACATGCATAAGAACAAAAAGTTATAAACACCCGAATAACAAGTAGCAATGAAATATTACTACTAATAAGCTATGAATATGACCATATATGATATCATAAAAATAAGTATGATTCTGTAATAAGTCAATAACATTATTTAAATCATTATACAGGAGGTTTGGACAATTACAAAGCAAGTCGGACCTAAGGTAAGGGAAAATATCACAATCTCGTTTTTATCCAGGATTGTTTATACTTTGGTATTTACTGGGGTGTATTTTATCATCCACATCCATTTTTCCTCAATATGTAAAATTTAAATCATTATACAATAGTTTATATCCAATTTTACCCTTCGGTGAGTTTTTATTAAAAGATATGAAAGGAATCTTTTGTCGTTTTTTGTACGAGGCACTTTTTGACTTTTCCGACAAAAGTACGAGAAGAATGTTTTCTTTTATCTTATAAGGAATGAATGGATTTTTAAAACACTATTTCCCAGAAGCTTCCTTTACAAGATTTAAAGTTTATTTTTAATCAACTTCCTTTAGTTTAAAATTGTATGACATGATAAGAAAGGAAAAGTGTTTTAGAAGTAGAAATGATATTTTCCTCAAGAATGGAGTTCGAGTGTTGTATCAAAATTATTTTCCATCTAAGTTAATATAGGGTTCTGATTCAATCCATATTATTACATTGATTTGATTATGTTGTGATGAAATTATTTTTATGAATTCCTTTATCTTATATGAATTTTTTTATGATGTCTTGTGGTTTAAGAATCCCATTTTTATTACATTGGTTAGGCAATGATGTATGATTTATGATTTTGTAGCACACATAAGAATGGTATCATTATGAGATGGGTGGGACCTATATCTCCCTCCAATGCATTGGGTAAATATTTTATATCTCATGAGATAGACATGGCTGGAACGGTAAGTTATACTGGTTCAGTGAAACAGGACTGAAACGATGGTGACTTGGTTCAGAAATGGACTTTGTCCACTAAGATAGTCTTGGCAATGAGTCTTGACTAATAAGAAATGATTCTCTATGACTATGTGTGTATTCCACAAAGTTTCATGTTTTAAGTTATGATTATTGGGATTACACTTCACTTCTATGATTTTTCCCATGTTATGATATTATGATCTCTTTTGTAGGATAATATTTTCGAAAGTTATGTTCTTATGTATATGATGTGATTGATATTTCTTTTGTTTACCCTTACTGAGCATTTGAGCTCACCCTTTTATGTTTTCTTTCCCCAGGATATAAAGAAAGGTTTTAGGTAGAAAAAAAGGGTGATCTTTATGGGAGATGTTGAAGATCTTTCACCACGATTTGAAGATTATATTCCGAGTTTCCAAAGACACTAAACTATTACGATCCTTGTGTGTGTGTTTTTGTTATGTACTAAGTATTCCGCAAAAGTAATGTAATGTCCATGTACGTCAATCTTCGGGTCTCTACAGGGATAAAGAGTTTATTATGATTATAGTTCAAGAACTATAGGAGAAGTAATAGACATAAAACTAGAGGCCATCTAATGTATGATTTCATACCCAGAAAGGGACCAGCAGCCTGTTGGTGGTGCTGGACAAGGGCTCTAAAATTTTCTTAGAGCCATCTGCCAGTCGTTGGACCTCCACTAGAGAGTGATTGGTCCACCATATAATTTATGGAGGACAACATTTTGTCTATGGGGAGTAAACTATAGTACTTTATTATGGTATGTTATTTTAATCAACCATGAATTCATATATTACACTTTTTCCCAATTTTCCTTCCTAATTTAGATTAAAACCCCTCGCATATGAGCTCTTCCTCGTCAAGAAATTATTTGATCATATATTTATTATTATTTTTCAATATTTCCCCTTGTTTAGTGATATTCAAATCCATATGTATGGATAATATTCCATTACATTTCTATTTTTACCTCTAATATAAATCTCTCTCACTTTTTATATCAAATGTTTAGGGATAATATTTCTATCTCTAATTTCATCAATTATATCTTGAATCATAGGAAGATATTAAAGGAGTTGATTCTTAATATTATAATATATGTTATATTCTTCCTATACCCTAACAGTTTTCAATTTTATAATATATTTTATAAGTATCTTCACACTAGTTGTGTGAAAAAATAACTAAATGTTTTATTAATTTATCTAATGTTACTTAACTTTTTATTGGACCCTCCATATTCCATGAGTTTTCTGTTTTTCCCCCTAATCAAAGACATTGTCAACCAATTGGGTTAGTGTAACTTTTTAATGATTATTTAATGTAAAAAAATATCACATATGGGTTATTGGAATGTTCTCTTGGTCCTAGTAATTTATTTTATCTAGTAAACCTCATGTATGGGATATAAAGATAGTTAAAGAGTATGTGGCACCATGATTATTGAAAGGAAAATGGTTGGTTGTTTGAAATATATTTATTATTAAATAAAATGGCGTGATACAAAACATAGTAATGTTGTGATAATGCATTGGATAGAATCCTTGTATTTGTTCTGATTTCTATTAAAATAAAATAAATTTACTAACAAAAGGGAAGAACATGATAATTCCATTGTAGATAACCATGGATTTGGTGGGATACCAGATGATGGGGAATTCAATTGACGAGTATTATGGGTTAAGAGGGATAAATAATGATTAGAAATTCCATAGATTTTGTCCATGAATATTTTCGGATAAATAGTCATTGAGAATATTTTTGATGAGCTCTATAGATTCAGTTTTATAACTAATGAATGAGAATGACTTCATTTTCCTACTTGGTTCTAGTAAAATACCTTAGGATTCTTAATTATATGGATTATTATTCATGGATTCACTTTTGAACTTCTGATTCTAAATCCCCATGATTTTCCCTCTTGCATTCAGTATGATCCTAATATTATGAAATTTTGATCAGGGACAACCAACCATGGCCAGACATGGTAGGCATAACCTAGGTTTCCTCATAAAAGTTTTTTTGAAACGTTTTTATTTATTTTTTTAAATTTCTTTTATTGTTGATTTTCAGACATAGACTTTACATTATTTGTATTACTCCAATAATTACTTATTTTAATAATAAAACTTAGTGTAAATTTGTTTCAAATATATTATTTGTTTTACAGTAGTAAAATATTTTTCTATCATATTTTGAAGGTTGTTAATGTATGCAAGTGATAATAAATCCAACCAAGAATAGACTATCAACAATAAGACTAATGGTGTGATATTTCACATCAATATAGATAAACATTTTGGTTACTTTATTCAATTACAATATGACTCAATAAACCCTATAATGAAATATTGATTGAAAAAATTTCAAGAAGTACCAAAGCCACCTCATGATAGAAGTATCGACCACCTGAACAACCTTAGAACTCTATTGATTCATTTCAAAGGGTTAATGAAAATTTTTGACAAATTTTATTGATTAAATGTATATTTTATTGACTTTGGTAGAACTATCACTAACTACATAATTAATCATATGTATAACAAATTGACTACGAAGAAAACATTATTTTACCACATTTATTATCCAACATTAAAAAGTCATTCCATTTATTAAAGGTATTGCATGCTTCTTCCCAACTGAATGCATAACGAAGTCAAAGGGACCATATAAAAATTTTTATTTTTGAAAACTATTGGAGATATCATTAGACATTAAGATACTATGATTTTAAGTGATGAAACAACATTGTATAATTGTATTTTTGACCAGGTGATGAAGTGACCATCTGGGCTTCAAGAAACCTCATTGAATTTTTCAATGATCTAGATCAACAATAGGTTCAATGCAATCAAAAATATGTTTTTAAGAAATCTGATAATATTATTCACTATGTAAATATCATACTGTGGATAATATGATGTGGAATATATAAATTATCCATGTCTAAAAATTTGTATTATATTTTAATATAATATATTCTAGCAATATTTCATGCTAAATTAAATAATCGGAGAAAGATATTGATGTCTCACTGAATTTATTTCAAGTATGAGTATTTTTAATGATGTTTTTCAAAGAAATATTTTTTAGAATGATATATTTTTAACTAAAATTTATTATATATAATTATAAGGAGATGATATAACAATATAATGGTAAATATATTACAATGAAATTATTTACGTACGTGATATATTTTTTTCTAAAAAATCTTACTGCAAGATCTATGAAAATCACTGCATCCTCATATCACATCACCAAATTAAAAGAAGATATTGAGGTGATAAGGAGAGTCTATAATAAAATCAAAAAAGCATATTTTCTCCATATAATTATTTTCACTAATATTTCTCTCAAATTTTATTACATTCAGGTTTTTCTTAAACTATATATACATTTTTTTAGCACAAACTCTAGCAGTGCATAATAGAGTATTCAGATAAATTTATTCTATTTTAATACATATTTTCACTCTACAAAAAATATTGGAATTGGATTTTTATTAGCATAGATAACCATATGACATCTTTTATATAAAACTATATCTTATTTGTTGATAATTTGTTAATTTGAAATAAATTTTCTTGGCATCGGGTGTCTATAAAGTGGAGAGTAATAGGTCTTTATTTGTGACTAAACCTGTTGTTTTTATAATCCATTGGGTTTTATAAAGAAATTTTTGTTATATTTTAAAAATATTTGTTAAAATAACATTTTTGAACCTATTCTCTAATTCTTACCTTCAATTAAAGTTTCATACATGTTGTTTAATGTTATTAGATTTATTTCCAAAAAATAAAGTGATTTATGAATTTTAAAACTAGGTTGACATCAATCCATTGATAAGTATTTCAAAAATAGATATTATATATTTCAAATATTATTTCATAATGAGATGTGTTTATATATTTTGGGACTTATTTTTAGATTTTTTTAAATAAAATTTTATATTAGGAACTAAATTCACCATACTCTTTTGTTTTTAACTTCAAAACAAATTTGATATGAGAGGGTTTATTTTTCAGTCCCCTTTATTTCCATTGATTGTGATCAAATTTTTAGAAATATCAATTATCTTCTATTTATTCTATAATTTTTTAGAATATATTTTAAAGCTAGAGGTTAATCTATAAAAATTCCTCCTTACTTTAATGGATAGAATTATGGTAAATGTAAAATAAAAAACAGAATTCACAATGAGAGTAGGGGTTTTGAAATTTTGGTATATATTGAATATTAGTAAGAAAATCCAAAAATAATACAGAAAATGGTATATTGAAACTAAACATAGTTATGATTCAAATTTTCAATCAATTAGGGTTGTATTTTTTCATTTGGTGAGAAAAAAAATTAATAGTTTATTTTTTTGTGACAAATATTGTCAAAATTGGGATATAATTTCTATGTCTCATGAAGACACATATTATGTTGAGTAAATGAGGTAAAATACAAATAATATTATGTAAGAAACTTTAAAAATTATGGATTGTTAATCAATCATTGATATGTAATGTGACACACTAGGTTTTTATGAAATATTTTTCTCTCTAATAGATTTAATTTATTTGATTTCTTGTGTTATATGTAGAATCGTGTTTAATGGAACCATGATATACTATTAAATTTTTATTATTTAATATTATTGTTATCTCCTAGCCAAATTATTAGTAGATATGAATAGGTCTAAAAAAATTATGAAAAAATAACATTTTAGGATTTGTAAATTGAATTTTTTTATCATCAATTAATTTAAAATTGAATTAAAGGACATGTTTTAATAAATTTATATTTTATACATAGAGTATGTTTTTATATTAATAAAATAAATTTGAAACTATTAGTTAATTATTTTAATGAAATTTATATATTGTATATTCAATAAAATGTTGGTACATTATAGAATATTTTTTCTAAGCATCCAATATGAAAAACTCAACTTTTATGCTTAAAATTTATTTTATAAAATTTTGTTATTTACTATTTTTTTACTTATTTTCAAATGTATTTTTAGAATTTATTATTATTTAATCATGAAAAATGGATTAAAAAATATGAATCTTGAGGATAGTTTTCTTAAAATATAAACCATTTTTTGGCATATGAATAGTAATCATAGTATATTTTCAAACTCAGTAATGTTAAAACTCGTAAAATATGGTTTAAATTTTTGGGTAAGGCTTAAAAACATATCTAAAACTTTAATTAATATTATTGGATGAGTTAATTTATTCCAATTCTATCCATATCTTGAATATATAACCACTTAGAGCCATATTTCATTGAATATATCTTTTATATAACTTTTAGATAGGAAAAATATAGAATATAACTATATTATTATTATCATAATGAAATTATTCTCATGATCGTGTTTAATTTATATTTTTTAGTAGTTTTATAATTACATTAAATTGTAATGTAATGTCGTCACAGTATTACATCAATTAACAGAAAAAAATAAATGATTTTAAAAATATTAACAGTAATATAATTTGAATAATTTATTCTCATCCAGGAACAATTCGGATTAATATTACATACTACTGATGTTTTAATGGAATATACACAATTTAAATATTTTCCATATTTTCCTTAAATTCAAATTAAATTAATTGTCCTAAAATTAACCTTAATTATATTTAATAATTATTATTATTTTTATAAATTATTTAAAATTTATTAATGTTTTATATTTAGACAAGTGAATGCATTGTTGTTGAATATATCATGAATTGTCTATTTATATTTCAATTTTTCATTTATGGTAATATTTTTATTCCTTAAAATCATTATAGGTGTTAACATTTATATGGTAAAAAATAATAAATGAGTCAGTTAATCCAAAATATTTGGTTTGCCAATGTGACATAAACATATCAAATTATTTTTTGATGATTTTATCTCAACCCTAGACTCTTTATTAATTAATTCATGTCTATTTGTAATCATTTGGAATGATAATGAAGCTAATATATTTAAATATTTTATTAAATTCAAATTGTGTCCTCTCCCTCCATTACAAAATGAAACCCATCCTTTCTATTATTTACAACACATTTATCCTTATTGATTGACCAAGCTCGATAAAGTTATCTTATCATCATCCATATAAACATTCTAGTTGTAATGATCTACCTAAAATACCATCCAAATATTCTTTTATAGGATATCCATGGGATTTATTTTAAAGAAGACGTAATCCCCTAAAACAATAACTTTCTTTTTTTACTTCTTATTCTCCCTCATCCAAATCTATAGTATTTAAAATAGAATGATTAATTCAGTATCCTGAATATATTCTATATGTAATTATTATTAAAATATAGTATTATCCACTATTTTCCATTAAAATCCCCAGTCAATGTATCGCTGAAGTGTTTGAATGAGTTACCATATCCACACAATGATAGAATTCATTTTTCATCAACATATTTTATGGATGAGTGTTACGTTGGGTATTATATTTTTCTATTAGAATTTTTTTATATTTATTATTATGTATTTATAAATTAATATATCCCTTATTACCATCCATGATGTAAGAAAACAATAACATCACTCATGCGTACGTGTGGAATTCCACCTCCATGGAGAAATTTTATTTGTTATTAATTTAATTTTTACATTGAAGGTAATAAGTATATATTTAATGAATTTTAATTATATATATACATCATAATAAATATTCTATAAGTATGAATAATTATTTTCCTTTGTTTCATAGGATCCATAAATATGAATATATTTTTTATGGGAATGTACGACATATCGTCTCTACGAATGGGGTATTTCATTTTTCAATCTCTACCATTTAGGGATACCGCTAAATATATGTATATATAATTAATATATATGATATTTATATAACTAAAATTTTAAATATTATCAAATTGTGTTCAATGTACAATGATAAGTACTGTAAAACTAAAAAACTCATAAAAAATGCAGCTTTTATCACACAGAATAGTGAATTTCATAACAAATTGCTAATAAAAAATTAAAAATATTTTATATGTAATTAATAAAAGAAAATTTAGATATGTTTATAGTTTTCTAATATATTTATAACAAGTCAATATTTTTTTTATAACATATTTTTATGTGAATAAAGTAATTTGAGACTTGATTTCTGGGATTTATGTCTCAATATAATTTTTTAACCAGGATTGTTTATGCTTGAACATTTATTATGGAAATAGTATGATCCTTATATGATAAATGCATTTAATTTTATTATCCTCTAGTTATTTATTAACAATTTTTTTCTTTTTATATTCTTCCCTTTGTGTACTCAATTGACCGATAAAATTTTCTTATGGAAATCCTTCTTTATTTTTCACTTTGGTAAAGAATCATTTTCCTTCCATATTATTATTTTTAAATAATGCATTATAGAATATTTTTAATAATATACTATGATTGTTTAATTTAATTATTTACTGGTATTTATTTTTACAAAAAATAAATTTAAATAAATTAGTTTTTAATCCTCATAATGTGCCCTTTTTTAGATATTTTATAAATGTGTTAAATGGATATTTTTATTTTCTCTTATATGGAATGAACAGAATTTCCAACCATGATTTTCACTCAATTAATTGAAGATTATGATAAATTATTTTGAGATTATTTTTTATGAAACATTCTAACTTAATATTTAGGAAATATTTATATTTTTATCTATTGATTTCAATTTGAGACGTTATTTTCCATAAGATATTTTCAAGTGATTTTTAATGGAATTTGAACTTATAATAGAATATGTAATGTAAATTATGCCTTATTAGGGATATGATCCAATGATACCATATAAATTATTTATCTAGATGATTTATGTTTATGATATTATGATATTTAAAAGTCCCATTATTTTTCCATGGGTTATTCTATGATTATTTGATGAATTTTCTCTGACCTTTTGGAACACATATGAACGGATTTTATTATGTGATAGGTAGTTCAGAAATTATACTTACCCCCAGTGTATTGGGTAAATTATTTTTTCTATTATTTTTTTTGATGGAAAAATGTCTATGTCGTTGATCTACCAGGGGATACTAGTTAATGTGATTGATCCACTATGGGAAATATGTTGGTGTGCTTGATCTCTAATGTGAAATAGGTGTTTATTCTTGATCAATAATTATTTGATAGTCATAGTAGTAAACAAATACATATTAAATTGCTTCTATACTTATAATGGTTCTAAAACTCTATGAAATATATTGAATATTCTTCTAAAAATATGTAATATTCACATATAAAAAGCATTGGTCTCTATAGTTCGTAGTAGAGGATAGGTTTAGTAAATCATTAGGTATTATGTTTATAGAATATTCCTATAAAAATAAAGATATTTCTTTATAATGGAAATAATAAACATATTAGGTAAAACACCCATGTCATTATATGTAACTAATTACTTAGGGTTAGCTGGACAATCCACTCATACCATCCTGTCACATGATATATATAAAAATAGATAACAAAAAACAATTTTTTATTTTTGAAAAACAAGACATAATATAGTTGAAAAAAGTGTAAATAGTAGAGATACCACATTGAAATAAAATCCAATCCAAAGATAAAGCCTAAAGTATATCAAAAACAATGTTCCCAACAGTCGCCTCCAGACCAACTAGAACTAGAATCATCAACAACACGATAATCCATCCAAATACAAGATGCAATTTCCTTTATTTAAATACTAAAATACAACATCTATAAAAACCTAAAGGCTTAATTGGGGTGTGATCCAAATGAAAGTATAATTAAACCACAATATCTTTACAAGTTTTAATATCAAGAATGAAAAAAACCTATCTTTCAAAACAGAATAGTTTTACATATATTTTTTATAAATATAAATAATTTATGAATCATTTTCCAATTTTTTTCATAAAATAATTTCATACTATAAAACTAGAAATTTCACATAAATACAATATTTTAATGGTATTATTCATTTAATTTCCATTCATTCTTTGTTTGGGGGGGTTTCCCACACATTTTGGTGTAAGTGGTGCATTTTTGAAATTTAGGCCGAATAGTGAACCCATTCCGCGATTTGAAAATTAAATTTGTTTCTTTTATAACTCCCTAATTTTTGAACATTTTTCATTTATTCCATTCTCTAAATGGTCTATCATGACATATTAACACCACCATTTCAATTTTTACCCTTTATAAATCCATAATAATGGTGGATTTGGGTTTTTATTTAAGGAATTGGGCCATCTCGAAAGCCCATTTCAAGTTTTTTTTAAAAACATTTTTGTTCATTACTTATTCAATTTTTATTATTTTTTCGTGATTCCATGTGTCACATCAGACCACTTAACCCAAACACACACCTATTATATTTCCCCCCTCTTTGGAGATCATATGCATTCCGAATTATGGAAAAACATTATAGGGTTTCTCAAATCATCCAGATTTGAAGAGGTAATTTCTTTCCTCCAGAACACTTTCAATTATTATTCTTTTCTCCCCATTACATGATTTTTATTCTCATTTTCATGAATTATAAAATTTAATTAGTTAATGGTTTCTATCATAGTGTTTAAACATGCATTTCTTGGTCAATTCTTGTGGTTTTAGGTTTGATCTATGTCCCTATTGGTGTAGTGGGGGTGCGATTTGATTTTCACACAAAGATTCAAGGGTTATACTTAATTATTTAGGTGAATCCATTTTTATGAAATTTTTGGGATTTTTCCTTCTGTGTTTATGATATTTTAACGATCATTTCATTTGATTTTTTCTACAAAAAATAGTTGTCATGGTGCTTGTAATGAAAATGAATATTTAATGCAATTATGTGAAATTGGGGGTTTTCATGGAAGTCTCTTATTGGTTTATTTGAGGTTTCCCTCTCACTACTTATTTGATTTTATTAGGATATATTAGGTCTGAAAATTATTGTTTTAGGTTTATCCCATTTGGTTGTTGTAGATAATGATGCTTTTAATGGTTTTTGTGGAACTTGTGAACTTTAAGTGTCATGTGTGATTAAAAATGGAAGTTTTAAAAAGATAAAATTTCATGGTTCACATGGTCATTCACTAAAATGGATTTTATGGTTTAATTAAAATGTATTGGGATGCCTTGTATGTTTTGTTAACTTAAAAGTGGGCACTTTTTGTGCAACGTATGGTTTTCAGGGTCTTTTGGGTGCAAAACAATTCGGGTTTTTGAGAAATTATTTGGTGGAAAATCAATGTGTTTTGTTGAGAGTTTTAAATGGTATAGAGTTTTTTATCTACTGTATTTTTTTTATTTGACCAGTATTGGTCTTTTTATATGAAAATTGATGTATGTGGCATTCTTAATTTTTTTTAGCACAATGGGAGAAGCCCAGGTACCTAGGTGTGGAAGATATGTACTAGTACTGCTAGTGAACTAGATGGGTTTCATCCCTATTTAACATAGAATTTGGATGACAAAAACTCTAACTAAAAAATATAGATGATTATTTGGGACCACTAGTTTATGGTTATGTTCCCTACTAGTGTCTCGTTCATGAGAATTGATTTTTACAATGGTTACTTTACAGAGTGGTTTGAGGTACGTGGGTCCCGAGACTATCTAGTGCCTAGGGGTGTTCCCAGTTTTGTTTCTCATAGGATTTTTGGTATTTCTCCTTGTATTAGGGTGTGTTTGGAAGTATATTATAGTAAATAACTTGACTATTTAAATGTGTTGACGTTATTAATGTTTTATCTTAATGAATGTTTTCAATTGAAAATTGCATTTCTAGGAATTTGTCAACGCTTTTCTTTGCATATTAAAAATCCTTGCTTTTTGACCTTGAATTACATACACTTTGGAATAATGGGGTGGTATCCTATTGAGATTATGATCAAACCTTACTTACACCCCTTGGGTATAATTATAATTTAATATGTTTGGCTCTCGTAAAGGAAAGTCTTTGGGTGATGGCAGTTCGGGGTGTTAGTTCCCATCCTAGGTGCATAGTTGTGGAGACGACATATGGGTGATGACCCCTTGACATGTGGAGACCTTGGGGCTGTCATGATGTTGTAATTTTTTGTATTTGGACTTCTTGTACTGTATTTGAATCTAGGTATTCATATCATGGTTTGTTAAGGTTTGTTATTCATGAAGATTTCAGATTCTTTTTATTATTGTATTTAATGTTTAGTGCTTTTATAATTAGGTAAATCATTCCCAAAACAAATTATTGATACCTAGGAACTTGTTCTAGATCATGGGGATATCGAATTCCCTTCGGTATTTTCCATGTTTTGGATTTGGTGTTGTATTAGTGGAAACAAGATTCGGTTCGTGACAAATTAATATAAGTAGGGGATATGTTTTTGGATTATATTATAAATTTTGGGATGATTCGGGATAGATAGGATCTAGGAATTTTGTGGCATAGGAATTTAGTCAAGAGTAGGGTTCCTGGCCCACAGCCCTCATGGTATACCATGAGTCACTAGGGGATGTTTGAAAGTTTTTGATTGAATTCACATCAAAATGAGACGTGTGAACTACAGACCACACATGGACATCAGGTGGGGGTGGAGTTATTGTTTCTTTTATTATAGTAATGTGTTTAGATTAGTTATATTTTATTTCTTTTATTAAAATTTTCATAATTATAGTATTTCTTATTGTTTTGGGACTGTTTCATTTTATGGCAGCATGCCTCCCCGGAAAGCTCCCATATGCCCACAGGAGGACGCTGGAGAGAGTTATCCCTCACCGATTGATCAGAGGATAGTCAAGGCTATGGTCCGTGCTATCTAAGATCGAGGACAGGGGCATGATCTTATTCTTATTCCTATTAGGGAAGAAGAGATAGGTCATAGAAAAGATAAATCATGGGTGTTTCTGAAAAAAACACCTTCTACTTTCTGAAGTAGCTCTGAACCCTAGGAAACAAATGAATGGATCTAGAAGGTCGAGTGCATGTGTGAGTTCCTAGAAACAACCGAGGAGATCAAGGTGATGTGAGACTACTTTATGTTTGTGGTTACCAGTCATAAGTGGTGGGAGTCAGTGCTTCGGACTGGGAAGAATGAGCAGATGTGTCGGGGATATTTCAAGGTCTTCCTTAATTAACAGTACTTCCCAGAGGTCTTGGCATATTCCTGGTCCCAATAGTTCATAATCCTTGTTTATGAGAACCCTACATTGATAGAATACGCAAACCATTTCACTAAGTTGGTTTGTTATGCCCCTGAAATTGTCTCGAATGAACAATTGATGGGCCAGAGGCTTGAGGAAGGCTTGCGACCAGTGATATACTCCCAGGTCATCTTGTTTAAGCTAAGGACCATTGCTGAGGTCATTGATCCGGCATGTATGGTGTAGATTGATCGTAAAGGAAGGGAAGGTTTTTCTGGAACAATGTCAGTAGTGGGCAATTTATGCTCTTTAGAGAAGAAGGGGAAGCGGGAGGATCATGTAGAGAAGGGAGGTGGCATTTCAGGCCACTCCACAAAGAAATTTTCATCTGGGGATTCTAATTTGATATCGGTTGTGTGCCATCATTGTGGATAACTGGGGAACATCTGACCAGCATGCCCACTTCCTCTAAATCCTTGTTACTAGTGTGGATATATGGATCATCAGATGCACTTTTGCAGGGTGGCACGCCCACTTCTATGTGGTGCAGGTTTAGTGGCTTCAATAGGAGTGCCAGCACAGTCAGAGATGTTGATGATGGGACGATCTCATTTTGGTGTCTGTGGTTGTAGGGATGGGAAATCATCTAGGTATACCGAGATCAGGGCATAGACATAGTCTAGCGGTCTTCCCCAAGTAGAGAATGGAAATATCCATGTAGTGGAACATGCATCAGCAGAATCTGAGGCGGGACCGTCGATAGTTTGAGGTACCGTTTTGATGTTATATTCTATAGCCACTACTCTTTTTTATACTAGTGCATTTTTCATTAATTTCTGAACATTTCGTGGACATGATTAATTTTCCAAAAGATTTGTTGTCTTTTGCGATGGATTTGGTGACGCTGTTGGGAAAGAAGAAGGGGCAGGGTCTCAGGTGCCCCTCGTGTGTGCTCTTCGTGTTAGGGGTTGAGATGGAGTGGGACCTATTTGTCCTAGATATAGAAATATTTTACATAATACTCTGCATGGATTGGCTAGTACACTTTCAAGCACACATTTATTGTTATAGGCAGCATGTGAGTTTCATGGAACCTGATGGGAGTTGTCAGGTTTTTTGTGGAGAATGGGACCCTTAGTCGAGTCACGTAGGACCTCCACTCCCGTAGTTAGGAGGTATTATTTTCATGTTTTCATCACTCATTCTAGAGTAAGACGTTATTTACCCTAATGGTTCACTACCTCATGTAGTGAATGAGTTTCTGGATGTATTCCTTGATGATTTTTCCAGATTTTCCCCCAAAGTGGGATGTGGAGTTTTCGGTTGATTTGGTGCCAAAAACACATCTGATATCTCATCCCTCTTATCTCATGGCCCCCACCAAGCTAAGAGATTTAATGATATAGTTTAATGACTTATAATCCCAAGGATTCATTCTCCCATGCATCTCTCCTTGGGCCGCTCCTGTGTTGTTCATGAAAAAGGCTGATGGAGCCCTCTGGTTGTCCATTAACTGCTGGAAGCTGAATAAGGTAAAAATTAAGAACGATTACCCTTTTCCTAGAATGGAAGCTTTTTTTAAACATTTAAGGGGGAAAATTGTTTATCCAAGATATACGTGCATTCTGGATATCAACAACTCAGGGTGAATGAGTCAGATATATAAAAAATATAATTCTGAAGCAGGTACGACAACTTCGATTACATGGTCTTTCCCTTTGGATTGAACAATGCGCCAATGGTCTTTATGGAGCTCATGGATAGTTTTTCCCCCCAGTATCTTGATTCTTTTTTCATGGTTTTCATGGATGAAACTCTAGTATACTCGGGCTCGGAGGAGGAACACGAACATCACTTGAGGATCATTTTCGGGACATTGCGGGATCTCCACCTCTATGAAAAATCATCAAAGTGAACATTCTAGATCAAGGAGGTGAAATTTATGGGGAATGGGATCTTGAATTATGGGGTTTCAGTGGACCCCAAGAAGATTAGTTTGGTTATGTCATGGGAGAAGTCAAAGAATGTGTTTGAGATCATGAGTTTCTTTAGCCTGGCTGGTAATTACAGGTGATTCATTCGGAATTTCTCTTAGCTTGCTTCACTGATGACCGCACTCACTAGGAAAGGGGTGAAGTCGTTATGGGCCCCAAAATGTTAGGCATAGTTAGAGGATCTGAATAGGAGGTTGACTAGTGCCCCCATTTTGATTTTTCCAGAGGCTAGAATGGGGTATGTTTTCTATTGTGATGATTCAGGTATGAGTCTGGGGTGCTTGATTATGTAGGATGATCATGTGGTGGTGTATGTCCCTCGCAAGCTCCAAACACACGAAAAGAATGACCCGACCCATGAATATGAGTTAGCAGTGTTGATGCATGCTTTGAAGGAATTGCGTCACTACCTCTTTGGGGAGAAGATCATGGTCTACCCTGGTCACAAAATAATGGCCTATATCTTCTCATAGAAGGACATAAATATGGACATCATCGTTGGATCAAGTACATGTAGGGATTTTACTTTGACATTGTCTATTACCCAGGAAAGGGTAATGTGGGGGCTGATGCCTTGAGTAGAAGAGTTCTGATGCAGGCTTTGATAAAGTCAAGTGATGACTGGGATTTGATGGGACACTTTGCTCAGATGCATGTGGAGACCTGGGAGATAATGGAGGTGTGTTATTGGAAAGCATCCAATTGACTCCTTCTATCATGAAGTTTATTCAATGAGAAGATCCTTTTTATTACCTTTTACAGTGGTCGAGGCAGTTTCATCATGGTGTGGAAATGTCCTTTAATTGTTCTATATCTCTTGAGGGAATCTTGTGCTTCATGAGTCATTCAGTAGTGTTGTGATCTCTACAAATGGTGGTGATGCGGGATAGACACCAATCTCATTGGGCTATACATCCTAGTTCAACCAAGATGTATTATTATGTGCGACAATAGTTCTGGTGACTAGTTATGAAACGGGACATAGAAGACATTGTGTCGAGATGCTACACATGTCAGCAGGTGAAAGCAGAGCATTAAAGGCCCTCTGGTTTCCTCTATCCATTACCCATTCCTACCTGGATGTGGGAAAAGGTCACCATGGACTTGATTGTTGGATTTCCTCGTATTCCATGGGGTAAGAATGCCATTTGGGTGGAAATTGATCATCTAACTAAGTCATTTTACTTCATTCTGATTAAATATTCAGCTAAAGTGGATGAGTTGGGTCATTTTTATCTTCATGAGGTGGGGATAACCCATGGTGTTCCATCAATATGTCTCTCAGATAGGGAACCCCACATCACTTCTCGATGTTGGGAAGGCTTTCAGTAGGCCTTGGGTCTCAGATTAATATAAGAATGACATACCAACCTCAGATGGATAGTCAGACAGAGTGGGAGAATCAGATTTTAGAGGACATTCTTCGTGCATGTGTCTTAGACATTGGTGGTTCTTGGGATAACCATTTGGGATTGGTTGAGAATTCTTATAATAATAGTTAACAATTTTTGATTTGAATGGTTCTTTTTGAGGTTCTCTATGGTCGACCTTGTTGGTCCCCCTGTGTTGGGATGAGGTGTGTGGGACCTCACTGTTGGGGCCGAGTCTTGTGCTGGAGATGTCTCAGAAGGTCAAGTTGATCTGGAAGAATTTATTGACAGCATAGAGTTTACTTAAATCTAATGATGATCCAAGACATCGAGACTTAGAGTTTTCTAGGGGCGATAGGGTATTCATGAAAGTGTGCCCTCTTATGGGCCATCGTTGATTATGAAAGCATGGGAAGCTGACAGCGCGGTATGTTGGACTTTTTGAGATCACCGAGCATATTGAAAAGGTGGCATACAGGATGGTCCAAACTTCTCAGTTGACATCCAATCATGAAATCTTCCATGTCTCTCAATTGAAGTAATATAACCCAGATCTATCCCATATACAGAATTGGGTGGAGTTGGATATAGACCCTGATTAATCTTTTGTTGAGCGGCCAATGAGAATAGTTAACTTCTAAGAAACATTTCTTTGGGAATATCTATTCCATTGGTCCAGGTTATTTGGAAACATGGAAATGACACACATGAGACATGGGAGCATAAGTCATGGGTTGAGGAAGGGTACTCGTTCCTATTTTCTGATCAAGATTCAGGTTGAATTTCTGGTGTGGAACTTTTTTGTGGTGGGGAGAATTTTCACATATATAAAATATTTTAAAGTTATTATTCATTTAATTTACATTATTTCTTTGTTTTGTGGGGTTTCTAGGAATTTTGGGGAAAGTGGTGCATTATCAAAATTTGGGCCAAACTGTGAGCCCATTTACAAATTTGAAAATAAATTTTGTTTCTTTTATAAATCCTTCATTTTTTAAATTTTTTTATCCATTATAATTTTTAAACGGTCTCCTTTGACCTATTAACACCACCAGTTCACTTTGGACCCTTTAATAATCCTTAATAATGGAGGATTTGGGTTTTTATTTAAGGGATTGGTCCACCCTGGAAGCCCATTTCCAGTTTTTTTTAAATTGTTTATTTGATAACTAATTAAATTTTTTTATTTCTGTTGATTACAAGTGTCAACAAAGCCCACTAAACCAATCCACGTGCCCATTATCTTTATGCCCTCTTTAGAGCACTTATGTATCTCTAATTAGCTCCGAACTTCATTGGGCTTCTCAAATCATCACGATTTTAAGAGGTAACTTCTTTCCTTCCTAAATCTATCAATTCTTACTCTTATCTCCCCTTTACATGAAGTTTCTTCTCATTTTCTTAAATTAAAAAATTTCCATAGGATATATTTTCTAGCCTAGGGTTTTTTCCTTGGGTCTTCTTGATCAATTATTGTGGTTTTAGGTTTTATATATTTCCCTCTTGGTGAGGTGGTGGTGTGATTTAATTTTCGCACAATGATTCAAGGTTTCTCCATAATTTGGTAGGTGATTCCATGTGAATTAAATTTATGTGAATTTTATTTCTATGTATATGGTATAGTCATGTTCATTTCATTTTATTGTTGCTGAAAAAATTAGTTTTAGTGGTGTTTGTAATGCAAATGAATTTTTAATGCAAATTTTAGGTGAAATTGGGAGTTTTTCATGGAAGTCTCTTGTTGGATAATTTTGGAATACCCTATAACTACTTATATGATATTATTGGGAATTATTTGGGCTTAAAATACTATTTTTAATTTTTATACCCTTTTTTTGTTGCATAAAAATTTGTTTGTAATGGTTTTTGTGGAACTTGTGAACTTTAAGTGTTATTTTGGTTTAAAAATCAATGTTTTATATAGATAACATTCTTGGTTCACATGGGGATGCCCTAAAATTGATTTTTTTGTTTCATTTAAATTTATTAGGATGAATTTTATATTTTTGTAACTTACAGGTGTGAAAATAGTGTGAAATATAGGGTTTTCATGGAGTTTTGTGTGCAAAACAATGCGGGTTTTTGAGAAATTATTTTGTGAAAAATCAAAATATTTTGTTGTGTGTTTTAAATGGTATAGAGTGTGTATAACTAATTTATTATTTGAAAGTGACCAGTACTGGTGTTTCTAAATGAAAATTGATGTATTTGGAATTCTGAATTTGTTTGAGCATAAAGGGTAAAGCCCTGGTTCCTAGGTGGGCGGATATTTACAAGTACGACTAGTGAACTAGATGGGTTCTGTCCCGGTTTCACTTAGAATTTGGATGAATACAACTCTAACTAAACCATATAGAGGATTATTGGGTACCACTAGGTTATGTGTATTTTCCCTACAAGTGGCTCGTGCACAATAATATATTTCTACAATGGTTACTTTACACCGAGTTACAAGGTACATGGGGCCCAAGACTATCTAGTGCCTAGGGGTGTTCCAGTTTTTTTTTCTCATTGGATTTGTGGTATTTTCCATTGTATTAGATTGTGTTTGGAAGTATATTACATTATATAACATAAATATTTAAATATGTTAGCTTTATGAATGTTTTAGATTGAAAAAAAAGTTCAATTGAAAGTTTCATTAATTGGAATTTCTCACCGCTTTTCTTTGCATATTAAAACTGCTTGCTTTTTCACCTTGTATTACATGAATTTTGGGTTCATTATGTGATATACTATTGGTATAAGGTCACACCATGAATAAACCCCTTGGTTGTAAGTAGACTTTATTATGCTTAACTCTAGTAAAGGAAAGTCTTTTGGGTGGTGGTGGTTCTGGGTGTTTGTCCCCATCCTTGGTGTAGAGTTTTGGAGACGGCTTGGGGGTGATGACACTATGTCATGTTGAGTCCATAAGGCTATCTTGCTGCTATCCATTTCGGTATTTGGACCTATTGTAATGTATTTGAATCTATGTATTCATATCTAGTTTTGTTAAGGCTAACTTGGCATTAAGATATCATATTCTAATTATTGATTGTTTTTAATGTTTCATGCTTTCATACTTGGGTAAATATTTCCCAAAACTAATTTATTGATTCTCGGGAACTTATGACAGCCCGTGGGGATAGGTAACACCCTTCGGGCCTTATAATTGTTTTGATTTGGTGCAGGTATTGGTGGCAAAGATATTCGGTTTGTTAATAGAAATGTGAAATTTATAGTTAATAAAATATTAAATTTTTCCCTTAAAAATAAAAAATTTGAAGACCAAATATCCATGAATGAAACTTGATATAAAAATTTGTGAGAAAAAATACATGATAAAAAAAATTATGTGATAAATAACACTATATGAAAAATAACCCCACATATGGGCTCCATCCTCTGGGAAACCACATACTAAAAGCTAACTAGGTAATCCAAAATAAGCATAAATTTGGATAAAACTAATCTCATGTCCTATAAGTATATATAAAAACAGATAGAAAGTCTTATCAGTTGATATTATAGAAATTTATCTACTAGTGGGGTAATACGCACACAGAGGCTACCCTTGTCTCTTTCCAAATGAAAAAAAGTTTCCATATTTTTATTTATTTTTAAAAATAATTTCATTCACATGGTGAATATTTTATAAACGATTTTTAACTCTACGTCGATCCTATCGGTGTTTGAAAACCCATTTCCAAATCAAGATTGACCATTGTCAATGAAAATTCCCTTTTTTGAAACTTTTTTTTACATGAGATTATTTAAACACAGATATCAGATCTAATAAAAGGGAAACCTAAATAAATTTATCAATAATGACCTTAAATTCATCAAATTAACCTATTATATTGAAACACCTACCTCAAAAAGAGAGAAACCTTGCATATTTCGATAACGATGACCAGAAATGAAGAGAACGACCTTTAAAATAAAGGGATGCCAAAAGACTAAAAAGGGTTGATAGAAGACACTCTCTAATCACAAATGTATAAAAATACATAACCAAAACCATAGTTAACCAAATATAATGAATAACTAGAAGGAATTATTAACCATAATGATACAATCCAACCACAATGGTGATCAATCACTGAACAGAGACATCGGGAAGGTGTGGAGATCCCCTAAATCACATAGGGTAAGCTCTGGGTTGAGAAAGATTGGTTATGGGTCAAATGAAAAAAATTCACCTAGGCCTCCAGTTTGAATCTTCCCCTTGTGAGATTTACATTGAGTTTAATCCCATTACACATCATAAAAACCTCAACACCCACATAGGCTAAAAATTGCACAAATGTTTTATTAAAAATGATATATTTTCCATTACAAGATGTGAACCTCTTATACATCATGTATATCCTTCTGGAATTCTATCGAATTTACATATTCTTCTCAACACACATAACAAAGCGTGTACTCCAAGTACACATTGTGTAATATCCCAGTGTATGGAAAAAACTATAGGCTTATGCTCTGAATTTCAAAACAATACTGAGCTTCACCATTACCTATATCCCCCCAAATCCTATTTGGAATTATACATCCAAGAAAAAATGAAACCAAAATTAAAGGCTAAAATATAACTAATTTAAATGTAACATTGAGTTAAAATATCCCAACTATAAATTTTTTCATCCACTATAATCTTTCAAGTCCCTCGATCTGCAAAAAGATAAAGTCACAACTACCTCATCAAAGAATCCCAATGCCATGTCTTCTGTATATATATTTTCTTTACTCCCACAATAATCACACTAGGGATATAAATTCACCACACATTACCTTATCCTAGTGGTCCATAATTTGAAATGGATACTCAACCAAACTTTTATCAGTCTCAATATCAACATCATCTCAAATAAACACTTGGAGATGATATGGTATATACCCTTTCAATTGGGAAATGGGAAACCCATCATAGATATATGTCAAACCAGACAATAAGTGACACTGGTAGGCCACTATCCAAAGTTTTCCAATGATCTCAACGGGACCCAAAAATCCCCATGTAATGAAAACTCACCTCCAAACTAACCGATACTAAAAGCAGAGACAACCAGAGTAGCCAACATACTACAAAAAGCTCTTTTATTTATTGAATCCAACAATACACCATCTATAAACACCTAAAGTCACAATTAGGGTGTGATCCAAATCCTAATAGGATAACACCTCAGTTTCAATAAGAGTTCTGATATAATGAATGCAACAATTCTCTATTTTAAAACACAACTATTTTCTAAATAATTATCACAAATCCCAACCATTTATAAACAATTTTTTATTTGGTTTTCATTCAAACCATTCATATTTAAAATATAGAAATATGGAAATTTGAATTGATAAAATTATAAAGAACCTTCCATACATCAATATGTAAACATGTATACACATATCTATGAAAACGAACTCATGTGTGAATCTTTGTGAAATAATCTATGAAAAAAACAATCATGTCATAAATAAAAATTAATGAAAAACCACCTCACATATGGAATATAGCCATTGGGAAACTACATAATAGAAACAAATAAGTAAATCAAAATTGTATCAATGTTGGATCTAACCTATATCATGTCCTAAGAGTAGATATCACAATTGATATCAAGTCCATCCAGAATATATCACAAAAGGTTACATCCAAGTGGTGTTATAAAAACAGTAGGGGAAACTAGGTAACTTTCTTGATGCGCCCAATGATCCCAAAGTTCATTTTCAAAAATTAATTTCTAAAGAATTATCGAAATTCCATAAAATATTTATATATCCATGTCTACTTGTATCGGTGTTTGAAAATGAATTTTAAAATCATGAAAATCCATTTTCAAAGAAAATCCAATTTTGAAAACTTATTCTTTTTAAATATATTATTTTAAACCACATATCAATTATAATCAATGATGAAACCAATGGTATTTATCTATAACGACATAAAATCAATCAAATTTACCAATTTTAGAGAAACACCTACTTCAACCTGGTAGAATCATAGATGCCTTCAAAAATGGTAACTAGAAACTAAGAAAATAAACTTCTAAAGAAATGAATTTCCTTGAAATTGAAAAGGATCTATAGAAAAAAATCATATAAAAAATACATACACACCAATATCCAAAACCACAGCTATAACCAAATCAAAAGAAAAACTATAAATAGTTATTAATAGGAAAGAAGCATTCCAACTAAAATGGTGATCAATCATTGAAAAACATTATACGGAATGACTGGAGATCCCAAATTTTTCCTAGGGTAAACTCTGGGTTGAGAGATATTACTTTTGGGTGGAATTAACAAAAAAATCACTCAAATATCCTACTTAAAAATTCACGACGTGAGAGTTACACAGTGTGTAATCCAATTACCTATCGTTAAATCCTCAACTCCTACATGGGTCAATGAAATGAATCACTATTTAATTAAAAAGCATGACATTTTCAATTACATGATGTTATCCTATATAATGAAAGTTATATTCTTTATTCCCAGTATTCAGTTAATAAATTCTGCTAGATTTCCATTACATGGCACATACTCTAAGTACACGGTATGCAGTCTCCAAAAAAATAGAAAAAACAGGATGTTTTAGTTGAAACATCCAAAAGACCTCATAATTCATCCTTACATTTATCATCCCAATTATATTGAATCATTATTCATCCAATAAAAAAGGAAACTAAAAACTAAGGATAAAACATACCTAATAGATATGTAACATGGAATTAAAATCTCCCCATTATAAATATTTTCTTCCCCCCACAAATCCTTAAAGATATTGAATCTGTAAAAATTGAAGGAAACTAATTCCTCATCAATTAATCATTCTCCCATGTCTCATGGATATCTTGTGTCAAATCCCATAGTTATTGGACCAGTTGTTTGTTTTATTTCATAGTACATTTTCTTGGAGATCCATAATCTGAACTTGTAGCTAAACCAATGTGGTATCAGGATCAAGATCAAAATATTCCCTTCAAATAAAAATAGAATGATTTGCTATATTCCTCTTCAATTGGGAAACATGAAACATTTCATGGATATTTGTAATACTATAAAGTAAGTGTAATAGATTGGCCACCATCCATACTCGTATAATTATATCAAAGGGACCCACAAACCTCAGTGTCGAATTAAACTTCTTACACAACAGATGATTTCAAAAATGATGTAAAACACTAAGAGAGATATGATCACCAACCAAAAACTAAAATTTCCAACACTAATGGTCTTTATAGGATTTCATATGAATATATTTTGTGATCAAATTCCACCATATCAAGTACAACCCCTCTGTCATATCATAAACAACACTCATCCCAATGAAGGACCACACTCCCAGCTCATCCCTTCCCATGGGAGATCTATGAAGTTGCCTATACAAATACTTCAAGGGATCCATATTTATAAAATCCACATAACTGTAGATATATATAAACTCAACCAAGGGAAATGTATTTTTGCAAGATCCTCTAAAATCAAGCACACATTTCAGGGGAAAATTCTCTAGAACCATGATATCCCTATGTGTCTATCCATCCATCCACATATAATAAAATATGTTTAATTTAATCTGGGAACCCATAACCTCTAATAAACCAATACAAAACCGATATATTAACCTTAGATACAAATCATAAACAACTATATAGGTATCCCATATTAAGTCTCACAATCTCTCAAACATACAATTCCCCAACTAGCCTTATATTCCTCATTCCCCTAATGTGTTATAAAGTTTTTATTTCTTGGGTCCATTAATGATCACACTAATAAAATCACTCCCACACATGTAATTCATTGAAAACCATGATAAAATCCATGGAAATGTCATCCCACTTACATACAGTAATGGGTAAAGATTGTAAAAACCCCACAGGTCTCTTGTGCTCTGACCAAATTCTTAGACATGTGAGACATCATGATATAAAATTGATAATCGACTATCTCATCCATTTCCACCACTAATGACAAAAAAAATTAATGATCTATCATGGTACACCCATTGTAAATGGGAAAATAATAATGATTTTTACTATCCAATAACTCATGCCTTAGAAAAAATAGAACAACCAACCTTTAATTGAAAAAATATCCTTTGCGAGATGGAGACCCCTCACCCAGGGTCTCCCCAATAAAAAGGATTTCACTAAAGTGTTATCACTTATTGTGTTTCAACTACTCAAGAACAACTAACTCCTAAAATTATTATTATTCATTCATCAAATATGATAACAAATTTCCACTAATCTAATTCAATTCCAAACTAATCTCATCAAAAAAAACACATCATATAACACTCATTAACTAGTTCCTTTATAACTTGTGTCAATAATATGCTAGTCAATACCTCAAAAACCATATTCCCTTACCTATGGATATAACAAATATCAAAATCAAATGTTTAAAGAAACATTACCTATGATATCAATGAAAAATTTAGTATATTAGGATCAGAACATACCACAAACCTATAAGAGTTGGTTTCTTAGAACCAACTGGTTTTACTTTGATTACATGGATATTTAATTTATTACTATATATTTATCACTATTCTTCATAACTATGATGTAATAATGTCCTAGATTATTTGTTGCAGTGATAAGGTCATGGTATTTTCCCGCTATGATGAGAACCTTAAAATGATATAACATTATTCTTAAATATAGTTCTATGGTTGGATGACATGCTATGATGGGACACATAGCATGAAAACCGTCATGTGAAAGTACTCAAAAGTATATTAGACTTCGTGCCTTGATGTTTTCACTTGGTAATCTCCAAGATAGGAGATTAAGAGAACAGACACCCTAGTAGAAATTCCACATGTTTTATGGTTGGATGACATGCTATGATGGGACACATAGCATGCAAACCGTCATGTGAAAGTACTCAAAAGTATATTAGACTTCGTGCCTTGATGTTTTCACTTGGTAATCTCCATGATAGAAGATTATGAGAACAGACACGCTAGTAGAAATTCCACATGTTTTAGTGTAACCATATATTTCTATCTGCAAGCGAGTGTAATTATACATATACTTTAAGATTATCTTTAATATGTGTCATGACTTACAAACTTTTATTTTCTAATGAAAACTGTCAGGAAGATAGTTAGCGGGAAGTAGGGTATGTTGGTTGCATCATGAGTGGTATGTTATTAATGGATAAGTCAAGGAAGGATCTTTCCATTCCATTTAATGAAGTTGATTTCTCGGCCCTTTCATTGAAATAGAACCATCACACAAAATTCCATTGCCATGGTGTAACGATGATTTTTTTTCAGGTAGTCAAAGAACGATGTATCAAGAAAAAAAAGTTGATAAAACAATCATGAAACCAGCTTGATGAGATATTACAACAAAGGGATTATAGTACACAGTGAGTGTTCATATGCATATGTCTTTTTATGACTTTAGATTCATTCTCTGGGTGCCTTGACCCATTGCTAAACTGTACTCTTCGACTTTAGGCAAGCCACCTAATGCCAACGAGAAAGAATCCTAGTGGGTCACACACTATGTTTTTTTTGGTGGTCTCAGTTAAATTCTCTTTGAATTTAATTAATGAAATAGATATTATTCTCAATACCATGGAATAATTTTATTCAAGTTACAATGATCGCATAAATTATATAAAATATATTTCTTTTTTTATTGAACATTTAATAAATATTTATTTACTTGTTTGTAAAGAAAATATTTCTTTAAGAGAAAAAATAATTTATGTGGGTGTTCAATAGATAGAAGTGGAGTTCGATCAGATCAAGGTCGATCTAGTAGTAAAATAATTATTTGCAAGATGGTAAATAATTATTTAACTAGTTGGTACAAATTAAAATAACGTTGTTATTATATTATGATGCGGAATTTTATTTATAATTTTGTTTTGCGCATGTTCGTGCACCATAAATAATGAAGCGGTAGTATTATTAAATGCATGGGTTTCCACTATGTTAATCAATGTATTTAATTGTTGCTATGTAATTAAATATCATAATTGAAATTCCATGTATATAAATAGGGAAGTAATCCTATTGTGCCACAAACCACACCACATGCTAGGTGAATGGAGAATTATTGAGTGAAACAATTTCTCTCTCGAATACTCTACTCTCTCCACTCAAGATCTAGAGAGGTTCTTCATGTTCGAAGAACAAGTGATCAAGAATGAGCGACACAAGGCACTCGCTTCACCGCACTAGCACTAAGAGAATGAGTGTTGTCGATCGGTGGCCATCGTTTCACGTGTGGATCACCACTAGAGGGATTCTAGTTTGGATTATTTGATGCACCATGAGATAACCAAGTAGGGTCATTTCGGATGATCAACATCATCAATGAAAAAATAGAAATGATACACGTATTATTTTCCATAATGAAATTAATTAAATTAATTATAAACATGATGTGCAAGATCCTCTCTAAGGTTTCAGGCCTATTTCTTCTTTATCTAAATCTTTGATTATATTCCATGGAGACTAGTGTTCAACATTGTATTGATCCTGGAATAATCATTAATCATAGTAAAAATCAAAGTTCGGTATTGTTCCAACCATGATTCGGCTACGCCCAAAACCATCAAATGGTATCAGAGGGGTTACATCATAGTTTATAATTATTCAAATATTTCATTGAGGACAAACACATTTAATAATTTAATTGTTTCAATTCATGTTAATCGTTTTGAAAATCTCAATATCAAGATATATTACTCCTTTTTCGTTTCTCGTTCACTTTACAGAAATGGTCTTTTATTTTAATTTTGGATTAAAATAAAATAGAGGGTCTCATTCATAGGTGCCAAATCATCCTGGCCATACAATAGTATAACACACGGCATCTATTCGATAGTACACACTGTGAAGTCAATATTCAATGCATTAGACCGGTCTGCCAAACCAAGTTGTGTGTTGGAGTCTTTATAAGTCTTAAATGACTCCGTGTGTTGACCAAGAATTGGTGTCACGTTGTTTCTGGATTACACGGCGTATAGTCCCTTCAGGTTAGGGTTAGACAGTGTACGCAATATATAGCTTCCTCGGCTGGAGACTGTGTAATGAGGAAGTACATGACCTGTGGCCCATTGGACACGCCGTGTACTCCAATTATTTCTGAAGAATACTCACATGTCATTTCCGTAGGAGTGTACTTCGGATAGACAGTGAAAAATAGTACACACAGTGTAGTTGGAACTATAAGTCGTGTACTCATCCTAATTATGCAGATTTATTAAAATTTATTATTATATTATACAAACCTTTGAGACGTGTACCATGGTACATGATTAAAGCTTAGGCACAAAACGTGATAGGTGTTTCATATATATGTTTTTAATTTAACATTTTTGTAATGTTAATTTCTACTCATTAGGTAGTTATGAATAGGAAGTCACTAGGATTCCTCCAACGTACAAGTTATGTACAAAGATAATTTTAAAGGAATTTATTTGTTTAAAATTATGATGCATGAGAATATCATGGAAATTCAAAAATGGTTTAAGATAAAAGGATTGATTAATTAAAGATTATAATTAATTGATTCAATCGTTATTTATCTTAAACAAGAATGGTTAAAGAATTGATTTCTAGTTTAATTTACGAATAAATATTGTTGCATGTATGTATGATCATGAGATAGACCATGAACTTTGTATGTGGATGGTTTGTTTTAATTTATTTATTTGTATTAAATTTTTTGGCATGTGATCCCTCTTCTCATTAATATGTAGGGTCTGTGTGCCCAAGGATTAATTTTTTTAAAACCCCTTCTTACCCCTCACCTAAATGTGAGTTAAAAAAAGGCATAAGTAATGGATGGAACTCCCAAGCCAGTGGTGGAAGTATAATCTGAAGCCGGGACAAAACCAATCCTAGGATATACAGAGGTGGACAGGTGGAAGCTGTAAACACGAACCCAAAAGGTTCATGATGGTTCTCCACTAGGTCAAGGATAGTTTATCAACAACTAGATAAACTAACCATTAGAAAATCTCATTATCATGTCATTTACTTTATTTTATTTTATTTCAGTTTCATGGTTTATAATTATGGATGAGTTGTCATGATCACATAGTTAATGAATTAAACAATCATGGAAGATTGAACTAAAATAAACCAGAAATATGCCTAAATAGTATTAAGACATGGTTAATCACTTAAGTGAGTTCCACTTAATATTATGAAGTGTGGGGTAATGATAATAAGTAATTCACGCATATGAGATTAAAATCCCCCAAATAAAATAATAAGTCAGAACAAGCCTTCCGTTACTTGAATAATTGAAAAACTCAATAAAACTATGTGTTTGGCCAACCCTTGTTGGGATATTTACTTTTATACAGGAATCCCTTATGAATGTTTTTTGGTTGACATAACTATATTACATCAAGAGGAGTATCCCTTTCTAAACTTGGTGTATTATTGGAGGTAAGAGATGTGGAAATCCTAAGCCATGATTTCAGGAATGGGGATTCCACTCAACATATCAAGGAACTACAATACCATAGTTAGAGAAGTCTTGCCTACCTAAATACATTCTAATAGCTTAACCAACCCTTATTGCGGTTATGAAAAGGGGAATATGGATCCTTGCCACTAGAATTTCATGGAAACTAGACATTCTGAGTTCAATGGTGAGGGCTATTGGGACTTGATAAAATAGTGGGAGAAATATTAAAATTTATTATTTCTTATAAAATGTAATCAAGAAAGTACTAATGATGTGATCTTTTAATTGTTGAATAAAAACGACAATCTCGTCAACCACACTATTCCTATGGTCAATTCTAGATAAAGACAACATCCTCACTGGCAGTAACTTCTAGAATGGTTTAGATGACATGGATTTATCCTAGACCATGAACATAAGTCTTTTGTGCTGGAGTCATCTTTACCAGATCCACCTACCGAAGAGGCGAGTGATGAGGATTTTCTGGTCTATGAGAAACATATGAATGACGCATTCGATATTTAATGTTTTATCCTTTTATCAATTTCTAGTGATCTCTTGAAGCCTCATGAAGAAATGGATGCTTATAGAATGCTTGAGCACCTCTATGGTCTTTACTAGGAGAGATAAAGACAGGAAAGGTTTGAGATCTCTATGGAACTTTTTCAGAGTATGCATGGAGATGGAGCCCAATCTGGGCCTCATGTAGTCAAGCTCATTGGCAAAATCGAGTGATTGGATGTTCTAGGGTTTAAACTCCTTGAAGAACTAGGTGATGATCACATTCTCACATCACTCTCCTAGATCTTCTCTATATTTGTTGTCAATTTCAATATAAACAACATTGAGAAGTCTCTATCAGATCTTCGTATCCCAATTCTCTAAGTGGATGAAGATATAAAGTGTGAAAATCCTTCTATCCTCTTGGTGAATATGAGGAAAGGTATGGAGAAGCGCTTTAAGCCCAAAACTTCTTCATGGACTTCCAATAAAAGGAAGATAAATAGGAAGGAAATAGAATAAAAAGTTGTTTGTTTCGCATGTGTAAAGAATGACCACTTGAATGATAACTGCACCCAGCCTAAGAAGCAAGGGGAAGCTTTAGGTGCGTTTGTTATCAAATTAAATCTATCTGTTTATACAAATTGGGTATTACATACATCTTGTGGGGATCACATATGTATTTTAATATATGTACTAAATAGATCCAGAAAGATTGATCGAGGGTAGGAAGATCTACGAGCATCCAACGGAACCAGACTTACTGTTGTAGCTGTCGAGGACTACCAACTCACGTTGCCAACTGGGATGATCATGGTGTTAAAGTGTTGTTATTATGTGCCTCATGTTACTAAAAACATTATTTATGTATCTATATTATATACAGATGGATTTTTTCATGTTTGGAAACGAATGTTTCTTCTTTTATAAAGATATCATTTTTATGGTAGGACACATTTATAAAATGGACATTACGTGTTGGATTACACAACCCAAGTAAATAAAATCGATAACAAAGATACTTCACATGACTCACACCACACCCAACATTGGAATCACTGGATAGGTCTTGAAAATGAGAAACACTTGAAAAAGTTACATCAAGATGTATATTAATATTCTTTCTAACTAAAACCACTTGGATTATGTCATTTATGTTTAAAAGGAACAATGACCAGATCCCTATTTATTGGGAAGGGTGAAAGGGCTAAAGAACATCTTGAATTGGTTTATACTGATATGTGTGGAGCATTTCCAGTTTATGCAAGGTGAAGTTATTTTTACTTCACAATTTTTTCTGATGATTTTAGTAGATTTGGATATATCTACTTAATGAGGTATGAGTTGGATTCATTTGATAAGTTACAAGAATACAATAATGAATTTGAGAACTAGCTTGGTAAGAAGATTAAGAAACTCTGCTCAGACCAGGGTAGAGAATATTTTATTCAAGACTTCATTGATTACTTATTGAAGTTTGGGAACCTATCCCAACTCACTCCTCCAAACATGCCCTTGTGGAATGGTGTGAGAAAAAGTCAGAACTGCACCTTTATGGACACGGTGAGATTGATGATGAGTCATGTCAGTCTTCCATTATCCTTTTGGGGATATGCGTTACAAATAGTGGCACACATACTAAACCAATTACTAACTAAAATGATAAATTGTATTCCATATGAATTCTGAAGTGGAAGAAAATCCATGTTATCTAATTCACATGTGTGTGGTAGCGAAGCGTTTGTTAAGGCCTCTTCAGGTAACAAACTCACACCTCGAGGCACAAAGTGTACTTTAATAGCATACCCTAAGAAAACAAGGGGCCATTACCTATAAAACCCCTTAGAAAAAATGTTATAGTGGAAATACATTCCATGTTTCTTGAGATGTTCCACATCTCTAAAAGTGATAGTGTGAGAGAGATAGACTTCGATGAAGTCGAGGCTCAAGGTACACAAGATTTGGTACAAGAAAAATCCCACAAAGCCCTAGAGAAGAATAGTCAATTCCAGAGTCACAAGTTCTGTGTAGTTGTACAATACAGGTTAGAGAACAAGAATGTTACGGTTTTCTAGTAACTGGGGATGTTGAATCGTTATTACTTGATAATAATGAACCTCTAACCTACAAGAAAGAAGTAGGTGGCACAGACGTTGCCATGTGGCTGGAATCCATGAATTCTGAAATGGATTCCATGTACCAGAACCAAGGCAGGATATTGGAAGATCCTCTAGTTGATATAAATTCTATTGGTTTCAAATGGGTATTCAAGAAGAAACTTGACATGGAAGGACAAGTCAGTACCTATAAAGCACGACTGGTTGAAAAAGGTTTTAAACAACATCAACGAATAGACTACGATGAAACATTCTCACTAGTTACAATGCTGAAATAGATCAGAAATATATTTTCCATTATGGATTACCGTCACTATGAGATTTGGCAAATGGATGTCAAAATAGAATTCCTTAATGGGAACCTTCAAGAAGTTGCCTAGATGACACAACCTGAAGGGTTTGTGACTCCAAAGGATGCGAATAAGGTATGCCAGCTGCAGAAATCCATTAATGGATTAAAGAAAGCATCCAAGAAATGGAACATTTTTTTTTATGAAGCCATAAAAGAATTTGGTTTTATCAATAATGAATGTGAGACTTGTGTCTACAAATGGTTTAGTGGGAGTGAAATAGTTTTCCTAATAGTATATGTTAATGAAATATTGCTTATTGGAAATGAGATACAAGTCTTAAATTCTGTTAAGGCGTGGTTGGATCAATGATTTTCCATGATAGACATGGGTGAGGCCCCATATATTCTTGGTATCAGGATACATTATGATAGATCCAAGAGATTTTTGGACCAAAGTAAAAGTAAATACATTGATATGATACTGAAGTCATTCAGAATAGAACAATCCTATAAGGTATTTTTACCAGTGTCACATGGCATTCACCTTTCTAGGAAAATGTTCCCTCAGACGCATGAGTAAAGAAAGATAATGGCAAGAACTTCATAAGAATCATTGATTGGGTCAGTTATGTATGTCATGTTATGTACAAGGCTGGATGTCATCTATGCATTGAGTGTGGTAGGAATATTTCTTGCTGACCTAGGTGACCACCATTGGATGGTAGTCAATATTATCCTAAAGTATCTGAGCGGTACTAGGGATATGTACCTGGTTTATGGGGGATATGGGTAACCAGTCATCCAAGGATATGAAGATGCTAGTTTCTAGACTGATCAAGATTACATGAAGTCATAAATGGGATACCTCTTCAATTTGAATGGAGGTGTAGTGAGCTGGAACAACTCAAAGAAGAGTATGGTTGCAAATTCTATAGTAATGTCTGAGAATATCGCAGCTTCTGAGGTAGCTAAAGAAGAATTTTGGATGTGAAGCTTCGTCTAGGAGTGAGATGTGATACCCAGTAGTAAAGATCCCATCACATTGTACTGTGATAATACTATAGTTGTGGCTCTCATAGAAGATCCTTGTTCATATAAGTTGACTAAGAACATAGTACGGAAGTATCACCTCTTGAGGGATTTTTCTCAGAGAGGTGAAGTTGCAGTGAGTAGTATTTACATAGAAAAAAATGTGGTGGACACCTTCACTAAAGCCTTGACTCAGCAGAAACATGATCATCATGTGAGTTCTAGCGGACTGAAAGTAGTAGGCATTTGGCGCTAGTTCAAGTAAAAGTTTTTAAGAGTTGGTAACTTGATCCAACTGGTTTTATTTTGATTACATTGATATTTAATATATTATTAGATATTGTTCATTTTATTGCATGACTATGATGTAATAATGTCCTGGAGTATTTTTTCCATTGATAAGGTCATGGAAGTTCCCTGTTATGATGAGAAACTTGAAATGCTATAACAATATTCATAAATATTGTTCTGTGGATGGATTTCATGCTATGATGGGACACATAGCATGAAGACTGTCTGGTGCGAGTACTCGTAAGAAAATTAGACTTCCTCTCATGAAGTTTTCACTTGGTAATCTCCAAGATAAGAGATTATGAGAACAGACCCGCTAATAGAAATTCTTCATGTCATTGTGTCATCAGATATTTCTATCTGCAATCATGTTTAATGATCCTTAGACATTAATATTATCATTAATACATGTCACAACTTACACACTTTGATTTACTAATGAAAACAATCACGCAGATAGTTGGCGGAAAGTAGGGTACATTGGGTGCGTCACGAGTGGCTTGTTGTTAATTGATTAGTCGAGGAAGGATTTGTCCCTTCCATTTATGGAAGATGATAACTTGGCCCTATGATTTAAATAGAACCATCACGTGAAATTCCATGGCCATGGTTTCATGACGAGTTTATTTCAGGTATTCAAATAATGACATATCAAGTGTAAAAGTTGATGACACAATCAAGAAACCCGCTTGATGAGATATTGAGACAATGGGATTATATTGCGCAGTGAGTGTTTGTATGTGGATGTCATTGTGAAGACTTTAAGATCTTTCTATTGGGTTCCTTGACATTTTTTTAGACAATACTCTTCGACTTTACACAAGCCTACCAAATGCCAATGAGAAAAAATCCAAAAGGTTCACTCACTAAGTGTTTTTGGTGGACTCAAATAAATTCTATTTGGATTTAATTAATGAAATTAATATTATTCTCAAGAATATAGAATAATTTTATACAAGTTTCAATGGTGGACTAAATTAAATAAAATACGTTTTTTATTTTATTCAACATTTCATAAATATTTATTTACTTGTCTGTAAATAAAATATTTATTTTAGAGAATAAATTATTTATTTGGGTGTTCAATAAATAGAAGCGGAGTTCGAGCGGATCAAGGTCGGTACAGTAGTAAAATAACTTTTTTCAAGATGGTAAATAATTATTTAACTAGTTGGTACATATTAAAACAATGCTTCTATGATTTTATGACATGGAATTTTATTTTTAATTTTGATTTGCGCAAGTTGGCGCACCATAAATAATAACATCGTGTTATTATTAACTTCATGGGTTTTCTCTAATTTTGTGAATGTATGTAATTGTTTCTATGCAATTAAATATTATGACTGAAATTCCATGTATATAAATTGGCAAGTACACCTTTTTTGCCACACACCTAACCACACCCCTTGTGAATGGGGAATTGTTGTGCCAAACAATTTCTATTTAGAATCCTCATCTCTCCCCTCTCACAAATGAGAGACGTTATTCAAGGATGAAGAACAAGTGATCAAGAACGACCGACATAAGACACTCACTTGACCGCATTAGCACCCGTAGAACGAGCGGTGTCGATCGAAGGCCAGCGAAGCATGTGTGGATCACCACTATAGGGATTCTAGTTTGGATCCCTACAAACAAAATGAGATAATCTTGAAGGTTCATTTTAGATGATCAACATCATCAGTGAAGAAAAATACCAAAGATACTGGTATTATTATTCTTTTTGAAATTAATTAATTTAATTATAAACATGATGTGCAAGATATTCTCTAAGGTTTTGGGCCTCCTTCTTCTTTATATAAATATTTGATTAAATTATATGTAGACTATCATTCATCATTGTATTGATCCCTGAATATTCATTGTTTATTGTAAAAATTAATGTTGGGTATCATTCCAACCACGCTTCCGTTGTGCCCAGAACCCTCAAAACCACACCCCCAAAAGATAGTGATTCCACATTTTGAGTGAATGCATTAATATTTTAAACCAAGGATCATGGGTAGGGTATTTCTTATCATGAAGAAATTTTAGGTGAGATCCATAAGCCACAACCTATTTCCCCAACATAAAGACACATCCAAAACCTATACCAGAATCATCACAAATAATGTCATTACAAAATCCTAATTTCAAAAGAATCATTGATGGTTTTAATGTTAATATCACCTTCATCTACTGAAAATATCTCTGACACTCGTCATTCAATTCAATATTTTAACCTTTAGGGGTTAAATCTTCTATCCATGTTGTGATATTGGTTATGTTTTAAAAAAATTGTCTATAATAACAAGAAAACCCCAAGAAACTCGTAATCTGAAAAAAAAATTCTAGGATAATTCCATGACATAAATTCCTATATATATTCATGTTCTACTAATATTACCATCTTATATTTCACATGACCTAGAGACTTCACTACCCATATCGAAACCCCACACTTGGGGATCTTACCATATAGATTATGTGCTTTCATGGTTCAAAGAATGATACTTAAATAGTCCATATTCTCCCCCTTTGTCTTTATGTACATAAAAATATCATTCATGAATGTGATAACAAAATACATCAATAATAGATAAAATATCCAATTAATTAATGATATAAACACCATAGGAGAATTAGTGAGATTGAATTTCATTACTAGAAACTTGGGTTTCCTATATCAGATCCTAAACAGTTTCTTAGGAATATCCTCATCTCAGACACTCTGCTAGTGATACCCTGAATGTAGGTCCATCATAGAAAAACCATGACCACTCAAAGATAATTAAAAATATAAAAATCCATGTAAAATGATACAATTTTTTAACATTCACCCAATTTAACCATGAAAAATTGTTACAATGTCTTAGGATTATATAATACTTATTATAAAAGAGTACAACAAAATCCCCAATGACATGCTTGGAAAAATAAATCCCTTACACTTAGGTTATTATGTTGGACCATAAGTTCCACTAACCGAAAATGTTTCATATGGTATGATGACATATAAATGGGAATCATACTAGGGAGTAGTTCTATAATTAATTTGACTTCTCTCTTGGATGGTAAACTAGAAAAAAATATTCCTAAAATACATCTGGATATTTACACCCCACTTTAGGAATTTGACCACCCAAAAAAATGGTCAAATACATCAACAATCATATTTTAAAGATACCATAAGATTACCCCCATCATAATGAACAATAGGGCTCTTCCTTCCTGATCAGGAGTCACACTCACCCTGGAAATTCTGAGTGACACTATTGGAATATAATAACTAAACTAGCTAGTGAAAATAATCTTTTTGGTCCTTAACACTAATTATCTAGTATGTGCCAATAATCATGTCGACAATGTAAATATCTAGAATTTAAAAGTCCTACTCCCCATAAAAATTGACTATCATAACCTGGAGTGTAGGAAATCTAAAACCATGTTCATACCTCTTTCATGGTGGCATGGAAATATCCACAAAGAATAGAATAAGCTCCAAATGTATACCAATAATGCCAACAATCAATGTCAATATAAAATAATGAATATCACCTATATCAAACAAATATACAAACATAAAACAAAATATAAACATTATATCTAAAATAGTAACTGGCCTATATTGAGATTCCTCTAAAGAATATATTACTACATAAAGTATCCAGATCATAACAACATGATCATATATTTTTACAGGATAGTTAGACCCACAACCATTAGAATCCATTGTGTGAACCTGAGAACACTTGGTCAGAGTGGATCCTACCCTAGTTCCCTATGATAAATTCTCACAAAAACATTGTAGAAGGATATATTTTCTATAAATACGATCATTCTTTAGAGCCTCCAAATATTTAGCCTTTTTATGACTATTCCCTCCACACTAGTAGCATAAGACCGGTTCTTTCCATCTCGAATCCACTTTAAATTGTCTTCATAAAGACTAATAAGTCTTAAGAATCCTTTTCTTTCTAATAGGAACAACATGGATAACCGCTACACCAACTAAAACTCCATACAGACCTATCATCCTAGTAATTTCTACTTCATCAAAATCATCCTTGTAAACTACCACAACAATGGTCGGAGGGCACCTCTATATCAACAATGACCATATATTAATCCATAGTTTTAACTCAGACCTTCGAACCTTCATGTGTCAATTAGTGACAAGCTCTATTTACAAATGCACCAACTTTGAAAAAGTGGTAGAACAATCCATATTGGTACACTCCCACTTATCTTTGATAATAAATTATTATGTCTTCACCACACACAATTTATCAGGGTAATACTACAAGTAAAATTCTTTCTTGAAGGATTGAAAGGTAATCTCATCATGTAACACAGCATGAACAATAGAGTCCGACCATATCCTTCCTCGTCCCTTTAGAATTTATAGGGAAACCCCACCTTAGATTCCTAGGTCCTTTATCCCTATGAAAGATGGGGGAATTATTAGTAAATCCAGATCCATTATCCACTATAATTCATGGGTTCCCAAGACCCACTTTTCCCATATTCTGAATATTTTAGATAACAACATCTAACAAAGAGGGTGAACTAGAGGGTTCTTCTACAGAAAATGTCTCATAACATCTACTCTCAAATTTGGAGGATCTTAACACAAATTTATTTTCTAAAAAAGTAAAATAAATTAATAATGAGAAACTATAAAAATGATAGAAAAAAATTTACTTATTAATAATAATGATTTAAACATAAGGAATTTAAAGAAACCATTAAGAACCATTAATAAAAAGGAATATGTCTATTTAGATAAAAATTTCATAATTTTAATTCATCGAACCTCAAAATAGATGTTTCAAACTAGCTAAAAGTCCCAAAATTCTAATGGTTACTCGGTTTCAGTAATGAATGGGAAAATGATTGGCCCCTTTGTTCCCATACTATCCAAATTTTGATGGTCTTAACACTTATTTACTCATGAAATGTAACCATACTCATGAATTGTTATCAATCTTTAAGATGATCATAACATTTGATACCAAATTGTAATGAACCAACCTGAGTCAACTAGATAGGCCACTCATACTAGCCATTCAAATGATATAGGTAAAACAAGATTACATAAAATACTCTAAAATGTAATAAAAATGATATAAAACATGTGAATTTAGAAGAAGAAAAAGAGATGCAAAAAATACATATAATAAAATCTTAACTTGGATAAACCAAAAAATATATCAAATGCACATGTGCCATACATTAACCTCCAGACTATCCTGAATCGAATGCACCAACAAAAAATATTCAAAAATTCTATAATATTTTCACCACTTTACCTAAATCCCAAAATAAAACATCTAAAAACCCACAATGTTTCAATTAGGGTGTTAGTAAAATCCCAAAAAGATACCACTTCATTTTAAATTCAGCATCAAATGTCATGAATGAAATAATTATATCTCTAAATATGGTTTTTCAAATAATTTTTAAAAATCAAACCATTAATAAATCATTTTCCTCTTTGGTTTTTATAAAATTATATCATATTATTAAACTAGAAATATGAAAATTTGATGTGATAAAACATGAAAAAAATCTGCATACATTAAGAGGTAAACAGGTAACCACGTATTAGTGAAACCAACCTCGTTTAAAAAGCTGTGAGAAAAAATACAGTATAAAAATAATGATATGATAAATAACCATAAATTAAAATGCATATTAAATATTGGTTATAATCTCTAGGATACTACATTAAGACAATAAAAAGTAAATACTATATTGGTACAATACTGGATCCAACTGATATCATGTCCAACAAGTTGATTTGAAAACTAATATTGAGAATGCCCGATTGATGTCACAAATATTTAACTCCTACTAGTGTAATAAACACACTAAGGATACCCATGTCTCTTTCCTGATACCCCAAAGGTTACCAATCTCCATTTTCCAAAATTTCTTTTCAATACCAAGCACACAATGTCAAAAAAATATTTAAATCTAAGATTATTCCCCTAGTATTTTAGAAACACTATTTCCAAATTATTCAAATCAATTTTCAAAAAAAGAATTTTTTAAAAACATTTTATTTTCCAAGAGATTGTTAAAAACCACAAAAGAAATCTAATCAAAGAACAAACCAAAAGAATTTATCCATAAGGGCATTAAATTCCTCAAATTAATCCATTGTGTAGAAACACCTAATTCAACATGGTAGAAACACATCTTCCTTCCACAATGTTGACTGGAAACCAAAAGAACAACCTTTTAAAGACAATAAACCCCATAAAAATTAAAATGACCAATAGAAAACACTATCCAATAAAAAATCAATACACAACCATATCCAAATCACAACCATAACTTCTGGAAAATAAAAACCAGAAGGAACACTCAACCTAAAAGAAGAAATCAAACAACAATGGTGATCAATCCCTGGGAGAAGTGGTCTAAAAAGAGTTTAGATCCTAAAATTTCCAATGGTAAATATTTTATTTGAGATATATTGTCAATGGGAAAAATTAAATTTAAATTTAGTCATTCTTCCTGCATAAAACCTCCCATTCATATATTTACATGCAGTTTTTTCCCGTTACACATCATGAATTTATAAACTCCATCATAAAATGAAAAATGCATATATTTTTGTTAAAAACAAAATATTTTCCATTACATGGCATGTTATTATTACACTACATTTAAAATTTTCACATCCTATCTCCAGTTCGTGGTTTCTTTTTGGAAAATATTACATGGTGTGTACTCTCATTGTAGGGTTTGTAATATCCTATAGAATGGGAAAACTATTTGTATAACCTAAAAATACAACAAATCCCTGACATCTTCATTAATGGTATCCACCCAATTTTATTTTCATCATTATTCATCCAAAGAAAGTGGAAACAAAAATATGGTTAAAACATACCTGATAGAAAAGTAGTGTGGCATTAAAAGATACAACAAGGGGAGGTTGTTTTGGAACAGATGTATCTAGAAATTACAACCCTAAAATATTTGGTTGAGTATATCTTGTCCATTATTCTATTTCGAGATTATTTTTTTACTACATGACTAGTTTGATAGTCCTGTGGAATATTACTAAGAAATTCATATTTTATTTATCTATAATTATGAATAAATTGAATAATTGATTACCATGGATAACATAGTCTAATATTAAGTTATCATATGATGAAAATAATGTGTCATTATATACACATATATTATTTTTTTGATGATTATGTAATTTCCAAATATGATTGTCCTTTATAATATTGGTGAAAGTGGACTTATGATGAAATTATCAGGGATTATGTAATAGATATTATTCCTAATGAAGGTAAATCTGGGATATGAGTTGTTGAATAGATAGTAAAGATAAATATTCTTACCATAGATGATATAATATTAAATATTATATATTATGAAAGTAGAAATTAAAGGGACTCTAAGAAATCTAAAAAAATGGTGGTTTCTTTTTTTCTACAGTAGATACCTTGCCTCATAAATTTAAATATATAGAAATTTTTTTAAAATATTCCTGGAAAAATAATGTAGTTTTTCAATCTGATTTAATAACTATTTAACATTATAAAAAATAATTAGATACATAGAAGTAATGATAAACAATATTTTTGGAATGGAGGATTTTCAATATCTCTACAAGAAAGGTCCTAAAGAAATAATTGAAAAGAAATATAAACTAACAGTTTATGAATGAATGAAATTTGGAAGCATTAGATCATATTTTACAAAGATAGAGAGAAAATATATGAAATAATTAAATTCTGATAATAATTCCAATAATTATTATAAATATAAGGGAAATAATTTTTTGAATGACTTAGATGTGTGTAGTTCCAATAAAGGTGACTCTTCAGAAAACATATATGATAATGACAATTTCAAATAGTGGAATTTGGGTTTTTGTAAATATAAAAATGTTTAACGAATTTATTCTAGGAATGGTAAAAACTACATATAAAAATACCAATATGTATTTTAGTGAAAAATATCCTGAGCATAAGGATTCTATATCCTCGGATGACTCATCTTCCTCAATAGAAGATAATACTCTTACTTTTTATTATGAAATTTCTCACATTGCAATGATTTTAGAAAATCAAAATAGTAAAATTAAAAAATGATAATTTAAACAAAAATATTTATAAGGATGATTCAATAATAAATGTATTAAAAAATTAAATGTAATATCCTATCAAACATATTTATGGGGCTAAATCCAAAAAATAAACTATTTATAAATAATTTTAAAAAGTATTTTTTTTGAAAAATTCTATACCAACTAGTTTTGACAATGTCAATTATAAATGTAATACTTATGAGGATAAAAATTTAATTATAAAACAAAATATATAAAATTTATTCTCTAAAAAACCCATTCTAAAATTTACTACAGGTTAAGAAATCATTGATATGATGTATAAAAAAATCTATTCTCATAGTAATATTCCTAGAATGGGTTTTACATATAAAAACTCAATTTTTAGTATAAATTGTTTTGAATCAAATAGTGCACAGTTTTATACTAAATTTTAAAGAAGGGTAAATTAAATTAAATATTTTTCTCTTAAAAAATTTCAATCCCAAGGTTTTAACAAATCATATTTTTCAACAAAAATGTTGATTCTAAAAACATTCTGACATTAACGAACCCAATAAGTATTGGGTTCCAAATGTCTAATGATTTTTAGGAAAACTAAGAAAGTGCCATCCACAAGAACACATGGTAGACGGATTTTTAATGCTCTAGGTATAAAACTTGTGAAAAAACTATTCCAAAAAGATCATCAAGTTGAAATGTGGAAATGTTACTTTTGGGGATAATTATCAGGATAGATTATCAGAATATATAACATTGTTCTTCTTGGTAAATCATTAATATCATATTATTTATTAATTAAAGGTATTATGGACAACATTATAATAACAATTCAATTATGTGATGAATATCAACATGTGAAATTTTTAAATGATAAGTGTTTTGTACATAGTTCCAGAAAAGAATTCATTATTTCTACCAATTAGTATGATAATGTTTACAAACATAACATAAAAGAAATTAAGAGTGAAGACTTACCCTTCCTTGGTGTAATGGATGATCAATCCAGGTTATGGAGTAAAATTCTAGGATAATTTATCCTATGAAATCTATCCAAATTGATTATAAAATGCTTGATAAGGATCTACCATAAAATAAGTTTTATTATTCAATTTTTTTGACCCTTGTCCATACAATAAGAAACAAAAGTCAAGTTATAAATCTATTAGTGAAGTATCAAAATTTTATGATTTATAGAGAGTTTTTAGGTATTTATTTGTCAAAAATAATAATATTTTTTGGGGGAAATAATATGTATATGTCTTACCTTATGGTTACACCAGATACACATGGGTTCATTTTCTCACAAATAAATATTCATATTTTTATTTATTTTAAACTTTTGAAGCCAAATATAAATATTAGAAAACCCATCCCAAGATAACTATTCATAGTGATCATATCAGAGAATATGAATAGTATAATTTTGATACTTCTTTTAGTAAGAATGGTATAGAACTAACTTTTCATCACTTATAACCCAATAAAAATGTTATTGTTGAAATAAAAACAAGAATTATTCACGAAATAACAATAATCATTATGATTTAATAATAAATTGATAAAAAAAATTAGGACGAAGCATTCAGTACTTCCATTTTTACAATAAATCTAGTATTAATTTGATATTTTCATTATAGAACTCTGTATATTTTAAGGAAAGTATGAAAACCCAATGCATATTACATCGAAGTTTTTGGTTGTAATGTATTAATACAAAATATGAAATATAACATACACGAATTAGCACGAAAATCTATTGATAGATTTATTTAAGGTTATTTCACTACTTCTAAGGAATATAGATTTTTTAATAAAAATTATTTTACTATTGAAGAAATAGTACCTGTTATGTTTGATGAAACCAAAAAAAATTTTCAATTAATTTTAACCAACATTCTTGGATGTGATCCCTAAAACATATTTTCAAACTATATTATAAATAAATTCCATTATGGAAACAACCTAGTAGTTAGTTTCTAATGTTTTTCCCCAATAATATTTTATACATTATATTGGATAAAATAATTTTCCAAACCTAATAAGTAATTTCTTTAATTAAGAATCATCCTAGTGATAGTATCATTGGTGATGTTGGTCAAACTGTTATGACAAGAATATCATTAATGAATGAAATTGAACATCTATATTTTCTTTCTAGATTTAATCCTAAGAATCCTATGGAGGATTTAGGTGATGAGGATTGTATTAGGGTAATACTAGAAGAACTCATTGAATTTGAGTGTAATAATTTCAGGAATTTAGCTATATGACCAAATGAAACATCTATAGTTGGAGTTAAATGGGTTTTCAGAAACAAATATGATTAAAATGGAATAATTGTCAGAAATAAATCATGAAATGTTTATGGGGTTTATAATAAACAAGAATGCATAGAAAATGAAGAAAATTATTCAACAATAGCTATACCTGAATATATTAATAATTTACTAGCCTCTGTAGCATTAATTAATTTAAAAAAATCATATGGGTGTGAAGAATGATTTTATGAGTAGATATATTCAGGAAAAAGTTTATTTCAAAAAACACTTTAGTTTGAAATAAAAAACATCCTAAATTAATTTAAAAACATGCCAAATCATTATTTAGTCTTAAACAATCCACTATAAAATTGTATGATAGGTTAGAATTATTTTTTGAAAAAATAAAATTTTCTATGAAAGTATCAGATCCAACAATTTTCATAAAATAAGTAATCAAATATATAATGATTTTTTAAATATATTTTGATTAAAATATACTCATATAAAAAAATATTTAACAAATTTGATTGCGGATCTTATAAAATATGAGTTTGAAATGAGTATGATTGGTGGGTAAACATGTTTTATTAGTTTTAAAATTTCAAAAATACTCTAAAAAATTTTATATCTCAACATATGTTTATAAAGTATCTCCTTAACAAATTGGTTACAACAATACTAAATGTTTTATTACTTCTATTGGTACCTCCAATACTCTTGATCATGATGAGGTCGGGAAATCGATTGATAAAAAAAAATTATTGGTATGATAAGAAGTTTACATTACTTAACTACCATTCTTCAAGATCTAATGTTTTATGTATACTTACGTGAAAGATATATAGAAAATAAAAATGTATCCCATATAAAATATTTTAAAATAATTTTTTTTATCTTAAGGGAACTAAAAATTTAGGGATTTTCTTTTCTTCATGAAATGTTGGGGAACTACAAAAAAATATGGATTCTGAATTTGTTTATTGTATAATAGATAGAAAAATCACCTCTGAAACTTATCATTTATTAGTATATTATTTTTTTTCATGGTCTTATAAGTACCAACATTTGATATCACTGTCTACTTATTTAAATGAATATGTAGAAGTTGAATGTTGTTGTCCAAAAGGGTTGTGGATGAAACACAGACTCACTGACTATTGCTTCAGTTTTAATAAAAAACATATACTATGTCAAAATACCAGTGCTATAGACTTAAGTAAAAACCCATGAAATCACTAATTTTATAAGAACATAGATATAATAAACTATTTCTTTCAGTATCATACACCTAAAAGGGATATCATTTTATAATTCATCAGAATGCACGAACAACTTGCTGATATTTATAAAAAACCCACTTCAATCTGAAAGATTTTAATATATTAAAATGAATCTTGGAATGATCAACATAAAGTAACAACTAATATCTATACCTCATCTACCCATCTAATCATATTGAAATACTCACTTTCATTGGGTAGTAAATATGTTTTTTGATTTTAAGAAATACAGTTTAAAAATATAACATTTTTATCATAATGATTTTTTGGACACATTTTTATTTACAAAATTTTGAGTTATAATCCTAAAAATTAATTCTAAAACTAGAAAATTTAATCCATTTTAAATACTTAAAAATATAATTAATGTTTCTAGACAACAAATTTTGTTCCCTTCCTGACACAGTTTTTTTATAAAAATTTTAGAATCATTTTTTGTTATAACTTATTTAGATTCAAAAACAATCATATTGTGTTTTCTCTAATAAAAATATTCATAATATTTTTTTTAATTTTCATAACAATATATATTAAAAATAAAATAATAATTAGTACTCATACAAATAAAACATTCCACTCCAAAATGTATTTTCCTATCGTTTATATTTTCTCACTATGTCTTACGATAATTCTTTTAATTAGTGTTTTTTTACTTTAAATGTTTTATAAAATATTTGTTTTCATGATTTTAAAAAAATATAATCACATTAATTCCCAAAATGATAAATTTATTTTAAGACTGTAAGAGTTCAAAATTCCATAAATATTTATTCAGATGAATTAAAACTATAAGAACGTATAGTTTTTAATATCAACTATTGGGTATTTTTTGAAAGTTCAACCGATATCTTGAGAACCTATATAAGGAAGGACCCACTGTGTCCCCCATTAGTTGGCCAGTTCATTTGTACCTAACATGTTTCACCTTTTAGGTTTCCAAATCTGAAAGATCATGTTTTCAAAAAAATTTACATTATCCAATTTAATCTAATGGATTCTAATGAAGATTACAATAATAGGTTCATTTTTAGTCAGAGTTAATTATAAATATATTTATAAGAAAAAATATTATTCAAATTTGATAAATATTGTTATTTTTTAATGTTTAGAAAATCGTTTTGTTGAAAAATTTGAAAAATATTTTGATTTAATCTACCCAAATCTTGTTATATATTTTTACGCCTCGGGTAATTTTTTTAATGAATAAGGAGTTGATTTTTTTTCTATGAATGATAAGAGATAAAAGTTATCTTATAGAAAATATTTGAGTCTTGTAGGAGTACCCTTAGAATGGGAAGCATTTTATTCCACACAAAATCAACCTAAATATCTCTGTACCGATAATATAAAAGACCCAGAAGATTATTTTTTAAACATTAAGAAATATTTCAGAATATTATCCATCTAAAACGGGGCAATCAAATAATCACCTTATGGATGAAAGGGTTTCCTATACCGAGCTTGGGAGATTGAGATATGCATAATGTTTCTGATGTTTTATTTTTTTTATTATTTAGTGAACATGATGAAGATAAATATTTTCGGATTAATCTTTGATAACATCAAAAATATTCAGACCAGATCATTCAAGTCATATAACATCATGTTTCAGGCTGTGGTAAGATAATCACGAGTTCAATGATTGAATTATTTCAAAATTTTTTAGAATTAAAATACGAATAGGGAGAAACATTCATTCATTAGTGAAGATAAAATTAATAGTTTGTGATTTTTTTAACATGTTTGATAATTTTTTTGAGAATGTTGTTGGAACCAATATAGAAGCTGACCCTTCAAGGAAAGATGGGAAGGGTGAAAAGAAAAGTAGAATATAATTTGATAACTATCCACCGAAAAAGGAAGAAACAAAATAGTGTCCCATATAAATTTTATTGATAGGGGATGAAGAAGAAGGTTGAAAATAAACCCAGATTACTAGAGATCAGGCAGGACCTAATAGATCCCAAGGAGTTAAGAATTCATGATTTCAATATGATATAAAAAGAATAAAATAAATGGAATAAAAATAATAGGTTCATAGATGCTTAAATGTGTGAAAATATTTTTAAAGGTGATGAGATAAGTTTTGGGAATCTTTCTCTTCAAACATCCCACACTAATAAAGTATATCTGGATGTAAGATAAGTTTTTGAAGAAATGAGAAATGTTTATCCAGTAGTTCCATCCATGGAAGTTAAAGGAAATATTAATGTTATTAATGAATAATTGGTACCTATAAACATGAAAATAAATCAGAACCAAAACCAGCTGGAAAAGGTGATTTCAGAACATCCACCCAACATGATCAATAACTCGATAAAATAGTTGAATAAAAATTTGAAGGAAGTGTTAAAGAAATAAAAAATTACAAGGAGAAAAATAATTTGAAAATGAAGAAGATGAATATGAAGAGGTCAAAACTAGTGAAGAAATACTAAAAGAATTTTTAGAATGATAATATGAATAAGATGACGATGAAGAAAATGGAAATACTGATGAAGAAGAAGCTCACAATAATTAATAATAATCTAATTATTCATCATAAGACATTCCTTCCAAGGATGAACACGATAGTAGAAAATTAATGTTCTAAAAAATAAAAATCATCAGAAGAAAAAGCTCAAACATAACTTAAGAAATATAAAGTTGATCATATTTCAAAAATAAAATTTGATGAAAAAGATGTTGAGATCCTTGAAATTTTGAAAGATAGTGAGGTGGATGAAAAATAATATAATGAATTGTAAAATTGAGTCTTAATGAAATAAAATGGAAAATAAAATAATTGTATGTTGTTAAAATCTGAATTAAACATCTTAATATTTACAGTGAACAATTGGATTTAGTACAAAAAATAGTATTGTAATGAGTTGATAACATTGTTCATGTTTTAAAAAGTTGGTAATAAAAAATTCTATTATCTCCTTGGCTTAATGTAAGTAAATAGTAAATTCATAATATCCTCAATCATAATTCATAGTTGATAAAATATCTTATGAAATCTATGATTCATATTGAGGTGATTTTAAAAATTCTTCAAGAAACCTCTCTAACTCATGAAAGACATTTTAAAGAAATAGATTAGTTGTCTCTTGAAGATGTTTCCAATATCATATTTTATGATAAAAAATATTGAATATGTGAAGAGACACATAAATGAATCCCCAAATGGTTTCACTTAGTTATCTAAATGTTTGGGAAAAATGTGGATGTTTTTGGAATGATTTCGAAATACAATCGATTACCATATTGAGGAATTAAATGATATGAATTGGAAGATCTGATACATGAATTTAAAGATAACCCTAGTCAAATCTATTGAATGAAATTTTAACATACTGAAGAATCGTAATAATGAACTTTTCGAAACACTCAATGTTTTGATGCTAAGGAAACATTTAATGAATAAAAGTTTCATCAGTTTGAAAATGATTTAAAGGAGTTCAAGAATATTAATACATTTTTAACAAATCAAATTAATAAATAATTCTTTTTTTCTACTCGTATTGTACTTTATCATTATAAAACTTTTGAATGATCAAATTTTAATAAATTGTTATCTTAATCCAAATATAGTAATCTTAAAATACCAATTGGTAGAAATATTTTGGAATATTAGTTATTTTATTAAATAATTTCATATAGATTATTTAATAAAACGTTTTATAAACTACTAATTTTATCCACATTCGTTTTTAAATATAATTTTTGTGTGTAAGTTTATAAAATGGGGGAGAAAAAAATCTAAAATGAGGAGAAACTTTTACAATGTTGGAGTTAAATTATTAAGGTGGATAAATCTATATAAAGGAAATAATACAATCTTAGGGGGTAGATTTTATCCTAAAGACAAATTCATCTTATTTAGAAGAGTTATAAAAATCTGTTGGAGATAAGGATCAATGCTTAATTATAAATACAAAATACCAAAAAAATTAATGTAATTTTTTCAATGTTATATTTTCATTTATGTTTTGGTTTTGGGCATTCCATAATGGGGGATATTGTGGAGTCAAAATTTTTATTTCTTATTTTTCCATTCCATTAGTTGTATAAATAATAAAATCTTTCATAAAAAATGTTTATTAACTTTTTATGTCCAAAGTGTTTTATAATGTTTTTGTAGAAAACATAATATTTTACCATAATTTGAATAAGTTATAATGATTTCATGAATATAAAATATAATTATTCGTTGATATTATCAGAATAAGGCTATTTTCATTAATAATTGGTCTCACCCTTATCAAAACAGATGTAATATGTTTGTTTTTTCTTTTTTATTGACAATGTTTAGAAAATTGGACTGATACGGGTTCCGATAAACATTGGACTCACACCCAAAATGATTATTATATTGACACTGTTAAGGAAGTCCATCATAAAGAAAAAAAATTTAATCATAATATGGAAAACTTATTTCTATTTTAAGGAATATTTTTTAAATTTTTCTGGTGTATACCAATACAATGTTGAATAATTAGTGAAAATACATCCCTTGGGTGATAGGTGACCATGTTCTTGAAAAACACTCAGAGAAATATTACCATTGGTAGATCAAGATGAAAGTTTTCAGTATGCCTATAAGTACAGGGTAATTCAAAGAGTTTTTAGTTGATTCATTTCATTTTTAATTTCTCATTTTTTAATAAATCTATATAATAGATATCTTAAATGTCTTGTTCTAAGTCTCTGTAATTATTCTATAGTGTTTTATGTTCTATAAAAAACATGATAAGTTGTATCCTTATGAAATTTTTCATTGTGATTCATATCTGATCATCATATTGATTGTGGGATTCCTGGGATAAAAAAATTGAGATTTAGATCTATCAGATCAATCGATACTGCAGATAGGTGGATAGGGAATATGATCTTAATATCAGGGGATTATAGGGATAAGAAGACAAATCTATTACTATCATTATATCGGGATATTTCCTGGCTATTAAAATACCTACATTATTCTAAGTATAAAATGACGGATACCTTTAGTTTGGGTTATATACTATATTTATTTTATGTTTAAAAGATTTAATTTTTTTACATCTAAAAGTCATTTTTATTTGTATTAGTTGTTGTATTACATGTTGTAAACCACTCTAATATTCTAATAAATGTAATTGTAAAGTTGAACATTTTATTCAACTAATTATATTTTGGTTGTATTATCATATTAACTGTGATTATGATTTATACTTAGATTAATCAAATCCATTGTGATTCTAATTCAGATACTTTAATTAAATCATAATTTATCATATTATAATTATGTGACCTTTTTAATCTTACGATAGGACGAGTATGATTATTTTTCATAAATTGGTTTTGGATTTTATTTGTACGAATTGTAACACGCCAAGCCTCCACTGTATGTTTCCCTTTGAATAATGCAATATCTTGCATTGTACGCAACTTCAGGATTCAAACACACCACAACCAATCAAACTATCTGTTATGAAAATAATACCCACATTTTGAAATTATATATATTTTTTAAAATGGACTTCATTTTTGAATGTGGAATATAGAAATTAGCTTAGGATGAATTTTTTTTATTTTTCTAAAAACCATCAATTTTGGATGAATAGTGAAAAACATTACATTATTGGTAAAAACTGACATCTTATTTAAAAAATTATGTATTTTATTTAAATTTCTTTTTGGAAAAAATAGATAGATAATACCTATATAAGTTCAATGTAATTAATTAGAGTCAATTTATAATAATTTTAGAAATATAAAAATTTTATTGAACTTTTTACCCTCTTTTACCCACCTCCTAGGAGTATCTAAAAATTTGCAGAAAACATAATTTTACCACTTTTGTGAGTTTAATTTCAAAAATTTGAGATTAATAGTTGATATCAATAAGTAAAATGTGGTTTAATAAGATGAAAATAATTTTTTTTAATGAATAGTATCTTTTACATTTATTTACCATGGTTAAAAGTAAATTGGGTAATTCATGGTAAAAATGATATCATAATTATTCTTACACATGTACTAATTCTATTGGATAAGTTTAATTCGACCAAAAAACATTAGATATAAAATATGACCTCATTAGGTCCACTTGGATTATATTAGGACAATTATTATTATTTTATTTAAAGAAGAGTTAAAAGAGTTAAATTCAATGTTTTAAAACTAAACCATTTTTAATATTAGGATAAACATAATATAAATTCAACTATAAATATTCATTAGAAATATAATTTGATTTCCTATATAATAGAATTTTATTAATAATTATTAGACATTATATAATTTAATTTATTTATGACACGATGATGATGTAGTAATTAGATTATTAATGAATGATTAATATAATGGATATTATAAATAACCAAATAAATTTAATTTGAGACATTTGATTAATTACACTAATTTTCTAATTTAATATGACCTGTTAGGGTGGATTAAATAATTTTTTTTCGAAGTAATCATTATGTTATGAGTTTCAAAAAAATAAAATACTAAATAGTTTCAAAATTTATATAATTAAGTTTTTAAAACAAATACTATTTTATTAATTGATATAATATATCTAAAAATCTATAGTTCGACCAAAGGACATATATAATAATATATATATTGATAATGAACCACATGGAGTTTTTTTGGAATTTTATAGTATGTTTATTAACCATATAATATAAAAATACAAAGAGACTTGGTAAATGTCAAACTATTTATCTAAGAGTTAAATCTAAAAGATAAGCTTAATATGGTGACCTAACCTATCAAAAACCTATTGGTTTTGAGGTTTTCGACCCCTCCCCACCTTATCCTTTAAATAAATCATTTTTGATCAATTATAAAGCAAAAAAGAATTTTTTTTATAAAATAATATTTCATGTTTTTCTTAAAGTGACCCTCACCTCTCTTATAAAAAAGCACTTCCCCTTATCTTAATTTCACACCTAAAAAACCATTTGGGTCAGCCAAACCCTACAAAAATAACCTCCCAACATTCCTTCCTTAATCCTAGAGGCCTTCCTTTGGTCATAAAGCCATCCTATGAAGCCCTTTTGATCAAATCAAATGGAAGAACCCGAAGAAGAGGTAAATATTTCACCACCTCTTTCAAGTTCATTTCTTCTTCCACTTCCTATTTCTTTGTTGTTTACATTATAAAATAATAAATCTAGTATATTATATATAATGTGATGTTATTATAAATATGGTACAACCATATTCATTATTATAACCATCCTATAAATGACAAAGTTACCATACCTGTGTACGTATGGCTTACCGTCTCCACGTCGTAGTGTAGTTTGTTATTCAAAAACATCATTATTTGGATGATAATAATAATGAGTATAACTGATGTAAATAATAAATATAACATGTTAATAATTCTTTATATATAATATACCATCCAATTTCATAAGATTCCTCTATCAATATAATGATATTTTTTCTCATGCATACATACGGATTACTGTCTCCACGAACCCGATGAGATTCATTCCCCATCATAATTATTCATGAATAATTTTCATTTTATGATTAAAAATAATGTTTAAGAACTTAATATCATTAGGGATATTAATAAAACACATCATATCCATAACAAACATGTCTTACTTAACCAAGCATATGACGGAAAACGAATCAGTTAACACCCGAAACAATGATACTACAAAAACATTATTAACAATGCAATATTAGAGGATCATATATGATATCATATTTATTTATAAGATTCTTGTATAATTTATTAACAATTTTTTAAATATTATACAGGAGGTCAACATACCATCTACTAAGGAAAATTACAAGGTAAGGGTTAATTTTACAATCTCTTTATTATCAGAGGGTGTTTTTATGTCAGTATATACTAGGGAGTCTTTATCATCCACATCCGTGTTTTCTTAAAAATTTATTTCAAATTTTTTTACTAATTACTAGACAATGGGATAAAGTAATTTATACCCTTATTTGACCATATATGTTTTGAAAGGAATCTTTCTGTTTTTTTTTTCAAACAAGGTACTTTATGTCCTTTTTGACATAATTAAGGTAAGAATATCTTTTTAAACTTATACAGTATGTGCAGCTATTTTCCTCCATTATGACAACATCGAAGCATCCAATACAATCTTATTAGAGTATATTCAAAATGAATGTTTACTTTTATAATTGTGTGACTCTTAATTTGTTTCAAAATAGATAGAGGTGTTTCTTTCAAATAGTTTTAATTTCATCTATGTCGAATCCTTTGATAGATTTTAAAGTTGTTTGAACTTGATTTGTTATTATACAAATCATCCATATTGCATTGAATGATTTTTAATCTGTTTGATTGTGGATGTTTTATTTTTATACCATTCATGGTTTATGGTTAAGGTATTTACATTTCATATGCTAGTTTTAATATGAATGTTTGTGTTAAGTTTAAACTATTTCAAATGAGGAATGTATTGGACCTAGTATGTGATGGGTGGAGCCCGCTATATCTCCTCGGTGAATCGATAGGTCTCCAGAGATAATGAAATGTGGAATTAGTCAAGGCCTTTCCCAATTTGATATATGGTTTACGCCAAGGCCTAAATCATTTTTAGACGTCTTGGCTGAGACCTTGACAAGAAGGTTCAGAATGTATGGCATTATACATTCCCTCATTAGGAAAATAATATTAATGGTTCATGTGGTTATTCGACTAGTAGAATACCCTTGACTATGTTTTATTATGGCATTATTTACTCATCTCATATTCCTGCCATAAATTTTTCATGTTTATTATTTTTAAAGGCATGCGTTTTTAATTATCCATCAAGCCTAATGTTTAGGTTTTCTTTCGCTGTATTTCTTACTCTTATTGAGTGGTTGAGATCACTCCTTTCTTATGTTTCATTTTCCCAAGATATGAATAAGTTATTTATGAGTGACTTTAATGCATAATCTAGAATAATTGTATGTTTCTAATGGAACAAATTAGTGTTGTATTTCTTTTCAAGTTGTAATTTTGAACATATGTATGTATCTTGTTTCCAATAATACTAAACTGATCGGTCTTTCAGGACATGAATCCATGTATCATGCCAATGTTATGTAATAAAGAACCTACTCTGGGTAACTGGGGTTAGGGTATTACAATTGGAAACAGAGGATGTTTAGTACAAACCTTGAAAAATATATTTTGAAAAACTTTTATTAGAGAATCATACACTAATATAGACTTCAAGGATTAATATAGAAGAGATTCCTAGATTTTTGGTACTGTAGAGATTTTGTGAGTTTTCCAAGAAATACATCCCTATCTATATACGATTATGTAGAGTCGTCTCTGGCACAAATGTACCTAGGGGTAAAACCTGAAAACACCAATTTAAGCTAGACTCTAACGGGAATTGGTGCACGACAACGTGCCTTACTGCACTATTGGTTACGACACTCCCATGGGATATGCATAGGATAATTCTCATTTTCATTACAAACCATTATGAACAGTTTATGAGTATATAATTCTTGAAATACAAGATTTTTATGATTATGGATTATATCCACAAACTGTTCAATTTATGTTTAGTGTTTTACAAGTTCAGAATTTTGTATTGTGGTTCATTAACTAATATACTATATGAATTTTTTTTGAAATAGAGCCTAGTGGATGGAATGGAAATCATATCAACCCATGTAATCAATGTATGGATTTCTCTCCTACCAAAGATAAATATAGTGGATATGGTGATGCAATAGGTGTTGATCATCTTATCACCATACTGGGAAAACTCACATAGGTTATGAATAATAACCTTACCTGTATGGAGCACCCTAATCCACAACGTAGAGGATCAATGATAGATCACTTCATGAGGCAACAACCACCAACATTCAATGGGTATACAAATCCATTTGCAGCTAAATAATAGATAAGTTCCTTAGAGAAAATATTTCATGCTTTGGGGAGTTTCGAAAGGGAACAAGTTTTCATGGAAGTTTATCACCTCACGGGAGATGTAGATCAATAGTGGTCATTGGTTCAAAAAACAAAGGAAGATGAAGAAGTATCAAACATGGAATGGAAGAAGTTTAAAGAGATTTTATTAGAAAAATACATTCCTTGTGACCATCCAGCAGATATAGAAAGACACTTTCTGAGTCTAAGGAAAAATGAGGATGAGATTGTCGCAAAGTATAAAACTAACTTTATAAGGGTAGCAAGGCATGCTGCAGATTATATACATAGGCCAAGATTTAAGATTGATCATTTATTGGATGGGTTAAAACCATTTCTCTGTTGATCATTAGTCTCGCAATCCTTCTCATCACATAAAGATATATTCTCATGTTCTATTAAGACACAAAAGGAATTATCTACGTATTATGACTTTACAGCTAAGAAAGAGAAGTAGAGATCTTCTGAACACTCTAGGAAGGAAATAAGGAAACAGGGAAGAAGGTAAGAGTTGAATTTCCACCCTGTGATAATTGTGGAAGGAAGCACCCAAGTGAATGTATAAAAGGAAAGGTATTATTCCACAAATGTGGACAGAAAATCCATCTTCCAAGTTATTGTATTGGGAAGAAAGAATCTACCATTGTTCAATGCTACAATTGTAGGGAGATATAACATCATGAAAATGAATGTCCTAAGAATCAATGAAACTTACCTTAGAAAATTCCTAGGGATCAAGGCCAAGCTTATGTGATCACTAATACTATGGTTGAAGCTCTGAAAGACATGGGGGTAGGTAATTTAAGGGTTTCCTCAAGATTACCCAATGATTTATTTGATTCTGGATTATCACATTGTTTCATATCTTTCCAATTTTCTATGAAAATTAGATATTTCCAATTTGATTTAACAAGAGAGTTTTCAGTCAAAAATCTTAAGGGAAGTATCATTGCAACAACGTTTTGTAAATCAGTCCTCATTAAGGCATATAAACGATATTTATCTTCGGATCTAATCATCATACCTATGGATTAATTGGTTCTAATCCTTGGTATGGATTGGATTTTGGACCTTGATGCGAAAAATTATTATAATAAGAAGGAGGTTACAATTCTCGATGATGATAAGAAGTGCCTTATATTTAGAGGAGAAAAATCACCATCTGATTCGTATCTTGATCCACCCCCAGTAGCACTACTAAATTAAATCATTAAGGAGGATGAGAATGAAATAATTATGGGTAAGGAAAAGAATGTTCAAATAGAGGACGTACCTATAGTGAAAGAATATGTTGATGTGTTTCCAGAGGATCTACCTTGACACCCTCCGGAATGAGAAATTGAGTTTTACATTGATTTAATTCCTAGTTCACAGCCCATATGCAAGATCCCTTATATAATGGACACTATGGAATTAGTGTAACTAAAGAAACAACTAGAAGAATTGAGTAATAAGTGATTTATTATCCCTATGGTTTCTCAATGGGGAACCCCTATCTATTTTGTTATGACGTAAGACTGATCTATGAGGTTGTGATTGGCTATAGGGAGATCAATTCTATAACAATAAATAACAAGTATCCCCTTCCTCGCATTTATGATTTATTCGAACAACTTCATAGATCTCAATATTTTTCAAAGATTGAACTTCGGTATTGATATCATCAGTTGTGTGTGAAGAAGGAAGAAAATTTGAAAATAGCATTTCAAACCAGGTACGGGCATTGTGAGTTTATGGTAATGCCTTTTGAATAGACTAATGCACCCTCTGTATTCATGGATCTAATGAATAATGTTATCAAGGAATATCTTTATGAATTTATTATGGTATTTATTGATGATATCTTGGTATACGCCAAAAGATACGAAAATCTTGAAAATCTCTAGCGCATTATTCTAAAGACTCTTAGAAGAAATGAATTATATGGGAAGTTTAGCAGGTGTAAATTTTGGCTTTAGGAGATTTCTTTTCATGGTCACATTGTCTCTAAGGATGTAATATCTATTGATCCTTCGAAGACCAAGGCAATCCAAGAATGGACATCACCGAAAATTATAACTTAGGTACGCAGTTTTATTGTTTTAGCAAGTTATTATCGAAGTTCCGTCTAGAATTTTTCTCAGTTGGCTAACCCATTAACCAAGATCACACATAAAGAGGTTAAATTTGTTTGGACAAAAGAGTGTGAAGAATGTTTTGAATAACTGAAGAGGAGATTATTCAACGCACCTATCTTGACTCTGCCATCTGGGACCAATGGGTCTGTTATTTATAGTGATGCTTCAAAGAGAGGACTTCATTGTTCCCTTATACAAAATGGTAGAGTTACTGCCTATGCATCACGATATCTAAAAATTTGTTAGGAAAACTATCCCACTCCTAATCATTAGTTATAAGCTATAATCATCTCTCTAAAGATAGGGAGACACTGTCTCTTTGGTGAAAAATGTGAGATTTATACTGATCATTGGAGTTTGAAGTATAAATTTTCTCACAAAAAGTACTCAACATGAGGAAAAGGAGATGTCTTGAACTACTCAAGGATTATGATTTCACAATACACTACCACCCGGAGATGGAAAATAATATGGAATATGCTTCGAGAAGAAAGTATCATGGAGTTTTGAACAAGGCGAGAGTTGAAAGGGATCCCATTTTAGTGTATCTAGTAAAGATGTATATGGGAATAACCACCGAGGTTTAAACATAAATAATTTTTAAAATGGTTTCCAAACCATCTTTACTAGAGGGGATAAAATATTCTAATACTGATTATAAGGAGTTTCAAAAGAACATTAAAGCTATAAATGATGGGAGATTGAGTGAATTCGTATATGAAGTTGGAATTTTGAAATTTGGGAAGGGACATTGTGTTCTTGATATACCTGATCTAAAAAGGGAATTGTTGGATGATGCACATAGATCCAATTTGACTATACATCCTGGGAGCACCAAGATGTATTGAGATTTGAAGGAATATTTTTTATGGGATACATGAAGAGGGAGATTGATGACATTGTGTCAAGGTGTATGGTTGGCCAACAAGTGAAAGCTGGAAGACAACATCCTAGAGGAGCCATGCGTCCTCTTCCAATCGATTGTTTCAGTTTGTGATCCCTATATTACATCAAGATTTTGGAAAAGTCTTTAGAAATCAATAGATACTGAAATTATTTTGAGCACTACCTACCATCCTCAAACTGATGGTCAATCATAACTGACTATTCAAACCTTAGAAGGCATGTTGAGATCATGTTCACATGACTTTCAAGGTATGTGGGATCAATATTTACCTATTGTAGAATTTTCCTATAACAATAGCTTCCATTCAAGTATTCAGATGACACCATATGAAGTGTTATATGGAAAGATATGTTTCACACCAACATGTTGGGTTGATGTTGGTGAATGAAAACTCATAGGCCCAGAACATGTTGAGGAAATGACAGAAAAGGAGAAGGTTATCCAAACCCACATTCAAGCAGCTCAAAGTAGGCAAAAGAGCTATGTCGATAACCAAAGGAAGGATTTGGAATTTCAGGTAGGATATCAGGTTTTACTGAATATATCTCCATGGAATGGAGTTATAAAATTCGATAATAAGGCTAAATTAATTCCCAGATACATCAGACCTTTCAAAATTCTAGAACGAATTGGGGATATAGCTTACCGTTTGGAAATGCCACTGAGTCTCTCCAATGTTCCTGATGTGTTACACATATCACTGTTGAGAATATAAATTCATGACCCAATTCATGTACTCACCTATGAGGAAATTGAACTAGAACCTTATGTGTCTTATTGTAATGATCCTGTCAAAATTCTTGATACTAGAGAACAAGTGTGGATAAATCGGACGAATCATCTGGTAAAAGTTCTTTGGATAAACTATAAAATGGAAGAGGCAACATGGGAACCAAAGGAACTTATGATAAAGAACCACCAGAACATTTTGGTGAGGTAGTATTCTAGAAATTTCGAGTATGAAATCATTTGAATAAGGGAAGAATGTAACACCTAAGGCTTCCACGATACGTTTCCCTTTGAATAATGAAATAGCAAGCATTGTATGCAACTTCAAGATTCCAACACATCGCGACCAATCAAACTATCTGTTATGAATAGTAATACAAAAAATTTGAAATTTTATAAATTTTATTTTTCAAAATGGATATCATTTTTGAATTCGGAATATTGAAATTAGCTTAAGGTTTATTTTTTGAATCATTCAGAAAACTTTCAATTTTTGATGAATAGTGAAAAACACTGCGTTATTGGTTAAAACTGACATTTTATTTAAATAAATAATTATTTTATTTAAATTTATTTTAGGAAAAATAGATACATAATACCTATATATGTTCAATTTAATTCATTGGAGTCATTTTATAATAATTTTAGATATATGAAAATATTATTGAACTTCTTACAGTCTTTTACCCACTTCCTAGAAACTTTTGCAAATTTTCATAAAACATAATTTAACCACTTATATGAGTTAAATTTCAAAAGTATGAGAGAAACAGTTGATATAATTATGTAAAATTTATTTCAATAAGATGATAATATTTTTTGGTGAATAGTAATATTTTACTTTTATTTACCACCGTTAAAAGTAAATAGGGTAATTAATGATACAAATGTTAACATAATAACCCTAAAACATATCAGAATTATATTAGATGAGAGTAATTAAACCAAAAACAACCTTAGGAATAAAATATGACCCACATTGGTCCACTTGGAATAAATTAGGACATTTATTATTATTTTATTTAAAGAAGAGTTAAAAGAGTTAAATTCAAAGTTGAATAACTAAACCATATTTTAATATAGGTTTAAACACAATATATATTCAACTATAAATATTCATTAGAAATCTAAAAACATTTCCTATAAAATGTTATTTTATTTACAATTTTTAGACATTACAAAATATAATTTATTTATGAAACAATGATGATGTAGTAATTACCTTATTAAGGAATGATTTAAATAATTGATATTATAAATATCAAAATAAATTAAATTTGATACTTTTGATGAATTAAACTAATTTTTTTAGTTAATAGGACATTTTAGTTTTTATTAAATAATTTTTCTTCGAAGTAATCATGCTGTTATGATTTCCAAAAAAATCAAATATTAAATAGTGTCAAAATTGACATAATTGAGTTTTTAAAACAAATACTATAATATTAATTGATATAATATTAATAAAAATATAAGGTTCTTCCAAAGGACTATAATGAAGCTATATATATTAATAATGAACTACATGGGGTTCTCTTGACTTGTTATAGTAATTTTATTAACCATATAATATAAAATTACAAAGAGAGATGGTAAATGTCAAACTATTTAACTGGGAGTTAAATATAAAATATAAGGTTAATATGGTGACCTAAAACTATCCAAAACCAATTGTTTGAGAGGTTTTCGACCCATCCCTACCTTTTCCTCGAAATAAATTATTTTGGATCCATTAGAAACCAAAAATTATTTTATTATAATATAATATTTCAAGTTATTCATAAAGTAACCCTCACCTCTCTTATAAAGGATTACTTCCCATTCTCTTAATTTGACACTACCAAAGCCATTTGGCTCTACCAATCCCTGCCCAAATATCTTTCCAAATTTCCTCCCTTCATCCTAGAGGCCTTAATTTGGTCCTAAATCTAACCTAAGGAGCCCTTTTGATGAAATCAAAAGGAAGAACCCAATGAAGAGGTAAATATTTCACCACCTCTTCCAAGTTCTTTTCTTCTTCCACTTCCTCTTTATTTGATGTTTCCATTCTAAAATAATAACTTTACAATATTATATATACTGTGATGTTATTATTAAAATGGTGCAAAAATATTCATTATTCTATCCTTCCTATAATTGACAAAGTCGCCATACGTGGGTACGTACGTCTTACCGTCTCCACATCGTGGTGTAGTTTGTTATTCAAACACTTAATTATTTGGATGGGTATAATAATGAGTATACTAATGTAAATAAAAAATATAACATGTTATTAATTCGGTATATATGATATACCATCCAATCTCATACAATTTCACCATCAATATATTGATATTGTCACTCGTGGGTACATACAGATTACCGTATCCACGAACGCGATAAGATTCATTCCCCATAATAAGAATTCAAGAATAATCTTCATTTTATTTTTAAAAATATTGTTTAAAAATTAAATATCACTATGTATATGATTAAAATACATCCTATCCATAACAAACATGGCTTATGTGACCATGCATATAAAGGAAAACGAATCATTTAACACTCGAAACGATGATACTACTAAAATATTATTAACAAAGAAATATTAGAGGATCATAAATGATATCATATTTATGTATATAGTTCTTTTATAATTTAATAACAATGTTTTAAATATTATACTGGAGGGTAAAATACCATCGACTAAGGAAAAGTACAAGGTAAGGGTTAATTTCAAAATCGCATTATTATCCGAGGTTATTTTTATGTAAATATATATTGGGACCTCTTTATCATCCACATCTGTGTTTTCTTAAAAATGTATTTCAAATTTTTTTTTACTATTTACTATACTATGGTATAAATCCATTTATACCCTTATTTGAGTTTATATGTTTGGAAAGGAATCTTTCTGTCGTTTTCCAAACAAGGTACTTTATTTCCTTTTGGACAAAATTAAGGTAAGAATGTTTTTTTAACTTATACGACGGGTGCGCCTATTTTCCACTGATATAACATCATCGAAGCATCCCTAACATGTTTATTAGAATATTTTCAAAATAAATGTTTTCTTTTATAATTATTTGAATCTTAAATGGTTTCAAAGTAGAAAGAGTTATTTCTTTCAAATAGTTTTCATTTCGTCAATTTCAACATCCTTTGATGTATTTTAAACTTGTTTAAAGATAATTTTTTATGAAAAAAATCTTCTATATTTTATTGAATGTTTAGTTAGGTGTTTGACTGTGGATGTGTTATTTTCATACCATTCATGGTTTATGGTTAAATTATTGACATTTCCTATGCTAGTTTTAATACAAATGTTTATGTTATGTTTCATCTTTTTTATATGAGGAATGTATTGGAATTATTATGTGACAGGTGGAGCCCGCTATAGCTCCTCGGTGCATCGGTTGGCATCATGAGACAACTAGATGTGGACTTGGTCAAGGCCCTTCCCAAATTAATATATGGTTTTGGATGAGTCCTGAATCATTTTTAGACGTCTTGGACAAGGCCTTGAAAAGACTTTTCAGAATGTTCGGTATTATACATTCCCTCATTATGAAAATAATATTGATGGTTCATGTGGTTATTCAACTAGTAGAATACCCATGACAATGTTTTATTATAGAATTATTTACTCATATCATATTCCTACCACAAAGTGTTCATTTTTATTATTTTTAAAGTCATGTGTTTTTAATTATCCATCATGCCTAATGTTTATGTTATCTTCCGCTGTATTGCATGCCCTTACTGAGTGCTTGAGCTCACCACTTTCTTATATTTCATTTTAAATGTATATAAAGAAGTCAGTTATATGTTACTTACATGCATAATCTAGGAGACTTGGATGTTTCTAATGGAAGAAATTAGTGTTGTATTTCATTTCAAGTGGTAATGTGGAACATATGTATGTATCTTGTTCCAATAATATTAGATTGATCGGTCTTTCATGACATAATTCCTTGTATCATTCCAATTTTATTTAATAAAGCACCGACTCTGGGTAACTGAGGTCAGGGCGTTACACAACTTATTTTAAATAATGTTTTTAAAACAACAACTAACCTCCCCCCTCTCTATGAATATCTTTTATGAGATATTTATCTGATATCATATAATCCTACATTTTGTAGATATGATGTAATTGTTTTATGTACACATAAGGTATAAATATAAATTTCATATTCCCACCATTCCTAAGGTTTTGATGTCAAATTTATGATTGAGAATCATGGAAATGAAAATAAATAATAAGGAGGAAATAAATTCACTCTATCAACATTCCATAAATGTGGTAAGAAAAATTGATGTAATTGATTGAATGGAATTAGTTATTTCATAAAATGTGGTATGTAGGTTTGTAAAGTGTAGGAATATCGAAAGGGGATGAAAAATCTTGTTAATGAAATAGAGGAGAAAGACATGATAACTAATTCACCACCCATACACCAATGCTTCAAATTCAAGGGGTGTAGGAATTATTTCAACAAGATCATAAATTCTATGTTTTATGATATTAGATTTATAAAACTATTAAAAAAAATTTTAAATATCATTCAATGAAAACTACATTAGTTGGTTAAAAGAATGATCTTGTGAAAGGTGCACATATCATCCTCTCTAAAATAGATAATATAATATTTAACTCTAGATCTACCCTCTACTTTATATCTATCTAATTTTTAAAATGGTATTAAAGTACCATCTCAATGATAATATTTTTATTTATAATTGAAAACTTCTAATGGTATGATGGTTGGAACTCAAGTCTATAATTCCACTAAAATTAATGTTTTTGGGATAAATATTCCTAAAAATCCTTTGATTCTATATTTAGTTGAATTTAATGTGATTATATTCATGGATTGGTTCTTTGTATAGATCCCATATCAATTTTTGATTAAAGGAAGTCACATTTACTATTCCAAATTAAAATATGATCATTTATCAGTGTGATGATAAAAACAAACATTGAATCAATAATACTTCTATCATATGGGTATTAATACCTATCCTTGATGGATATTCATCACATATGGTTGGTAAGAGAGTCAGTATCTAATATATTCCCCTTTTATGAGTTTATTGATGTATTTCTAGAATAATTTATTGGTCTACCTCTGAACCATGAGGTTGAGTTTTCGATAGAACTTATTCCTAGTACTACATAAATTTCTAAGACACCTTATAAAATATACCCAATTGTGTTCCATGAATTAAATAAGAAACTCCACAAAAATATTGATAATTAATGTATTCATCCATATGTTTCTCCTTGGGGTTAACTAGTTATTTTTATTAAGAAGAATGATAGATCAATGTAAATATTCATTAATTATACAAGTCTGAACATGATCACAATCAAGAATAAGTACCCTCTTCCATATATCAATTATTATCTTGATCAATTATAATAAGATATATAATTTTACAAGGTTGGTATTTGAACTTTTTAATATCAACCTGAGGGATAAAATTAAATACAATCTAATGAGATCCTTATACATTTGGTATGAACACTATGAATTTATAGATATGGAATTGAGACTTATAAATTCCCTTGATGTCATTATATATTTATTGAATAGATATATTAGATATGAATTTGATATATCTATTGCAGTCGTTTTCAATGATTACCTTACAAACTATAATAGTAATTAGGTTCATGGAGATCACTTGATAATTATATTGAACACCCTGAGGATGGATATGTTTTTTGTATAGGTTACTAAATGTGAATTTTTTCATCATAATGTTTCTTTATTGGGACATATAAAATCATATGGGAAATTATATCCATAGTATTCTTAGATTTGATAGATATTATTAATGAATTTGGAATAATTAATCTATTTTTCTGATCCACGCACCTTGTTAACTCGTATGAGAGAAAGTTTCCTTTAGAAATAATAATGTTAGGAAAATTTTAGGTAAATGAAGAGAAAGTTACTCCATTCTAATATGATTACAATACCCATAACTGGATAAGGTTATGATATCTATAGTGATGTATCTAATAATGGCATTTAATTCTTACAATATAGATTAATAAGGTATAGGTTATTCCCCCTGGTAGTTGAACATTTATGTGAAAAATTTCCCAACTCATGATTTGAAGATTAGTGTGGATAAAATTGAATTAATAATATGGAGGCATTATATATATTGATAAATATGTTCTTTAAATTATGAACATAAATTAATTGAGTATATATTCACTCAAAAAAAGTTTAACATTCACCAAATAAGATGGTTGTAGCCCATTAATCAATATGATTTCCTAATACATTATCACTCCTGGAAAGTAAATAATGTGGTTGATGGTTTGAGTCTAAAGGATCATTCTTGTTTATCCATGATGAGGATGAAAAAATATTAAACATTTTTTAATTTTCAAGTAATGTATTTATAAATATTTAAGGAGGATGAGAAATCATATCATTCTAAAATTAATGTTCAATCATCTATCTGTGTATGGATTAAGAGGCATAAATGAAAGTTGCAGAATAATAAGATAATGTTCAATAATTTCATGAAATCAATCTTGATTATGATATAATGATAAGGCCTTGAAAACATAAATGTATACCTACTACACAATATTTGAATAATGATATATTGTATTATACTCAGAAATCATCATTCTCTATTCAATGTGAATGTACAAAGATGCCTAGAGATATGAAAGAGTATTTATAATGGGAAAATTGAAGATAGATATTTAAAATTAGGTATATAAATTATTGTTATTTCAAAAAGTTAGGTATGGGGAATAAAATATAAGGGGATGATGCACCCATTAACTATACTAGAATGAAAATTGGAAAACATCAATCTTGATTTTCTCATTAGAATCCCCAAAACATATAGAGTCCAAAATGTTATCGGGGTTGTTTTTTTCATTACTTATAAAAAAATATCATTTATATCTGATAATATTTATCTCTTCATTTGATTTATATAATATAAATTACAAAATTATTAATGTTGAATTTAGTACCACATTCTATTTTGTCTAATTGGGATTCGAGGTTTACCACATAGTTCTCGAGAAGTAATCAGCATTCTCTAGATATGAGATTAAAATGAATAACATCCTTTAATCCATATATGGATGGTCATTTTGAGATAATCATTCAAAACGAGGATGATATGTTGAGATCTTGTTCTCTAAAATTTAACTTTGGTTGGGATCAACACTATAGCTTCCTCGACCTGATTAACCACCCAAACAGTGCTTTTGGGCATGTGGACCACTGCCATTAGGCACAACTCCTTGAATGCCAAAGGATTCTGACCTATGAAGCAAGTGTAAATAGGTATTGTGGGGGTGATATACCCCCAATGAAGATGATAATAATGTTTTCAGTAATGATACATAACATTTAGTGGAAGAAAAGACTCAGCATACTCAAACCATACCCGCAAAGCATAAGCACAGTCAATATACAATAGTGGAAGAAAATTATAACCAGAAGAAGAGAAATAAATAAAACATTAAAATGTACCACTTATAGAACTACAAAGAACAATTTTGAAACTATAAAATTTCCAATATATAAATATGAAAAAGAGGGTCGTGTAATCTCCAACCAGTATAAGTTATAAAAATATATCTTGCTAATCCAATAAAGAAACAAAAACAACAACTCCAACATAGAATGACCTCAAGGTCCCATGCCAATCTACATGAAATTAGCTTCTAAGATCCATCTATTTAGCCCATTATTTTACCAGAACATAAATTCATAAATTCTACACATGTATCAAAGGGCCCATGTAGTGTGTGACATGAATCTAAGTAGGTTACCTCCAAATGGTGTTTACTTAGCATATTTTTTATGAATTCCTGAATAATAAATGAATACATTATTTCAATGAAATAAAGTAATCAGACTTCCTTTTTTCTCAAAAGCCAGCATGAATCCATCACATGCATCGACCTATATCAGAATACCATATGTAGATATGTTCTTGGGCCAATGACCCAAGCCACCCTTAATGCCAATAGCCCATGTGGAACCTCAAGTTCCACCACAAATCAGGTAAGTCGACACCTGACACCTCCTAAAAAATCATATCTCATATAGTAATGAATTCTTGAAGGCATGAAAAAGTATACAATAACCTGGTCCCATGGACCCACTTCTTGAAAGATCACATCAACCCAATGCCTAAAAACATGAGGGGAAATGATATCTGTCCTCAAATTAATGTCATCATTGGATCATATAACAGCATCCATAGGTGCATTGATATCTTTCCTCAAATAAATGTCCAGTACAATGGCCTAAATCACGATGAGCCTCATCGCCCAACCCGATGGACTCATCACTATTAATAAAGGGCTTCTCACCCTACACATGGATTTCTATGGAAATCACGCTCAAAATCATATCATATGCTTCACTATAAGGGGACTCTACCCATAAGAATAGTCAAAACCACCTCATCAATAGAGTCAACCTATGTGAACACAACCCAATTCTATGATTTTTCCATCAAGGGTGAGCATAAATCTCAAAATAAATTCCCTAATCCACGTAAAACTAGAACCTCATACCACATTGACAATGTTGCTCCCAACTGATGGCCTTTATATCCCAATTTCATGGGTCATTCCCAACTTTATGGTGTCACCACCACAACTGAAGTCAGCGACACTCAATCCTATGGTCAACACCATTCAAGAGAATCTGGTCGAAATCCCAATGATTATTAAATATCCTCATTTTTAATTGCCAACACTATCACATCCTCAAGAAGATCCCTTCAGAACCCCATGGGTCTCATCACATTCATCTCATGCATTTCACATATATAATTTCAATAAATAAATCAATTTAAATAATAAATAAAATTTAAATTATTCAATTTCACAATTTAAAGAATAATAAAAAATCAAGATAGAGGTCTTGAATGACTCATATTTGATTTACTATTCCAAAACAATTTAACCAAAACAATTTTTATGAATATGACACCCCTAGAAAAACTACCCAAATGTAAATGAACTCTAACCTAGCTAGAGAACTATGAAATATGGTAGGTCATCCCTAGAGGAATCACATGTGATCATATGGTCAATTTAATATGAATCATAAGGGGTCTCACTCAATTGACCAAAGGCATGCTAAAATACAAACAACAAAAATGGTTGAAAATAAAACAAATGAAGATATGGACTAACTACCTTAGATATGTAGACATAGGCACATATGATATCACTATTTAATTATAATCATATTGTCATAGATCATTGTCTTCGTCTAGCATCATAAAAATAACGAAAAATGTCTCACAATGATTTATCACTCTGTGAGGTGAAAAAAAAGTATAGGAGATGAAACGTTCAGGGGAGAATTAGTAACACAGTTCTATATCATCTGATGGATTTAAGATCAGACCATTGACAGAGAATATATCTTTACAGGAGTAATGGGATGAAATGAGAGCTTCCTCCTATGCAGTGCATGATCAAAGTATAATATAGGGGAAGAAGAAGGAAAAAAAAGTAAGTGAGGGTAAAATGTAAATTCCTTCCCTTACAAGGCCACATGATTTACTTCAATATTTCTTTAAATTGTGTGGTAACTATGCATGAAACAATGTTGAGGTATGTCCTATGTGGTAGTACTAATGCGGTCTACTACATGGTTTTCACTGGACATGTACAAAATATATTGTCGCTATCTACAACTTCTGCAGAAGAGTCCATAGAGCCAAGCACCCCACTTGCATGGTTTACAAATACTATGGGGCAGTTCAAATCTAGGCTACATTGTTACATGAAAAGCGTTGCATGGTTACCTAGAAGGGTTGCATGGTTTACCTTAAACCGCGTATCCAGACCTACTATTGAAAAACAGGCTATTCAGCCTCTAAAACTCCTAAAACCTCATTTGAACACATTAGGATTCATCCAAATATTGAAAATCATGTAAAAATATGATAAAAATCTAAGGGAACTCTCAAAATTTTATTCTATGCAATAATAATGTTAATGACACCTACAGTAATTTAAAAGTTCAAATCGTGTGTTTTTTCGACCCAAATCAATAACCCAGAACTATACCATAATATAACTCCTACCAAAAATATAAAATTAAATTATTATATTGTAAACAACAAACAAATTCTACAAAAACAATCTCGTACATTCCCCTGTCTCGAGGGTGTAGGTCAATTCACCTTAAGAGTGCTCCTCACCTTAGTAATTACCAAAACTGGACTATTCTGACCCAATTCTCAAATCAATCAAAGGTCCAATAAACAATTCCTAGGATCAAGGCCCTCCAATGATACATTTTCACTCCTGCACTACAACAGGTTCTCCCATTCCATTCTAGACACCAAATTCACACCCTGCACCGCATCGGTTCTCGCCTCAAGCTCATGTCACTTGTGGAGATATGAGGCACCACATCTCAACATATACTATAACCAAACCCTTTTCATTTAACCTCAATCGGGTGTCACACCATCATGGTGCCCAAATTCCTCACACCAATTGTAACATGCATCCTTGATGCACTATTTCCAAATCACTTTACCAACTCACAACCATAAATTCTCACAATGACAAGAACCTCAAAAACAAAGTGCCCATTGTAACATCCCAACCTGGGTGCTACAAAATAGTTCCATGATCATGTTGGTAACATTCCCTCAAGCATGCCTTCTTGTACACTTGAGGGGGGATACTAGAAGCGAAGGTTTGGAAGGTCAGTCATGGGGAGACTATAGAGACCCAATGCTTGATGTACATATACATTAAATTACTTTTGTGGAATACTTAATACATTAGAAAAACAAAAACACAAGGACTGTAATAGTTTAGAGTCTTTGGAAACTCAGAACAAAATATTCTAATCATGGGGAAAGATATTAAATATCTCCCATAATGATCTTCCCTTTTTTGTTTTCCTACCTAAAACCTGTCTTTAAATCCTGGGGAAAAGAAAACATATAAAAGGGTGAGCTCAAATTCTCAGTAAGGGTAAGCATGGAGAAAATAAAACAAATCATATACATTTGAACTTAAATACATGAACATAATGTTTATACATCAAGAGCTTGAGCAATAACATAAAACATGGCAGTACGTAAGGCATAATTCATAAATAAACATTAATCCTGATAAAATATCATTAGAATAAAGCATGTAATTGTGGCAACCATTAAGCACATGTGATGATTTCCATAGTAGCCAAGGCATTGCTTCCAAGACCATCTTAGTGGACAATGTCCCTTTCTGAATAAAGTTCACTCCTCGTTTCAATCCTGTAACACTGAACCGGATTAACTTACCATTCCAGCCATGTCTATCCCATGAGATATAAATCTTTACCCAATGCATTGGAGGGAGATATAGGTCCAACCCATCTCATATTGAAATCATTCTTATGTGTGCCACAAAAAATTCATAAATTAATCAACATAACCTTAAGAATAAATTGGGTTTCATAAACATCATTCCATCATAAGATAATCCATATAAAACAAATGGATATCATTTCATCATAAGAAAAGTGAAACTATATAAATCATAGATACATTATACTTGACTCATACACTTATGAAATAATGTCATCTTAGATGGAAAATGGTTTTGATAATGCACTTGAAATGAATTCTTGAGGAAAATATCCTTTCTTCTTGAAAATCATTTTCTTTTAACAAAATGTAATTCAATTTTAAAAGAAAAAGATTTTTTTTGAAAATAGCCATGAAATCTTGTTGATGACTCTTCATGGAAATAATGCATTATAAAACCGTAAAAATCCGTTTATGCCGTATATGTTAAAAAAACATTCTTCTCGTACTTTTTCCAGAAAAGTCAAAAAGTACATCATATTGTAAAAAAAAGAATGATTCCTTACATACCATGTAGTAAAAGTCAAAAATGGGTAAAAAGGACTTTAAAAATTCATGAAAACATTTTTAGAAAAGATGATAACAATTACCCCAGTAACTACTTATGAATAACAATCTCATATAAGAATGAGATATGAATAGTTATCCCTTACCTTATGTCTGATATGCTTCGTACGTATCCGAAACTCCTGTATAATGATTTAAATAATGTCATTGAATTATTACAGAATAATCTTAATTGTAATGATATCTTATATGGTTCATTTATGACTTTATATTACCCATTCTTTTGTTAATTCATGTTAATGTAGCGTTTTGGGTAAAATCGTTTCATTTATCATCCGTGTTTTGACTTGTAATTATTCATATGATTACTTAGATCATGATTACTTAATTCCAAAATATAAAACATGATTTATATATAATATATATTCATAATATAAGTATATATAATAGATCGATAAATGGATAGAAATACACTATTCATGGAGACGGTAGGCCATACGTACGCTTGAACGATATTTTCGTTTCCTTATTGAGTTGAATGGAGTTAAGTAGATGACAAACATATATATATATATATAAATAAAGTAGAATTATTATGTCTTATACTTCATTATTACTTATTTTACATACTTTTAATCATTCTTGAATTGTGAACATGGAAAATGAATCTCATCACCTCGTGGAGACGGTAATCTGTATGTATGCACGAGCGATGATATCCTTACCATATTTATAAAATGTATTTGAATTGGATGATATAATATCTTATAATCATTATGATGTTATAATAATCATATTTAGTTATTCTTTACACCATTATACCCTTCCAAGTAAGGTGGTGGTGGAAAAACAGATTACACCATGGCGTGGAGACGGTATTCCATACGTACGAACGCGCGATGATTTCATTTTCCGTAGGATGGATAGAAGGTGAATTAGGGTTGTTTCATATTTATAATAACATATAATTATATGAGTGATACTGATGTTATTACTTCATAATGAAACAACTAAATAAGAAGATGTAGAAGAAAATATAAATTTGAAAGAATCAGTAACAGATATTACCTCTTCTTCGACACGCCTCTTTGAAACCTTCTCTTAGGGCACTAATATTAGTCATTGAAGAATACCAGAACCTCTAGGATGTTTCTAGGGAAGTGTGTATGTGAAATGGTCAGAGTTTTGACGAGATTCAAGGCTCATAATGGTGTGAGGAAGAGAGGGAAGAGGTTCCATTTTATAAGGGAGGAGAGGGGAAACTTTGGAATTATAAGAAATATTAATTTATAATAAATTCCAAACCCACATAAAAACCTCCAAAATGACTCAAATCAGAAGATTAGATGAGATAGGGTTGTAATATCATCAACCAGTAAAATTTAGACATGTTGGGAATTTATTTTAAACATTATCAACATGATTTATCCTTATATAATCTATTTAAGTTTATTCGTGGTAATAATATTCAAAATTTTAAATCATTATAAATAATTACTTATGTGTAGTGAATGTTAAATAATTGTATATTTAATTACATTTTAGATAATATAAATTTTAATTTATAATATTTAAATATTTCTGTGATTTTTAAACTGTTTTATACTATGTAATTTTTATAAAATAACAATAGTGTCAATTTTGACACTATTCATTTATTTGAATTTAAATAGAATATACATAGAAGATATGTTCGAACTAAAAAATTTAATAGATTCATAACATGTCATATTTATCTATAAAATTAGTGGAGCACAATAAATAGTTCATTTAATATTTATTTTAATACTTTTAAAATCATTTATTTGATATTTCTCTTAATAAAACAATTAAAACAACATTTTTGTATAATAATTTAATATAATTATTAGTTGTATAAAAATTAATAATAAAATCCTATGCTGAAGATAAATATAATACCTTTCATAATAATATTTTTACTCGAATTTATTATCTTAAAATCACAACATAAAAATTGTTATATTTATTAAATTATGAAGGTGACATCTTTGACATCATTTGATATAAAATAATATAAATGTCCTAATCTATTTTATAAGGCTCCAAATAGTCCACAAATTGATCCTTGGATGATTAGGGTATATACTCTTCCAATAAGGTTTGGACATGTTTCTGGTCCTTTTCATAGGTATTATTATTTTAATAAAAACTATATTATTGATTTTTCGATAAATAATTAATTTCTGCATCACTACTGTGTCACCATTAATGACAATTATTTAATCCCTAAAAATACTAAATAAATTTACATGATGTAGATAATTTTATTATCTTTCTGGATACTATTCATTTTCGATGTTTCATGAAGTTTATCACTAAGTTAAAATTATTATACTTATAAGATTTTAGAGAGTGACATGTTGTCACTTTCTTTGGTTTTAATAATAATTAAATTATTTTCATTGTAAAAAGTCCATAAAATGAATCTAATCCGACCCTTAGGTAATATGGGTCGACCTTTAGTCATCCAATATAATTTTTTCATGTGTTAGGGTAGTTTTATAGTCTTATATTTACCCTTAATTACCTGATTTACCTTTAACTGTAGTAAATAAAAATTATCGTACTTACTATTCATAATATCAAAAAAATAAAAGTAACCTATTAACATAATATGGACCCAATGAATTCAAATATGGAATCAATTTTTCAAAATTCAAAACACAGAACTTGCAGTAATTAATTTAAAATTAATCCCGTTGTTAAGAAAATGGGTTTTAAAAGTTAAAACATTGCAAAATATTGAATTGATTTTACCTATGAATTCAATGTAAAATAAATGATAATGACATAAATTATATTAAATGGTAAAAATATATTCTATTTATACTTTAAATTAATTCAATATTATAATTTAAGCATATAAATTATTACGATGAAAAAAGTTGTTTTTAATTTAAATATAGCGTGTTTTTACTATTCTTTAAAATATGAATGTTATCAGAATAATATGAAAATTCTATCCAATGTAAATTTTTATATCCTGATTCGAGAGAGAAATTTTATTTTGTCAAATTTTACTTATAAACCTATCAAAAACTAGATTTAATGGGGATGTGCCATCAAAAGGTTGCAAAACTGCATTTTTTTAAAAATACTTATTTTACCCAAAAAAATTATTTTTTTCAGATACCATGTTTTAGAAAATGTGTAGGATGAATATTAATGTTATAAAATTCAAAATGTAGTTAATAATATTCATAATGGATAGTTCATAATATTATAATAATATATCATTGTTTAGTGAACCCCGATATTGCGTACAACAGACGCTATCGAGGAATGTCGTAATTGCATGCAATGCAAGCCAAGTCAGGGTTGCATGTAGTGAAAGACTCCTTTATTTTTTAGAATAACAAAATACAACCATATTTCATTTATAAATTGAATATATATATATATATATACACACTCAATGTTGCGTAGAATAACTATTATCAAACGAACTTGAACTTGTGTGTAACACAATCCAAGAATAGTGTTGTGTATACTGAAAGATAATATGTTGTTGTGTATAGCGCAAGATAATATTGGTGTATCGTACAACAGAATATATGAAAAAATTGAAAATAAAATATCTCATAAAATCTGGAGGTGTTACATTCTACCCCCCTTAAAATGAATTTCGCCCTCGAAGTTCGTCGGAGTTATAAATGGTTTATTACAAGAGTGTTTCTTTCATAGAAACCCACATCATAAAAAGGAATACTAAAACTTCATTTTAAAAAGGAACGCTACAAACATAACGGATACCCAATGTAACTCATCACTAGGTTTTCACATAAGAGAACATAGGTGAAAATATAGATATGGAGGAGAAATCTAACCATCATTTTCTGATGGAGAGTGGTAGAGAACATGGCTATGAAAAGGCCATTAATCACAAAGCCATAAATTTGTGATGATTTAAGGTACCATCTTATTCATCGGATATAAGGGCACTAGGACAACATTTTTTTCAAGATGATTTCCCTAAAGTTGAAGGATTTGAATTAGAAGAAATACTTCATTATTTAGGTATAATCTCATTGTTGTTTGTGCCTTGAACAATTTCCACTTCATCTCTTAAAGAAATGAAGTTGAATTTGTCTTCCATGAAGTGCTAGAAGATCGTGCAACAGAATGATAGGTCATTCCATCTGTCTCAAACAAAAGGATAGAAAAAGTTATTAAATATACATAAGTCTATCTATGGTGAGGTTAATCGTATATGATTCCAAAAATTGACTTATACTCCTCATATCATACCGCTTAATAAAATAAAACCCGTTTCTACTAAATAGGGACTTCCTATAGGCCAGTGGTAGGCGATAAAGGCATGTTGCACTTCGGTTGTGGGTTCGATTCCCACAGCCTTGTCCGACGCGACGGGTTGTCGCCTGTTATGTAGGTTGTCCTTTTTCTAAAACTGTACTATTATAACATACCGGAAATAATATCTATAAACAAGTTCTATCCTTTAATAATACTATCTGATGTCCAACATAATCTATTCCAATATTTATACTTATCCAAAATAAATTGTCCAATCTCAAAGTAAAAAAGAAAACAATTACCAGAAAGGTCATATAATAAGCATGTAAATACCATCATTTATACCCCATATATCATAAGATATATCTTGTTGGTCACATTTCAAACATGTGAGTACCTTAATCATGTATTCTTTTCAAAAATTAATACCCATTGAACATTAGTAAAACATGAATGCTATCAAAAGTTAACTCTTTCCACATACCAAAATCCCAAAAATTCTATATACTCAAACCATGATATCACTTTATCCTTATATGAATCATGAGCTAATGAATTCTATCAAACATTTTATTTCATCCTTATCCCTTCATTATGTTCATATCATCTGCTTTCCAAAAATATTTCAATCATTTTTCATGGTTACCGGTACCATATAATTATTGAAAGTAAATACAAAGATATTCCAAAATTCCATGATACCATAAATGAGATTCCAAGATACTATTTTGAAATCCCATTTACATAAACACTTAATCATTACAAAACATAATTTTCATACTCAACATCACAAATAGTGATCACATGTGACTTCCCTTTATCATTTCTCTTAATAGGTTTCTCACATTGATCATCACTAACCCTTAGATTAGGGCATTGATTAGCATAGTTTCCCCATTTCCATTCACTTGAAGCGTTGAAGTGTTGGTGGTGTGTTCTCTGCAGTATTTTATTCATTGTCATCATTAGCAACCTTTTTTCCATTAATTCTACACTCAGTTGCTCAATGAACTTATTTTCCACACTTAAAATATTTTCTTGTCCCTTTAAAACAATATCCACCATGATTCTTTCCACACATTGAGCATAAAGAAACATTCATCTTCTTTTCACCATTATTATGACATTTCTCCTGGAACTCCATCTTTCGTTTCTTTTCAAAACCATGATATGGATATGTTACACCTATAATGCCCCGACCCCAGTTACCTAGAGTCGGTGCATTTTTACATAACATTGGCATGATCACAAGAAAGATCAAATCTCGAAAGACCGATTCGTTTAGTAGCCTTGGAATAACTAGATACATTAATAAAGTTTACATTACATCATAAAATGAAAACTACAACAATATAGTCTCCATAGTCTAAACTCTTATCCCCTCATACTATCCCTGCAGGTCATTCATATATTACTTCTTCACATCCTGGAAAAAATAAAACTTAGAAAAGGGGTGAGCTCAAATGCCCAGTAAGGATAACAATATAGCGAAAACTTTCATAAATAAGAATAAACATTTAAGGCAATGTATAACTAAAACAAAAGCCTTTTAAACTTGAACTAAAACATAGTATGGCAAAAATAAAGTGAAATAATGACATTTACTTGTTCACATGGATATTCTACTAATCGAATAATCACATGCAATATCAATAACCACTTTCATAATGATGAAATGCATAATGCCAGACTATCATAACCACATAGCCAAGGCCTCGTGCCAAGACTACAAATAAGATTTTTCCAAGACCTTGTTCCAAGACACTAGTTTGTCTCATGAAACCTACCGATGCATCGAGGATCTATAGTGGGCTCTACCCGTCACATATTAAGTCCAATGCATTCCTCATATGAACAGGTTTAAACATAACATAAACATTCGTATTAAAACTAGCATACGAAATGTCATTACTTTCTCCATAAACCATGAATGGTATAAAAATACCACATCTAGAGTCAAACAAATCACAAAACCATCAATACAATATGGAAGTTCTGTATCATAAAAAATCAACTTCAAATAAGCTTAAAATCCATCAAAGGATGTTGACATAGATGAAATCAAAACTATTTTAGAGAAATATTCCTTTTCTTGAAATCATTTAAAAGTAACATAAATATAAAATAAAACAGTTACATTGAAAATTTTCTTATATTCTTGTAAGGGAATATTCGAATATTTTATAAAGGTAGAAAAAATCCGCACCCGCCGTATAAGTTAAAAAAACATTTTTACCTTAATTCTGTCGAAAAGGTTAAAAAGCACCTTGTTTCGAAAACGATGGAAAGATTCATTTATAAACCTCTTATAAAAATTCCAAAAAGGGTATAAATGACTTTAACCCATATTATAGAAAATAGTAAAAAATGTTTGAAATACATTTTTAAGAAACATGGATGTGGATGATAAAGAAGTCCCAGTAGATTATTACGTATAAACAACCTCGGATAATGAAGAGATTGCAAAATAAACCCTTAACTTGTACATTTACTTGGTTGGGGTAGGTTAAACTCCTTTATAATGGTGAAATAATTGTTATTAAATTATACAAGAATCATATACATTAATATGATATCATATATGATCTTTTAACATTTCGTTGTTAATAATATCTTAGAATTATCGTTATTTCAGGTGTTAACATACTCATTTTCTTATATATGTTTTATTACATAAGCCATGTTTTTCATGGATAGGTTGTATCTTATTCATATCCATAATGATATCATGTCCTTAAAAATTATTTTTAAATCATAAAATAATAATTATACTTTAATGGATACGATTGAGAATGAATCTCATCGCGTTCATGGAGATGGTAGTCCGTACGTACGCACGAGCGAAAATATCATTCTTTTGATATTAAAATAATATATAATTGGATGGTTTATCATATATAAAGAATCATTATCATGTTATATTTATTATTTACATGAATTAAAAATCATTATTATACACATCCAAATAATAATATATTGAATAACAATTACACCACGATGTGGAGACAGTAAGCCGTACGTACGCACGTATGGTGACATGTCATTCAAAGGATGGATAGAGTACTGAATATGGTTGTACCATATTATAATATTATTATAGTATATAGGAGATACTGGATTCATTATTTTAGAATGGTAATAACAAAGAAAGAATAAGTTGAAGATGGAATGAATTTGAAAAAGGGTGGTGAAAACATTACCTCTTCTTCAGGTTCTTCCTTTTGATTTGATCAAAAGAGCTCCGTAGGTTGGATTTCTGAACAAACTAAGGCCTCTAGGCTGTATTGATGGAAGTTGAGAGAGTATTTTGTCAGGTTTTAGAAGAACCAAAAGGATTTGAATGTGTGAATTAGTGAGAAGGGGGAGTTCCCTTTTATAAGAGGGGTGAGGGGAACCTTTGGAAAAGCTAGAAATATTATTTTATAATAAATTCATATTCTCGTTCTAATGGCTCCAAAGTGTATTATTTAAAGGATAAGGTGGGATGGGTCTAAAACCACTAAACCATTAGAATTTAGACAGGTTTGGGTCATTATATTAACCTTATCTTTTAGTTTTAACTCTAGGTTAATTAGTTTGACATTTACAATGTCACTTTGTATTTTTATATTATATAGTTAATAAACATACTATATACATCCAAGAGACCCCAAGTGGTCCATTAATGATACAAATATCATGATATAAGTCTCTTGGCCGAACCTTATATTTTTAGAAATTTAATATCAATTAATTTTATAAATATTGTTTTAAAAACTCTTTTATGTCAATTTTGACATTATTCAATAATTGATTTTTGTGAAAATCATAACAGAATGATTACTTCGAACAAAGATAATTACATCAATACTAACAAGTCATATTAACCTAGAAAACTATTTTAATTCATAAAAAGTATCAAATTATATTTATTTGGGTATTTATAATATTAATTATTTTAATTTGTTCACTATTATGGTAATTACTGCATCATCATTGTGTCAAAAATAAATTAACCTATTTAATGTCTAAAAATTATAAATAAAATATCATTACGTAGGAAATATTTGTAGATTTCTAATGAATATTAACAATAGAACTTATCTTATGTATAACCCTATATTAAAAATGTTTTAGTAAATAAACATTGATTTTAACTCTCTTAACTCTTCTTTGAATTAAATAATAATAAATGTCCTAATCTAATCCAAGTGGACCTAAATGATAATATTTTATTTCTAAGGTTGTTTTTGGTCGAGATACAGTTGTCCAATAGAATTATGACATGTGTTAGGGTAATACTAATATCATTTGTACCCTTAATTACCCTATTTACTTTTAAACGTGGTAAATAAAAGTAAAAAGAAACTATTCACCAAAAATTATTTTCATCTCATTGAACCACATTTTACTACTTGATATTAACCGTGTCTCTCGAATTTTCGAAATTCCACTCACATAAGTGGTAAAATTAAGTTTTTTGAAAAATTCAGTTTTTTAACTACCACTTAGTGGTTTCACTATTCATCAAAAATTGAAGTTTTTCAGAACAATGCCAAAATTTCACCCTAAGCTATAATTGATATTATGAATTAAAAAATGATGTCTATTTTACAAAATTCTAAACATATATGTTGAATTAATTAATTTTATAATTAATTTCCGCTGTCACAACAAATAGCGTGTTTTTAAGAAACAATATATATCAAAAGATTGACAATTGTTTATGTCCAATTTCGAAGTGAAATTAATTATAATGAAAACCATTGGATAAAATGGTAAAAATATATTCTAATTATACTTTAAAACCACTCAATATTATAATTTATCATGATAAATTATTTAGACTAAAGACGTTGTTTTTAAGTATTTTTCACTATTCATAAAAATTGGAAGTTCTCAGAAAAATACCAAAAATTCAGCTTAGGATAATTTCGATATTATGAATGCAAAAATGAAGTCCATTTTGAAATATACTATATATATTATTTCAAAAATTAGGTATTACTATTCATAACCTCTAGTTTTATTGGTTGTGGTGTGTTAGAACTCGATGTTGCGTACAACACACGCTATCACATTATTCAAAGAGAAGTGTACCGTAGAAGATTGGGGTGTTACATTCTCCCCTCCTTCAAATAATTTTGTCCTCGAAATTTCTAGAATACTACCGCATGAAAAGACTCAGGTGGTTCTTCATCATAAGTTCATGGGGTTCCCCCGTTGCTTCTTCCATCATATGGTTTCTCCACAAAACATTTACCAGACGCGTCGTCCGATTTCTCCGCACTTGTTCTCTCGTATCAAGAATCTTGACGGGCTCTTCGCAATAAGACAGATCGGGTTCCAGTTATAATTCCTCATAGGTGAGTACATGCATTGGGTAAGGCATGTATTTCCTCAACAGAGATATGTGGAACACATCGTGAACTTTGGAGAGACTTGGCGGCATTGCCAATCGGTAAGCTACAGCCCCAATTCGTTCTAGAATTTCGAAAGGTCCGATGTACCTGGGACTCAATTTACCTTTCTTATCAAAACGTATGACTCACTTCCATGGAGACACCTTCAGGAAAACATGATCACCAACTTGAAATTCCAAATCCTTCCTTTGATTATCGGCATAGATCTTCGGCCTACTTTGAGCTGCTTTGATGTGATTTTGGATAACCTTCACCTTTTCAATTGTTTCCTCTACCAGTTCTGGACCTAAAAGTTTTCTTTCACCAACGTCATCCCAACAGGTTTGTGTGTGACATCTCTTTCCATATAACGCTTCATATGGTTCCATTTGAATACTCAAAAGGAAGCTATTGTTATAGGACAATTCTACCAAAGGTAAATATTGATCCCACATATCCTGAAAGTCAAGTGAGAAAGATCTCAACATGTCTTCAATGGTTTGAATTGTCCATTCTGATTTTCTGTCTGTCTGAGGGTGGTAGGCTGTTCTCAAATGAAGTTCAGTATCTAAGGATTTCTGAAGACTCTTCCAGAATATTGATGTAAAATGGGGATCACGATCAGAAACAATTGATAAGGGTACTCCATGAAGTCTCATAACTTCATTAATATATAGTCTTGCTAGACGTTCCAGTGGTAGATCTTCTCTTATAGCATGAAAATGTACTGACTTGGTAAGACGATCAACAATAAACCATATTGCATTGTTCCTTCTAGGAGTCTTTGGTAGCCCCATGACAAAGTCCATCGTAATATTGTCCAATTTCCACTCTGGTATGGGAAGAGGTTGCATGACTCCTCCAGGTTGTTGCCTTCCATCTTTCACTTGTTGATAAACCATACATCATGACACAAAATCAGCAATCTCCTTCTTCATTTTGTCCCACCAAAATTGTTCCTTCAAATCTCTATACATTTTGGTGCTCCCAGGGTGTATAGAGAAATTGGAACTCTGAGCATCATCCATCAATTCCCTTTTTAGATCAGGTATATCAGGAACACAAAGTCTCTTCCCGAATTTCAAAATTCCATCTTCATACACAAAGTCTCTCAGTCTCCCATCATTCAAAGTGTTAATCTTATTTTGAAATTCATCATCATCAGTCTGAGAACTCTTAATCCTTTCTAGTAAAGATGGTTTGGAAACCATTTGAAAAAGAATTGATGTTTCACCTTCCATGGTTATTCCCATGTCCATCTTCACAAGATCCAGGAAAATTGGGTCCCTTTCAATTTTTATATTGTTCAAAACTCCATGGTCTTTTCTAGTCAAAGCATCTGCCACCTTGTTTACTTTCCCCGGGTGGTAGTGTATCGTACAATCATAATCCTTGAGTAATTCAAGACATCTCCATTGCATCATGTTGATTTTTTTTTTGAGAAAATATACTTCAAACTCTAGTGATCAGTATAAATCTCACATTTTTCACCATATAGGTAGTGCCTCCATATCTTCAAAGAAAAGATCACAGCTTATAACTCGATATCATGAGTTGGATAGTTTTTCACATGAATTTTTAACTATCATGCTGCATAGGCAATAACCCTATCATTCTTCATAAGGATACAACCAAGTCCTTTCTTCGATGCATCGCTATAAATAATGAACCCATCATTCCCTGATGGTAGAGTCAATATAAAATCATTGACTAATCTTCTCTTTAGTTCTTCAAAAATTTCTTCACACTCTTTTTTCCAAAAAAAAACTAACCCCTTTACGTGTGATCTTTGTTAATGGGTTAGCCTACCGGGAAAAATTCTGGATGAAACATCGATAATAACCTACTCAACCAATAAAACTACATATCTCTGTTATACTCGTCGGTGCTGGCCATTCGTGGATTGCCTTGGTCTTAGAAGGATCAAGAGAGATTCCATCTTTAGAGACAATATGGCCATGAAAAGAAATCTCTTGAAGCCAGAATTCACACTTGCTAAACTTCCCATATAATTCATGTCTTCTCAGAGTCTTCAGGATAATGCGTAAGTGATTTTCATGATCTTCGTAGCTTTTTGAGTATACCAAGATATCATCAATAAATACCACCACAAATTCATTGAGATATTCCTTGAAAACTCTATTCATCAGATCCATGAATACAGAGGGTGCATTAGTCAATCGAAAAGGCATTACTGTAAACTCATAAATCCCGTATCTGGTTAGAAATGTTGTCTTTGGAATGTCTTCCTTCTTTACAGACAACTGATGGTATCCAGATTGATGGTCAATCTTTGAAAAGTATTGAGCTCCATGCAGTTGATCAAATAAATCATCAATGCGAGGTTGGGGATACTTTTTCATTATTGTTATAACATTGATCTCCCTGTAGTCGATACATAACCTCATAGATCCATATTTTTTTTAACATAAAGAACAGGGGATCCCCATGGAGAAACACTAGGGAGAATAAATCCCTTATTAATCAATTCCTCTAGTTGTTTCTTTAGTTTAACTAATTCTATAGTGGCCATTCTATAAGGGGTCTTCTATATAGGCCTTGATCCAGGAATTAAATCAATGGAAAACGCAACTTCTCGTTCTGGAGGACATCCAGGTAAATCGTCCGGAAACACATCTGCATATTCTTTCACAACAGGTACATCCTCTATTTGAACATTCCTTTCCTCTCCCATAGTCATTTTATTATCTTCCTCCCCAATAATTGAATTTAGTTGAGCTACTGGGGGTGGATCTTGATACGAATTAGGTGGTGACGATTTTTCTCTAAAGATAAGGTGTTCCTTATCATCATCATCAAGAATCGTAACCTCTTTCTTCTTACAATAAATCTTCACATCATAGTCTGAATTCCAGTCCATAATGAGGATTATATCAAACTCAATCATAGGTATGACGATGAGATTAGTAGATAAAGAATATTTTTGTGCTCTAATGGGGACTGATTCAAAAAACTTTATTGCAATGGTACTTCCCTTAGGAGTTTTAACTGACAACTCCCTTGTTAAATCAAATTGGAAATATCAAATTTTATTAGCAAACTAGGAAGATATGAAACAATGCGATGATCCAGAATCAAATAATGCATTTTGTAAACTTGAGTAAACCATTAAATTACCTGCCACCACGTCTTTCGGAGCTTCTACCTCAGTAGTAGTGATAGAATAAGATTGGCCTTGATCCCTTGGCCTTTTCTGAGGTATGTTCCCCTGATTCTTAGGACATTCATTTGCATAATGTCCCGTCTCCCTGCAATTGTAGCACTGAACATTGGTAGCCTCTTTCTTCCCTTTGCAATCACGAGTTTGGTGGCCTTTTTCACCACGCTTGTAACAAACACCCATTCCCTTCAAGCAAGTACCGGGGTGTTTCTTCCCACATTTACCACAGGATGAATATTCTTCCTTCCCCTTCTTCCCCTTATTTCCATTCACAGATTGATCAGCAGATCTCTTCTTCTCTTGCTTTGCTTTAAAGTCATAAGACGTAGAGAATTCCTTTTCGGTCTTGATAGCACATGAGACAATGTATTCGTACGACGAGAAGGATTGTGAGACTAATGCTCGATGGAGAAAAGGTTTTAACCCCTCAAAGAAATGATCAATCTTAATTATTGGGTTCCTTATATAATCTCCAGTATACCTTTCTAACCTTGTAATGTTAGCCTCATACATTGTGACATTCTCATCATCTTTTTGTCTCAGACATAGAAATTGCCTTTCCATATCTTCTTGATGGTCACGAGGAAAGTATTTTTCTAAAAATAGATCTTTGAACTCCCTCCATTCCATATTTGATACATCATCATCTTCCTTCGTGTTTTGAATCAATGACCACCATTGATCAGCATCTCCAGTGAGGTGGTAAACTGCCATGATAACTTTTTCCCTTTCACTACTCCCCAAAGCCTGAAATAATTTCTCTAGGGAATTTATCCATTTCTCATCTACTAAGAGATTTTTACTTCCATTTAACATTGGTGGTTTTTTCCTCATGAAGCGATCTAACATTGATCCTCTATGTTGTGGATTAGGGTGCTCCATACGGATAAGGTTATTATTCACAACCTGACTAAGTTGTCCCAGTATGGTGATTAGCTGATCGGCACCAGTTGCATCACCAGCTCCACTATAATTATCTTGAGCAGGAGGGAAATCCCTACATGGAGTGTGTGCATTGACACAGTTTCCATTTCTTCCACTAGGCGCCATTTTTATACAATGGCGTAAACTGGATCAGTTTATGAATCAAAATACATAATTTCATACTTATAAAACACTTAACATAAATTGAACTATTTATGGATATAATCTATAATCATAAAAAAAATTCTTTAAGGAAGTATATACTCATAATCCTTTCATAATGATTTGTAAAGAAAATGAGAGTTATCCTAATCATATCCCCCAGGAGTGTCGTAACCAAGAGTGCAGCAAGGCCCGTTGTCATGCACCAGTTCCCGTTCGAGTCTAGCTGAAAGTGGTGTTTTTGGGTTTTACCCCTAGGTACATCTGTGCCAGAGCCGCCTCTACCGGCTCGTATCCAGAGAGAGTTGTATTGCTCAGAAAACTCACAAAATCTCTACAATACCAAAATTCTAGGAAGTTCTTCTATACTAATCCTCAAAGTCCATCTTAAATCTATGTTCTCTAATCAGAGATTATCTAAATCTAGGTTCCAAGGTTTGTACTAAACTTCCTTTGATACCAACTGTAATGCCCTAACCCCAGTTACCCCGAGTCGGTGCATTATTACATAACATTGGCATGAACACAAGAAAGATCAAATCTTGAAAGACCGATTCGTTTAGTAACCTTGGAATAACTAGATACATTAATAAATTTTACATTACATCATAAAATTAAAACTACAACAATATACTCTCCATAGTCCACACTCTTATCCCCTCATACTATCCCTGCAGGTCATTCATAAATTACATCTTCACATCCTAGGAAAAATAAATCATTGAAAAGGGGTGATCTCAAATTCCCAGTAAGGATAAAAATATAGTGGAAACATTCATAAATAAGAATAAACATTTAAGGAAATGTATAACTAAAACATAAGCCTTTTAAACATGAACATCAACATAGTATGGCAAAAATAAAATGAAATAATGCCATTTACTTATTCACATGGATATTCTACTAATCGAATAATCACATGCAATATCAGTAACCACTTTCATAATGATGGAATGCATAATTCCAGACTATCATAACCACATAGCCAAGGCCTCGTGCCAGGACTACAAATAAGATTTTTCCAAGGCCTTGTGCCAAGACACTAGTTTGTCTCATGAGACCTACCGATGAATCGAGGAGCTATATCAGGCTCCACCTTTCACATATTAAGTCTAATGCATTCCTCATATGAACAGGTTTAAACATAACATAAACATTCATATTAAAACTAGCATAGGCAATGTGATTAATTTCTCTATAAACCATGAATGGTATAAAAATAACACATCCACAGTCAAGAAATTCACAAAACCTTCAATAAAATATGGAAGTTTAGTATCATAATAAATCAAATTCAAATAAGCGTAAAATCCATCAAAAGATATTGACATAGATGAAATCAAAACTATTTGAGAGAAATATCCCTTTTCTTGAAATCATTTAAAAGTCACATAATTATAAAATAAAACATTTACTTTGAAAATTTTCTTATAATATTTTAACGGAAGCTTCGAAGATTTTATAATGGCGTAAAATAGCCTCACCCGCCATATAAGTTAAAAATAGCATTTTTACCTTAATTCTGTCGAAAAGGTTAAAAAGCACCTTATTTGGAAAACGATGGAAAGATTACTTTATAATACTCGTATAAAATTTCAAACAAGGGTATAAATGACTTTAACCCATATTCTAGTAAATATAAAAAAAAATTGAAATAAATTTTTAAGAAACATGGATGTGGATGAAAAAGAAGTCCGAGTAGATTATTACGTATTAACAACCTCGGATAATGAAGAGATTGCGAAATAAACCCTCACCTTGTACTTTTCCTTGGTTGGGGGTAGTTTAAACTCCTATATAATGGTGAAATAATTGTTATTAAATTATAGAAGAATCATATACATTAATATGATATCATATATGATCTTTTAACATTGCTTTTTCAATAATATCTTAGAATTTTCTATGTTTCGGGTGTTAACTTACTTGTTTTCTTTTATATGTTTTGTTATGTAAGCCATGTTTGTCATGGATTGTTTGTATCTTATTCATATACATAATGATATCAAGTACTTAAACATTATTTTTAAATCATCAAATGATAATTATACTTGAATGAATACGGTGCAGAATGAATCTCATCACGTTCGTGGAGATGATAGTCTGTACGTACGCACGAGCGAAAATATCATTCTTTTGATATTAAAATAATATATAATTGGATATTATATCATATATAAAGAATCATTATCATGTTATATTTATTATTTACATGAATTAAAAATCATTATTATACCCATCCAAATAATAATATATTGAATAACAATTACACCATGACGTGGAGACGGTAATCCGTACGTACGCACGTATGGTGACATGTCATTCAAAGGATGGATAGAATACTGAATATAGTTATACCATATTTATAATAATATTAAAGTGTATAGGAGATACTGGATTCATTATTTTAGAATGGTAATAACAAAGAAAGAAGAAGTTGAAAAGGAATGAATTTGAAAAAGGGTGGTAAAAACATTACCTCTCCTTCAAGTTCTTCCTTTTGATAAAATAGCTCCTTTGGTTGGCTTTATGATAAAACTAAGGCATCTAGTTTGTATTGAGGGAAGTTTATAGAGTATTTGGGCAGGTTTTGGAAGAACCAAAAGGCTTTGAATGTGTGGATTAGCGAGAAGGGGGGGTCCCTTTTATAAGAGGGGTGAGGGGATCCTTTGGAAAAGCTAGAAATATTATTTTATAATAAATTCATATTCGGTTTCTAATGGATCCAAAGTGTATTTTTTATAGTTTAAGGTGGGGATGGGTCTAAAACCACTCAACCAATAGAATTTAGATAGGTTTGGGTTATTATATTGACCTTATTGTTTAGTTTTAACTCTTAGTTAAGTAGTTTGACATTTACCATGTCACTTTGTATTTTTATATTATATAGTTAATAAACATACTATATACAACCAAGAGACCCCCCAAGTTGTCCATTAATGATACACCTATCATGATATAAGTCTCATGGCATAACCTTAGATTTTTCGGAATTTAATATCAATTAATAATATAATTATTGTTTTAAAAACTCTTTTATGTCAATTTTGACATTATTCACCAATTGATTTTTGTGAAAATCATAATAGAATGATTACTTAGAACAAAGTTAATTAAGTCAATCCTAACATGTCATATTAACCTAGAAAACAAGTTTAATTGACAAAAAGTCTCATGTTATATTTATTTGGGTATTTATAATATTAATTATTTTAATTGCTTCACTATTATGGTAATTACTGCATCATCGTTGTGTCAAAAATAAATTAACCTATTTAATGTCTAAAAATTATATCATTATGTAGGAAATATTTTTAGCTTTCTAATGAATATTAAAATTCGAAATTATCTTATGTATAACCCTATATTAAAAATGTTTTAGTAAATAAACATTGATTTTAACTCTCTTAACTCTTCTTTGAATTAAATAATAATAAATTTCCTAATATAATCCAAGTGGACCTAAATGATAATAATTTATTCCTAAGGTTTTTTTGGGTAGATATACACTTGTCTAATAGCACGTGTGATGATTTACATAGTAGCCAAGACATTGCTGCCAAGACCATCTTAGTGGACAAAGTCCCTTTCTGAATCGAGTTCACTCCTCGTTTCAGTCCTGTAACACTGAACCGGGTTAACATACCATTACATCCGTGTCTATATCATGAGATATAAATCATTACCCAATGTATTGGAGGGAGATATATGTCCCACCCAGCTCATATTTAAATCATTATTACGTGTGCCCCAAAATAATCCAAAATCATTCCTCATAACCCAAAGAATAAATTGGGTTTCATAAACATCATTCCATCATAACATAATCAATATAAAACAAATGGATGCCATTTCATCATAAGAAAAGTGAATCCATATAAATCATAGAGACATTATACTTGAAACATACACATATGAAATAATTTCATCTTAGATGGAAAATGGTTTTTATAAAGCACTTGAAATGAATTCTTGAAGAAAATATACTTTCTTCTTGAAAATAATTTTCTTTTCACAAAATGTCATTTAATTGAAAAATAAAAGGATTTTGTTGAAAATAGTCATGAAATATTTTAGAGGACGCTTCATGGAAATAATGCATTATAAAACGGTATAAATCCGTTCATGCCATATAAGTTAAAAGAACATTCTTCTCGTACTTTTTCCAGAAAAGTCAAAAAGTACCTCATATTGTAAAAAAAGAAAGATTCCTTACATACCATATATTAAAATTAAAAAATGGGTTAAAATGACTTTATAAAAACAAGAAAACATTTTTAGAAAATATGATAACAATAACCCCAGTAAATACTTACGAATAATAATCTCATATAAGAATGATATTGGAATAGTTATCCCTTACCTTAGGTATGATATGATTCATACATATCTGAACCTCCTGTATAATGATTTAAATATTGTCATTGAATTATTACAGAATCATCTTCATTGTTATGATATCATATATGGTTCATTTATGACTTTATATTACCTGTTCTTTTGTAAATTCGTGTTAATGTGGCGTTTTGGGTAAAATCGTTTCCTTTATCGTCCGTGTTTTGACTTTTAATTATTCATATGATTACTTAGATCATGATTAAATAATTCCATATATATAAAAAATTATTTATATATAATATATATTCATAATATACATATATATATAATAGATCGATAAATGGAAAGAAATACACCATTCATGGAGACGATAGGTCGTACGTACGCATGAACGTTGTTTTCGTTTCCTTTTTGAGTTGAATGGAATTAAGTAGATGACATACATATATATATACATAAATCAAGTATCATTATTATGTCATATATTTCCTGATTACTTATTATACATACTTTATAATCATTCTTGAATTGTAAACATGGAAAATGAATCACACCGCGTCGTGGAGACTGTAATTCGTACGTATGCACGAGCGATGATATCATTCCCATATTTATTGAATGGAATTTGAGTGGATTATGTAATATCTTAGAATAATTATGATGTTATAATAATCATATATAGTTATTATTTACACCATTATACCCATCCAAGTAAGTTGGTGGTGGAAAAACAGATTACACCACGGCGTGGAGACGGTATTCCGTACGTACGCACGCGCGGTGATTTCATTTTCTGTAGGATGGATAGAAGGTGAATTAGGGTTGTTTAATATTTATCATAAAATATCAGTATATTATTCATACTTATGTTATTACTTCATAATGAAACAAATAAATAAGAAGATGTAGAAGAAAAAATAAATTTGAATGAATCGGTAACGGATATTAACTCTTCTTCGACACGCCTCTTTGAAACCTCCTCTCAGGGCACATAGATTTTCTTTGAAGAATACCAGGACCTCTAGGATGTTTCTAGGGAAGTGGAGAAGATAAATGGTCAGAGGTTGGCTGAACATCAAGGCTCAAAATGGTGTGAGTAGGAGAGGGAGGAGGTTCCCTTTTATAAGGGAGGAGAGGGGCACCTTTGGAATTATAAGAAATATTAATTTATAATAAATTCCATCCCCACTTAAAAACCTCCCAAATGACTCAAATCTGAATATTATATGATATAAATTTGTAATCGCATCAAACAATAAAATTTAGACAAGTTTTGAATTTATTTTCAACATTATCAATATGATTTATCCTTATATAATATATTTAATTTTATTTGTGGTAATAATTTTCTAAATTTTAAATATATATAAATAATTACTTATGTGTATTTAATTTTTCATAATTTTATATTTTATTACATTTTAGACCATATAAATTTTAATTAATAATTTTTAAATATTTTTGTGATTTTAAACTATTTTATAATATGTACTATTTATAAAATAACAATAGTGTCAATTTTGACACTATTCATTTATTTTAATTTAAATAAAATATACAGCGAAGATATTTTCGAACTAAAAGATTTAATAGATTCATAACATGTCATATTTATCTATAAAATTAGTGGAGCACATTAAATAGTTCATTAAATATTTATTTTAATACTTTTAAAATCATTTATTTGATATTTCTCTTAATAAAAAAATTAAAACATCATTTTTGTATAATAATTTAATATACTTATTAGTTGTATAAAAATTAATAATAAACTCCTATGATAAATATAAATATAATACCTTTCATAATAATATTTTTACTCGAATTGAGAATCTTAAAATCATGACATATAAATTGATATATTTATTAAATTATGAAGGTGACATCTTTGACATCATTTAAAATAAAATAATATAAATGCCCTAATCTATTTTATAAGGCACAAATTGGTCCAAAAAATGACCCTTGGATTATTAGGGTATATACTTGACCAATAAGGTTTGGTCATGTTTCTGTTCCTTTTGATAGGTATTTTTATTTTAATAAAAACTATATTATTGATTTTTCGCAAAATAAACAATTTCTACATCACTATTGTGTCACCATTAATGACAATTATTTAATCCCTAAAAATTATAAATAAATTTACATGATGTAGATAATTTTATTATATTTTTTGAGACTATTCATTTTTGAATTTTCATGATGTTTATTACTAAATTAAAGCTATTATACTTATATGATTTTAGAGAGTGACATGTTGTCACTTTATTTGGTTTTAATAATAATTAAATTACATTCATTGTAAAAAGTCCATAAAATGAATCTATTCCGACCCATAGGTAATATGGGTCGACCATTAGTCATCCAATATAATTTTTTCATGTGTTACTGTAATTTTATAATCTTATTTTTACCCTTAATTACCCGATTTACCTTCAACTCCAGTAAATAAAAATTACCTTAGTTACTATTCATAATATCATAAAAGTAAAAGTAACCTATTAACATTATTTGGACCCACTGAATTAAAATATGGAATCCATTTTTAAAAATTCAAAACACCGAATTTGCAGTAATTAATTTAAAATTAATCCCGTTGTTAAAAAAATGGGTTTTAAAAGTTAAAACATTGCAAAAGATTGAAAGGATTTTACGTATGATTTGATGGTAAAATCAATGCTAATGACATAAATTATATTAAATGGTAAAAATATATTCTATTTATTATTTAAAATCATTCAATATTATTATTTAACCATATAAAATATTACGATGAAAAATGTTGTTTTTAACTAAAATATAGCATTTTTACTATTCATTAAAATATAAATGTTATCAGAATAATATGAAAACTTTATCCAAAGTAAATTTTTATATCCTGATTCTAAAGAGGAATTTTATTTTGTCAAATTTCACTTATTAATCTATCAAAAACTAGATTTACAGTGGGTGCGCCATCAAAAGGCGGAAAAACTGCATTTTTTAAAAAATACTTATTTTACCTGAAAAAAATATTTTATTCGCATACCATGTTTTAGAAAATGTGTAGGATGAATATTAATGTTATAAAATTCAAAATGTACTTAATACTATTCCTAACGGCTATTTCATAATATTATAATAATATATCATTGTTTAGTGAAACCCGGTATTGCGTATAACAGATGCTATCGAGGAAGGTCGTGATTGCGTGCAATGTAAGCCAAGTCAAGGTTGCGTGTAGTGAAAGACTCCTTTGTTGTTTCGTATAATAAAATCCCACCATATTTCATTTATATATTGAATAGATATATATATATATATACACACACTCAATGTTTCATAGAATAGCTTCTATCAAACGAACATGAACTTGTGTGTAACACAATCCAAGACTAGTGTTGCGTATACTGCAAGCTAATACGGTTTTGCGTATAGCGCAAGATAATCTTGGTGTAGCGTACAACAAGAATATATGAAAGAAATTAAAAATAATATATCTCATAAAATCTTGGGGTGTTACAGAGACTATACCCACTTTTATTAGTGTAGAACACCAACAATAAACAAGTGCAGAAACATATAATTAACTAGAACAATACCAAGTCATGTGATAGTAAAAAACCCGAAATAAAAGACTCAAATGTCAAGGAAAGCATCATTTGAAAAGTCAAGTCTCATGTGTCTATCATGAAACTAAAAATAGAGACACAAAAACTCCCAAGTGGGTCCCAAACCACTTTTCATTCCCTCACCCATGCTCCATTCCAAAACAGTAACCTTTTATACGGCCTTTCCCTTAATATGTCCTTCAAGAACAATTACTTCTTGTGTACTGATCATGAGGCCTGAATAGGGTGTGAGTACAACTCAATAGGACACCACCAATGCTGTCTAAACCAAGTCCATCCAAAACATATTGATTGCAACTCTATACGGAAATAAATACAATTCACAATTAAATAGTCAACATATAATTATTTATTCTTTACTAGTATTATTATACTCGGGTTTGATCCCTGACTATAACTCAACTCACAATTCATAATTATTATTAGTTTAGTGTGTAACTCCATGTCTACCACTCAACATCGCAATCAGTGAAGATTTCCAAGCTTCACACCTATCTTTCTCTATCAGTGTATATCTCCACATCTACCACATGACTTCACAAGATCTTATATCATCTATTGGGGTAAATCACTGTGTCTCACACCCCAACATCTCAATTGGTCTAAAATTCTATGTATATCACCCTATTTCCAATTCATTCAAATGATTTATTAATTCCTCATAATTAACCACATCATTCTCTTACTAATACAATAATTATTTAGGCATATCAATGGCCATTAGTTAACCCAATAATTAACTATATACACAACCCATTAATTAATTCATTTATTAATTAATAAATCAAATCAAATATTATTCCATAAATAATTCTCCAAAATTAATTATCAAAACCAAACCTCATATATTCATAATTAATCTCACAATTAATTATATTAAACAACATCATGGTACATACATAATTAACCATTATTTATCTAACATATCCAAGCATCATCTCATAATTAATTCCCACTAATTAATTACTTGAACCCAACCACATTCTATATATTAGATACAATATCTAAAGTCATAAAAAAATCCCCAACTCGATTATCTAATTAGGAAGCCTCTTAATCCCATGATCAAATCACAAATTAATCATCTATATCTCAAAAAACATCAACAAATCAATTTCACAATCTTAATTAACCCTATTTAGGAAATTAATTACTAAGGTATGCTAGAAAACCATTAATATCACATACACATATAAAATAACTAGCTTTGGGAGTTTAATTTAGACATTCTACCTCAGTTAATTGATGGATGTTTACCTAACAGAAATCCCAAAAATCCGAGCAGCACAAAAGTGTCAATCAAGATCTGGATAAAAATCACTAAACCCAAAATTATGATCAAATGCATCAAGATTTTTCAACTCTAGATCTAGATCCACAATCCTAAATCTAGATCTTAACACATAGGTTCTGATCTATGGAATCATTAGAGATATTTCATGATAATATCAATGAAAGATAGATTAAATAATTGACGAAGCAATGGAATGAAATTCACTTACCGATAAAAGAGAGGATCTTTAATCCGGTCATATGATCTCCAAGATCAATGTTCAAAATGCCTTGTAATCCCTGTAAACAGCACTGGGATATTTTATATTTCATGAAGCCTGAGACTAGGTCGAAATAGATGCGCTTTGGGGTATCAGGTGATTTAATGACTAATTTTTGTAGAAAACCACTTTGTGTGCAAGGTTTCACCTGAAATGGGTGCACGGTTAAGGAAACGGTGCCCAAACCATGGGGACCTCCCTCTCAAGGTTTTCATGTTTCACAATGTTACTTGGAATTGGGCACATAGTTTCTAAAACCTTTCACAATCTATGGATAGCCCTATGTCTGTTAAGTTTTCTTAAAAATTCACCCAAATGCACCCCAATCCACAACTCTAAAATAAAGGTACTTAAAAAATGTACCTAAAAAGACACTCGAGGTGACTCCAAAAAGGACTAGAATCTTAAAATCTCCTTACCTTATAATAGAACAACCTCGAGCTTCACTCCTGAAATTCACTAAGATTACAATCTAAAAAAAATCATTTGATCCCTCATGTCTGCTTTCTATTCACATGTTTCCTCTGGAACACATCCCTATTTCCATTACACACGAACTAACATCACATTCTTTCCCTAAAACACATTATCACTATGATCTAGCACACATATCAGGTGATCCTCAAAGGAAGCTTCATTCTCGAGGTCAAACATATCTAAATTGATCACATTTTAAGGATTAGGGTGATACCAACATAGTTGTGACACATGTAAAACCTCATTCATAGAGCTAAATTTATGTGGAAGGGCTAATCAATATGCCACCAGCCTCATTCTTTCTACTACCTAAAATAGTCATACAAACCTATGTTACACCTGAAGGAAAACATGATCACCATTTTTATACTATAGAGGTCATCCAAATCTATCATCATATTACTTCTATCTACTCTAATCCATATCCATATATATTTGAATCAACTACACTAGCTCTGATGTCTCCTTCATGAGACTCAGTCCCAAAAACTCTGACCCACCCACCTCTAACCAGCATAGAGGTGATCAACAAGTTCTACCATAAAGTGCCTCATATGGTTCTAGATGTATTGTTTTCTAATAAATGTTGTTATAGTAGAAATCCACTAAATACAAGTGCTTCTACCAAGAAAAACCAAAGTCAAGAACACATTCCCGTAATAAGTCCTCTAACTCTTATATTGTACGGTCTGACTGCCCATATTTCTATGAGTGGAAATCCATACTCATCAACACCTGGGTTCCAAGTGCCTTCTGCAATCCCATCCTAAAGTGTGATGTAAAGCGCAAATTGTGGTATGGCATTATAGTATGTGGCACCCCATGGAAACGAACTGTATTTCAAATGGACAGTTCCACAAACTATTCTACTATAAAGCCTACCTTCATCATTTGTTCCACAATGACCCATATAGCCCCATTATTTCTATGAATTATTGGAATAACTATCATAAAATAGATAGTCACATCGTCCCACTACCATTCTGAAATTGAAAATGGCTGTAATAGACCTCTAGGTCATTGATTCTCTGCCTTAACCTACTTATAAGTAAAACATCTCATCATGAACCCTACTATTTCCATTTTTATGCCAGGCCACTAAAATTTTCATCGTAGGTCACAATAAATGTTTTTCACACATAGTGTTTTTTAGGACCAATAGGGGCCTATATACACTGAGAGGGGGGTGAATCAGGGTATGGATATTCTTTTTCAAAATTCATCCTGCCCCACTAGATCTTGACCTTTTTATTACAAGAGACACTTTGTTTTCACTTGTGTTTTTATTATGACCACTTTTTTTCTTCCTTATCTAATGATGATGCTTTAAATGCAATGCAGGGAAGTAAGCAGGTAGACACAAAGATTTTTACTTGGTTCATCCTCATTGGGCTACGTCCAAGGAGAATACAACGGGGATGTGCCGCTGTACCAAATCCACTAAATCACACTTCTATTTAAATGGTTCGAGATAGTTCCCTTATTTTCATAGGCTCACCGCCTTTACAATGATTAGGGTCATCTCACTGCATTCCCAAGAGTCACTCCCTGTCTCTCTCTCTCTTTGGCTCACTGTCGGTGGAGAAGATCACATTCTTCCTCTTCATTTGCTCACTACTCTAAAAAGGATCCACTCACAGTTTATAGACCTGTATTTATATTCATTATCACTAATGAATAAATCCTCTATTGTATGTAGATGATCTGTTGAATTCCAAATTTCACCCATAGATGAATCTCACTTTTCACCGAAGGTATCGGGAAATCTTCCAGCTTTCACATGGCCCTGAAACACTGTCGTGCTTCAACCAAACCTAGCGCCCTTCTCTAAGCCGGTACACAAGTCTCGACACACAAGATACAGCTGGCACACAAGTTCACCTCATCCACTTGTGTGACACTAGATTCTGCAACCCCAAACTAGCACGACTCACACACTTTTACACCCAAACCAATATTGGCACGCAACCACTTACTTTCATGCTTCTTAAAAACCTAGTGTGAAATTTTCACTAAACCACTTTCACGACACTCCCTTCTTGAACTCTAAACTTGGGAGACACCCTTCGTTTTTTACACAAACCACTGTGGATGTGCAACAATCAACTGGCGTGCAACTTCTACTTGCGCGACCACACCACCACTTGCGAGACCACCACACCTGCGCGACGGGAGCTCTGATTTTCACTAAGTGTTAAACTCACATAGAATTAGGAGGGTACAACCTCTATTTATAGGAATTTGGACACCCTATGCGATGGAGCGAAAGTCTCCCCTCAGTGCGCAAGTCTCGGTGCGCAAGTCTCTGCCGCGCAAGTCACTTGCGCGAACAACCCTAAATCCTGGGCGCCCTTTTCCCTTTGCCATATTTTGATGTTCTCATCTTGAAAAACATATGGCATGCAATTTTCTTCTTCTTCCAGACAACTTCATGCAAGTACCTTTGCCAAAAAATCATTTCTCCATTTGTCAATTTTCAGGCCCAAAAAATTTGCAAACACTGGAAAACGGCACCACCTTGTATCTGCTCCTTTTCTACCACCTCCAGATCATCTATTCATTTGTAAACATTCTTGAATAAAACATGGATCATTAACCAAAGCCCTTCAACTCAACAAGACACCATGAAATCCCCTTTTTCAACAAATTTGTACGTCATGGTTTGCATTGTCAACAAACAAAACACAAAGGCCCTCTTTGTCAACAAACACAATCACCTAAAAAATAAATCAATGATACCTTGAGGGATTTTTGCCCAAAAGTTGTACCTCCCACTTCAAGGAATGAAATTATCACATGAGATCCTATCGCATGCTCGTAAGAACATAAAACATAATTTCTACATATATGACCTTATCCTCATCTTTCATCGAGTTTGAAGGTGTCTCCCCGCCATCAAGGGTTTCCCATAGAGCTAAACACTCTTGATCATCATACTTCATATCCCTGATTTATCTCTAGAGTGTAGAATCAACTACTACTAAAGACAGAGTCATTTTCTACTAACTCCCCCGAACCGCCATAAGAATTTTAGCTAGCAATGTCATTATCTTCCACTCTGCACTCGACTCGTGTACCAACTGAGTCTGAGTTTTCTTGTTCAAGGAATCAGCTACACTATTCCCCCTTCTAGGTGTATATGCTAGTTCAAAATCAAAATACTACATATACTATACCCTTCTTCCCAAGAAAAGATTCATGTCACATTGTGAAAAGATATACTTCATGGTTTTCTGATCTATAAAAACTATATATTTTTCACCCAATAGATAGTGTATCCAACACTTAAGAGCATAAAACACTACTTATAACTAGAGTTCATGAATGGGATAATTCAACTCATCTGGCCTCATCTACTGAGACCCATATACGATGACTCAATCTTCGTGAATCAACAAATCTCTGATTCCTACACTGGAAGTGTCACAATACACCGTGTACTCTTCACCCGACTCAGGTAGGATCAAGAATGGTGTCGATGCCAGTTGCTTCTTCAACTCCTGAAAAGAATTTGTACATTCTTCCTTCCATTGAAACTTTATCCATTTCATTGTCAAACCAAAAGAGGAACTGCCGAACAGGAAAAATTCCTCGATGAACCTCTTGTAATATCCATATAATCCAAAAAATCATCATATATCAAAAACATTATTGGGATTTTCCAAGAAACTACTGTCTAAAATTTAACTTGGTCCACTTGCACACCTTCATCCAATATGATTTGTCCAAAAATGTGTACATGATCAATCAAAAACTAACACATAAATATATTGGCATATAACTTATGCTCTCTCAGTATACTCAAGGGGGTGTGATTATGTTGGGAATGATCTTCATGAGTCTTGGAGTACACCAAGATGTTTCCAATGAACAGTACCAACAAATAATCTAGGTACGGATGAAATATCATGTTCATCAAGTCCATAAACACTACTTGATGATTTTTCAACCCAAACGTCATTACAATAAACACATAAAGGCCATACCTACTCCAGAATGCAATTCTCAATATATCAGAATTGTAAATCTCATCTGACCATACCCAGATCTCAAATAAATAATTGAGAACAATGAATCCCCCTTTAATGGCTCAAAAAATCACCGATACATGATAAAGGATATCGGTTCTATATAGTAATTTTGTTCAGCTTTCAGTAATCGATAGAAAAATGTAAACTCCTATCAGCCATCTTTTCAAACAACATAGGTGGTCCTCATGTTGGCGTAATTGGATGGATAAATCCCTTATCCTCCATCTCCCCCAACTGATTCATGTTCTCTTGAAGCTCAGTTAGTTCCATTCCATAAGGAGGAATATTCATTGAATCAGCCCCCAACAGGAGCTCAATAGTGAATTCCACATCTCTCTCAGGTTTGAACCCCGAGAAGTCTTCCGGAAATATATATTGGGACTGTTCTAAAACTTCTGGAAGGAATTCATTCCTACCACTTCCATCACTGAGAAAAAGACTAAAAAATTGGGGTGTGTGCTCTCTAAATTTCATTGGGATTGGTCCTTTTCAGCTCACCCGGATATCCCACACTCCATTAAGTACATACTAGTCACCCTACGAGATAAAAATTTTACCCTCATGCGATAAAAATCAATGTGGGCTTGGTATATGACTAACCAGTCCATACCCTTAATCAGGTTGAAGCCCGTCATTTCAATGACATAGGTATTCCAAAGAAAATGATACTCTCAAATCTCTAGTTAACATCCCTTTCAGAAACAAACATATCTATACTGTGTTCATAATGATGTATCGATATTAATTACTCCATTTACAGACTCCACCTCGAAACTAAATCCATTAACAAAAATTGTTGATATAATGGAATGAGAGTCCAAATATAAAACAATGAACTAGATAAAGTATAATATACTAGAATAGTCCCTCTCACTATCGATGGACCATCCTATTTCTCCACAAATGCTGGCTTCACTTTATATAACTGTCCTGCTCCTCTTCATTGTGGCACCGTCGGACTCCCATGATTAGCACCACTATACTGATACACGCATTCTTTCCATGAAGTGCCTTATACCCTACCTCTACCGTCTCTACTAGTATAACTCAGGCTACCAAACCTAAATGTATTGAAAGTCCCCCTTCCCACAATCTGACTCTGAGTAGATTCTCCATTAGAACCAGCATGTCGCTGCAACCTACAAAACTTCTGTAGGTGTCCCATATTGCCGCAAAACTGGTACTCCACTAGTGGTCAAGCACATAGTTTTTGGTACTTTTCCCGAATTACCACACTGGTGGAAAAGAACTTGAGAAATATCTTGAAAAAATTTTCCTCATGATTGTCCACCTTGCTTTTCATTGTCCTGATGATGGTTCCAATGATTGTGCTTCCTGTTCTCAGAAAGTACGCTCCCTAATCATCCAGTGATAGCTATATGTTCAGTACTGGAATCCTCCTTCAAGTTCCCCTCCTAAATGAGTGACTGATTCACCACTTCTGAGAATTTCTTCAGCCTAGTGATATCCACATGGGACATGATATCTTATCAAAGTCAATTCTGAATTTTCTTTTCCTAATTGAGGTCATTTGTCGGTAAAGCTGGATCAAAAGACTATAAATTTGTGAAATGTTCATTTTAATCAATTATGGACATTCATCCTTGGGTAAGATGAATAAACTCTAAACCCATATCTTGTATCAATGTATCTGGACAAATGCGTTACAATAACTTCTCCAGAATGTACTTCGATAACATATCATTAGTATATCCAGATGGTACCTGAATGCCCCACCACTACTTCACTGACCCCCGTAGAATATAAGTGGCCTACATTACCCTCCTCTCATTCAGATTCTCTAAATGGTCATGTATTGTCTCGAAGGATTCAATACATAATTTAGCCCCCTCAGTTCCACCCTCTCCAGTAAAAGTTAGAGGGTGTTGTAGCTGAAACAACATTTTCAACTAAGAAATGTTTTTCAGAACCCACCCTGGGCCTCTTTCCATGAATTTCATGGATCACTAAAAGTTATCTCAAAACTGCTCTCCTTCTTCCTCATCTGGCACTAACGGTTCCTCATGTTCCCTATCTAGATGTTCGTTTTGTGCCATAACCCGCATTCAGCCTCTCAAAAATCATTGTGGAGGCATAATATCTACAATTCCAAACACACATTCTAGGTCTCACAACATAGTCATATAAAATTTTTGTGAGGGGAAAAATAAACACAACAATTTCAACATGTCCTTCCCCATTTATTTCCACTCATTCAACAATGAGGAACTATAACTACCCTTAACCATCCTACAACTAGGTCAAGGTTAACAAGGGTAAGAACATTCTCACTAACAAGATTCTCATTTAAAAACCTGATTATTCTTGATTTGAATTATTTTTTTTGATATATTGAAATTCATGTTAGACACTTGTTTCATTTAAAATTCACAACAAGGAAAAAAATTTATGTTCAACAACTTACCCATAACCCTTTTTCTTATGAGTGCCAAAAATGATGCATGTCACAATTACCTTGGGTTCCGAGAATGATGCATGCAGACTCAACTCTCATGCCTCATTTATCAAAGAGTAAATAATTAAAAAATCTCAAAAAAAAAACATTTTCACATCACACCACCAGTGCATCACCCAAGGTGAAATAATATCCAACTGTAATAATAAATAAAAATCACAAAAATCCCACCCTGAGTACTAGGATTTGTCCCCCATACATGGGTTTGAAAATCATATAAACGAGCTCATTACCAATCCAAGAATCTTCCCAGTATCCTACCCACCTTTCCCAAAATATTAATAAAAAATAAGAATAAAAAAACCCATATGATACCACTTTGTTAAGTCCCAACCTGGGTGCCACTAAATGGTGCCCCGAGCAGTTTAGTCACATGACCTCTAGTGTGCCACCCCATACACTAGAGGGTGACGACTATTAGTGAGGGTCTGGTAAGTTAGTTATGGGGAGACTATACCCTCTTTTACTAGGGTAAAAAACCAACTTAATTCAACAAAAACAAACAAGTTTATAAGAATATAAATAACCAGAAAAATACCAAGACACATGATAGTAAAAACTAGAAATACAATAATCAACTATTAGGGAAAGCATTGTATTAAAATGAAAGTCTCAAGTGTATACAATGCAACTAAAATTAACAAAAAAAACTATGAAGTGGGTATAAAACCATGTCTGGTTCCCTCACCCACACTTTGTTCCCAAGTAGTGACATATCCTAGGGAATTGTCCTTATCTTGGCCTGCTACAACAAAGTCTGCTCGGGTGAAGATCAGGCGGCCTGAATAGTGTGTGTGTAAAACTCAATAGGACACGACCAACAATATCTATAAATATTCCAGAAAAAAGATAGTGTATTAAACTCTATATGAAAATATATTTAATTCACAATTAAATAGTTTCAAATGATTATTTATTCTTCACTCGTAACATTAAACTCGAGTTTGATCTACGCCTCTAATTAAACTCACAATTCATCAATATCATTAGTTTGGTGTATAATTCCATGTATAACACTCAACATCTCAATTAGTGTAGATCACCATGTCTCGCACCCATCTTTCTCAATCTTTATAGATCACTAGGTCTACCACTCGACCTCACAAGTTCTTTTATCAACAATTTGGGTAAATATCTATATCTCACAGCCCAACATCTCAATAGGCCTAAGATGTTATGTATATCACCCACCTTTTCATTCATTCACATCATTATTTAATTAATTTGAAATACAACATCATTCCATTACTAATCCAATGGTTTATTAAAAAAATGAAAACCCATTAGTTAACCCAACAATTAACTAAGTACACAACCCATTAATTTGTTCATCAATTAAATAATTAATCAACAAATAACTTATTCCATAATTAATTATCCAAAAAAATATAAAAAATTCATAATTAATCTCACAATTAATTATCGTAAACAACATCATGGAACATAATTATTTTACCATTAATTGTCTCACATATCCAAACATCATATCATAATTAATTTCCTATGATTAATTATTTGAATCCAACCACATATTATATCTCAAATAAAATATCCCAAATAATAATCCATTTCTCCAAATCAATTATATATTTAAGAATCCCCTTAGTCTGATGATTAAACCACCAATTAATCATATTTATCTACAAAACATCAACAAACCAATTGTGCATTCCCAATTAACCCAATTTAGTAAATCAATTTCTAAGTGATGCTATCATATCATTAATCTCACATACACATATCAAATCCAAAACTATGGGAGTTCTATTTAAACTTCATTCTTCGGTTCATTGAAGGATGTATTCCTAGTGGAAATACCCAAAATCTGAGAGGAAAAATGTGTTTGATCAATATCCGGATCTAAATCCCTAAACCCTAAATTACGATCAAAGGCATCAAGATATTGATACTCTAGATCTAGATACATGATCCTAGATCTATATCTCAACACATATGTTTTTATATAAGGAAATAGTTTATATTTTTCATGAGAATATCAAATCATAATATATGAAAGAATGGAAAATGCAACAGAATGAAATCAACACACTTGGAAGAGAGAGGATCTTCAATATGGTCTTCATATATCAAATAATGTTGTTCGAATTGCTGTGTAATCCCTCCAATAATATGTAGGAACGCCTATAATATATCAATACAAATAATTGGTTTAAATAGAGGGATTTTGGGTGTTTGGGTGATTTAAAAACTAAATTTCATAGAAAACTGCCCCGCACACACGGTTTCACCTGACATGGGTGCACGGTTAAAGAAAACATGCACAAACCATGCAGACCTCACTGTCCAAGTTGGCATGGTTCACAAGGATACCTAGGATTGGGCACAGGGTTTTTCAAACTCTTTGAAAACCATGCATATCCCTATGTCCAATAATTTTTCTTAAAAACTCACCCAAACACACCCCAAGACACAACTACAAAACAAAAAAAACATAAAACAATAAAAGGTACCTCAAAAGACTCTCGAGGTGACTCTATAAAGGATAGGGATATTACCCCCATGGTGGTCAAGAATATAACATGGTTCCTCAAACTTTATATATATATATATATATATCAACCATCTAATATGATTTCAACCTACTAATAAGTGCTCGGTCAATCAATTCAGACACCCCATGCACCTCGTACACCAAAACGAGAATACCAAATTAGGCCACTAAAAACAATAATCAAATCCAATCATGGCCATGCCCAAGGTGTTTCTCTGACTATCATTAGTTCACTATCCCGCTCAGACCCTAGCAACTCAATGGTGTTCACATGGATTGAAGCACAACTATTTGACTTTTAACCTCCCTATAATGACACAGAAAATTATAAATAAAATTTATATTTTCCATTTAATTAAATATATTTTGGTTATATAAAACACATTCACTTATTTTGTGTTATTATATCCAATTGTATTTAAATATCATTTAAGTACCTTTTTCGATGACAATTTAGTCACCGAACACACGACTAGTATAAATACATGGTTATAACAAATCATTTTGGCATAAAAAAGGAAGTGATGGCCTCAACTAGTAGGATCATTCCCTATGAAGTACAATTATTAGAGAATCCGTGGGAGGTAGAATTTATTGTATTTTTCATAGACCAATACCATGTTTAGATCCCACAACTAAATCTTGAGTGAAACCGTTTACGGGGGAAGGTCCAGCTCCTCGAGATCACATCCCAAACATCTTCCCCGAACGACCCCAATAAATCCCTACCATCGTGCACTATACACTTTGGATATATGATGGTGTATTAAAGAGATATACATCAAGACCCTAAAAATATGAATATGCACATTTTTTTATAAAATAATGAATATATTTTCGTCCAATTATTGTTACTTTATAAATGATTTTTATTTTTTGATTTAATAAATCACAAATGGTTTTTTTGGTTAATATTAAAATTTAATTAATTAAATAATTTATTTATGAAATAAATAATATTTTAATAAAATATTATCAGTATATAACATTAATTGAATATAAATAAACATATAATTTTTTTTAAGTAAAATGTAATTTTGATAAGGGTTACAAAAAATGTTATAGTCAAAAACCCATCATTTTTAACAAATATAGGTTTTTATTTTAAAAGAGATAATTCACATATTTTTAAATATATTTAAGTAAAATGAATATCATTTTTTGAATTAGGATTTTTAAATTTTCTAATGATGAATTATTTGTAATTTTCTAAGACAGTCAAATTTTTTGGTATAAAATTAAATACTGTATAAATATATGATATGTTTTATGACTTCATAATGGCCCAAAAGCGAATAAATAAATACTATAAAATATATACATGGAATAATATATGTTTTACATTAAAAATAAAGAAATTTTATGTTTATGTTTATTTATTTTATAAAGACATAAAGAATCCTACAAAACATATAATAAATTTTAAAATTTTAAAATCATTTCTTTGAGGGTTTGACTCACCTCCCCAAAAGAAGTGGAATTATTTTATTATATTAATACCTTGTTCTAATAAAACAATTTAAACCACTAAATTTGTTTGGAATCCAACGGATGAAACCATGGGATGGTTTGTTGGTTGGAATATTTTTTTATGTAGTGTCCAAATCCAAAATAATAAAGAAATCCTACAATTTCCCTATATTAACCCCCCACTCCCCAACAACTCATATCTATTCAATCAAACACCATAGATCATGAAAATAATCTTCCCTATAATACTTATAGTACTCCCAAGGATCCCCAAATCTTTATAAAGGATCCTCCCAAGCCTTTTGAGTCACACACTCAAGTGAGGGAAACTCATCTTTCTCTCTCCACTTTGATCATGCACTCCTTTTAATGTTATGTTTTTTAATTACCATTTTATTATATTGGTATATTAAATTAAATATCCCCCTTATAGTCCATATTATTTATGAATGATTATATTCCCTTTTACTTTCATTTATCCCTCATATGAACCTTTATTCAAACATGTTACCATGCGAAAATTTGGTAAGGGTGCTTTCCAGTATACTCTTTATTCAAGTTTCTTTTTTATGTTATACCTTATATTTCAAACTATTTTGGTTTAGATATGTTCTTAAATTTCACTATTATTGTATAATTTATTTGCAAATGAAGATAGACCACTTTCTCTCAGATCAACCCATTTTTCTTATTTTTAAGCGACGTTGTTAGGATTCTGAAATTTTACCATGAATTTCAATTCCAAATAAATTGTATACTGAATACTATTCCCATTTCCTATCAATGGTATTCACATTTATAAACTTATACATATTTTATTTGGGACATACATGTATGTATTACCCAACCATAATCATGGAATAAAATATGAGGATGTATGAATCTAAGTTGTATGTTCTATGTGGAATACTTAAGCATGATATTGAAATGAAAGTGATAGGTACCCCCGTAATTATATAGTGCTCCAATGCATTAGGGAAATATTATATCATGATACATCAGGTTGGTATATGGGTGTAACTAATTTTTTTATAGGAATTTTTCCACCATGATTCATTGGTGTATTTATACCTGACATATGTTACTGATGCAGTGTTTTATGCTGTCGTTACATTTCCCATGTTATGATTATCATGCTATATAATGTCTTATTATTCATGTTCCTTTTATAATCCACTGATATTCGAATTGTATATCATTTAATATATTTTTCATGGTATTCCTTTTTTATTCCATTACTGGGCTTTATATCTCACCCCTTTTTTATGTATATCCTTAGGTTATCCCATGTAGTGTTAAGTACGAATGAATTTTTTAGTCATGGGAAGAATTTTTCCAAAAACATGATTCTTTTCATGTTTTATGTTGTTATGTAGTGTACCTAATTTCTAAAATATAATAAAAATATAAATTTTCTCAGATATATAATGTGAAATAAATCATGTATTTATGATTAATAAAGAGAATGGTTTTTATAGCTGGCATCAAAGTATATGTTCAGATATTTTTGGGATTAAGGTTAGAAGACTCTATTGAATGCCTTAGGAATAAGACTAAGTATAATAAAAATTATATAAAATTGTGGTAAGTATAGAGTATGTGGTTTATCAATAAAAATAAATACCTTTCTGGATTATAAAAGTTGTCATATTTCTGGAACATATTTACCTTGGAGTAATATCATTGATAATATGTTTCAGGCCTGACTTGGGGTAATCTAGTACATGAAAAAGAACTTACTATCCAATAAGTTTGACACTCCTCGGGGATATTCTTTTTAAAATTAATAATACCGTTATGGTATAAATCACAATACAAAATTTATAAATGATGAATTAATGAAATGACAAGTATTTCTAGAATTTATGAAACTTATTCCCAGGAAATAGTGACATGACCTTTAGAATAGTAATATGTCCCTTAGGAATAGTAATTTAAACAACATAATAGTAACCTCAACTTTAAAAGTATAAATTAAATTTGGGTATCCTATGAAAGAAAATATGATGTATTCATTTCATTGAATTTGTAAATAAATGTTTTAAAAATGATAAATTTAGTGTTAGTATTTTTTTAATTTATAAATATTAAATTAGAATTTTGTAATTATTATACTAATTTAAAAGAAAATACAATTTAATAAAATATATTCATAAATTATTGATTTTAATATGATTATAATATTATTTTATGCGACCTTAAGTAATTTTTCAATGTTTTATAAAATTGGTAATAATATTAATATTTGTATTTTTCTGATAAATATTGATTTTAATTAAAAAGTAAATTTCAAATAATTAGAAAATTATTTTAATAAAATATATTCCATTTTTAAATGTTATGCATTGAAAAAATTTTATAGTGAATTTTTGGGATTTTTCTAAAATATCTGAATTTGTAGTGAATAGTAAAATACCATTATTTACGATTAAAATAAATATATGAAGTTTTTAGTCATTGTTTATAGAAGGCTGATGTAAGACCAAAATCTGAAACTCTCTTTCCTTATTTATATATATTTATGGATAAGGTTTAAACTATTTTCAGTCTTGATCCAAAATAATAAACTGATTAACAAAATAATGAAAACACACCCCGCTCCTACCATATAAATATCACCCCTCACCACCTCTTCTACTCAAACCTTAAAAGGAATTAATATTTTCTAATATATTCCAAATAATATAACAAATCCTATATCCCATGTCTATGATCCCTTTGTCTCATCAATAAACCAAACCCTTTATCCTAAGTTTCTTCTCAAGGGGGAGAAAATCAAGAGGTAAATCCTCTTTGTTTTCTTATTAATTTCTTTTCAATTTCATTTATTTTATTATACTCTCCTAAAATACACTTCTCTAAGAGTAATTATAGCATGAGTATCATTTATAAACAATAATTTTATTATGTTAATGGAATAATTAATCTTCAAATCTCTTCCAATTTACTTTATTCTAAAAATAAAAATATTATCTCTAGTCTGTCGATTTATCGCCTCCCTGCATGATGTATTTTGATTGTTCACTACCACCTTAATGTAAGGTTCAAAATTCAATATTTGGGTTAAAAAATATTTTAAAATAAATATTATGTGTTATATAATTTTTTGGATCATGTATATATAAAAATTATGGAATAATCTCATAATGGTTGTAAAATCCTCCAAAATAAATTAAATCATTTTCATTAACTAATAAACTAATGATTAATCCTAAAATCATATAAATAATAAATTTATATTCATTTAATATTATTTATGTTCATTAATAACATATATTCTCAATTCTGGAAAAGTGTCCTCATTTTACATGAACATCCAAATATGTATACTACAAAACCGATCAAAAAAACCAAGAAAACAAACATTCTTGTAATAATGGAATTTTACTCTATAACAAATCATAATTGACATAAATGAAATTAATAAAATTTTAATGAATAAAATATATGTAAAATAGGTTCATTATTTATTATTTAATGAATCAAATTTGATTATCGATGATATAAAAGTGAAGATAGAATCTGTACATAAGGAGAGGGGATTATTGAACCAAATTTAATTTCTTTGGGCCACTTCACTTTTGAAAAAAAAAATTATGCATGTTCTTTTAATATTCCTAAAATTTAATTTAATATTAATTATCTTTTAATTTATATGATATACAGGCTTTGGATCTGATTTTATGTCCAAATATTTTTCCACAATAAATCTTCCTTCTAAAAACACATGTTTTACTTCTCCTGGGATTTTATATTCTTCACTCAAGATTGATGATTCTTATAGAAAGTATTTAATTTAATTTTTTTCAGGAACGTAGTGCTTATTCATGAAATTATTATTTAGGAAAACCTCATGAAACCCATTTCCTTTTCTTGGATTATTTTATATAAAATATTGTTATATTTTTTAAGTGGAAAACATGATTATGTAAATGTAATGATGTGACCGGTGCACCGAGAATAATATAGCACTCCAATGATATGGGTAATGTGATGTATCTCATGATATAATGAGAAATTTGTGGGAATATGATTCAAAATTTCTTCACATGGATGATGATGTTATGATTATGCACATATGTTATCTTTGAACATGAATCTGGATTTATTCACAACTATGTGTGGTATATGACCACTAAGAAAATATTTTTCCTTTTTATGAATTTATATATCTTTAGACATTATATAATGCTTCATCCCATGATTATAATGATTATCCTTTCTTATATTATGATGATTATCTTTATTCATACCTCTATTTCAGTTCACTTATTCATCCTCTTAAGGGGATCGAATCTCATTAATTCTTCGGAAGTATATCCTCAGGTGAATGCTACTAAGGAGAACATGATGGCCAATAAAATGATATAGAATAAGGAATTAAATTATTTAAATGAATTATTATGTACATTTTTTGTATGGTCTTATTTTTTTCCAATAAAAAAACATTTTGATTCTGCCACTACGTCTGTAGGGATGGAAGCTCCAGATGTGATCGATGAGGAATGCTTTCTATGTGATACTACTTCAGTTAGGGATGAGAATACATTTGGGGATGCATCCAGTGGAACAGGTCCCCCCTTTATGTAGCCATCCAAGGCTGAGGATACCCCGATTGTCCAGGAGAATTTTCTCCCTAAACATTCAGTTGAGGTACACCACAAGAATGTCCTTCCCCATTCAGAGGTTCCTCTGGGATCTCAGCTTGGATGTTCTTTAGACACATGAATAAATCCATCCCTCCAGGACAAGGACATGCATCTCAATCATTTATTCTCATCTGATATGGGATTTGTATGTTAGTCCTTTGTCAAGGGTTTGGGGGTGGAAGTGAAAGTGTATGAGGCTGGGTTTGGGGATAGGAGCCCCCTGGTGTTGTTTCAGTTCGACAACCAGACCTCTCCAGCCTGACCTTTGAACCAGTTGTGCACATGGAAGTATCTTATCTAGGATCTGTTGAACCTCTTCAATGTGTGGGTTTGGATGACAAAAATAAGAAACCATAGTATATGGGTCATGGATTTGAGCATATTAGTTGTCCAGTGTTCTCCAAGCATGTCTTATAGTCCACTTCATCCAATAAGGATAAGGTGATACTTGGAAGAATGGAAACCCATTCTCTTAATCAGTTCGTAGTGTTGGAAGACGAAGAGTGTCATGTGGCTGTGGAAGGGGAAGAAGAAGTGGTTGTACATGGTATGATTATTTCTTCATGAATATAGGGCCATCATGCGTATAGATATTCTAAATCGGATTTTCTAGTTGAGCCAAAATAAGTGTAACTTGCGGAGGAATATATCTGATTCTCTTCAAATAAGGGGAAAACACCATCATCGACTCAAGAGTTTTTATAAAGAAATCTCATAGGCCGCGAAAGAAAAAAGATTATTCCTACTTAAATAGCCCTATAATCATTAGATCTAAAATAAAGGGGCTTCCCCCTCAAAAGGTTCATAAGCTGGTGGGGATAAATTCTATAAAGGAGCTTGAAGCACTTGTAGATATTTCATCTACCACCGACCAATAAAATGTAGTAAACGAGATAATTGTTCTAGATATCCACCAAACTATGAAAGAATTGATTGAATGTGATGAGTTGGAAACCATCCTCAATTGAAATGAATAATTCTTGTAAAGGGCTAAGAGTTCATCACTTGCCAAGTGGAGTTTTATAGGCTGGTTGGGAGGCAGTTCCAGGCCAACCTATCTAAGGAGAAGGGCGGATGTGCCCAAAAGCAACATAGAATTTTGGCGCATGGATTCAACGGGTAGAAGATTATTGTATAAGACTTCCTAAAACATGGGACAATATGGTTTATAATTTTTACAATGTCCTTCATGATGTTCAGGATGAGAAGGATTCCAGTCTCCACGGGAGTCTCCTCAAGGGTAAGGTCTCTAAATGGGTTAAACTACAACTCATAAATTTTTCTATTTCATATCATGTTGACTAAATTCCTATCTATGTGCTGGATTAATTTCCCACTTTTCCTTAAAAGTGATTTTGATAATAAAAAAATGGTGTGAGTGAGTGAGTTTGAGGGACAATGTAGTGAATTCCCAAATGATATCCCCAATGCCGTGGGAGGTGGAGTTCCAAATTTAATGGTGATTCTTACCCATATTTCTAAGGCTATGAATAATTACCTATGTAATGTGGAACGACCAAGTAAACATACTAGGGAGTAAATGTATATCAATTCTTTAATATTTCAATGACCAAATACATTTAGTGAATCATCTGTTCCACTAGTGGTTGAATAGTGGGTAGAATCAGTGGATAAGATTGTTTTTATGTTTCAGTGTTATCATTTAGAGATGGTCAATCTGGACATTTATTGATTATATAGAGGGGCGTATAAAAGGTGGGTGTTTATTAATAACACCAAGGAAAAGGATGAAATTGAAAAGATGGATTGGGAGGACATTATTAAATTATTTCATAATAAGTATTTCCCTATAACTCTTCATATAATTATGAAGAGAGAATTATTAGAGATGACGGAAATGGAAGGTGGGTTTTTCAACCACTGTGAAGACAATTTCAAAAGGATTTGAAGGTAGACCTCAGGATTAGTTATCAACATTGATATAAAAAAGGATAGATTGTTCTACTATTTTAAACCACACCTTTGAAAATATCTAGCAATTTTAGACATTGGGAGTTATGAAAAAGTTTATCGATTTTATCTCCAAGTGGAGATGGTGTTTGGAAAATGGTCACATCGCTATAGAGATAAGAAACTAATGATGGAGTTTCAATATAGGGGTTATACTGCAAAAGTTGGAAAGAAATTTTAAGAACTCACAAGAAAATAATCTTGGAAGAAGAATCATGGTAATTGACTCAATGGGATTCTGAAATGATTCAAGTATGGGAGAGAAGGATACCATGATCAAGAATTTATAAGAGACAAAGGAAAGTAAGAGAATGTGGTGAATGAAAGGATATCACCACCTATGGTTCAATGCATCAACTATAGAGAGAAAGAGCATTATTCCAGCAATTTTTCAAAACCTCCAGTCCTCATGGAAAATCAGCATCAGCTGCCACACAAGCCAAAGGAGAAATGAAATGATTATTACATCACTACTACTGATGTGTATCCCAGAAATGATGTGTTGGTAGGTATGATGGTTATTAATTCCCAAATAGTGAACATAATATTTTATTCATACCTATATAATGTTTCAAATCATTAACATTTAGTATAATAATTAAAACACCACCTCAAAATTTTGAGGTTGAGTTTTCTGTGAAAATAGAAAATTGGGAAATTGTTCCATCCAAAGTATATAACTCCCCCCAACCAGTTAATTTTATTTTAATAAAACTCCCATGAAATAATTTTGTTCATTATTTGGTATAGTTTGATTCTATATTGGGAATGTATTGGCTATATTTATACAAATTCAACATAAACTATCGATAAAACTAGATCACTCTTCGCATCACAAGGAATCCTCTAATTATGTACATGTGTAATGAGGATGTTTTATCTCCTTAAGAATAATCATATAAATTATAGATATTATTCCATTATAATCATGAATATATAGATCAAATTATTGAGACAATAGAGAGATTCATGCTTGAAGAAATTCCCATTGTGAGGGACTAAATGATGAGTTCCATTGATAATTTTATGGACTTCCTCCTAACCAAGAGGTTGATTTCTTAATTGAACTTATTCATGGATCTCTTATGGTATCAAAGACACATTATAGATTGGAAACCATTTAGTAAGAAGAACTGAATAAATAGTTTAAAGGGAATTTTGATAAGGCTTTTATATTCCTGCATGTTTCACCATGGGTGACCATCCCTCTTCATCAAGAAGAATGATAGATCAATGTGCCTCTAAATTGATTATCAATACCTCAAAATAATATTGATAAATAAAAATTATCCATTTCCATAGATACCTGACTTGTCCGATCAACTGTATGGGGCCAAGTATTTATCTATGGGGGGCCTTTATTCACGATATCTCCAAATAAAGGTAACGAAAAAATATATTCCTAGGACAACTGTTCTAATGGGGTATAGACACTATGAGTTCATAGTGATTACCTTCAGACTAAATAATCCTCTAGAAATATTCATGGACTTAATGAATGTAGTATTTAAGCATTACCTCAAAAAAACTGTGGTAGTATTCATCGATAATATTTTGATAAACTTCAAGAGAATGGGGGGACATGAAGAGAATTTTAATACTATGTTAAAGGCATTGTGAAAAGATAAAGTTTATGCAAAGTACATTATATGTGATTTCAATATAAATTATCATTTGTGTGACATGTTATCACTGGAAAAGGAATATTTTTAGACCCTTCATAGAAATAAGAAATCAATGTGTGGCCCTATAAAACATTTTTCATGGAGATCTATAAATTCATTTTTCGAGCTGGGTATTGGTGGTAATTTTTGAAAATAATCCCATGATATTCAAACCAACTATCCATTTTGACACGGGAGGGAGAGAAGTTTTTCGAGGCCTTTAATGTGAATTTTTCTTCGAAGAGTTAAGAGAGAGGCTTATCGCTGCATTTGTATTCATATATTTTCCATGTGGGGACCTATTTATGGTATAGAGTGATGCATGAATAAAGTAATTATGATATGAAATTATTAAAAATGATAAATTGATATCCCGCACTTCAATTCATTAGATAATTCATGAGTAAAACTATCCCATGCATGATTTGGAGTCAGTTGTTGTGATCTTCGTGTTGAAAATATGGTGTAATTTTATCTATGGGGAGAAGTGTGGAATATAAACCAATCATAAAAGACTAAAATATATATTCACATAGAAAGAGATTAAAATTAAACATGGAATAGGTTAAGATATCATCAAGGATTATGAGTACTCAATACACTATCATCCTGAAAAACTAAATAAAGTGACTCTTTCACTATATAGAAAGGTTCCTGAGACATTATCAATGATGATAATTTAGAAGGATCCAATCTTATTAGATTTGAAAATGATGGACATAGGGATCCCTAAGGAATTTACATCATCAATCTATTCTTAATTGTTTTCCAATCCATCCCTTACAGATAAAATAACGGATTCTCAAAGTAACTATGTGTACATTCATAAAAATGAGAATGCTGTTAGAAATTGGAAATCCTTCGAGATAAAATTTGATGAAATGAAGTTGTACGATTTGGGTCATGACTAAGTGTCCCATACAATATAGTTATAAAGAAAGATCATCTCAGTGACTCACATAGCTAAAATTCATCCATTCTCTCAGGTAGCACAATGATGTATCAAGATCTCTAATAGCACTTTTCGTGGAACAATATCGCGAAGGAGAACACTGATTATACATCAAAGTGTATGGTATGTTAGAAAGTTAAGGATGAAAGAAAAAATTCTAAGTGAATGATGAAACAATTACCCATACCAACATGGAAATTGGAAAACATCACCATGGACTTTTTCATCAGACTTCTGAAGACATCCAGACTTGACAATGTTATATGGGTTGTTTTGGATTATCTCAAAAAGATAGCTCACTTTATCACAATTTTATAGGAATTATAAATGGATCAACTTGAATAGATATAGATTAGGGAATTTTTAATGTTTCATGGAGTTCCACAATCAATTTTATACGATCAACATCTTATATTCATCTCAATGTTCTAGAAAGGTCTCTTATATGACTTGAACACTCATATGATCATCAATATGAATTTTTATCCTCAAACTAACATCGAATTAGATAGGACTATTAAATCCCTCATATAAATGATGGGAACATATTCAATGGAGGTCAATGGTGTATGTGACCAACATATGCTTCTTGTTGAATTATCTAACAAAACAAATTTCCACTTCAACGTCCAAATGGATCCATATGACTCACATTATTGGAAAAGATGCATAACACCGGTGCATTAGGATGAAGTCAGAGAACCTAAGTTGTTAGGACCTGAAATGGTTGATTAAAGGGTGGATAAGGTGAAACCAATTCATGATCACATCACGAGAGCCCAAACACAATATAATTACTTTTTTGGATAATCATCAATAGAACCTATAGTTTAATGTTGAACATATGGTATTCCTTTACATATCTACATGGACGATGATCATGATATAATAGTAGATAGAAAATGATTTCATGGAACTCGCCCTCTATAGATTCCCCACTAGGATTGGAAAGAAAAAAGGGATACAATTATCCCATAGTCCCGCCTCCAGTAAGCCCTGGTGTGGAAACCAACATCATGGTTATTCAATCTCACAAAAATGGGATGCATTACACTTTTTAAGAAAACATGACAAAGAGAAAATATTATCTATCTCAAAAAAATAAAAGAACCATATATATATATATAATAAAAAAATCCATCCCAAATTCCTTTTTTCAAATTAATCTACTAGAAATAAAATAAAACTCCGATGTAAGTACCCAAAGAACAAACCTAAGCAGTGACATGACAACTGTCCCAATTTCTAAGCTAGTAAGATCTATCACAGTCCATGTTGTCCTCTTGGAAACCTAAAACCAATTTTATATAAGTTGGGTGATTATAAATGTGTAATGAGTAGGAAAACCAATGTCTCTTGTGCAGAAGTGGGGAAGGATACCAAATCCCATGTGAGAAAATGGTAGAAACACGCAGCACCTAACAAGGTATACCAGCCACCCCAAACTCACCCAAGGAATGCTCACAAAATAACTCATGTCATGTAAAGTAAAATAGAGAACTTTTATGATAGGGTACCCTACACCACTTTCCCACAAATTATCCCCTATCACTCTATAATGGAAAATGGCCAAGCACTCCCACCTATTCAGAAAGAACTGCATCACAACCTACCGGCACACACCTGGGCCTCATAGCTAGTCCTACAACATGGGAGAACGAACCTAATCACATATTTCCCACACACACCTTGGCCTCACAACCATGTACCTACATCAAGAATATGTGACATATACGATTTCACATCCCAAAAATAGTTGAGATAGAACAACACATCTCATCCCGAAGACACGTGGGAAACCAAAACTCGTCTCATCCCGAAGACACTTGGGAAAAAATAACTCGTCTCATCTCGAAGACACTTGGTCCCCACAAACAACAACCTACCTAAAGAATATGTTGTCATCACCACCTGGAAGAGGGATCAAGGAAGTTCAAATGTCCATTTATCCATCCTCCCACTGGGATGTTGGGAAAGACACCCTCTCCGTGACAATGGGGGTGTTCATCACATATTCCTCAACTACAATGGGGGTGCATATAGAAATCACAATGAAATTCAAGTACATACTTATATAGATATCAAACACTCATCCCAACCTATGGGGTTTTCTAAATAACCACCCATCACACAAAACCAGCTTTTTTTCTACCTCTAAATTTACTATTACACAGCATGCCACAATTCTATTCATAACCCCAACCAACTCCTTTAAACAATATTCATTCCTTATTAATAATTCTATTTATTTATTTTTTCCAACCTAGGAAAAAACCAACCATAGCACACTAACCAGTACATAGATAAATTCAAAAAGAGGGAGAAGAAACAGGGTAAAATATTACACTTCACCTTAATACACATCATACAACATTTTATCAATGGAGAATTACACATTCCAACCGCTTCCAATATCATTATTCAATGTAATACTTCCATATCCATCCACTCAACAAGAAACACTCGAACACATATCCAAACCCCGCAGTATCTCTCATCACGACCAAACCCTACATCCTTGTTCTATAAAAACACCATACCCATCACACCCAGAAACATCAACATATCACAATCAAAACCTGAAGCCCTGCTATTCAAACACTTCCCATTGATTCCACATTCAATAAATCTACTATCCTAGGATTCCATTTAACCACTCGTGCCACCCCACCTTACGTTTGGGATCTCAATCCCAACATCATATAACCATACAAGGCACAAGAATGTACATAACTACACATAGCACACATCCACACCAAAGAAGGTGTGGTGAATTTAGATTTAGCAAACACTCATTCATTAACTACAATTTGATAATTCAGTGGTTGTCATAGAGAAAGTTTGATCCCAACGAATCCATTTAGTTAACCAAATATAGATATTTAGTAAATTTTTTATATACAATCCATCAACACATGATATAAAATATGCCATCAAATACATCCCTAGTGTATAAAAAATACCACCAACGACCGTGATTTTTTATAGGCATGTAACTGATACAACTCAAAATATGAATGAAAAATAAAATAGAAGCATTATTCACTTTTCACCAACCCCTATATATTGATATTAAACATTTTGGATTGTATTTATTTATTCATAGTTATGTTATATTCACAATAGAACATTCATAAACGCACCCCACATGATACAAAATATAAAAGAGAGATGCAGGGATCCATACCTCCAGTAACAAACGATCAAAACCTCCTCTATGCGCCAAACAAGGGGTGTTCTAGGCTCTAGGGTAACACAATCCAATGGTGAAACACATACGGGAGACTCCTTATGGAAGAATGGTTCTGAGGATGATCATTAGAAAGGGAAAAGGGAAATTTACATGGAATAAGGGGTCACAGATTTATAAAGTTCAGATCATATATCAACAGAAGAAATGGTTTCAAAATCCATCAAAGATGGATCTTAACCAACACCAAACGACTTGGACCTGTAGGAGCTTATGGGGTATTAAGAATTTTAAGATATTATTTTTGACCCAGGAAACAGCTTTAAAGTAACTTTTTTATGGTTTTAAACTCGTTTATTTTCAAATAAAATGTTAAAGGGAGAATCTGGAAAACATTGAAAATTTAAATTTTGACAAACTGAAGGAAGTGAATCTCCATTAGGGGAGTCACCAGTAAGAGATTTTGGTGGTTAGTCACCTGTCACTGAGTTGTCGTTAGGTGAGTCACCATTCAAGGACCTACTGTTCGGTGAGCTACTATTCAGCGAGACACCGTTCGGTGATAGACCATTTGGTGAGACACTGTTCAGTGAGCCACAGTTCAGTGAGTCACCATTCGGTGAGCCACCAATGGAAGACTCATAAGTGCAACCCACCATTTAAGAGTAGTTGGTATGACCTACTATAAGTGGCCTACTGATTCATGGATGAATATCGCGAGTCAAAGTCACGAGTCTCCATCACAACTCCCCATTGGAAACCTATCAGTGGACGACTCAACATTTTGACTGCCCATCGCAAGTCACTGTCAAGACTCACCGCTGGTGACCTACTGGTGGATGAATCCCCATTGTGAGTCACCTTCAGGGGTCACCATTGTGACATTCCACTAGAGACCTATCGGTGGATGAATCACCATAGCGACTCACTATTAGATTAGGTACAATTTGAAAACATGATTTTTGGAAAAATCTGGAAATGAGCTACCATGACCACCCAAAACACCTAGAACACTGAATTTTCACAAAGGAATGGACCGGGGTGGTCTGGATCATTACATAAAATACCTCTAATACCATTATCTCCCTTGTGAACTAAAAACCAAACCCAAAATAATGAGGGGTCTGAAAAAACACCCCATGAGATACCTATCAAGTATCCTTCTATTCATGAAACACTTACACCTAGTGAGCACATCAAACTAAAAATATAAACCAAAATGTGTTTTTTGAAATCTTAAGTGAAACATCAAAATCCAATAACACCTCTTCTAACATTAGTTAACCCAATCGACCAGAAGAAACACCACACAAGACTAAGGTCACATCATCTAGACAAATGAATCAAAGAACTATTTCATCTATGTCAAGATACTATCCACTCTGTGTAGCACTGACTCACCCACATGGGTTTAATAACCTCTCAGTTAATGTCTCTTGATTAGGAATCAAGTCCTCCCCTTTATTCACGTCAATACTTAACTGTACATTCCACCACACACATCACTATGTAATGAGAACAACTTATCATATAAAAAATGTTAAAAAATCACAACACATGCTGAATTACAGAAAAATAATATCAATAAAACTCCATGTACTAGGAACGTATTTTCATTTCATGATCCCAATTAATCATCTCCAAGACACCATGTTTCCACAACACTTGATCTAATTGAATGTTCTGCCCACAAAGAACCTTTTCCCGATGATCCTGGATATCTATCAGATGCTCAATGTATGTCGCGTCATCTCTGATATCCAACCCTCTACAATAAATGAAATGTGAGTCATCATGAACATAACAAAGAAGCGAGGTTACATGGAAGAAATTTTGGAACCTCTCCAACTATGGTAGAAATTCAAACTGGTATGCTACTTCTCCAACTCTTCACAACACCTCGAATGCATTAATGAAGATGGGAGAAAGCTTAATACCTCTACCAAACCTCTTCTACCCATACTAAGGGGAAAACTTCAAGAACACATGGTAACCTACCATGAATTCCAAGGATCTTTTTCTGTGATAGGCATATTAATTATGTTGTCCCTATTCGAATTTCATCCTCTCACGAACAAGATGAACCATCTCTATTATGCTCCTCTCTACTTCGGGACCAAGAACATCTATCTCTTGAAAACATGTCCAGCACAATGGATAATGACACGGTCTCCCCTAAAACACCTCAAATAGATCCACTCCAATTGAATAGATATAGATATTATTTCTAAGAGAACTCTACCAAGGGAATGTGGTGTACCCAAGATCTGCCGAAGTCCAAGACGGATACTCGCAACATGCCCTCCAACTTCTAGATAGTATGATCTATTTAGCTATCCTTGTAAGGGTATAAGCTAGTTCTCATGAATAACTAAGTGAGGTAAAATGTTTGTCTATATCTGAGATGATGGATCTGGGAACTCCATCTAGCCACACCACCCCATCCACATACATTTTTCCTTGACTTACACTGGTCCAGACTCTTTAATCAATAAGAAGTATGCCAATTTCATCTACTGATCCACCAATGCATAGATAGAATCAAATCCTCACTATATCCTAGGTAGACCTGGGAATAAATACATCTATATTTAATCAGACTTCTAATTAGGGGAATCAGTGGGCTGCTACAATCCACCAGGAACATAGTGCTCATCCTTCACCTACTGGCACACTAAACACAACACCACAAACTCCACTACAACATGTTTTAAACTAGACCACCAGAACTGCTCTATCAATCCTTGTTACATCTTTGAAACTATTGTGTGTACCGTTAAGGGTGAGTTATAGAACTCACATATGACTCCCCCATTTTTCACCACTGGAAAAAATATCCTTCCACAAAACAACATTAGATTACGTCCATCCTCCATCCATCCATCTGGAGCATCACCATTTTCAACATAGTCACACATCACCTCTACCTCTACGTCTCCCTACTAATACTCTTACACTATTTGAGGTAGGGGAGACTCCACTCTCATCTGAAATAAACATCATCTACCACTATCCACCCTTGCATCCATGTTCAAGGCTACCACCTCTTCCCCTACCTTACAAGTGCCTGCAAAATCTTGAAAGCCCACTTTTTGTGACTTTAAAGTCAAAGAAACAACCAAACATTCTCCTTTCATAAAGAATGGGATATATCAATATCATATTCCTAAGGAAACTCCATCAAACTATTTTTTCAAAAGTTAATATCATGCTAGGAAAAGATAAATCACAACCTCTTATGATCTGTGAAGACCACTATGTGATCCCCAATGAGGTAATGTCTCCAAAACGTTTTCAAGAACATGAATACTTCTAGATCCAAATCATGGGTGTAATGGTTAAATTCATGGGGAGATAAATACCAAGACTCATAAGAGATCACTCCTCATTTTTTGATCAACACACATCCCAATCACAGATGAAAATCATCACAAAACACCTCTAACATCACCCCTTACTCTAGGAACCAAAGCACTTGAGCACTGACCAACTTCCCCTTCAGGTAGTCGAATGGTTCTTTAAATTCTCACTTAACAAAACATACTAGTCCTTTTTGGTAAAACATGGAAAAGGACCTATAAATCGAGAAAAATCATGTATAAATCTAATGTAATAACCAACCAGACTGATAAATCTACTAACCTCCGCCACATTCTTGGGTGATTCCAAGGAAAAGATTGCATCGACCTTCGGTGGGTATACTACTACACACTATTGAGACAAAACATTCCCATGTAAATTCACCTCTCATGTCCAAAACATTTTATTGGAAAAATTCCCTTAGAGTCAATGGTGTCGATGAACATCGAAGATAGTCATTAGGTGCTTGGTATACTCCTCGTATTATTTCATGTAGATCAGGATTTTGTCAATAAATGCAATGATGAATCGATGTAGGAACTCCCAAATGATGGTGTTTATAAGCCTCAAAAATATGTCAGGTGCATTCGTAATGTCGAATGGCATGACTATGAAATCTAATTACCCATACCTTCTCTTAAAATAGGACTTCAAAATATTTCCCACCTTCACCATTAACTGTTGATTTCCAGAATGTAGATTGTTCATAGAATACAGACATTCCCCTAATATATGGTCAAAAATATGTCTTATCCTCAGGAGAGGTTAGGGGTTCTTGACTGTCACTTAATTCAATCGCCTGTAGTCTATTCACAACATTAAACCATCATTCGTATTCATTGCAAACAACACTATAGAACCCCACGGTGACACAATGGCCCAGATAAATCCTTTATTCATGAAATAATTTATATAATCCTTAAATATCGCACCTCTGATGGTGTTATATGATAAGAACTCATCATAATTAGAGAATCATCGAGCTAAAGATCTATCCCAAACTCAACTTCATGCTATGGGGGTAGAGTCACCACCTACATTGGGAAAAAGTCAACTAACAACAAAAAAATGATGGGAACCCCCACTATCTCAGCATCAAAAAGTTCTACTAGTATTTTATTCAACAACAAAATAAAATTCCTTATACACTGACTACCCAACTGGAGACTCTGCTCACCAATGAAAGCCACATGTTGACCATCTGTAACTAAAAACACGAATATTCTCCAGAAGAAATTGATAACCTCATGAATAGAATAAAAACATCCTATGCCAAGGATGATATCGTGTGGTTACATCTATAGCATGAAAATATCCCCAAGATACTGATGTGGTCCCATCATTACTCTATATCACCATCACACCTCAAACAAGGTGGTATGAACCTTCGACTAACATTCTCAACCCCATGGGAATGAGAAGAATCTCTATATTTACTCTCATATCATGGTCTAGACTGTGTGAAATAAGGATTGTGATGCTCCTAAATAAAAAAAAGTTCAAGAAAAAGTACTAAAAAACTGATCGTACCTCGAACTATCTATGGTCCTGCTGTAACTTTTGCCTATGTGGCGTGAAACTGACCACACCCAACTCTTCTATCCATCTTTTGATAGCCACCTTCTTGAACACACCTAGTTTTAGGTCCCTGAGCAACACCTTGAGTTTTTCCTCTACCTATTCCCTCTCTCCTTGACAGATCACGAGCCTACGGTCCCTACAATTGAAAAGGCCCGTATGGAAACTGTTGTTCAGGTGGGTTCTAGACCTACTCACCTCCACCATACTAAGCTCAAATGGATGTGGGGCTCTAACTCTAGATATTATTATGGACTCAACATATAAAACCCACTGGACCCAGGCCCATAAGATTTGTATGAGGACCATATAGTTGAAACATAACATATCGAGGTCATCTCCCTACCTGTCAGAACCTCGAAGGAACTAGTGCTTGAGACCAACTACTTATAACCTTTTTTAAAAGAACTTGTTTGAATCCCCTCTCATGGAATACCTCCTTGAGAGTGTATCATATCATCTACCTCCAATTTCTTCTGGACCTCCAACTATGTCCTCAAGGTAAATGGACTAACCGCATACTAGAGAGAAGGATAAAACACCTCCTCTAAGAATATCGCATGAGACTCCTCATATAGAAAGAGATTTGGGGAAAAATGAAGTAGATCCTTGAATTTGATACCCAGCTCCCATGGAGACATACTCCCCTGCTAAAGGTAGAGCATCTCTTGTCTTGTCTAAGCCTTCGTGGTCGATGAATGGAATTATATTCAAAACTCTATCTCAAAATCGAACCACAGAACGTAGGATCCTTCCTCTTCCCTGGGTAATGTGTCCACCCCTGATGCATAGATCCCTGCATCTGGCTCACCACCAAGGGAACTGAGTACTCTTCCGGAGCCCGGATGAAGCTAAAGTCCATCATAAGCTCTTCGATCCCACTCTCCATCTCCATGATTTGAATATTTCCCTCTAACATTACATGATCCTATTGTAGTAAAGAACATAGTTTTTAATGCCATTGGTCCTCCTCTAACATTGGGTCAACTATCCATCGATCAACCATGTAAGCCTGTTGAGCCTCCACTTCCTACACTAAACAAATACCATGATCAAGTTCCATAGCTGAAAAAAGTAAACCAGGAACATCTAATCCTAGGTTGTGTGGAAATTTACATAATATTATTATAACTATTTTAACTCCTTATTTCATTAAAATTTCCCAAAATTCGCAATTCAAATAAGAACACAAGTCATTATGATGCATGTTCCTCTCCTAGGGTATTTACCCTGATAATGGTGTATCATCACATGGTAGTTTGGTAGTCTCAGATTCATTCCATGAGATCATGGGGGCGGGGTAAATAATTTTTCCTAGAAGTTCTTCTATGGCCTACGTCATGCAATAAGATCACGTGACACCATAGACCTACCAACCCATACAATCCTCACTAATACTAACTCAAAACTATATCTTATCTCTCAACCATCACCTCTTATACTGTTCTGTCATGACCCCCTCCCTCCAAAGATACCCCTCCTAAATTGGAAATGAAGAAAGTGAGATAGTGACCCCTGAGTCCTACCTCCAGTAGGCCCTAGGGTGGGAACCCGCACAAAGGGTATGCAATATCACAAAAATGGGAGGCATTAAAATTTATATGAAAATGAGATCAAGAGACAAGATGGTCAATACCAAGCAACTCTATGAACAATATATATAATGGAGATCCAAATTCCATCCCACATGCATGTTTACGAATAAAATTGATAGAAATTCAATAACAATCCAAAGTAAGTACCAAAAGAACAAAGCTAAGTAGCAACACAGATATTGCCCCAACATCTGAGATAGTAATGTCTAGCATGGTAAACATAGTCCTCCTAGAGACATGAAAATAGTTTTATAGTCATATTGTGAGCATACAAGTATACTCAGTATGAAAAAAGTCTATCGTACACAAGTGGGGAATCACACTAATTCCCCCATGAGAAAATAGAAAAAACCCACCACACCTAACAAGGTATACTAGCTACTCCATACTCAACAAAAGTACACTCACCAAATAATAAAATCCAAGTAATGTAATATAGAGAACATCAATGATAGGTAACCCTTCACCACATTCCCACTGATTATTCACTCTCACACCTAATAGCCAACATCATGGTGCTCCCACCTCTTCTGAAATAATGGTTTCACAACCCAACCGCAAAAACCTAGGCCTCACATCAAATCCCAAAAACTATGAAAATGAAGCTCATCATATATCTCTTGCACATGACTAGGCTTGACAACCACGTATCGGGGTAAACACATGGTCCATATACCACGTCACATCCTCAAAACAATTGGTAAACCACAACACATCTTATCTTTAAGAAACCTGGGAAACCACAACTCATATCATCTTGGAAATACCTAGGAAAACACAACTCATATCATCTTGGAGACTCTAGGGACCTACATACCATATGCTTCTCAAAGAGTCTTGGTCTATCAGCACCTATAAGAGGGATAAGGGAAGAGTTTATGGTCAGCAATCCATCCTCCCATCGAGATGTTGGGAAAGGCTTCCTCTCCCATGAAAATGGGGGTGTTCATCACATACTAATCAAATTGGGTAGGGTGAATATATAAATCCCAAGGAAATAAAAGTATTTATATTTGTATCAAACACTCATCCCACGCTATGTTTTTTTAAACAAACAACCAGCCGAGAAATCTACCATTCTTATAGTCTCTAAATCCACAATTACACAACACTACATAATTCAATTCGAAACCCAATACAAATCCATTAACCAATTATCATTATTTATTAAGAAATAAATTTATTCATTCCATCCCTATCTAGGAAACTAACAACCACATCATACAAACTATAACACAACAATAGTAAAAAAGAATGGAGAAGAACCAAGGTAAAATAATGTACTTCACATTAAAACACATTGTAAAACATGTTATCCATAGAGAAGCACCCATACCAACCACTTTCAAAATCGTGCTTCAAAATTATTACACCCAATAAATCCATTGAACATGAAAACCCCAACACACAGACAAATCCCGCAACACCTCTCATCACAACCAAACCCGATAGCCCTGTCGTATAAAAACACCACACCCATCACACCAAGCAATATAAGCATATCACAACCTAAACATACAGCTTCGCTTCTCAAACACTACCCATCAATTCCACAATCAATCAAACTCTCAACGTGGTTTTCCATTACATCACCCATACCATCTGACCTTACATATGTGCTCTCAACCCCAGCATCATACAGCCACACGTGGAACAAGACATAACACAAATACACACAACACACAACCACACCAAAGAAGGAAATGTGTATTTAGATTTAGAAAATACTCATTCTTTAATTCCCCTAAGATAATTTAGGGTTTTTCCCAAAGAAAGTTCAATCCTAAGGAATCAGTAAATTTAAAAAAAAATATTTATTTAATCAAATGTATATATACATCCATTAAACATATGTTCAACAAAAACTCATTACAAGACATATAGATTTCACAAACAAAGACCACCAATGACCATGATTCTTAGCAGGCATGCAGTCTATACAACTCACCGTATCAATAAACAATAAAACATAACCATGTGTCACTTTTCCCTAGCCCTTGTATATTTATATTAAATAGATTAGATTATCATTATTTATTATGAATTATGAAATCTTCACAAGAGAATATTCATACACCCACCTTGTATGATACAGAAAATATATGCAGGATGAAGGGATCACTACCTCGAGAAATAGATGATTAACACCTCCTCTTTATGCCAAAAAATGGGTACACAATGCTCCATGTAATAGTGATATAAGGGTTCAACAACAAACGTGTATTCTAGAAAAGAATGTATTCAATAATTCTCAGTATCAAGGTTAATGGTAAATATACAAGTAAGAAAGGGTCTCAACATTAGAAAGGCCAGTTTCTATATTAATTAAATAAGAGGTTTCAATATCCATTAAATCCATATTTTGATCAAGACCACACAACATGGCCATTAAGAGCTTTTGGGGTCATAAGAATTTAAAAATAAGTTTTATTGACCTTGAAATGGCTTCAACATCACATAAGTATGGGCTTAAAATCATTTCTCATCAAATAAAATATCAAAGGGACAAATTTAAAAAACAGGGAAAAACTGGAATTTTGACAAGCTACAAGAAGTGATTGACCATTAGGTGAGTAACTTGGGTGATCTATCATTGGAAAGTAACCATTCAATGACCTAAAATTTGGTGTGCCACAGTTTGGTGAGCTACTATTCAGTGAGGCACCATTCAGTGAGAAACTGTTCGGTGATCCATTGTTCAGTGAGCCACTGTTCAGTGAGTCACAGTTTGGTGAGCCATTATTTGGTGTACCACCTTTTAGTGGGTCATCGTTCATCGAGCTACTACTGGATGACTCACTGGTGAGACCCACCATTGATGGGTCACCATCGCGACCTACTATTATTGACCCATCTGTGGATGATTCACCATTACAAGTCACCGTCAGGAGTCACTATCAAGAATCACCATTGGTGACCTATCAGCGGAGGACTCAATGTTGAAACACACCATCGTGAGCCACTATCGCGACTCACAACTAGAGACTGAATGGTGGATGAATCAATGTTGAGTCATTTTTGCGAGTCAATATTGTGACTCACCATGTGTAACCTAATAGCGGATGGCTCACCGTTGCGACAAATTTTTAGATAACCTACCGTTAGAAAAATAGATTTTTGAAAACTCTTAAAATGAGCTATTATGACCTCCTAGAACACCTCAAACATTTTATTTTCAAAAAGGAATTGATCGGGCAGGTTCGGTTGGTTATAAAATGTGAGTACCAAGTACATTAAACACTTTGATATTCTTGATCAAGTTGGAGTTCGGGCCTATCGACAGGAAATTCGGCCTTCTATGTCTCAAGTAATTGATATATTCCATGTATCCTTCTTAAATAATTTCATACTCCATTCATCACATTTACTAAATCGACTAATGGTATAGTTAGAAAATTGTCACTCTTATGAGTAGCAGCCAGTGATGATCTTGGTCCTTAGAGATAATTTTCTATGCCAAAGGAATACTCACTAGGACAAAGTAATATTGTGGAACCATAACTTCATAGTGGAAACAAGGGAACCAAAGGAAGAAATGAGGTATAAATATACTCACTTGTCTATGTAAACTAAAAAATTTTGGGAGACATTTCATATGGGTGGAATAATGTAACAACCCAACATTTCTTCAATGAAATTTTCCATCTTAAAATTATTTTATATAATATAAATCACATAAAATATCATATATAATACAATAAAAACACTATAAATGAAGAATTAATTAAATAAGAGGTAATTCAAGAAGTTAAGGAACATATATGAATGAAATAATAACATGACCTTGGGAATTGTAATATGAACCTTATTAATTGTAATTTGAAATATTCAATAGTAACCACACATATGAAAGTATAATTAAAATTTAGGTATCTTATGAATGATTTTATGATGATTTTATTTTGTGGAATAAATAAATAAATGTTTTAAAATTTCTAAATTAAGAATTTATATTTTTGTATGTTATAAATATTTAATTAAGATTTTTTAATTAATAAAATGAGTTAAAAAGAAAAATTATTTTCAAAAACTGTATTCATAAATTATAATTTTGTTTTTTATGATTATAATATAATTTTAAAAAACATTTTGTAAATTTTCATTGTGTCAGGAAATTAGTTATAATTTTAAAATAGATATTTTTTCTAATAAATCTGAATTTAAATTAAAAATCAACTTTCTATTTTTTTAGAAAAAAAAATTATAAAGTGGACTCTATTTTGGAATTCTAAATCACCAAAAATTATTGGGTTGGATTTTTGGAATTTTTCAAAAATACTTGAATTTTTTGTGAATAGTAAATTACGTTCATTTGAGAGAGAATCTAAATACATGAATTGTTGATTCATTGTTGATGTAAGGCTTATGTGGGCCCAAAATCTCGAACTATACATCATTATTTTAATTTAATTAGTGATAATATTCAAAATAGTTATAGCCTTGTGGAATAATAATATACTAATGAAAAAAAGAGAAAATACCCCTCTCCTTCCCAATAAATACCCCCACCCCACCTCTTCTCGTAACAGCATCCAAGCATTAAATATATTCCAAAATGTACCAAATACACTTTCAAATATCCTCCACCAAATATAGGATCTCAATGTATCACAAAAATACCTCACCATTTTCCATAAAGAATTTATCAAATTAGAGAAAACTTAGAGGTAAAGTCCTTTTTCATTTCCTTTTAATTGCTTTTCAATTTCATTTCATTTCATATCATGTATGCAACTCAACTTATCCATATTTGATGGTAACTTCAGAACGTTTTATATACTAGATTTTTTTTATTAATGGGTCATTTCATCCTCAAAATATTCTATTTTCCTTTATTCTAAAATTGAAAATAACGTCTTTGGTGTGTCGATTTACTACCCGTGTGGATGATGCATTTTAATTTGACTACCACCTTCAAGGATCATCATAAAATAATTAGTATGGAAAAATGATATTTTATTATACATATTATATTTTATATAATGTTCTGGAACCTATAAATATAAACATGGTTATATAATCTTATAATGGTCGTAAAATATGCACAAACAAATTAAATCATTTTCATTAACTATTTATCTATTGATTCATTCTCATGTCATATAAAAAATTATTTATCAGATCATTTAATTTTCACAATGTTTATGAAAAACATATAATAATTATTCTATATAATTTTCCTCATTTTATATGAACTTTCATAAATGTATACGAGTGAATTGATCAAGAAACAAACACTCTCAGAATGATGAATTGAACTCTATAAGACATCATAATGGACATAAATGCACATAATAAAATTTTAATAAATTAAATAAATGTATAGAGGTTATTTATTTATTAATTAAGAAAACTAATTATTTTATCCATGATATTAATGTGATCATATAATTCGGACATAAAGTAAGGGGATTCTCAAACCCAATTTCCTTTCTTTAGGATATTACTCTTTCATACCAAATATTCCGAAAATATAATTTCAGTGTCCTTACCTTTTCATTTCTGGGATATAAGTTCTTTAAATCTGATTTTATGAAAAATTAAATGATATATCAAAACACACTCTTCCTACTAAAAACTCATTTTTTTACTTCTGTTGAGATTGTTTATTCTTCACTCAAGATTGATTATTCTTATAACAAGTATGTTATTGATTTTTTATTTTTGTAACACTAATATTTATACATTAAAGTATTCTTTATGAAATTATCAAGAAAATCATTTTATTTTTGTTGGTTATTTTGTGGAAAATATTGTAATAAATTCTTTGTTTCATGAATGATTATGTAATTGTTATAATATTATGGGTTCCCCTGGATTATATAACATCCCAATGCAGTGGTTAATGTGATATATCCACTGAGATAATGTTCAATACAATTCATAATCATTCTATCCTTTTTCACAATGATGATGAAGTTTTGATTATATACATATGTTATGCATGAACATGATACTAGATTTGTTCACAAATATGTTTGGTATTTTACTACTAAGACATTATGTTTAATTTTTATGCATTTCCAAATTCTGTGAATTTATATAATTCTTCCTCTCATGATTATGATGATAATCATTTTCTTATATTATGATGGTGATGTTTATGCTCCAACAAGTATCATGTATTTACTTTATCCTCTTACTCTTCTAAAGATCATCACTAGTTTTTATGTATATTCTTAGGTGAATACTTGTACTAAGAATTAGATGAGGGAAAATTAAAAGATATAGAATATTTAATTAAATAATATCTATTCTTCATAATGTAAATTTTTGTGGTCCTAATTTTCCTAAGACTCTAAATCGTTTCATCTAGGTTTTGAAATGTTTTTTATTTTTATATCTTTAAAATGATGTAATAATCCCAAAAGGAAAGTATGGTTTCTTTAAAAATTATTTTTTACCACAATTATTATTTGAAAGATATAAAATTAATTAATGATATTATGGATAAAATAATGTTTTGCACATTACATGTGTGTATTTTTAAATTAATTTGACATATATATGATCTTTATTTAATTAATTAGATTTAATATTTATAATCCTTGGTTATAAATTATCTAATAATTATCATTTTCATTATATTCATAATGGGAAAGTCACCTAGGTAAATAAAAATATACAAGTTAAATAGGTAAAAACTATGCGGATAATATTGAGTAATATGAAAACTAATGAATATATTGACAAAAATGTGTTTATTTTGGGTGGTGGGGGTTTTTATTGACCAAATAATCTTTAACCTGCGTCATTGTTCAATTTTGGCAGCACATGAGGTTATACAGACCTCCCAATATCAAATACCTTTGTGTATTTACAGGAGTTTCAGACCACCTCAATTATAAATGGGCACTCACTCTCCCCACTTATTAAAACATACCATGATATTTTTTTTGACCATAAAATTCAAAAATAAATTCCAATATTCCCTCACCTCATCGTAGAAGCATTATTATAGACAAAAATCCAACCAATAAAATCTTTAGTGTGAACCTAATGTGGATACCTAGAGATGAGGGAATGATCTTCAACGAGCACATTTATTTTTTATTTTCCACAACATTTTTCATTTATTATATCACCATTCTGATTTATTAACCTATATTTATTCAACATAATTGAATGGTATTATTTTAACATGACAAATTACTACCACAAAAACTTCTTATCGAATGGGTAACGAAATCACTGTTCATGTGTACAACAGACTGCAACCTTATGAACTGATGTCATTCATATTTTCATTACCGACATTCATGGACGGTAGTAATGATGGATTCATAGTTTATATTTGATATTTATTACTAAATTATAATATTTTAATTTCTATATCACTCATAATTTTATTCTTTCCATTTTTTGGGAATATGATAACGTTGTTCTCATGTACGACAGACTACTGCGTTGCAAAGCAATGTGATTTGTTCACATATTATATGGAGTGTATTGAGGATAGTTTTAATAACCAAATATACATAAAATATATAGAATAAAATTATACAATAGTGATAATATATATATATATATATCATTTTCCTTTTTTATTTTGATAATAAAATGGAGACATTGTTCTTGCCTATGTATGGCCTACCGTCTCTATAAATGGTGTACTTCATTTCATATCACAAATTTTCTGCATTATTATAAATACATATATAGTATATATGGATTATATTTTTATCATTTTTAAAATTATGAAAATAAATAAATCATGATCTAAGTAAGCAGACTAAAAATAAAAAGTCAAAACATACATGAATACCCCAACGGTTATAACTCAAAATGTTACTTTAACATGAAATTGTTCATAAACAGGTAATAAAAGGTCATAAGAATTGTGTATATGGTATGATATGTATGAATAAAATTATATAATATATTTTAAATGAAATTATATTTAATATAATTATGTTTGACTGAGTATGTTTTAAATTATTACTTATGGTAATGGGATTTCTAGTCTCACGTTTATTTATGAGAGACTTCTTCCATATTCAAAACTCATTTATTTTGTGTGAGGAATATACTAACTTAAGACATAATTTATCATGAATTTACCCAATTTAATGACAATTAATGTTTCCATTTATGTTATACTCTCATGGGTATTATGATTCAAATGTTATACATATAGTAATGGAATTATTTATCACTTTTACTTTCTATAAGAGAAATTCAATATTCTTAACATGTTTATTTTATGTGTTGTATATACTACACATGAATTTATTTTATGGTATTTACACAAACCATTATTTTTATTTACATATCCAATCTAGGGTGTCCATTTAAATGGGTGTGTAGTTGAAAATTTAACAAATCCGTATGGGATTATAATCATAGTTTACCTTCGGTGATACGTACATTATATTGTACACTATTTTAATTTAATGGGGTGTATATACATCCCATTTGAAATTAATATAATTAATTTATTCAAAATCATTATATTTCTAGTTTCATTTTATGTTATTCCTTAAAGTGTATTATGATTAAATGTTACTAAAGTTGTAATGATTTTATGTTACAGTATCATCATTTATTGGGAGTGTTGTGACAAGTCTGCAATGTTGAAATATCACGATCTGCCTCTCAAGGATTATGATGAAATTTCTTATAAATTGTTCATTTTTGATATCTTCAGGTAATGGTTCCATATTTCAAATCTCTGGTATATAAATATATTAATAAAATGTTTTTATGAAAATCACATTTTATTTCTCTCTTCTGTCAAAAAAATAATTTCATCCGAAACCATGTTTAATAAAAATGTCTTCAAAGATTTTTTTAAATGATATTTTAAGATACTTTTCATATAAATGTATTTCAAAAAAATATTAATTTTAAAAATTATTATAATGATCTTCAATGATTCCTTTATATGTTTTTAAATCTATTTAAAAAAAGATATTCAAAATGTTTTATGTTTAAAAAAATATTTATTCAATGTATAAGGGTTATTTTATATATATGATGTTTTAAATAATATTTCAGATTTATCTTAAATGTAATACGAAATATATAGGTTCCACCAATGAATTGGTGGGGATATTATCCAAGGATACAATTCATGTTCTTTCTATGATTGTTTTTATGATTGTTTGATGTTTATGAAACCCATCTTCTTCTTTAGGTTATACTATGACGAAGTCATTATGAAACCTTATTCATTTAATGATTTATTCTATGATTATATTATTATGAAACTTTTTATTTTTCAACAGGTTTTGATAGGATGAAATTTTTTATGATACCAATCCCAATTCATGGGATATTATATAAATATTTTTTTGATATTATGGATCAAATAAATATGGATTTAATTATTTTATTGGTGGTGACAATATCTCCCTCCAATTAATTGGATAAACATTTACTTCTTATGAAATATACAGGGATTGGATGGGTAGTAAACCCCTTATATTAATGCATGGATGGAACAAGGGGTGAAATCATTATAGTAGAGGAATTTGTATACTATGATGGACTTGGGAGTAAACCTTGACTACTATGATATTATGGGTGTAATTATCTTTTTTGTCTATAATGTTATATATGAACCTGGTTACATGTTCATAATATTATTCATAGACCTAATTACAAGGTTAAAATATTATTCCTAGTCCTATATTTTAGGTATGTAATTTTTGTATGTGGTCCTAGTTTCTTGTCTATAAGTTTATGTGGGTGCTTGATATAAAGTATCTAACTAATTAACTAACCTTTTTACAACTTATACTAGTTTACAATGTATAATTATGATGTGTATTCAACAAATTATATCTCGTATTCCAATGTTATCCCATCGTGGATCATGATCATTGAATCTCTTATGATTCAAACCTTATGAACTACCAATATTTATTCTACGACTCATGATTATGATCTATGATATGAATGGTATAGTTTTCAAATATTATGATCATGTTATCATACCATTATGTTCATGTTATTATTATTTATCTTCCTTGTTTACCCTAACTAATAATATGAGATCTCCCATTATTATTTTTCCTTTCACTAGGTTATGAAGAAATATTTATGTTGGGAATGTTTGTGAAGAGTTCTAAAGGGGTGGAACATTTTGGGAGACATCTCACCTCATTCCCCAAATCAAGTAGATTGTGTCCCATGATTATAAAGGAACTAAAATATTGTGGTCCTCATAAATTTTTTATATAATATAATTAATTTTCATCTAAAAAGATCAAATATCGATGTATAAGAAGCCTGGGTCATTATAGATTGTATTAAAGGAATGGTGTAGTCAACCTTTGTGAACTAGGATGAGAAGAATTTTGTGAGCCGCCATGGGGTATCTCTAAGGATATATCTAGGGATTTTTCTAAGGAAAAAAAAAGAAGTTAGTGTTTAGGGTAATTTATTGTAGTTTTTAAAAATGATTGAGCAAGTGGTTTTTAAGAAGATACCTCCCTATATGGACAAAAAATTGGAATTGTCTCTACACCAGATGTACGAAGGTGTAAATACCCTAAATAACCATATTATGATAGACTCAATCAAGAACAGCTATAAAAAATGGGAATTGATTTACTCCTAGACTGACACTCATGGGTGATATTGTTTGGAAATTAAAAAACTCTTTATGCACCATAATGGATGATTAAATAGATCATGACCATGAATGGTCAAGACTATGCCCAAAGTCAAATATATTAAAAAGAATATGTCATGATTTAGACATCATATAAGTGATTTTCAGGATCCTACAGCTTTATAATATGATTGTGTTTCTCACACAATTGTTTTTGTTGTAGATAATGACTAGTACTCGAACAAACCATGTTAATGTGTAATGAAATGGAAAATATAATCATTATCCCCCTAAGAAATAAAATTATATGGGATATGGAATGAATTACCTCATTTTTATGCTCACACAACTTTCTTATGTTTTTGAATCTTTATGAATGTCTAAATGAGAAAAGGATGGAAACCCATTCAACCGTGTCCTTCATAAGGCAATGGAAACCTTCTTTGAGAGGTTTTGTTGATATATTAATAGTTTAATAAAGGATAAATAGAACTGAAAAGATATTTTCTAATATCGAGTGTTTAGAGATGAAAACTTCACTCTGCATGTATTCCATTTTAAAGATAAGCCAGATGAATGTAGGAATATAATTAATAATATGAGGCAATGAGAAGAAACTAATTCCATGAAGAGGGATAAGAGTAAATTTTTATTTTATCCAATTTGTTCCTTCCTTGTATTCTTCATGATGAAATGGAGAATGAGTTTCTTAAATATTAATCAAAAGGATGGAGAATCAATTGGTTCATATGAATAAAATTTGAAAGAAGTATCAATGTACACTTCATTAATGATAATTCAACATGAAAGTAAGGTTAACCTATTATTCAGTGGATTGAAACCAATTCTACAAAGGGAATTTTCAATAAGGAAATTTATATGCAATAAATAAATTAGCTTTTTGTGAAAAATAAGATTAAATGGATGCATTAAAAACTCTTTTTTATTTTCATAAGAAATAAAATGGGGTTCCATGGAAAATCAAATAATATTTCACATAAAGGGAAGAAAAGTTATCAAAAAACTATTATCTAGAACTATGGGAAGAAACACTTGTGTGATTGGTTGAAAAGAAAAAGAAGGTTATTCAAATATGGAAAGAATCCCCATAATAAAAAATAATATTGAAGTGAGGTGAATAGTCTCGTCAATGAAATTACTGGAATGATTTCTCAGTAGAATGAATAACCCACACATTAGTGTTTCATTTTCATAGTGTTTGGGAATTATACGAATCAATTCCCCAATCCAAGGTCAAATTAGGATGATAATCCACAACAACATCTATGGGAAAAGGATAAATGGAATGCGTTTTCAATAAAACTAGATGAATTAAATAATGATAATTAAATTACACTTATCCACCCATCCTTATTTAAGAGTTTCATTTTCGATTTTCTATGAATAAGCCCTTTGAGAATCATAGTGTTCGTACATTAGTACAATTTAATTTAATTATCTACCTATATAATGTTTCTAGAATAATAAAATCATATTTTATATTGCATCGATTCCATGATTAACCCATGATTCCTATGAAATGTTTATTGTCTAAGATATGTTCATATTTAAGAAATAAAAAATAAATTTTATTTTAAAATAATATATGTCTCCAAGTATGATTAGATAAATAATTAATGATACCATTATGGGTTTTTGAATTTATGATTCATCATATGTTCATAGTTTTTGACACCCCCTTTTAACGTTGTATGTTATGAGAGTTTTTCTAGATTAAGGATGTTTTAAGACACATTTATAGAAATCAAACCCTTTAGAATTATATATAGTAAAAAAATATAGGACGAAGAACTGAATTACAACTACTGTATATATGATTAAATAATAATATATGATATTTTCATAAGATTTCAAAGGTGGTTGGGTTCAAAAAAATTATAATTAATTACATTACTTACAATGATAGATTTCGCTTTAGCATTTATATAGCTCTTTATGAAGCCCTTTTTGGAAGGCAATGTGAAAATAAAATTTAATATAATGATGTTCAAAAAAATAAAGCTATTAGGACCTTTGAAGGATGATGATATGGTGGAGAATGTTAAATCAATTTAGTGACATGTAAGGAATGCTAAATGTTAAAATATATATTATAGTTGTTACCATTCCTGATATAGAATTGGAAGTTTGTGAGGATGTCTTTCAATGGATTTCTCTATGGAATAATGCCGGTAAAGCTATGCTCTAGGATTATGAGTCCCAATAAAATTCTTGATCATATCAAGATAATAGTTAATATTTTGGTGATTTAATTGAACCTATATTAGGTTCATGATGTTTTCAATGTATCTCTATAAATAAATTACATATCTAATCCATAACATGTATGGAACATATAGGTCATATCATTGGATCATGATATTATTTATGAAGAATGAATGGTATAGATTTGTGATCAAATCGAGACGGTTATATTATGCAATAACACTCATATGGTAAATGTTTTGTAGATGAAATATCATATTGAGGAAGCTATATAGGAACATGAGGATACTATAGGGCTGAAATATCCTCATTTTTGTGAATCATAGTGAAAAATTGTTTTTGTTGATAGTCATTTTTAAGGGGATAGAAAGTATTTCCTTAATATTAGTAGATATTTTTCTCAAAATTAATTTAATATTTTCTATATTTTTATTTACCCAAAACACTATGTCTGTCTTGAGTTAACTAGAAAACTATGATTTCATGCCATTATTTGCAGCACCAAACTTAGCTTTCATTACATGAAATGTTGAGTTTATATGAAATGTGACATATTATTAAAATATCATTATTTAATATGGTAGTTTCAACCCATCCATTAGAATTGAGGTTACGAATAAGATTAAATAAATTAAGAAAATATATTTTGAACATTTATATACAATTAATTCATTGGTTACTAATTAAATAGAAATTAAAATAAAACCCTTTTGTAAAAAAGGGAAATATTTCTTTGAAAAAAACTATTTTTATGCTCAAATTCATGTTTTATATAAATAAATTAATAATATAACTTTTGGTAAATTATTATAAATAATATATATATATATATAAATATTCAATAAAATATTTTATATTTATAATATGTCGTTTCTAGAAAAAAATCAAATTTTATGTTTAAAACCTAAATTGTTTCTAAAAACGTTTTTCATATTTTTAGGATGGGTTTTTTTAGAACTATATTTTTCCAAATTTATTAAATTAATTTGATAAAATAAAAATCATTGTTGAAATTATGAAACCAAAATTATCTTAGTGTTTATTTTTATTATTTTTCTGAAAAGTTTAAATTTTTTATGAATAGTGAAAAATACTAAATTTTAAATGAAAGCATTATTTGTTTCTAATTTATTTGTAAATATAAAATAAATAAATAATTATTTTAAAGTTTAATTAGTCAACTAATTAACATAATAAGCAAATTAATATCATTTCAATCAATTTCATGTTGAAATTTGATATAAAATCATAGTAATTATTTTATCCTTCCACCGTAAACGCCATCATTCTCTTCACATCTGAGGGATTAATCTGAAATTAAATAATGTCAGTTAAATTAGTTTATAATATAAAAATGGTATTCACAACTGGAATAATCATAATTTATATTATATTTTAATTTTATAATAATTTATTCCCTTTAATTAATAGTTAAATAATTTAAAATTAATTTATGCAATTAATGTTAAAAAGGGGGTTTTTATTACATGTGTTAATTATAAAATAAATTTTACATAAACATGTGATTTTGATTTAAAAAAATTTAATTAAAATTTGTAATAATCAGGTATAAATTCTCTTATAAATCTTATTTTAATTATATTCTTAAAGGATAAATTACCTTGGTTAATAAAATGATAATTTTTACCATTATAAAAACTATACAGATAACATTGAGTAAACCTAAAGGCTAAGGGATATGTAGAAAAAAATGTGGTTATTTTGTGTAGTGGGGTTTTTTTTAACCCTAACATAAAATGTTTTTAAATTTTGGAGTCACATTAGACATTGGAGACCAACTAATAGTGAATACCATTTAGTATTTAAAAGAATTCCAATCCTCCAAAATTATAAATGTGCATTCACTCTCCCCACTTTTTCACAACTCTCAAGCCATTTATGTCCAAAAAACCCTACCAAAATCACTTCCCATCTTTCATATCATCACCCAAAAAATTATTATTTTTGGAATAAATCCAAAAAATAAATTATTTAGTTCAAACCTAATAAGGATACTTGAAGAAGAGGTAATGAACATCAACAAGGGTTTTAATTTTATTTCTTCCCATGCCTACATAAATTATTATTATACCATGATGATAAAATTACCATATAATATTACATATATTAAAATGTTTTTTAAGGGTACTAATGAAAAACTCACACAATTCCATGAAATGGGTTATGAAATCGTTGTCATTGTATACGGTGGACAACGACCACATGAACCTATGTCATTTAGTCTTCCATTTCTACATTCTATGGTCAGAAATAATGATGCATTTATCATTATTAAATTGTATATAAGAAATTAATGATAAAAGTATTCTTTTTTAAATTTTTATATCACATATACTTTCATTCATTCCATTTATGGGGTTATGATAACGTTGTTCATATGTACAATGAACTACTACCTCATAAATCAATGTAATTTTTACACGATTTACATGGAACATATTTATGGTGAGTTTAATAACCATATATGATTTATAGTAAATTATAATTATATTTTAATGATAATATATATATATATATATCATTTAATTTTCTTTCTTTCAATATGATAAGAAAATAGAATCATCATTCATGTGTATGTACATCCTGTCGTCTCAATGAACTATATAAATCATTTTCTATCAATAAAAATTATTTATTTCACTAAATAAATATAAAATATATATGTAATATAATTATATAAAGTTTTATATTATTTATATTTTGAAATCATTATCACTGTAATATGAAATGTATATCATGTCCAAAAATATATGAAAAACAAATCAGTTGTTTCTCAAAACATGACTTTAAAATAAATTTTTTAATAAATTGATAATAAAAGGTCATAAGAAAATAATATATGGTAAGATATATACTAATATGGTTCTAGAATATATTTATAATAAAATTATATTTATTATACTATATTTTTAATGAGTACAATATAAATCAAGACTTAAGGTAAGGGGATTTCTTCTCTGATATTTATTTTCAAGAGACATATATCTTGTTTACCACTAAATTCTATTATGTGGTATTTATACCAACCTATGAAATTATGTATAATGAATATAAATCACTTCAGGTTAATTTATTTTTTCATTTATGTTATTATTTCATGGGTATTACAATTCAAAATTCATTCAAGTAGTAATAGATTTTCATCTCAATTTTACTTTATATGAGGAAAAGGCCATATTCACCATATTTTTCATTTACTGGTGTATATAACATCCATGATTGTATTTTAATTGTTTTAATTATAATTATTTGTTCTTAAATGTAAATTTTATTATATCTCTTTCATGGTATCAATGATTAAAAAAGTTACCAAATCGGTAAAGGATGTTGATATCAATTCACTATCATCTAAAGGTACGTTATGTTGTGAACCTATATTATTTCATGAGGTTTATATATATCCCTATTGACATTTAATATCATGAATTTATCAATATAAATGATATTTAAATTTCAAAATTCCATTATTCCTTCATGGGTACAATGATTCAATGTTACTAAACTGGTAAATATTTTATGTTAAAATATCATCATTTTTTCTATTGTTTATGATTAAGTCAAAAATGTTATGTTATCACGATATACATCTTAGGAATTATCATTAATTTTCATATCATATGTTTATTAATAATTTCGTTAAGTAATGGAACCATTTTTTTCATTTTAATAATAAAATTATTTAAAAAAACATTAGAATATGGTTTTATTTCTCTCTTCAGTAAAAAATATATTTTATACCAAAACAATTTTAGATAAAAATGATTTCAATGATGTTTTTAAATTATATTATAATATCATTATCAATTACAATGATTTATAATTTTTTTTATGTTTCGAAATTGTTTTAAATTATTTTAAAACATTTTTTCATAAGTTTTCAAATATATTTTCAAGGAAATATATTTTCGGAGGAATTATTTTTTTAAACGTTTTTTCAAATGGAAGTGGATATTTTACTCATGAAATGTTTTAAGTAATATTTCAGGAATATTTTCCATCTAATATGAAATCTAATTATGTTACCATTAAATTATTTGGTATAAAATCCAAGGATACCATTCATATTATTTCAATGAATGGTTTAGGTTTTGATGGGATGTTATTTATATAACCCTTCAATCGTCCTTGAGTTATACCATGATAAATTACATAGGAAACCCAATTCTTTTCATTCATTATTATGTGATTAAATTATTATGAAACCTATATCATTTCATCATTTTATGACCTTGGGAATGTTTATGATACCTATTTCATTTCATAATAATGATATAATGAATTTTTATAGTCATGTGGAACACATAATTATGGTATTCCTTATGTGATGTGTGGAACCTATATCTCCATCAAATGAATTGGATAAATAAATATATCTCATCACATAGACATGGCTATAATGGGGAGTTAACTCGGTAAAGTAAGATATACCTATGATGGGCAGTGAACTCAGTTCAATAAAGGGATTTGTCTATTAGGATGGTCTTAGGAGTGAACCTTGACTTCTATTATTTTATGCATTTATATTTATTTCATATCCATAATATTACTCAGGAATGTGATTAAATGTTATTAATTTTATTCGTAAACCTTATTAGACGTTCAAAATTTTATTTATAGACATGTGTTTCATGTCCAAAAGATTATTCGTGTACCTTGTTTCACATATGTAAGTTCATGGGATGTCCAAGTTTAATGTCCTTAAATTAATGAGTGAATGTTTTACTATTTACACATGTTGAGAATATTTAAATAGATGTGCATGACACAATTTTCATGCCTTATGAAAATATTGTCCTCTCATAGATCATGTTCATTGATTCTATAAAGATTCATATCTTATTAACAACCAATAATTCTTCCATGATGCATGATTATGATCTTAAATATACATGGTATGGTTTTCAAATTTTAGGATAATGTTCTCATACCCTTATTCTCAATTTATGATTACACATATCCTTTATTTACCATTACTAAGCATCTGAGCTCACCCATTCTTATTTTTCATTTCCAAGGTTATAAATAATGTTTTAATTATGATATCATTATAAAGAAAACTAATTTGGATGTTCACCGTGTGATACACTCACTACTACAAATACGGGCATTAACAACGCTAAAAATGGGCTTTAACAGCGCTAAAAAAGCGATGTAAATCTCGGCACTGAGAAAGGGGGATACCCTTTAACAGCGCTTACTGATCGCTGATAAAGGTGTAATTTATCAGCACTAAATGAAACCTGTATCATCTCTAAACATACGCTGATAAAGGTAGACTTTATCATCTCTAAAGGAGCGCTGATAAAACAACCCTTTATCAGTGTTGAAAGAGTGCTGATAAATGAGTGTTTTATCAGTGCTCCTTTAGTGCTGATAAATTGATCCTTTATCAGCGCTTCTTTAGTGTTGATAAAGGTGTAGTTTATCAGAACTTTTTTAGCACTGATAAAAGCACTATTTATCAGCGCTTAAAAAGTAATGATAAATACCCTCTCTGCTGCTACGAAAAAATCTGCAACAGCACACTCGAACACCTGCAAAAAAATCAGCATCTCAATAAGATAATTAAAGCAAGTATACCCATACAAAATTAAATTATAAATCATAAGATAATGAGACCAATTATACACATACAACAAGTATACCCGAACACCATTAACACATAATTCATAAGTTAATTAAGTACATAATGAATTCAATTCAGAATTCAGGGGTTTGGGGGGATTTTCATGGGTTTGGGGTGGCTATCCAAGGGGGGGTAGGGGCTGTCTGGGGGGCTTTCCAGGGGGTGGGCTAGTGTCCAAGGTGTCGGTGGGGCTTTACAGGGGGTGGGGGTGTCCTGAGGGGTGGGGGTGTCCATGGGGTGGATTGGTGTACAGGGGGTGGGGGTGGTCTAGGGGGTGGATTGGTGTCTGGGGGGGCTTTCCAGGGGGTGGGCTGGTGTCGAAGGTGTTGGGGGGGCTTTACTGGGGGTGGGGGTGTCCAGAGGAGTTGGGGGTGTCTAGGGGGTGGATTGGTGTCCATGGGGTGGGGGCAGTCTAGGGGGTGGATTGGTGTCCGTGGGGGATTTCTAGGGGGTGGGCGGGTGTCCAAGGTGTCGGGTGGGCTTTATAGGGGGTAGGGGGAGTCCAGAGGGGTGGGGGTGTCCAGGGGGGTGGATTGGTGTCCCGGGGGTGGAGGAGGTCCAAGGGGTTGGTGGGGTTGACTCGTACACGTCACCAAGGACCCTTGGATCGTTCTTATAAAAGATCAAGGCAAACCGACTGCGTTTGGTTGGATTTTCATAGGTCAGTTGTTGTTTTCAATTAAAATTGTGTCCATTTTAAACAAAAGAGAGACCCTATGTGTGCTAGAAGCTACACCGTGCCTCAGATTGAGGTGGGTTTGACTCATACATGTCACAAAGGACTTGTGGATCATTCTCCTAAAGGTTCAAGTGAATCCGAATTCATTTGGTCGGATTTTCATAGGTCAGTTGTTGTTTTCAATTAAAATTGTGTCCATTTTAAACAAAAGAGAGACCCATTGAGTGATAGCAGCCATACCATGCCTCATATTGAGGCGGGGATGACTCTTACACATCAAAAAGGACTAGTGAATGGTTCTCTTAAAGGATCAACACAATCTGAATGCGTTTGGTCTAATTTCCGAGGGCCAGTTGTGCTTTTCACATAAAACCGTGTCCATTTTAAAAAAAATAGAGACCCTTTGAGTACCATGCCTCAAATTTTGGTGGGGTGGACTTTTACATGTCACTAAGGACCCTTGGATCGTTCTTATAAAATATCAAGACAATCCTAATGCGTTTGGTCAGATTTTCATAGGTCAGTTGTTGTTTTCAATTAAAATTATGTCCATTTTAAACAAGAGAGACCCTATGAGTTATCCCGATCACACCGTGCCTCAAATTGAGTCTAGGTTGACTCATACAAGTCACAAATGACCCGTGGATTGATATCCCAAAGGATCAACACAATCCGAATACGTTTGGTTGGATTTCCATAGTTCAGTTGTTGTTTTCACTTAAAATCATGTCCATTTTAAACAAAAGAGAGACCCTTTGAGTGGTAATGGACACACCGTGCCTCGGATTGAGGCAAGGTTGACTCGTACACGTCACCAAGAACCATTGGATAATTCTTATAAAATATAAAGGCAATCCTAATGCATTTGTTCAGATTTTCGTAGGTCAGTTTTTGTTTTCAAATAAAATTGTGTCCATTTTAAGCCAAAGAGAGACCCTTTGAGTGATAGCGGTCACACCATGCCTCGGATTGAGGCGGGGATGACTCGTGCATGTCACCAAATACCTTTGGATCGTTCTCATAAAAGAATATGGCAATCAAAATGTGTTTGGTTAGATATTCATAGTTCAGTTGTTGCTTTCAATTAAAATTGTGTCCATTTTAAACAAAAGAGAGACCCTTTGAGTGGTACCAGCCACACCGTGACTCAGATTGAGGCATGGATTACTCTTACATGTCACCAAAGACCCTTGGATCGTTATTATAATAGATCAATGAAAATACGAATACATTTGGTTAGATTTTCATAGGTCAGTTGTTGTTTTCAATTAAAATTGTTTCCATTTTAAACAAAAGAGAGACCCTTTGAGTGGTACCAGGAACACTGTGCCTTGAATTGAGGTGGGAATGACTCATACACATCACAAAGGACCCGTGGATCATTTTTATTAACGATCAAGGCAATCCTAATGTGTTTGGTCTGATTTTCGTAGGTTAGTTGTTGTTTTCACTTAAAATCATGTCCATTTTAAAAATAGGAGAGACCCTTTGAGTGGTACTGGCCACAATGTGCCTCAGATTGAGACCATGATGACTCATACACATCACAGAGGACCCGTGGATCGTTATCCTAAAGGATAAACACAATCGGAATGCATTTGTTCATGTTTCCGTAAGTCAGTTGTTGTTTTCACTTAAAATCGTGTCCACTTTAAACAAAATAGAGACCCTTTGAGTGGTACCAGCCACATCGTGCCTCGTATTGAGGCGGGGATGACTTGTACACATCACAAAGGACCTGTGGATTGTTTTCATAAAGGATCAACACAATCCAAATGCATTTGTTCAGATTTCCTTATGTTATTTTTTGTTTTCACGTAAAATTGTGTCCATTTTAAACAAGATAGACCATTTGAGTGGTACCGGCCACACCGTGCCTTGGATTGAGGCGGGGATGACTCGTATACATCACAAAGGACCCTTGGATCGTTCTCCTAAAGTATAAACACAATCCGAATGATTTTTGTTGGATTTACGTACGTCAGTTGTTGTTTTCACTTAAAATAGTGTCCATTTTATATAAAAAAAGAGACCCTTTGAGTGGTACCAGCCAAATCGTGCCTCGTATTGATGTGGGGATGACTTCTAAATGTCACCAAGGACCCTTGGGTTGTTCTTATAAATTATCCACCTCAATCTGAATGTGTTTGGTTGGATTTTCATAGGCCAGTTGTTGTTTTCAATAAAAATTGTGTCCATTTTAAACAAAAGAGAGACCCTTTGAGTGGTACCGGCCATACCGTGGCTCGGATTGAGGAGTTGATTACTCTTACACATCACAAAGGACCTTAGGATCATTCTCTTAAAAGATCAAGGCAATCTGAATGGGTTTGGTCGGATTTCCATAGGTCAGTTATTGCTTTCACTTAAAATCGTGTCCATTTTAAACAAAAGAGAGACCCTTTGAGTGGTACCGGCCACACCATGCCTTGTATTGTGGATGATATGACTCATAAACGTCACCAAGGATCCTTGTATCCTTCTCATAAAATATCAAGTCAATCCGAATGCGTTTGGTCAGATTTTCATCGGTCAGTTGTTGTTTTCAATTAAAATTGTGTCCATTTTAAACAAAAGAGATCCCTTTGAGTGATAGCAGCCACACCGTGCAATGGATTGAGGCGAGGATGACTCTAACCTTTCAAAAAGAACGCTTGTATCATTCTTATAATATATCAAGGCAATCCTAATGCGTTTGGTCAGATTTCTATAGGTCAGTTGTTGTTTTCACTTAAAATCTTGTCCATTTTAAACAAAAGAGAGACCCTTTGAGTGGTACCAGCCACATTGTGCCTTGGTTTGAGGAGGGGATGACTCGTAAACAACAAAAATGACCCGTGGATCATTCTCCTAAGGGATAAACACAATCCTAATGTATTTGGTAGGATTTACATATGTCAGTTGTTGTTTTCACTTAAAATCGTGTCCATTTTAAACAAGAGAGACCCTTTGAGTGGTACCAGCCACACCGTGCCTCATATTGAGGCAGGGACGACTCGTACATGTCACCAAGGAACCATGGATCTTTCTCCTAAAGGATCAACCCAATATGAAAGCGTTTGGTTGATTATTTGTGGGCCAGTTGTTGTTTTCAATTAAAATTGTGTCCATTTTAAACAAAATAGAGACCCTTCGAGTTGTACCAGCCACACTGTGCCTCATATTGAGGTGGGGATGACTCGTACATGTCACCAATGACCCTTGAATCGTTCTCATAATATATCAAGACAATCCAAATTCTTTTGGTCAGTTTTTCATCAGGCAGTTTTTGTTTTCAATTGAAATTGTGTTCATTTTAAACAAAAGAGAGACACTTTGAGTGATAGCAGCCACACTGTGCCTCGCATTAGGGAGGGGATGACTCCTACACATCACAAAGGACCCGTGGATAATTCTTATAAAAGATAAAGGTAATCCTAATGTGTTTGGTCTGATTTCCATAGGTCAGTTGTTGTCTTCACTTAAAATCGTGTCCATTTTAAACAAAAGAGAGACCCTTTGAGTGGTACCGGACACACCATGACTTGTATTAAGGAATGGATGACTCTTAAATGTCCAAAATGACTCGTGGATCATTATTATAAAGGATAAATGCAATCCAAATGCATTTTTTTGGATTTTGGTACGTCTGTTGTTGTTTTCACTTAAAATCGTGTCCATTTTTAAGACAACTGAGTCCCTTTCAGTGGTACCAGACACACCGTGACTCGGATTGAGGCAAGGATGACTCTTACACGTCACCAAGGACTCTTGGATAATTATCCTAAAGGATCAACCCAATCCAAATGCGTTTGGTCAGATTTCTGTAGGTCAGTTGTTGTATTCAAATAAAATTGTGTCCATTTTAATCAAAATAGAGACCCTTTTAGTGGTACCAGCCACACCGTGCCTCGTATTGAAGTTGGGATGACTTTTACACATCACCGATGACCCTTGGATCGTTATCATAAATGATCAAGGTAATCCGAATGCGTTTGGTCAGATTTTCATCGGTCAGTTGTTGTTTTCAATTAAAATTGTGTCCATTTTAAACAAAAGAGAGACCCTTTGAGTGATAGCAGCAACACCGTGCCTCATATTAAGGAGGGGATGAATCTTCCATGTCACAAAGTACCCTTGGATCTTTCTTATAAAATATAAATGCAATCTGAATGCGTTTGGTCTGATTTCCGTAGGTCAGTTGTTGTTTTCACTTAAAATCTTGTCCATTTTAAACAAAATAGAGACTCTTTGAGTGGTATCGGGAACACCATGCCTCAGATTGTGGTAGGGATGACTCTTACACATCACAAATGACCCTTAGATATTTCTCCTAATGTATCAAGACAATCCACATGCGTTTGGTTGGATTTCTATAGGTCAGTTGTTGTTTTCACTTAAAATCGTGTCCATTTTAAACAAGAGAGACCCTTTGAGTGGTACCGGCCACACTATGCCTCAGATTGAGGCAGGGATGACTCTTAAACTTCACCAAGGACCCTTGGATTGTTATTATAAATACGTGCCTCAATTCGAAAGAGTTTGGTCGGATTTTCATAGATTTTTTGTTGTTTTCAATAAAAATTATGTCCATTTTTATCAAAAGACAGACCCTTTGAGTGGTACCGGCCACACCGTGCATCGGATTGAGGCGGGGATGTATTGTACAGGTCACAAAGGACTCTTGGATCGTTCTCCTAAAGGATCAACACAATCCGAATGTGTTTGGTCGGATTTCCCTATATCAGTTGTTGTTTTCACTTTAAATCGTGTCCATTTTAAACAAGAGAGAAACCCTTTATGTGGTACAACAATCTTGCATGTTGTTGGTGCATATCATCTGTTAAAATGGGAAAATGAATCATTGAAGAAATTATGTTTTCTTTAATAACAATTAAAATTTTTCTATGAACATTTAAATACAACAATGTTTCATCTTTTGATCCCCTTAACCCCTCTCAAAAATTACCACCAATTGTACATGTCCCCAAGTCAGATCTTCATTGTATTTTTGTACAATCTACCATCAGGTATGCATCCCACTTGTTTCTGAACACATATATATCGTCTTGTGAGTATGAGGATTTTTGATAGTCAGAGTAGTACTGCAAAATATAAAAATAATGAATTAATAAATAACTTAAACTAACAAGTAGTTGTTTTTTAAAATACCTCTTTAGGGATGCTAGTTTGTTGATGAAAAATGATCTCTTTCATAAATTTACATACATAATAACTGTAATCATTAAATTTTTTTGTTTTGGACACTACAAAAAAAATTATCATTAGGAGAAAAAGTAACTTGTGTTGATATGTGTTTGGATAGTGAAATTTTATTATATATACCCTAATATCTATCCAGACGTATTACTTTCTCACCTCCCTATGCTTAGCCCATGTACTCATTCATTTTTTTAGACGATAATGATACACAGCCCTATCATAACAGAATCCTCAATAAAAGATAATATAAATTATATTACTTGATGTTTAGACCTAAAACGTAAGATTTAGTGTCTTATAGATTCACAAACTCCATCATGTGTGGTCGGTTTGATGGATATCCTTGCTTTGAATCTAGAAAATAAATCTTCAGAGTATCCAAGTTCACCGCAATTAGAAACCAATATTACCTAAAAACACAAAAAGGAATAATTAATAAAATAAGTAAAAATATAACCACTATAACTTCAGTATTTTCCATGGTACTATCTTCATCATGTTCATCTGTATAAAATGTATAACCATTAATTACATAACCACAATAAGATAATACATACACACTTGGTCTAGCGGCTAGCCATCGAAGTTGTTCTGAAATTGAATTCATATTTTCATCCAACTGCTTAAAAATATGGTCCTGAAACCATCCTATAAACTGGTGATAATGTGTATCTGATAACCATTTTTCATCCCTTAATGGATTCAACTGCCTAAGAATTTCTTTGTGAGTTTCAATATATGGAGAAACCTCCCAACTGTTATGAAAAACATAATAATGGGCATGCTCCCAATCTATAATACCGATTGTCACAACTTCTCTTCTAGAAATTCCCTCACCCCCAATGCGTCCAGTGTGAAGAGATTTCGGGAGACCAATGCTTTCCACATCAGATAGGTGTTCAGTACAAAATTCAATGGCTTCCTCAACAATATATCGATCCACTATACAACCATTTGGACAACTTTGATTTTTGACATTCCCTTTTAAAATCTTCATATACCATTCAACATGATACATCCAACTATAGTGCATAGGACCACAAATTCGAATCTCTCTCACCAAGTGAATCATCAAATGAACCATCATATCAAAGAATGTTGGCGGGGTGAAAATTTCTAATTCACATAATATGATGACAATTTCTTTTTCCATAGTTGGAAATTTACCTAGGTCTAAAACTTTTCTACATATAGATTTGAAAAAGAAAACAATTTTGGTTAATGTATGACGAACATTCTTGGAAAAAATGAAACGTAAAACTATAGGAATTAGATCTTTCATCAAAACATGGAAATCATGTGATTTCAAACCTTTTAACTTCAAATCATTCATTGACACAATGTTCTTTATATTTGATGAGTACCCCTCTGGAGCCTTTACATCATTGAAGAAGTTACAAAACTAATATCTCTATGCCCTAGAAGGTGTATAAGAAGTTAAAGGAAGAAACATTCCATTTTCACCCTTCATGGGAGCCAACACTTCTCGTATTCCCATTTCAACCATGTCCAGCCTTTCCTTAATTCCATATTTTGTTTTTCTAGGGGCATTTAGCAACGTTCCAATAACAATGTCACATATATTATTTCCTACATGCATCACATCAAGAAAATGTCCGACATTCAAACAATTCCAGTATGGTAATTCAAAAAAAAACTGATCTCTTTTTCCAACTGAATTTTGTAGGGTTTTTTAAAAATGTTTTACCAAAAATAGTGTTCAGATCTTTTAATTTCTCAAAAAGCTAATCACCTGTTAGTGGAGATGATTTTGGGTGTTTTTATGAACATCCATTGAATGATATCGTCCAAAATCAGTACTTATGCTGATGAGGTATAAATCTACGATGTCCAAGAAACACAGATTTCGATGAATGTTTCAACCTAATTGATTCTTTATCTTCTTCGCACATGGTACACCCTTGAGTTCCTTTAATTCTATAGCCTGAAAAATTTCAATAATCAGGGAAATCATTTATTTTCACATATAACATCGCTCTCAATGTGACTTATTCACTTTTATAATCATCATACAACATTACACCTGAGTCCCACAATAACTTCAAATCCGCGATCAAAGGAGCTAGATAAACATAAATATCGTTACCTGGTTTTTTTGGTCCTGATATAAGCTTAGATAACATGATGAATTTCCACTTCATGCATAACTAGGGTGGAAAGTTATAATTTACCAACATAATAGGCCATGTACTATGAGTGCTGGTTTGAAAACCAAAAGGATTCACTCCATCTGTAGATAACACAAGACGATGGTTTCTCAGCTATTTTCCAAATTCAGGGTACTCATGATCAATTTTCTTCCATTGAGGAGAGTCAGCAATATAATGTAATTTCCCATCTTTATTTCTTTTATCTACATTCCATGACAATTGTCTTGCAGTTTCTTCACTTCCATATAGACGCATATTACTTGGAATGATTGGACAGTACCATACAACTTTCGTAGAATTGGATTTATCTATCTTGTATCAAAAAGCACCACACTTTGGGCATTCTCTAAGTGATTTATTCTCCTTGAGAAACAATAGACAATCTTTCAAGCATGCATGTATCCTTTCAGCAATCATACCCATCGAGCATAGCATTCATCTAGCTTCATATGTCTGGGTTGGGAGGTCATTATATTTCAGGATAATTTCATTCAAGAGAGAAAGTAGTTCCGTAAAACTGACATCACTCTATCTGTTGCCTGATTTCAATCTATACAACATCATTACAGCTGGCAATGTTGTATACTTAGTGCAAGAAGCATACAATGGCATCTTTGCACAACTCTTTAACTTCTCAAACAATTTTGGGCAATCACGGAGTTCATCTTGAATTGTCTTTGTCATTTCCTCAACACGATATTCATCATCATTGACATCTGTAATCACATTCTCCATACGTTCTTCTTGATTATCCATATTTGTATTCATATCTGATGATCCATAAAACACAGTTTTATCCCAGCCAGTAGCTACAGTCACATTTATTCCGTGTTTATTCCAACATTTATAACTCCGATCTATTCCATGATATATCAAATGTTCTTCTAACTCCTCTGGAGTAAGTAGTCTAGAATAACAATAACGTAAACACAGACAAAGAATTTGAGAAGGATCCTTTGGGTGATCCTTTGCATACTTGATGAACTCTTTCACTCTATTCTCATACTCTACTGTTAAATTATTAGCATCCATCCAATCTTTATTCATCTTCATCTTATTTGAATCTCAAATATTAGTATTTATGGTTCAAGTACACAAAACAAGACTTCCAAATACAGTATAAGAGAACCAATTCCTTAAAAAAATAGAGATTAATAGAGCCTAACCATTAGTATTTATTCATATTCATTAAATATAATTACTTTAGATTCATTATATTTTGAACCCTCTGGGAGAATTAGTTGAACTCATATTTTGATAATCTCAATTATGCTCAATCATATTTTGATAATCTCAATTATGCTCAATCATATTTTGATAATCTCAATTATACTCAATCATATTTTGATAATCTAAATTATGCTCAATCATATTTTGATAATATCAATTATGCTCAATCATATTTTGATAATCTCAATTATGATCAATCATATTTTGATAATCTCAATTATGCTCAATCATATTTTGATAATCTCAATTATGCTCAATCATATTTTGATAATCCCAATTATGATCAATCATAGTTTGATAATCCCTATATTGATTAATGATTAATTACTTATTTCCATATTTCTTTACATCATGCACATATTCATATATTACAATATTTATATTATCTTAAGAAAATTCAGTTACTGGATGGATATATATTCTAACTTGACTCATTCTGCCAATATAATGATTAAATAGACAAGTGGTCACCGTTACAGAACAAAGCTACCGATACATCAAGTCCGCCGGTACAACAAAGCCTACCGATACAACAAGTCTACCGATACGTGAAGATCACCGATACAAACAAGTCTACCATTATGCAAGCCTACCGATACAGACAAGTCATCGTTATTCAAGCCTACCGTTACAGACAAGTTACCGAATGAAGTCTACCAATACACCAAGGAAGCTACCGGTACATGAAGGCTATCGTTACACGAAAGGTCACTGGTACATCAAGTCTACTACTACCGATCAAGTCTACCGCTACCGATCAAGTCTACCGCTACCGATCAAGTCTACCGACAGACATGAAGTCTACTGATAGAAAGGCTACCGTTACATAAGAAGTTACCGATACAAAGACTTACCGATACACAAGGCTTCCGTTACCCAAAGCTACCGTTCCAGAGAATCTGACACTGACTTAATTTATTTATCTTTATTTAATCTAACCAATGGTCATATTAGGTATATTTTAATGATATGTCATTTATTTAATAATGTTTGTTGGATGTCTGGGAACCGTACCTCGTACCTGCAAAAAGAAATCATTTCTTTTGCCGGAGCTCATTCCATAAATATAAGAAGTATCTGTTTCTCCAAAGGAGAGAATATACATATAGAAGTGATACATGTGACATACACAAGAAGAGCTCATACAGATATACATGCACGAACAAGAAGACAAAGAAGCTCATACACAGTCACGCTTACTCAAGAACATCAGTGTACTTTCACGAAGGATTTTGAAGAACATCATTGACTACATTTTCACTATCTCTGAACCTGGACGTCAAGAAGATGACACTCAGTTTTCTAGACAAAAACCAGAAGAGGACTCATAACCATTTCTGATCAAACCTGAAGGAGCCCAGAGCTACACTGCAATCACTAGATCCATTCTAAACTCTATAGATTCCTCAGTGATTTATTATTTACATTACGAGCAGTGTGTGTCATCAGTTTTAATTTACACATACACTGTCTCCTTAACCTTAACTGGAGGATCTATAAATCCTCATTCAAACTCTTTACATATTCTATTTCCCACTGTGGATAGTGGTAGAAGTCGTGTGTGACCTGGACAGCTATATTTGCTGTTGTTTTTGTTTCCCACGAAGAACTATGGTAGAGGTCTTTGACCTGGACAGTTGTAAACTATTGTGAACCCCGGTCCAGGGTGTGGATCAAATTTATATAAATTTTTGAGAGGAATAAGTCTCGGCTTGAGACTTAACCTCTTGGTTATATCTACTGTGCTTTATTTAGTTTTATCTAAAACCTCTTATTTCGCTGCTAAGTGCTTTAAAACTTAAACTATTTTTCAAAAGTACTATAATGATTGAATTAGCAAGTGTTTTCATTACTTGAAAATTATTAGGTTAGTTTCAAAAGCTAATCTGATATTCTGATTACATTAACTGGGAATTAATCAATCCCTTAAGAACCTAACTGAATGTTTGCTTTAATTCAAATTCACTACAATTCTATTCGTATTTTAAATTGGGGGATTTTAGTAAAGGATTTAAGTAGAAATTTTAATTGGAACTCAATTCACACCCCTCTTGAGTGTCCACTCCGTCCAACATTTGGTATCAGAGGGCTTTTAAAATAATTTCTGAAGTAATCTATTTTTCAACTGTGATTTTAGTTGTATTTTAATGTTCTAAAATTTTTTGTTATTGCAAAATTGTTTCTCTTTAAAAATTTTGTCTAAACCTCGTTATCATGGATAACAGAATTGAAGGTGTTGCTACTAATAGACCACCATTTTTCAATGGAAACAACTATGCTCAGTGGAATATTAAGATGAAAATTCATTTAGAAAGCATGGGTTTTGATATTTGGACTGCTATAGAATCAGAATATAAAATTCCTACTACTGTTAGATCTACTTGGAATGAAGCTACTAAGACAGCTCACAATACTAATTTCAAAGCTATGAATGCTCTGTATTGTGCTTTAGGAGATGGGAAATTTAATAGAATATCTACATGTAAGACTGCATATGAAATTTGGGATACTTTAGGTGTTTCTCATGAAGGAAAAACTAATGTTAAGGAAATGAGATTGAACACCTATACTATTAAATATGATAATTTTAAGATGACACCTGATGAACCCATTTTTGAAATGTTTCTCAGGTTTAACGAAATTGTCAATACAAGGATCCCACTGGGAAAGGACGTTTCATCAAAGGATCAGATCATGAGAATTTTGAGATGCCTACCTGAAAGATAGAGGGGAACTTCTGTTTCAATCAGAGAATCTTGTGATATTGGTAAACTACCAGTCAAGGAACTTATTGTCAAGTTGATGATGTATAAAGAAGAGATTAAAGTAAACACAGAAGAAGATGAACCAAAAAGGAATCTAGTTTCCTTAAAGACATCTACTTCAAAGAATAAGGATAAAGGGAAAATTCAGACCATTAGTGATAGCTCAAGCTGTGAAGAAAGTGAAAGTGCATCTGACAATGATGCAGAAATGGCTCACATAGTCAGAAGATTCAAGAAGTTTTATAGGAGGAACAAATTTTTCAGAAAATCTAATTACAAAGGTATGTATGACAACAAGGGTCACTGGAAAAAGGAATGGAAGAAATCTGACAAATCTGATGAAGTTGTCTACTATGAATTCAAAAGAAAAGGACATATAAAAGAAGACTACCCAAAGGTGAAATATAAGAAAATGTATGAGTATAAGGACAATAAGTATAAGAATTCCATGAAATCTATTTGGAGTTCTTCTGAGGATATCTCTAGTGAATCTGAAGCTTGTGAGACTGAAAACAAAAATAAGGCCAACATGTGTTTTATGCCAAACACTTCTGAGGTAACATCTGAAACACATACTTCAAAATCGTATTATTCTGGAGATGATTCTGATTCTGAAAATATGTCAAAATCTGAACTTTTTGAATACTGTGATATGTTGGAAGAACCATGTAATGAGCTGAAAGACAAATACAAAGGTTTAAAGAAACAATATGCTTTAACTGTTAAACATAAATCTGATCTTGACATAGAAATGGAAATGAATGCTCAGTTTCTTAAAGAAAACACTGAACTGAAATTGTCAAATGAGAAACTTAGGAAGGATTTAGAAAAATTTACAAATGGCAAAGACACTCTTACTCAAATGCTAGGTAAGCAGATTTCACCTAGATATACTACTGGTATAGGATACCAACCTGGACAAAGAAAAATTACCAAAACTAGATTTATTTCTAAATCTGGACAGAATGTAGATAGTTCTAGTTCTAGAAGTCCATATGCTTCAACTAGTTATATTCATAGTTACAGATCTAGTAAGGTTTATCTTTCAAATCTGTTCATTCTACAAATTTTATGAGACCCATAAGAGAAATTTGGGTACCTAATGTTTTATTGGCTAACATGCCTGGACCCAAGAAAATCTGGGTACCAAAATCATTTCCTATCTAAATCTGTTCTATAGGGAACCTACTTAAAGAGCTACTATAGAAAGACTTGGTACTTGGATAATGGATGTTCAAGACATATTTCAGGAGACTTCTCATGCTTTAAAATCTTAGTCAGAGTTGATGGAGGTTTTGTCACCTTTGGTGATAATTATAAAGGGAAAAATCATCGTCTTAGGCCAGATTGGTACACTGACTCAGTATTAATTTCTAATGTTCTATTTGTTGATGACATTAAGTATAATTTACTAATTATTTCTCAGTTATGTGATGATGGTTTTAATGTTAAATTTGAAAATGATTCTTGCAATGTTTTTAATTCTAAAAATGCTTTAGTATTTTCTTCCTTGCGAAATGAAAATGTATATGCTGTTGATTTAAATTCTTTAGATATGAAAAATATTACTTGTTTAAATGCTTTTCATAAAGAGTATTGTCTTTGGCACAAGAAGATTAGGACACAGCAATGTACATTCACTTAGAAAACTTACTAGGAAGAACATAGTTAGAGACCTACCAAAACATGAATTCCCGGCAGATAAAGTTTGTAATCCCTGTCAAAAGGGAATGCAACATAAAGTTTCTTTTGAATCAAATAAATAAGTTTCAACTTCTCAACCTCTCTAGTTGGTTCACATGGATTTGTTTGGACCTTGTAGAGTTTCAAGTTTAAATGGGAAGCACTATGTCTATATTCTATTAGATGACTATTCTAGGTATACTTTGGTATATTTTCTAGCTCACAAAAGTGAAGCTTGTTCTTACTTTGTTAAATATTCCAAGTCTGTAGAGAACCTTAGTGGACTTAAGATTAAAACCTTGAGAAGTGATCATGGCCATGAGTTTGAAAATCATGAGTTTGAATCCTACTGCTCACACAATGGCTATAGTCACAATTTCTCTGCCCCTAGGACACCTCAGCAAAATGATGTAGTAGAAAGGAGAAATAGAACCCTTCAGGAAATTTCCAGAACCATTCTCAATGAGAATGACCTAACTGATTATTTTTGGGCTGAAGCTGTCAATACAGCTTGTTATATTATCAATAGAGTTTTGATCAGACCTGTTCTTAAGAAGACCCCTTATGAGTTGTGGAACCATAGGAAACCTATGGTCAACTACATCAGAGTTTTTGGCTGCAAAGTCTTTATTCATAATACCAAATATAATCTTGACAAGTTTGCATCCAAGAGGGATGAAGGAATTTTCCTAGGTTACTCTATTTCTAGTAAATCCTTTAGAGTTTTCAATAAGAGAACAAAATGTGTGGAGGAATCCATTAACATAAAATTTGATGAAACTGATCCACATGAACCTAAGACCTCTCATGAAAATCTTAAAGATGATCTCTCTGTTTTGAACCTTAATGATAAATAAAATGGACCTATAGTTAAAACATCCAGTTCTGGAAATTTTCCAGAACCTGCTTCTGTTGACTCCCAACCTGTTGATGAACTTGAAATCTCTAGCCCTACCTTTTCAAGACCAACTAGGATTCTAAAGAACCATCCTTTAGATGTTGTTGTAGGTAAATCTAGATAGAGGAACACATACTAGAGCTTCTCTAAAAAATCAGATTGAACATCAAGAATTTCTTTCACAGTTAGAACCTAAAAATATCAATGATGTTATCAATGATGAATTTTGGGTAACGGCTATGCAAGAAGAACTTAATCAATTTGAAAGAAATAAAGTCTGGGATTTAGTAGAAAGACCTAAGGACACATTAACCATAGGCACAAAGTGGGTGTTTAGAAACAAAGTTTATGAATTTGGAAACATCATTAGAAACAAATCTAGACTAGTTGCACAAGGTTACAATCAAGAAGAAGGAATTGACTATGAGGAAACCTTTACACCTGTTGCTAGATTAGAGGCAATTAAGATCTTAATTTCCTTTTCATCACATCTGAATTTCAAGTTATATCAAATGGATGTGAAAATTTATTTTCTAAATGGTTTTATTTTTGAAGAGGTTTTTGTAGAACAACCACCTGGTTTTTCAAATCCTCACATTCAAAATCATGTTTTTAAACTTTCAAAAGTTTTATATGGTTTAAAACAAGCTCCAAGAGCTTGGTATGAAAGCCTTACATACTTTATTACTTCTAAAGGATTTACAAAATTAATTTCTGATCCCACTCTTTATATAAAAAGAATTTCAAAAGATGTGTTAATAGTACAAATCTATTTTGATGATATTATTTTTGGATCTTTTAAAAAATCTTTATGTAATGTTTTTTCAAAGGTTATGAAAAATGAGTTTGAAATGAGCTTAATGAGAGAGCTTAAGTACTTTCTTGGATTGAAAATCTTTTAATCTAAATATTGTATTATTTTGAATCAGAGTAAATATACTAATGATTTATTAAAACGTTTTGGTTTGGATAGTATTAAGGGAAGTGATACACCTATGAGTACCACCTGTAAATTGGATATTGGTGAAACTAGGAAACTAGTAGATCAAACTAATTACAGAGGTATGATTGGGAGCTTACTTTTTCTTACTTCTAGTCAACTTGATATTATGTTTAGTGTGTGTATGTGTGCTAGATTTCAAGCTAACCCTAAAGAGTCACACTTTCATACTTTTAAAATGATTTTCAAATATCTTAAATATACTGCTAATTTGGGACTGTTTTACCCAAAAGGACAATCATTTGATTTAATAAGTTATTCAGATGTAGAATTTCCTGGATGCAAGTTAGATAGAAAGAGGACATCTGGAACATGTCATTTACTTGGAATGTCCCTAGTATCATGGTGTAGTAAGAAACAGAACTCGGTTGCATTATCTACTGTTGAAGTAGAGTATATAGCTGCTGGTAGTTGTTGTGCACAAATTATGTGGATGAAACACACATTATTGGACTATGGATTTGATTTTAAACATGTTTCAATTAACTGTGATAACACTAGTGCGATCAACATCTCAAAGAACCCTGTGTCTCACTCTAGAACCAAACACATTGACGTTGGACACCACTTTCTAAGAGATCATTATCAAAGAGGTGATATAACTCTTGAATTTAAAGGCACTGAACTCTAATTAGCTGATATTTTCACTAAGCCTTTAAGTTCAGAAAGATTAAGTTTCATTAGACATGAATTAGGAATGATAACATACTCTTAAAACTGTTACAAAATCCTCACCGTTAGAAATACCTCACTGTTAGAAAAACCCCACCGTTAGAAAAACCTCACCGTCACAAAAACATCACCGTTAGAAAAACCTCACCGTTAGAAAAACCTCACCATTAAAAAAACCTCACCATTAGAAAAACCTCAATGTTAGGATAGACCTCACCGTTTGAGTATACCTCACCAGTACATCTCTCACGCTATTTTAAATTTTCATATTAAGTCCGAGACTTTGAATTTCTTTTTAATATAAGATTTATTTTATATGTGAATCCAAAATGATATTAAACCCGACTCTAGACATCACTCAATCACCACAAACCTGTCTGTTCGAATCCCTTTTACCTAAACCTCTCTTGCTCGCAAAACCCTAAGCCTCAGAATCTGAAATGGCCCGTGTGAAGCTACCCTCAGTGGATGAAGGGAGTGATGCGCTGCAAGATAAGAAGCCGAAAGTAACCAATTCTAGTGCCAGTGGAAGCATTAGAGATACTGTTCAAAGGAATCCTGTGAATCCACATTTATTGAAGTGATAAATTGTAGTGGAAAAAGAAATTATGTGCAGAATGGATGCTGGTAAGCAAGTTCTTGATTCTGAAGGTTTTACAAGAACAAGGATGGCTCGAATGCTTCAGGAACAATAATGGACCATATTATCCAGCACTGGTAAAAGAGTTTTATGAGTTTGTCTGTTTTGAGACTTCAGAAGAGGAGAATAGGATGATTTCTTGTGTTAATGGTCAAAAGTTTTCGTTCTCATCAGTTGAATGGGATGATAACCTGAGAGTTCCTCATAGTGGTGATTATGGATTTTATTCAAAATCCATACCTACTGCTAGTGACTTTTTCAAATATGAGGATGCCTTGTTGGAATTGACAGGAAATAGAACTCCTAGAAATGTCATTGCTGTAGAGATGGAAGGGGATGATAAACTTCTTTTCAAGTTCATTCAGCACGTGATTAGTCCAAGGAGAGGAGATTTTTCTACCCTCGGATTTCAGGATATTTATTTTTTGTATTTGTTAAAGCATGGAGTAAAGGTGAACGTGTGCAGATTGCTAATGATTTAGATTGAGGATATGACTCGACCGAAGTCTAAGTCCAATTCACTATTATTTTCTAAGTTGATTTCTATTATGTTGAAGGTAATGGAGGTAGCTGGACCTCAAGAAGAAACTGTTGTGGTTAAGGATAATTTGTGTATCACCTGGACGGTTTGTTAGTTTATGAAATTTAGCTGGACCCCTTGGAAGAAATCATGGGTTAATGATGATGGAAAAATCTATGACAAGTACACTCCTGTGAATCATCCTTCTATACAAAAGGATGTGAGGGATCTTGGTCTTGGACCAGATGAGCCAGAACCGGTCTACAGTGATAATGAAGCTGAAGCTGAGGAGGAAGAGACATCAGTTGAGGAAGGAGGATACCTTGATTTACCTCCTAGTCCCATGCCCCAAAACATTTCTTGTGGAGCAGCTTTCCCTCCAAAAGAACTACCAAAGATAGAATATGTTTTGAAGGAAAGTGATACTGAGACCACAGAAGAAAAAGAAGAAGAAGAAGCATATCAGTATGTTGTTAAGGACACCTCTGAAGAGGATGAAGCAACCGAATCTGATCATGTTGTTCTTGAAGAAAAGGAGGTTGCTGAAGAAGCAGATAATGAAGAAAATGAAGAAGAAGAGCTCTGTTTGAGCCCTCTGATAGATAGTACAGTTCAGATAGTTACTGATCAGGAAGCATCAGTGGCACCTACTACCATTACTGATGGAGTCATTGATGACTCAGAAAAGGATAGGTCTCACCCCACTATTGAACTATCAGAGCAAATGGTTATTGAATCTGCTGATGTTTCAGAGGAAGTTATGAAATTACCTCGAGCAGAATAGTTGGAGGAGATTCCTCAAGAGAATTATCTAAGTGAGGGGGAGCATCTTGGTTCAGTATCAGTTTTGTATGACTTTGAAGGTTGGATATCAGATCCAGGATATATGATTCTTGGACTTAATTATGAAGATTTTGAGGAGGAAGACTAGCCCCAAAGGGAAACAGTTATCCTACCTGCTGTGGCTGAGAATTTAGCAACCAAGGAGGTCCTTGGGTCCTTAAAGGCTGAAATGAAAGAAGTACTGAGAGAATCAGTGGCATATTTGAAGCAAAGTCTGGTCGATGAAATGAGGAGTGTAGAGAAATCCCTGGAGCTATCTCTAGGATGTGATGTTTCTAGTCTAGTGAGGGGAATGATGGATGAAGTTAAAGTATACCATACTCAAATTGAAAGTTGGACAGGATCTGTGGTTGCATTAACACAATCTATTGCTTCGTTGACTGCCATGAACAGCTCTCAAACCCAAGTGAATACTGATATCTGATATATCAAAGAAGTAGTCAAGAAATTTTTGGAATTATTTGAGGCTTTTAAGAAATCTGTCCAGGAACATTTGAACAGTCAAGATGAACTTGTTCAGAAGGTGGTTAGTAATATGACACAATCTTTCAAGGAGATAGTTGCTTTCTCAGTTAAACCCCTTCCCTCATCCAGCTCCACTGTGAACCTTGATCAGTTCAGAACTGTGATCTATGAAGTGTTGGCTATGGCCAGTACCAGTGGTACCTCAGATACTCAGATCCTTTCTACCACTAGGTAAGTTATCAGTTTTCTTCGTGATCACCTACAGACATCTACTACTTCTCAATAGGCAATAAAGAATAAGGTGGATGCTTACATTGAGAAGGTCTATACCAATAATCAAATGACCAATCATTTCAAGCTCTTGATGGAGAATATGATGTTGCCTCCAGTGACTCATGCTTTCAGAGAACAGGTTAGTAAGCTAAGGGAGCTTACTCCTGCCTTGGATAAATTCATTGAAAATCGATAAGATTTTGTGTCAGCAATAGAAAGAGGAGGCAGTATTATTATGGATTTTAGGAACCTGTTGCTACCATTCTTGCATGTGGATGCCAGAACTATGATTGTACCTCCTTCCCTTCCTACCTATTCCTCTAGGAGTACACCTTAGTTGACTCCAGTTCAGGAAATTCGAATCTTGACCCCTATGATCCCACAGAAGAGCATAGATTTCAGATCCGGTACAGTTTCAGTGGCTGAACCTCCAGTTGTTTTTTCAGCTATTCCCAAGACAACTACTCAATCTGACCCTGCACCCTCTTCTGATCCTAAGGGAAAGACTCATATTGCAGAGGAAGATTGAGTGATTCTGGATGTTTTTGATGGGATTCACTTGTATTTTATTTTGTAATACTGACTTTATCAGTTTGTATCTTCTGTGATTTAATGGAATGTTACTCTTTCATTCTCTTCTTTTCAATGTTTCTATGTCATCTATTCTCTTTTAGTCTCTACACTTTTCTGATTCTACCTTTATTTTTTTAATCACAAAGGGGGAGAAAATGAAACTAATGAAAACTGGGAGTACAATTGCAAGGGGGAGAATACAAGGGGAGAAAAAAAATGAGAACTTTGTTTTAAAGTTTTTTTTCTTATGAAATTTTTCCTCTCACAACATTTTAATTTTCTTAATACTTTGGCATAAGTTGTGATTATCAAAAAGGAGGAGATTGTTGAACCCTTTGGGAGAATTAGTCGAACTCATATTCTGATAATCTCAATTATGCTCAATCATATTTTTATAATCTCAATTATCCTCAATCATATTTGGATAATCTCAATTATGCTCAATCATATTTTGATAATCTCAATTATGCTCAATCATATTTGGATAATCTCAATTATGGTCAATCAGATTTTGATAATCTCAATTATGCTCAATCATATTTTGATAATCTCAATTACGCTCAACCATATTTTGATAATCCCAATTATGATCAATCATATTTTGATAATCCCTATATTGATTAATGATTAATTACTTATTTCCATATTTCTGTACATCATGAACATATTCATATATTACAATATTTATATTATCTTCAGAGAATTCATTTACTGTATGGATATATATTCTAACTTAACTCATTCTTCCAATAGAATGCTTAAACTGAAAAGTGGTCACCATTACAGAACAAAGCTACTGATATATCAAGTCCAACGGTAAAACAAAGACTACTAATACAACAAGTCTACCGATACGTGAAGATAACCGATACAGACCAGTCTACTGATACATGAAGATCACCGATACAGACAAGTCTACCATTATGCAAGCCTACCGATACAGACAAGTCACCATTATTCAAGCCTACTGTTACAGACAAGTTACCGAATGAAGTCTACTGATACACCAAGGAAGCTACTGGTACATGAAGGCTACTGTTACACGAAACGTCACCGGTACATCAAGTCTACCGCTATCGATCAAGTCTATAGCTACTAATCAAGTATACCGCTACCGATCAAGTCTACCGACAGACATGAAGTCTACTGATAGAAAGCCTACTGTTACACAAGATGTTACCGATACAAAGACTTACAGATACACAAGGCTACCATTACCCAAACCTACCATTCCAGAGAATCTGACATTGCCTTAATTTATATAACTTTATTTAATCTAACTGACGGTCATATTAGGTATTTTTTAATGTTATTTCATTTATTTAATGAAGGTTTTTGGATGGCCGGAAACTGTACCTCGTACATGCAAAAAGAAAATATTTCTTTTGCCGAAGCTCACGCCATAAATATAAGAAGTCCCTATTGCTGCAAAGGAGAGAATATACATACATAAGTGATACAAGTGACATAAACAAGAAGAGATCATACAAATATACTTTCACGGCCAAGAAGACAAAGAAGCTCATACACACCCACACTTACTCAAGAACAGTTGTGTACTTTCACGAAGGATTTTGGAGAACATCATCGACTACATTTTCACTATCTCTGGACCTAGATGTCCAGCAGAAAACACTCTATTTTCCAGACAGAAACCAGAAGAGGACTCAGAACAATTTCTGATCAAATCAGAAGGAGTCCAGAGCTACACTGCAATCACTAGAGCCATTCTAAAATCTATATATTGCTCAGTGATTTATTATTTACTTTATGAGAAGTGTGTGTCATTAGTTTTAATTTACACATACACTGTATCCTGAACCTTAACTGGAGGATCAATAAATCCTTATTCAAACTCTTTACATCTTCTATTTCCCACAGTGGATAGTGGTAGAGGTCGTGTGTGACCTGGACAGCTATATTTACTGTTGTATTTGTTTCCCACGAAGAACTGTGGTAGAGGTCTTTGACCTAGACAGTTGTAAACTGTTGTGAACCCCAATCCAGGGTGTGGATAAAATTTATATAAATTGATGAGAGGACTAAGTCTCGGCTTGAGACTGAACCTCTTGGTTATATTTGTTGTGCTTCATTTAGTTTTATCTAAGACCTCTTATTCCACTGCTAAGTGCATTAAAACTTAAACTGTTTCTCAAAAGTACTCTGATAATTGAATTATCATGTGTTTGCATTACATGTAAATCATTAGGTTAGTTTCAAAAGAAAATCTAATCTTATGATTAGATTAAATGGGAATTACTAAATCCCTTGAGAACCTAACTGAAAGTTTTCTTTAATTCAAATTCACTACAATTCAATTTGTATTTTAAATTAGGGGATTTTAGTAAAGGATTTTAAACAGAAATTTTAATTGGAACTCAATTCACCCCCCCCCCCCTCTTGAGTGTCCAATCCAACCAACACAATAGTTTCCTCAAATCACCCAAGACCAAACACAATAATAATCAATAATGATACATCTATAATTCCTAGGTTTCTGCCCTACATTCAATATCATCAATTCTAAGTACCCATATATCCACACATACACATGTCAAAGACACATAAAAAACCATATCCACATCAGAACCCAAGTACCAATATAGATTTCAATCAGGTTACTCGACTCAAGTGGTGGTGTGTAAGAAAAAATAAGAAAATATAATAAGTATATAGTCACACATAAATCTCAAACTGGTGTTAATAATCAAATAAACCAAAGGTATCATTCCATCTATCAAAATACTTTGAAGGAGACCATATGCGACAGTAGTCGCAGGTGGTAGTTCTAGGTGGTGAAGGTTCTTGAGGAGGAAGGGGAAAACACGCACCTATCTGGGTTCGAGGTCAGGTCACTGAGGTTGAAGGTGGCCCGATAGTCCTGCTATGGTTCATTCTATATTTCACAAACCATGTCCCGGTACCCTAGGATGTTAACCCACTACTGGTGGAACTAAAACCGTTCCTGATGATCATGCCAAGAAGAAATGGAAACCTAATGGGGGGAGTGAATCAAAATACCTCAATCAAGATGAACAAACATGGTATTTGAGAATAGTTTAGTGGCTTTCATGTTGGCTAGACATCTATCCAATAGACTCCACAAGTGGTGATGGCCCCTGCAGTTGTTTCACCAGGTGAAACTGTCACCTGAGAAGATGAGATCAATGAGGCCCTTCCCAGCCATGAACAGAGCAAACTCCATGATGGACTTCCTCAGGAATGGGCTTCTACCTTTCCTTTCCTTTCGTTTGGAAATGACATTAATTTCACCCCCAAAAAACAATGGATGGTGGCTGGGCTCGAAGGTATTTTGTTCAAAAGGACAATCAATCCCCCTCAATTTTTTAAAATACCAATACCATAAACCATTTAAAATCAAGACATTTTAATTTATTTTGTAAATCATTCCCAAAAAAATCAATAAACAAACACATGCCAAACCATTTGGAATTTTATTTAAAGAATAACTTATATTTATTTTAAAACATGATTTCCCTTGCCCATTTTTGTAGTAGTGACTGAAGATATTTCATCAAATTAAAATGATCTAATTGAACTTCTTAAATGCACTAAACTATTAAATCCATCTAGAAGTTTTTTTTATAATTTATTTTACATTAATCTACAAGTATGAAATATCCAGGTATGAGAATACTAGTCACTATAGTATAATCTCTCCCTTTATTATATTTATTTTCCTTATGTAATGAATTATGGTTTTAAATAGGGTATGTTTGTGAATAAGTAATAACAAGGTGATATTAATAGGTTATATTAAAGATCATTCAAGAATTAAAATGTTTGGGTTCCATGATTCCTAACCCAATAATAAATTCAGTTATTAGGCATGTTGTTTTGTAATGTGAAAAATATTCATCAAAAAATATATGATATTTATGTATGAAAGGCTTGGGTTTCTATACATTGTGTCATAGGAAACTTTTATCTAACCATTAGAAACTAGAATGAGAATTTTTTGTGATATCCATAGGGGTATTTCTAAATATATCTCGAGTGGTATATTTAAGTATATGCATAATTATGATTCAAATTAAAAAAAGTTCCTTGAATTTTAATAAAGTACAGGTAAACTAGAATCTTAATAATAACACCCCTCTCTGTATAAAATATGTTAATAGTGATCTACCAGAGAGGTAACTAGGGGTAATATCATCTAAAAGGGTGCATTGATGCAGACTCTATCATCACATTGTGAACAACAATGGGCCTTTTTGTACACCTAGTTTTCCATCCTAGGGGAATATTGTTTCAAAAATCATAGACTCATTACAAACCATATTGAAGGATTTAAATACATGTCGACTATGAATGAACTGGGACAAACCAAAGGAGTCACATATTAGAATGAAGGTGTAATGATTTAGAAATATTGTAAGTGATTATCAAGAGTATTTGGTTTCTGATTATGATAATCATTAGTCAGACTATGAATTTCTATTTTAGTAAATTTTTGGAACTAGAAGTAACTGGGTTAACATAGAATGTGATGGATGATTTAGCTGATGATAATCCAAACTGTATGATGAATGAAGTAAACTTTAATCTGTTTTTTCATAATTAGTTATTATTATATATGATTAACATTTTTTAAATTATCCAACTATTGAACTAACAAAAGAAAGAGTAGCATAGAATTCATTGATAATTTGGGTGGAGAAGACTATGGAGGAAAAAAATACTCAGTTTCCTATATGTAAAGAGTATGGGAACAACCACCCAAGTGAATGTCTCTGAGGAATGGAAATATGTTCTGAGTGTGGAGAAGAAGGAAAAAATCAAGTAATATATAATGATAAATGATATTTTCAATTGATGAAATGGGTAATAATAATGTTCTCTATAATATATTATCAATTTTTTATGTTTTATATATTGATTGTATAGGCATTTTCAAAATCGACGTCCGAAGGGGAAGAATATTTATGGAAATCAGAAAGCTTCAACGAGTAGTTATTTGTTTTAATGATGATAATGAGACTATGAATGATATATGATAGGATAAAGGTATTAATTAGTTAGTTAATAAATAATAATTAATGATCGTATGAGTATTTGGAAAGATTTAAGTGTTTCGGTATTGTAATTCCAGAATTGTGATATATATAGGGATTTTTCAGTATAAGATAATCATTGATGATTTTAAATAATATTTTAAATGATTATTATGTTAAGAATAGTGTAATAATATAAAGGTTAGATTCATGAAAACACATGATTAAGGGAAAGATAACCCTTAATATTTTCCTGATGTTGAAATAATTATGTATGTATAAATATATGAATTATATGAATAAATTAAATTGGATAATATTGATGACCTTGGATCTGATTAATGATTATTTAACATAGTGGTTTATCATTTCATTGAATAAGTTTACAGTGCGATTGGATTAATTGAATATATTCAATGGTATATTGTTTTATTCAACTAATAAGGAAGAATATCTATATTCAATAAGGTTTTATGATCATTCTTATTATAACCCAAATTCAAGAAAATATTTAATTGTAGTATTCACATATTTGAAATGTGATAATCAAGAGATCCTTTTGATAATTTAGGTATTACTATTATTATTATTTTGGGGATTTTTGTAACCTTCGTTATAAAGTTTTAATTTTTGAATGGTAATAAGATTAACCATTTATAGAATGGTTTGTGTTAAACATTGGATGTTGTTTTAAATATTAATTTATTACTACACTATATGATGATTTAATCATATAGGATATCATTTCCTAATAATTTTTTCAATAATTATATATTAATGGAATGAGTTACTATTACCTTATGTATCATATTTAGTGATTCCAAGATGATAAATTATCTATTTGATTAATATCTTAAGTGGAAATTTATTTTGGAACAACCAAAGGATGAGATTCATCCTATGAAATATAATTATATAAAGTAAGTACACTTTTATATATTATTTATCACTTTCCATCAATATTTTGGTATATTTTATCTCTTTTATTTCCTTATTTTTATATCACACCTATGTTCTTATTTATGGAAACCATGTTATGAGTTAATTTAGGTAACCCTTACGTATAAAAATTTTCAATTTAATATAAATTTTTTATTCATTATTGAAACATGGGTTCTTATTATTAAATATTGAAATGCTAATTCTATAATAAATGAGATGGATTTTTAGGGGGAAATTCATGTTAATAGTGTATAATGTAACATATTGGTATTTTGTGAAATATTGTTTTTAAAAAAATTTGATCTCTTGGATATTTTTTAGATTTAGGAAATATCATGTTTAGCTTGCATTAAAAAGAAATATTGGGTTTATCATGTATTTCACACAACACTGAGTTTAACTCATGTTTCATGCAACACCGACTTTTAATAAAAAAAAACGTAATACTGAAATATTATTATTTATTATAATAGTAGACAAATAGTCATTCGAATGGTTGGTATAAATGAGATTACCTAAAAAAATATGGCTTATAAATTAATATATAATGAATTATTTAGTGATAATTAATCTTATATAAAAATAAAAATCTTTTTAATATGAATGAAATATTTTTTAGAAATACTTTTTTATGTGTAAAAATGTTCTTTAAATAAATAAATTAAAAAAATCATACATGGTGTATATTATGAATTAAATAAATTTTTTGACATTTATATTATATGTTTTATAGAAAATAGATAATAATATATCCTATTTTAGGCTTCAAACAATGTTTAAAAAAATAGATTTGTCAACCTTTGGGGAAAAACATTTAACGCTATTTTTTCAGAATTTCAGAAAAAAAATTAATTTAATAGATTGGTATTCAAAAATTATAGTTGGGTGAATTTTTTATAATTTTTTGAAAAGATTATTTTTCTCTTTAATATTAAATAATAATGAATTTTAATTGTGAAATGACTTTTCGTTTAAATTATTTATAAGGTCAAAAAATATTTTTTATTCATTTTAATGTAAACAAAGTTTAAAAATAAATGTAGTAATGAAAATTATTTCATATTAATCAATTCATACCTCCAAATCATTTTTTTTATTTTCATAAAAGCCACATTGAGGTAAGAGTGGGAACTGACCGAATTACACCCTATAGAGAGAGGGAAGGACATTCAAAATTCATATTTCAGGGGCACAAGACCCAAAAACATAATCAAAATTCGGATCGCGTTCCAGGAACCACCGCATCAACAACAGATCCCGCAAATCATGTTATTTTCCTGAGAAACCCGCATCGAGGCCTCACGTCGAGTCCACTCCATCATTTTAATCATCTGCATCATCTACATCATCGGAATTAACGCCGTCATCATCAAATCACCGTAATCGTCACATCATCGCCGTCCATTCAAAACATCGTTGCCATTTCCATCGTCTTCCCGCAAGTATAGTCGTCAGAGGTGTTTGCATCTTGCACATATCTGAAACAAATAGAGTCATCGACCATTGTATCTGTTGCAAGACCTCTCTTTATAGTCGCCGCTACCAGTACAAACAATTCACCGCCTTCAAACATCATCGCAGGTACCAAAAACCTTTATCAAACACAAACGAATCAAATACAAGATGCCAACACTTCACCGTCATCATCACCCATTCCACAAATTCACAAATTAACCAACAGAAACCCCATAAAACATGCTGCAAACCTCACTGCGTCGCAAACCAATAGAGAAACATCCAAGACAATGCACCGATTCAACAAAATTCAAGGATTGAATCCATCACCAGAAAATCACCTCCCGCGTGATGAAGGAAACCTCATCAGAAACTGAAATGAACCAGAGACCCACCACCCATTTCCGCCATCTCACCTGCTCAATGAAGCCACACAATCCACACCAAGCCCTCGAAACAGGCCTCAACCACCATACCTTCAATGCGCAGTCAAGGTGGCCGAGAACACGAACCCTCACTGGATCATAATCACAACGTCTCAGGTTGAAACGACCCAATCCCTCTACTGAAGGCCTCCCACAAGCACCTGGACCCCACTGAGCAAGGGAAACCGTGCAGCGCCACCTAGGGCAAGAGGCACCAACACCGATCCAAAGAAGACCTCTGAGGACGACGCTTGAGACGACCCGACCCGAAAGGTGCCACTACGGTCTTGCCAACGACCCAGGAAAGAAACAAGCAATCGAAACCAGATGAAGCACGAATGATCAATAGAGAAGGGACAGAATCAAACCACAATCGCGACGTGAGAAAAGAGAAAGCGGAACAGATTTGAATCCTCAATTCAATATTCATATTTTTTAGAAAAACATTGAAATCATTTAAAAAATATCTTTTTGAAACCCCTCTTCAACATTGAATATACAAGATTATTTTTAAATTAAATATTTCCACTTATTTCACTTGAATTTGGAAAAAGTTATTCCATATTTTGAATCAATATAATTTATATTATCTATTATTTTCAAACTTTCTATTTTTCAAAATGAATAGTCAAAAAAGTAAATATTTAAATATCACGGTTAAGGAAGAAGTTAGATTATCCGGGTTTAAACTAAAACAATATGGGTTTAAATAATGCATTAAAATATAGTTTATCGAAATATTTATACTATTTAAGGACTATTTAAAAATAATATTAAATTTTTATCCTTTTCAAATAATAAAAACAATGGTGATCCTTTTTCTGTTCAAGAAACATACAACTATTCCACTGTCCTCACTTATAAAAGGCCACATAATCTCATTGCATCTTCACTCCTTCAAACTATTTTGGATTGGCCTATAAATACCCAAAAAACATCCCAAAATCTCTACCCTCAACCTAGATGCCTTATTATTGGCATAAACCCAAACTAGTGAGTATTTTTCTGAAACCCAAAGGAGGTTACTCGAATGAGTGGTAGCGTTCTTCAACGAGGGTTTTTTATTTTATTTCTTCATCCACCACCATTGAATCTTATTAACCCATTATGATATAAAATCCCCAGTAACATCCATATTTTGATATGTTTTTATTTTATTTTCCTGAACTATAACCATTTATAATTTTATAAAATGGGTTACTAAGTTATCAATCATGTGTACAGTGGACAATATCCTCAGGAACTGATGTTGTTCTTTCCATTACCACATCTCATGGTTGGGTATGTTGATGAATATAAAGCATATATATTATATTTAATTCATAAATATACCTATGGGGAAACTAAAAATTTTATAATTTTTTATTTCCATTCTGTAGGGGATATGATAACGTCTTTTGTGTATATGGAATACTACCGCCTCGTGTAGCAATGTGAATCTCTTTCACTAACGCTTTACATGGAAGATAATAAGAATAATCACAAAATGATATAAAATACATTATTATTATATTAATGAAATAGTTATCATTATTGAAAGATTATATGTAATTTTTATTCTTACTATTTCATACGCCGAAAGATGATAACATTATTTCACTATGTGTGGTCTACCGCCTTCAAAAAGTGATGTGACTCTCTCCTTCAATTACCAAAACCAGATGGATGATATGTGTAAGTAAATATATAGAACTAATATGTTATTTATGATACTATTATAATTATTTTAACACAATTTATTACATACCTTCTTTCAATATTGATCATTATGAAATGGAAATGTTACGCATGCGTACATACGACTTACAGTCTCCATGATAGTAACTTACTTCATATATGAAAACCAACATTCAATATTGGACGTAAAATAATAATTAATGTTAAAATATTATAATTATTTTTGTATTATTATTATGGAGGTTATGGAAAAATTAATAATTTAATAAGATCGAAAATAACAAATCAAAACATAAACAAAAATGGTTATTATCTAAAATGTGACTTCAACACTGATTTGTTAATAAACTGTTAATAAAAGGATATAATTAAATAATATATGTAATTATGTATATAATTATTATTCTATAATATATGTATATTAAATATATATTTATTATAAATGAGTTTATAATGAGTATGTTGGATTTCAAGACTTACACTAAGGTATTTTTGTCTCACTTTTATTTTCTATGATACAAACTCCATGTCCACCACATATTCATTTTAGGTTGCATATATACTTACAATGAATTATTATTTTTATTCTTACACTAGAAATTATTTTTATTTACTGATGCATTTTAGGATCCCTATTTCATGGTGTTGTAAGATCAAAAATTATCAAATCGGTAAACAATTATACTCTCTTTTATTTCAAAGAGACATATGAAAATTCCCCACTCATTAATTTCGTGTAGTGTATATACTAACCCTTCAACATATTTTATCATGAATATCCTTCATTAAGTGATATTATTTATTTCATTTGACTTTTTTCTTTTGTGGGTAATATGATTCAAAGTTACAAATGTGGTAAATCTTTTATGTTATGATCTCATCGTTTATTGAGATTGTTTATAATTATGATTCCAATGATGAAATATTATAATATATCTCCCAATAAATTCATAATTATTTCACTCCACAATTTATGTTATAAGAATAAAATTTTTCCCATAATTTTCCTCTCTTTATGTAATCACCACATCAAATATAAGGTTTTTAACAAAAAAACTTATTTTCTGTCAAAACAATTTTTTCTTCAAGAAACATGTTTTAAAAAAATGTTTTCCAAAACATTGTTAATGTTTTCATAGCAATCTTTATTAACTAAATTATTATACAAGTTTTAATTTTTAAAAAAAATTTAAATTAATATTGATTTAATTTTCATAAAAGCAATAAGTTTGTATTTTTTTCATAAATCGTGAAAGATTCTATCTTTGGACATATATAGAATGAAAAAATTTTCCCACCATCATATTCTTTGAAAATTAATTTAAAATTATTCATGGATAATTTCATGAAAAATTATTTTCAAAAGATTTTATGTTTTAAATTGTGTTTCCAATTTTTAATGGATATTTTTTAAAATAAAGGGTTAAAATGATTTTTTAGGCTTTTTTTATAAGTATAAATGTCTGTTTTCAAAAAAATGAATTTTTGAAGAAATGTTATAAAAATTTTCTTTAAAAATGGATCTTAAAATAAAATATATTATTTTAAATAAATGATTTAAATAATTTTTAATGTTTATTTTATATGTTTTAGATTTTATAATTAATGAAAAGTTTTTAAAAAAAAAATTCTTTTTAATTGTATAAAAGTAATTTTCTATGTGTAGTTATTTTCTTCAAGAAATTTTTTACATGATCTTTTAAACTAATTATCCATTTATAGTGGAACCATTTTATGTAGTGTATGATTTACCAAGGATAGGATACAACAATAGTATTCTTATTATTTATTTGAATGGATTATATTTTTGATTAAAATATTTTTATGAAACTTTTTTCTCATCCAGGGGTTACACTATAAAAAAATTACTATCAAACTAACTAAATTTCCATGTGTTATGCAACGATGAAATTTTTATAAATCAAATATCTTTTAAAAAGTTTATGATATGACAAAAGGATTATGAAACCCATTTCATTTCATTGGTTATAATATGATAACTTTTTTATAATCTTATTCCATATAAATGTCTTCTTTTCATTACATTATGGGTGGGAATTTTATATCCCTATAATGCATTGGGTAAATATTTATATCGCTTGAGATAGACAAGACTAGAATAGGGAGTGAACTTGGTTTAGTAAAAAACTTTTTACCCTATAATGGTATCAAGAGTGGACCATGACTGCTATAATGGTTTGGGGAGTGAACTCATTCCACTATGATGTCCTTGGAAGTGGACCTTTACTATTATCGAGAATATTTTCTATTCTTATGTGTATAAAAAAATTGTATGTCTTATGCCAATTTTATTCCCTCATAGATCATGTTATTTAATTTATGTATGATTCATAAATTATGAACTATAAATATTTATTTCATGAATCTAGATTTTGATCATTTCTATGAAGGGTTTGGTTTTAAAATTATATTCTCATTTCCATTTATCCTTATACACATTTTATACCTTCATACACTATGGGAAAAATAGTCTTATGTGACGGCGTATCTGTGACGAGATTAATTGTCGTCGCAAATGGTCTATCCCAGGGGTTATCTGCAATGGGGGGGTCGTCCCGTCACAAATAACAAGTTATTTGTGACGGTATTTGGGGGCTTGTCGAAAAAGGTAATGCGCACTTTGGCATGGGATGCGCGCCAAAGCGCAGGAAGGTTATTTGCGACGAGGGGGCGGGGGTCCCCATCATAAATAGTGTGTCAGTTGGTGAGTATTTGCGATGGGTCTCATTGAAAATACCGGTGGTGGTAAATGAGTTTCTGCGACGAGATGTTGTCATGTCGCAAAAGGTGTGTCTGCAGGTCACTTTTTGTAATGGGTACCGTCGCAAATAACCTTTTAACCACCGCTTGTAATTAATGTGGTTGATGGTATTTACGATGGGCCCCGTCACAAAAAAAAGTACTTTTTGCGATGGTAATCCTTTCACTAATAGACCTGTCACAACTAATATAACATATATATACCCCCTCTATTTTTCTTTCCCTTCCACTCATTTCACACTTCCTCTCTCTCACCAAACTCGAGTTTTAGAGTGAAAATTTGTCTTAGTTAATTTTTTTTACGAAGAAGTTGTGAAGGTGCTTACATCAATAGGAGATCAAGGTTAAAGGTATTTATATTTTATTTAATTTAATATTTATTTAATTTTTTTATATTAATTTAAATTATTGTTTATTTGTTGTATTTAAATTTGATTTAAATTGATTTTTTATTTGTATTTTAGTAATAAGTTGTAATAATTAGTAATAATTAGTAGTAATTTATGGTAATTAGTACAAATTAGTTATAATTGGTTGTAATTAGGAATAAATGGGAATAATTAGGAATAAATTGGAATAATTAGTAATAAATAGTAATAAGTAGTAATAAATATGAATAATTAGTAGTAATTATTATTTAATAGTTCTAATTAACAATAAATAGTAACAATTAGAAATAATTAGTAATAAATAAGAATAATTAGTAATAAATAAGAAAAATTAGGAATAAATTGGAATAAATAAGAATAAATAGAAATAAATAGTAATAAATAGTAAAAAATTGGAATAAATTGGAATAAATATGAATAAATAAGAATAAATAGAAATAAATAAAAATAAATATGAATAAATATGAATAAATAGTAGTAAATAGTATAAAATAGTATTAGATAGTAGTAAATAGTAGTAATTAGTAGTAATTAGTAGTAATTCGTAGTAATTAGTAGTAATTTGTAGTAATTAGTAGTAATTAGTAGTAATTCATAGTAACTCATAGTAATTAGTACTAAATAGTAATAAATAGTAATAAATAGTAATAAATCGTAATAAATCGTAAAAAATAGTAAGAAAGAGTAAAAATAGTAAAAATAGTTATAAATTGTTATAAATTGTAATAAATAGTAATAAATCGTAATAAATCGTAATTAATAGTAATAATTATGAGAAGTAATAACTTGTAATAACATGACACAATTTCTAGTGGATTAACGACACTCCTTTTGCTCAATGACTCTTCTCCTTTTAACTTTCACCGAATCAAAACATTTTGAAATGTATGCTTCTATATATGCACGACTTTGAATATGAATTCGTAGGACCACATTTTTTATAATGCGTTCAGGCCGTGACAGTTGCAAGAAGATGATTAATCGACGAAAAGGGGGGCTCTTTTGTCCGACATCTCATTTACGTGCATGTTTCTCACACAGAAATCACAATGAAGTATCTACTCGAAGGTAATCTTATACATTCTCATATGCACAAGAATGAATATGAGTACCTATGAGAAGATTCTTCATTGTGGTTTCAGTTAGATAAATTTGTTGGTAAATGAGCCGTTAGACAAAAGAGAAGCTGTCAATCCACTAAAAATTGTTTTCTCCAAAATTCGTATTTGCGACAGGACCTTTTGCGACGGGAACCCGTCGTAAATAGGAATAATTAGTAGTAATTAGTACTTAATATTAGTAATTAACAATTAATATTAATAATTAGGAAAAAGTAGTAATAAATAGGAATAATTAGTAATTAATTGGAATAAATATGAATAAATAGGAATAAATATGAATAAATAGGAATAAATTGTATTAAATAGGAATAAATAGGAATAAATTGGAATAAATTGGAATAAATATGAATAAATATGAATAAATAGGAATAAATAAGAATAAATAGGAATAAATAAGAAAAAAAAGTAGTAAATTGTAGTAAATAGTAGTAAATAGTAGTAAATAGTAGTAAATAGTTCTAAATAGTATTAATTAGTAATAATTAGTAGTTATTAGTAGTAATTAGTAGTAATTGTAGTAACTCGTAGTAATTAGTAGTAATTAGTAGTAATTAGTAGTAATTAGTAGTAATTTGTAATAATTAGTAGTAATTAGTAGTAATTAGTAGTAATTTGTAATAATTAGTACTAATTAGTAATAAATAGTAATAAATAGTAATAAATAGTAATGAATAGTAATAAATAGTAAACAATAGTAAACAATAGTAATAAATTCTAATAAATAGTAATAAATTGTAAGAAATTGTAATAAATTGTAATAAATTGAAATTAATAGTAATTAATATTACTAAATAGTAACAATTAAGAATATTAATAACTTTTAATAACTTGGCACAATTTCTAGTGGATTGACGACACTCGTTTTGCTCGATAACTCTTCCCCTTTCAAATTTCACAAACTCAAAACAATATTAAAGGTATGATACTACTTATGTACGAGTTTGAATATGAATTCATAGGACCACATTTTGCATAATGTGTTCAGGAAGTGAAATTTGCAAGAAGATGATTCATCGACGAAAAGGGGGCTCTTTTGTCTAACGACTCATTATGTACAAGTTTCTCACACAAAAATCACAATGAAGAATCTTCTTGGACGTATGCTTATACATTCTCATATGCAAGACAAAGAATATGCGTACCAATGAGAATATTCTTCATTTGGATTTTAGTGAGAGAATGTTACAGGTAAATGAGCTGTGAGACAAAAGAGAATTTTCCAATCCACTAAAAATTGTTTTGCCCAAAATTAGTGTTTGCAACAGGACCTTTTGCGACAAGAACCCATCGCAAATAATCTAAATATAAATTTTCATTAATAGTATTTGTGACGGGCCCATTGAAAAGGGTTTCTATATATATAATGTATATAATCAAAGGATTATTTGTGACAGGAAAGTTTCCAACCGAAAATAGTATTTGTGACGGTCCGTCATAAAACATTTATATATATAAATATATATAATGTATATAATCATAGGGTTATTTGCGACAGGGACATTTGTCATCACAAATAAATTTTTTGTGATGGGCTCATCACAAAATATAATATTTGCGATGTATTTTTGTACAACGTGCGGTTTGCAACGGGGATCCATCGCTAAAGTCTATTAGCAGTGGGATTCCATCACAAATAGCCCGTCGTAAATACCTCTAATTCCAGTAGTGATATCTCCATTATTTTTTCGACCATAGCATATGAGCTTAACTTTTCTTATGTTTCATTTCTTTAGGTCATAAAGGTAGGTTTTAATTATGGTATTTTTGGGAATAATTACTAAAGAGAAATATCTTTATTGGACCCACTAAACAACATTCATGAGATAAAAATATTGTGTCCCGTGTTTATAATGGAACTAATCTATTATGGTTTTCATCTGAATTTTTATGTAATTTAAATAATAATCATATAAAAAAATGTAATATACTAATATAAATAGTCTTTTTTATCTATCAACCAATTTATTGATAGGGTCAATAGCTAGTATGATGATACAAAGAAAAATAAATTTTAAAAATTCTGCACGATTATAATTACCTAAGAATCAAATATCCCACATAATAACATGGTAAAATAGGTAATTCTATTCTGCTTAGTGATTTTTCATTTTAAATGACATCATGTGAATGTGTTTAAAAATATATGGGATAATTTTTAATGTTTTGGAAAATAAATTAAAAAATAATGGACCTTTTGAGCTATGAGTTGAGAGCCAAAGTTCCCCCCATAATGGAAATTGTGTCATAAGCTCAAAAGATAGGGGAACTCAAGGTTAGTGACACATCAATGATCAAACTATCCACAAAAAATTATCTACAAGTATGGTTAATAAAAAATTTACCATCATGTATCATTCTTAGGTATTGGGAGTGTGATGTTCAAAAACATATGGGGACAATATGTGATTTAAACAAATTATTATTCAGCATATTGAGGAGTAAGGTATACTACATCAAAAAGTTTACCCTAAAGGAATAATTCTCCAATGGGGAGGGATGAGTCCATTTATTTTTGTAATGGTGTTGAAATACTAATAATTTGGTAAATATCCAGGTTTTATAATCCTATTATATATTGAATCACTATTAAAACTCTCTGATTAGGATAATAAACCTTTTGAGATGGGGCTTAGCTTATGATTTCCTAAAGAGAAACTTATCTGTATTATGATTAGAATTCATAATTAATCTTTTCCCAAGAAACTATAAATGGAATTTTTATAAGGAATTTTCAATATAATGAATTTATTTTTCAGTGTTCGGGAAGTTTTCATGGTCAATGTAAATGGTTCACAAGGCATACAAAATAACTTGAGGTTCCCTATCAACCCTATTTTATAAAACAAACCCTACTATAAAGTTGGATTCATCACATAGAAGTTTGAATGGTAGAACCCACATTGGTGGTAGGAATATGGGAGGTGTTGTGTGAACCCTTTTTATTTAATTGAATGTATCCTCACAATTTTTATACATAACATGATATGAATCATTTTGTGAAAATAAATAAAATGGAAGTGTGACCTCACAAATACCTTTAAAGAAACACTTATTAACACCAGCATGAATCATAAATGATCACACCTCACAACCACATTTTGGATGTATAAGATAGAAAATAAAATAATTTTTTATTTATCTACTCAAATTAACTTATTTAAAACTATAACCCCCATAAATATCCCCCTTCTCTACCCAAAAATGGAATTTATCATATTTTAATATGATACCTTTATCCATGAAATGGGGGATGAATAAACCTATGTGTGTTAAAAAATAATCAAATAAAGACTCATAAACTATGAAATCATCCATAAAAACATCTATACATTTGTCATAGAATTTATAAAATATTATCAATATATAATTATAAAAATTAATAATAGTATTATATAGACCAATAGTATCCACATGTATGAAAATGTTCTAAATGGAAATTTGAATGTTTAATTTTCTTACTCCTGATTGGCTAAATGGATTCGAAAATAAACAGAATAGGCATCAAGGAAACAATAATGGGACTTATAATTCAGTATTTGAGACATTTTTCAAATAAAAGTTAGAGAAAATATGACATTTCCTATTGCATAACCTAGTTAATGGTAGTAAATAAATACTCACCTATAGTCTTTCAAATATTTTAGAACAAATTCATCCCTTTCATTAAACAAACACAATATTCCTATTTTCATAGGAAAACTTTTCACTAGTATAACACATTTAATATCATTATGAGATAGATGATCCGAACATCATTAAATTTTATAACATCAAATTTTAAAACATTATCGGGGTGGGTTTTATCCAGCATTGATCATGACTCATGGTATTAGCCTCATCATCTAATAGAATATGATACATATAGATAGATGGGATACACAAATGAATATCATCCAAATTCCACCCTTTCTCCTTTTTAAAAACTCTTAAAAGGCATATTATTTTCAATTCAGGCTCATGAGAGTGGTTTTTGGAAATAATGATGGGAAATTTTTCAATACCCTTAATATTGAAAGATTTCAAATTATTTAGAGGTGGTTTAGATTATGATATTATTGGTTTTAAAATTGACAAAAGAGATGTATGAGGATTGAAGAGCATGAAAATATCTATCTTCCCATTCTTATTATCTACTGATGGAGAATCAAAAGAAAAGATATTTTTAGAATAATTTAAGGTCAGGGGTACAATATAAGGTAATGATTCATCAATTCAAACACAAATTGAATATTTTCCCAAGCCCAAACAACACTCAAGACCTGAATTATCACCCAACTCATCAATGAGTAGTGAATAGGAAAAATCACAGTATGGTTCTAGTAGAAAATATTGTTTTTGTGTGTCTTTAGAGTGAACATCCATAAAAAATACATGAATATTATAGTTCCCCCGAATATGGTGTTTCATAACATCATTTATATTAAATATTTCCATTTATCCCCTAAACTACTTGAAAATTTAACTACGATGAACATTGATGATTGTGGATGGCATTTAATGGAACGACCTTCTATATATGAGAGGGTATAGTCCATAGGACTAGTAGTCTTCCATTTCAAGAACATAGAAACCTATAGGGAATATGATATTCTCCACTCTCTTTATTATATCCTTCATCACTCATATTAGGTTTTTGGGGCTTTGCTTCGAAATTTTCATGATGATTACCATTGGTTGATGCTCTTAAAATTGAAGATAAGAATATAGGAATGAGTAATAACATTAATAAAAGAACATAAATCAAATATTTAATTGTAAAATACAATCTCCCATATGGTACAATGTATTGTAATAGTTCCCAAATCCATTTATTTGGTTGTAATCATGGGTTATATCAATGTTGAGATATTCCTTATATGGTTGACTCTCTCATTCCCCATAGATCCCTCTTTATGGATGAAAAAATCACCAATAAATTTTTCATTGTGAGGAAATTGATTAGTTCAATCCATGGGAAAAAAATATATCTTATAAATTATTAAATTTATCCTTGATCTCTTTGTCAATTTCATTATCAATATCATCCTTGGGTTTTGGGATTCTATAAGTAAAGGGAACCAGAGTGGAATATTCATTATAATTCTCAATGATATTTTTTTTATCTGTTTTATTATATTTTCATCACATGATTATTTTGATGTTTGAAAAAGATAAATTTCATTATAAGGAAATACCAATTGTGTAGTATCATTGGAATGAAAATATTCATTACCACGGTGATGTGTGATAACACATATATTTCCTTTTTCCTTAGGATTAGAAAATTATTGGGATAGTATTTATGGAGAACCATTTATATTTAATCCCATGAAAGAGTTTTCTAGATGTACCACTAGGGTTTTAATGACTTCATTAGCCCAGTATGGCGTATGTTGGAACTAGCGATTCTGGGATGCAATTTACTTTATTATGTCTTCTAGGTTTGGTTCATATTTAATATGATGAGGATTATTTATAGAATGTGATGGATAATAGTTATCCATCCCTTAACCTTTTTGATAAATATTTTTCATATGGTAGCTTAATTACCCTCCTTATTGATATTGTTGTTTTGAATTCCACCTATGTTTTGACTCTTTCATGTAGGGTGGTTTACATTGAAATGGAAACCCACAAAATAATATTGCAAGAGACTCAGATGAGTACCAAACATGAGGGAAATGAATATATAAATTATTTATATCAACTAAATACCAAAATGGAATGGAATGGGTGGTGAGTGGTAATTACATTGTTCCTGATCCAATTATTGTAAAAGAGTATAAATTCAATCCATTTTGTTCCCTGCATTTTTTCTTGGGATGAATGGATTTCGTCGTGAACATATAGAGTGGGTAAAATTTCTCATGTTCTATGTTTTTTGTGCATTTTGATCCCTTTTTTATATTATGTCATGAGTAGTGTCACAGAATTTATCCACTATGGAACGACTATGTAATGACCCAAATTTCTCCTTCCAAGTCCATTGTGAAAAATCTAGTGTGTTTGGTGTTCTTGGGGGTGTAATTTTTTGTTTCAAAAGCTTTACCAAAATTAAGTTTCACAAAAAAAGTGGCACTAGGATGGTGGCACCGTGACGGTGTCACACCAAAAAGGTGACACATCGAAATGGTGGCACTATGATGGAGGCACACCGAAATGGTTGCACAATAACAGTGGCACCATAATAGTGGAACTGTCACACTGGCGCACTGAAATGGTGGCACACCTAAACAATGGCACCATAACTATGGAACTATAATGGTGGCTCCGTGACATTGGCACACCAAAATAGTAGCACACCAAAATAGTGGCACACCAAATAGTGTCTCAGTCTTTTCCAAATTTCCAGTCTTTCCCAGTTTCTCCCAGTTTTACCAGTTGTTCCCATCTTACCTTTTATTTCTTGTAAAAAAAGTTTAGAGCCTTATCTAAGAATTTTTAGGGGAGTTTCAAAGAATATTAAGTATATATTTAATATTCTAACACTTAGGGGACTTTGATATATTCAAACTATGTGATATTGACTGTGATACCACGCTAATGACTTTTTAAAGAGTTATTCCATTAATTGAGGGTCTTGCTCTTCAAATACGGTATCTTACCTTCCCATTGTGTTTATGTTCCCTATTAGCGAAACTAGATCCTTCATTTCTTTTGGAGTCATGTGATGTTTTATATCCATCGATTGAGCTTTCCTTAGAGAATTTCTTTGGAGTTTTCATGTTGCTCATGCAACCTCTGTTTTGGTGTAAAGAGGAGTTCTGGTTGCCTGTTTGTTTTTGGTAGGGATTATTCTACCTCTCTGTAATTATTTATCATGTTGGGTGGTTTCAGAAATAAACCCTAATGAGGAATGTATTAATATATTCTGTAATAAGTAATAAATTTCTAGGGGAAGATGACGATAAATAAAATAGTACTTGTTTCGATAACGGACATGGAAGTGATGATGTTACGCATGTTGTTTTAATTGTTGTCCTTGTTTAATATTATGATGTGTTTTTGTTGTGGTCATAAGACCTTAAAATCATTACCATTTGTCATTTTTTCTTGCAAACATATGGTTTTTTGTATTTGTTGTGATGCTTGATAATTGGTTGAAACATGAAATTTTGTTAATCACGTATATTTGGATAAATAAATGGATGCCCCAAGATCAAACCTGTTGTGTGACCACCCTATCTATAAAATTTAAATTAAAGAATATATTTGGATAAATATAAATACACCCTTTAGGTAAGGTGTGGATGTGTGATGTGTGTTAAGGTTGGGTTTTGTGGCTTCTCTAAAATTTTTAGGTTCTAGGGCTTCGGTTTTTGTTACGTTAGTTGTGGGCATTGTTTATTGGCTAGTATGGAAGGTTTCAAAGACTATAAAATTGAGATATTTATTGATTCTAGAATATATAAACATTTAGGTAGTTGTACTTCTTTTGGTTTATGTTGTTTTCGTTGAATGTGTTTGTGATGTGGGGCTTTGATGTGGTTATGTGTTGTTTGTGAAGTGGTGTTGTGGATTGGTTTGTCTTGTTGTGTTGGGTATGTATTTGATTGTACTTTCCCTAGTTAGTTCTTGAATAAATTAATGTGAACCCCCTAGTTATTTAATGTCCATTTATTAAATGAAAAATGGGTTAGGATTGTGTTTTACTTTGGTAGTTTTTGTGGTTGTATATATAGGGGTAGCATGCAAAGTGGTTCTGTGTGGGCTGGTTGTTTTTATTTTGAAACTCATAGGCTGGGCTAAGGTTTTATTTACCTATAAGTATAAATTTTATTTCCTTGTTAATTCTATGTACACACCACCATTGTTGATAACCATGTGTTGAACACCACCATTTCATGGGGGAGGGGGTCATTCCCAAAATCCTTGTTAGAAGATGGATGGTTGGATACTGACTTTATTCCTCACACCCTCTTCCAGGTTCTTTCCGTTCGAGAATATCCAGGTAGGCTGGAATGGATTGAGTTTTACCATAGTCCTATATCCTTCAGATAGGTTTTGTTGTGGAAAAGGGGCCAAGGTGTTTGTGGGCCAGGATTGTTTTCCCAAGTGTCTTCATAATGAGGCCTAGGTGTCTTCGGGCGAGAGGCATGGTGGTTGTGGTCGAGTTGTATGTGGGTGAGATGTGTGGTGTTGTTGTGTCCCAAGTTTCCATGGGTGGAAATTGTGTTTGGTTTGATTCCCAGGTGTGTGCGTGAGGTTGTGGCCATGAGACTACATTTTGGAGGATTGGTAGTATCAATATGTTATCCAGCAGGATTGAGGAGATAACCATTGGGAAAGTGGTGTGGGTACCCTAATCACTGATGTGCTTATATTATTATCTTACATGACTTGCATACTTTTTGGGGTGTACCTTGGTGAGTCTAGGATAGATAGAATTAATTTTTGGTGCGGTTGGTTTTTGCAATTTTTAAGAGGGCATTATTTTGCTACTCCCACTTATGCATGAGTGAATTTGGTTTCCCTGCTGAGTATACATGTACGCTCTCCCTATGATATAAAACTATTTTTAGGTTTCTAATAGGACTTTGATGAACATGATAGACTTTACTAGCTTGGGCTTTGGGATCGTTTCATTGGTTCTACTTAGTATCTTTCTTTTTGTACTTGATTTGGTGCTCTAGTTTTAATTCTGTCATTGATTATGTTTAAATCATGCATTTGTAGGAATTTTTTCCCTTATATAAAAGTTTGGTGTTGTTTGGGATTTTTACCATTTTATCTCCTGATCTTATTTTCATTAAAAAGGGTAATTCCTTACATTTTTTTTTCAGATTCTATACCCTTGGGCTTAGTCATCACCCCAAGGCCTATTGAAGGTGGGACTCAGGGGGGTCATTATCTCTCTTTAGGTATGAAGAAGGAATCCCATAGAACTTTGATGTCCCTTCCCTCATATTGAGTAAGGTGGGTCATGAAAGATTGGTATCAAGTGTGATGTTTCAGAGATATGATATAGTTTAGATATAGGCATAGGGAGTATTGCATCGGATGGTAGGGTAATGGTGTTAGGAAATAATGGTGTGTGAGCTAGGCCAGGGAAGACCATCTAGGACATTGTATTTTAGGTCCCCCCATGATTCAATGCAAGGACTCTGGGCAGACTGAACAACGAAATAAAGCTATGCTGTTTTCCATTTAGAGACCCCATGAACAGTACATGCATCATAATTACATGTGTTCTTCTATCCCTTGGGATTTTTGGTAGTTCAATTTAAATAAATATTTAAAATAAATCGTAAAATAAAATTTCTTACTACCCGGGCTTAGGATTTCCTTGTTTACCTTTTCAGTTATGGCACCCAGATGTCTCCCATGTGTTGTGTGAGAAGTTAAGGCCAAGAAAGATGACTTGGTTGATCAACTGAGGGCCAATCGAGATGAGGAATATGGCTTGTTTAAAAATATCCTTTGTGGTTTTAAGTAGTAGACCTTGTGGAAGTATGAAGGCTATGTTTTAGACATAAAGATGAAGAGCTGGCTTGAGGAGCTGGCAATCACCTTTTCCATGATCAGTTCCTCAAGGGAGTATTGGTTTTTTTCTATTGGTGAGAGATATGTGAGGAGCATCTCATAAATAGATGATGATTTACCTCAGGGGGGAAAGAGACCGATGTCCCATCGGGTGACATTGAGAAGGAATTCCGGGAAGAGTTTTATTCCTCAATGATGAAGGCTGGGGAGAGACAGGAGTTGCACTCCCTCCAGTAGAGAAGTATGTTAGTGTGGGGACTGGGGATAAAGTTCAAGGATGTCCAACACTATGCTACGAATCACTTTCTAGATGAAGAGTCGTAGGTAAGATGCTTGGAGAAGGCACTATTCACTTCTCTTCAAAATGTTGTCACTCCTTTTACCCTTCTGACAAACGTAGAATTTCAGAAGAAGGCTGATGTAGTGGAGAGGATGCACTAGTAGGGAGGTAGACTAAAAGAGGGGATCTAATTGAGTTCATGAAAGGGGAAGGCAGTCATCAGTAACACTCCAACATCAATGCCATCAAGGTTTCAGCTAATGGGAAGTATGCCTTAGTAGTTCCAGTTCAGATCACATAGTCCCTACCCTTTCTCCATGGGCCCAAGACTGATTTACTTTTTCTTGTGGAGGCCATGGAATTCTTTAGATCTCGTTCCCAATTTGATCTCAGTACAGTGGGGGTGGGAAGATTCAGTGCCCACCTCATTAGTAGTACTTTCCAGTTAGACCTTTCTAATAGCAAGGGCAGCAAGCTCCCACACCATCGAGGGTATATGGTGTTGGAGGAGGCTGACCTCAGGGAACTAGACCAGGGAATTGTCAGGGAGGTGGTCAATACAAGAGGGATAGAGAATCTAGGAGTGGGAAGTTTCACACCATCGAGGCATCAATTCCAGTGGGTCTGAAGATTGTTTGAGGTAAGATCAGTTTGATTAGTACTATTGCATGTACGTTGTTTGATTTATGATATTTTCACTCCTTCATTTCCCCTATCTAGCTCGTGACTTGGGACTATATGTATGGAGACTTTCCTTACCCTTTGTGTTGAGTATGCTAGTTGGAGGTCCGACAAGTCTGTTGGGTATTTGTTGGGGGTGTAGACTGATGTTGGGGCAGCATCAGTCCAGTGGGGATCATCTTCAATTAAATATTCATCCATAAAATGGCATAATGGGCATTTATTTTTTGATCTATGTGCATTACAATATATAATGATTCTAGAGGAGATTTTTTCTTTCAGATATGGATGGCCATCATGTAGTTTTTTTTGGCGAGAGGAGTCATTATGACGGCAGGTAGTGTGTCGATCCTCATCTTTCTATGTTATCAAAGTTGTCATTGGGGTCTATGGGTGCTAAATGGTGGAAATTTCATGAGTTTCTAGGGAATTCATGGATGTTTTCCACAAATATTTTGTGACTCTACCACATTTATGTGACGTTATGTTCGGAATTGACTTACAATATGGTTCCCATCTGATTTCGATAGATCCCTATCAGATGGTGCCTTCTGATTTGAGGGAGTTCCGAATTCATGTTGATGACCTGATAAAAAAATGTTTTATGTGGCTGGGTGTGTCATCGTGGGGTACTCCAATCATGCTCATGATGAAGGAAGATGGTGTCCTGAGGCTTTTCATATACAACAATACACTAAATCAAATAACGGTTAATAATCGCTACTCTCTCCCAAGAATAGTATGTCTTTTCGAATAGTTAATGGGAGCATGTTGGTTCTCCAAGATTGATCTATGGTCTGGATATCACCAGTTGAGGATGAAGGAGGGTGACATCCCAAATACAACTTTTAGGTGAAGTTATAGGCACTTCAAGTTCATTATCATGCCCTTTGGTGTTACAAATGCACCAGCCCTGTTCATGGGCCTCAAGAACTCTATCTTCCGCAAGTTTATAGACTAGTTCATCATCATTTTCATTGATGAAATTATGATTTTCTCAATGTCAGAATGTGATCATGATGAGCACCTCAAAATTTTCTTAGAGGTCCTCTAGCACCACCAACTCAATTGTGCATAGTCTAAGTGAATGTTATGGATGTGATAGGTGAACTTCCTTGCACATGTGGTGTCTCATAAAGGGGTAAAAGTGGACCCATAAAATTTAAAGTCAGTTATTTCTTGGGAAAGCACCAAAGAACGTGGAAGAGGATCACACCTTCCTTGTTATAGAGAGCTATTACCACAGGTTCACACATGACTTCTCTAGTGTTTGGCTCCATTGAAAACTTTGTGAAGAAAAGACCTAGCCTTTGTGAGGACTGAGTAGATTCAATAATATTTTAGCTACCTGAAGTGTAATATGGTTAATGCTATAGTAAATAGGATTCCATGGGAAGGGGAAATGTTATAGGTGTTCTGTGATGATTCTGGTTTAAGATTGGGATGTGTGATAATGCAGTAGTAGGGAGTGATGGCTTATGGGTCAATGAATATATGTACACATGAGTATAACTATTCCACCCATGATCTTGATAATTCAGTGTTTGTATTAGTGAGGAAGTTTTTGTGACATTACCTTATCATAGAGCGCATCGGGGTATTCACAGATCACATGATTTTGAGGTATATCTTCTCCCTATGAGACTAAAACACATGGTAGTAAAGGTGGATGGATTTTCTATAGGGATACAACTTCATGATTTCTTACACCTCTGGAATGGGGAACGTGGTGGCTGATTCCTTATGTAGGAAGTCGTAGAAGGAGGTAGTTCTGGAATCTACTGATGCTTGGAAGGCAGTGTAGGAGTTGGCCACTTTGTGCCTAGATGCTAGGGTGGAGAGTGGCAGTGGCTATTTGTTTCAGATGATGGTGTATTATTACATTATGCGGAAGGTCGAGGAGTCTGAGTGGGGACACTTAGAGACTAAATTGATGCATGATCACATTGTCCATAGTGATGTTCTAGAGGGAGGGTTGGAGGATATTCATAATCAGATGTTGTTTCATGAGAATCTGTTCGTCCTAGTGGATATGTGTGATGGAGTTTCCTATTAGTTCCATAACTCACTCATGGTGGTTCATCCAAAAGTTTCTAAAATGTACCTAGTCTTGAGGGTACAATTTTGATGTCCTGGGGTGAAGTGGTAAGTGGAAGATTTTGTTTCAACGTGCCTAGTGCATCAGCAGGTGAAGGCAGAGCTCCATGTTCCTAGAGGTCTGTTGCATCCCATAGAAATTCTAGAGAGGATGTGGGATGACATATCGATGGATTTCATCATATGATTACCCTTGACATAAAGAGGGTGCAATTATCTTGGTTTATTAGTAGATCAGTTGATGAAATCATCTCACTTCTTAGAGATCAATGAGTCTAGCACAGTGGATGCCTCAGCCCAAAGGTATATGGATTAGGTGGTGTGGATTCATGGAGATCCAAGATCCTTTGTCTCAAATAAAGATACATGTTTTACATAACGTGTATAGAGGGTATTGAAGCATAAATTTGGCACATAGATATTCCTTAGAACTACTTTCCACCCTCAAACGGATATACAGACACAAGGTACCATCTAGACATTGGAGGAATTGTTACGGGTATGTGTTTTAGACTTTACGGGGTCTTTGGTGCAACATTTTCCCTCATTAGAATTTTCTTAAAATAATAGCTATAAATATTATATTGTTATGTCTCTATTCGTAGGTCTATATGGGAGGATGTGTCATTCTCCCTTGTTCTGGATGGAACTTGGGGAGGTAGCTATTCATGGTCCGAATGTGGTGGATAGTATGATAGAGAAGGTGAAGCTTCTTTGGGAGAAGCTGAAGGAAGCACATGACTGAAATATATCGTATGTTGATCATAGGAGGAGGACCTTGGTGTTAGAGGTTGGGGACCATGTATTCTAGATGGTTTCCCATTGACCTAGGAAGAAGAGTTTTGGCAGAGGGAGCATGTTTCCTCCCAAGTTCATGAGACCATTTGAAGTGTTGGGATGAGTTAGCGAAGGGGAATATCAGTTGGAATTTCCTCCATGGTTGGTCAAGATCCATGATATCTTCCATGTATCTCATCATTATCGGTATCTACATGATAAATCCAATGTTATTGACTTGGGAGAGTGGTATATCTAGGATGATGTGATGTTCGTGGAACAACTAGTAAGAATCTAGGATCATTAGGAGAATGTGCTTCGTGGACAGACCATTCCATTGGTTTGTGTAGTATAATGGAATGGTGGACTCGAGTAGAGTACTTGGGAGTGAGAGGCCCATATTTTTTCCCAATACCCAGAGTTGTTCTATGTATTTATCTAGTTTTTTATTGTTCTTTGCTTGATATGTAATGCTTGACCATGTTTTCCTTTTGATGAGTTATTCCCAATTCTATAGATGTGTATTAAAAGTCATGACTATGGGTAGGGGAGGACCAGATCCCTAATAATTATGAATTAATGAGGATTTGATTGAACATGTGTGGGAGATTTACTTCCCCCTAAGTTGAATTGTATCTTGACATGGAGGAAGCATCTCTCTAATCGATGTGTTTGTATAGTTTGTCATTTTGTGTTTCTGGTGTTATTTGGGGCAGTAGAAGGAGGTGGGGTGTTTGTGGATGTTGAGGTTTTATCTCTAGTTTTCAAACAATGCTGGGAGGTTTGAACCTAAGAGGAATCTTATGGGGTTGTTCTTCATTACCCAGTTTTTTGAGTTTGGTTTTAAATTCTCCAGGTCTATAATAGTTTATATGTATCATATATAATGACATAGATTTCACTGGGCCATTCCTTTGTGATAAATAAAATTCTTATTCAGATCATGGGGGGTCATAGCGGTTTGTTTCAGTAGGTTTCAAAAAATACTATTTTACAAAATGTTTTCACCAAAATTATGGCACCCTGACATCGGTACATTGAAACAGTGGTACAATAATGGTGGCACACTGAGAAAGAGGAACCATAATAGTGAAACATAGAAACGGTGGCACACTGAAATGATGGAACAACGAAACGGTGGAAGCCTAATAGTGGCACTGTGAGGATGGTTCCTCGAAACATTGGAAGGGTATAGTGGCACCCTGAAACGGTGGAACACTAAACAGTGTCTCACCCTTTCAAAATTCCAGTTTTTCCCAGTTTCTCCCAATTTTTCCTGTTTCTCCAATCATACATTTTTTTTGATGTAAACTGAGTTTAAATCATTTTTTGGGATTTTTTATGGTAATTTAAAAGGATAATAAGTATATATTTAATATTATAATGTTATGGGGACTTTGATATATTCAAACCATGTGATCTTGACAACTATCCCATGTTAATGTGTTTTGAAAATGTTCTTCCTTTAATATTGGATCGGGTTTTTCAAATCTATGATATTCCCTTCCTAGTGTGGTTCCATTCCATATTGGTGTTCTTAGAGCCTTTCCTTACCTTTTATTCGTGTGTTGTGTTATAGCCATTGATCGAGCTTTCCTTGGAGTTTTTCCTAGGAATTTTACTGTTTCCCGCGTGACCCTTAGTTTTGGCGAAAGGAGGAGTTTTGGTCACATTTTCTTTCAAGTAGTTATTATTGTTCATATATTAAATTTTTTATCACGTGGGGTTGGAGTAGAAATTATCCTTTTTTAATGAAATAGAAATCTTTTCTTTAGTAATTACTAAATTACTGGGGGAAGATGATAAAAAAAAGATAACAATACTTGTTATAATAATGGACGTGTAAGTGATGATGTTACAGATATTGTTTTACCAGTTATCCCTGTTTACATTAATGATTTATTTTTCTTATGGCTATAATACATTTTGAAAATCATGACAATTTGTGGTCTTTTCTTGTGCACGGATGGTGTCTTGTATTTGTTATGATGCTTGATAGTTGGATGTAACATGGAATCTGGTTAATCATGTATATTTGGAAATATAAATGTAATCCCAAAGATTAAACCTATTGTATACCCCCCTTTCTATCAATGTGGAAATAAAGAATAGTGTTTAATAAATATAATAATACCAGGTAGGTTAGGTGTGGTTGTGTGTGGTGTATTTGGGTTGGGTTTTTCTGGCTTGTTTGGAATGTTCGAGCAGCGGGGTTGTGGTTCTGGTTACGAATTTTATGGGATTTATGTGTGGGATGGTAAAAGAGGTGTGACATAATCTCAGTATGAGGGATTGATTAATTATGGAATGGATGAACCTGTTGGTAGTGGTACTTCATTTTGTTTATGTTGTGGTCGTCGAATGGGTCTGTGGAGTGGGACTCTGATGTGGTTATGTGTTGTTTATGCAGTGGGATTGCTGCTTAGTTTGTCTTGTTGTGTTGGCTATTATTGTTGATGGTAGTTTCCTTGGGTACTACTAGAATAAATTAAATTGAACCCCTTAATTAATGAATAGATATTGATTAAATGAAAAGTATTTTGGCTTGTGTTTTATTGTTGCTGTTTGTGTCCGTTTTCATTTAGGGGTTGCAACAAAAGTGGTTCTATATGGGTTGCTTTTTTTATTTGAAACCCATAGGTTTTAATGAATTTTTGTTTACCAATATTAATAAATTTTAGTTCCTTGTCATATCTATATACACCCTACCCTTTTTGTGAACCATATGTTGAACACCCATGTTTTATGAGCGAGTGTGGCTTTCCAACATCCTGATGGGAGGATGGATGGTTGTTCACTGGATTTTTTCCTCTCACCCTATTTTGAGTTCTTACTGCTCAATCATATGGGAGAATACTATAATTTATTGAGGTTTTCCATTTTCCAAGATCCTTAATGCTTGTTTTTTTTGGAATATTGGCCGAGGTCTTTGCATTCCAAGATTTGTTTCCAAAGTGTCTTCGAGATGAGGCCCAATTGTCTTTGGGTGAGGAGCATGGTTGTTGTTGCACATGTGACTGTGGTTGAGATGTGTGTTGTGGTTGTGGCCCAGGTGTCTGTGGGTGAGATTTGTGTGTTTTTGAGACCCAGGTGTGTGAAGAAATTTTGTGGCAGTTGGAATGAATTTTGGAAGAGTGGTAGTGCCAAGACGTTAGTCGTTAGGAAAGAGAATCTAACCAATGGGAATGTGGTGTGGGGTACCCAAATTATTATTGTTCTTATATTATTATCTCACATGAATTGTGTTATTTTGTGAGTGTTCCTTGGGTAGGATAGGCTCGTTAGCTTTCCTTGTTAGTTTATGTTGGTTTCTTCAGTATTCATAGGGGCATTAGTATACTTATCTCACTTGTGCACAAGTGACTTTGGTTTCCATAATGAGTATAATTTTATGTTCACCAAATGATATAAAATAGTTTGAAAGATTTCAGGAGGAATTTGAGGACCATGTTGTACTTTACTAGCTCAGACTTCAGGGTATTTGTTGTGGTTCTTCTTAGTCTCTTTCTTTTGGTTTTTATTTGGTACTTTGGTTTTACTTTTGTCACAATTTATGTTTAAATCATGCATTGGTTGGATTTTTCATTCCTTTGTATAAAAGTTTGGTTCTGTTTAGGATTTTTACCATTTATCTCCTAAAATTATTTTCATTAAAATTGGTAATTCCATCCATTTTGTGTGATATTCTATACACTTAGTTCTAGTCACCACTTTGGGGCCTATTGAAGGCATGACATGGGGTCATTATCACTCCTTCATCTTGAAAAGGGAAGGTGTGGAACTTTTTTGTCCCTTCCCTTATCTTGAAGAAGGTTGGTCATGATATACCATCTATACAGTGTATCATTCCATGATCTATAGGTTTTATTTTCTCATAGATGTATTGAATTATAAATTCTTAACTAATTTGTAGGTGAGGGAAATTTGAAATAAAATTGAATCTCTCCCAATATTCATGATGGGTCTCCCCTTGTGGTTTCTTAATTCCACTTATACCTTCTGAAAATGGATTCATCTCACGATGTTGGGAGGAGTATATCTATAAATCGTCATTTAAGGTTATTTTATCCCATAGTTATAGTTTGATGGTAGTAGATCTAGTAATTGGATAATCCAACCATGGAGGAAAAAGGCCCCCTAAACATTATGAGGTCCTCAAACAAATTTTGTTTTTTGATGGTGGATAACACAATATTAAACTTCATGTTGTGATTTTTATAGTCGTCACATTGATGAACTAGGAATTTAGGAATGAGGTGGTTGAGTAATGATCTCATCTCAATGTAGGCTAATTCACTAGGATATTTTGTGTAAGTAAGTTGGTACAACGTAGTAGGGTTGGTCAGTTCTTTTAAGGTCCTATTATTTCTATCCATGTATAAAGGGGTAAGATTTTTCTCACATTTGTATGGGTTTAATAACTCTTTATATTCAAAAATAAGAATATTCATGTTACTTATTTCCTCTACTCTATAAAACATAGTGTGTGAGTGGAAATTAGTTTCAATTTCAATGTATATTTTTAACACATTTTCTTTTCTTCATAAGGCTATGAAAAAATGTTGTAAGTTTTTTTATTGTCTATGAACTAGTTATAATGATAATAACAAATCAAAAAAACATTTTAATGGTGTGAAAAATAAGTAAAATAAAATAAAGAATATGTAAATAATAAAATTTACTAATCAATATAAGGTATAGAATATTATGAACAATAAATTGATATAGGGAACACAAAAATAAGAAAACAAATGTTAAAGGAATAAGTATTTAATGGAAAAGAAAATAAAATGGAAATAAAATTAATCAAAGGTAAAAATGATCTTTTCTCCTTCAATGCAATGCTAACATTTTATCATGTTATTGAGCACATCAAATTAAAAAAAATTCAAGAATTTAAACATTATAGTAGGAACCCTAAGACCTATTTTTATAGAGCCTTTGAAAATTAATATAAAATATGTTCTAATCTAGAGAGTATGATATTATTTTAAATGATTGGGGATTTAAGAATCAATTTACAAAAAAATCAATGAGTAATGATTTATGAAGTCTAAAATTATGATTTTATAAAAAAATTAAAATAATGATACCATGGGAAATCCCCTAAATCATTATCCATATTTGCATCATACGTAAGGTATTAACGTTTTAATCCTTTATTTGTACATTTTGGAAAATACTTACAGTTGATTTATTACTATATTAAACCATATGATTTGATCAATCACATTATATAGATCAATCGTAACTACTAAAAATCTATACATGTGTATTAATGTGAGATCATGACTCATCAAGGAATCAGATCCGTGATATTATTTTATTAACATATTAAGATCCTTATTAAGATTATTCCAATGAAAAAAACAATTCACATTCATGATTTATAATTATGTATTTTGACCTTAGATGTAATCCAAATTTTTTCTCATGAAAGGAAACATGTGAGAAAATTGGAAACAATCCTCAAATCAACACAAAATCATAGTTATTCATGGAATAATGATGATCTATTCACCTTTGTTTTTTATTTATATGAATACTAATATAAACACAATAATAATGGAAAAAAGTTAGAACAATAGAACATGAACTTGTAATAAAAACAATATTCAATGTATTATAAAAATTAAGTTCAGTATTGCATCATTTTTCCACACTAAGTGGCTATAAAGAGTATATAACTCCATGGATTGGGAAAGAAGAAATAGGTAAGTAAATGGAAATTCCAAGTCATCCACCACTAAAATTTGGTCAAAAAATAATAATGAGTGGGAATATTCATTTTATATAAAATTACATAAAAATTAAATTTTCTAAGGGGTTAGGTTTCTATTTATGTGATTTTATACCCCTGTTTGTTCTGTATTATTTTTACAGACACAATTAAATAAATGTGACTATAAATTTCATGGAAAGGTATAACATTAATTTTTATTTATAATGGTGGTAGATTAATCCCAATTGGAGTTATGTTTCCCTAGTAATGGACCAATCACTATAGGTTGGTCCAATTTGTGGAGCATAAATTTCTTCATAATATAAGCCAATTTCAGGGCTCTTTTGCTCAGATCCAACCTTTGGTCCAATTTTAATAATTGATTCCACATGATCTGAGAAACCAAAAAATAATAATTTTCACATTTTAAGGAGTGTAATTATTTTTATTACAAAAAATAGAAATTTTATTAAATTGTACCATTTTGAAATTGAAAATTTATTAGAATGTTTTAAAGAAATAAACATAAATTTCACTTTGAGAGGGAAAGGATTCAATAATGGTATACTAAAACACACACAAAATTACTACAAAAATAAGGATGATTATGTATGATGTATAACTGTTATATAACCCCACACAAAAACTTATACATTTCCTCAAAAACATATCTCCCCAAAATCACATAGGAATCCTTCCTAAAAATTTTTCAACATCAAGTTAGTCAAACTAATGAATTATGAATAAGTAAAATAATTTTCTTAAATTCATATAAAGGAAAAAAATTACTAATTATTCATCAATGAAACCGATCAATCTTTTTTTTTTAAATTTTCCCATTTGAATGATTAAATATTAACATATATTCCATTAATATTTATCAATCCATTACTGTTGAGAATTCCACATTATAATCTATCTCACCTTGACATTTTTTCACTCATTATCCAAGGAAAAAATTATCGAAGTTATTCTCATACCTCATGTTCATATGTCCTAACCCTAGGAAATAATTAATTAACAAATACCGACCCAATATTGAAAATAATATCATTTATAATTGGGGATTTATAATAAGTATTAAATGTCTCTAAACATTAGGGTTGGTATAAAATTAATGTGAAAATATATTATCTTAATAGGAGGTTGTATCTAAACAATATTTCATGTTAAAAAAATACAACACTAATGAGAACTCTTTTTAAAATATTATTTCACACTCTTTAACAAACTAAAATAAAATGATAAAATATCATGAACTGTTTCAAAATTAAATATGACCTCGTATTATAAAATAAATCAGTTTCTAAAATTATTTTTTCATCAAAACTTTTTAATTTTATTTTTTTGGAAATGATTTATTTTTTTCAGTGGAAGAAAATTATGTGAATGCAAGTAGTTCATGAACCATTCCTAGAACACCCAAAATATAACCCACACTAACAAGAATCACATGTAGTCGTTGATAACTTCTTATATACTTTTAAACTATTGAAATTCATTAAATATTACATAGTTTTTGGTATAAAGAATAAAAAATAAATACAATGTTACAAGGTCATTCATAGTTTCAATTGTAATAATGAAAGATACAAATGTAAATGACTCACATGGGTTTATAGGATATGAGGTAAAAATAGTTAATCGTATTTGTTTGACCTTATTCTATCATATATTTTAAAAGATTCAATAAAATTGTGTATATGTGTACATGATACAATTATCACTCAAGTAGAGGGTGTTAGAATTACTATGAAAATTTAATGTAGAACACCCTTATGAACAAGAAACAGTTAATAATGGATAACCACACATGGCATGAATAATAATAAAAACACAATAAAAATTAATTTTATAAATAAAAGCATAAACTGTTGAAAGGGTATCACATATAAATAAATTAAAAAATATCCTTAAATAATGATACATCAAATAGATTTCCAAATACTTAATTTTACTCATTTATCCCATATTTCAATCATACAATATTATTATTGGGGAAATTTAAACCATCCAAAAAGAGGTTTTAATGAAATTTTATAATATCATAGATTAATAATATATAAAAAATATCAAGTATGGAACTAAATTTCCAATAGATCCAAACAGATCCTTCATAAATGAATATTGTGGAGAAAAAGAAATAAAGAATTAAAACAATACTCACAATTCCAAATGAATCTCTTCCTACTACTTTTCCATTTTTCCCTTCCTCATCACAGAACTATAAAATAAAACCCTAATAATAAGCATAAGTTCCATGCACACTAAATCTCCAAAAGATAACAAGATTGAATAATACATACTAAAAACAAATTTATAAAATAAGTGATAAAAATTAATTCCAAATAAAGCATTAAAATCTCAGGTTTCCTCTTATAGGTATCTTTTGTTTGAGTTCATTTATCCTTAACATAACATATTTTATCACGTAGTCATTTTATATAATAACATTACATAGACTAGATGGAAACAATACTGATGTTTTAGTACATTTTAAATATTTCCATTCCTCCTAATCAATTAAAGTTTCATGAAATGTTATTGAGGATAGAATCAAAATCTAAAAATTCTCAGTGATTGAATATATAATTTCTTGGCTGTCTGCACATGGAATGGATCCTCAAAATTTACTTTTTCATACAGCATAAAGGATTCTATAACATTTATTTTTGTTAATGATACCATCAACCCTTCTTATTCCTTCTCATCACTATTCATGGAGGCTTATTCAAATTTTCCCCTTTTGGACCTATACTAATGAAGTTATAATCATTATAAATATAATCAACTTTATACTCTAATGTTTACACTAATTAAAATATATAGATTTATTTCAGTTTGGAAACCTCCATGTTCCCCTTATCTTTGTCTATTATCCATTACATGTTATGAATCACTTCATTTAAAATTAACTCTAGACCATAGAAGAGTTCATTTTAGTTTTTCACTTATAGTTATTGGATGCATCCACCTTGGTTTGACATCTTATATGAAGGTTTTTTTTAATTTAATATGTGAGATACACAACTTCAGTTTCCAGGCATGGATGCTCATCAAATATCCACATTTTCATTTCATCACATTACAAAAACACCCAAACATAAAATTAGAATAATTAAAATCCAAATTTCAAAATATAAAATTGATTATGGGTGAGGAAATTATTTTTTCCTAAATAAACATGAGAGAGAGTACATACACACTCTGATATGTCTTTTGAGATGTCTAGTCATTGGAAATCATTTAGGAGTGATAGTATAGAGGCACATCATAGGACTAAAACATGATACAATTATAAAAAAATGTTTTTAAACACAAAAAAAAAGATATTCAAAGGGAAAATAATATAATCTTACCTATAAATTTTATTATTTTTAATGATGAGTTGAAAAAAAACAACCTATGATAGATTAAAATATTTAAAAATTTATTCCTGGCATTAAAAATTTCAAAACACAAACTAGTTTATCCCTAATAATAATATAATCATAAAAATTGTTTTTTATTTCCTATAAAACATTTTTAATAATTATTCATTTTCAATCAAGTATTGAAAAATCAGTATCAATTAATTATTTTCATGTGTAAATTTCAACCAAATTTTCTATGTCAAATTTAATGATAGTAAAATTGGATGAATCAGTAGCAACATATTTATAATTAATTAGAGTGTAAGAAGACTAAATATTAGTCTATAACTATGTATTTTCAATATAAATGGTTATAAATCACGTGTAAATGGACCTATTTGTATCAAAGTACCATAATGTTTTTACTATTTTTGAATTCTAATTTGGTAATTCCATCATCGTCTATAGATTCCAACATTTATATAGAAATATAATAGAACAACTATTTAAGAGTATCATTAAAATATGATGAAGGATAATAATTTTATTGTAAAATTAAAAATTATTTTTCACTTCTAGATGGATATTTAATAGGAGAAGGTGAAGATCACACATCATTTAAAGGATCTATAAATTTATCAAGAAAAGAATCATCATTATGACCATTCACAGAAAAAAAAGTATTAGTGTCAGAAATCATATATTGGTTGTTTTCCAAAGATTATAAATAGAAAAAATAGTATTGTGAAAATAACTTATGGTATAAACTCATGGTAATCTAATAATGTAGGATCAAGTGAGTGGGGTTATATGATCAAAATTTTGTGAGAAGATTTGTAGCATCACAAAAAAGAACAACCACCTGAACTGTGCAATCTGGCTAGGTTCCATTGGCCTTAAGGGAACCTCCTTGAATTACAAAGGCTTATGACTAGTAGTGAGGGTCTAAATAGGTAGAGTGTTGAGGCTATACCCTCTACAAGTAGATAAAGTGTTGGTTTGAGTATAATATTAATACATGAAACAAACATATATGATTCAGTAGACTCAAACCAAACCTAGAAAGTGGAATCACATCCAATAACAGATAATTATAAGAAGTAATATAGAAAAAAAATTAGTGTATAGTAAACATAACATCATTCTAAATAACACTTGTAACCACTACTAAAAAAACAAGGCATGGATCTAGAATAGGTCACACATGTCAATATATAATGGGAACACATTTCTAACAACTATATCTACATATAACAATAAAAATTTTGATACAATAATGAAAAAAACAAAAGTAAAACTCCATCTTGGAATGACCACAAGGTCAATGCCGATCTCTATGCCTAACAGTACTACAACCCAGCTCCTAAAGATGATCCTTTACCTATATGTAAATCTATAAAATATGCACACGTCCCAAAGGGCCTATGTAGGGTGTGAGATGAATCTCATTAGGATACCAACCAATGGTGCGTACCTATTATAGGTGTTTTAGAAGACATGAATCTCTATGTAAAGTAAGTAGTTATATTCCCAAAATGAACCTAACCTCTACTTGTGCTCAACAACAACCATAGAGTGTCACCTACTTTGGCCAACACCGGAATCCCAGAAGCATAGAGAGTCCTTGGCCCATTTCCCAAGGTACCCATGTTGTCATGATTTCCTGTTGAACCCTCATGTTCCACCTCGATCACTTAGCTTGGCACCACATTCCTCCTGACACCCGAGGTCTCAAAGTACCGTTGTCTCGAAGGCAAGCCAAAAAATAGCATCCTGGTCCCAAGGTCCACTGATAATAAGCTCACATCATCCCATGGAATAAAAAATTGAGGAACAATGATGTATGTCCTCAAATATATATATATATATATATATATATATATATATATATATATCATGGCCCATGCCACCAATCACGATGAGCCTCATCCCCAAACCCGACATCCTCATCGCTATCCACTAAAGGATCCTCACCTTCAACATGGATTTTTGCGACAAGAACCCACAAAACATATTTACGTAATCCGAAACTATCTGGGGCCTCTACCCACACAAGTGGTCAAAAACACCTCATCATCAAGTCTACTTGTGTACACACGAATCAATCGGTAACAGGACCATCACAGGTGTGCGTATGAAACCAATAAAGAACCTTATCCACACCATCACTTGAACCTCACTCCCTTCTAATGTCACTAAATTCTGATGCTGATACCATCCAAGTATCTTGGGCCTTTCCTAACCTAACAGTCACACTGCCTTAAACCAACACCCTTAACAGCCAATCTTATGGTGAAAACCACCCATGAAAGATTGTGACACACCCAACAAGTGGTCAACATTACCCAATCCCAAATGGTCATTCTATCCCATCATTGGGTGAAGCATGTCACAACCTCAAGGGTTTCATCATATGTAATGCCAATAATTAAATATATAATAATATTAAAACCCTTTTAAAAAAGAAATTCAATTTAAAATATTTTTATTAAATTTTCTATCAGCTATAACATAGAAAAAATGAGGTCTTTAATGCCTATAATTATCTTAATCAATCTTAAACAATTTAAACATACCATTTTAAGACAAAGGAAAACCATTATAACCATTTTTTCACCCCTGGCCAAAATAACCCTGATAGAAATGACCTCTTGCCCGGTGTCTCTCAAGCAATTTAGGTATAGGGCATACTCAACGGCATACCATGGGTCCCATAATCATTTCAAAAAGAAGAAATAGTTATAGAGGGGTCTCACTCAAAATACCCAAAAGGTCCCAACGTCACACCACCCCAAAGTCCACAATAAAAGGGATAAACCACCTACCTCATACCCATATGACCCTCATCTTCTAGCATCAACTTCGAATTTTTCCAGGAACTGAGTAGATCAATGGGATTCCAATGCATCCAATAGAGTTTGAATTGGAGTTCAGACGATGAACTGAGAGGAAAACCTATCCTCCTGCACTACTGTTCATGAACCCAAAACAAGGGGTTTGTCCATAAAAAAAACAATGCTACTACCAATTTTTACAAAAAAAAAAAGAAAATTACATAGCATATACATGAGAATACATTATGTATAAATGGTAGTTTCTATATCTTCTACCAACTTCCCTTCCACATCATTAAAATGTCCCATCCACATCATTGAATGGTTCTTCCAACATCATTATACGTCATGTATTCATAACTACACTGCATTTACTTAGTTAGTTCTCTATTCCTTGATGAAATCCCTACATGCCATATATGACCATAACATGGACCTACCATTACATTGATTGTAACCTCACTCGCCCTATTTTTCTCCTTATTCATAAGTAAAACCACCAAAAAAGATTCATACCTCAGAGGAAGAACCAGTTTCTTACAAACATCCCCTCTTAAATCAATTCGTCCCCAAATTTCCCTTCCAAAGGAGGTGAAGAAACATTCAAAAACAAATCCATCCCAAATTTCAAAATCAATAAAAGGTCCATCAAATAATTTCCAGAAAAATGGTCCTCCCATGATTCCTTTTCAAACATGCACCTCATGAGGTGCTCTGGTGTCGCTTCTGACACCCAATCATATCATGGACTAAATTAGCGCCCACCCTGAGCCATGGCACAATGAGGTACCTTATCCCATGGATCGTCATCATAAACTCACTACCTTGAACCACAATAGAAATCCACATCCTTGATGCCCTGATTCCTAAGGCACCTCAAGTAACCCACATCCCTTGGATTCCCTGATGCCTACGCATTTCAAAACATGTATCCTGTGAAGCTTCTTTTTCCAATAACTTCATACATACATACATACATACATAAATATATATATATATATATGATCACACACCTATGATGGAGACAACCAACTGACCAGCATATGCTAAGTCCATATATATCCATTGCACCTCGTGCACTCAAGATAGAAAAGCCTCAATGGGCCCTACCAACCAAAAGAAAAAAGAAATCATAGCCACGCCCACAGAGTACCTATGATCATCGTCGGCTCTCCAACATGCTCAGCCCCTGGCAGCTCCATGACATTCCCTTGTCCTAACACACAATCACTTGAAGCCTAGCCTCCCAGTGGTTTTGCACGACTCACCACCCCCTGAACACATCATTGGGTCCGTCTATCTCTTCCATGTCCTCTGCATGCAGATAAACCTCATCTACCCTCACTTGGAACCGATCCTGAACCAATATCTGAATTATATGCCTACCATTGTCCCTGTATTCTAGTTGTTTAAGAAAGTTATATATATAACCTCTCAAGATTCCCAACCTTTCCACATACCAGGCACTCCTTTGGAGGTTTATCACATTGAGTCTGAATGTGCACTGGTTTCTCCCACTTAATGAAAACCAATACGGAATTCCCATGAGGCGGTCTAGCTATTTCCTTGGCCTGACTACCCAACTAGAACTCATCTAGATATCATTTCCTGCCATCTGAATAATCACCTGATGCTACCACCCAGCCTAAGTGCGACATGTCCATAACGTTCCCCTCGGCTATGAGTTCCTAATTCACCACCTTTGAGAATGATGCTTGCCTAATGATGTTTACCTTTACCTGTCTGGTGTGTCATACTCGATATTATGAGTGCCTCACCCTCGAGGTGTCATCGCTTACATTACCTTGTACAAAGTGAGAAAACATAGTGAATGTAGCCTTATAGTCCACGATGGACAGGTCACCCTACTAAAGGATCAAGAACTCTGGATATTTATATACCCTCATCATCTCAGGGAAAAATATGAAATAAAATGTCATCGAAGTCCTTCCAGGACAGTCCCTCATATCTACAAACATAAACCTACATATCCCACCAGTGATTAGTTGTCCCTCTAAGAATATATGCTTCCATATTGACCCTCTACACAAGAGTCATCTCCAGCTACATAAAGATCATCTGCATTATCTCTATCTAGTTCTCATCTTCCTACGTACCACCCTCATGCTGAATAATTAGTGGGTGTTGTGAATAGAACTCGCATGTCAGATAAGACATTGATGGATATCCTCCCTGATCACCTCTGTCGATCCCCTGAAAGACACATACAAGACTAGATCAAAGCTGATCATTAAGCCACAGTTTGATTACTATAAAACAAGGTACTTATCCTACTTACACTAGATCCTGAACCTGATCCTACCCATGAACCTATACATAATTCTCATGATCTGGCTTCCCCTTAGGGGTCTAAACCTACTCATGCTCCTAATATACTGTTCAATCACCCACCTGATGCTCCACTGAGTAGTATATGAGGAACCTGTTGAATACCATAAAATTCTCAAAGAACCCATTTGTATATAAAAATACATAATGAAAATAGGGAAAGTAATAAAAATGAATCATATAACATATATCCATAGTCTCCCACATCCCAACCATGTTCCATGACATACCGACCTCTTGAAATCCTTACCCTCCCTCAACAGATCCAATTTTTACAATATCCACGGGTCATACCCATCCTGAAAACCAACGTTTTCTGAAACCGATGACCTAGTCTCCCAATCCTATTGATCAAAATCACCTCATCCACAGTACCAGCCTTCTCTCATATGAGCCAGTCCCAAACCTCATACCACATGAAATTCCAAATATATATATATATATATATAATCATATAATATCATAATTCACATGGCATTCGATATTATTCACATGCTATTATAGCTTCACAAATCATACATGTATATATAGAATTGAAATACCCTGAATATGTCCCAATCAAAATCCAAACAACCACATCATGCCTTACCAGGAAAAGGTCTAATTCCCTCATACCAAACTAGGTCAAGGGTCACATATCTCAACCAATAATCATCCCAAACAAGTGAGCCACCGAGATAGAAATCATATAAACTGTATTCTAAGAAAAAACAAAATGGCATAACCCACCCAAGAAAACTCAATCCATCCCTTGTACATGGGGATGTAGGCATCCAAGAACGGGTAAAAAATCTAGTTCCTACAAAAACGTATCTCTAGTATACCATAACCCCAAATAGTAATACCAAGAAGAAAGGTAAAAAACTCCTCTGATATCACTGTGTAGCATCCTCGACCCAAAAAAGTACTTGAACATTGCTATAGAGCTGAGTGGCATTGACCATAGGCACCCCTCCACGAATTCCATAGGCTGACAACTAGTAGTGAGGGTGTAAAAAAGTATAGTGGGTATTCTATACACTGTGGGAATACAAAAAGTATTTTTCCATGCATACTAGTAATACAAGCAGTGGAAATAAATGACTCAGCAGACTTGAAGCAGACCATAGAGATTTGAAGCACATCCAATAGAAGATAAATAGAATAAGAAATATAGAAACAAATATAGAAGAATTTAAAAAGAATAGCATGCTAAATAGGACTTGTAACCACTACTAAAACAAATAAGGCACACATCTATAGCTAGTCATACATGTCAATATACAAAGGGCTCCCATGGCTAACCATTTTAGTAGCATATAAGAACAACCATGCTAATACAAGAATGAATCTAAATAAAAGTAAAACTCCAGCATTGCATGAACTCACGGTCCATGTCGACCTCCATGAAAAATAATACTATAACCCAACTCATGAAGATTATTATTTACCTATACATAATTCCATAATGCCTACACGCATCCTAAAGTACCAGTGTAGGGTGTGAGATGAATCTCAGTGGGGTACAACACAATGGTGTGTACCTAGTATAAGGGTCTGAGTAGACATGAATCTCTACATAAAGTAAGCAGTACAATGCCAAAAATAAATCTAACCTTCACTAGTGCTCAGTAACCACCAAGGGGTGTCACCTACTTTGGCCAACACCAGAATCTTAGAAGAAAATAGAGTATTTGTCCCATGGACCAAGGTACCTCTATAGTCACAATGTCCTGGTGAACCCTCAAGTTCCACCTCAATCACATAGCTTAGCACCACATTCCTCCTGACACCATGTTTCTTAAAGTACTTTTGTCCCAAAGGCATACCAAAGAATAGTATCCCAGTCCCAAGGACCCCTACTCTTAAGCTTCTATCGGCGCATGGAAGGAAAACTGGAGGAACCGTGATATTTAACCTCGAATATATATATATATATATATATATATATATCTTGTACCATGACCTCAATCACATAAAGCCTCAACCCCCAACCCGATAACATCATCGCTATCCACTAAAGGCTCATCACATTCCATGTGTCTTTCTATGGAAAGCACCCCCAAACAATAATTTCCTAAGCCGAAACCATCAGGGGACTCTACCCACACAAGAAGTCAAAAACAACTCATTATGAAGTATAACAGTGTTCAAATAACTGAATCAGTGCATTGGTCATCATGGGATAGTTAAAATATATAATAAAGAACCTAAGCCACACGGTCACTTTCACCTTGTTCCCTTGTGACCATGTCACTCAAATATGATGGTCATGCCATCTATTTATCTTGGGTCTTTCTGAACTTAACTGTCATACTACCTCAAACTGATATCAATTAAGCTCTATCCAATGATTAAAACCTTCCTAACATATCTGGTTCATGCCCATCCAATGATCAACATCACCCAATATCAATGGCCATGTCATCCCAACCTCAGGTCAATCCCGTCACAACAATAACGGTGACAACATATGTGATCCTAAGAATTACATATCTTTAAAGACATTAAACGGTTGTAAACAAGAAATTAAATTTTAAAAGCTAAAATTTCACTATCTATTATGTATAACATAGTAGCATTGAAGTATTGAATTCCTATAATAAGCTTGAATGGCCTGAAAACCATAAATTTTATTGATTTTTGATAAACCCCTTTCAAGGGATGAGGGGGAACCCATACAAGGAATTTAGCCTCATAGATTACATGACCCATAGGCTTAGGAGATTACATGACCTGAAGGTCTTAGGGAATTAAACCAGACAATCTACAAGGAACTGCCCCTCCCAAACATCTGCATCACGATAGTATCTCTCCACCTACGCATGGTCGTTTGGCTAGGATTCCCGTGCAAGTACTATCTTGTCCCGATGGCATAGCCATACCCTCTCATTCTGAAGAATCCCTTTGTCTTTGCTCTGGTGAGTCCACCTACTCTGAATCCTCTTCTGGGGCTACTCCTTTTTGTAGTGTGACTGGGGAAACTGCATGTGTCCCGAAGGCCTTGAGGTGGCCTGAAAACCCTACTAACCCGAAGGTCTGGGTGGCCTGAAAGCCTTAAGAACTCCAAGACCAAACCGGTGGCCCCAGGTGAATAGTTCCATCTGGTATAGTACCGAACAATACCTGCTACAGTAACTACTATAGCGCCTACTACAGTGCCCACACAATGTACAGTTCTACTACTGTACTTGTACAATGTATAGTCTGTTATAGTACCTACATAGTGTATATTATTGCTACAGTGCCTGGTATAGTAATGCTACAGTACCCATGGAAATACGCCTCTACCTGGTTTTGAACCTGGGTCTTGTGGATGCAATTTAGGATACCCCACCAACTGGGATGAGGCTCATGTTCAATGCCTCTAATAATCTTAATCAATCTTAAAAAATATAAACATACCAGTTTAAAAAAACAATAATAACCATTTTGGGTCCCCCAACCCAAAATAATATATGGAGAAACAACCGCTTGCCCAACTTCAGTCAAGATATTTAGGTATAAGGAATTCCCAATGGCATCCCCTGATTCTCACAAGCATTTATAATTGAAACATTAGTTTTAATGGGTTCTGAATCAAAATACCCAAAAACATACCAATGCCACATCACCCAATACTTTGAAAAAACACAACAAAATGTATTCACCACCTACCTAATAATCGTATGAATCACTTCATCCAGTGTAAAATTATAATTCTTCTTAGAAAATGAGAAGATAAATGGGATTCCAACACATCTTATGGTGTTTGAATCAGAGTTCAGATGATGAATTGGGAGAAAAAACTATCCTTGGGCACTATTGTTCATGAACCCGAAATGATGGCTATTTCCGTCTAACCAAAAACGAGGCTACTACACATTTTAATAGAAAAAGAAAACTACATGACATATACTTGAAAATACATATATGTGGAGGTTTTTTCCTCTTTTACCAAGTTCCTTTCAAAATCCTTAATAATTCCCTTCCACTTCATTAAAAGGTCTTACCAATATCATTACATGGTGTGAACTCATAATTACATGACGTGTACTTCACTGGTTCTCTATTCCTTGTCGACATCCCAACATTCCATGTAGGCTCATTACCTATTCAGACCATTACACAACATTTACATGGATAACACGACATGTAACCCTACTCTCCCTATTTTCCTCCTTTTTCATTGGTTCAACCCTAAAAGAAGATATATATCTTTATAGAAGAACCAGGTTTTACAAGATTTAATATATACATGTGTTAGGTTTACCATTAGTGAGGTGGAATATTATTCCATTATTAGAATAATTATTCCAAAATGTATTTAAATAGAGGGGATAATTCACCTTTAATTTTCATAAATTTTAAACTAGGGATGCAAAATAGGTGAATAAACTTATAAAAGGATGAACATACAAGATTTTATATAGGGGAGAAAACATCAAAGGGAAAATTATAAGACTCAATGTTAGGTGAATGGAAAAAAATTATTCCTTTTCACTCATGACGTTTTAGTTTCCATAACGATTTATGTTATATTATTATCGTACTGTATTATGATGATGATATTATTTTTCTCAATAACTTAAGAATATAAATATGTGTTGTGTAATGATGGAGATTTATGAGTTCAAAGAAAATTAATCTTCCATATAAGGGTTTTAGGAAGTTAATGTGTGGAGGATCAAACATCTCATATGTAATGATTATAGAGCTATACTTAATATGAATTAATACAAAGTAATTATGGTTCATAAAATACATATTAACTAAATATTCCTAAAAAATAAATAAATATGTTGATAATATATCAATTGAAAATATAAACATATTCTAGGTGAGAGGATGAGGTGGGATGAGAATTAAAATAGGTATTTATCCTTATATTCTTAATATAAAGTAATAGGCAATAAATGATAAAACTATTAGGGTGATATTGATGTTTAATATTTGATTTTGGATATAGTAGGGGATATATTTATTAGTAATTTATTAATGAATTGTTAATTTAAAATATTTGATTAAAAATAAGGATTCATTAATTGAGTTAGTTGAAGATATGTGTAAATTCTCAAATAGAGTTAGCATAGGTTTTAATGGATTTTAAATTATTCTTTTGATATTTTTTTGGAGTCATCAGAAATACTTTTGAGATTAATTGTAGTTTTTAAAGGAGTGTGGAGTTTGGTTGAGAATTCCATAATTTCGTTGAGATACAATATATTGTAAAGATGTAAAAGTAAGATCTATGTTTGATTAAATTATATTTTTGAGTACCAATGTATGATTAAACAACTATGTATCAGATTATTTCCACACAAAAATTGGAAGATTAAATTTGGGGTTTTTATGATTAACCTTGTAATTATGAATCTATATAGGATTAATCACGTACTAAATAAGAGTAAAAAATTCTCATGTTAGAATAAATGGTCACTATGACTAAAAAATACAATGATTTTTAGAGAAATATTTGATTAAATTAGATCTAAATTATAATAACTTTATGTTACAAGGGATTAAACCATACATACAGGTGAATTATTCTATGGTTTCTAAGGAAAAAATTGACTAATAAATAAGTATATATATGATTAATAAAATCTCATATATGGTTTTAATAGGATGATTTATTTTATATTTGAGGGAAATCCAATGTTGTATATCATTCAAATTTGAATGATGTATTAAAGGATAAAATTAGAGATACATTTTAAAATATTTAAAGGATAAAAAATGTGATAATTCCTTTTTTAATTCAAAATAATTAAATATCATGAAGGAATATTTCGATAAAAAAAATTAGTAACAGAAGAGGAATTTTCATCTTTATAATAATGATCATTACATACTAAAATTATAAGATGATTAGAGATTTTATGATAGTTGGAACTAGTTCAATATTAATTGACATTATTTTTATATGATAAATAATCGAGTTTAAAGTATGTATTATTGGATAAATTATTGCATAGTATTTTACATTAATGAAAATTCATGAGATATAACAAAAATGAAAAACTAGAATGAAAGGATATTTCTTCATTATACAATATATGGTGCCACATTACAACCATGTATATGTAGTGAAAATGATAAAAACATATTATCTATGAATAAAAATATACCACAAATATCTATTTATAATATCATTAAATATTTAACTATGAGATGTGATTTTTATGAGGGATTAAGAGAAATTGAATCTGATAATTGTAGAGAATAAAATTTGAAATATTAATGATATCTATATATAATTAATATAGATTTTTTTAATACATTGATTTGAAATTCATAAATGGAGATCAAATCTAAGATATTACTTAAAAACTTATCTTTCATTTTAAATTAAGGGACCATGTGAATTAGTGGAATTTTTCAAATTATTATGTCATATGAATATTTTTATAACCAATGTAACCAGATTGGAATTTTATTATCTAATGAGGATCAGGGAATAAAAACCATGTGATCTATTTATTAAATTTAAAAAATAGATGAATAAAGTGTTGTTCTTAAATTATGGTTTCAATATATTAAATTATACAAATTATTTATGAGATTTAAAACTAATTAGGCAATATAGAATAATATAAATAACATCATAATAGAATTGGTGGGATAAGAGTTATGAAATTGACCATAAACTAAATGTTAAACGTTTTTGTGTTGTTGAAGAAACAATTTGGTATAAGATTATACTAATAATCACATTTAAAAAATATGTAGATGAAATTAAAGATGAATGTTTTTTGGATGGTTGAGACTTCTACCAAAATTAATTATTCTATGTTCTATGGATCTTGAGTAACATGAATATAACATTGGTAAAACTAATTTGTTACTAATTTTATACAATATTATAGTCATTAATGGTTATATGTAAATGAGAATGAATATAAAATGAATCAACCTAACATTTACATGTGTCTCTCATTATGGTGAAGGGAACAAGGGTAAATTTTTTGCAAACGTAGCATATTAATAATTACTTATAAAGTTCCAATATTGAGAAATAAGCTCTATCATGTGATGTATATAATTCAATGATTTATGAAGGAGATATTTTACATTATTGAGGTTTATATTACCATTTTAAAAATGTGGGATTTAGTATAATGAACATTTAAAAGGCCATAACTATTGGGAAACAATATTCCTATTTTAGGATGATACATTCCTATTGTATTCAGAATATTATATTAGTGGATATATATGGATAAAACATGATCTAAACACAATAAATATGTAGTCATCCACATTGTAAGAATAATATTCGCATTAAAGGATGAAACATTCCTAGTGTATTAACATTATTATAAAGGTAGATATCTATGGAATAGACATTACTTGAATACAACAAGAATTTAGATATCCACATTGGGGGAAATGTTGTTAATATTGTGTTGTTATCTTTCTTTATTATATAATTTTCATGTTTTAAGCTATGAAAGGAATTCAATGTTTGATTTAGTTACCCTTAAATGATTACAGGTTTGAAAATTAATAGGTTTAATTGGAAAAATATCATGATTTTGAAAACACATTCACACAAATTCAATTCTATCAATACCAATACAGTATACTACTAATCACTACTATTGGTATCATCAAATTTTCTTATACCTCTTATTGAATCTATTCGATCTGAATAGTTTTTATCTATTACCTATGAAGTATATATGTTAATAAAATAATGGATCATATTTCAGAATGATTATGAAGTTTATATATGCCAAAAAATTGAAGAACTGGTAGAGTAGATATGCTAAGAAGAAATGAAAGAACACTTGTAAGAGACAAAATAAAGAGACTCAACCACTACATGAAGGTGATCAATTTTTTATTTAATTTCTTTAATCTATTGAAAATTTCCCTACTGAAAAAAAATTGAATCTATTTTTTGTATATGATAATCTAATCACATCGTAAATTTTCCTATAATATAATAGACTATTTCAAAAAATCATTTTCTAAATATTTCCACTTTTATATTTCTTTTTATTAATATTATAAATGAGGATAAAATAAATCTAAAGTAATAATCTAATGAAATAAAATAAAAATTATTACTAAAATTTATTTTAAAGATCAGTACCCAATTGAATTTATTTGATGACAAAAAAATATTTGTTTCATTGCAAAAAGAAATATTCTTAGTAGATGAAGAATATTTGGAAAGGGGTTTTGATTTGAAATATGATATTAATATAGTCTTTAAAGATAATATTCATGAACTAGAAGAAGACCATAAAGCTATAATATATTCTATGTACGGTCAATTAGAAATCAAATCTAATAGAATAAATTATCTTGACAATCATTGCATCAAGAAAATAAGTTTTATGAAGATTTTATAGACAAGACAATATGATAATGGGAATAATAAATTGTGTCATTTTATGAGGATAATAATACTATCAACATGATGTGACTCTATCTTAAAGTTAAATTAATAAATCAGAAAGTGGATGAAGATGGATATTATTAAAATATTCAGGTAAGGGTTGGTTCCCTTGAATCATATACTTGGAGTCCTCTTTATTAAAAGAATCATTATTCTAGAAACAAGAATTTGAAATCATTTAAAGATACATATAGAGTATGATAAAATAATGAGGTGATAAAAACTCTATATTATGTTAATAGTAAATTTCTTTAATGAAAAATGGATGTTAAATGGTAAATTTTGGGAATATAAGTGTGGATAGTTTTAGGGAGAAACCCCTCGTTTATCATGAATGTATGTGAGTAAACTATGAAATCATTTTTTTATAAAAAATATCATGAAAGAGGATTTTTTTTAAAAAATATAGAAAAGTACTAAATATATCCAAACTGTAATTGATAAAATAGTATAAAGCCTGATTGGTTATTTATGTTATTATGGGGCATCCTGACCTAAGTCTTTTTTTTATAATTGTATATCATTAGATAGAGGTTTTTTATTCATATCACATCTAAGAAAGGAATGGAAATATATACCATAAATATATTTTAATATCAAATAATTATCTACATATTTTGGAATAATATTGGTAAAAATGATTAATATTGGTGGTAAAAATATACTTTGAAAGATTCATATATTTTTTTTAAAAATAATTACACAAATGCTGAGAAATAAAATAAATAAATCGCATGAGTAAACCAAAAAGTTTGTAAAAACATATCCTTAAACATAACACACCAAACAACATTTTAATTGATATTAAGCTAAAGGAGATATGCTTATACTATAGAATTTTATATCAGTAAACAAATTATTCAATGAAATCCCAGAAAATTAATGATTTCTAAATAAATAATATAAATTAAAGGTAATTACTTATTGAAAGAAAACTGAAGGACGAGTTTAACAGATGGCATATATAAATAATTATTTAAATTTCACAATATGATTCTAATGGTATATAATAAAGTAACTATTGATAATATATGATATTTATCCATAAAATATGATAATATTTATTACTATTTATTAATTATATGGAAATCCTATTTATAAATGTAACAGAAGATGTATAAAGTATAAAATAATGCATCTTCTCGACTAGCTGATGTGAAAATTCAAATTCATTATATTTATAATACTGGGAAGTGTATAAAGATCAAGCTTCACATGTATGTCAGTATTTTTATAATTAGAGTAGAATTGACGATGGGTTCTCAAGAAACACTTATATATTGAAAATGAGTTTTTATTTTGGAATATATACTAAAATTTTTTCTCTCATTAAGTAGAAAAAATGGAATCCACCTTATTCCCATATTTTATGATTTTTTATATTAATGGAATTAAATTTTTTACATTATGAGCAGATATTGGAATGTTATAATGTTGTGGGTGATATTCATTGTGGGTTGTTTTTATCATTTTGATGTGATAAAACTTGAAATGTTTCATGATGTATAACAAAGATATTTTTGGATATCATTTATAATAAAAAATAACTATGATGAAGTTTATAGAGGGTTTATCCCTTATGCGGTGTTGATGTGAAAATGACTATATTTGAAATTATTAAAACTATTGAACTCTTCTATATTCTAAATTAATTATTTATAAGGTATGATTGATGTTTTTTCCAACCTGATACTGTTCAAATAAATTACGAAATGAAATGGTATAGTTTGATTAATCATTGTCATGAAAAGTGCATTAAAATTTAGGAACTAAAAATTTTAAAATCTGATAAACCTTATAGATTTTTCTATTTTAATTATTTAAATATTATTGAAATAATAAAATGGATAACTTAAATTAAAATATACTTTAAAAGAAATAGGGAAAAATAACTATATTGGAATCAAATTCAGAATAATTTAATGGTAAGCATGGATTACAAGATTATTCAATGATATTTCTATATTCAGCTCGCCTATATAGACATAGAGTTTATTAATTTATTCCATATTAGTTATATTATGTGTGATATCACCCCTATTAGAAGATTAATTATATTTATTTTCAATAAGTGAGATAAATAAGATATAGAAAATACAAACATTAGTGTGAATTAGATATTGAAATGACTATTAAAAACTAATTAAAAGGGGAATGTGGAAGAATATAAGAGATTTTGATATTTATTATATTTATTATTAATTAGTGATGGATATAAATAAAAGATGGGTTTTTATGAGGTTTGAAGAGGATGAACAAGTGGTATCTTGGTGAGAAGATTTGAGGAAGATGATTTGTAATATTTTACACATTCTATGTGCGATAATTATGGAGATCGTCTTAATAAAATTTTATAATAATTGATGAAGGTTTATGGAAGGATAAATAACTACATTCGCATTATTATCTTCACAAAAACATAATGAAAATTGATTTTTTTATTATAAAACACTTTTAAGGAAAAGTGAGAAACTACACAATTCAATGAGGAGGACATGCCCCAAAAGAGATCACAGACTTATTGAAACATAACTTAAGCCTATTAGATGATTCCTCCATAAATATTTTCTAAGAGATAAAGTTCATATGTGTATCTAGATTTTCATAAATGATGTCTTCAAAGCGATTCGCTAGCTTGTACAAAGTTTAAGAGTACTCCTCTTTACTTATGTTCCCTTCATTATAACCCCTTATCAGTATAAGAACCTATTTGTCAATCCAAGCAGCCTTTTCAATATTTATATCCACATGAATTGGCCTACCCATCATATTTTCTGCGTCTTTTGAAGTAACATTGATTGAAAAACACATCCAACATTTCTTCTTCTGAATGAACAAAGTCCCAGGGATTTCTCTTTTGGACCATTTTTTACACCAGTGTTTTTCTCACCAACCTCACTTGAGTCTGCCATAACACAATAATAAGTCACTTTAATATTAGTACTAGAAGCATACATGTATTCCAACTCCTTTTATTTAAATTGTTTACCTAACCTGGTCTCCATTGCGCTTGGAAGATACAATTAATCCTTTCGCCCTTTGATTTTTATCCTCGTGACCAAGGTGCTACCAGAGAGATCCACATCCATTTATCTCTTGATTTGTAATTGTTCATCAATGGAGTTCTATTGATCCTGAGACAAACCATCCAGGCCTACAAAACAATTACATGTTTGGATGATCTCCTTCCCCTGACACTGGTCTACATGAGGTAGGGAAACCAGAGAATTTTTTTCATTCACTTTTTAATTAACATGCTCTTCATTCATGGATTCCGGCATGGGCGTATCAACACTTCTCAATTGCACTAAGCTCTGGAACATGAAATGTGGATGAATATTGGTATCCTCCAAGACCAAGCATAGAGGATCCTCCCAAATAGCTTGGTCATTACATTCAACCTACTGATCCACCACTTCCTTGCTTATATTCAAATGGGCCTCCACCTCTTGATGATTATTAGCAATATCTAGGACCAGACCATTAATATCCCCAACACTCAATTCTATTTCATTTTGTCTTGATAAGACATCGTTCACCTATAATTTAAGAGAACCACCATTCTTTGTATCCTCTAGAACATCAATAGCTCGTGGAGGGATTTCCAAATCATATCTCAACCTATTGAAGATTTTGATGACACTTAGTTCAGAAGGAAACACACATGTGTGCTTCTTCTTAACTGCTATGTCAAAAGAACCATCAGTCGCATCACTTTCACATCTCCTTATTCCATTCTTGTGATTTACCTCCTTTATCTTGCTACTCCCACCAGTATGAAAAACTGAGGCTTGAGTCGCCTGAATGTCCCCATGTCTCAACACCCTGCACCTGCATACTTCCAATTTGTGCCTCGATTTCTTGCACGAGGAACCTAATGAGAATATAATTGTTGAAATTATTAGATATATGTTAATTGAATGAATAAATCTCATAATGAAATAAGAAATTTATTAATATTTTTGTTTGTAGGATAAATAAATATTCACAAAATGATTATAAAAAAATAGATTATAATAATTTTTTTTGTCTTATTATATACTCAATCAATTCTTTAATTATTGAAAATTTATTAATCTAATTTTTCTTGAAAACATTTGAAGAGAAAATATATAATAAATTGACGAATTTGAAACCATGTAGATATAATAAAATATCACTTGCATTAGATATAAAGGATTTGGAATTGTTATATTGAATCTTATAATGTTATTAAAAAATTGTTTAGATTAATTTATTTGGATAAGGAAGATTTCCCTAGAGTTGAGAATAATATAATTTTTTTATTACTTTTTGATAAAAATTTAACAGTTGTGATCATATGAAAAACTAGAATTTCTTGTACAACCATAATATTATTCCTCCATCTATAATAGTATATCCCCATAATTGGCCTTGTGTAAGATTATGTTTGAGTCTTCTAAGTGTAACCCATTAATTATAAATATAAATTAGATGAATAATTATTTACATAATATGGAATAACATTCATTTCACCTAAAATAGAATATATTATAATCTAAATTTATGTTTCTCTTGTCCATTTCAAAGATAAATAGATCTAATTTATAAAAACAAGATTTTTTTAATGGATATCTGTACATAAGTTGAATTTATATAAGGAAAACTTATTTCTATAGATGAATTACATAGATGGTTAAAATTCTATAAATGATTACAAAATAGTGTTCCATAAGAGTAAAAAATTCTAACTCATGGACTTCAATGTAGATTTATTTTTAGTTTTGAGGGAAATTTAAAGGATTATATCACATATTTCTCAATATATTATTATGGGGGAAAATATGATATACTTTTGATGATTATAAAAAGTGATAAAAATTGATATTCTTATTTACAATTTTCAAATTCTCCAAATACCTTAAGGAGAGATCATTATACAAGAAGATATTTAATAACATGGATTTTTATCATGAGAAAAAATATTGTTCACAAATTGTTGATATGGATTATTAAAAAAATTTATTATTAGAATTTATCCTATTAAAATTTTCAAAACTATGATATATTAAAAAATATATACCATTATATATGTTGACTAAAAACAAATGGATGATGTTTTTTAACAATATAATTTCATGGAAAAATATTTTCAACACTAGAATGATAAATGAGAATAATTTTTAACTTAATATATGGTTTAAAGCTGCAACCATTAAAACATAGATAAAATAATAAAAATTAATTTTATAGATAAATAAGGTTTCAACAAAACATTATATCCATAGTTTCATGAACATGTGATTTACATTATGTGTCCTTAGTGGGAGAGTATATACATGTTAGTTAGGAAATGTTTAGAACTATATAAGATATATTTCTTAGTTTTCTACATGAGTATTTAGAATTTATAATTTTGAATACTTAAAAATCATAAACAGACATCGAAACATGGAAATTCCTTGATGATATTCTTGGCTAGTTTGGATGAATTATAATGATTATTTGATGAAATTTAGTGAAAAATATTTTTATAGAATTTTGAAAAAAACATATTTGATATGATGTGATTTTTTTTATAGATTTTGGATAATTGAATAAAATTATAATATCAATTAAGTGATTTATAAAATTGTAGAATCAAGTTCTTCCACAAAATCCTGATTTTCAATTTTTTTATTATATATATTATTGCTGATATTATATATTGGTCATATAAGTGATAAGAGGAAGAAAATAATGGAATGAGATATCTTAAGAGTTTTGAGTTTTACACTAATATAAAACACAAAATTTATATCATAGTGACACAAACATATCATACATAAATATATTACATCATTATAGTTTTATATTCATTATATATCATAAACACGCACCAAATAAATATAATAGTTTTGTGTCATTGGAAAATTATAAATGTAAACAATAGGTCTATATGTAAAGAACATAATCCACCAATATGATCTTCATGATGAGAATCCTTATTAAGAATGTCATATGTAATAAATTTCTTCACAACCTATGGAAGGAATCATATGAATGGGTGAGCTCAAATGCAACAATAGGGTTAACTATATGTCATATATAAGTATAAAATGGTTATAAATGTATTAGAACATGAACATGACATTTGAGAACCATTTCTAAAATACAAATGATCATAATATTAAGTCATATAAATAATATTAGTAGTTTATAAGACATAAATCATAGGGGAATCAAATAACATGTTCCTTGAGAGCATATCATTGGAATAATACAAAGTTTTTTAGCATACACATAATAATATAAATACATTTCCATATTTGTACGGTATCATTGTCATGGATATCATAATGGAAGGGCTTCACTCCATAAACCACCATACCAGTCAAGGTTCACTGCAAAGACCATCGTAGTGTAAAAAGTCCCTTATAGAGCTGTGATCACTCCCATTCATTTCCATTCTATCTAATTAGATATAAATCTTTACCAAATTAATTAGATTGAGATAAAGGTACCACCTATCTCATAATGAATACAATATTTAAGTCTTCTAAAATATAATAATGAATTCATCATTCCATAACACATAAAATGATATGATTTACATAATCATTTCACCATATCATAACATATTTAAACGATATAGGGTTTATAATCATTTGTTCATTTCATTATAAAATAACTCTAGAAAAAAAGAATAAATTTTCATAATAAATTTTTCATTATATGACTTGTGGATGATTAAAAAAATTCATAAAAATAATTACATAATCAGCACAACCCATTAAAATAATGATTAATAATGGTACCCGTGGATCATATCCTCAGTAAGGTATAGGTAACATCAATGGATATCATCTAATATAGAAAATGATTTTGATTGGACATTTAAAAATTCCATGAGGGTAATATCATTTCTATTTGTAGAAAAATATTTTAAAACATATCATGTTTTTTAAATAATTTTCATTAAAAAAATCGTGATAATTTACAAATAATGATTAAAATAAAACAGTGTTTATGATGATGGGAAGTTTCAATCATTTTAAACATGTAAAAACAAATATTAATTTCATGTTTTCGATAAAATTCAAATAGTTATTTTTAAAAAATGACATGAATATTCATTTCTAAAAATTTATTAAAGATTCAGAAATGGATAATAATATCTTTAAAAAATAATATTAAAACATTAAAACATTTTTTTAAACATTTTATGAAAATACGGTATTGGAAGAAAACGTGTTTCTGACCGAAGATAGAAATAAAATCGAGAGTTCATACAAATATTTTTTTAATTATTATAATTATGAACGAGTGGAAAATGGAACGGTTACTTAAAAATTTCATGAATAAATATAGGATAATAAAACTCTTGAGTTTCTTGAGAGATGTGTGATTAGTTTTTTTATCATAAACATAATAAAAACAAAGCCTAATAAATTATCTAACTGTTACATAAAATAATCACAACATTGGTGAAATTAACACATAAGAAACCATGAATTAATAAACCAAAATTGAACACTAAATATAATTATAGTAAATAAATTATTTGTATAAATTGTTTCAATAGTTTTATATACACCATGTGAAAGTATATAGGTGCATAAGATAACGTACTTCTGAAGAAGTCAAATTGGGGAAAAACCTCATACGTTATGAATTGAATTCTATCATATATGTTCAAAACACATCTATAATAAACATAAAATTACCTTAAATATATAACATAAAAAATACAAATATCTATCACACTATTTGTAATTTCTAAAATGAACTTTTGTTACCTGTTTATTAACATTTCCTTGTAGAAGATATATTTCGGGTAATAACACCTTTGTTTTATATATATTTTTTGTTGTAGTTGGGGTTGAACGAGAGTGGTAAAACATATAATTCTACATACATAATACCATGATTTGAATCTTGGAAAACCAACTTGGGGGATTTATGATGCAGGTGGTGATACAATCATGATGTTGGCAAGTGGGGATGTAGTCCGGATGATGTAGGCATGACAATGCACTAGGCCTTCAAGCCATGTTTTTTTGTACACTTTCCATCATCCTTTAGGATATGTAATGGTAATACCTATAACTATATAGAAATAGTTTTTTGGTTTCATAATACAAATATTACTCAGCCCCAACTTTAAAAAAAAGTTTACATTGGATGTTTTGGTGATATTTGACCCATATGTTCAAAATGAAATTCTTAAGAAGAATATAGTAAAAGGGGTCATTATTACATAACATACATTATGATAATATCTAATTATAAATCATTTATATATATAAAATATACTTCTAAAACCAAATATGAATGATGGTTATGAAATTTTAACAATGTTACATTCATGGAGATAGTAGGTCATATGTATGGATGAGTAACATTTCCATTTTTTAATGATCATGATAGAAGGAAGGTAAATATAATTTTATCTCCATAATTATTATTATATAAATAGTATAAATTTTTAAAATATACTTGTATATATCATCTAGGTGATGTAGTGATGAAAAATACATCACATCGCTTCATGGAGGTGGTAGACCACACATACGCATGAATGATATTATAATTTTTTAATGGATGGAAAGGTAAGACAGTAGGTGATATATTTAATTCATAAAATTATTAATAAATCACTAATACCATATATATATATATATATATATATATATATATCTGTGTTTAATTTAGCATTATAATTATCTGTGATATGTGGTGATGGAAAACAAATTACATCGGTTTGCGAGTTGGGGGTCTGGCATACCCACAAATGACTGTTTCATTTCCTATTTGATGGAAGGAAGATATTGATATGGGTTATTACATTCATATAAAAACAAATAATTTTATGAAATATACATATGTTATTGTTCCATAATGTTTGGATAAATTTTGAAAGAGGTATAAGAATAAATAAAAATATAATATTCTTAGTTAAAAACTATAACACATCTACACCCAATATCTTTAGGTTTAAACCAAAAGCCTTATTAAGTTGGGTTTCTAATCAAAATAGGGACTATGGTATGTAGGTAGGGATACCAAATAGTGATTAAAGATGGACCTGGTAGATCTAGAGATCTCAAGGTGTGTAAAGAATATAAGAGAGGGGGTTCTTTTTTTAAGTGAGGGGAGGATAGTTCTTGGAATTACTGAAAATATTAAATTATATATATATTATAATCAGGTAAAGTCGAAAAAAGGAACCCCAAATTCAATAATATGGTTTTATTTGCCCGAAATCAACACAACCAAAAATATTTAGAAATTTTTTGTCTACATTTTAAGCCTTATCTCCTAAGTAAACAACATTGATCTCATTTAAACCATAATTATGATAATATAATTTATTACTACGATAACATAAAATGTAACACAAAATAAAATGTTCCTTTTGTAAATTAATAGAAATTTTGATTAATAATATGAATTATATTTTATCAAGGTTAGATTCTACAGGTGGAATAAATTAATTTTAATATAATAACAAAAAACACACAAAAATTGTTTTTCGGAGAATAACCAATTTATGTGTAGAAACATTTACACTGACAACACATTATAAATTTTATTCCTTGAAATTTTTGTTAAATATTAAATAAATATAATAATTTAGAATTTTTTTCCCCATCCAAAACTAAATGTTATCTTTCAACTATTCTATTAAATGGAAATACCCATAAATAGTTTTAAATTTTAATAAATTGTATTTTATCTTCTCAAAAGGCAAGCTTGAGTTTAAAAATTCAAATTAATATTTTAAAATATAGTAATTGACTCATTATATTTATACATGAACAAAAAAAGATTATATTATAGGTAAAAGTATTGTTTTTTTAACAATTTTAACCCTTATATATTTAGAATAACCACCCAATAAACTTGTTTTAACATTAAGTGTGACAATATGTTTTTTATGCTTTACTATTCATTATGACTGTAAAATAAGTTGACCCTATTAAATTATGTTAATTAATCTAAATCCATATATGGAACCCATTTTATGAAATTTAATTAATATAAGTGGAAGAATTTAATTTGAAATTAAAACACAAAACATAATGAAAAAAATTAGAAAAATATATGTTTAATCTATAAAATATATTTATGTTACTTTAATATAAAGAGAGACTTTCAAATAACATTTTTTAATTTAAATAAATGAATATTTTGAAAAAATCAATATTTTTATGATATTCACTGAGAAATCAAAATTTTCAAAAATAAACAAAATTCTCCATAATATAATTGTATTGTTCTAATTGGAAAAAACAATTCCATTTTTAAAAATTAAATATATAAATTCTATAATTTAAACTTTTAAATAAATCATTATAAGAAATGGTGTTTAATAAAAACTAATAATATTTCTTTTTAAATTAAAATATTACTTTATATTTTTACAATGAATATATCTGTACAAAATATAATCCATGAATAATTTTAAGGCGCGAAATTGACTATTAACATTACCTGAGTTGTTAAATTATTCCCCCTATTTTCATTTACATCATCATGATTTTATTCATTACATATGCTTGTGAGGATATTTTTTCATCATGGATTTTTCTTATTCTCATGTTACATATCCAACCATATGGTTTTCCACAAAATTCATAACATGAGTAACTAACTTATTACATTATTCTTTATCTATTTGGTTAATATTCTATAACATCTCTTCCTAATAACTTTTTATTCTAACAGAACTAATTCATAAAATAAAATATGTGATACATCTGGAACATATTTTCTTACCAAAAATCCATATAATATGTCCTATACTAGAGATAAACATAGTTGTAATTCTAAATAGTGGGTAACTATTCCCACATTATCCCTGGATTTATATGGTCCAATGAACTATTTAATTTTATTCCCATTTTAAAAATACACATAAAACTTTTACAAGGAGACACTTTAAGATAAACAGGATCACATACATCAAAAGATATATCTTCCCTTATTTTAACTAAATAATTTTCCTACCTTCTATAGTCTATACTATTATGTTATTAAATAATATTTATCTTATAAACCATTTATTATACCCAAAATTTTCCTATAAACTTGTTTTTTTACTAATTCATCTCAAAAATATTTTGTCTGACATTTCATTCCATATAATTCCCCAAAATGTACCATCTATATTCTTGAAAGAAACCCATTATTATAAGAAAAATCTATAAATGAATGATCTTATCCCCAAATTACCTATTATTCCATTGAAAATGAATAAATCATGTCTTACATGGTATGAATTTCTCACACATACTATCCATTATATTGATGATAAAAAGTTATAGTGAAATTTAATTGAACACCCAAAAACATTAGAAGGTGTTTCTGAAAATTATGATTGAATAAAGGATCACAATAAAATACAATATAGGGTTTAAGTTCATATAAAATAACGATTTCTTTTAGGCATAGTACATAAATATTATCTAATGAAAAATTATTTCAAATTGAAATAAAATGTGGAGATTTAGTTAGTCGATCAATAATAACCCAAAGTACTTTATGAACATGAGTTATCTGTATTTTTTAATTTCCAATACGAAACTAGAAATGGCTGTAGTGCCCCCATTGGTAATTTTTTTTCAACATTAAAATGTTGAAAATTCAAATATTTAATTGTAAACATTATAATTTATTTATTTATTTCCTCCCTATTATAATACACTTAAAGTTGTCTATAGATTTTTCTACTATTGGGATAAATAGAAAATGAATATTTGTGAGATTTTATCATTTACTCCTTTTTCAACAAGGATATAGTTGGTACGCAACACCTTTATAAAAATATTAAAACCCTTTCTATATCAATGATAAATTCAAGAAACATACAATTCATTATCAGGTCAACCTTTCTTGTAAATCTTGTTCTTCTTTGTTATCTTACTTAAATATATATAACAATTAAGACCATACTAAATCCATAAATAAATAGAGGAATTTTTTATATACACAATTTATATTCAATAGTTCATTAAATAATTTATGGAATGATAATTATCTAGATATAGTAACTTTAATGATGCATTATATTTTGTAGTTGAAGAATTGGATTCATTATTCACTTTTCATTGAGTGTAATAAATCATTAAATTATTCTCCTTAATAAGTTACAACCATCTTATTTTATTATTTTCAACTCTCTCTGAGTGAATGTATAATTAAAACATTAATTATAACAATATGGTTCAAAATATACTCTATATAAAAGGAGCCTCTAGATTTATAATGAAAAAACACAGTAGCAAATACCAAATCATTTGTTGGATAAAATAACTCATGAGGTTTTAGTTTATGTAAATCATAAGAAATTACCTTGTCATTTTAAGTCAGAAAACATATTAATCCCTTCAATATTACATCATTATAGATGACAAAGTCATAATTTCTATGTAGAAGTACCAAACTGGTTCACTACTAAATATTCATTCTAATTCCTTGAATCAATCCTCACAGTCTTTAACGAGATTAAATTGTTTTTTTAGTTAACTTAGTTAGTTAGATATATAATTGAGAAAATTATTCAACAAAAATATTTTATTAATATGATAATATAATATAACTATAAATCTATGTGACATTTTTAGGTCTGCTATATTCTTTAAAAATTGTATTTTTATTAAGGTAATTAGTTCTTCCATCCTTAAAAATAATATTCCCCTAGAAACAAATATATTTGAACACAATTTAACTATAAAAAAAGTTTCAATATAGAATATTTTGTTATTCCAATTTTAAAAATAATCCATATGTTTTTTATGATTATATATAATTTAATAATATAATAATATTTTATCAATAAAAAGAACAATAAACTTATCTAAATGGTTATAGAAATCTGTATTCATAATATAATTCAATATAGTTGGTGCATAAAAAAACCAAAAGGGAATAACTACAAAACCATGTTTCTCATTTATATTGTGAAACACTATCTTTTGAATTTCATCATCATTCAACTCCAACTAATGAAATCAAAAATTGAGTTTAATATTTTAAAAAAATAAATTCTTTGAATCTTATCAAACAAATCATTTATATAAAGAAAAGGATTATTATTAATAGTGATGATTTTTAGTTATCTATAATAAATATAAATAATCCTTCAACCATATTTCTTTTTGTAAAATAAAATAGTATAACCCAATTGTGATGTTTTTCTGATGAATAAAAACATTATTAAAAAATATCTGTATTTACTTTCTCAATTCAAAATGTTCTTCTTGATCCATTTGATATAGGGGTTTTGAAATTATCATAGAATACGAAACAATTTGAATATTTAACTCATCATCCTAACTAGGAATAATAGAAGGAAAATAATTATAATATACATCTATATATTCATTCACTACATGAATTTCACTATTCTAAAAAATTTCTTTCTTTTCAACTATATGAGACGGGTTCCATCAATTTCCATTTATAATAAATTTTTTATCTACAAGATATATTGTCAAAGGTAAAAAATTGAATATAAGATTATTGGATTTTTAGTATATCATAGCACGATAAATTGATATCCAACACATAACATGAATAAATACAAATTCTACAATGGGAAGTTCAAAAATATTTGTCAGAAACACCATCCCGTATATAATAATAGGAATATTTCTTTAAATATTTTTTCCTTACATATTTCCAAATATATTTTTTACCAGAAATTTTATCTTATTTTCATAATAAAATGTTCCAACTTTACATTAATTTTTTTTAAATTAACTGATGTGAAAATATATAGTCGAATAGGCTATCAGTGTAAATTTAATAAACCAATAATGTATCTATTACAACTTAATTGGATAACATAACATTAACTATTGTAGAAGAAATAAATGTTTTAATATATTTCCTCTTTCAATCATGATTATTTCCATGCTATGTAACTATCTTCTAGCACATGTCAATATAATACTCCAAATAATTAAAAATAAAACATCTCACTATTGGTTGGATGTTTATTAACCCATTATTATATATTTTATGAAACACTAATTTTTAGTTAAAAGACATATGATTAGAATTAACACAATGACAACACCTTCTAGATCCTAAAAAACCATTCATTAAATAATTTTTTAGAAGACTTGGAACACTCTGAGGGATTAACTCTTGATTACTTTGTCGGCCAATTATCTATTTCTTACTTACTTGAATAAATATTAATCTTTTCATCTGGAAGAATATAATTGTTAGAAAACTCCATCTCAAATTTCTTCGAACAGTGATAAAATTTCTCATATATTTTAAATTAATTTAATGCTAATTATCTTTATAAAAAATGTTTCAATCCTGTGTAAAATCAATTAATTATATTTTCATGCTCCCAAAAAATATTGGGTGCTTAAATAGAAAATCATGTAAAATTTTCTTCAAACATAGATACTAAATTATTAACTTTTCTCCTCAAATTCCATAAATTGTTTCTCTATTATGATTTGAAAAATATTAGGGAAATATTTTCCATGAGAATATTTATAAATGTATTACATTACATAACATCAAGTGATTCTATATCTCTAGTATTACTTACTAAAGACTACCATTTATTAGTTATTCCATAAAAATGATAATTTTAAATGGTTAATTTTTTATGTTTTTAACATCCCGAGATTTTATATATTTTTTCCAAATAATTGATCCATATTGGAAGCAGGGAACGTGGTGGAAAAAATGGGTCATGGATTTAATGTATTTCATCATTAGAATATTGAAACTATGTAATATATCAAGATATGAATCCTAGTACAATGACCAAATGATATTATGGAAATATTTTTAAGAATTATAATTAAATAAAAAAACTTCATTTGATTTAATTTCTCATTTGAAAAGTTCTCATTTCATGTAATAATTGCCCAAAAGAACTGAATTTGGATCACTCTATATCATCCATACATTCATTGAAAGACCATAAGAAAAAAAATATTCATGTTATTAGTTCTAATGTGGAGGTTCATTGAATTCATTGACATTCGGATGATCACCCTAATGGTGATCCATCAATCCATGATGAAGAACTTATATCGAAAGCACATATCATCTGCTTCTCTCTCTAGTAAGTGAGATACGAGATACAGGATTTTAAATCAGGTACTGAATAGTTAATATGAATGATATCCTCTCTATCTTTTATAGTGAAATTTATATAATACTATAAATGGTATACGCATCCCCTAAATATACAATTCTCACTAAATAATCCATAAATGATGGGTTCTATCCAACTAAATAGGTCATAAATTTCATTAATATTTTTATCAATTTTTTGTAATATAATAAATACATTAAATCATAATAAATCAACTTGTAATTCCCTTAAATATTAAATGAGCCTTGAATAATAAAATAAAATTCATTTTTATAATAGTTTCCATGTATTTATTTTAATTCATGCAAATACATAAATTAATTCAACGAAAATTATTCCATAATTGAATAATGATGAATTTATTTATTATTGGTGATCTTATATTCATGGACAACCCAAAACCCCATTGGTAGTTTATATCATTTAGTAATCATCTATTCATTTGAATTATCCAGAATTTTGAATATTCAAAATTCCACCACTATTTATGTATCATGTCAGTAGAGAAATCAATATAGAAAATAGATTAGTTACAATTCCAACTATTTCAAGATACTGTTTGGGATGGATATTTTCCACTTGAATGTATCTTATATCAGGTTAGAAGTTTCATTTATGGAAAAATTATTTAAATTTATATAGACTAGAAGAATTAATATGGTAAACATCAATTCTCTATCATTTGAAATTAACCTTAATGTAAGGTCTTTCATGGGTATTTTATTAACAATATTATGTCCTGTAATGTCATATAAACCTTTTCTATGGTAACAAATATAAGGATTTTTTTTTAAAATTATATAATCTAGTGTCTTTATAATATCATACACATTCATGTTCCCCAAATATCATTTTTCATTAAAGTTGTACATAATTAGTTCAGAACTATTGTATAAAAAAACTCATTTTTTTCTCAAATAAAAGCTTTAAAATCTATAATAATAAAATATATACCCATGTAGGAAACATGGAGCATCATATTTGTATGTCATGTTCAATTATGTCAGAAATAACTGGATCCTAGTAAAATATAAATGATAAACCACCCAAGTTAACTCCGTCTTTTCCATTGTATATAATGAACAATACACAACGCATTACAGAGCTATATTAGGCTCACCTGTTACTATATGTTATATAATGTTCGCCCATTCATATTAGTGGTATCAGGATATCCCATTCATATAAGATATATCGATCTCACCCATTCATAATCTATAATTCTCAATTAAAATATCATGAATAAAATATATTATTCTTTTTTGTTTTTATTATAAAACCCTTAAAAACTCTTCTAACCCCATATGAAGATAACTTATGGATATCGAGATACCCCTTCCTTTTAAAAATCCAATTTTCAAAAAAAATGTTCCAAGAAAAAAAAGTGAGAAATGTTTTTTATTTTTACAAGACATATAATATTGAAAAGTTGGTTAAAATTAAAATAATTGTTATTCTTTTTGGAAAATACATTGAATATATATGCATTGGAATATAAAATTCCTTTTTCCTTTTGTAAATAATGACAAAACCATCCATATAATATAAGGAAAACACTCCATTTGAAACATTCATTTAAAGTTAAAAATATACATAAAATTTCTTTTAAAACTCATTTATTTATATATAAATAAATACATGAATTTTTTAATAATATGGACATGTAAGAAAATGATTTACAATATCAATATTTAAAACTTTTAAAATGATGTTTTATGTTAATGTGTCTCTTACCCTGAGTCTTACACATCTTGTATGTTTCTAAGGTTCCTAAATTATGAAAATCTTTTAATTATTAATATCTTAAGAAAATTTATAGAGTATATTATACATCTCATTTTATTTATTGATATGATTTTTATAATTATTTAATTAAATAAATTTACTTCACATATTTTGATGCTTTTAGATCATATGTCATAACGGAATTTGGATAGTTGACTATGGTCATAGAGGTGATGGTTGAATATTATACATATTAAGAGTTATTATATAATAAAAATTTACTTACAAATATTATAATTTTAAATACAATAATTAAATATGGTTGTGGAAAATGATCTATTATACAATCATTATGACAGTAGTTCATACATACAGATGGGTAGCATTTCTATTTTCCTACCATCATAATGGAAATAAGGTAATTGTTGTTTTGTCTTTCAATAATTATTACTATAAAAAAATATCATATTAATTATTAATATATATATATATATATATAATCCATGTTATATGGTTATTAAATAATAATGAAAATGCTTCGTTGATCTGGAATCATACAGATATGCACGAATGATGGTTTCATTTTATAACAGATGGAAGGGTAATAAGTTACATGAAAGATTATATTTATTTAATAATATATATTTCATTAACATCATATATATATATATATTAAATCCAAAATTATAACCATATTTTTTAGGTAATGATGGAAAATGAATTACATCAGTTCGCCTGGTAGTAGTCTGTCGTACAAAAGAATGGTGGTTTTGTTTCCCATTTTATGGATGAAGGATATATATCTGTGTGTCTATGTGTGTTATTTAATTTAAATTATATCTTCTTATTATATTTAAGATAAAAATTTTATTCTTTCATCATGTTTGAAAAATATATTAGTGAGGTACAAGAATAAATAAAAAAGAAAATGTGTGATTATGAACTATACTGCTTCTTCAGACAACCTCTTTTTGTTTACACCGAAATCATTTTTAGGATGGTTTTATAATCCCATAGGGACTCCAAGACATAGAGAGATATGATATGAATTTATTTTAGTAGGTCTCATTATATATAGAGTTCTATAAAGGTTTGAGGGGGAGAGGATAGAAGATTCCCTTTTACAAGTGAGGGGAGGGACCTTCATAGAATTACATAACATATAAAATAATATATATATATATATATATATATATCAAAATAATGTAATTTGGAACCAATTCACCCCGTATTAAAATATATAGTGTTATATTGTCTAAATGTGATCAAAAAAGTCAAATTTATATAAGTCTCTGAAATATTTTAATCCTTGTCTTCTAGTTAAACAATGTCAAACACATTTTAACCATAATTATGATAACATAAATCATATACTGGGATAACATAATTATATGACTAAAAATGAAAGTTTATTTCTGAAAAAAATGAACAGGATGATTCTAAATTTTTAATCAATTTTATCAAGTTCAATTCTATAGTTGGGACACAATACTTTTAATATAAAAATACAAAACATTTGAAAAATAGTTTTTAGGAAAACACCCAATTTATGTGTAAAATTTATTTTAGACTGAAAAAAAAAGTAATAAGTAGACTTATAGAAATTTTGGTATTAAATAATAAAAAATATTGTTTTAAGATTTATCATAAAAATGATTGGAAACTTTCATCCCAGTCAACAAATGCCAGGATATAAAAATTCTTTTAATTTGAATAAAATATAACAGATCTTTCTAAAAGAGAATATAAGGATCCAAAAATCAAGATAATGTTTTAAAATACATTATTTATCTACGTAATTATAAAATTTTTAATATAAACACATCTAATAGTATAAATGAAACATTTTATGTAATTATAACCCTTATATATTTAGTTTGAACCTCAATAAATCTGTATTGACCTTAACTATGTTAATAGATGTTTACTTTTTTTACAATTCATTATTACCATAAAATAAATTCAACCTGTTAAATTATATTGAATAAATTTAAGAAAAATATATAATTTTTTTTACCAAATTCAATTCATAGAATCGATTTAATTTGAAATTAAAATAAAAAATGTAATGAAAAATAGTTTTATGAAAAATTTGTTTTTAAGACCAAAAATGAATATATTACGAAATAATAATTAATGATTATTTATATGTAATAAATTATATTAATAATAATTAATGTATATTTATTCTACTTTAATTGAAACCGTAATTTTATTACTTTATATAATGAAAATAAATGACAGGTTTACCTAAATCATTATTTTTTACTATTCACTGTAAAAAATCAATCTATTCTGAAAAATACCAAAATTTAACCTAAAGATAATTTTGATATGGTGATTTCAAAATTGAAGTATATTTAGTAAATTTTTGAATTTTGAAACATAGAAATTATAATTTTAAATAAAACTATATAACAAAAGGATTTTAATAAGAATAAAACTATTACCTTTTTTATTAAAAATTACACGATTTGCATATAATGGATATAAATATATAAAATATAGTCCATGAATACAATTATGAAACGAAATTTATTATTAATATTTCATGGTTTTTTTAATTATGATCGTGTTATCCCTTTTATTTACAATGGGTAAGGTATTGACATTTTTTATGATTATTGAGTGTTAATGCTTTTGGATTTTGTAATAATATTCTGTATATTTCATTATGTGGATATATTTGATTTTATTGATACATGTGTCTCTTAGGGAATAATTTTAAATTTCTTATTGAATCTTACGGAGAATATAAAGGTCTTTAATAAGTAATGTTTTTGTCCCGGAATTATATAGAACTTTGATTCATCGATTAGTATCATGAGACAAAAGACCGTTGGTTTGGGTATATACATCTCTCCATCAAAAATAGATTCTTGGAAAAAGGCCTTAAAATAATGTTTTTACGTTGAAAATTATCAATTTAATTCACATGAGATCAGAATTATTTATATTGATGTTTTCATTTTTTATAATTCAAATAGCATACTCTCAATTACTAATTATTATGAAGTAATTATGATTATTAATTCCTTCCATATTTGTATGTCATGCTTATTTTTTTGAAATATTTTTTAATATATTCTACTTATTGTTTTTTATATCACCGCCTTTCTTATTTTCATATTACCTAAGTAATGAGGAAATTAGGTAAATGTAAATAATATAAAAGGATAGCATGTGTGGAAGATGTTTTAGGAGATGTTATAGATTCTTTATGAATTAAGAAGTTTCCTATATAGTGGAAAAAAGAAATTTAAAAATAAAATATGATTTATCAATTTATTATTTATCGTAAATATTTAAATCATTAAACCTAAATTATAATAGATATTTTTTAATGTATTATTTTCTTTTAGTTATGTAATTATGGGGTACTTATGTCTAAGAATCTACACAGGGTATTGAATCTATTATGTAAAGTATGTTTTTATGGAACTGAATTTGGGAGTGAGGGTCCTTGGACTCATAGATATTCCATTTAAAAAATAAAATTTTAGTATATTTATTATACTATATTCATTATGTCATGTGGGATGGAATTTTTATGGAGGATTAGGAGGAAGAAAAAAATGAATTTATTGAGGGTATTATATTTTCCTTTAGATGTCTCCTCTTGGGAATCAACTTAATTTAGCTTATATTTTTTCCTGATGAGATAATGGATTATTGGGATGTGGGGATATATTATGTGATATTTCATAAATTTCTTTTAATCTCTAAGGTTTAGAAGGTGTTCTAATAGTGGGTGGTGAGAGGTAGTATTTATAAGGGGTCGAGAGGGGTTTTTTTAGTAGTATATTAGTTATTTTATTATTTTGGTTCAATACATCCAATAGTATTAAATCTTGTTACTATATATAGAAAAGTTTCAATTTGAGTTCATACTGGTGTTTTCTTATATCACCCCTTATGTAGTTAATAATTTTTTTAACTTATAATTTTAAATATTGTACTTTATTTTTTTTCTATTAATTAAAATTCCATTTTTTTTTAGTGCCAAAAATTCACAGTCATCATATTTCAATGTTTATATTACAAAATTGATTTTCTATGAAAATGATTTCATAAATATGGAAAAATTAATTTCTAAATATATTTCTATCTTGTTGAAAAATATAATTTTTTTACATTATGATAATTTTATTAACCATTTGAAAACTATTTATGGTCTCATAAATTATATTATCATGTTAATGTAACATAATTTTGTTTTACAAAAACATTTAATAAAAATGAATTTATTTAATACTTTTATATTTTGTATAAAAAGTAAATAAAATATATATTATTTACAAAAATACAAGAACATATTTTATCATTTTAAAAATATTTATCAAAACATAAATATGTTATATTTTTATTTTATAATATATTTTAATTTTATTTTAAACTTATATAGGTGAGGATAATATTCAAACAATCATTTTATCATTATTAATGGTGGGATTATAATTCTAACAGTTAAATTTTTAATGGTCATATGGGCTCACAAAATTATATAAATATATCCTATTTCATTCATTCTTCATTCACTTAAAAATCATCTCAAGGGTTTATATATTTTCATTTTAAAAATAGATATTTTATTAGTAATTTTAAGATTAATTTCTATAATTCCTTTCATGATTATGATCATTCTAGGGTAATGTGTATACTGATGTTTTCTTATCACTATTAACTTATTTTCTATTTTTATCCCATTGTAATATTTTCAATTAATATATATATGTTTATTATCTAAATTTAATGTCCCAAATTAATATAATAAACAAATTTTGGTTCTAACATGTGGTGAATATTATTTATATATCACTGCATTAATAAATTTGAAACAATTATATAATCAGAAGGGAATTTACATTAACAACATTTTTGGTCATTATAACAATATATATCTATATTGAGTAGAATCTATTTTCCATAGAGTAGTGACCTCCTTAGATTAATTCGATAAGAACATAGTGTGTAGTGTCCCTCAAGTTTATTTCTAGGGTAATGGGTTTTTGTGATGCCAAACATTTTCAAACCATGTATGGTGTAAATATAAGAAAATTAATTCCTCACAACTTAATCAAAGATATTTTCCTTGGTTGTATTTCCCAATAATTATATAGTTGAATCTTCATCAACTTCAGTTGGTTTCAATTTGTTGGTCTCTTCATGTTATATTCTCTGTAGGAATCTCTTTATTTATTTATAATTTGTGTCGAATCTGGCATCACCTTAGATCTTGGATGCATAAATCCTTACATTATATAAATTTATCTTAGTTACTCAACACTATTAATAGACCCTCATCTTTTATCCACTGATTGCATCCCCATTATTTAGGAAATTAGACAAGGACTCTAAATGAGGCATTAATCATCTGTATGACTATATCCTCCTAGTGGAGTCATGTTCCCCACTGATCTTCATCATCATCTAAATTTAAATGGAACAAACAACTAACATACACTACATTCTATAATTATATTAAAAAATATATTTTCATTAAGCTACTAGGATTTCAATTGAATTGACATTCTTTCATAGAGGAAATTTATTTTATTTTAGCTCTACCAAAATTTGAATTTTCCATTAGTTCAGGTCAATTAGAAAGCATTATACCTAATTTTTTTAAATAAGTCTCTTTTTATGTTTATATTTTAACATTATTTAGTTCCCAAATCCATATTTTTTAAAATCAACAACTTCTTTTGACCACTATTCATAGTAAAAAACCATTAGTGAGATATTCTAAATATGGAAAAACCATATAACACCCTCAAATTTATTAATCCAAAACAAATTATGGATTTAATTCTTCAGAATCAAAGGCTTGGTAGTTCTTATATCTTTGGTAGAAAGTTAGTATGGTCTGAATAATTTGTCTTGTGTTTGACTGTGTGTGAAGGTTAGGTAAGTGTTGGTTGTTTGTATTATATTTGTGGAACATTTGAAAAAATTTGACAGTGAGGATTAGGAGGATATCTTGAATTAAATTGAGAGGTATGAATGATAGATTCATTTTGAATTCATGGTGGATCTACCTATGTTATGTATGTTTTCATTTTTGGTAAATCATGAGATATAGAGAAGTAATCTGGTTGATTTGGCCTCAATTATGGTAGGATTATTCTTTATGTGATAACTTCAGTGACTAGATGTGTTGTAGAGGCTCATGGTCACTTGGGGTTTCTATTGTGGTAAATTTAATTTTATGGGTGTAGTGTTTTAAAGGTTGGTCATGTGGAATCATGTTTACAATATCTTGGAAGAGGTTAGGAAATATCTTCAGTGGGGGAATCTTTTCTTGGTTAGTATGGTGTGTCGTAATAAAAATGAGGCATGTGGTTGATTACCTTGAGACAGCACACATAGCCACCATAATTTAATTTCAGTTCACTATGAACTATATTCATGTGGTAGTTTAGAGAGTAGTTCCACTAGCATAGTTTTTTTTACAAGGTGGTGAAATTGTAGCTTGGGGTAGCTATGGTAGTATCCAGTTTCTTCTTTCATTAGGTTGGGTTTTATTCTTACAAAATCTACTAACTCTTTCTTGAGGTAAGATAAAATTTATAATCTTGTGTTTTAATTGTCATGTTTTTTCAAGTGAGTGTTCCTCTTAATTGTGATAAGTGTTTGAAATCCATGAAATTTCATGTTTTTATGAGTTAAGGATATGTGGCTAGTTTTAATTTAAATATACGAAATCTTGAAGACTTACCGAATTCCCATAAATTGTCACCCTAGGCATGGTAAGTTAATTTTGAACCATCTAGTATATCCTATTAATTCATTACAAAATATAAATTATATAAAATTTATTCAGAGAAAAATTACCAAAATGTGAAATAAATTTTATTTTTTGGAATATAATTTCAAAAATTACAGAAATAATATAGTTTGTTAGAGAACTTTCAATTCTAGTACATATTTTAAAAACATATCTAAATACACCATGTGGGATGTGTTTTATTTTATTGATATTCCATGATTAATAAAAATGATGCACATGCGGTAGACTATGAAAAATATTCATGCAATAACTTATTGAAGAGTTCCACTAGCATGCTTGGTTATACATTGAGGTGTTGTGGTGGATAGGGGGAAGGTGTGCTAACCTCTATTATCTTCTTAAGAAGGTTAGGTTATGTAGTTGGTGTATCATGTGAGTTCCTATTACTATAGGTTTTGACACTTGAGTTTTCATCTAATTGGAAATGGTTTCTCAAGTGATATCGCTTCCATCATTTGAAAGTTATGTGAAAGGAATGGTAGGTCAAGCTGTTATGTGTTGAAGAGATGCATCAAGTATGAATGTGTATGTGTGGTTTCCTAAATTCATTCAAATTTTAATTCTATTGGCACTCTTTTAATGTTTTTTAATCCACCACAAGTAGGAAGATCATCATATTTAATTAAAAAATAATTAAAAAAAATGACTGAATGAATGTCATCACAAAACTGAATAAATTATGTATTTTAGATGTTAATTTCAAAAAATTAATATGTTTTTATGGAATTTAATAATTTATATTTTTTTATTAAAACTAAAAATAATTATATATTTTTCAAAAAAAAAACTACTCATGTTCATCAATTAAAAATACATTTAAATTCAAAATTGATATTTCACTATTCAAAATTCATAAGTTTATACGGACTTCTATTTATTTATCCAAAATTTACATGTCTAAATTAAAAATATGTATTTTATAAAATTATCATCTATATGAATTTAACGATGAATAATATATTTTTAAAACACAAAAAATATGCTCTATTTTCATTCTTTCATTGGATGTACATGATAAAAAAATGTGAAATTTACTCAATATTTAAAAAGTATACATCGGATTTAAATAGTGGTTTTCAAATAATATTTCCCATGAAATTTCATTATATCATATTTCCAATAGAATAATGGTAAAAATATTATTTTTATATATTTGAGGGTTTAATTTAAAATAAAAATAATCATTGTTTATTAATATTAGAACAATAAACATAACAAGTACCAAGGATAGGCTTAGAGAATAAATTCTTATTAAAAATCATTGAATCATTTATAGGAGTTTATCAAAACAAAGTAGAATCATTGATATTATTAGGGTAGAGGGTATAGATTCTGATCACCAAATGTGAATACCACCAGTTCTCAAATACATTATAACAATAGTTACTTAAGGAAATATCTTCCTCTATTCATTTATCCCCCATAATCCTAGGGAGTGGAACTGGGAACTCTAAGTACAATGGACACTACATTAAATCAACCTCTAGGATCTATTTCTAATCACCTCACATTATTCCATCAGAAAAATACAAAATAAAATAATCACATGACAAACTCATACGTGATGGCATAATATACTGATGCAATTCAAACCCTAGTTATATGGTTTGAACATTATTTCCTACATCCATGAAAAAATAGACATTTATATGTAATTCCCTTGGAATATAATGTAAATTTTAGTTACAATTATTATCAAACATCTAAAACCCCTAATCAAACCACCAAAATATATTACACTAATTCCTTAGTTGTTGCTTCTTTATTTCATGTTTTGCACGGTCTATTCCCATTCGCACTTAAACCACCACCACCTCGATGTGCCCCAGTGCACTCGTTATAGAGCCACTACCCTCTTGCCTCATTAAGGCCATCCAATAACTCAAAATAACATTTTTTAAAAACATCACATATAAAATTATCTCCATCTATTATAGGTCTCATAGGATCATCTATTCAACAACACATTTTTTCCTTTTTAGGATAACCTGACATTGGATAGTGAATCTTTGTATCCATTTAGATTTCATTATATTCACCACCTACTCATGTGGAATAGTTGGTATGATATCCACTTAACTCTAATGATTTCAACATCTCTGACATTTCCACATCTTCTAAGAATTTTTTCCCACAAAATCGTAATATTGTTGGGAACTCAAGAAATTATTCACTTCCATTACCTAATCCATACTTTTGTTTGGTTAATGGAAGATTCCCCTTCTATCTGCCTCATTGTATTCCTCAGAATCATGAATAAATATCAGATTACAAGAATTAGTTGATGCTCATTATGATTTCTGAATATAAAATCCAATATAAACCATCTTATTAAATCATTCATATATCTTATTCTTCTTATTCTTCCAATGAACGTACACCATCTCGAGTGATTCCACTCTCCTGGTCACTGAGGCATTCATAAAACATATATTCAACAGATATAACTACTTCTGATTAACTGAAATAATATTTCTAAATCTAAATTATACATGGTGTTTTTTTACTTCATCCATATGGGTTTCAATGTGTAAATTATATTGAAAGAACTATCAGGCATCTAAAACATACCCTATAAAAGACTGCTCACACTAAACCCAACAATCTCCCCCTTGAAAATTCTTTTCTTACGTAAAGTCTAACAACCTCCCACTAAAATAATATTCTAATTATCAAACCAAATTTCCATTGAAATATATTTTTCAAACCTCATATATCACATAAACTATGTTATACACTACATGATTCATTTAATTATGAATAATCCAACAAAAAATCCCTATTTTTCTTTAGAACCATTGTCCTTTTTTGCGGCCTCCACAAACTCATCTGAATGACTCTATAGAATTATACATTTAAAAAATAACCATGTTCCCATCCCCAGACATGGTTTAATTTAATTTAATAGTCTATGAATTTGAACCTCGTCTAAATTCACACTTTTACTGATCTCTACACTCTGGTATCTAAAATTCATGAATAATAAGGATTTTTGTTACACTAACCTCCAGAAACATCATTGAAACCAAATTCCATCTCATACAACTAGAAACTATGATTACATCATCATAAAGAAATCATGCTAAACATATGATTAGTGATCCAAATACATGCGTGGTTCTTTTTCCTAACTAAATATTTCCTCAATTCTAACCCATTGAGGTTCTCATCTCTAATATAGACGTCCATTTCATGATCTGATGATCTTAAAATGATTATTTCCAATTAATTGAAGAATTTAAAAAACAAATAATCCATAGAATTTATTATTTATGTTATTTATATTAGATATTGATAATGTAAATATCAACTATATAAATCACATATTAGAGAAAAAATATCATACATACAGATGTTTAGGTGTCTCTGGAGGTCCTTCCCTTAATAAAAATGAAACACACTATTGCATATATCATTTAAACCCAAACATCTTGTATATCTATTTTTGAAGCACTCCAGCATTCCACACTATCTGGAAGGCATTCTAAATAGGAATCCCAACAGTCTAATAAATGATTTTGGATAATGAATATCAACTCTATGACATTATTTTTGGTCCTCCAAGCCAATAATCATTGCTATAGGAAAACTCTTCCAATAGTCTGCCATGTCATTCATTGCTTTTACACACAACCCATCTATTAAAAAAAATTGGTCTGTCTATATCATATTTCCTCTCGAATTATCGATGAATTTATTTTGGAGGAAAGTCAGTATCCATGATACAATCCATTATAATTCAGATACCTCCCACTATAACTTAGGATTTCATTCATTTCCACTTAGTTATTTAAAAAAATATTAATAAAAATCCTCATCCTTCTTTTTATATAAGTTATTTACACTTATTAAAACTGTGTTGCTGAGTCCATATTCTGATCATTGTATCCCTAACATTACAATACTCTATTTCAATTTATCTTTTCCAATATTGAATATATGTTCTCCTAGGAAATAACTAATAATACCGTATCCTTAATTATCATACCCTTCTATAATTCATCTTTATTAATTTACAACCATCTACCGATGATCCAGAACCTTGTCACACCACACCTTATAATAATTTTCTACATAGAACCAATATATAAAATAGATTCTATGGAATATTAAACATAATCCTACTCAATGTATGTTGATCAATGAAATGCTGGAGCCAAAGTCCCTAAGAAACATGAGGGAATAGTGGACACTAGATAAAGATTTTAGACACCTCTTCTCAGCTATAGGTTTTTGAAACCCCTAGAATTTTAACTTTTTCAAGATAATCATTTGATCTCTGATGATTTTCCACAATATAAACTAATGACTTGATTCATCTATGAAAACACATTATGATAATAAAAATCATTATCCTAATAATAACCCCTATAAAAAACCATTTTTTTATTGTCATGGACTTAATGTTTTTTAATCCTCTTTCTGATGACATCAATAACAATTAAAATTAAAAATACTCTACGAGTAGTAAAACAATGTCCTCTAAGATCTGTATCTTCCACCATTAGAACATCAAACTACTGTTTAGCCTATTGTAATGTAATCCCATTGATATGTGATCTTGCACAAAATCTGGAAAATATAATGTATCATCATCTTTCATTGAAATATTATTAGTCTTAACTATATAATGAAACCCAATGAACGAAACACACCACATGACTCAGAAGGGTCAATGATACACCAAACTATGTGAACTCTACACTCATCCCCGATAAAATAACTATAAAAAACAATATTACATTCCCAAAGACACATACTAGTATGGAGGTCTTTAAATATATCATAATTCCTCTGGTAATGTTGTCTTTAATTTGATAAATTCATCTAGATTCATTTGTTAATTATTCAATCTGATGCACTACTAACACACTCTACCACCAAGAACTATAATCATATTATCATACAACTTTTTCGGATAAATGTAATTTAGTACTTCTTGTTCCCCAGTAAAATGGAACATCATTAACTAGAATCAATTCCTGCTCCCAATCATCCGTTCTTATGTGATCAATTTTTAGAATTGGGAAGTCCATACCTCTTACACATAGTACTGGTTCATCTACTATCATCTAGTTTTAGACAACACATAATCATTATTATAAAAAATATCTATGAAAATAGCGCATGAAATTCACCCAAATGAAAGAACAAAATTAAAACATTATGAACATAAGGATTTAATTGTTCATATATTATACCCTATGTCCATGGGACAATGAAATCTCTCTATTATTCCATCAGAAATAAAGTAGACATATGTAATAAGGATTATTAATCTTCCAAAAACTTTTTTCAAGACAATGCTAGAAGTCTCAAACACATTTAAAATATTTTTTATTATGCTAATCCTTCACCTAGATATCTACCTTGTTCACAATAGCCCCCGACACATGGATATGCCCTGATGTGAACCTTATGAAGAAACCTCTATCTTTCCCAATCTAGACTACCTTTTTATCATGGTATCCTTTTGTATTCTTTGCACATTTGGTCTAATCTCACTATATATAGTAGACCCAACCGACTATCTACTATGCATCACCTTCTGTCATTTTTTGGTGACCCTCTATTAGATAGTGTAAAATAAGTATCTTTATAGCATTCATTGTATTGACCACCAAATACGAGGGAATATTTCAAGTTACATCTAATTTAATATAATAACATTGATGAAACTCTATTTTCTATATGTTAATGAAATACTTTCTTGTCCAATAATAAAATTTCATGAATCATATAAACTTCTAAACATTATTCACCTTCCTTGAAGATCTTTTCGGCTTCCAAAATCCACCACACTAATCTACCTCACTAAATTACTCAATAGCATGAACAAATACCCATGTAAAAGAATCAATGATACTCCTCCAAACATTTTTCAATCAAACTTCACTTTCCTTAATATAAAAAACTCATTTAACGGGATATTTTTTCTATGTTTACTGAACCCACATCATCTGAAATTATTCCACCGAACTAACAAATAAATATACAAATTGAATAATATTAAAATTATGTTTCTACTAATGGTGAACTATCTTTGTCTTCTTAAATCCAGATGATGTATGGTACTGGTCTATAACCTCTATCTTGGTCACTAGGTGTAAAATTTGGTCAATAAAGGTTATGAGCTCCCAAAATTTAAACCAAAAAACATATCTCACTATAAAACCGACAGATATCTATAAAATAAAGAAATTTAAATATAATTAAAAGAAAATTTTAAGATATTAAATATGAAATAAAAATGAAAAGAGAGAAAAAATTAGGATAAGTTTTGGTATTCCCCTTACCTTATTCTCATTTTTTCATCAATTTTATACATTGTTTGAATTTATTTATGTTTATTAAAACATAAACACAATAGTGTATAAAATTAAAATATTTTATTCTATATCGATTAAAATAATTAGGATATTTTTTTTATTTTTTTCTTAGTTGAGAAATTGTCGATGAAATTATACTTTGAATTTTCTCATTTTTTTATAAATTATTGGTTTTCATGCAGTACTATTTACCCACTAGTATAATTAGATTACTTATAGTATACAAATTATTTTACATGTTTACATATTTTAATTAATTTATTCTAAACTTCCATTAATGAGGTTATAAATAATGATTTGACAACATCCCCATAGGTAGTTAATTGACCATTAATGGGATTTTTGAAAAAAGGGAAACAAAATAAATAAATACACATAATAAATAGATCATAACATGTATATATTAAAATATTATCAATAATTGATATATAATATAAACTAACCTTCCATATATGTTTTGATGCTATAAAAAATCACATCATTCCCATATGTTTCTAATATACCATTAATGGGACTACTATAGTGAGTGGTTGGGGAAATTATATATATTATACATATTTTCAATTAAGATAAAATAGAATAATAACATTAATATAATTTTTATATAGTCATTAATTAATTAAGGAATGATTTAGTTATAAGATTTATAGAGTATCAAATTATATAAGAATGAAAGTTCAAATTATGAAAGAAAGAAGGTTTGCTCATTCTTCAAAGCTACTCCTTTGATAAGAACATAATGCCTTTGATGGTTGATTTTTGGATAATACCAGAATGTATATAGTGTTCTCATTAATCATAGGTGAATAGAGTATGGTATATATATGAAAAAGATGAGAGTTTTATTTGTGATTTTAAAAGGGGATATGGGTTTGTATTTATACATAAATAGTGGGTTACTTTTTCAGAAAATTGAATAAAACATTTTTTTTCAAATGAAAAATAAGAAATATTGGACTCTTTTGATATTTTAAATTAAATTATAATAAAATTACAAGTTAATATTAGTTTATAACAATTAAGAAAAAATATTTACTATATTTTACATACCATAAGAATAAAAATGGTTTTTTAAAATGCTAATCTTTATTTTTTTAGACTTTCCAAATTATTGTTTTTCCTTTAGAAATTGAATTTATTTATTTGAAATGAATTATTTTTTTAGGATTTTTTTATAATTATATATCCATTTTATAATTTTTTAGGTTATTATTAAAACATTATTATGTCATAAAAATTGTGGTATTTGGGAAACTAAATTTTTAATATTCACCTTAAAATTTGGGTATTATTGAAAATTATCAAATAAAACTCTTTGAAAACATCAAGTTGTTACTTTTGAAAATTAATTCATGTTACAAAAAAATTATATCTTGTGTAATTTTATTTTTTTAATTCTTGATATATAAATTATATTTTTTACAAATTAATATAAAAGACTCATTATTTAAATTATACACTTATACTTTCTTCTGAGATTGCTAATTTAAATATTTAAATTATGGAAATAAGATATTTATATTATCTTATTTTATTTCATATAAATATTATTTACAAGTAAATTTATTATTCTATTGGTTAAGTTAGAATTAAAATGATCCTATTATTATTCTAATGATTAGTTTACTATTTAAATGGTCATAGTACTATTCAAATAGTCATATTTTGTTTTTAATTACTATAAATATCTCTTATTTAATTCATTTTTTTCATTTTTTTATCATGGGGTTCTTAACATAATTTATGGAAATATAAATTTTAATTTTAATTTTTAATTATATCTTGGAAATTTTTTTCATGGGTGTGCTAATTATAGGTGTCTATTACCCTATTGATTTTCAAATTATAATTATGTATCTTATTTTTTTAAATTCCCAACATAACATTTTAGGTTATATAGACTATATTTATTTCCCATGTGTAACGTTGTAAATAAATTTAATAACAATGTGTCTATTTTTATAATATATTTAATTTGTTTTATATTTTACTATATTTTTAAATATGACACATATATATATTAGAAGTAAAATTTCATATAAAAATGTATGGTTTGATATAGATCTACATAATGTAGAGTTTCAAGAGAGATCATATTGAGTATCTAGCAGCAGTAGCAGAGCTACATACCTACTATTAACACCACTAGTACCTTGTGGAACCATACAAGGTATCTGTTAGAACTGCATGATATTTTTTCAGCTTGGGGTTGGTTTTCCATATCACCTTATAATTTTCCAGTTAGAAAAAATAAACTTTCAAAATGATTTATATTATATTTATTGGTATGGTTTTTTAATAAAGATTTATATTATATTATAAATTCATGGATAATTTGTATCTTGATGTATTAAGAATCCTTGTATGTTTTCCTAATGGATTTTTGGGGAAATTATTTTCTGATATTTTTTTCTTAGATAAGTCTCATATATAAGAAAAACTAATGGATCATAAGTGCAGTAACTAGTAAATAGAGACTGAAATAAAATAAAGGATAGGACAGTCCCCCTAGGTAAATAGATTTTTTCATTGATAGAGGAATATGAATATCGGTAATTCATATAGTAGTTCCATGTATATGTAAAATATGTCAAATAAATATGTAACAGTAACCAAGGATGTCCATATGAAAAAATGAAATAGTTGTAGTGTCAATCTAGATGTGTAAAGGTAATTTTTTTATATTATTATGTGTCATTATATTATAAGTTAATGATAAATGGAAAATTTATGTGAAATATGTTATATATGGTTCCTAAACCCCAAATGTAACATTCAATTCAATAGCAAAAGAAAATATGTAAGGTTTATGTCTATAACTCATGAAAATATGTAAGATTCACTTCTAGTTCACAAAGGGGAGTTGTAAGGTTCATTCCCTTAGATAGTTTTTTACTAAATTGTTTTCCTGTAACAATAGATAATGATAATTATTTTTATTCAAAAAATATCATTAATATTTTATTTTTGTTACAATGGAAAATGGCTGGTGGAGATTTAAGGTCGGACCAAGAAATGATTTTATAGTTGTTCAAATATAAGGTCTGTATATATTTGGTGTATCTAATTTTAAAAAGTTATCATACAAAGAATAGAGATGTCAATCCATGTAGAAGATTGTGGTATATTCATAGTGAATTATAATATGTGATTGAATGAAAAATAATGAATTATTAACTCTAAAATACTTTTTTATTAAATTCAATTATATCACAATGTTATTTTCATGGAATATAATTTTTTTTGGGAAAGTATTTTCACATGATATTTTATACTATTAAAAATGATTAATATTTTTTTAATAAAAAGATGGGACAGAGGAGAATGTGTAATGAAAATTTTAGATCGGTTTTTCTGAATTGGGGAAGAAGAGTTCTAGTCCTTCACTAGAAAGTTAGTAAAGTGGAAGAAGGAGTTATCAGAGACACTTTCAAAGGGATCACATGTAGTTTATTTCAAAAATGAAACTATAAATTTTTTTATATTAACCCTTATAAAATTTCTATTTCTTATTCATGGTAGTAAATAAGATTAAATTAGGATGAGTGAGTTTCATCTTACAAGGAGGGTAGTGAGTCCACTAATTATATGATTGGTATAAACATGGAGGGTCAATGAGGATTTATTAATAATTACTAAAAGTAGTTTATTAGTGTTTTATGTTAATCAAGAAAGATTTTTTGCATGATCCTTGTATTATCCCGGTTTTAGTGACCCACTACAATATATTTTACCCTTATTTTACTAATTTATCACTTCATTCCTGTTGTGATAGAGAAATAGAGTCCTTAATAATCATAGGAAAAGATAATTGGTGAGGGTTGATAAAAAAATAAATATACCCTGATTCACCCCCCCCCCCCCCCATAAAAAATGTAGGGTATTATCCTTTCGTGGGAATAAAAATTTCCATCAGAGTTTAGTGTTCAGAGTGTAATTTATTATCCTTGAAGTTAGAGAAATAATATCCAATTACAATGAAATTAAAATTTTAAATAAAAATAATTTCTAATAGTATATTATTTATATGGATCACTAATTCTAATCGTTGGGAATATATTTGTGCATGTATACAATTCAATGTTTTTTGACCAAAATAGAGAGTAGAGATTTATCATAAAAACCCAATGGATCTTGAGGACTATGGAAAAGGATTCGACACATTAGAGTGAGAATTATCCTATTTTATATAAATTAATATGCTTTATAGTAATTCCTTAAACTCTATGTGCAATAAAATTTTGAAAATTTATGATGTTCATTCGAGCGTAAAAGAATCTAATTTTCATATTATATGGAAAAAGTATAAATTTTTGATAAGGAACCCAAATGACTTCATTGATGCCTTATTTTATCAGGTGAGAATCGTTATAGAGGATATAAATGGAATCAGAGAAAATATCAATGATATCAAATTTATGAATATGATATTGTGAATATTTCCATTATATTCAACCTAACAGTCGTTATAATATAAGAAAAAACACAATGGAAGTTACTCTAGATATTCTTCTTTTTTGATCTCATTCCATATGAAATGGGGAATAATAAAAATAAGTACATGGTTAAGGAGAATTGGCAGAGGGTTGAATACAAGGTGATAAAATAACTCATAATTAAATAATATTTTATGGATTGGGATGTTGATGAGGTTATTTGAAAATTATCCTATATTTTAATATATGTTTTCTTCTAATTTAGTCAAATATGTTGGATAAATTGCTCTGAATGAAAAACCAAACTAATATGAAACTAGGTTATAATTAGAAGGTTATAACCTAGCTGTAGAGTCATTATTTATAAATACGAGTAACTAAATTATGAAATATATTTTTATCAATAAAGGATATTTTATAAAAAATTATTAAATTAGGATCATATTTATGTATCTAACATTTTATTCCCTATAATTTTTATTAAGTAAAACTAATTATATTAATGTTAAATTATTATTTGAGTAAAATATAATACTGATTGATTAATACTAGATTTATTTTTGTTTTATAAAAATTATTAATTACAACCCCTTTTATTATAAAAAAGGTGTTTTCCTATACAAATAGTTACCCATTATATTTTATAATTTAATTACATAATAAAATAAAAAATTATTGATATTTAATTTAAAAATATAATTAATTTTTAGATTTAGAAAGAAAATATTATTTTAAGTTAAATTTTACGGTTTTTTAAAAATTTATTTTTAAATAAATGGTGGAAGATAAGGCTGTTATAAATATCATGGCATTTATGAGTTTAATAGTATATACGTATAAATTATAAATTCATAAACCCATTTTTATAATATTAAACTTTTATTTAATTAGTTTAATTCTTACATTAAAAAAAATATCTCGAATTTACATATCCATATTATAAATTTTAGAACGTAAGTCATATTTTTCACAAAAACTATCAATAATACATTATTCATTTTTTATTTTAAAATTATTTTTTATTGCATTAAATTTTTTTTAGAAATGAGATGGATATAATATTTTGAATCAAGATGTAAAAATTATTTAATAAGAACCATTTTACTTTTTTCCTAAAGGATAATTTACATTAGTTAAAAACTAGTTGTCAAGGTAAAATTTGAGATTTTAAAAAGTTTAAAATCTAATGGTGATGAGTTGAAAACCTATTCAAACTAAGTGTTGGAATGGTTGTTTGAGGCCCATATCTACCTTATCTATTTCTCTATCAATTATTTATAAATATTTTATCCACATTCCATGATATAGACTCCCCATTGTTGAAATGTTTTTCATATTTAAAAAAATGCATTCCCATTTCACTTTTAAAAGGGGCACTCCTATCGTCACTTATCATCACACTAAAACCCCATTATTTTATCATATAAACTTTTTAAACCTTTATTAAACATTATTATCTAACCTCATTAGGTTTATTTCCTCTCAAAATAATGTACATTCAGGTATTATTCCCTTTTCAAATGATAAAGTGTACGAATTGAGGTATATACTTTTAACTACTCCATTATTTCTATTTCATTTTATGAATTTTTTCTTCCCCAAATTCCACTACACCATATTAATTTGATAAAAAATATATATTATTATTAATTTTCCAATTATTATAATTATTGTAAAATATTTAACCCCCTTTTCCCTTTCCCATTAGAAAAACAAAAATGTGGATTCAATGTATGTGCGTACTACCGCCTCTTCAAAGTAAAGTATTAATTTTCCTTCATCACCTAACGTGGATTGATAAAAAAATAGAATTAATATAAAATTATTAAAACTATATGTTATTTAGTATTCATAAATTATCAACCATTTTAATCCTCCCTCATGTTCTCTGGAAAATGAAATTGTTATTTGTGTATATTTGTAGACTACCACCTCCTTGTAAGGGTGTGTTCCATTTTTTTATTAATTCATTAAATTAATGGATTTTTAATGGTTTTTAAGGTTAATAATGATTTTCCTATAATTAATAATGTTTTTTATGATAAATATAATAACATATTATTGATATGAATATTAAACATTCATTATGAAATTTACATTTTTAAAACAATCCAAATAAGAGAAAAACAATATTTTCATTCTGCGTAATGGATTTTAATAAATTATGCTCTTTTTAAAATATTTATAATATTTTTGTATCACTAATTAAAATATTTATTCTTCCTTCATAGTGATATTACTACAAAACCACTTTATATCCATTCATTATATTGTGGTATATTTTTGTTTGGGTCAGTCTAACCACACAATTAAAAATTATTATAAACTATTATAATAGATGACTATGAGAACTTGATAGCTGATAATATATGGAAACCATTAGTTAATAATTACTTAATTATATTTTTCCGGAGTTATCATTCATATTAATCACCAAAACTGAAATACCAGCATTAATTTGTTATAAATAACTATGTCTTGCTCTTTATTAATTTCACCTTAGAGGGTGATAGAGGAAACTCTCGTTGAATAAAATTATATCTTAATAAATAATTATAAATTATAAATTATAGTAATTTAAATGTTCTATTAATGGTTATATTTTTAAAATGCATAATATCACTACAAATACAAATCTATTTTAAAATGATCAACATTACTCACCTTTGATATTGAAAAAAGTTAAAATTAACTAATATACACGTAGAGATAAAATATAAACAATAGTTATAATTATATATAATTATAAATAAGGTTATGAAATAATTAATTAAGATATTAGTGTTTTTATACAAGAGGATAGAGCTTGTTTGATGAAATAGAGATAAATGTTAAGGGTTTCCATATCAATATTCCGTAATTGAGGTAGGCTTTGATATTATGCACCAATAATAATTTATATGGTTTGCCTAAATAACTATTGACTAATAATATCATCAATTATTTTTGAACTTGAAAACCTAACTTCTATTTGTTCTCCCATTTTCACGGGGTACGATTGATATCTACCATAATATATAAGTATTTTCATAACTAAATCTAATTTCATTAGTTATAGTGGTTCTCCTTGAGATTCATATTGAATTTAATATATTATACCATCTTTCTATTATGTGAGATCAATTTTTGATTCAAATATTCTTCATTCATGAGTCCATTCATTTCTGGAGATACAACTATTATATTTATAATTCTCATCCAAATAAATGATTATTTCCCCTCCTTATTTATAAATTTTATTCCTATAGATTTTATTATTTTTAATTTGAAAACTAATTTTATTTCATCTCATGTGAATTTAATATTTCTCATCTCAAATTATTAAAATAAATTTTCATTATCCTTTTTTTATGTTGGATCTCAACAAAGAAGTTTTATAACCTAAAAAAGGAACATTTAGAATTATTATTTCATGAAAATTTTTGCCTATGAAATGTTATTTTCCCATAATAGATTCTGAAAACCAATATTTTTTATTTTAAAATGAACTTATTTCAATTTTATTCTAGAGGGAAATAATAATTTGTTACATTATTTAAAATATATTGTTCCCATTTCAAATTGAATCACTTATGTGGTTCATTTTTACATACGCTTGATCCTTCTCGTGAATTTTCCTATATTCTAATTCAATGATTAATTTAGATATTCATATATAAAAATAATAATATTTACATATAATTTGATTTCATCTCCTCTTTGGAATACTTATTATATACTCTTACATTATTCTCTATGGGTTTTATCATGATTATGTTTTATGTACGGTTAATTTTTCTCATATTGAATATGTATTCATATATATATTATGTTTATTTGATGGGCGGACTTGAAATTATATAGTTATCTAATGAATTTGGTAAATAGTTACATCCCATGAGTTTTTTTGGTGTGGAATTAGTGAGTTAAACAAATCCACTAGGGGAAGTTTCCCACTTTTTTATGGAAATGGGAAGAAAATCCAATTCAGCATGGGACTATCCACTATAATAGTCTTTATAGTGAGTCTTAAATTATTCTTATTATGTTATGTATTATGTTATTTCAACATATTCTATGATTCCAAAAAACAATTATATCATTTACTAATGATATTTTTCCTTATTATGATCATCATTTTTGTATAAATTCTATATTTTATTTCCATTTCCTTACATTATCATAGCCATAGGTTTATCTTATTCCCACTTATGATCTTTGATTGTTATCGCTTAGGTTTACCCTTACTGAGGGTTTGACCACCACCATACTTACATTATGATTCCTAAGGTTATAATAAATTTTATTTAACCAGATATTACTAATATAATATATTGTGTGGATAATTTGTGGAAGATGTTGGAGACTTATTATTGATTATGTATTCTATAATATAATGTGAAAATTCCCTTTTAATTCATATACCACGGTTTTTTAGTTATTATTTTATTCTAATACTATAAAACACTAAAACATAATGGTCTTGGGAATGTATATAATGTAATATTTTCTTTAATTCATGTGATTACCAGATGATTAGTTTCGGGCTTTCATAGTTAGTGTGAAAGCAGAATTTAAATAACATTAAAGAATTGAATGTTAGTTTAGGAAAAATTATGAGTTGATATGGTAGGATTGATCAAAACATAATATATATAGATAAACTAATTGGTTAGTTGTGGTAATATTGAAAATTTTTGGGTTCAGTATGATAGAACATTATTAAAAATCGTAGGGATAAGCCTAAGTGTAGGATAATAGTCTGATATTTTTAAATGTTTTTAGTATATGGTATTCCTAGGGATTTAATCCTGGTCTAGATAGTATATAATGATTTAGGTTGTAAAAAATATTTATATATGGGTAATATCTTCAAAATGGGGGGATATGGTGTTAAATCAATTTCCACCCCGTTTATTACAAAGAGGATTAATTTCACACATAGTTTCACACTCATCTGTTATCTTATTTGGTTAATCATTTTCTCATTATAAAACACTTTTAAGGATCAATTCCAATGTCATTTTAGTGTGTATGGATAATAATTATGGTAAAAATCAACTTAAATAAATTATGGATGAATCAAGAATGATATAGATGGAAATAAGAGAGAGATTGGTTGAACTAAAAAACTTTAGGTTGACATGGTAATATCATAAATTAGTACATATTATCATAAAAGTTTCCACGGATTATTTATGATAAAAATATTATAGTGTCAATTTTATATCACTCATTCTATCCCCTTTTAATTTTAGATATTATTGGAACTAGAAGGAACCATGGTTGTGAGGTACAATACAAATATTACCTTAATGAACAAACTATCAGAATGGGTTCCGGAGTGAGAAACCATTTGACTATTCCAAACATACTATAATGAAATATTATTAATAATTTAAAAATACTCAATGTACCAATCATGATGAATAGTAGAAAAATGGATTCTGGTGGAATTTCATGTGATAAGAAGAATGAGGGAAAGAATATTAAATTACATACATTTTATAATATTTAAATAAGTATGGGATAAATTTATTTAAAGGAAAAAGTGGATGGTAAAATTATGGATATAGGGTCTCCAAAATCAACAGTTTAAGGTAAACAGACAATATAAAAACAATTATTACATCAATTATATGTAAAATTGGTGTTATGCAAATAAAATCCATAATAAAAGGTATTATGATGAAAATATTCACCAACAACTACTTAGATCATGGGAATAAGGACAAGGAAATGAAATGATTTATTTTATAGTAGAAGGTGATTTTTCATTGTATATTTTCATAAGTTTTGTGTCATGTATGTTTTATCTTTTTATATATTAAATTATAAATAATTCAATTTTTTAGTATATTTATTATATACATGGTTTTAGGATACTTTTCAAGGTTTTGGGAAGTTACTTCTCCTATATTTCTCTATTTTCATTTAATAATATTCTATTAATAAAGGAATATATCTTTTTAAAAAGGTAACATAATAAACTTCTAACAGGGAAAATCACTTAATATTCTAAATCAAACCATGATCAACTACTAGTGTATTGCTAATTAAGCACTCCCAATAGATATTACTCACATCGTATAAGTTTAAAAATTGTGATGGAAAATTTTATTTAATGTAGAATGTATCAATCTTTGATTTTAAAAAACTATTTCTTCCAATTTGGTCAAATATGTTTTATTTCTTTGTCCTTAGGCCAATCCAAATTAAATGAAATAATGATATGTTTAGACTGTTACAACCTCACTTTTGAATCAGTAGGTATGAGTAAGAGTTTCCAAACTAAAAAATATATTTATATATATATATAGTTTATTAGTTTAAAATTTAATTACTTCTTTATTATATTCCATTTTTTATACATTTTTTTGTTAAAGAAAAAAAAGTAAATTATAGTTAAGTTTATTTTTTCATAAAATATAATATTTATTTTTTAATATTATCACTATTAGAGTTTTATATAAATTTAATACAATAAAAATTACTCTTTAAAAAAATTATCCTATAGAAATTTCCTAATTGTGTTCTATGATATTATTTAAAATTTAAAATAGGAAATTCAAGAATTGAATTTTATAAAATAAACTAATTTTTGGTTTATAAAATTAATTAATTTAAGATTTAAATTTGGTCAAATGGAAAAATTTAGACTAATAGTAAAAAATACTTTTTTATAGATAAATAATATTTATGGCGTTATTAGTACATAATTATTAGTTTTTACTTCATGAAACCATCTTTATAAGAACAAATTTGTATTTTATATGTGAATTTATAATTTTAATTATGATGGTTTTTCTTTAAAACCCTATATTTTAAATTTCAAATAAAAACATAAATTCTTCAAAAAAAATTATCCCATTATATATTTAGTATTTTAAAATTAATTTTTATCACATTTAAAAATATAAATAAATAATGTATTTTTAATTTTTAATCAGTAGGTAAAATTTATGTTATATGAAAAAAAATTAATTTCTCATCATAAATGATAATTTATCATAGGAGAACACTAATTACCATGGTAAATTTTATCATAGTAAAAGTTAAAAATCTAATAGTAATGAGTTGAATAAATATTTAAAACATGTTTTGGAATGGGTTTTGGAGTAATAGATCTACAATATATATTGATATGTACATATTATTTATCATGTTTTGAGCTGTATTCATTATGATTGACTTCCTATTATTAAATGTTTTTGGATATTTACAAAAATGCCATCCCTTTTCGCTTATAAAAGGGGACGTTCTCTCCTCTCTTCCCCTCAAAACAAATACCAAAAATAACCACCAATACTATACCATACCATATCCTCCACATTACTAGCCAGCCTAATATATTTTTTCATCCCAAAAAACGGTCCCTCAAGTTCTCAATCACATTTTAATGGTGATATTCCAAGATTTTAAATATAAACCTCTAACCGATCTTTCCTCATCTCTATTTCATTAGTGACACTTATTCCTCTAAATATTCCATTACACAATTATTTAATGATATATTTGGTATAATTAGTAAATAAAATTTATTATAATTATTTTATAATACTTTATCACCTTTCCCTTTTCCATTAATAGAAATGAAAATATTAATCTTGTGCATGCGTGGACTTCAACCTCTACAAAGTAACGTGTTCATTTTCCTACACCTCATAACAAAGAAAATTTAAAAAATAGAATGTAATATATATTATCTATAGATCAAAATTATTTAATATTATGAATTTATAAAACATATTACTCCTCCCTCCTGCTCCAAGGAAAATGAATGCACCATCAATGCGTCTCTGTGGGTTATCACCTCCATAGAACGGTGTGTTCCATTTTTCACTTACACATTTCATAGATGGATTTATGAAGGTTTTTAATGAATAAATAATATTTTAATTTATTTATTTCGTTTTTTTGTAAAAAATAATATTTTATTAATGATATAAATAATAATAAATCTTTATAATGTTAACGATTGTGAAATAAAAACAATACTATGAAATTGTTTCTTATTCTATGAAATGGATTTATATAAATTATATTCCCCTTATACTTTTTAAAATTTTGATATATATTATTTATAAAAACTAATTTATATAATTATTCATTGTGTGTAGTTATATTATAAATACAAATTCATAACTATATATTTAATATTAGTATATTTTTTTGTGTCTTTCTGGAAACCCACTTAAATAGTACTATAAAATAATATCATATATCACTATGAGAAGATAAATATAAACAATTTTGATAACTAAAATAATATAATGACCTGACTTATTCTATAAAGTTATATTTTATATTAAAATCATTAATTAATATACCACTTTTTTTTGTTAAAAATCACCAAAACTTTTTCATCATCGTTTTATCCTTCAAGGATCATAGTCGAATCACCTATGGAATTAAATTATAACATATTAAATAATTATAAATAATTAATTTTAGTAACCTGAAGAGTTTATAAATTGTAAAATTTAAGGAAATTATAAATAATGACATCACAACTAGGAAACTAGTTTCAAATGATCAAGATCACTCACATCAGATATTGAATTGAGATAAAAATGAATGATTTACATGTAGAGAAAAAAAATGAATGAGGCTTATAAATTGTAACAGTTATAATAATGGATTTAAAATAAATAATTAAAATATTGTGTTTTTTATATAGCATGCTAGATTTCATTCAAGGAAATCAAGATAAGAGGTGTCATTGAGATTTAATTTATTCCTCATTGTTCTTATGTTCTTCTTTATATCTTCATTTTTATCTAGTCTCATATGTTATTTCAGGAAACTATGATCCATGGATTATCATATATTCTTTCTCATATGTAATATTTTTCCGTTTTTATTATAAGTACATGAGGACATTAATAAAATAGGATAATTTATTCAGGTACCATCTTCAATTCATATATCAAATATAAAAATTGGGAACAAAAAAAAGATAAATTTATGTGTTTCTACCTCAATCACTATTTATTGAGGAATTATTTGAAATTATGTAGCAAAATACATTTTTATCGTGTAAAAATTGACACTATAAATTATAAGATCATAAATTATTTTTCACCTTGAAAGCATCACTTCCACTAATGCTTCTTCTTATTGTGGGTCGGGATATATATCTTCTCTAAAGTATAATGGGTTTTCATAAGTCTATATTATTTCTCAAGTTAAAATTTTCTCCTAGAGTATTGACTTTAATTATATAGGGTACTCTTTATTTTTATCTTTTGAGATCAATTTCAATTAAAATATTTATTATTGATGGGTTCTCCTTGTGATAATAAAACTATGATAAAAATAATTCAAATCCTCTTAAACCACGGTTTCACTTACATGTACATATTTTCCCATACAATCAATTTTCTTCATTATAATTAGAAACCTATTTATCGTATTTCTCATTTCATGATGTGGGTTTTCCAAAATGGTGTTTTTAAAACACATAAAGGGTTACTTCTTATTTCTAATTTCATGAAAAGTTTCACCTCTATGTTATATTTTTCGCCATGAAGAGATGTTTAAAAACATAATTTTTTTTAGAAAATATAATTATTTTAATTCTATTATATAGGTAAATAATAAGTTATATTATTCCTTAAAAGATTGTACATTAATTTCAAAACATGGATCTTATGAGGTTTTTTAGTTACTAATCCTTGGTCCTTCTTAAGAATTTTCATACACTGTTACTCAATGTTTTATACCTCTAATTTTTCAAAATATTAACATTCCAAAATTATTTTATTCTAAAATATAATCGAAATTCCTATGATATGTTCTTTTTTTTATTATTTATGGGATTTATTATGACTATTTATTATTTATAGTGACTTTTCTTTATATGAAATATGTATGAATATACATATTCTGATTATGTGACAGGTGGTACTGAAATTATATATCATTTAAATTCATGGGATATATATATATATATATATTATGAGCTGTTACGTATAGAATTATGGAGTGCACCAAATCAACCTTGGGAATTTTTCCATCGAGATTATGGAAATGGGTTGTAAAACCAATCCACCATAGGAATCTATCCACTATGAAATTCTTTTTTTTATCCTTAACATATTCATATGATGTCATGTCTTATGTTTTTTCTATATATTCCATGGTTCTAGGATCCTATGAAATCCTTTCCTTATGTTCATTTTCTATGTTTATGATCATATTATTATTTGGGTATTAATTCATTATTTTATGTTGATGATCTTTATTAAAATTCTTATACCCATATGTTGATCAAAATTTCACTAATGATCTTTGATTGTGACCTCTTATGTTTACCTATACCAAGAGTTTGATCTAATATCTTCTTTTTTATAGATTTCACAATGTTATAAAGACATGTATTATGAAACATATTTATAATAGGATAACACATATATATAATTTTTAAGATATGTTGGAGATTTATTATAGATTAATTGGTCTCTCATACTATAGTATAAACATACTTTTAATTCAAAGAACATGGGTTTTTTTAGTTCTAGTTTGTCCCAATAATGATAAACTCTAAACTAAGAAGTTATGGGTAATGTTTATTACACAATATTTTCTTTATTCCATGTGGTTTCCATATTTTTAGGTCCAGGGTATCATATGACTTCACTCTTTTCCTCAAATAATTAAGGGGAAAACGTAATATTTGGAGGAAAATATCCACTTCCTAAAAGTTAGTGATAAAATATCGATCCCCAAACTGCAATAGTTAAAAAGAATTCTATAATGATGAAAAATATTTATAACACATGATGAAATCAACTATGGGTGAGAAAAACAATAGTATTTAAAAATATCAATTCTAAAAATATTTTTTATGATGAGGGTTTAATATCAGAATAAATGGAATTGGGATAAATTTAGGACAATGCTTTTCTTACTAAGAATGTTCTTATGGATTTCATATAGAGAAAACAACTTTAACATAAAGATAATAAAGGTTTGAAAGTTGAGGTAAATGTTATCCTTAAGGAGAAAATATAATCTTCTATTAATGAAATTGACATTTCTAAGGGTCATAATGAATAAGTCCAACAACATTGTTCATGATTCTAAACATTACATACATTTTAAATAAGAATAAATGTTCAAGTTGAATCCAAAACAGAAAGACTTAAAAATTGAATTCTATAAAACAAGGAAATTGATACTGATATAAACATAACTAATGAATATCATATTTTGGTTTCTTATAGCTTGAATGATATGGTGAAATGGCATATAAAATGATTTTTGGAACTTAAATGAAATTCATGATGATGTGATGAAAGCTTAATTATTTGGATAGAAATCTATCTACAAGCATGAAATGGGTAAATTCCAATTCATTAAATAAAAAATAAATTAAAGTCACGTTTTTGTATCAACCAAAATACTAACCACTTAGACAAATGTAAAAAAATTCAAAGATAACAAAAAATTTATTTAGGGGATTAATAATTTGAAAAAAAAGTTATTCATTGATAAAAAAACCACAAACACACGTTGTATGAAAAATGTTTGAGTATCATGACTCTCAATAGATCAAAAATTAATATATTTTACATTAAATACATAAACAAAATACACCATAAATCATGTGTTAATGTTATCAAAAAAAATTCAATCACAATATGAGTTTCCCATAGAAACATTCATCTCAAGGTCTAAGAGAAACAAAAAATATACGATAAACATTTCCTACACATGGTATGTTTTTAATGGATATCGATTTTATAGTAAAGGCTATATAGTCATATTTTGGAGATTATAATCAAGGTAATAAAAAATCATCAAAGGAGACTCATAAGAGGATATCTTAGTATCTATAAGATTCATAATGTAGTATAAAAATATATAATAAATTATTATCCAAGTAATATGGGGTTGATTCAATATAGTCAGAGGTGGAATAGTCCCATTCACCCCCAAGGAAAGAAAATAAATATAGACGTATCAAGGAAGGATAAGTTGGGAAGGAAAATTGTGTATATATTTTGTTTGGTAGATAAATATTTGGATGTTTTTTGGATCCTTGGAAGTGGTTGTACTTAACATTTAATGGGAAACATAACTATTTTCACGATGATAAATTATTTCAATAGAGGTAAAGTTAATTTTATAAATGAATATTTTTAAATGATCATTGGATATAAAATGATCCATATTATAGGGAAATACTTGAGGTGCATAAATGGATTAGTTTTTAAACACCATAAAAACAAATTTCTACGTGTAGTCTAATTATTTGATTTAGGGAATGTGGAAAAATTGAACAAGAATTATTGAATCATTAAAGGAAAATATAGTTTAATGTTGATACGTGTGATTGTATAAAATGGGGGTATCTTTTTACATGGTGGGTAAGTGGAATAAAAAATTATAACTAATGTATAATAAAATAAGTTGTGGCTTAGAACTCCAAGCTACTTATGTCAAAACTCCATGAATTACTTATGGAATAATGAATGAGCATGTGATATCCCTCATCTTTCATAAGATCGAACATACACATATGTCACTTACAATAAAGATATAATAATTCACAAGATATAAAAATTGGTTAAAAAATACCCAATGAAGATTATTGAGTTGGTATATGTTGATGTTCCTTGTCTAACATCACCTGAGTTCATGGACGGAAAGAGGTATTCTGTTCTTTTATGATGATTTTAGTGGAATTATAAAGATAATTATAATATCCCACAAATATAATTTATTTAGGTTTATGAATCATTATCAATGATTTAAAGAGAAAATTTTTTGTTTTGGAATACATATTTTCAAAACAAATAATGTTACATGATTCATTGATAATCATGTGGAAGAATATCTTGAAAATCATGGGATAGTGAAACAAGTTTTTGTATTGTGGACTCCTAAGTAAAAAAGGGTTTATTTATATGACGTACTAGATTATAAATAACACGGCTTAGAAAATTCTCCCTAAGAAAAAATTAAAAAAATTAATAGGAACATGTAGTGATTATATAATTTTATATCCCTAATAACACTTTTCTATTTGAAAATGAATAGAAGGAACTATATGGGATTTGGTATTGGTAGAATAAAACTCTAAAAAAATTAATTTTTGAAAGTGTATGCATCATTCATAGTAGAGAGAAGAATCTAAATTGTTATGTTCATGAGGTTGGTTGTATTTTTCTTAGGTACTCGTCAAAATGTAAATAGTGAAATTGTTATAAATGGTTGGTAAAATCATTAAAATCCATGATGTAACTATTCTGGAAAATGACAGGGTTTTGTAACACAGTAAATATAATTTTTTTGAACCAATAGAGAAGTTATAGAGGATAGATATGTTAAAATGTGAGAAAAAAATAATAGAAAATAGGGGCATAAAATAAATAGAATAAGACACCAAATATGTGGAAAATATAGTTTTTTAACATCTTCAAATATAGAAATATGTGTTTTTTAAATCAATTATAGTAGTTTTATTGTTGTCTGGATCACTCTTCGAAATACCTGGAGATTAATAATTTATAAAAAACCCACACTTAAATCTTAAGTTCAGCTGAAGGGTTTTCAAATGAATCTAAGGGATATAATTCGTGATAAAGAAATCTGTGAAGATCATTACCAAATTGAGAAGAATAGAACTTGAGAAATTTTTCCAAGTAAAAAAGTTATAAATATTCATTGGAACCAATTGGGTGTTTAAACATTAACTCGACTAAAATGTCTTGGTAACTCATAAATACTTGGGTGGTGTATAATAAGTACTATAAAATTGAATTTTTTTAATATTTTTGTCTAGTTTATTCCAATATGCTAATTAGAAACAATTAAAATGTTCTAGTAATTTTCATTATGAACAGGATTTATGGTGTACCAAATAGATATCAAATCAAAATTTTATTATATATTACTTGATGAGGAAGTGTATATTAAGGAAATAGATCACATAATTTTATATTAATATGAGTGAAAAGGTTTCATATCAAATAATTTTTTTATAAACTAAGGAAATAACTAAGATCCTGGTATTATATGCTTGATAAAAACAAGATAAATCTTGGTTTATAAGGATCAGTTGATCATAACCACTATATCAAGAAAGAAAATGATAAAAGTATATTTGGGATTATTTATGTGGATGAAATATTTTTTTATAAATAATTAAATTAATAATAAAAACTTATTTTAGAATATATGATTTGGGAAATCAATATATCTATAATTTTGAGTTAACATTTTTCCATAGTTTACTAGTGACTCAAGGAAAGTATAGATCATTCATTGGCCATTGAAAATATAAAAGAGTAATACCTAAGGAATTTTGAATATGTTCTTCCATGAAAATAAAAACTCAATGGATACCTTGATGAAATTTTCATTAGATAAATGTAGAAAAGAGGTAAATATCACATAGTACAAGTATCATATATATAAAACAATCTAGAAGAGATAATTTCTTCCATATGTGAGGCCAAATGATACCACATCTTTGTTAATTGAATTATTATTCTACTAGTGATAATATTAGTTTTTTATATCAATGAAATGTTGTATTTTAGATTATTTTACCTTAAAAAAACATAATATCAGTTAGTTTGATTCTCTAATAAATATTGGGAAGGTTTATAGATAACATCAATTCAACATCTATTAGTTATTCTTATTCTGGGGGTTTATTAGTTTATTGGATCAGTAAGAAGAACGAATGAATTTCCATTATCCCAGTGGAAACTAAATATATTCTGGAAACTCAAGTGTATACTAAATTAATGTATACAAATAAACAACTTCATGATTTGGGAGTTTATGAGACATATCCTACTTTATTTCAGCATTAAAACATCATTTTTTATTAATCATAGAAAAATACAATTCATCAATAAAAAACACTATGATAAGGTATTATTTTCTTAATAATAAAGTTAATCAAAGGTAAATGAAGATGGAGTATATATCAACCCAAAATCTAGTAATGGATATCTTAATAAAGGAACATTCTAAGGATATATCTTAATGGAACAATTTTTCTATTTTAGTCATTCCCACACTATCTAATTAAATGGTTCGGGAAGGGACCCCCACTTACCCATGTTAAGTGATATTTATATAATGTTATGGTGACTCAATTGAATTAATTGGTTGGATTTCTAAACTTTTCAAATAAAAATATTTATATTTTATCATTGAGTTCACTGATAAATGATGATATTTTGTTTATATGTTTCTTTGGAGATGTTTTACATGATTAAGAATGTTGGTAGTTTTTTTTCTTTTTGATAGTGGGGAAGAGATATTAAACTAGTGTTTGAGAAAGGGGGAGTATATATCTATTTATTATTGTGGTAGAAACTTTTTTGGGTATTGTGGATAGAATTATTATCATGTATGTATTTTCATGAGGAATATTTCATTGAAAATTGTTTTCCCACACCTATAGTAACTCAAATGGGAATAGATTTTATGATTGGGGAATCATTTGGGAATTATCTAAAGGAAATAGTTCTCAATTAGTGGTGCTGGTTAGATCAGAAATTATAAGATGGGGATGGGCTAATTTACTGATAAAATTTATTTTATATTTCCAAATAAACCCCAAGAAGAATATTATTAATAAAATTCCCATTATATTTATTTTTGGGTTTTTTATATTTTATATTATATTAAATGAACCATCATGGAGTCTTAATAATCTAGGGAGAATGTGTATCTTGTATTCAAAAGAAGATTTGGTTTTGTTCTAGAAAAATTCATGAAAGGCCTTATTTGTTTATATTTTTATAAATTTAGTGAATCTATATATATATATATATATATCACTAATACTCTATATAAACATAATGAACAAGTTTAACCATAAATATGCCCAAGGATAGAGCACTCACTCTATGTAGGTATGATTAAGAATTAGAATATAAAAAGAATTATAGATACATACCAGAGTAGTTAAATATATATATATATATATATAATTCATTAGATCAATATGTAATTGTAACCAGGTAAATCAAGATTAATTAAATGGAAAATATATATCATCACACTATATGGGTAAAGGTTACTTTATCCCATATGTAAAAGTTTTTATTTTATAAAAGGATGTGAAATGAAATGGGTATGGATATGCATCATTTTATGTAATGGTAAGAAATACGGTTCTTCATAATCACTTTAATGACTCAACTAAATATATTAGGGTCATGAATTTGACTTAAATAAATACATAGGATCCAATTTTGGTGTAGAGAAGGAATATATTATTTTTTTCCCATAACTAATTTTAGAGTGAAGGATAATCTTGATGTAGTAAATTATGATCATCATTTATAATTATAATAAAATGATTAATATTTCAATAAGGTTTCGATGAATAATTTTTTGTTGATATTTCTTATAGGTCTATGTCATTACTTTCTATTTTTTTTAAACATAAGGTTATTTTTGATTTTATGGGTTTGATTGTGACAATGCATCATGTATTGAAGGGGAAATTCAAGATTTATAGATTATAAAAAGTGACTTAGATTAAAATTAAATATGATATTTTACTAAATGATGAGGATTTGATTAAGCTTAAAATATTTTTCAATCAATATTTTATAGAATCAGGTAGTTATTTTCATGAAGTTTCCAAATTTATCCACAGAAAATATTTTCATGTTTTGTTTCTAGTAATTAAAAAAATAGGGGTATTTTTATTCAAAAAAAAAAGAAGAAAAAATAAAGAGAGAGAAGGGGAACATATTAGAGATATTTTGGGAAGAGGATTATAAGAGTTCAATAATTTTACTGGAATGTTATTGAAGAAGAAGAAGAAGTTACACGATATCATCTAACTAGAAGATCATGGGGTTCATCAAAGTAATGAAACTATAGTTGATTATTACAAAATCCATAGTGTAACTTCTATTTCTTGTTTGTAGATGTAAAATTGTACAATAATAGGGTTCATGATTTCTTTTTTAAAATAAGAGATAAAGGTTATTAAATTATTCAATGAAATTTTGAAATAATATGATTTCGTGTAGCCAATCCAGATTCTAATAAAGGGAGTGTGTTTAGTGTTTCAGGTGACACATCATATATCTAGTGAATGATCTTTATATTATCATAGTTTTTGTGAACCAATTAAATACCATATTTCTATATTTTACTATTTTATCACTTAATAACGATTTTGGGGGAGAAATATAATTGATAATAGTAATTGGACATGATCATTAGTAAGGTTAAATTAAAAAATTAATATGTAGATGGTTGACATTGGAGAGATTGTTAATATTTGAACTTGGTCACATTTTTATATTATTAATTGTTATTTTATGTTTTTTGAATTACTATACCTCACATAATTTTTATATTTAATCATTATTCATCACATTTTTTATGTTTATAACGTTTTTTTATTAATTCTATGATTCATAATGTTTTGTTAAATTGTTTTACCCTCATGTAGGTTCTGATTTACCCTTACAAAATCATTTTATCAATCATTTTTCTTTACAAAGGTATTTATATTACCCATATTAATGTTTTTAACACTATTTTACCCATACATAGAACCTTTATTTTATATTATACCCTTATACGGCATTTAATTTCTTGTATTACCTTTACATGAGAATAAAATATATCTTTACATGAGATTAAAATATATCTTTATATAGAATTTAAAATTTTCATATCACCTTTACATACATGATAAATCCATGAATTAAATTTTCATACATTAAATATATTGATTACTACCATTAGACATCTCACATATTCTATTCAACTTTGATTTAGTATTACATCGTACCATTATGTTTCATTTAATAACTCTCTTATCATTAAATGGACATCTCACTACCTTCCCACAAATTCAAATTTAACATTACACATAATAACAAATAAATATAATACCTTTAAATATATTTTTCATACCCTTATACACCTTATACATATTGATGGTTACCATTACCCAAATATATTTTGTATTGATACCTTTATACAGGATGCTCAAATTCACTATTAAGTATATGTTTTCTATATATGTTTCACACCATTTATGTGGAACTTTTATTCTTCTCTTATAAAGGATCTAAATGTTGTTTTGAACCAAAAAAACATGTATACTCATTAAATGTATAAATGTTCGGATAATAATACAAATCATCACTTCAATGTGATAGTATGTTTAACTAGTTTGTAATGTTTTATTTTTCATATTTTATTAATAATTTGATTTTTTCTTATTTATTTGAATTATTTTAACCATTTTTTATTTTTTAATATACATATAATTATTAATGAATATATTGGATGTGTTTCTGAATTATTTGATAAATTAAATATCATGTGATTTCATCATATACAAGTAAATGATGTTATCAAATTATTTTATTATTTTTACTCATGGTTACATATGATTAGTTTATTAGAAATTGATGTGTACAATAATTAATGAAGAGGAGTGTAGATGTTTCATTTTTTATTAAGGTTTCTTGGTCACTACAGGGAATTGTTTTTTTGAGAAATGAAAATAATATATGATTCTATCACACAATTTCTCATTATTCTAAAAAACGTTATTTCTAATGAATTATAATGGTAATATAAGAATTATTCATTCTTATAGTTGATAGACATCATGAAATATAAAACAAGAATCATCAACATTATAATATTTTTCTACTATATCATTCTACACAGTTTTTTATTGGCTTTTTCATCGAATATACTCACTACACATATTTTTGTTGTCATGACCAAATTATACTTTTCCATTTAGAAATTTTGTTTCCATGGTTATTACATTTAAAAAAGTTATTTATTATTGGTTATACCTTCTAAAAAAGGTATGACTTCTAATTTTTGGCTCCTTGAAAAAGTATGGTGGTTTTTTATGCCTCCGAGTATATAAAATCCATGAATTAAAAATGTTATCACACACTCCAAAGAGACATTCCTAGTGGAAACTATTACTCTAATAGAGTAAAGAAGAGAAATGAGTAGATTTGGGATCTTATTGTTCTTAATAAATATCAAAAACATTTGTTTATATCTATTCTATTTCCACTCCATCTTTTGTTTTTAACACTAATGAATTGAATTTTATTAATAAGGAGTTATAGTACATTATTATTATTATTCATTTATTTAATTTTTAATAATAATTTTAAATTTTATTGACCCCATCCTCCCACACTCTAGACCATATTTTCATTTTTTATAATCGAAGTTAGTATCTGAACCTACTCTTTTAGGATATTGGTTTTATTTCATATAATTTTTTATAATGTATCATGAATATTTTATACCTAATAGAATAAGTCAGATTGAATTTTTAAGATGGAAGTGATGAACATAAATCTTTGATAGATTCCATAGAATCCACTATATTTTGATGGAAATGACTATGGTTTCTAGAAGTTGATTATGGAAGTATGTCTCAAGCTGTTATGTTTTAATCACTAGATAATCACTTACCAAAATGATTTTAAAATTTCGAAAAATATGAAGGGTCAAGAGATAGTTTAAAAGGAAGAATAAAAAAATGGAAATAAATCTAAATTTATTAAAAATAATTATGTTTCATATCAAACCATTTATTTCAATATATAAAACTCATATCGTTTGAGACTATCCTAAACTCAAGAATTCAATTAAACACATGTGGAAAAAGAATAAAATTTGAAGCAAACATTTTTTTGGATGATGGAAAAATATTGACAATTAAGATTCAATAAGTGAATTAGAATGTAAATTTGGAACATGGAACCTTTCATTAATTGGTAAGGGTTATGATGCACATGAATTCCTATTTACTAATCATTAAAACCTAATACTTTTTATTAAGATGTTGGAACTAAAGAAGGAAAAATACATATTCTGATTCATGAATGAGTTCAATTTATATGATTAAAAAACTCGACATTAAATAACAATATAATGAAAATGAAAAATTATTTAAATATTTTTTTAGAGTTAATTTCTTTTTTAAAGGCCTAAAAATTTATCAATAATAAACTATTTAAATAAAATAAGAAATTCATAGAAGGAATTTAAAATATAAAATAGGATCTCTCTAAAATTATATAACTAAAAATGAATTTAGATTCTTAAATGTTAAAAATTAAAGTTGATAATAAAATAATTAATGATAATTATTCTAAAATTGATAAATATTAATAAAATTGATATAATATAGTATTTTATTATTTAAATAAATTTGATATAGAATTCTTGATGCTCAGGTAAAAAAATAAAATTCTAAGAAATACATATTCAGTTGGAATATGATAACATCCTTTGTGTGTATAGAACACTATCACATCGCAAAGCGTGGTGATTTTTTCATCACCTAAACATTAAATAGAAGTTAATAAGCATCAGTTTAGAAAATAATATTCGATATTTCAGATATGGAAATGATTTTATGATTGTAATATATTATTTTACATTCTTTCTTTCAATTTTTTTACCAAATAAAAACAATTTCCATGTGTATGTACGGCCTACCATCTCCATGAATGGTATATTTCACTTTATATATCAATATTTTATGGATTAATATATATACATATATATTAAATAAATATGTTATTTATATCAGGGTTTTGATTATATAGATGACACATCCATAATTTTAGTAAAGTATTAAAAATTTAAAATCAATACATATATAAAAAATCAAGTAGTTATTACCCAAAATAGGACTTTAAAAAGGAACAGTTATTAAATGGATAAAAAGGGTCCTATGTAAATCATATATAGTTTTTTAAAATATTTATGGTTCTATGATATATGTATAATAAAGTTATATTTATTATATAGGAGGTTGAAACATGTACAAAGTAAGTCGATACATAAGGTATGAGATTGTTCACCTCACTTTTATATCCCTGAGAGACACACCATATTCACCACATGTTTCATGTATATGGTGTATAAACTAACCAAGAGTTCCTTTTATATTTATTCCCATGAAAGTTTCATGGATTTAAATATCCAATTATTTCAGACTTTTTTTATGCACATATCTTCTTTGATGATATGTGTATACTGGCCCTTTGACATGTAATATCAAGAAGTTAATTATTAGGATGATATTTTAATTTTAATCTAATGTTATTCATTCAGGGGATTAAAATTAAAATTTTCCAAAGCGGTAATAATTTTATGATACAATATCATTGTTTAACATGATTTCTCCTGATTATACCTAAAATGATGAAATCTAATTATCTATCTCTCATGAAAATCATCAATTGTCTTATTCTCTAGATATTTATGAAGAATACAAATTTTACATTAATTTTTTCTCTATATACCCTGAAAGAAGTTCAATGAATTTTATTATTGAAAATCAACCCTTTTTAAATATTTGGTGAAAACCCATTTCTCTTCCATGTCCACTTTTGAAAAAAAATGTTTTTAAAAATGTTTTAATGTTTCTCTTTGTTTTTTTAGAGCTGGTTTTTCTATATTTTTAATTTTTACAAATGTTTTAAAAGGAATGTATATGTTTCTTTAAAAATAAATCCCATTTCGATTTTACCAAATATTTGAAATAAATATTAGTTTTAATGTGTATGTTATGTATAAAATTTTTATCCATTGTGACAAATCAATTTTTTAATATTCCTTTTTTAATTACCAGAGGTTATGGAAAAAGAAAAGTATTTTGAAAATATTTTCTATTTAAAAAAATGTTTTTCAAATAGAAATGTATTTTTTCTATAAGAAATATTTTAAATTATTTTTAAATCTTCATTTATAAGGTTTTATTTATTATTTTCAATGAAAATTTCTTTCATAATATTTTATATTGTTTAGTATTATGAATTTATTTTCAATGAAAGGTTGTTTTCATCAAAAAATGTTTCAAATGATCTTTCAACATAATTTTTCATCTATGATGGCATCCTTTAAAGTTACTTCTTCTTTACTTGGTATATGATCCAATGATACCATTATTATTATTTATTTGGATAGATTATTTTTATTATGAAATGGTGTTTATAAATTATTCTTATCGTCCATGGGTTATACCATGATGAATTGATTATGAAGCTCGCATATTTTTTCATATTTTATGCTTTGATAAAATGGTGAAATGATTTTTAAACCTATTTATTTGAAAAAATTTATGTTATAATGATATATTTATGAAACCCATTTATTTTTATGGATTTTAATATAATGAATATTTTATCATCTTTCATCACACATATGTATGGTTTTTGTTATTTTAAAGGTAGGGCCTATATCTCACTTCAATGTATTTGGTAAGGATTAATGTTATATGATCCCATAGGGTGCATGGGAGGATGTCCAAAGCTCAAAAGACGGTACACTGGAGGTTATACCAAGCCTAAAAGATGGTCTATGGGAGTAAAATCCCGATCCCAAAAGTGGGTATACAAGTGGTACTATCAAGACTGAAAGTTGGTACAATAATGGTTATCACAATCTTGAAGAAGGTATAAAGGTGGATAGTCCAAGACACATATGTTATGAGTATCTTGGCGGTTAGCTTATACATAATATTTTCTAAGCATATATGTATTCCACAAACCTATGTCATATGAAAATGTTATATTCTCATGATTCATGTTTTTTTATTACATTATGATTCATGTATTATGAATTGTCATTATTCATTTCATGACTCAAATTTATGCTCTATGATATATAGTGTATCATTTTCAAATGTTATTCTCATTTTCTTATACCCTTTTGATCAGGATATATTAATATATCCCTTTTTTACCCATATTGTGCATTTGATCTCAACCTATCTTTTGTATGCATTCCCTAGGATATGATGAAATTTATTATGCATGGTATGTCTAATGAGGTTTATAGTTTTAAGGAACACAGTGGGAGATAACGTAGCTTACTTATGGATTAGTTTTTTATGTGTCTAACATTACAAAGCACTAGAGCTAATTGATTCTAACATTGATCATTATGTTATGTAAATAATATTCATATATTAAGATATAATATTAATGTATCATAGGTCTAGTTATTTACAAAATTGGTATAATTACCATATGAAATAAATATAAAAGAAAACACCACTAATTTACCCACCCCTCTAGTGATCTAATAATTAAACTAGGAACATTAAGTGGTATCAGAGCCCTAGTTACCCCTAATAACCAATAATTCTTGAGGTTATCAATTGAATGTAAAGGTTTTTTTGAAAAAAATAGGTGACTAGAATTTTTTTATTGAATAAATTTTAATGTTTATAAAAATTAAGTGGAACATCGAAGAATTTCAAAATTCATAGGGATTAGTGATATCGTCCCAGTGGTGTTTCTATCAATTTTAGAAAATTGCTCCATTAAACTTCCTTAACATAAAAGTGTTGAGATTGAATAGATTTCGAGTAATTCTATATTTTCGTCCTTATCAAAATGATATTACACTAATGATGGGGTTAAATACAACTAATGATATGGGGGAACTAGAAAATATGTATGAATTGAACATCAAGATCAAATAGACAAACATAAATATTTGGAGGGATATATTTGATGTTGCCAAAATTTATAATGATGAAGCTATATATTTTTATTTCACATGTATTATTGAAGTTATTAATCATATAAATGGTTTTGGAGTCAAACTGGAAGATTATTCCATTGTTAAAAGATTATTTATGAATTTTTTAGAAACAATTAACCTAAATATTTCATCCATTGATGATATAGTATATTATTCCCATGATTAGTTTCATAATACTCTACTGAATTATAAAATAAAAAAATCACCAATATTTAACAAGAAGTACAAGGATGAAATGGATCGGAAATACATGAATGAATTTTAAATTAATGAAAACTAATATGAGTTATTTAGTGACATAGATGAATATAAAATTATTGGTGAATAATATAAGACACTCATGGACCTCATATATAATAATTTCAATAAATTAAAAGTAAAATATAAAAGAATTATTATATTTAAATAAGGAATTATGAAATTTGATGTATATTTTCCTAATATAAATAAAAACTAGGAATATGAGGATGAGGAAGATGAATTTAAATTCATAAGAACAACGAAAATAAAAAATAGAGGCTATCAGAAATCTAATTATTTTAGAAGAAAATAAGTTTAAAAATATGTCAGATAAATTACAAGGAGGATTTTTTATCCTCAGTAAGTAATTAATCATAGAAATAATGTCCAATTAAATTCAATAAAATTATAGAACATTTTAAATACAATTGATACAATTCAGTTAGTGATGGAGAAAAGGAAGGTGACACGGCCTACATGATTCAAAAGTTGAAAACAAATTAAGTCAGCCTTTATAGGAAGATTGGGATCAAGATTGAATTTAAAACTTTTATTAAGGATGTTATAATATCGAGTAATTTTTAATATCAGTTTCATATCCAATAAACTAAGTAGGAAAAATACATCAATCTTCATAATGTGATATTTACTGGGTTTCAAATTTTTATTAAATAATTAGACAAAAATAAGGTAAATAAAAAGTAATAACATAAAATATCTAAATAAATATATTTTATACTTAATAATAATCGTTGAAAAAATAAATATTTGTTACATAAATATAATTTGAATAAATTATAGGACATAATAAAATTAATATAAAAGTAATGATAATTTTCTGATAATTTCTACAACAATTAAATAGAAAACTTTTAAACTGGAAAACCTAACATATTAGGACACAAACAAAATTATGGAAAATCCTAGACTAAGAAAAACCACTATTAGAAGTATAATTCAACCTAGATTGTGTATAATGATCATAAACAGAAAGGTTATCCAAGTATAATGTCAATGATTATTGTTACTACATCTATACTGTAAGATGAATTCTAGTGAAAATATAAATAGTTTTATGGTATATAATGTTTAAGAGTTATTGATGGATTTGTAGGACTTATATACACATGGAATATGTTTTTTGGTACATCATTTCCCTTCCAAGGATCTATATAAGACAAAAATTTAGGGTCAGAAACATAAATTACAGAAGATATAGAATAATGAAAAGGAAAACAAAATTATGAACTCATATATGATGTGTCTCAAAAAAATATTATATTTATGAGATCTTTGGAATTTGTGGCCAACATGGTCACCATGTTTAATTATTTTTTACCCTTATTTTGGTTCAAAAATATCATATTTATTAATAGATTAATACTTAATAAGAAATAAATTATGATAGGTCACTTCTTATTGAATTTGATCTCATTTCTAATCAGGGTAGAAAGCCATGGATTGTTAATAGAATATTCTCATCACACATGACTAAAGATACAAATATCATTAAAATTATTGAAATACATTTTGGTGGTGTAGTGAATTTGGGAGAAGATGCCCCTCTGTATATCAAAGGTATTGGAACAATTGATATTGAGTCTCAAAAATAAAAATCAAAAAATTTCTTTTTATTTATTGGATGAAACATAACATGATATGTTTGATTTAGTTATCTTATAGTGGGGAAAAGGTATTTTATAAAATAAATATTTGATTCCATAAAATAATCAATGATGTGATGGATTTTTATAATATGTTAGTTTAGATTTCTCAAATAATTTGGAGAAAAATTTCCAAGGGTAATGTTATGAGTGATTTATCAAATCTAAAAAGAGAAAGGTACAAAATAATGAGACAATCCAAAATGTAAAATCATTCAATATAGGCATAAAAGATTTGGGATCTAGACCACCAAAATCCTGAACTAATACATTAAAATTTCTATAGATTCATGGGAAATATTTCCACTCAAAGTGATATCCATTTAAATACATTTATTGTTGATTATTCATGAATGACCATTTTTTATAAAAGACAATTATTTTGTAGTGAATATGGTTAAATGACTTCAAAATAATTATTTTGAAACACCTAGGAATTTGCATTAATAAATTCAGATCTGGTAATGGGAAATATTTTCAGGAACATGTATTGAATCACATTTAAAAAAAGTACTATAAATAATAAGTACATCACATCATTTACAACTCAAAGGAATATAATATCTTAAATAAATAATAGGATCATGGTGGAAATGGATAGAACAATGTTAAAAAAATATGCTCTTAAAAAATTTTATTCGAAAGAATCCTTGTATATAGCTATTCTGATTCAGAACAAAACTCCACTAAGACCTAATATTAACATGGACTCCTATTATTTATGGTATAAGTGGAATCACATTTTTTAATACATAATATTTTTTTAAAGTCCCTATTTTATAGAAATTAAAATTTCTAAGATGACTAAGATTGATAAAAAAAGCCAAAGAGGGCATCTTTCTAGTATATATATAATTTATTAAAGGATAAAAATCATGGAATAAGAGTTTTTACAGTCTTATTGAATGCATTGATCATAAAATTATTTAAAATTAGATAATTTTTTAAGATCAAGATTCATAAGAATTTTAATTTTGAGATAAAAATAGCATGCCGAATTCTGAAGAAGAAAAAAGTGTTTTTTGAGAATAATCTCAGAAATATGTATTAAAAATTGAATAAAATTATACTAGTGATGAAGAGGTTATTTTTTAGAATGATAAACACAAGTTCCAATGTTTTAAGAAGCATGTGGAGATATAGAATATAATTGGATAAGAATTTTCTCCTATAAAGATAAGACGAATTTTTAAATAAGATAAACACACAATAGATCCAACAATAATGGGATTGAGGTTTTAGAATTATAACTAAGTAATATCCCTTGTTGAACCTATCAAAAAAATAAACCATTAATTCTGATGAGTAGTTTGAGGATATTTATGAGGGTATATTTTGGATTGAACATAATTTCATATGGTAGCTTACTCTAATACCTGCTGAAAAAAATCATTTGATCCAAATGGGTTTTAAAGATATATATGAATGATCAAAGATAAATTATTAGGAATAAAGATATAAAAGTATTCAAGGGGTACTATAAAATACATGGAGTTGATTTTAAGGATACCTTTTCCCTAGTTTCAAGGTTGTAATCCATTGTGGTGCTCTTTGTTTGGATATCCTACACGTAGTACAAAATATATAAAAATTATATACATTCTAAATTTTTGAATTGTGAGATTGGATAAGTGGTATATATTGATAAACCTAAAGGTTTTATTCTTGAAAATGATGGAATAAAACAATTTAAGTTCAATAAGGATCTATATAGCACAAAATAGTCCCCGCAGACATGGAATTCATGGCTGCATATTTGTATGAATGATTTAAAATACATCTAATCCAATATGGATAGAAACATATATTCTAAAGAAATAAAGACATGTAAAATTATAATAATTGTATATATTGATTTTAACATTTTTTCAGCTAATTAGGATAATTATTTTGAATATTTTTTCATTCCAATGAATCATCAACATGAGTTGTCCATGCAAGGTTATTTCAGATACTTCTTAGGATTATAGGTTCTTCATGTAGAAAATATTACATTTTTATCCAATAAAAATTGTTCTAGATATCTATTGAAGATGTTTGAGATAGAGGACTCAAAACCAATGTTTTCACCCATTATAGAGGGTATAAACATTCTAAATATTATAATGGTGTTTATTATAAATAAAGATACTTTATAACATCTATTCAAAGCCTCATTTATATCAAATCTTCTATGCTATATATTTTTTACGTTGTTAGTAATTGTAAAAGGTATCAAAGTGACCTAAAACATTAACATATAATGGATGGTATAAGGGTTCTAAGATGTGTCAAAAAAAATTAGGTATGAGATAATTTATAATAAGGTAAATATTTTGAATTTTTCTAGGCTTATATATTTTTTTATGTGCTTTTTATAGAGATAATAAAAGGTCAACTTGTACTGGAATTTATCTCTTAGAAGATAGTTCTATTTGTTAGTACTTTGTGGAATAGAACTAAGTCACACTAAGTATTACATAGTCTAAACATGTTTTTTCTACTATTTCTTTCACTTAAATTATTTAGATGAAAGAGTTTTTGTATTATTTGATAGTGAGAGTTAGGAAAGCTCTCGGTTTTTTGTGATAATAAGAATATTATAGACCTTTAAAAAATTATATGAAACACTCAAAATATAAGAATGTTGACAAAAATTATCCTTTCATTAAATATAAGGTGAAAATTAGATATATAAATATTGAATATATCCCCACTAAAGATAATTTGGTTGATATTTTCACCAAGGCTCTCACTAAAGATAAATTTCATTTCTCAAGGCTAATCATGGGTATTTATCTCCTCCCACACTAATAAGAATCCCTATAATATAAACCAGTATATCCATGGATTTTTATAAAATGGATAAAAAAGGTTCACAACTCTTAACTAGAAAATTAACTATATTTCCATATGTATTCTTGTTAATGGAATTTTTTACCAAAAAAAGTGGGAGATATTTTCCTGGATGAGTTCATAGAATGTGGGGGAGATAATCATACCACTTTTCAAAAATATTTCTTATCACTAATAATTATAACAATATCAATAAAATAGAATTATGTAGTTTTTAGTGCATGATTTATATCTTACTATATAGATAATGATTTTAGGATTATCATGTAGCTGATAAAATCCATACTAAAATTGTGATGATTTATATCATCTGACTGATTTTTTCTAAAATAATAAGGGGAAGATTGAAGTATACTTTTATGTGATGATGAAGTGGTTTTTGGTTGGAATTTATTTCAATAATCATTAATATTATTAAATAGGTGTTTTATAAATATATTAAATTTTTTATATCAATGAAATAATTTAAATGTGATGTTTGATGTGTTGTTCTTAAAGAAAAATTAGGAAATGTGTTGGTGGGTATAAAGATATTGTATACAACATCATGGAATTTTTTTTTGAATTTTTTGAGGAATCATAGTGAGGGTTAGTGAACGACTGGGATTGATTTAATGCATTATGGAGTTTCATGACTATGTTACATTTTAAATCCCTTCAATATCACTTATCTATTATGGGGTAAATCTTTCCAAGGTCAATTATAATTAACAAGAATTCGATCTGGGAATTTCTTAATAGTCAATATCGATTGAAACAGTCACGTGGTCGATCAAAAATATTCTATTGATTATCCTATAATAAATCTAAATAGTATGTTATTTTTCATTTCATTGATATGATATACTGACTTGATAGGAATACATGATTTAGGAATTTTTACACAAGTTATGTCTTCATGGTCGATTGTTTTTTCATGGAGTTGATCCATTTATATAATCAATTGTCTACTTCGTATGGTCGGTCATCATGTTTAAATGTTTATATATGTGTTTGATCTATAAAATTGATCTATTTCAAGTAGTTTCTTTACATGGTCGATATGCCTCACAGTCACTCCCATATATAGAGAATTGTTATGAAGCCTACTTAGTGAAAATATTATTTCCAAAATTTATCATTTCATAGGATATTAATTATGAATATTCTTAATTGATCACTTATTTCATAAATATCATGGGATAAGTCAATTCCATGATTTAATTTGAGATTTATGGGAGTTTTGATGTGATAAAATGACTGGGTCGTGGCCAATTTTCATAGGATTTAGAATTTTATATTTTTTAATATATTTTATAGATAAAGATGTGATTCTTCAAGGATCATTGATACACTGAAGAATTATGGTATTTTATATAAATTGTTATAAAAATATCATTTCTATATTAATTATATTAAAAAAAAGGAAGATAAATTGGAAATTGTTTGTTAATAAATTTTAATATAGTTGATACTCTATTATATTCAAAATTTCTTTAGACTGATGAAAATTGAGGATAAAAATATAGGTAAAGAAAACTACATATATTATTATTCATCTAGGCACTTACTGCTAATAAATAATGAGGATGATTTATGTGTGTTTTCTATTATACATGAATAAATCTTCCCAAATAAGAGGATATGGTACTTGATCTTCTACTGTTTCACTCATGTAAATAAGTAATTTGAAGTTTTCCAAAAGAAGATTTAATCATTGATTTAAAGACATCCTTAATCCCTATAAAGGTATTATGTTCTCAATATAGGGGAGTAAATTTTTTGGGTAATTTTTAAGAAGTTAAACAATTCCATTAATTTTTTTTATTTTGGTATTCATGGATGTCATGTTCCTTTACATTTTACTAGATATTAAATAGCTCATCATGAGTTAAGGATAAGCATAGTACCACTCTTGTAATAATTGTTTTATTATTTATTATACAGGTCTCATAAGCCATAAAATCATGGAAATGATTAGGATCAGTTACTGAGAAAACCCTTATAAAGTTACTAGGTTATTCTTGATCCTTATAATTATTACATATGGGTGAGGTGGAAATTTTATGATGGATCAAAAACCAAAATATTTATTGGGGTTTAATTAACTTGGGAAAATAATTTATCAAAAAACCATCACTGATTCACCACCCATCCACCCTCATTGGTATATTTACTAATCTTTAATGTTCATGTTCAATCCAAATGTATCTGATCTTCCAAAAACCAATTTTATAATGGTTACCCTTAGCCCCTTATTTCTTGGGAAATTATGATTGGTGTGGTGAGTAGTCCTCTATATGTAGTTCCGTGATTCCATGATCTCTGATGGTTATGTGATAGAATAAAATTATAATAAACCTTATACTTATAACATGATACGACATTACTTTAGATATGTTATTATGTAGTGAACCTTGATATGAGATAAATAACCTCCTCTGATAAGGGTTAGTGTGTTTATAATTTAGGTAGTTTATTTCATAACTGGGGATGGAGTATTTGTGTAACCCTACAGTTGGAGGGATTGTTTTTTTGTTTTTTTTAGGTTTGGGTTTTCCACATTGGAAAATATGGTTCTATGTGGTAGTTCACTATATATGGGAAACTAAGAAAGTGGTTGTGAATGTGAGACTCAAACATATATTATATTGATTTTTTTTTTATTTTCCCTCCAAATAATTAAGTGTAATAATGTATTATTATGTTTCTTATTGTACCATGGTTTTTTACACTATAGGATCTAATGACATAGTGTATTGATATTCAAATGAACCTAGCATCGATATGCATTAGGTATTATATCATTATAGATATGGATTTCTATTCCCTTTTTCTTTATATTAGCATTAATATCATTATAGACATGGGCCTCCTTTCCTATTATCTTTATACTTTTAGGGCATGGGATTGATATTCCTTAGGAATGATATTGTTATAAAAATAGGGCATAATTTCTATAGTCTATATTATTTTGTGTAGTGTTTGAAAATCTAGAGGGATGATATTGTTATATAAATGGGTCACATTCCCTATTTTAATTATATTATTATGAGTAGGTATTAAGGTTTTTTAAGGGTCATATCCTATTAAAAATATTACCCTTTCCCATTTTATTTATATTATTATTTGTAGGGATCTAGATGATTTAGGTATGAGCTCATTTTATACATGGGCCACCATTTATATTTTATTTTTATTATTTTTATAAATGAATTAAATGACTTCAGGAAGAGATATTTATAGAGATAGGTCCACCTTTACCCATATTGTATTTGCAGTTTTGTGTACTGATATAGAGAAGCCTATAAAATGTTATCGATATAGACAAGAATCACTATTCGCTTTATCCATTATATTTTTTTAGGGAATCAAGATGACTAATGTATGAGAATAGAATAAATATAATAAACATTCCCATTCTTTTTATGATTATTCTGAGTAGTGGTCATGATTCCCTTAGGTTTGATACCAATATAGGAGTTATAATGTACTTCCCACTATCCTAACGATATTACTATGATATGTTCATACCACTTTTGGTACATTCCAAGGAAATTTGGGTCACTCCCTAGGTGAATTGTTTATCCCTTGAGGTTGTGACATTTGTTATTTTCATCATTGTTTATTTATTATTATAGGAATATAACTTCATGGATGTACTTTTATGTTGACTATATTTTAGTAAAAATGTTGGTGGTGGCTTACTGATTGTGCTAAAAACTATTATTAGGAATCTCAATGTGAGTGTAATCTTTATGGATTTGTAATAGAAAATGGATTATTATAGATAGATGATCTAGAATTCCATGGATGATGTAGGGAGTTATTATAAAGTGGGGAATTGGGGTAAGTTTTATGGCCACCTCAAATATTGTTTTTAGACCATGTTATTTATGGTTGACCCATGTGATATATTATTAATTTATCTATAAAGATTATAACATTAAAACATACCATTTTGAAATATAATGTGTTATTTTGGTTCTTTATTATTCTCACTTAGTTGTAATCATTGTTTATTGTTTTTATATTATGGTGAATATTAATATTGTTTCCTCCACTATTATTTATTTGCACCATAGGTTACAATCTCCCCATGGTTGTAACACCCCATTGTTATAAAAATAAATTGAAATACATGAAACTATTTTTTAGTATATATTTATAACATTCCATTAAACATAATTTTTTCACTTCTATGTTTTCAATTTCAAAAAATGGCTATCTACAATTATGATCAGTAAGTTATTTGGAGTTTAATGGAACTAACATGATTTTTGGTGAATAGTAACTTACCATTATAATTATTAATATTAATATTAATATTAATATGAACCTTATTAATATTAAATTGTATTTTAATTTTATTTTCTTAAGGCTTTACAATAATGGCAACTTGATTAATTTTTCAAGGTTTTAAAAAATGAGTTATAGATTCAAAATTGTTATTTTTAAATAAATTATGATTTTATTTAAAAATTTAATTAATAATATATAGAAATTTATTTTTCAAAAATGGAGTTCATTTTTGAATTCTACATGTTGAAAAATGGTTATGGTGAATTTTTGGGATTTTTTGAAATTCTTGAATTTTTGGGAATAGTAAAATACGATAAATTACGATAAATGCAAATTGCATTTTTTTACTACATAATAAGTGATTCAAGGCTGATGTAAACCCACTTATTTCAAAAACAAATGCAATTTTTTCTTTTTTGTGTCACATGAATCAAGACTATTCATAGTCTTGATAAAAAATATTAAAATAATGATTAAAATAATGTAAAATCACTCCTCTCCTCCACTATAAATACCACCCTCATTCCCCTCTTCCTCTCACACCTCTCAAGACTTGAGCTTTGTCTATGTTCTACCAAATCCCCTCCCCAAGGCTCTTTACCTCTTCTTAGATCTTTTGGTATCACCAAAAGGCCAATACCAAAGGCCTTAAAGATGATCTCAAGGAGAAGAGATCAATAGGTAAGAATCCTCTTCTTTTTCTATGTGTTTTATTTCCAATTCTATTCTTTTCTTATACTCTATTTACCTCCACTTATCTAGGAGGTATGAAATATCTATAACATTATATATTTTTTATGTTACCATGTTCATATAAAATATTCATCATCTTCCTTCCTCTCCTCTCCCTCTTGTCCTAAAAATAAAAAAAATTGTTCGTGATGTTCCGATTTACCCAAACATGGAAGATGTGTATGAAATAACCCTTAAATCATTAAAATATGATTATGAAACCATTTAAATGGTTGAAAATTAATTTAAAGTATATTTTTTAACCTATTTTATGTTCTGTAATGTACTTATGTGCATGAAATTAAATTATATAATGAAACAAGTTCATGATCATCGAGGAACCGCCAAAAATAATCTAAACAAACAACATTAATATTTTATTTAATGATCCATAATCATATATGATAAAAAATGATTTATGGTATAATTATATAATATGTAAACATATTAATACCATTTCATTCCACTTCTATAATTTCATTTCCATACCAAAAGTAAATCAAATGCAAACCGTTCATGGAATTCATGTAAAGAAAGAACGCAAAACAATGGAGGAAACAAAATACTAACTATTAAAAGGTGAAATGATATTATGAAGTGGTCATATAAGGTGATATAAACATGAATATGTTTCTTTAAAATGTTAATATCATTATTTAAACCATTATACAGGTGGTTTAAATGATTTTTAAGTAACATAAACTTGAGGTAAGGGAATTCATAACCCGATTTCCATTCATTGGGTTAACATTATACTTCATTATTTATGTAAAATTAAAATTGTTTGTGCTGTAAATTTTTTTATATTATGTTTAATTTTGTTTATTTACAGTTTATATATATATTCCATCCACTCTATTAAGTCTCACTTCAATTATATGATATTTTTAAGGGGCTATTCTTTTAAAATTTTGTTTTACGAAATTCAAAAGCAATATTTTTTTGAAATTATTTATGTTGTATGATTGTGTTCTAGTTCATGTGAATTTTTTATGATGATGTTTGGGACCTATCCTTATCCCCAATTCATAGGGTATGTGTTTGATTGAGGAAATCCATACTGTTACTCTAAGTGTAACTGTGATGAATACACAACATGGTAATTGTGAGGGTTACATTGTAAGGTACCCATGAGGGTTACAAATTATATGGTAGCTGAGAGGGTTAAAAGATTATTTTAGTAATTCCCCAAGACACCATTATGGTTTTATTTATGTTTGTTATGTTTTTTGTTAATCTCATGTTTCACATAGTAAATATACACGTGTTACAAGTATGTTTCTGTTTCTGAAAATGAATTCATGAGTTTACAAGTATTAATGGAATAATTTTTTCTTTCATTATTTTTATATCATTTACCGATATTTATTTTGTTCTCATGTGATGTTTTTAAATGATTTTCATGGGTTAATTTTGTGTCTGACAAAGTAGGTTTCCAAGTTAAATGTTACGAAGATTTTTCAAGGAAATCTTGTTTTATTTAAAATGTATTATATTTTGGTTGAAATAGATACTATTTATGTGGTATATTAATTATATGAATGTGGAATGTCATGTTTTTATTATATCCTAATTATTTAAAACTCTTATCTTGAAAATATCTTCAATATGAAAGGAAGTTAGTTCTTGACTAGAATTTGATATTATGCAATATAATAATGTTAGGTCCTTATAGTTTGTATTAGAGGGAGGTTTAGATAACCTGAGGGGTTAGGATGATGTAAATAGAATACCAAAAATTATTCTTACTTTATGGTTAATATTAAATGATATAGAATTTAAAGATTTCCATGTTTCTTTGACTATTAAGTGTTTCTTCATAATGGTTTTCCATATAATAAATAGGGAAAATAGAGGGGAGAGGAACTAACAGATTGATATCCTTCGAAATATGCAGCCCGAAGTGGTATGGATTGGAACCGAGTGTTTTGTGATAGTAATGGATTAGCTGATGTACATAATAAATGGTGGTGGAATCTATGCAAGAGAAAACTAGATATAGCATAACAAAACATGATGATAGTGGAACATTTTATGAGACAACACCCACATGATTTTAGTGGATCCTCTGACCTAGTAGCAGATTAATAATGGATTAAGACCCTTGAAAATTTATTGAAGTTATTGGGTATTTAGATAATCAAGATGTAAGTCATTCCATTTATCATTTTAGAGGTAAAGCTGATTAGTGGTGTTCAATGGTCAAAAATATCTCGAATGGAGAGGATATTGATGCCTTATATTGGGATTAATTTAAAAGGCTTTTATTTGAAAAATATTTTCCTATGGTGCTGCATCCTAGGATTGAAAATAAATTCCATGAATTTAATAAAAAAGAGGAAGGTTTAGTGGATGTGTATGAAGGAAAATTCACCTGAATGGTGAGGTATTCTCCACATTTTATTCTGGATCATGATAGAAAAATCAGATGCTTTTACTCAGGATTAAAGTTGATGTATTATAGGGAATTGGCCTCCTATGAATTCAAATGATATGAGAAAATTTTCTGATGTGCTGAGAGGGTAGAGATGGATTTTTCTAATGATCACATTCAATTTGAAAACATGAAGAAGAAGAGGTCTATATAGAAATCTATGGGTAAAAATAAACCAAATAAATTTGATGGTAATATATTCTAATATATAGTTTGTGGAAAGTGCGGAAAAAGTACACTAGGGAACGCCTAATAAATACTAGGAAGTATTTTCTATGTGGTAAGTTTGGACATATGGCCCGATATTGTAATGAAAATGATCATAAGACTAATCCAGATAAGAAAATTGTAAAGTGTTTTAAATGTGGAGTGATTGTTCATTATGAAAATGCATACCCAAAGAAATATCTGAATGATGCAAAGAAGCCATAATATAAGAAGAAAGGTGTAGTGAGATCCTTTGTGACTACATTAACAAATGTCGGTCCATCTAATGAGTTTTAGCAGGTGCCTTTTTTGTTTACTCAAATTATTCTATGTTTTTTTTGATACACAGTCTACAAATTCTTTTATTTGTGATGAATTTTATTGTAAATTGGAAATATCACCTCAAAAAATGGGACCGAAACTTCATGTTAAAACACCAGGGGACAATAGTTTAGTAAAGAGTAATTATATGAATCTGTCTATTATAGTATTTGGAATGAAATTACCTACAAACCTTATTGTTTTAGCTTAATAGAGTTTGATGTCATTCTGGGAATGGATTGGCTTTCTGTTTATCAAACTAATATTTCCTGTAGATTTAAAGAAGATGTTTTTAATTAAGATTTTATGTTTGTACAAAAGAAAGAACCCATAAAATTAATAACATGTCAGGAAGGTAAACAACTTTTTATAGATGGAAATGAATGTTATCTTTCTCATATTATAGAAAACAAGGGAACTGTTCAGATAAATGATGTGTCAGTGGTAAATGAACACCTTGATGTTTTTTCTGATGAGTTACCTGATATCAAGACTGATTGGGAAGTCAAATTCAAAATTAGCATAGTTTTTTATGTTAGGCCAATTTCAAAACCCCCATATCGAATGGCTTAAATATAACTTATTTAATTGAAAGATCAGTTTCAGGATTTTCTTAAGAAAATGTTCATTCATCCTAACACTTCGCCATGTGGTGATCCAATTTTGATCATTAAAAAGAAAAATGGTTCTATGAGACTTTTCATTGATTATAGATCATTGAATAACATTGATGTAGGAAACACGTATCCCTTGTCTCATATTGATAACTTTATTATTAGCTCCAAAAAGCACATTATTTTTCCATCATTGACTTGAGATCCGGATACCATCAGCGGAAGGTGAAGGAGGATGACATCCCAAAAATAGCCTTTTTTTAATATATGTGGGAATTATGATTTTTTTATTACATTTAGGTTATCTAATGCACCTGTTGAATTCATGGACCATATTAATAGTATATTACATGAGATCTCAGATAAGTTTGTCATTATGTTTATTGATGACATTCTGGTATTTTATAAGAATAAAGAGGTGAATGAAAAAAAAATATAAGGGTTGTTTTATAAACCTTAAAGGAAATGAAACTATATGGAAAATTTAAAAATTGTGATTTTTGGTTGAAATAGTTTTCTTTTCATGTGAACAATGTAAATAAGGATGGAATAATAGTAGATATTATTAATAAAAAGTGGTTCATGAATAGCCCAGAACTAATAATGTTACAGAGATTTGTGGTTAATTATGGATTAACTGGTGATTACTGACATTTGGTAAAAAAACATAGCACAATTATCTATCCTATGAACTAAGTTAATGCGAAAAGGGGATATATTATTTAGACAATATAATGTGATGTTTTTTTCAAGAACTGATGAAGAGATTGGTGAATGCTCCAATTTTTGTCTTTCCTTCCCAAAATGGTGAGTTAGTCATCTAAAGTGATTCTTTATTAAAGGTAAATGGTTGTGTTCTAATTAATAATGATCGGGTAATTTCCTATTCTTTAAGAAAAATACAACCTCATGAGTTAAATTATCCCACACATGATTTCAAAATAGTAGTTGTGGTTTTTTTCTTTAATATTTGGAGGCACAATTTATACGGATCAAAAATTCATATATATATTGACCATAAAAGTCCGAAGTATATATTCACTCAAAAGGAATTAAAGATGAGGCATATAATATAGATTGAACTAATAATGGATTATTATTTCACAATCAATCACCATATGGGAAAAGAAAACAAAGTGGAATATTCCTTGAGTCGAATATATCAGGCATCGTTAAAAATTTTATGTTTGGAACAAGATCTCTTGATTAATGCTTTGATGAATTTTTTTATAGAAGTTTCTGGTGTAGTAAATACTTTTGTTTTGTTTTAGGTATTAGTGCATTCATCGTTATTAGACAGAATTAAGAAAGGAAAAAAGGATGATTGTGAGCTACAGAAAAAGGTAGAATTGGTTAAAAAAGGTATGTTTCTAGAATTCAACCTTGATAAAGTATGTGTGTTATGATTTGGTAAAAGGTTGTGTGTTCATTTTGATTCCCAATTTAGGAAATATTTACTTTGTGAAGCTTGTATTTCAGCATTTTTAGTTCATCATAGTTGTACTATGATGTACAATGACCTTCGAAGTATTATTGTTATGATAGAATAAAAAAGAAACTGTAGATTTTACCATTAAATGTTTGACATGTCAATTGGTTAAATTATCGCAATAGTTACTGAAGGGGGTGCTTCAGCCTTTTCCAGTTCCATAGTGGAAATTGGAGGATGTATCCATGGACTTTGTTGTGGGACTACCTAAAACTTCTCGATGTCACAATGTGATTTGGGTTGTTATTGATTGGATGAAAAAATCTACACATTTTATTTCTATTAGAGAAAAAATTTATTTGGATCAGCTTTCATGAATATACCTCAAAGATATTGTAAGAATGTATGGAGTTCCTCTTTCCATTGTATCTGACTAGGATCCCTAGTTCACTTCTTACTTTTGGAAGGGCCATCAGAAGTTATTGGGAACATAATTAAATTTCAGTATAGATTTTCATCCCTAATCAGATGGGAAGTAAGAAAGAATAATTTATACTTTTGAGGATATTCCTTGATCTTGTTCAATAGACTACCAAGTAATTTGGGATTGGCATCTTTCTTTATTTGAGTGCTCTTATATTACAAGTTTTCATTCTAGTATATAGATGGATCCTTTTGTGGAATTTTATGGAAAGTGGTGTCGAACTCCATCTTTTTGGGACGAAGTCTAGGAAAGGAAGTTGATGGCACCATAATTAGTAGAGGAGGTGGATGAGAAAGTTAATATGGTCCAGAAACACATGTCGATATCTCAAAGCATATTGAAAATTTATGCAGGATAAAATAAGAAATACTTTTATTCCGAGGAAGGTGATCATGTTTTTTAAGAATATCACCATGGAAGAGTGTTATGCATTTTGGTAAGAAAGGAAAGTTAAGCCCATGATTAATTAGACCATATGAAATCCTATATAAGGTTACACTAGTAACCTACTGAGTAGCGTTTCCTCCGATTTTATCGTAAGTACATAATTATTTTCATGTTTTTATGTTGAGAAAGTATGTTCTGTATTCATCTCATGTTTTGAGCCCAGAAGTAGTTCAACTAGAAGAGAACTGTTCTTATCAAGAGAAACTAGTTTAGATTATTGATTGAAGGGAACACGTATCTTGAAATAAGGTATTCCACCAGTTAAAGGTTTTTTTGTACCGACCCCAAGGTTGAAGAAGCAACATGGAAATCGGAAAATGATATGAGGTAAATATACCCTCACTAGTTTAAAAATTAAATAAAATTATGGGGTAGAAATTTCCAGATGGTGTGGATACTGTAACACCCCATGGCTTTAAAAATAAATTGAAATGAATGAAACACTGTTTTATGTAGATATTTATAACTAGCCTTTAAAAATAATTTTGCAACTTCTATGTTTTGAATTTTGAAAAACTATCATATACAATTGTGATCAGTAAGTCATTTGGAGTCTAATGGAAAAAACTTGAATTTTGTTGAATAGTTACTATAACACCCCGTGCTTCCACGATACGCTTCTCATTTAATAATGCAATAGCTTGCATTGTATGCAACTTCGAGTTCTAACACACCGTGACTAATCAAAGTAGCCGTTATGAATAGTAATAACAACTTTTTAAAATTATAGAAATTCTATATTTCAAAATGGACTTCATTTTTGAATTCGTAATATCGAAATTAGCCTATGTTGAATTTTTGGTATTTTTCTAAGAACTTCCAATTTTTATGAATAGTGAAAAATACTTTCAACAACTTTTTTAATCAAAATAATTTATAGTGATAAATTATACTATTGAGTGGTTTTAAAGTATAATTAGAATATATTTTTACCATTTTATCCAATGGTGTTCATTATAATTAATTTCACTTTGAAATTGGACATAAACAATTGTGAATCTTTTGATATATATTGTTTCTTAAAAACACGCTATTTGTTGTGACAACGGGAATTAATTATAAAATTAATTAATGCAACTTATATTTTTGGAATTTTGTAAAATAGACATCATTTTTGATTTTGGAATATTAATTAGAGCTTAGGATGAAATTTTGGCACTATTCTGAAAAACTTCAATTTTTGATGAATAGTGAAACCACTAAGTGGTAGTTAAAAAAGTGATTTTTCGTTTAAATGAAATATTACCACTTCTGTGATTTGATTTTCAAAAATCCGACATAAATGGTTTTCATTAAGAAGTAAAATGTGGTTCAATGAGATTAAAATAATTTTTTGGTGAATAGTAACTTTTATGTTCTTAATCGCGATTAGAGGTAATTAGTGTAGTTTAAGGTAAAAACAATATTTTAATAATATGAGATGAGCTTGACACATGTCCTACCCTCATTGGATGTGCCATTGTCGACCAAGAAAATCCATGGGTAAACTTGGGGACCCCATGGATATAATGACCCATACTTTACATACATTGTTAATACTTCAAAATTGAAGCACACTTATTACAACATATGACAAAACCACAAAGGACCGTATAGGTATAGTGTCTTTAGAAACTGGGAAACATAAACAACTGGTTCATAAATCTTCTATAGTGTCTCCCATTTATTTCATCATATATAGGGTCCCTTTTAGCATATTCTACTTAATATCCATCTTCCTGACCTGGGTAAAAGAAAACATAAAAGGGTGAGCTCAAATGCTCAGCAAGGGCAAATAAAGGAAATAAAAATCATATCATATCTTTTTGAAAATCAAAACTTGCAAAAGAGATCATAATATATTAACATGGAATAAATCATAGAAGTGAAAATGAGATCCCCATAATCATTACATAAAACTTGAAACTTTATGGCATGCACACATAATCATGGAAAATCATTTCTTGTTAGTCATGACTCATTGCCAAGACTATCTTAGTGGACAAAGTCCCTTTCTGAACCGAGTTCACTCCTCGTTTCAGTCCCGTATCACTGAACCGAAATAACCTTCCTTTCCAGCCATGTCTATCTCATGAGATATAAAATCATTACCCAATGCATTGGAGGGAGATATAGGTCACACCCATCTTATAATGAATCCTTTCTTATGTGTGCCACATAATCATAAAACATACATCATCGCATAACACATGTAACAAAAATGGGATTCTTGAAACATCATGACATCATAAATCAATTCATATAAGATAAAGGAATTCATAAACATAATTCCATCACAACATAGTCAAATCAATGTAAAAATATGGATAGAAACAGAACCATTTATTATCTTAGATGGAAAATAATTTTGATAAAACACTTGAATTGAATTCTTGAGGAAAATATCCTTTCTTCTTCAAAATCAATTTCTTTTCACAAAACATCATGCAATTTTAAAAGAAAGAGATTTTATTGAAAATAGTCATGAAATCTTTTAGAGGAAGCTTCATTAAAATAAGGCTTTATAAAACAGTAGAAATCCATTCGTGATGTATAAGTTAAAAAAAAACATTCTTCGTACTTTTGTCAGAAAAGTCAAAAAGTACCTCGTACGAAAAACGACAAAAGATTCCTTTCATACGTATTACTAAAAACTCACTGAAGGGTAAAAATGGATTTAAACAATTTTAGGTGGATGGAAATAATATTATATATTGAGTAAACATGGATGTGGATGATAAAATACACCCCAGTAAATACTTACGAATAAACAATCTCGGATAAAAATGAGATTGTGATATTTCCCTTACCTTAGGTCTGATTTGCTTTGTTCGTGTCCGAAGCTCCTCTTCTTTGGAACGCCTCTTTGAATCCCCCACTTAAGGAACTAAGATTGGTCTTTGGAGAAGACCAGGACCTCTAGGATTATTCTAGGGAAGTGGAGAGGAGAAAATGGCAGGGGTTGGCCGAGCTTGAGTGCTCAAATTGGTGTGAGGAGGAGGGGGAGGAGGTGCCCTTTTATAAGGGAGGAGTGGGGCACCTTAGGAATATCTCAAAATATTATTTTATATTAAAGTCAAAAGCGGTTTATAATGGTTCCAAAGGGTCTTTTTTCAAAGCTAAAGTGGGGAAGGGTAGAAATCCTATCAACCAATAGGACTTAGACAAGTTTAGGGTATTATTTTAACCTTATCAATTAGATTTAACTCTAAGTTAATTAATTTAACTTTTACCGTGTCTTTTTGTTTTCTTTCACTATATGGTTAATACACTTACTATAACATGCCAAACGAACCCCAAATTGTTTATTATTAATATATATATCTTTATCTAAGTCATTTGGCCGAACCTTAGATTTTTAGGAATAAAATAACAATTAATAATATAATATTTGATTTAAAAACTATTTTGTGTCAATTTTGACACTATTTGATATATGATTTTTTTGAAAGTCATAACAGAATTATATGTTCGAACCAAGTTGATTAAATCAACACTAATATATCATAGTAACCTAGAAAATTAGTGGAATTCATAAAAAGTCTTAAATTACATTTATTTTGGTATTTATATTATCAATTATGTCAATATTTCATTAATAAGATAATTACTGCATCATCTTTGTGTCATATATAAATTAAATTATTTGATGTCTAAAAATTACAAATAAAATACCATCATGTAGGAAATCGTTTTAGCTTTCCAATGAATATTTACAATCGAATTTATCTTATGTATAATTCCATATTAAAAAAATGATTTACTTATTAAACTTTGATTTTAACTATTTTAACCCTTCTTTAAATAAATTAATAATAAATGTCCTAATCTAATCCAAGTGGGCCTAAATGGTCATATTTTATTCCTAAGTTTGTTTTTGGTCGAATTACACTTGTCCAATAGAATTAGGACATGTGTTAGGGTAATATTGATATCATATTTACCCTTAGTTACCCTATTTACTATTAACCGCGGTAAAAATAGTAAAAAGTTACTATTCACCAAAAAATTATTTTCATCTCATTGAACCACATTTTAGTCCTTGATATTAACCGTGTCTCTCGGATTTTTGAAATTCCATTCACAGAAGCGGTAAAATTAAGTTTTATGCAAAATTCAGTTTTTAACCTACCACTTAGTGGTTTCACTATTCATCAAAAATTGAAAGTTTTCAGAAAAATACCAAAATTTCACCCTAGGCTAATTTCGATATTCTGAGTCCAAAAATGAAGTCCATTTTGAAAAATAAAATTTATAAAATTTTAAAAAGTGGTTATTACTATTCATAACGGCTAGTTTTAATAGCATATTGTTGTTTAGTGAAACTCGGTATTGCGTACGACGCAAGCTATCGAGGAAGGTCGCGATTGCGTGCAAAGCAAGCCAAGTAAGTGTTGTGTAGAAAAAGATTCCTTTGATGGTTTATATAACATAAAAGTCTCTGGTGTTACATTCTACCCCCCTTAAAAATAATTTCGCCCTCGAAATTCGTCACTTTGTAACAAACAAATGAGGATACTTCTCCCTCATCATATCCTCAAGCTCCCATGTAACTTCTTCAAGTTGGTGGTTCCTCCATAAAACTTTCACCAAGCGAGTGGTCTTGTTTCGTAGGACTTTTTCGCTACGATCCAGAATCTCTATCGGCTGTTCTTTATAAGAAAGATCTTGCTCCAGCGGTACAACTTCTGAGCTGAGTACATGTGAAGGATCTGGTATGTACTTTCTCAGGAGAGATACATGGAACACATCGTGAACTTGAGAGAGATTCGGTGGAAGCGCCAATCGGTAAGCTACCTTCCCAACATGATCCAGTATTTCGAAAGGACCGATATATCTAGGGCTCAACTTCCCCTTCTTTCCAAATCTCATAACCCTCTTCCAGGGAGATATTCGTAAGAACACTTTATCACCCACTTCAAACTCTAGGTCTTTTCTTCGGTTGTCGGCATAACTTTTCTGTCGACTCTGAGCTGCTCTTATGTGTTGTTGAATAGATCTGACCTTTTCTGCCATTTCATCAACGAGATCAGGTCCTAATAGCTTTCTTTCCCCAACTTCATCCCAGCAAGTTGGAGTCCTGCATTTCTTTCCATAGAGAGCTTCATAAGGAGCCATCTGAATACTGGAGTGAAAGCTATTATTATAAGAAAATTCCACCAAAGGTATGTGTTGATCCCAACCTCCTTTGAAATCCATAGAACAAGCTCTCAACATATCTTCTAGGGTTTGAATTGTTCTCTCAGACTGACCGTCTGTCTGGGGATGATAAGCAGTGCTGAAACTCAACTCTGTATCCAGAGTATGCTGAAGACTTCGCCAGAACTTCGAGGTAAATCTCGGATCCCGATCAGATATAATAGAAAGTGGTACGCCATGCAATCTTACCACTTCCTTTACATATATCCTGGCAAGCTGATCTAGAGAGAAATCCTCTCTAATAGCAATGAAGTGTGCAGACTTTGTAAGACGATCAACTATGACCCAGATAGCATTATTGCCTTTGGATGTTTTAGGAAGTCCTGTGACAAAGTCCATAGTGATGTTTTCCCATTTCCATTCGGGTATGGGCAATGGTTGTAACATCCCCTTAGACTTCTGTCTCTCAGCTTTAACTTGTTGACAAACCAAGCATCGAGATACATATTCAGCAACATCTCTTTTCATGCCATCCCACCAGAAGTACTCTTTCAGGTCCCTATACATCTTCGTGCTTCCAGGATGAATAGAGAATGACGAACTATGAGCCTCATCCAGCAGCTCATTCTTTAATTCGGGGATGGGAGGAACGCAAACCCGATTCCTGAACTTTATTATCCCATCACAATCAAGGTTGATTTCAGGAACATTTCTCACCTTCTTTTGTAACTCGACATCTTCTTTCTGTGCCTCTTTAATCTTCACATGTATAGATGGTTGAACATTCATTTGAGAAAGATAAGATTTTTCCCCTTCCATTATAATTCCAAGATCCATCCTTTGTAAATCCATAAATATTGGATCTTTTGTGATCCTCATCATGGATAAACTAGCATGGTCTTGTCGACTTAATGCATCTACCACCTTGTTTGCTTTCCCAGGGTGGTAATGGATTGAGCAGTCATAATCCTTAATCAGCTCCAACCATCTTCTTTGACGCATATTCAACTCCTTTTGTGTGAAAATATACTTTAAACTTTTATGATCAGTATAAATATCACACCTTTCACCATAAAGGTAATGCCTCCAAATCTTTAATGCAAAGATTACCGCAGCCAACTCCAAATCATGTGTTGGGTAATTTTGGTCATGGATTTTCAACTGTCGTGAGGCATAAGCTATCACCATATCATTTTGCATAAGAACACACCCCAATCCCTTCTTGGATGCATCACTGTAGATCACAAACCTTTCTCCACTACAAGGCAGTGTGAGCACAGGTGCACTGGATAACCTTCTTTTCAACTCCTTGAAATTCTCTTCACATTCCTCTGTCCAGACAAACTTAACTCCTTTCCGAGTCAACTTGGTGAGTGGATTAGATAATCGTGAAAAATCTTTTACAAAACGTCGATAATAACCAGCCAAACCAAGAAAACTCCGAATCTCAGTTACTGTTGTTGGTCTTGACCATCTTTCGATAACCTCTGTTTTTGCTGGATCCACAGATATCCCCTCTTTTGAGATTATATGACCCAAAAATGAAACTTTTTGAAGCCAAAATTCACACTTGGTAAATTTGGAATAAAGCTTCTCTTTTCTCAGGGTCTTCAATATAATTCTCAAGTGATCTTCATGCTCTTCCTTGCTCTTTGAATAGACAAGAATATCGTCTATAAAGACTACCACAAATTGATCAAGATAGTCTCTAAAGACTCTATTCATTAGATCCATGAAGATAGCAGGGGCATTAGTAAGACCAAATGGCATCACTATAAATTCATAGTGTCCATACCTTGTACGGAAAGCCGTCTTTGGTATATCCTCCCTTTTGACCCTTAATTGATGATACCCTGAACGAAGATCAATCTTGGAAAAGTATTGAGCTCCGCGTAGTTGGTCAAATAAGTCATCAATGCGTGGGAGAGGATATTTGTTCTTAATAGTGATCTTGTTAAGTTCTTGATAATCAATGTAGAGTCTCATTGATCCATCTTTCTTCTTAACAAATAGAACAGGTGCTCCCCAAGGTGACGCACTAGGGTGTATGAATCCCTTATCAAGATTCTCTTGGAGTTGCTTCTTCAATTCCTGCAACTCAATTGGGGCCATTCTATAAGGTGTCTTTGAAATAGGCAAAGCACCCGGTACGAGTTCTATTGAAAACTCAACTTCAGGATTTGGTGGAAGACCCGGTAATTCCTCCGGAAAGACATCATCAAACTCCCGTACAATGGGCATATTCTTAATCGTGAGTTTCTCACCAACTATTTGAGATAAATAACCTTCATTTAGTGGAATCAATACCCATAAGATGGAAGAAATTTCCACTGGAAGGTTATGTTCATCCTTGCATTGATAGACGATCGTAGGTTGATCTGGAATATGAAATGTGACTTCCCTTCTTTGGCAATTGATATGAGCTCCTTGTAGAGAAAGCCAATCCATGCCAAGAATCACATCAAATTCCACTAAAGGAAGGATCACAAGATTTTCAGGAAGCACTTTCCCACAAACTTCGATCGGAGAAGAATTATAAACTTCTGATGCGACTGTTGTGCCATTAGGTGTTGTCACAGCTAACTCAACATCTAATTGTTGAGGTAATACGGTGATACCCTTAGAAAATTCTTTAGAAATAAAAGAGTGGGTGGATCCAGAATCAAATAAAACATTTGCTACTTTAGAGTGGATGGTAAGTGTACCTTTCACCACATCGTTATCGTACTCCACATCGCTGATAGAAATTGCATGTGACTTTCCTTTGTCTTTAGCCTTAAGAGTTTGTTGACGTCGACCATCATCATCAACCCTTGGATTTGGGCATTGATTGGCATAATGCCCCATCTCCTTGTACTTGAAACATTGAAGTGTAGTAGGTTCATTCTGTGTATCCCTTCCTTTGTTTTCATCATTAGACATCTTCTTCCCATTATCACGGCATTCAAATGCCCGATGACCTTCCTTTCCACATTTAAAACATTTACTTGTCCCTTTAAGACAACTCCCTCCATGTTTCTTTCCACACTTTGAGCATAAGGGAAAGTTCATCTTCTTTTCCGTGTGCTCTTTAGATTTTTCTTTGAATTCCATCTTCCTCTTCTTATCAAACCCATGTGACTGATGGGTTACTCCAATCTCCATCTCGACTTTGAGAGCACATCGAACGATTTCCTCGTAGCTATTGAAGTCCCTTATGGCTAACGCCCTTCAAAGACTTGGTTTTAAGCCACTAAAGAATCGATCGATCTTACTCTCAGGTTGGATAATAATACCAGAAGCGTACCTTGCAAGTCTTGTAAAATTTGCTTCATAGGTACTAACAGATTCATCATCCCTTTGCTTCAGTTCAAGGAACTCTTTCTCCATCTTTGTTCGGAGAATACGAGGGAAGTACTTATTGAAAAATAAGTTCTTGAACTCGTCCCATTCCATAGACTCAATTTCATCCCTTTGCCTCGTATTCTTAACAAGATTCCACCATTGATCCGCATCTCCTTCCAAACGATACACTGCTAGGATGACTTTATCATGCTCAGAACATTGAAGAACTGAAAATATCTTTTCAGTAGTACTAATCCATTGTTCAGCAACTAATGGATCAGTAGACCCGCTGAAAGAAGGTGGACGCTGCCTCATGAAGGATTCAACAGAATGTTGCTCCCTCCTTTGCTCGTTTGGAAATCCTGCATGATTCATAGCTTGAGAAAGTTGTGTGAGCATGGCTACAAGATTTTTCATTCCAGCTCCCATATCGTTTGGTTGCTCAGGGGGACAATCATTTCATTGCCCATCGCATTCCGCATTAACACGGTTCCTTCGGGTTCCAGCCATTGACTAAAACCAAGAAGAATAGTGTGAGCAACACTAATTATAATAGGAAACCACATAATTCAAGAATAAAATTTTCATGCTTATGGTCTTATCCTAGGTTATTCATGGCCATTTCTAAGATTGTGTTCTATGCTTAGACTTATCCTTAGGGTTCTTACTAAGGCTTTCACATCCTAGTTTCCAAAGGTTGACTATACCTTTCCTCTGATACCAACTATAACGACCCATACTTTACATACATTGTTAATACTTCAAAATTGAAGCACACTTATTACAACATATGACAAAACCACAAAGGACCGTATAGGTATAGTGTCTTTAGAAACTGGGAAACATAAACAACTGGTTCATAAATCTTCTACAGTGTCTCCCATTTATTTCATCATATATAGGGTCCCTTTTAGCATATTCTACTTAATATCCATCTTCCTGACCTGGGTAAAAGAAAACATAAAAGGGTGAGCTCAAATGCTCAGCAAGGGAAAATAAAGGAAATAAAAGTCATATCATATCTTTTTGAAAATCAAAACTTGCAAAAGAGATCATAATATCTTAACATGGAATAAATCATAGAAGTGAAAATGAGATCCCCATAATCATAACATAAAACTTGAAACTTTATGGCATGCACACATAATCATGGAAAATCATTTCTTGTTAGTCATGACTCATTGCCAAGACTATCTTAGTGGACAAAGTCCCTTTCTGAACCGAGTTCACTCCTCGTTCAGTCCTGTATCACTGAACCGAAATAACCTTCCGTTCCCGCCATGTCTATCTCATGAGATATAAAATCATTACCCAATGCATTGGAGGGAGATATAGGTCCCACCCATCTTATAATGAATCCTTTATTATGTGTGCCACATAATCATAAAACATACATCATCGCATAACACATGTAACAAAAATGGGATTCTTGAAACATCATGACATCATAAATCAATTCATATAAGATATAGGAATCCATAAACATAATTCCATCACAACATAGTCAAATCAATGTAAAAATATGGATAGAAACAGAACCCTTTATTATCTTAGATGGAAAATAATTTTTATAAAACACTTGAATTGAATTCTTGAGGAAAATATCCTTTCTTCTTCAAAATCAATTTCTTTTCACAAAATATCATGAAATTTTAAAAGAAAGAGATTTTATTGAAAATAGTCATGAAATATTTTAGAGGAAGCTTCATTAAAATAAGGCTTTATAAAACAGTAGAAATCCATTCGTGCCGTATAAGTTAAAAAAAACATTCTTCGTACTTTTGTCGGAAAAGTCAAAAAGTACCTCGTACGAAAAACGACAAAAGATTCCTTTCATACGTATTACTAAAAACTCACTGAAGGGTAAAAATGGATTTAAACAATATTAGGTGGATGGAAATAATATTACATATTGAGTAAACATGGATGTGGATGATAAAATACACCCCAGTAAATACTTACGAATAAACAATCTCGGATAAAAATGAGATTGTGATATTTCCCTTACCTTAGGTCCGATTTGCTTTGTTCGTGTCCAAAGCTCCTCTTCTTTGGAACGCCTCTTTGAATCCCCCACTTAAGGAACTAAGATTGGTCTTTGGAGAAGACCAGGACCTCTAGGATTATTCTAGGGAATTGGAGAGGAGAAAATGGCAGGGGTTGGTCGAGCTTGAGTGCTCAAATTGGTGTGAGGAGGAGGGGGAGGAGGTGCCCTTTTATAAGGGAGGAGAGGGGCACCTTAGGAATATCTCAAAATATTATTTTATATTAAAGTCAAAATCAGTTTATAATGGTTCCAAAGGGTCTTATTTAGAAGCTAAAGTGGGGAAGGGTCGAAATCCTATCAACCAATAGGACTTAGACAAGTTTAGGGTATTATTTTAACCTTATCAATTAGATTTAACTCTAAGTTAATTAATTTAACTTTTACCGTGTCTTTTTGTTTTCTTTCACTATATGGTTAATACACTTACTATAACATGCCAAACGAACCCCAAATTGTTTATTATTAATATATATATCTTTATCTAAGTCATTTGGCCGAACCTTAGATTTTTAGGAATAAAATAACAATTAATAATATAATATTTGATTTAAAAACTATTTTGTGTCAATTTTGACACTATTTGATATATGATTTTTTTGAAAGTCATAACAGAATTATATGTTCGAACCAAGTTGATTAAATCAACACTAATATATCATAGTAACCTAGAAAATTAGTGGAATTCATAAAAAGTCTTAAATTACATTTATTTTGGTATTTATATTATCAATTATGTCAATATTTCATTAATAAGATAATTACTGCATCATCTTTGTGTCATATATAAATTAAATTATTTGATGTCTAAAAATTACAAATAAAATACCATCATGTAGGAAATCTTTTTAGCTCTCTAATGAATATTTACAATCGAATTTATCTTATGTATAACCCCATATTAAAAAAATTATTTACTTATTAAACTTTGATTTTAACTATTTTAACCCTTCTTTAAATAAATTAATAATAAATGTCCTAATCTAATCCAAGTGGGCCTAAATGGTCATATTTTATTCCTAAGTTTGTTTTTGGTCGAATTACACTTGTCCAATAGAATTAGGACATGTGTTAGGGTAATATTGGTATCATATTTACCCTTAGTTACCCTATTTACTATTAACCGCGGTAAAAATAGTAAAAAGTTACTATTCACCAAAAAATTATTTTCATCTCATTGAACCACATTTTAGTCCTTGATATTAACCGTGTCTCTCGGATTTTTGAAATTCCATTCACAGAAGCGGTAAAATTAAAGTTTATGCAAAATTCAGTTTTTAACCTACCACTTAGTGGTTTCACTATTCATCAAAAATTGAAAGTTTTCAGAAAAATACCAAAATTTCACCCTAGGCTAATTTCGATATTCTGAGTCCAAAAATGAAGTCCATTTTGAAAAATAAAATTTATAAAATTTTAAAAAGTGGTTATTACTATTCATAACGGCTAGTTTTAATAGCATATTGTTGTTTAGTGAAACTCGGTATTGCGTACGACGCAAGCTATCGAGGAAGGTCACGATTGCGTGCAAAGCAAGCCAAGAAAGTGTTGTGTAGAAAAAGATTCCTTTGATGGTTTATATAACATAAAAGTCTTGGGTGTTACAATGGAGCCACTTTAGTTGGAAAATGACATAAATACCTTTTATTTAATGTTAAAGTAAAAAATGACACAAACATGAAATGTTTTTCTAATTCAATTTTTACATGGGGTTATACAAGTCATATTTTTGGCTATTAATAGTCATTGGAAAGATATTAAGATTTCCTACATCATAGTAGTTTTTTTATAATTTTTAGACATTAAATAAATTAAATTATTTATGACATCATGGTGATGCAGCGATGACCTCATTATTTAACGATTTAAAGAAAATAAAAAGATAATGTAAAATTCAAGGCTTAAACTTGTCAAAAACCGATTTTATGAGTATATTTCGAACCCTTATCACCTTATCCTTGAATTATATAAGTGTGGGACCTCTAAAATCCGAAACTCATTTTATAATAATGTGACTTTTCTTTACTTTCCAAGAGTGCCCCTTCTCTCCACTTATAAAAGGCCTCCACCTCTACCACCTCATTCACACCTTCAAAGACTTTTGGCTCGGCCACCCTCTGCCCAAATACTCTCCCAACTTCCCTAAATTACTCCTAGAAGCCTCACATTGGGCAGAATTCTTCCCAAATAAGCCTTTGGCTCAAATCAAAAAGAGTTACCCGATTTTAAGGTAATGTCTTCTCTAATGTTGTTTTGTTTTATTTTGCTTCTCCAACCCCTTAAACTCTTTTTATTCCTTTATTTTGTAACAAAAACAGTATATAAAATATACTAGGATGTTGTTATGATAAGGATTTGGTTTAAAATTACACACACCTTCGTCTAATGGTTAAAGAACATACTGTTTCTGTGGGTGGCGAAATACTAACTCACGAAACGATGATTGTTCAATATTATTTTAACACCTCTAATGGTGGCCATTTTGATGACACTATTTTCATATATGATATATATATTATGTTTATGTTTTTCTTATGCTTCTGTATTTCTCATTTATGGCATACTTTATGATTTTCATTATGGGTAAACGCAATAATTTCATTTTAGGAAGTGCGGACTACCACCCCCTCAAAGTGATTTGAATCGTTAATGCCAAATGTGGGATGTATAAAGGATGGAGTAAATGATATTATATATGATATTATACTGGAATTATAATATACCGTTATATAATTATGATTTCATTCCATTAAATATGAAATATAAATGAAAGTAGCGTTCATGCGTACGTACGGCTTACCGTCTCCATGAACGGTGCATTTCATTTCTTACCTCTAAATGTCATGTAATATTATGAATAAATGTATATACTAGATATATATTAGATATATGATATCTATATCATGAATATAATTCTGGATATAACGGATATTTCACCACATGAACAACTTGTAATTATAAGAAGTCTATTTTTGACTCAAGTACCAAAGATCGACAAAACGACCATTATTAACTTAAATAATTACATAATTTTCATAACACGGTTATAAGTGATATTACAGGAATAAAAACTTGAAAATTTTCTTAAGAAACTATAAATTAACTCTATTTTCTTACTCAGGAGGTTAAAGAATGGTCGAGTCAAGACAGGACGCAAGGTAAGGGAATTTCTTAACCCAACTTCCATTCTTTGGGTTAATCTTCTACTTTCAAATTATTTTATGATATTATTTTGTATTATTTTGTTTTTTTACTTTATTTATGTGTACCTATAGTGAATACACATAATAGATCTATTTTATTTTAAAAATGATCTTTTTAAGGACTTCGTCTCAATCTTCTTTCATTGAGGCATATTTGGTTTTATACACAACTTTCTTTTATACGGTGTATAAACCCCTTTGACTTTTACGTTTATTCAAAAGGAATCTTTTTTATATGAAGCATTATACTAAACGACAAAAAGGGAATGTTTTTCTTTCCGTACATATGCGGCGACAACGACTTCTCCACCGCCGTGACCATTATTTGTGTTTCGGCTTCCTCTACAAGCCATCACTTTTTTTAATGAAAAATAAATACAAAGTTTTAACATTCTTTTATTTTGGTATTGAAAATGGTTTTGAAAGCGTTTTTACTATATCAATGTGTTGTATTGATATCTTGTAATTGAAATGTGGAAATTTTATGTTTCCTTTATGCATGTTTTATGTGATACGATTATGTTATGGTTTATGATATGTTTAAACCTATTCATATGAGGAATGCATTGGACTTAATAAGTGACGGGTGGAGCCCGCTATAGCTCCTTGATGCATCGACAGGTCTAATGAGACAAACTAGTGTCTTGGCACGAGGCCTTGAAAAAATATTATTTTTGGTCGTGGCACGAGGCCTTGGCTACGTGGTTATGATAGTCTGGAATTATGCATTCCATCAATATGAAAGTGGTTATTGATATTGCATTTGATTATTCGACCAGTAGAATATCCATGTGAAGAAGTAAATGGCATTATCTCATTTCACTTTTGCCATATTATGTTGAAGTTCATGTTTAAAAGGCTTTTGTTTTAGTTATACATTGACTTAAATGTTTATGTTTATTTATGAAAGATTCCACAATATTGTTATCCTTACTGAGCATCTGAGCTCACCCCTTTCAATGTTTTAATATTTTCCAGTATGTGAAGAAGTATTTTATGAATGACCTGCAGGGATAGTCAGAAGAGGATATGAGTGTGGACTATGGAGACTTTGTTATTTTAGTTTTTCACCTTATTATGTAAGGTAAAATTTATGAATGTATCTAGTGTTTCCAAGGCTACTAAACTAATCGGCCTTTCGAGACATGATCTTTTGTGATCATGCCAATGTTACGAAGTAATGCACCGACTCTGGGTAGTTGGGGTCGGGGCGTTATAGTTGGTATCAGAGGCAGTTTAGTACTAACCTTGGAAGCTAGATTTAGATAAACTCTGATTAGAGCACATAGCCCGAAGATATAATTTGAGGATTAGTATAGAAAAACTTCCTAGAATTTTGGTATTATAGATATTTTGTGAGTTTTCCCAGCAATACATCCCTGTCTGGATACGATCAGGTTGAGCCGGCTCTGGCACAGATGTATCTAGGGGTAAAACCCGAAAACACCACTTTGAGCTAGACTCGAACCGGAACTGGTGCACGACAACGGGCCTTGCTGCACTCTTGTTTACGACACTCCCGGGGGATATGCTTAGGATAATTCTCATTTTCATTACAAACCACTATGAAGGGTTATGAGTATAGACTTCCTTGAAGATAACTTTTTTTATGATTATGGATTATATCCATAAATAGTTCAATTAGTGTTAAGTGTTTTACAAGTATGGAATTATGTATTTTAATTCATAAACTAATCTAGTTTATGCCATTGTTTATAAATGGCACCTAGTGGAAGGAATGGAAGCTGTATCAATGCACACACTCCTTGTAGGGATTGACCTCCTACTCAAGATAATTATTGTGGATTTGGTGATACAACTGGTGCTAATCAACTTATTACCATACTGGGACAACTCACTCAGGTTATGAATAATAACCTTACTCGTATGGAGCACCCTGATCCGCAACGTGGAGGATCAATGTTAGACCGCTTCATGAGGAAACAACCACCAACATTTAATGGGGGTACAAATCCATTAGTAGATGAGCAATGGATAAACTCCTTAGAGAAAATATTCCATGCCTTGGGGAGTAGCAAAAGGGAGAATGTTGTCAAGGAATTTTACCGCCTCACTAGAGATGTCGATCAGTGGTGGTCGCTGATTCAAAACACAAAGGAAGATGATGACGTATCGAGTATGGAATGGAGGGAGTTCAAAGAGATTTTATTAGAAAAATACTTTTCCCGTGACCATCGAGCAGATATGGAAAGGCAATTTCTGAGTCTGAGGCAGAAGGAGGATGAGAATGTCGCAAAGTATGAGGCTAACTTTACAAGGTTAGCAAGACATGCTGTAGATTATATACGTAACCCAAGAAGTAAGATTCATCGTTTCATTGATGGGTTAAAACCATTTCTCCATCAAGCCTTAGTCTCATAATCGTTCTCGTCATATGAAGATATTGTCTCATGTGCTATCAAGACAGAAAAGGAATTCTCTAAATCTTATGACAATAAAGTAATGAAAGAGAAGAAGAGAACGGTGGAACAAGAGACAGATAAAGGGAAAAAGGGAAAGAAGGATTTTCCTTTATGCGATAATTGTGGGAAGAATCACCCCAGTACTTTCCTGAAAGGAATGGGAGTTTGTTACAAATGTGGAGAAAAAGCTCACCAGGCTCGTGATTGTAAGGTAAAGAAAGAGGCTATCAATGTTGAATGCTACAATTGTAGAGAGATGTGGCATTATGCAAATGAATGTCCTAAACGTCAGGGAAACTTACATCAGAAAAGGCCAAGGGATCAAGGACAATCTTATGCTGTTACTACAGTTGAAGTGGAATAATTAATGTATTGGTGCTTTTGGACTCAAGGATTATATTCTGGTTATAAGAATAATGTGATATATATAAGGATTGTACTGCAATACTTGTTTTTTCAGTAAGGTTTTAATATAATGAAGGTAATCATATTTTTAGTATGTGACAAAAAGAGAAACTTTAATTTGTTTAGGGAATCTGATGTTACAATTGATTTTGGAATTTAGAGACCTTTTAGAAAAAGTCTGGACGGAGGTATTTTGGATAACTATAAAGGTTGGAATGGATTAAGTTGATCTTTGGATAGTATTGTTTAAGTTTAAAACATTTCTGAAGATTATTTTTGGAATATTATAATACTATAGTTTTAGGAAAAGGACATCCTTCAGGGTGGGGAATAACCCGTCGCGTCGTACAAAGCTGCAGGAATCAAACCCACAACCACAGTGCGACAAGCCTTTATTACCTACCACTAGCCTACAGGAAGTCCTTGGTTATTAAAAAATAGTTTTACTAATCTAAATGGTATGTGTTAATATTTGGAACCTTATACAATTAGGATAAATAGAATATTTTTGAGTTTTATTACCTTTTGGAGTAAAAGATGGGTTTGTGGTAAAAATTTATTAAAGAATGAAAGTATACATAACAAGTATGTATTTTCCATTACGTTTTTAGTAAATCTCCTAAATAAATTCCTCAACTTTATAAAAGGTAACTTAAAACAAAAATGTTATTGGTTAACTCTTCCTACTGGGGAATCAATGATCGTTTAACCAATCACAAGTTTGTGATTTTCTTGTAGTTAAACTTTCTCCTAATCCTTTTTTCTAAAACTCTCCATCAGACCTTGATGGTTTTTTTCTCCTCCATATCCATATTTTCATAGAATCCTTGTATGGTCTATCTCGGGTGACCTTTGTACTTATCTTTCGTTCTTTTAATGTTATATTTTTATTAACCTTATTTCCGATGTGGGTTTTCCACAAAGGAAATTTCTATTTTCAACATTTTATTTTCAAAGAAAAATTTCAAATTGCGAGGACGCAATTTATTGAAGGAGGGGAGAATGTAACACCCCAAGCTTTCACGATACGGTTCTCATTTAATAATTCAATAGCTTGCATTGTATGCAACTTCGAGTTCTAACACACCGCGACTAATCAAAGTAGCCGTTATGAATAGTAATAACCACTTTTTAAAATTATAGAAATTTTATATTTCAAAATGGACTTCATTTTAGAATTCGTAATATCGAAATTAGCCTATGTTGAATATTTGGTATTTTTCTGAGAACTTCCAATTTTTATGAATAGTGAAAAATACTTAAAACAACTTTTTTAATCAAAATAATTTATAGTGATAAGTTATACTATTGAGTGGTTTTAAAGTATAATTAGAATATATTTTTACCATTTTATCCAATGGTGTTCATTATAATTAATTTCACTTTGAAATTGGACATAAACAATTGTCAATCTTTTGATATATATTGTTTCTTAAAAACACGCTATTTGTTGTGACAACGGGAATTAATTATAAAATTAATTAATGCAACTTATATGTTTGGAATTTTGTAAAATATACATCATTTTTGAATTTGTAATATCAATTAGAGCTTAGGATGAAATTTTGGAACTATTCTGAAAAACATCATTTTTTGATGAATAGTGAAACCACTAAGTGGTAGTTAAAAAACTGATTTTTCGTTTAAATGAAATATTACCACTTCTATGATTTGATTTTAAAACATCTGACATACATGTTTGTCATTAATAAGTAAAATATAGTTCAATGAGATTAAAATAATTTTTTGGTGAATAGTAACTTTTATGTTCTTAATCGCGATTAGAGGTAATTAGTGTAGTTTAAGGTAAAAACAATGTTTTAATAATATGCTATGAGCTTGACACATGTCCAACCCTCATTTGATGTTCCATGGTCGACCAATAAAATCCATGGGTCAACTTGGGGACCCCATGGAGCCACTTCAGTTGGAAAATGACATAAATAAATTTTATTTAATGTTCAAGTAAAAAATGACACAAACATGAAATGTTTTACTAAAACAATTTTTACATGGAGTTATACAAGTCATATTTTTTACTATAAATAGTCATTGGAAATCTAAAATGATTTCCTACATCATAGTATTTTTTATAATTTTTATACATTAAATAAATTAAATTATTTATGACATCATGATGATGCAGCGATGACCTCATTATTTAATGATTTAAATAAAATAAAAAGATAATGTAAAATCCAAGGCTTAGACTTGTCAAAAACCTATTGGATGAGTATATTTATAACCCTTATCACCTTATCCCTGAATTATATAAGTGTGGGACCTCTAAAATCCGAAACTCATTTTATAATAAAGTGACTTTTCTTTACTTTCCAAGAGTGCCCCTCCTCTCCACTTATAAAAGGCCCCCACCTCTACCACCTCATTCACACTTTCAAAGCCTTTTGGCTCGGCCAACCTCTGCCCAAATACTCTCCCAACTTTCCTTCATTACTCCTAGAAGCCTCACTTTGGGCATAATTCTTCCCAAGGAAGCATTTGGCTCAAATCAAAAAGAGTTACCCGATTTTAAGGTAATGTCTTCTCTAATGTTATTTTGTTTTATTTTTCTTCTCCAACCCCTTAAACTCTTTTTATTACTTTATTTTGTAACAAAACCCGTATCTATGATATTCTAGGATGTTGTTATGATAAGGATTTGGTTTACACTTACAGACACCTTCGTCTAATTGTTAAAGAACATACTGTTTCTGTGGGTTGCGAAATACTGCCTCACGAAACGATGATTGTTCAATATTCTTTTAACACCTCTAATGGTGGCCATTTTGATGACACTATTTTCATATATGATATATATATTATGTTTATGTTTTCCTTATTCTTCTTTATTTCTCATTTATGGCATACTTTATGATTTCCATTATGGGTAAACGCGATAATTTCATTTTAGTAAGTGCGGACTACCGCCCCCTCAAAGTGATTTGAATCGTTAATGCCATATGTGGGATGTATAAAGGATGGAATAAAAGATATTATATATGATAATATACTGGAATTATAATATACCTTTATATCATTATGATTTCATTCCATTAAATATGAAATATAAATGAAAGTAGCGTTCATGTGTACGTACGGCTTACCGTCTCCATGAACGGTGCATTTCATTTCTTACCTCTAAATGTCATGTAATATTATGAATGAATGTATATACTGGATATATATGAGATATATGATATCTATATCATGAATATAATTCTGGATATAATGGATATTTCACCACATGAACAACTTGTAATTATAAGAAGTCTATTTTTGACTCAAGTACCAAAGATCGACAAAACGACCGTTATTAACTTAAATAATTACATAATGTTCATAACATGGTTATAAGTGATATTAAAGGAATAAGAAACTTGAAAAGGTTATTAAGAAACTATAAATTAACTCTAGTTGATTATTCAGGAGGTTAAAGAACGGCCGAGTCAAGACAGGACGCAAGGTAAGGGAATTTCTTAACCCAACATCCATTCTTTGGGTTAATCTCCTACTTTCAAATTATGTCATGATATTATTATGTCTTATTTTGTATTTTTACTTTCTTTATGTTTACCTATAGTGAATACACATAATAGATCTATTTTATTTTAAAAATTATCTTTTTAAGGACTTCGTCTCAATCTCCTTTCATTGAGGCATATTTGGTTTTATACACAACTTTCTTTTATACGGTGTATAAACCCCTTTGACTTTTACATTTATTCAAAAGGAATCTTTTTTATACGAAGCGTTTTACTAAACGAAAAAAAGGGAATGTTTTTCTTTCCATACATATGCGGAGACAACGACTTCTCCACCGCCGTGACCATTATTTGAGTTTCGGATTCCTCTACAAGCCATCACTTTTTTTAATGAAAAATAAATACAATGTTTTAACATTATTTTATTTTCGTATTGAAAATGGTTTTGAAAGCGTTTTTACTATATCAATGTGTTGTATTGATATCTTGTGATTGAAATGTGGAAATTTTATGTTTCCTTTATGCATGTTTTATGTGATACGATTATGTTATGGTTTATGATATGTTTAAACCTATTCATATGAGGAATGCATTGGACTTAATAAGTGACGGGTGGAGCCCGCTATAGCTCCTAGATGCATCGGCAGGTCTCATGAGACAAACTAGTGTCTTGGCACGAGGCCTTGACAAAATATTATTTGTGGTCTTGGCACGAGGCCTTGGCTACATGGTTAGGATAGTCAGGCATTATGCATTCCATCAATATGAAAGTGGTTATTGATATTGCATGTGATTATTCGACCAGTAGAATATCCATGTGAAGAAGTAAATGGCATTATCTCATTTTACTTTTGCCATATTATGTTGATGTTCAAGTTTAAAAGGCTTTTGTTTTAGTTATACATTGCCTTAAATGTTTATGTTTATTTACGAAAGCTTCCGCAATATTGTTATCCTTACTGAGCATCTGAGCTCACCCCTTTCAATGTTTTAATATTTTCTAGGATGTGAAGAATTTTTTTATGAATGACCTGCAGGGATAGTCAGAAGAGGATATGAGTTTGGACTATGGAGACTTTGTTATTTTAGTTTTTCACCTTATGATGTAATGTAACATTTATGAATGTATCTAGGGTTTCCAAGGCTACTAAACTAATCGGTCTTTCGAGACTTAATCTTTTGTGATAATGCCAATGTTACGAAGTAATGTACCGACTCTGGGTAGCTGGGGTCGGGGCGTTACAGTTACATTCACTTATGAATAGTAATATGAATATTAATATTATCATAATGAATAGTAAATTGTTTTTTTATTTTATTTTCTTAAGGATTTAAGATAACGGAAATGTGATTAATTTGTCAAGGAGTTAAAAAATTGTTTGTAGATTACAATTTTTTTTAAAATAAATTATGATTTTATTTAAAAATTAATTTAATAATATTGAAAAATTTGTTTTAAAAAAATGGTCTTAATTTTTTAATTATACATGTCAAAAAATGGTTAGGTAGAATTTGTGGATTTCTCAAAAATTCATGATTTTTTTATGAATAGTAAAATATGATAAATTACGATGAATGTTAAATACTTGTTTTACTACATAATAGGTGAATTAGGGCTGATGTAAGAACACTTTTTAATAACTCACATGAATTTTTTTCTATTTTGGGTCACATTAATCAAAACTATTATTAGTCTTGAGAAAAACTATTAAAATAACAATTAAAATAATGTAAATTCCCTCCACTCCTCCAATATAAATAGCACTCTCATTCCACTCTTCCACTCACACCTCTAGAGCCATGATAATTTCATATGTTATACAAAATCCCCTCTCCAAGACTCTTACCCACATCCTAGATCTGATGGTCTCACCAAAAGGACAAAACCAAAGGTGTTAAGGAGGATCTAAAAGATAAGAGATCAAGAGGTAAGAATCCTCTTCCTTTTTCATGTTATTTCTTTTCAATTCCTTTCCATTATTATATTATATTTCCCTCCACTTATCAAGGAGAAATGAAATATATAGAATCATATATATTTTTTATGTTACCATGTTCATGAAAAATATTCATCATATTCCTTCTTATCCTCTCCCTCTTGTTCATAAAATAAAAATACCGTCCACGATGTGCTGATTTACCAAAATCATGGATTATGTGTTTTCGATATCCATAACCTCCTTCAAATATGATCATAAAGCCCTTTTAATGGTTGAAAAATAATGTAGTGTGTACGTTTTAAACTATTTTATGTTCCTAAATGAACTTTTATACATGAAATTAAGTTATATAATGAAACAATTTCATGATTATCTAGGAACCACAAAAAATGATCTAAACAAACAACATTAATGTTTTATCTAGGGATAAATCATCATATATGACAAAAAAATATTTATAGTATCTTTATATATTTTGGAATCATATGAATACCATTTCATTCCACTTCTAGAATTTTATATCCATACAAAAAAGTACAAACAGGCCAAGGAAATCATGTAAAGAATGCACCCAAAACAATGGAAAGAACAAAATACTAAAAATTAAAGGGTGAAATGATGTTTGGAAATTATCTTATAATGTGTTATAAATACTAATATATTACTATAAGATATTAATAACACTCTTTTAACCATTATAAAGAATTTATAAAATATTTTTAATTAAGAAAACCCCGAGGTAAGGGAATTCATAACCTAATTTCCATTTTTTCTTAACATTCTAATCCATTCTTTATCTGGTATTAAAATTTTTTATGAGAGTAATTTTGTTTATATAAAATTTAATATGTTTATTTATAGTTTATATAAAAATTCCCTCCACTCTATTAATTCATATTTTAATTATATGATATTTATAAGGTACTTTTCTATTAAAAACTTCTTTTAAAATTCTGTTTTACAAAATTCGAAAGCAGTATTTTTATGAAATTATTCATGTTGTGTGATTGTTTTCTGGTTATTTGGAATTTTTTATGATGAAGGGTAGGACCTATATTTCCCTATAATTCTTCGGTTATGTGTAAGTTGGAGGTCATCCATATGGTTACTCTAAGTGTAACTATAGTGGTTACACTATAAGGTAGTCGTGAGGGTTACATTATAAGGTAACCATGAGGGTTACAAATTATAAGGTATTTGAGAGCATTACAAGATTATCTATGTAATTCCCCAATACACCTTTATAGTTCTATTTATGTTTATTTTGTTTTTTTGGAATCTTTTTCTTCACAATGTATGTTTATATGGGTGAAAAGTTTTTTTTTGAAAATTAATTCAAGCATTTACAATTATTCATGGACCATTTCATATACCATAGAAATCTTTTTATTTTTTCTCATCCCGTGTTTTTATATAATTTTCACAGGTTATGTTTTTGTAAGAAAAATATGGAATCCAAGTTAAATATTATGATTATTTGTAAAGGAAATCATGTTTTATTTTAAAAATATTATATTTTGGATGAAATGGATATTGTTTATGAGGTATCTTCCTTATATGAATGTCGAATGTCATGTATGTATTATATCCCAATTCTATGAAACTCTAAACTTAAAAAATATCCTAAATATAAAAGTAAGTGAGTTCTCAACTAAAATTCAAGATTATGTAATTTAATATGGTCATGTCTTTATAATAGTTCCTTATATACCATTGCTACTATTTTTTAAACTCTAACTTATAGGGAGTCTTGTTTGGGTTCATGTGGAACTCAATAACATATATTTCATTGAGAAGACCTAACCATAGATATTAGAATGTTTTATCAGAGACTTTTTGTGATTTTTTTACACTTTATGTATTGTTGTTATAGGTAAGATATTATCATGTCCTATGAGAGATCTTATGAATTTATTTTAATATACCACATATAGGTTAGGTATGGGTTTATAAGGATCATATTATTAATATTTAATTTTATTTTTTTGTATTTTATTTTTTATAAGAAGCTTCATTGAGATTTTAGGTTATTTATTTAATCATATATTGGGGTGGTGAGGGTGTGTGGGTTCATGCATCATACAAGGCATTGAAGATTCAAATGACATTCATGTGATTGTGAATGAAGGAGAACATAATTTTTATTTGGGGTTTTGTTATTAAAAGTCTCAAAAAAATTATATAGTGTATTATTATAAAACTCATTATTGTGTCATTATATATGATTGAGCTCATGATTTTGGTTGTATTGTTATAATCAGATGTTTGGTTATGTGAATAACATATATCTTGTGTGACCCTTGATAGAGGGTAATTAGGGATAGTGATAGAAACCATGTTATGGTAGATCCCTATTTTACAGGGAGTGTGTAGAGTGTAATGAGGCATTATTAATATTACAACTTATCTTATTTGTGATATTAATAACAGTGAAATATTTCTTCTAAGTCATGTCTTTTTCATTTTAGTGACATGGAACCACAATGACTATCTAATAATCTGTTGGATTATTGAGATAGGAATATCACATTTTTCATTGATATAAATCCCTATGGTGAACTAAGACCTCCTGTAGATCACTAACTCTAAGAATTGTTTTTCATGTAATTTGGTCTACATGACCTAGAGCACCATGAGTGGGGACTTATATTTCATGCCTGACTAATGGGTTCCACCAGTATCACCCATATCTATTTATTGGATACGGTGTTCCATATTCTAATGAGTTCATATTAAAGTTGTTATAGAATATCTTTGACCATATTGAGACACCCATAAAGGGAATGGTAAAGTATGTTACATATATTCTATTATGCTATGTAAACCACTGGTGGAATGTTCTAATATAGGTTAAACACAATGACAGGATATCCATTAAGGACACCCTATATTCTTTAATAAATTATTTCTTTCCAAATATACCAAGGCATGATATACCTCCTAATTTCATAAATATTGTTCAAGGGAGAATATTACTGATGGACTATGTTCCCCATTTTAAAATTTTAGATCAATGTTATTTGATATTGGAAGGTGATGAGATAGTAAATGATCATGGTTTTGAGTATGGATTTAATCATTATTTAGGGTTTTTTAAGTAAAGGTATTCCACCTCAAATATTTCACTAAGGTGTTGAACTGGGTATTCATCCCTAAGAGGGACCCAATATGAAGTGTTAAATGATAACATACTAGATTATATTTAATATGTGATAGTGGATCCACAAGAAGTTGGAAATGATGATATAAATATTATCAATGAATTAGTGACTAGAAAATTTTTCAAGAACATGGTTAACATTATTCCTTACATTGGATGATCTAACACTCTAAATTGGTTAACTTGGATTGAGCTACTGTGTTCTCATGTGTTACTCTTGATATGCATTGGGATTTTAAAAATACAAGAGTAATTGAGACATACATTTGGAAGACTTCCCTTAATGTGATATAAATTATGGAATTAGTCATATGTAATAAAATATAGTATGGAATCATCCTAATAAGTCAACTATAAAAATAATGCCACATGATATAATAAAATAAGTACATTTCATCCATATATTTGCATAAACAAGTGATAAACATATGTGGCATATCAATATTTACATGAATTCAAAGATAAAAATAATGAAATAAATATGTCATTAAAGTGACCCATGATTATATCCAATCATAAACTTTGTCCAAACATAGATTCACTATCTCAAATTTCTAATAAAGGTCCCTTACCTATGTCAATATCCCACACAACAATGTCTTAATGTACATAGGGATTCCCATATAGTACGTGATTAATAAGCCTTATAGAAAATACTACAATGTCTTAAACATATTCTCTATTGATATTTGTGTGTGTGGGTGTACTGATATAAATAAATAAAACAATAATTCATGAACCCTTGTCGGATCATCTTTCACTAACTTGACCACTAGAAACCCTAACCCTGATTGATATGGTCATTGTTAGAAAGAGGAATCTATCCCATATGAAAACCATATCTAATGTCATAGAAAGCAATCTGAATGTGGATTAACATAGCTAACCTCCACCAAATCCAAATACATCCCCTATGGGGAAAGGTATCATGGACAAGACTCAAGCACATTAGTCTCATAGGATGCATTATAAGTAGGGAATCACATAGCTTATCTCAATCCTCTCAGGGCATCATCCATTGAATATGTCACATATTAACAAAGAATCATAATAAATGATTTGAGGACATAATTACATAGCGATCCTACCATGTGAACATTACCAACACCTACTTGTATGAACAGAATCTTGGTTTATTCACACATGGTATCACCCACAAATAGCATCAGAGTCACCAAAACTAAATACCCAACTATTTCGGTTAAAAAACATTATTAGTAAATCCATCACACATCATCAACCTCAAGGGAGAGGCTCTTTGTATATCCCTTAACTAAATCCATGAATATATTCCCATACTATCCATGACCATATATAAAGACCTTCATATTTGAAGGATATCTAGAACCATACCCTTGATCACTGGCACAGTGTGACCCATTCCAAAATAAAGACCATGAATCACACCTTATGATAAACCAAACTAGGTAGAGAATCCTATACTAAGATAAAATTTCCACTAATATTCTTTATACCCAACTAGAAAACTCATATCTACCCTTCTGGGGAATAATAATATCAATTAAAACCTATATAGTCTCCAAAATACCAATGATATAACAATTCATGTAAACACACACACACATGCACAATAGGACATAAAATAAGATATAAACAAAAAAACATGGATCCTACTTCTTAAATCAATCCTTAAAGAGCACACTCATAATGCTATTTCACCTGAATCAATCCAAATTAACCAAAATACATGAACTTAAGAGAACTCTAGAAATTAGGGATAACAAATTGGTGAATAGAAATAGTGAGAGAAACTTAATTTAGGGTCTCCCATGGAATTAAACATACAAAACTAAGAATATTGAAGTAATTGTAAAGTCAATCCGCCAAAAAATAGGAAGAGGGATCTTAGTGATGAAATGAGGGTACCTCTTGGTGTACAGATTATGTTTGGATTAGGGTAGGTGGAAACCCACTTAAAAGGATTTCCCCTATATAATTTATTTAGAAAAAAATATTTTAAATAACTACCTAGGATAAAAGTTTTGATATAACCAAAATTTTCATGAATCAACCTTGGATGTCCTTCCCAATCACCCAATGTAACTTGAAACAGAACCAAATGGGTGTTCTTGATCCTTATTGGCTATCAAGTAGTGCATGGGAATCAAGGAACCAGTTCTGGGAATAGTTTTTTCCTAATAAATATCCCAAATAAACAAATAATTAGAGTACAAGAATAGTATCAATTTATTTCCATGAAATCAACAAATATAATCAATTTAGGATAAACAAATAATTTCACCTTATAGAAACATATAAAATATAATGAATAATCTAATACAAATTATTATATATATAAATATCCCAAAATAAAAACCAACATCTATATTGATACCAACAATTATAATCTGGCCCTCAGTCACTCACTATATCTCACACCACCACTATGAGACCATATAATGAATTGACAAAGAGATTTTATTATTGAGCACCAGAAAAGAAACATCATGTGTTTTATTAGCCCTTGGTATATGAATTGAGTGCGTAAAACCACCCCTTAAGTATTTCACTAAAGTGTTTGTGAATTTTTGTAACAAGGAAAATCAATTATGTTATTTTTAAATACAATAATAAATTATGTTTTTGAATATTAGGTATAGAAAAATTAAATAATAAATTTTTTTTTTTTTTAAAACTATACTCTTCCTATAAAAATTATTTTGGGGGATGTCCTTCTTAATAAACAATTTGAACCCTTTATTTTGAAATCACATAGACTACTTTAAAACTAGAAAATTTATTTTAAACACCCTTTCAATCCATTTTCAAAATCCTTTTAGAAACCCACTCACAATGTTTATGTAAAAAAATAATCCAAAACCACCATGTCATCAGATGAAAATAAATGAAATAAACAAAGGGTCCCACACATTCCAAACAAATAGAGGATATAATAAAATATCATTGGAGTCCCCTACATAAAACCATCAACCAATTAATAGGTGGCATGGGATCTACATAAGGTACTAATGTGAGAGATTCATATACTTCACCAAACATGGAATAATTACCTGTCAATGTTGTTTCCTATTCAAAATCCAACAGACTAACCTCCACCCATTGGTCATCAGAGGGACTCCCCATAATTTATGTTTTAGAATCTATCCACTAGGGAACTAGTAGCATCTGAGTACATATTATATCATAAATATACACTTCCCAATAAGCTACCCCATTTTTCATGGTAAATAAAATGTGAGGGTGGGTAAACAAGTAATCATTCTAACAATCATAAAGCGCAAATAATAACTCATTGTCACCACAAACTCCCTCATAAGAAACAACCACTTTTATCCAGTACCCATCTTCCATATACATAAAACACCACATTTATAAAGGGGAATAATAAAATAGGTACATAAATGGTCTCACACACTTATATATTTTGAAAGACATTTAAAATTGAAAAGTAAAGATTATAGAAAAATGAATCATAATGACATTTCTTACGAAAATCATTTAAAACTAATTCGTTAAATATCTTCAAAAAATAGATGAAACCCACTTCATAAATCAATTTAAATATTTGAAATTGAAAAATTATTTTTAATATACCTTTAAAATATTTTCTAAAAAACAAAAAATTTAAAAATTCTATTAAAATTTAGAAAAAAGTTTAAAGACCCTTTATACGGTGTAAAAATAACATTCATGCTATTTTAAGATCAAATAAAACAATTACATATAGAATAAATTTAACATATGAAATATTTAAAATTCACATGTCTATAATCATATTTTATATAAATTAATTATAAAAAACATTCTTTATTCCAAAAGAACCCCTCCCAATAGGCCACAATGGTTGGACATTGAAGGCAACCACTACCAAAAGCAGAAAGATGACCCCCTAAAAACTTAAGAAATAAATTCAACCATTATAACCACCCCTGAACCAAAATCTTATATCAATATCAATTAGGGTTCCAGGAAGGAATTGTAATTGAGAGAAATTGAGGAAGGGAGAATGAAGAAGAATATAAATTTATGGTTTTACTAGAATAAATCTTTGAAATAGTTGTAGAAGATCCTGAATCAAAGAAAGCAAGAGAGGAGAGGCTCCCTCATTTGTACCAGCCATTGATAAAATGAGTAGGGGGGAAAAGAAGGGAAACCCTCTTTTAATTTCAATAGGGAAAATGGAAACTCACAATTTTTCTAAAACCTAGTCAGATTGCATAGCTTCACCGCATAATTGAGGAAATCATGCACCACCCATGTAGAGATACAGTAAAAAAAGTTATAGAAAAACATCAATGGTTTTCACATAGTTCTTACTAACTATGTGTAAACAATAAATTATGAAACCTATATATAGGTTTACCCAACATGATATCTACTGAGACTCAAATGTTTAACACTAAACAATGAAAACTCCATGCATACTAACCTTGTACATACTAAAATGAAGTGATGAACCCTCTATAAAATATTACTCACACATTTTTCACTAAGATATACACATTGAACTATGTTCCACACACAACCAATATAATTTTCATTCATGTGGTTTAATCAAACAATGTGTGCGATGTGATAAAACCATGAAACATAAAATTAACTATCAAAAATTAAAATAAAAATCTAAAAAACATCTAAAAATTTAAAATAACCCAAAATTAATCAATTATATAAATATTATAGTAACACCTAGTCTTATAATATCCCTATCACGCTACTTTATACCGTTATACTATAAGGCCCCATCATTAAACATTACTTAATCTTGAGATACGTAGATAATTTGACTTTAATTCACATCAACGTTATTTCGAGGTTTTGAGTTTTAGAGAATTATGTCATAACTTATACAAAACATCTAGAACTTTAAAAGTAGACACTTCTACTCACTAGTTATTTTTTCATAAAATAGAAACTGTTTATAATGAAATATTACATCATTTCATATTTTAACAGAATAACTTTTCTTTGATCCCGTCCTTGACAAGATTCTTCTTTATGTCCTATGAAAAACATTTCCAAATTTTGGATGAGCATAAAATCTCAGTAAGGGATACATAAAGAAATAAAGCTGTTAGTCTTCGGATAACACAAATACCATGAATACTTTATCATAAAGTAATACTTTTACCTTATAAGTATTAAATATAATTCACTGAATATAATCTCATTGCTTGCCCTTTTTGTAACCAAATGATTACCACAAGACCATAGAAAGAAAAATATAACATATAAATCTAACTTGGGACATAAAAATACTTAAATGGAATGACCATATAGTTGACTTACACACATCTCACAAAATGGAATAGCCATATGGCCGACTTCCATACCCAATACATTGGATGTTATAAGGTAACCACCAATCCTTGGTTTCTCACAGAACCACCCGCAATTTGGTTTATCACGTAACCACTCGTCATTGGTTTATCATGTAACCACCCATAAAATATCTAACTACCATTATATAATCATAACAAATGAAATATTTCAAATATCAACATTTCACTAATAACTTTTCATTTGCAATCACATGAAATAATTTCAAGATATTAAAATACTTAATCCATTTAAAAAACATATTCAATAACAAAACAACAAAAAATTAAATAAGGGATTTATTTTCTATTTGGAAACATTAATTCTTATAGAGGAATCCAAATATAAAATAACTATTATGATGGAGGATATGTTGTTGTCACTTCATTGGTTAAAAACATTCCTTTTGTCCTTTAGTAAAAAACTACGTAGAAAAAAGATTCCCTTTGAATGAAATTGAAATTAAAATAGTTTTATTATACACTTTATAAAACAAGGAGGTGTATATTATAAAAATATGCCTCAATGAAGGGATATCAAGATGAAGTCCCTTACCTTGAGTCTTATTCATTATATATTTTCCTTGTTCTTCCTCTAAATTAGTTAACTCCCTTTGATTTGAATCAAAAGGCACAATTGAATTGCCTTCTACCTAAGGTAAGGCTTCTAGGGGAAGATAGGGATGTTGGTAGCATGTTTGGACAAAGTTTGGGTGATCCAAGGGGCTTGAGGGGTGTGATTAAATAGGTAGGAGTGATTCTCTTATATAAGAGGGAGGAAGGGAACTTTAGAAAAGTTTTGAAGTGTTATTTTATTAAAAAATGATTTTCAGTTTGAAATGGTACCAAATTAATTTATTTCAAAGATAAGATGTTTTGGGTCGAATTAATCTCAACCAATAGGCCTTATTCAATCCTAGTTCACAAATTTAACCTTATCTTATACCTTTAACCCATAGTTATCTAATTTAACTTTCACCATTTCTTCTTGTATATTCATACTCTATGGTTAATATAGTTATTATAAAATGTCAATCGAACCTCAAGTGGTTTATTAATGACATGTTCAGAATTATATAAGTAATTTGGACTAATATTAGGTTTTTATGACTATTATATAAATTAATTAAATAGTAATTGTTTTTAAAAGTCATTTATGTCAATTTTTATACTATTCATATCATCACTTTTTCAAAAAATACATAACAACTTGATTATTTAAAAAATAATAACTAATTAAAATATAAAAAGTAATAATCGTCCATAAAATTCAAGGATGGCATGAAATATTTTAAAATAAATTTATTTTAATATTTATAATCTCATTTTTTAAAATTGTTCATTAATAATGTAATCACTACATCATCATTGGGTCATAAATATATTTATTTATTTGAGGTCTAAAAATTATAAATAAAATACCATGATTTAGAAAATAATTTTAGATTTATAATTACTATTTATATTAAAAGGTTTAACTTATATAACCCCATAGGAAAATTGTTTCAGTAAAAGATACATGTTTATGTTATATTTATCTTTACTTTAAATTTATTCTTAAAAAATATCATTTCCACACCCAAGGGGATACATGGGGTCCCAAAATAGACCCAAGGATTCACATGGTCATAAATATCTCATCAATGAGGATTAGGACATGTGTTAAGGTAGTTTAGTATTTTTATAGTATAATTTGTTTTACCATTATTCACCAGATTTACCCATTTACCATGGTAAATAAAATAATTACTGAAGTTACTATTCATAATGTCTAAAAAAGGTACCTATTCACACAAAATGGAACATATGATTACAAATATGGAATCCATTTTTCCAAATTCCAAACATAGAAATTTCAGTAATTAATTTAAAATTATTTCTCGTTGTCAAAACCAAAAGGTGGGTTTTTAAAAATAATAACTATCAAAAGATTGACAAGTTTTTATGTCCAATTTCAATATGAAATTACATCCAAGGACCAATATTGTGTTAATTGATAAAAATAAAATATAATTACACTTTAAAACCAATTATATAAATATATTATATGAAAGGGCAGTTAATACTTAAAATGCGGTATTTTTTCACTATTCAAGAAAAATGATCTTTATTAGAAAACTACCAAAAATTTATCAAAATTAAATTTTGATTATATTATTATAAGGTGCTTATTTTTTTCAAATAGAACATATAAATGTGTCAGAAACTTTATTTAAAAAGGGTTCTCCATCAAAAGGTGGTAAAATGACCTTTTAAAAATATTAGAGTATTTCTTTCTTAAAATCGAATTCATACTTATTTTAAGCCTCTGAAATTAATTGGATAAATGTAAAGACATTTAATAATCATATTTTAGATAGTTCTATTAATTACTTCCTATAAAATGTCTATTATTTAACTACCATTTTAAATAATAATATTATTATATTATTTTCCAGTATACCTCGAAGTTGTGTCCATCGTAAGATTCCAAAGAAACCTATTGTTGGGTGTTAAGTACACTATCAAACAAAAAGTGTCCTATTTAACATAAAATTAGTATCTCATTCATAAACATTAATATATAAAAAAAATTTATTCTATAAATACTTTGGTCATTACATCTTTCCCTCATTTTGGAAATTGCATCCTCGCAATTTTAAAATTGGACAAAGAAACTTCATTTATATCCCCACATCAAAAAAAATATTCAATAAAATTATCAATTTTAAAGATTGAAAGAGAAGTACAATGGTCACCTAAGATAACTCATATTGTGTTTCCATGTATTAAAACGTGGATATGTATTAGAAACTAACCATCATGTTCAGATGGATAGTGGTTGAAAATATAATCAAAAAAAGGTTAACTACCAGAAAACCATAAACATGTGATGGGTTAAATGGTTATTGATTCCCCAGTAGGAAAAGTAAACAAATAAAATTTTTGTTTTAATTTTCTTTTCGTAAAGTTAAGGAATTTATTTATAGTATTTACTAAAAATAAAAGTAAATATAATTACTTTAAATGTAGAGTTTCATCCTTTAATAAATTTCTTCCACAAACTTGTCTTTTCTCAAAAAAATTAGTATTAAAGATAAATTAGTCACCTATGAAGCACTATAATCAACTACTAGAGAATCACATAATCTCAAAAAGATGATCTATATATTTCCCATATCTTTATACATTAACCGAAACCAAAATGGTTTTTACAAGATCAGATTATCCCAAAAAAGGATAATCCTTTATAAAAATAAAAACTACACTTGATCTCCAAAATTCAAAAAACAATACCCAAAGTTCAAAAAGACCATTCCATAAATAATTCTCCTTAAAATTCATACAAATAAAAAATATATGTTTGAAACCCAATATTCAGAAGGATTTGATCACATTGTCTTCAAAAGAAATCTTAACATTCATCTACAAATAACATCAGCTACGCTTAAATTCTTATAAGGAAAAGTAATTAAACAAATCACATATTCTCTATGATAGGTAAATAATTTCCATAAATTACCCAAATCTCTATAAGTTCATAATAAAAACATATATTCTTCCAAAATAAAATTCAACCATTCCTCCTCAATTGAAATATCATAATATTCTATTTTCCTTAGGCATAGAGTGTTCCCAAAAGAGAAAACATCTTCTAAAATAACCTTTATAACTTAATCACCGAATCATTTTCCTATAATAAGGATATCCATTTGATAAAAAATAATTTCCCAAAACCATCTTATTCTTAATCCATAAAATCATTAAACTAAAAATAAAATGTCATATTAATTAGGGACTTCACGTAGTCTAGTGGTAGAAGATAAATCTTAGTCACACTTTGCTTGTGGGTTTGATTCCTACAGTTATGTCTGATCTGAAGGGTTGTCACGTGGTCAATGTGCTGTCCTTTTTAAAAATATATATAATTCTTAAATAATTCCAAAAATGAGATAAAATATTCAAAAATTACAATTACATATTTTAACCTCAAAGGTTATCACATGACTTTAATTTTGCTTCCCAAAAATTAATAACTCTTAATTACCTAAAATTAAAGGATCATATCTACCCAAATGTATATTTATAACTATATCCACAAAATAAAATATAAGTCTTCCCCAGTTAAAATTTTTATATAACAAAAATAAGGGTTACAAATATTATAAGTCTTCCAAATTAATCACGTCATTAATACATTTAAACATATCATCATCTCTAGAACCAACATAACTCTTCAATTCGTAAAATTTGTACATACTAATCATTGAACATTATTCCTGATTCTTTATCCATGTCTTTACAAATTATTATTTTATACTTTTTTCCTACAAACAAAATCAAGAATAATATCCAAATATTTCAATAATGTCAAGAGATGAGATAAGAAATAATCCCTATATTTCATAGGCCTTTTTCAATTTACTCTTCCTTGATTGGAATGGAATTAGGTATTGGAAATCATATATTTTTATGGTCATGCTGATCTCATTCCCAAACCTTCTTCTTAGGACATCTATTTGCATAATGACCAAAAAAATCACATTTAAAAAATCAATTTATCCCTCAAAAATAACTTCATTCCCTTTCCTGGAGCCAATTGAATTCTTCCTTTTTCCATGGAAGGTTATTTCTTTATGACCTTCATTAATACATATATAACATATTTTCATCCCTTTGAAACATTTTCTTACATGTTTCTTTCCACATCCTTGACACATAAGTTTATTAATATTCTTACCTTTATGATTATTACATGAACATCCATAGGGATTCGTTTCATGTATATATGATGGCTTAGAAAAATCACCAAGGCTCAAGTGGTCAATCATTACTCCATATAGTTGGTTAATAATAACCCCAATAGTTCTCAATGCGGCTCCCATTTCATTTGGTTTCTTATTCTATAAACCACCACAGTTTCCTTCACATACATTGTTACATTGGTGCCTACTGGATCCATCCATTTACTATAATACCAAGAAGTTTAGTGTGATTATACCAGTAGAATCATCATATATTGTCTTATTATGATGGTACACACTAAGATATACTTTTCATTTTATCTTAAACTCATTCAATTTATCTAAAATAATTATGAGTCTTTCTAAAATTCTAACCATGGTGGTTATAAGAAACATGTCACTTAGGCTTAAATAACATCCTAAACTTTAAAGGTATCTAAAATGACTGCTGATACTAATTGTAAGGCTCCATTATTAATCATTACTTAATCTAGACATAAATTGATAATTAGACATTAATTTCCATCAAGGATATTTTAAGGTTTAGAGATTTATAGAATTAGGTCATAACTTATACATAACACATTGAACATTAAAATTAGACACTTCTATTCAATATCCATTTTTTCAAAAAAAAAAACAAAAACTATTTTTAATAAAATATTACATCGTTTCATATTTTAACGGTATAACTTTTACATGATCTCATCCTTGACTCTATTCTTCTTTATGTCTAGTGAAAAACATTTCAAAACATTGGATGAGAAAAAAGCCTCAGTAAGGGATATATAAAGAAATAAAACTGTTAGTCAAGGGATAAAATGAAAACCATGAATACTTTATCATAAAGTAACACTTTGAACCTTTAAGAAGTAGTAAATATACATCACTAAATATAAGCTCATTACATACCCTTTTTATATCCAAAATATTACCACAATCCAATTGAAAGAAACATATGACATATAAATGTAAATAGGGACATAAAAATACTTTAATGGAATAACTATATGGTTTACTTCCACACATATCACTAAATAAAATAGCCATATGACCAACTTCCATACCCAATGCATTGGTGGTTATAACGTAACCACCCATCCTTGGTTTATCACGGAACCACCCATCATCTGGTTTATAACATAACCACCCGTCATTAGTTTACCATGTAACCACCGATAAAAGGTCTATATAAAATTATATAATTATAACACATATAATATTGAAAATATCAACATTTCACTAATAACATTTCATTTCAAATCACATGAAACAATTTCAAGATAATGAAATTATCAATCCATTTCAAAATCCATTTCCAATTCCAAAGAAACCCAAAAGGGAATAAGGGATTTATTTTCTTTTGGAAAACATTAATTCATATAGAAGAATCCAAATATCACATTACGATTATGGTAGTGGAGAGGACGTTATCGCCGCAAACATTAAGAAAATTTATTTTGTCATTTAGTAAAAAACATTATAGAAATAATATTCCCTTGGAATGAAATTAAAATTAAAGGGGTTTAATTACACACTTTATAATACAAGGAGGATTATATTATGAAAATATGACTCAATTAAATGATATTGAGATGAATTCCCTTACTTTGAGTCTGATTTGTCACGTATGTTCTATGTTCTTCTTCTAAATTAGGTAACTCTCTTTGATTTGAGCCAAAGGGATCCCTTTAATTGCCTTCTCTCAAAGGTTAGAATACTTGGAGGAATATAGGGATGTTTTGAGCTTTTTCTGGCAGATGTTGGACATGCCAAGGGGCTTGAGAGGGGTGATTAAATGGGTAGGGGTGATGACCTTTTATAAGATGTGGGAGGGTCACTTTAGGAAATTGTTGATGTATTATTTTATTATAAACTTAGTTTCAGTTTCAAATGGTCCCAAAGCAATTTGTTTCAAAGATAAGATGTTTTTGAGTTGAAAACCTCTCAAAAATAGGCTTTATACAAGCCTCTAAGTTAACTAACTTTACTCTTACCATGTCTTCTTGTAGATTCATACTATATGGTTAATATAGTCACTATATAATACCAATAGAAACATAAGTTGTTCATTAATGACATGTTCAACATTATATATTTCACTTATATGAATATCATATTTTAAGGACTATTATATATTTTATCTAAATTTTATTTTATTTAAACTGATTTATGTCAATTTTTATACTATTCATCTCATAACTTTTTTAAATATCCATAACGTGATTATTTTGGAAAAAATATGTTAATTAAAAGATAAAAATTAATAATCATCCATAAAATTCATTGATGTCCTAAAAAGTTTTAGAATAAATTTATTTTAATATTTATAATCTTTTTTATTTAAATCATTAATTAATAAGGTAATCATTATATCATCATTGTTTCATACATATATTTCTTTATTTGATGTCTGAAAATTATAAATAAAATACCATGATGTAGTAAATTCTTTTATCTTTATAACGACTATTTATAGTTGAAGTTATCACTTACATAACTCCATATAAAAATTGTTTTAGTAAAAGATACATGTTTATGTTATATTTATCTTTAATTAAAATTATTTATTATAAAATGTTATTTTCACACCTAAGTAGATACATGGAGTCCCAAAATCAACCCTAGGATGACCATGGTCTTAAATATCTCATAAAATAGGATTAGAAAATGGTTTAGGGTAGTTTAATATTATTATAATTTTTACCTATATTTACCCAATTTACCCTTTAAACATGGTAAATAAAATAATTACTGAAGATACTATTCATAATATCTAAAAATAAAATCTAAATATTTACACAATATGTAACTTGGGATTGCAAATATGGTATCAATTTTTTCAAAATTCCAAACACATAATTTTAGTAATTAATTTAAAATTAATTCTCGTTGTCAAAAACAAAAAGCGGGATTCTAAGAAATAATAATTATCAAAAGATTGAAATGTGTTTATGTCCAATTTCAAATTTAAATTAATTTAATTAACCAAAATTTTATTAAATGATAAAAATATAATACAATTAAAAATTAATAGAAATTAAATGTACAATCAAACTATATAAATAAATTAGATGAAAATTCTGTTTTGACGTAAAATGCGGTATGTTTTCACTATTCATTAAAAAATGAACTTTATCAGAAAATTAACAAAAAATTATCCAAAGTAAATTTTTAAGTTATTATTTTAGAGAAGAAGCTTATTTTTTAAATTAGGACATATAAAGTTGAAAAAAACTAGATTTAAAAAGGCTTCTCCATCAAAAGGTGGTAAAACGACCTTTTAAAAATATTAGGGTATTTCATGCTTAAAACAGATCCATTGTTATTTTAAGATTCTAAAATTTATTGGATAAATGTAAAGACATCTAGTAATCATATTTTTGTATTTTCTGATCATTCCTTCCCATACAACGGCTACGTATTAACTACCATTTAAAATATTATTATTATTATATTGTTTTTCGGTATAACTCAAAGTTTTGTCCAACGTAGGATCTCCAAGAAACCCATTGTTGGTTGTTGAGTACTATATCAGAAAAGGTGTCATATTTAACATAAAATTAATATCTTATTCATAAATATTAATAGATATGGAAGTGTATTATTCTATAAATACACCGGTCGTTAATTACATATAAATTCCTCAATATCGAAAAAAATAATGATAAGAAAACCAAACACTATCTCAATATGAGTGGTGGGTATGAAGGTTAAGGATTGATGATGGTTTTTTTAAAAAAAATAGAACTTCTAAAAATTAACACCTCTATATCATAAAATTTGGTTTAAAATATATATAATTCATCTATTCATAACTCATCTAAAAAATACATTGATCCACCATTCAATAAAACAAACTTGACCAGACCCAAAGAGAACACCATACACTAGTACAGCTCCTCACAATAAAAATGGGTTCATAATAGAACCATGGTTTTTCAAGATGATTTTTGATGGTTTATTATATATTTCATTAATCCTTTATAGACTGATCGAGTTTATTGAATAATATTAGAGATATATATCAAAATATGGAAGCTCTTAATACTTCTATTAAGGGTTTTGTTTCCCAGTATTAGTTCAATTTTTGGTCATGAAATCTGTATGTCTAAGAAAGGAATAATCATGGTATGTAATTTGATCATGTAGTACAAATATAGATTTTATCATGAGTTTGTGATAGTATTTCATTGTGTGAATCCCTCATAAGAGGGATGTGATAGAATAATGCCACGGAAATGTATGTTAGGAGTGTGGAAAGAGGGATTCAGGAAGAATATCCAATAAATGGAGTACATATTCCATGTATGAGGTGGGAGGATATAAATAAGTTCTTATTTTTGGTCTAAGAAGGATTGAATTTATACGTTTCAGAAATTGGATATCCCATGAATCGTGGCTCTCTAGAAAATAGGTGGACCATGGAATGGGATTTAATAAAGATTATAATAGTAATAATTGGGTTTTGTACGTTTTTAGAGAATTTTTTCAATAAATACATCATGTTTCACATCATTTGGTAGTGATAAAAAACTTAAAAGTAAATATTATAATTTATTTAAAGTACTATGGGTATAATGAAATTGTAGTGCAAGGTGATCTAGGTACGAAAATGAAGTGGGTGGAGAAATAGTATGTGAAATCAGATTTCAGATAAGTACTATGTGTGTGTCATTGTAAAAGGAGAAAGTGTGTCGAAGCATGGAAGTTATTTTATGGTGGATTCATGGAAAAGATAGTGTGTACAGTATTTACACATGGTGGAATTCCATGGAGTAGTTGTGTGTATGTATAGAGAATTTTGGATGGTAGAGTAGATGGTTAGTGCGTAATGAATAATTTTTCTCATAATACATATTTCCAATATACTATTAAAAATTAATTTATCCTGTGGTATTTTTCAAGAAGGTATTATGAAGACTAATAAGTACATTAGAGCATCATACTCAGTCTTTAATGGTTTATATCAAATAATAAATTCTTGATGATATGAAAGAGACATTTATGACATTAAACTAAGTAAAATCCATCATGGGCAGTATGCTAGGAGGACTCGATGAATCTGATCTAAGGGAGGAGTTTTGTTATCCCTAGAAATATTATAATGGTGGGGAACTTGGTATATAGTGACCATGGTAGAGAAATTATAATCCAAAAAAATCTAGTTAAGTTTGTTTTATTCTAGTATGACTATCCCATCGCTAGTATATACTTCTTTGACTAGACCATATTAGTGAAACCATGTAAAATTTTTGTGTTCTATTTCATTTCATAAATTCTCTGTTTTCTGAATATTCATTACAATCAAAAAGTTTTAATGTGTTATAACCAACATGGTAATATTATAGATTTAAAAAAAGATAAAGTTGTCAATCAAATTCACTCCTCCCCACTAAGGGTGTCCTGGGGTACAACAAGTTGTATCAGAGAAATATTTTGTGCATTAAATCTACCATCATTGATTATTGAAGATGGTGAATTCAATAAATGCTAATTTAATTCCTCGATTTTAAATAATCAACTACTAGATTTAGAAGAACATAATGATATCAAGTATTTGATTTCTTAGGCTTGAAGTTCTTTCTACTAAAATTCATTGGATTTATGTCATTGATATCACAGGGTGGTGTAAGCCTATAGATAATATAAAATGGCAGGATACTGATGTTAAAGCATCAAATTCATCATTTTTATCTCAAATAGATCATATCTATATAAAGTTGTTTAGTTGAACTTGTTACAATCCCAAATGGGTAAAATTTTACAGCATATAATAAGGTGATAGTAAGCTGAAAGAGGATAATTTTTAGTCCCTCCATAATAGATTTACTAAATTGAAAATGGTTCCCTAAATATGATAGCTTATTTAAGCAAATCATTGATGTTGTTAGTTCTATTTGATGAATTAGTAAATAGAAAAAGGATAGGGATTTTTTTATGAATATTTTGTGATGGTTTCCACCTCTACAAAATCACAAAGTGTCAACTCTAGAAGAGAGTTATTTATTCATTGTATCTTTAAATTATTTGTTAAGTGAATTGGTGTCTTGAGAAATGTGAATTATGAAAGAGGAGACATCAAATCATGAATATAAGGAGATTCAATTCAGTTCCAAGAAGTTCTTGATATCTCCAAAATAGGAAATGGTTAAGGGGATGTGTATGATGAACATATCTTCCTTGTGGTCGGAAAATTCAGGATTTTAAAGTGTATATTAAAAGGAAAAGTGATTCGTGGATTGTTTCTAGTGTATAAAATATTAGCATATTGTATCCAGATTCTGAACAATATTTGATGGTATAGAAAGTTAATTTGAACTTATAAAGAGTCTAAGAAAATTATTCCCCCCAATAAGATAATCCAAAAATTGTATTTCATTTGGAATGAAATATCAAAAATAATAGATTTGAGTGAAAAGAATAAAATGACAATTAAGACTATCTAATAGAAGATAAAACATAATTAAAACCTGATAATAAATATTATTTTATAGTTACTCTTGATAAAGAAAAAATTAATTTGAATAGGTTGATGAACTTGAATATGTAATTTATCTCAAGGAAAACATAAGGAGATCTTGAAGATCTTAATATTCAATGAAATATCAATCAAAAGATTAGCAGTCTTATGAAATAGTAATCTGATAATATGGGTCATCTTGAATCACATATTGATCAAAAGAAATAAAATTTATATAATATTATATCTAATTAGGTTAATAAATAAGAAATTATGAGTTTAAAAATTAATATTGATGAGTAGACTATGGTTATTTTGGACATCTAGGGAATCCTTTAGTGGATTGGTAATTAGGTTGAGTCCCTTGAAGAAGAGGTTGTTACATTGAGGGATAGTTTAGAATCAAAAAAATAATAATTATATTGATATAATAAGATACATTTAAGGAGGTTCATATATGGGGAATTTATTTAAAGGTTCAATCAGGGATCCAAAGGTTTTGAGAATGTTTGAAGTAAATAAAGACCCAAACTGTGAGTAACAGTTGAATTGGGTGTGATATTGAGGTTTCTAAAGCAGAGAAATATAACCAAGGTGATTAGAGGGTTGGTAATTTTGGTACCAAAAACTAAAGAACCAATTTCATAGACAAAAATAACTCCTATTAAAATAAATTTAAGTGTTATTAATAATCATCAATCCATGAGGGTTGACTAAATAAAGGAACAGAGGATTATAAAGTTGGGGAAATATGGTGAAATGATGGATAAATGATGTTTTCTCATATGCTATTTCAATTTAATGGAACTCATTACCACAACATATGAAACTATGAAGAGGTGATATGTTATTTGAATGAGGAAGCTCACAAAAACAAATAAATAATAATGAGCTCATATCCTTTATAAAATAGAATAGATAATTTATATTGATATTATTTTAATTTTTTAACATTGGGAATAAATCCATTAACTCTATGTAAAAATTATTCTTAAATTGTAACAATATATCTCAGAGGTAAATGATTATTTGTCAATGAAGAAAAATTCCATGGAATAATGGGTACTCCCTTTTGGAAGAATAAGATCAAACTGATTTCATCACGCATCCTTAGGGGATATTTTATGGGAGATTGTTTCCTCAACTCAACCATACATATAGTGTAAATAAAAGTAAATTATTGAGAAGATAAAATCTATAAAACATTAATGCCAATAAAATAAAGAATTACTGCATTGGGATTCTCAATAGTGGGTGTTCATCGAATATAAAATAAAATGTAATTATATTGAAAATGTGAAAGTTATAGTTTTGGTAAATATTAATTATTTAAAATTAAAGATCATTTAATATATAATGGAGTGTAAATAACCATTCTTAGGTGATTAGATAATTAACTAATGAAGTGATTCTTGTGTATGGGTTACGATGTGACCATCTAAGTGTGAGTTGACTTTTGAACTCTATTTATGGGGTTACTTTTAGCTAAAAAGTGTTTCGAATCAAATGTCTAGTTAAAAACTCCATTTTAATAGGAAACAGAACTAATTTTAATGTATACCATGTGTATAATAATTATAATACATGTATCCTTGTCGTGGGTGATGAAAAAACATGTGGTATTAGAGTCCAGGTCGAGTTCATCAATAGATCATTAAGAACTCATACATGCTAAATAAAGTAATATAGATTATGTATCTTAATATTAATCAATAAGTGGAATCTGATATATATATATAAGAAGATATAGTCTTAAATCCTTATCCACTATAAAAAAACATAAATAAATCTCATTGACCTGGTCTACACTGATTTATGTGGATTGATGAATATTAAAGGAATATATATATATAAAGATTGATCAATATTTTAAATGATTACTATAGAAGAATGTCATATTCCATGGTCATGAAAATCCATATTAATATCATAGGGTTCATGTATAATTATTCATCACTATTCGGAAGATTTAGTTCATGTAGTAATTTACACTTAGAATCAAGAATTTATAAGACTAGCAGAAGAAATAAACCCATAAAAATTTTGTGTAGAAGGAAGCCTTCATTGAAACATTTGCATGTATTTGGAAGTAAGTGATACATCTATAACAAATAATTAAATTAGGATAAGAATGGTGATTCAACATATAAATTACAATTTCAAGGATATTTATCAAAGAGTATGGCCTAACATGATGCAATAATTGGTCGAGTAAAATTAAGGAGATAAATGATGTTAATATCATTGAAGAGAAATATATAATTAACTCTAGAGGCGCATTTTCAAGAATTAACTATAAATAATAACATGAAAAATGGTAGGTATAATTCAAAAATATGTTTAAATATTTGTAACTGATAATGAGTTTGAGTTTGAGTCAGAAAATGAATTAATTTATGAGGAATAAAAGTCACCACCTTAGAGGGGAAAATAGGGAAGAGGAGTATCCATCCAATATAATTGTAAATATATCTACACCTACTAATTTGAGTAGAATGATAATACAGAACATGTGTCTCTACTATAAATAGTAGAACCAGCCGAGTCAAAAAAAAGAAGAAAATTAATAAAAGGTTAAATTCATTAATGAATAATTAGAATAAATTGATAAGAGTGAAACATGGAAAAAATTTACAAGTATATAACATTATAATGTGATTATAATGAACTGTATATTAAAAAAAATTAAAAACATGAAGATATGATAAATAACAAGGAGTTTTGGTATTTAATGGTCATGTAGTAATTTAATGTCTTGACATTTAAAAAACATTTACCCTTATAACTTAACTCGGGTCAATTGGGATTTTCTAGGCTATAAGAATTCATCAAGGGTAGAATTATTATCATATGGATGTCAAAATAGATTTCATAAATATTGTTCCTGATAAATAATTTTATATTGTACAGATAGTCATTTTTTATTGGAAATGATGAAAAATGTTTTTAGATTGTAGAAGGCTCTCTATGGTCAAAATAAAGCACCATGGGCACTGTATTATCAACTCAATTTATATTTTTATAATATAAAACTCAAAATAGGTAGTGATGAACATAATATTTATGTGATAATTTCCAACGAATAATAGTGTGTGGTGATTGGTTCTATTGGTGTTGTCATCTTCAGTGGAAACAAAAAAGAAATCCATGGAAGAATTTATTTTAGTCACCAGATATCAAAAAGTTTATTATCTATGATTGGTGAACTCGCATTCTTTCATAGGTTTGGAATGATATGAAACGAGGAATATACTTTCACCTCTCAGGAAAAATATTCACGTGAGAAAATGAATAAGTTAAACATGCATGATTTTAAACAAATTTTTACTCAAATTATAGTTGGAAAAAAATTAGGAAACATTCAGATAAGAAATATATAGATCGCATACTGTACCAAATAATAATTGGAATTTTTTTTTACAAAATTGTTGTATATTGTTTTTTAAACAATTTTATTAGCTCATTTTAGAGTAATCTAAATGAAAGACATATCCCAATAAATAAATGAATAATGAGTTACATCTAAAGTGATCTTGATTTTGGATTTCCCCTCGAAGTATGAAAGGATGTGGAATTGAAAATGTTCTCTAATTTTTATTGGATTGGTGATGTAGTTGAATAAAAATCCATGATTTTTGGTGCATCTTTTATTTTTATTAAATGTGTAGGATTTATAATCAGGAAGTAGGAAATAAATTAACAACTACAGTAAAACAAGAATTTATATTTAAAAATAATGCATGAACATATATATTATGGAAAATAAATAATAGTAAGATATTTTTGAAGAGTTGAAGTAGTTAATGGGGATTCTCTATGATAATAATAGTTTTATTGATCACGTTAAAACTATCATACAATAATTTTGTACCACGTATATTGAGATTCAATATCACTTCCCTATATAAAAGGTTGAGTAAGGAATAGTCACTATTGAATATGTTGGATCTAATGATAAATTTTTGGAAATCATGACTAATTCATTGCCCAGACCATTGTTTGTGAAAAATAAATTTATACTCAATTTTAAACTATATCTCTCAACTTGAGGAGTTTTTATATATTCCCCTTACTCTCTTATTTTACGCTTTAGATAATTCCCTCCAGGGAATAAAATACTCCCACAATCAATTTGAAATAGGAAGAAAGTACTCCTACATGTCAAACAAGGTTAATGAGCTCAAATTGTGTTAAAAATTTCAAAAGTAACATGAAGTAATTGAATTTTTCAAAGGATTTATGTGGCCCACGTACTATCACTGGGAAGGGTTCAGAGACAGCCAAGATTATGAACCATTGGTACGCAGAATGATCCACGAGGCGTTGGATCATGGAGCGATGGCCAGCGAACGCGGTGGACCGTAAACTGCGTCACTAAAGGACTAATGTTCATGAAGTCCATCTGAAAACCATCTCGTAAACACAATGGTTCATAGGTGAAGAAAACTAGCAGGGTTCTACGAACCATGATCATGAATTGTAGCCTCCACAAACCCTGTTTGATCGAGTCCTCCACGAGTTGGGATATCTCTTCATGGGCCTCCTCAAATGGTGGCGTGTTACCATATATTCGATTACCCTGATTCTCTATAAAGGGATTATAGAAAGAATTGAAAAGGAAAATACAATGAAATCTTGAAGGGAACCCAGAGGTTGGAAGAAAGAACTTGGTAAAGATTCTTGCTTTAGTGTTGAACCATTAGCGAAGCCCGAATTGTGAATCACACTCTTTGTAGGTACAGCCAACTTTAGTCCATAAAACGGTGGAAATTAACAATAATAAGATAACTAAATACCTAAATGGTTAAATAGTGAACCAAATATTTCTCTTGGATGAAATCCCTGAGAACGATGATCCTCTGAACCCTACTTCAATATGGTGTTCCATGCAGTGTATCATTACGCAAACATAACTTGGTGTCGCGTACTACATTAGTGTGTGGATGGAACCCAAAGCGGTGTGTCAGAGCGTGTACCACAACAGTTCACGGTGGTCCATACCCATGCCGGTATACCACTTTGGTAAGTGGACGGTCCCTCTTCTTGCATACTAGAATAGTATGTGGAGCTTCCCTCGTACCTCATAAGAAACCTGTACACATAATGGGTTGTTCTCGGGTATTAATTCCTCCAGTTATAATCTTGTGCCTTCATTATCGTCTAGTTCTCCATAATCCCCCCATGAACCAGTCTCCCGAATTTTGGCCAAAGCCTCTTCAAAAGCTACCGGACCTGTATGATCATACCATTAGGTGCATTAATACACCCCTTTATGTCAACATATCCATGGTAAAATGAGTCACAGAGGCTCTCCCCACAACGGCCTGGGCTCCAGGGATATTTTTTGGTCTACATTCCCATGGAAACCTAGGGTCCAACCATGGGATGCTGACATGAACCTCCCCATTCTATGGATTAACGATGATCACCATATTTTCAATTCAATGAGGAGTGGTTATTAGTCAATGGGGTTATGTTTGATTCCCCCTTTGACAAGGATGAAACTCCTCCCCTTCCCAGAATGCATTTTGGGGTGCTCCCACTAAGGTAAGTCCCCAATCTTCTGAGGCTGATTCACATGACCTTTAATTTCATTTCACATTAAAAGGTTTATCGCTCCACACCCTCACCCACTATCTCCCTGGCCTCTTCCCCCTTAGGCTCACCCTCTCCCACTATTAGGATAGGAAGCATGTGGTTGGTTGGATCTCTCACATCCTCTTGTTTATCACACCAAGCATGACTCACGTGGGCTTAGAGGTTTTTGGATATTACAACATCTACACAATTTTGAACTATGAGAACTCTGATTCATGATCTAACCAAGATACGTAGGACACTGACTTGAAGACCCGAGATCAAAAGGTATCCCTCCCATAAGGGATCACCCAATCATGCACCCCTCAAATGGGAAGCTACCACGCATAAGCCCCACACAATTATGAACAACGAGAACTTTGATTCATAATGAAACCAAGATACGTATGATGCATACTTGAAGGCCTGGGATCAAAAGGGTTCCCTTCCAAAAGGGTTCCCCAAGTCATGTCCTCTAAAATGGGTAGCATCCACGTGTAAGCCCCACAAAATTATGAACTATGAAAATTCTGATTTCTGGTCTAACATGGATACATAGGATGCCTACTTGAAGGCCCAATCTCAATAGGTATCTCATCCGAAAGGGTTCACTCATATTGTCCCCTCAAATGGGTATCGTACATGCATAACCCCCAGCCAATCCAAACTATGGGGGTTTTGATTACCCTCTCGAGGAAACGTACGAAACCCATCTTATGGGTTAAATCCCTACCTCAAGTCACCTCTCCCCCCTAGATGATGATAAAATCTGGAGCACATTATTGTGTGGCTCATGTTAGAATCACCTATGTAGCATCAAATCCTTATGTTCTTACCATGATCTAGAAAACCAGGGGTAGCCCGTGGACACACTATTTGGGAATGAACCAAGGATTAGTGACCATATGAACATGATTTAAATCTATAATAATGTCTTGGAAGTGTAAATAGTACCCCCCCCCCCCAAATGGTGTGGTGAGCCCAACTTCTCATCCTCTCTACCAATGGAGTCCTTAAGTGTCGTTTGTCGAATCATCATCTGGAGAATAGCTGCCTTTTGAAAATAGTTCCATGAATCATTGATACTAGGGTCATTGGTTGTTTTTGGATCGATTAATAAACCCTTTTGATTCCATAAGAGGATTTTATATCTATGAAGTACTAATTTCACGAGTTCATGACCCAATGTAATCACCCGTTGGGACCATCTGAATGCTGAATCTCCTTCACAATATAGAAGGGATAAATTACCCAGTCCCTATAGGGTTAATCCAACCCTCCATTAAAGGATAATGACGCCAAATGGGTTGAAATGAATGAAATGATGAATTTAACAAGGACCTATAACTATGAAAAGAGGCAGGTGATGATTCTCATCAGACCATTTCATCATAGCCCCAAACATGGCACCTCGGAGGTGGAACAAAACTGGGGAACCCAGCGTGAATTCTTAACCAATGAGGCAGTTCTACCCCAATGATAACATACACATAAGGATATTGCACGTCAGACCATTTGGTTCACCCATGTACATGAGAAACGAGCCACCTCAAAGGTAGAACAAAAATGGTGAACCCGACGTGAATCCTTAACCAAGGTGGTGGTTCTACCCCAATGATAATAGACACAAAAGGATATTTCACATTAGACCATTTTTTCTCCCATGTACACATGAAACGTTCCACCTTGGAGGAAAAACAAAAATGGTTAGTCATTAACCAAGGGGGTGGTCTTACCCCACATAAGCCCCTTCGCCCCAAAACAGAAAAAAGAGGGAAGGGGGATAAGCTGAAAAGTCAAAGATGATTATTTTTAAAGGAATGATACTTTGAAAGGGTATTGTGGTCTCTTTGTCATATATGTATATCGCATGTTCCCACAGAGAAAGCTTTGATCCAAATGACATCCCAACAACCAATGCAGACACACGCATCTGCGATCCGGTAGGCGGTCGGGCCCCCAACTAAGAGCAAGATACCCTCCCCTGCCTAGCTTATATAACACTAGGTATCCAACATGATGACCAAGGAGTACCACTGAATTGGTACTCTCCCCATGGTGGAGGCTGCGAGACATACCCTCCAGTCTGCAAGGACTCTCCAACCACGTCTTCAGTCGTGGATGGAACCCCAGCATGAGGCGGCCTTGGTGGTCATCACAAAACATTTCAGGAGCCAGTCCTCAGAATGTGACAATGCGTACCTCCATTATCATAGGGAGGTAGATGAAGTCTATGCTGAAAACTTCATATCAACTGTACATGGGTCATACTCACGGGCCCCTGCTAGAGAGCTTCATCACCAACACCAAATGATCAGGCTTCCTCACACTGAATAGGACTTTATACTAAGAGAACCTACTAAAGTCCAGGAGACTCGGGCCCCTCGAGCTGCCTACCGAGGGGAAACAATATATAATCAAACCATGCTATTACCCTGGTTCTTGAGGAGAAACTCTGCTTCACTAATGCGACAGCATTCAATGGGAATACATTCGACTCTTCCCCCTCCACTCAAGCCCACAACATAAATAGGGTGGAACAATACGAGCACATGCACATTACTACTAATTCTCATTATTCACGCCATACAGACAGAGCAGAAAACTACATGCAGATGCAGATATCTGTCGATGTACAACAAGCATGCCATCCAAATAGTGCGGGAACTAGCTACACGTAGGCACAAATACCTATTTATGAATTTAATTCCTACCATCCAAATAGGATGGAAACCATCTATTTGCAGCCACAAATACCTACTATGGAAAATCAATCCCCAATCCAAATATGGTGGCAAGAAAATATGAGCAGAGTCAAATTCCTATGGATGCATAAAAATCCCATGGGAAAAATATAGTAGTAAGAGAGCATATAGAAATTCTTGCTCGTGAATATTAATCTCGCCAATAAAATATAGTGGAGACTATAGAAGCTAACTAGAGGAAGACTTGTTCCTCTGTCCCGATATAGGATAACTACCAATATCTACTAGAAACCAATGGGGGTCGGAGTAGGCACAAACTCCTGACCTGATATTAGAATGAGCCTTCATACCCATTCCATCCAAAGATGTATCTCAGTACATCCTAGAAATCATAGAAGATTATATGTTGATCCCAGACCATATCATCCAAACATGCCAAGACATCTTTGGGTCAGCAGCAAAGGCTAGAAACTAGGCCCACATCCTGGTTTCCTCAAATGGAATGACTTACTCGCAAAATGAGTTAGTCACTCCAGACCAGTTATGCATCCATGTTTAATTCTAGGAGGTTTGATGGCTATATACCATAATACATGGACAATCAGATCATGAAAAAGACTTGTTCCAACTAGGGGACGTTGGTCCAACATGGTGGCTGCTTCAAGGAAAACATATATCCTTTCCAAAATTCAAGATGTTCATCATCATATCCTGGAGATATCAAGAGACTCAACAAGACAGGGACCCATATATGAAGTTTGATACCAAAAGAAAATGGTCTTTTTTCCCAACAAGAGAGTACTCAAAAATGAAATATGCCCAAAGCAACTGGAAAATGAAGCGCACATACATGATCATGTTATGCTTGAATTTGGGGTTCTAGAAGCCCTCAAACATATATCAATAATATCTTAAGACCCTATCAGTCCATTACCAAATTATGGAAGTGGTAGTCACAGTTTCCAAGACCCTCCCCATAATATCGCTACCAGTAGCTTTGAAGGACCTCCCCAGACCACCCATGGGGGCTCACTCGGTGGGATAAGAATGATCGATCACGGGAGCCAATCTCTTAATACGCATTGTGGTATCCCTTCCCTTGACCTAATGATCAGATAGACAGAATGAACTCCCCTCGCTGTCATCCCCCCTGATAGTCCTCCTTAGGGTATATGCTGAAGATATGCTTCTAACTATAGTCGAACATCAAGTCTTGGTGGTAGTCTTTTCCTTGATGACAATCATTGTGAAGGCCCTCCCCGAAATCGAAGTTGCTATGAAGGCCCTCTCCAAAGTAACATCTATAACAATGAGAAGGTCCTCCCCTTCTTGAAGTATATCCTGAAGGCCCTCCCCAAGATGTGAACTATAGAAATTCTCTCTAAAGCCCGATATCAATTTCTGATGGTAGTCCTATACATCATAGTAGTCACCGAGGGGGACTTCCCCTCAGTGAAATCAAGCAGCAAGAAGTTCATCCCCTCACTGTAGCATTCCTGAAAGGTCTTCCCTAGGGTATATGATGTAAAGACAATTCCTAGGGTCGGGCATCATGTTGAAATAGTAGCCCTCACCATTGCATAACCAATTAAAAAGGTCCTCCCTGCAACCGAAAGTCATACTGGTAAGAAGGTCCTCCCATTTCCAGAACAAACATGAGAAAGCCCTCCTATGTTATGGCTCTTAGAAAGATAGAGTCAGACAAATCAGACACTCCTTCTTTAACGATTGATATCCTTTCTCAACTAGAGGATTTCCCAGGGCCACGCTCATCTTCTAAGCCACCCCACATTTTTCACATATCAACAAGGCTCCCACAATCCTGATTTCCTATAACAAAATTATTAAGAAGAATTAGAGATAAGAATATCAATTCAAGGATTATTCTAAAGAAAAATAGCAGGATATGTTTCTTTGAGAATACATCTAGCTAAGGATAATATACCAGTGATGTATTGGCATATGAAAACATCTCACTTCGACATTCTAGGAGAGTTGGTTGGGGAATGTATACATTTCATTCGCCTCAATATATGAAAAAATATTCATCAGTAGAAATAAAAATTGATACCCTACAAAGGGTATGTGGACCAAGACCACAAGATAAGGGATATTCACCATCTAATCGACCTGGAAGCCCTCCTATCTGCACAAGATCCACAATCAGAAAGGAGAAAGAAAACATTGAACTGGATTTACTCTATGCACTGCATGAGTTGAATTGTATCATTTGTGATGCCCCGAATGGTGTTCACATTCAAGGATGGGGAGAACATGGAGCTCTACACTTCACCCCTCGTCTTTTCCAAAAAACCCCATTGTAAATTACATCTTACAATTTCATCACCCAAAGGCATAAATCAAGTGAAACCCCTACACAAGAAAGATGAGATACTCATCAAAAATAGGCTTATATTATGTCTCAGAAGTTTCAGGAACAAAGAGATCGAGTCATCAAAAATCTTCTAAGTCAGGAATCCAAGAACATCCTACTGGATTCCCAACTAAGGGAAGCCAACCAAAAATTAGTGCTCCAGTCTTCAAAAGACCACATACTCCATGTAGGACAGATTCCATAATTGGCTCATACCAATGTGGGAGTACGTGAAATTGAAAAGGTGGAAATAACGGCGGTTACCACAACAATGTGGAAACAACCCCAGCTTATATGGATGGAAGCATTTTTAAGGCAATGTACCCATGTAAGACAAAAAATCTAGGATGTAGCGTATTAATAGGAGAATGGGAAAAACACTAGCCCACAAGGCTAGGGGTTTATCTACCACATGTCTTCGCACATTGGGAGTCTGTCTTCTCTCATCTAGGAAGAATGATGGGCATAGGATTCAGCCATTCCACTCATTCTCGTGGTTCATACCCTCTGAGAAAAAGGTTCATTATAAGGTCGGATCAGGGATCCATTCAGGTCAACCTTCACCAAGAAACTTAAAAAATACCATAGACTAGATGGAGAAAATCTAACAATGGATATAGAAATCCTTCCTACCATTCAGCTCTAGGTACACCACCCCTATTGTGGTATGCCTTAGTGAACGTGGTAAACGTCATCCCCACAGATCTCACAGGAAATGAAGTAGAGGGATATGATGAAAAGGAAGATGGTTCCCACCAAGAGGAATCCCACACAGATATTAGTGGTGTGGATACCTGGAACTAGAGAGTAGTTCTAAATTTGGGTTCCCCCTCAGTTAATCCTACACTACCTCCCTTGAAAACCCCCAATAAGGAGATGAATAAATCCATGGTCTTCTATGACCGGCCTCCACCTACCTATGAGAATGTGTCCCTCACTCTTGTGGAAAGGTTCGCTAAGTAGAAAAAGGTAATGAAATATATCATGAGAAAAAATGTTGATCTGTGTCGACAGAGCTACATCGTCGGATGTGTTTCCCCTGCGGAGGGTCAGTAGGTGTTCCCAGAGGAGGTACCATTGCCACAGGCACCCATACTAGTGAATGAAGTGAAGCTCGGAGGCCCACTCAATCCGACACTGGGACTGACAACCTACTAAATCCTAACCCCAGAAGGACATCAAGACTTACCCCCTTTGGGAAGGAAACCAGAGAAAATTCAGGTAAACCCATTAAGGATACCCTCGTCTGTGTATCCCCCCCAAATTCTAGGAGAACTAACATGCCACTTTTGGCCACTACTGCACCAGACCAAGATAAAGCCTTGAAGGATATGCATCAAGGGCTCTTGGAAAATGTAGAGCAACTAAAGGCTTGACGAGAGGCCATGGAGGGGCGATACAATCTAATATACCTGGAGCAAAAACCCTTCCCTGAGTGGGTGAGAAATGTTCCTCCACCTCCAAATTTCAAAAACCCCATATTTCAAGTATTCAATTGCTCGAGGGACCCCTAAAAATATCTAGTGCACTATGCCTCTTATTATGACCCCATGATGGGAACTCTGGAGCAGAAATAATCTGTAAAACATAAGTGCTTCATATGAACCTTACTGGTCTCATCCTTCATATGGTATACTAGCCTACCATCTAACTCAATCATGGGCTGGGCGGAACTCCGGTGATATTTTCTCTTGCAGTTTAGTTCAAAACTACCTAAGACGATGGTCAGTGATCTCATGAACTGCAAGCAGTGAGAGAATGAAATAGTTTCATACTTCATTTCCAGATGAAAGTCCTGAGTTATTCCCCAAATCCTCCACTCCCCGAAGATGAAATTATTTTTATGTGGATAGTTATCCTTCGGGATGAATTGCGAACACAAATAATCCCAGTGCAGTAAAAAAGAGGGTTACGAGACTTCTCTTCCAATTCCCAAAGAATAGATGACTCTTTACAAAAGACCAATATTATGTCCCATGTAGCCCCATCCACACCAGAAAAAAGTAAAAAAAGTTGAACCAACTTTTATCATACATAATCCACCCCAGACACTGGATCTAGTTGTGGGGCACCCACTAAACTGTGCAGGACCCCATAGAGGCCAACAACCACCCCCACCTCGGTCAGATGAGTGATACGGAACTAAAAGAAATCAGTTCTCAGAATGATGAAATAAATTATTCTCATTCTGAGATGAAAAGGTCTGCAGCTATTTCATAGCCACTATGAATTGAAATTTTCTATGGATATTAGAGAAAAAGTGAGCTGATGAAGTGGGTCTCAACGACCATCTAAATTATTTTCCCTATCATTGGATATTGAGACACACCATCCAACAGTGCTTTGTTTTTAAGGATCTTCTAAAAATTTGGATGATTCCTGGAATGTCAAGTTGGGCCTACCGCTAGCATAGGTGGAATATGTTTCTACCTCAAACTCAAGAGAGGAAGAGAAATGGAAAACAGTCTCTAGTAAGAAAGAGAATTTTTTTTCCAATTGGATGATAAGAAGACAATCAACTGATTCCATGGAATCCTCCTGGAATAGTTGAAACAACCAACCATGCCCCAAAAGTTCCAGATATAACACAGTCTTCCTCCTATGTACGGTAGTCCCCTATGGGCCAGAAGGGAAGAAAGAAGGTGCAATAACATGGGATAACACCAAATCCGAATTCAGTGTCAACATGGGAAGATTTCATACCAACAGACATGGTATAACGGGGATTGTCCTACCAAATTGTACAACAGGCATCTCCCCACCCAAGAACACCATTATAAGTAGACAATGAGATATAAACAGTAAAAGATCAAGAACTGATCTTCACCACCATCAATGACATTCTCATGATGGACCCCTTCTAGGATGGAGACTATGGCGATGAACCTGCATTCCCCCCCCCCCACCCCACACACCCAATCGAAGAGCCATAGGAAGAGGCCACAGAGTTCGGATGTTTCCAGGAAGACATGATCATAGCATGAGTCAAATTCTCGGCCTCACCATAAGTCAAACCATTAACATCATGGAATCTCCCAGAAGGACCCTCTGATAGAAACAACAAGAACCAGAATGCTAATATTCCCCCATAAGAAGAAATCCAAGCCCAATTATCATATAATATCCATAAAGGGAAGAACAACTATCAAATCACCCAAGTCATATGGATGGAGTAGTTCAGCCCAACCTGGGAAGGACTGCAACGCCACCCGCTCATGTCACAGGGGTGGAACCACCTACGTCCAAAGCAGAATCCCCTAAAGTGTATATGAAAGAGAAACCCTAAGCTTAGAAGCATTGAATCTAGAGATAAAATATGATATTATAATTTAATTGGATTCAGTACCATCAAAACTATCAATCTTGGATGTGTTAAGCCTATCGGAAGATCTTATGGGAGGTTCTCCTCGAAAGCTTAATGTCCCTAGGAGTTTGAGGCGGAAGTAGCAACATAAAATGTCTATCGGGAAGAGAACAACCCTAAAGGATGTCATGATATCATCTCTTTCATAGTTAGGGATGAGGAAACCTTAATTAAAGGACACATAAAACCCTTATATGTGTCTGGTAAGATAAATGGAATTGATGTCCGAAGGATCTTTATCGACAAAGGCTCTGGATACAAACTTATCCTGCTATGAACTCTTTATCGGTTGGGCTATGATGAAGATAGCCTGAAGCCCTGAACCAAAACTCTACTGGGGTATAAAAAAAGTGATAAGAATACTTTTGGATGAATCAAGATTAAAACTCATCTTTAAGACCTCATGTCAGATTCCATGTTCCCAGAAGTGAGACAAAGTACGACCTTCAACGTCCTATTGGGGAGGCCTTGGCTGCATCATCTTGTAGAAATTCCATCACCATACCCTTAGTGCATCAAATATTTCAATAATATATAAAATGGGACATTTCATCCTGATAAATCCCCATTTGAGTCTTGTGAGTGGCATTATATCGACGTAGGGTTCTATGATTTGGAAGAAAAATGTCCATCGATCGATGATGTTGATTGGATTACTGCCCCAAATGGATGGGAAATGGATCCTTCCAACCCCCGAAATTATCTTGGGTAAAGTAGGTATTACCCATCAACCAAGTTGAATACATAAGTGCCAGTCTAGATGTAGACTCAATTGTTTTCTTGATCACTGTTATGGTAACCAAGTCCAAATACATGGGAGAATTGGATGACTCCCATAATGTTTGGAAAATCCCAAAACAAGATACTCCTAAGCAATCCTTAGGACCCTATACTTCCTTTGCCTTCCTCACTATGGAAAAAGAAGATTTCTCTCATGACATTGGATAGATCATTTCAAGAATCCTCTCTCTATCAGAAGAGGAAGAAGATGAAGTTGATTAAGAGGTTGAAAAAATTAGAAGAAGAAGAAGACCTCAATGATGCCCCTCTTGCATTCTAAGAAGGTGTATCCACCACAATATATGAACTTAAAGACAAAAACATGGTCACCAAAAATAACCCACTTCCCACTCTGGTTAGTGTGGATATGCTTGTCGAGGGGCAGGAGGCATATACCTCCTTCCTAAATAAAAATTGAGGTGTGTTATCTTAGAATTACATAGAAATTCAAGGCCTCGATCTTGAGGTTTCAACTCATCATCTATGTTTACAAAAAGACCACAAGGGATATAAGAAAGTATCTTAATGGACCCACCTCACACATGATGCCAAAATAGAGGCTGATGTTGACAAGATGATCAAATAAAACATCATACGAGAAGTCAAGTATCCAATTTGGCTTGAAAAAATAGACCCTATACTAAATAATAAATGACATATTAGAATCTGCATTGACTTCAGGGACCATATTCGACATTTCCCAAAATATGATTTCCCAGTATCGATCACATAATTGCTTATCGATGAAACCGCTGGATATGAGGCTCTCTATTTCATGGATGGTTATTCTGGATAGAACAAAATATGGAAGGCCCAGGGGTTGAAGAAGCTACTACTTTTATGGGCCCCAGGGAGTGTTATGTTATAAGGTAATACCCTTTGGTCGAAAAAATGTATGCACCACATATCAAGGGCCCATGCATTTCATTTTCAAGCCCTCCTTTCAAAAATTCATGAAGTGTTATATCAATGATCTAGTGGTTAAATCACAACAGTGCTCAAACCACATGGTCGATCTTCAAACTATCTTCAACAAACTGCAAAAAAAAGTTTATAGATGAATCCCCTAAAGTGAACCTTTGGTGTTACCTCTGGAAAATTCCTCGGCTTTGTTGTATGCCATCACGACATTAAAGTCAACCCCGAGAATACAAAATCCATCCTTGGTGTGTCCCCACCTCACAACCTCACTGAGTAGAGAGGTATCCATGGGCACCTGGCCTAAATCCAGCGCTTCGAAGCCAACCTAGTGAGTAAATGTTTACCATTCACTTGGATAATGAATCAATATGTTACATACAAGTGGGATAATGATTTCCAAGAAGCGTTCGACAATATCAAAAGATATCTCCTAAGCCCACTGGTTCTAATGTCGCTTGTTGAGGGGAGACCACTCATTTTGTACGTAACCACTTCTAAACAGTCATTAAGAGCCTTCCTTGCATAGAATAATAATGTCAGTAGTAATATCATCCTTTATTACCTTAGTCGAACAATTATTGATGCTGAAACTAAGTATTAAAAAATTTAAAAAACTTCCTAGCCCTAATTTTTACAGTTTAAAAATCAAAAATTACCTGTAGACCCATGAGGTCCACCTGGTGTCTTGCTGCAACCCACTCAAATATATCCTCAATTGTCCCATGTTAAATGGACACCTATCATAATGTTCAGACATCCGTAAATAGTTTGTCACATCGTACATACCCCAGAAGTCCATCAAAGGCAAGGTGTTAGAAAAAATCCTGGCCATGAACTTTTCAGAAAAAACAAAACCATTGGATGTCGAAATTACAATAGAAGAAGTGTTCTCCATCCAGGAGTACCAAGAAACATGAGAAATGTACATTGATGGTGCTTCTAGAAGCCTGACAGGGAAACGGATAGAGGATCCCAAGATCAACAAAGTGGGGATGGGAATTATACTCGTATCCCCTAAAAATTCCATCATGCCTTACTCTTTACTACTTTCGGAAATGTGTACAAATAATGAAGCAGAATATCGGGACCTCATTATGGGCCTAGAACTAGTACTTCATATGCAAGACAAACACCTAAAGATAAAGGGTGATTCTGAGCTAGTCATCAGATAGGTCAATGATGACTATGCCATTAAGAAAGAATTATGTCCCGCTTTGATGAACGATGTTCGAGAACTGATGGAAGAATTCTCATCATAACCAAAATTTTCTTACGTCCCACAGTCTCAAAATGATAAAGCTGATGCTCAGGAAAATGCAGCCATAGCCTTGACAGATATAGACCGTGATGAAATGTTTATTAGCATTCCCCATTGTTGGATGGCTATGCCATTTATCCAGAGAAATAAAAAGGAAATAGATGAAATTATCCCAAATTCAGATCCTTATGGACACACCACCGGTTGTACATCACCATTTTTCAAATTACCTTCAGAACGGGGAACTCCATCAAGATAGGGTTGGAAAGGAACATGTCTGAAGATAGGCAGTCAATTTCTACTTGTATAAGGGGGTAAACCAACAAATGATTCACTAAAAATTAGGCCTTGATAGAGTCCTTCTTATGTGAATTGATGGAGAATACACTAATTTCATCAGGAAAGAAGTGTACGTCAGAGCTTTTGGAGTGCACCAACCAACAACCACGCTCGCCCAGCAAATTAGAAGGCTTGGATATTATTGTACCACTATGATACATGATTGTGCCATATTCTCCAATAATTGTCATTCTTTCCAAGTTCATGCCAATTTTATACATTGACCACCGAAGTTACAGCATGTAGCTAAGTACTCTTGGCCATTTTCCATAAGGGTGATGTATGTTGTGGGACCATATCCTCCCACCAGAGCTAGAAAATTCAAGTTCATACTCACTACGATTGACTTCTATTCAAAATGGGCTAAATCCAGACCCCTTAAAGAATTGAGGGTGAAAAAAACATTGTTATCTTTGTGAAGGCCAACATCATTACCAGATTTGGTGTCCCTTATACAATATTGACAAACAACAGCACCAACATCTGTTCTACTAATTTGAAAAAGCTATACCAAGAGTATGGAATCAAATCCAACTGTTTATCCTGCTACTACATGGCGGATAACTAGAAGATGGAGTCTTTGAACAAGACTCTATCCGACATACTCCGAAATATGGTCGACAAGAATAAGGAACTGTGGCCAAACAAGCCCGTTCATGCATTGTGGGTTTACCAGACCATGACCCGCACTGCCACGGAGGTGACCCCGTACTCACCAGTGTACGGTGATAAGGTGGTTTTTCCAATCAAAATACAAGTGTCATCACTTTGTGTGCCCATTTGAGATCAAATTTCCATGTACGAGAAATCCAAAAGATGGTTTGCTGAGTTGGAGCAGCTAGATGAAATGTGGATGCACACATTACACCATTTGTAAATTTACCAAGTTGGATTACACGAGCCTTTAACAAAAATGATCACCTTCAATGTTTCCTCAAAGGAGAAATGGTGTTAGTCCTTAGAACCTCGATTATACTTAGGAAGAACCCTCCAAATCTTGAACCAAAGTGGGAATGACCATTTTTCATACGTAAATTCTATTCCAATGGATCATACACTCTGATATTAATGGATAGAGAGCTCATCATGGCTCCAAAAAATGAAAAGTTTCTGAAGAAGTCCTTCACGTAATATCATCATTGAAGCCACGATCCAAACTCTACACCCTTAAACTTCGAGTAATGATACTGTAAATTCATGGTCCAAACCCTAAGACATTAAACTATGAGTAATAATATCATAAAGCCACGGTCCAAACACTAAGACCATAAAATATGAGTAATAATATTGTGAATCCACAGTCCAAACTCTAAGACCTTAAACTTTGAGTAATCATACCGTGAATCCACGGTCTAAACTCTAAGACCGTAAACTATGAGTTTTAATACCATGAAGCCATGTTCCAAACTCTAACACCTTAAACTATGAGTAATAATACCGTGAATCCATTATTCAAACTCTATGATTTTGAACTATGAGTAATAATATTGTGGATTCATGGTCCAAACTCTAAGACCTTAAACTATGATTCATAGTCCTTTCTACATGACGTTCAACTATAAGGAACACCTCCATGAAACATGACATTAAATTGTGGCTCATTTCCTCATTGTAAGACATTAAACAGCATGATAGAAAGGGTCATAATCACATGATGATAAACAAAATGACCTCACATAGAACTCTGTAAGGATAGACTTCTAACCTTGTAGGATATGTATCGACTCCTCGATCCTTGATCATGGCCCATTCCCCACAAAACAAAATGACTCTATAATATCCTATATTTACCCACACTCACATAGGGAACCCTTATCACTCCTTTTTTCTCACATCGAGTATAAATTACGTGAGCATAAGATCAATAGTGAGGATTCCCATAAGAAAACAAATTATAGAGAAGAATGGTAGACTAGGAAACCATAGTGAAAGAAACAAAAATGTTTCTAACCTCATGTTCAAGAAAAAACGGTATATGGAATATTCAGAACTACATATGGCTTGATTCCTACCCATGCAGGATACATAGTGATGCTTAGATTCGGAATACCAACCCAGCCATTGAAAAATTCCCCCACATGTCCTTACACATGGGATGAGCCAGATCAGTATAGGGAATGTCCAAAACAATGTACTGCTTGATTCCTACTCTTGCAGGACACATAGCGACACACAAATTTGGAATCTCGACCAAGACACCATAAAAAATTCCCCTTACTGCGTACGTAGGTCATACTTTTACGGGCAGTCCATGAAAGGTCCTAATCGCATGATAATAAATTGCACAATTATTCAAGAATTACGTGTGGACCTATTCTCAGTTTTACAAGATCCCACGCATTCCCCCACTAATAAGAAGTCAAAAGATCATGGTTCCCTCTATACATATGAGTCAGATGTATGTGGAAGATCTAGTAGTTCACAGTTAATCATTGTCTGGTTGTCCTTTACATTCTCAGACACATCTTTCCCATTTTTCAAACTCCATATTCTGGGAAAACATGGATCCTAATAATCCTTCAAGGCCATTTGAGAGGAAAGGCTAGTTTCATGTAGAAACCTTTTTTGGTCTATGCACATCATGCCCTGGTGGATTTTCATATGTTTCCCAAAAAAATAGCCATCAATCAAAGGAAAATTTGTCCTTAGTAGAGTCCTCTCTTATCTTAGTATCCCCATTGGCTTCCAAGACCCATGAAATTTTTCCTAATTAAAGTTTCCCCTAGGACCTTGGTTTACACCTTCTATCATTACTCACGTCTAAGGAATTCCAGAACATCCTGATTGAGATTAACTCAAAGATATTAAATATCTTTATGATATTATAATCTTCCTCACTACATGACTCTAAACTGCACGGCATCATGTCCTCACCACATGACATTAAACCATGAAAACAAAATTTCCCTTATTGTATGACATTATACTGTATAGTAATGGTTTAAGACTAATGTTTTCTATCATGTTGATTTTGACATTCTTAGGTGGTGATCTAGAACCCTCGTAATCCCTTGTTTCTCACACAAATCATTCTTCATGTGATCTTATGGATCTTAGTGGGAGATCCACCATGAAAATATGGTAAAATAGTCAATGATTTTTGTCCTAGCAGCACAACCCTAAAAGTCATGTCATGGTTCTCTTCCCCGTAAGGAACCTTATGTCTTCTCAATATGATGTTAAATGATGGGTTTCCCCAAAGATGGGACGAATGCCTCACCCTATGTATGAGTCAGATCTGTGTAAGGGATACCTAATTTCATGAGTAAATCTCAACCCAAATGTCTCTAATGTATCCGGATACACTTCTTCCACACCTAAAACTTTGTGCTCTGATCGTTCTTGATTCCACATAATCTTCCATAGTCATCTGAGATGGATAGCCAGTGTCATGAGTACACCTTTGTTTTGGTCATACACATCATTCCATGGTGGCTCTTCAAATGTTTCCCATAAAAAACAGTCATTAATCAAATGAAAATTCATCCCATGGAGAGTCCATTACTATCTCAATATGCCCAATGGCTTCCATTCATCATACCATCCCTCCTGATTCAAGGGCCCTAAAAGTCATGGTTTACATATTCCTTCCTACACACATTCTATATATATCATATCATACACGGCCAATTCATCTTTGGTCTCTTTTTTGGTTTCTAAAGATACCTCATCCATATTCATAAAGATGATCCACATACAAAAGAAGAGTGCCCCTACTCATTTTCGGGTTTCCTCAAAGAAGTTCTGTTAAAATTACCCCCCCCCACCCATTGTGTTCAGGTGAACCCCTTCTCAAAGGCCACATACCATATTTAGAAATGTTCCAATCTCCATAATCCATCATAACCATCAGAGATGGAAGTCTAGTGTCTTGAGGGATCCTTTGTTTGACTATGCACATCATTCCCTAAAGGATCTACATATACCGCTTACAAAATGGTAGTCAATCAATGGAAAATTTGTTTTCAGGAGAGTCATTTTCAAATTTCTGTATTCTTGGATGACATTCATGTCATGTCACACCCCTGGAGTTGGAAATCCCCAGGATAAATACTTATATAACTTCCTCTTCTCAAATTCCTCTAACATTAAAAAATATTTCAAACTGATCTTACATTTCACAAGCTCTCCCTTACGCAAGTAAGAACCGTGTGGGAACGGTTACCCACTAAAAACTAATATGAATGTCCATGATATTTTTGGACACCATTACTCAAACTATCAACGCACTATGGCTCCTTACATCAAAATAAATTCAAAGTGTTGCAAACCCTACCATGCCATTGGAGATGGAAGGCCAGTGTCCTGCATACACATTTGTTTGACTATGCACATGATGCCTCGATGGATCTGCATATGTCGCCTACAAAACAGTTGTCAATAAAAGGAATTTTTTTCCCTAGTATATTCCTTCCTACCTTCATATGCTTAAAATGGCTTCCGAGCCTCATGCATATCAAAAATTCAAAAAATAAGGGTCTAGAAAATTCTATATTCACGGTCTAAAAAATATTAGAACATTCCCAACTGACAAATCCCAAATTAGGACCCCTTCCCAATAATGTTTGGTCAAATCTATTTGACCAAAAACATCAGTAGTAAGTTTTATTGGCAATACTATGAGCTACCACCAAAAAAGACACCATACATTCTAGATAGAAAACCCGTAGAAAGCACCTCTAGGTAAAATATGAGTATTAGCTCGTTAAAAACATTGATACATCAAAATATACATACAAATTTTTAGGTTTAAAACACACAAATGGAGGCCTAATAAAAAGTCATGTTATGACTACTAAACCCATGTCAAGCAAGAATAATAAACAGTTAGGGTAATAATCAAAAAATACATTAAAGTTGTGAGGTTATTCCCTAAAAACATAGCAATTGTCGAACTATGATAGTTGAATCCCTCGATTTGGGAAAAAATTAGAGCCTTATTCAATTATTTCAATTCATTAGTTTCAAATCGTGGTTTAAAATTAAGTCTGAATTGAAGTGATGAATATATATGATTGATTTTAATCAATTTACATTATAGGAAATGGAAAAGAAGAAGCATTCAAAGGAAAATTGGTTCCATCATTTTTCATAAAAATAAATATGTTAGGGAATCCATTGCTTGGAACATCTCCTTGTAATCAAGATAGGATCTTCACAAGAGACATTCAGAAGAGTCGTAGAGTTGCATAAACAATTGATGATACTCCTCAATGGCTTGGAAAAAGCTTCACTAATTTTCTAGTCTCATCATCCGCACTCGTCCACAACTCCTACACGTCCCTCATGGATTCAAGGCCGATCATTTCTCTTTGTTGAATTTACCATCACCCCTCCTTAATGGAAGTCGCGTCCCAGGCCCAATCTGGTTTAAGCGATACCAGTTTATGGCTTAGTTTCTCCCCTTCTTGGACGAGATGTTCTATAAAATACTCTTGCTTCTTGAGTTCATTTTTCAACCTTGCAACTGCTCCATCATGAGTAGCAGTTTCATCAATAAGAATTTGTTGTGTAGCAGTAAGATAAGTCATCAAATCTGTTGCGGAAATTGAAGATTCACGTATAGAAGTTACTACTCGAGAGGTGACCACCTACCTTACTATATCATAAATACCAGGAAATTCAAATCGCCCAAAAACCAGGACCACAAAATGGAAGTGTAACTTGGTCAATTTCACAGGCATCTCATCCAATGGGTCCTGAGAAATTAATCTCTAAATATTCCTCCTTGCCTTTTTTCCAATGGGATGAAGATAGACAAAGCCTTATTCATCAGTCTAGGAGTCACGTCCATAAAACGGAATATAGTCGGGACTGAACATCATAATAGAGGGACTATATCCAGCAGCTACAATGTGGATAAACTCTACAATGGCCTCATCTAGGGTAATTGCAATGGAGGACAGAATGGGGGTGTCCGTCGCATTTTCCAAGTCTTGTGGTTGTGGTTTTGAGAATAGGGGGAGACGGATTCAGTATGTACCACCCTTGTATAAATACCACTATCTAAAACATGTGGTGTTACATCTTCAAGAATCGGTTGTGATCCGTGGTTACTCATGAATACTGAAGGTAGAGGGCCCTGCTCAGCCAAAACAGTAGCACTCAAGGTGTCCCTCAAAATGTTGCCAATTAATATAAGGCATTAATGTATAGTTATTCCAGATAAGGGTACCATTCTCGAGATCCTAGTGGCAGAAAACACAACACCTCTCAAAACTGGAAAAAGGGTACGATAGCCTGCTCAAACTTTTCAGGGGTCGAAACATTAGAATCTTCAATTGTGACTTCTCCAGAGCCACTATGAGCAAGTGGAATATCAGTCTCTTAAATGACTCCCAATATAAGGGAAACAGATTTTTTATTTAGATTGATTGGATCATTGAGATTTGGATCCCCTCTAAAATCCAGTAGGGCTTGGGGATCGCCACTGGACTCAACCCCTGCTATAGAGACTACCTTATCTCCCTCTATGAGAGTTGACTCGACACAGTCAAGTGAGCCCTCAACGTCTGGATTTCCTTCCATTAATGGGGTAGATGTTGTTCGAGCGAGTGTAGAAACACCTAAGGGGTCAATAGAACCCGCAATCTCTTCAAATAGACATGTTTCTCTATTGCGATTAGCTGAAAGAGATGGCATCCCTTCCTCTTCCCTAAAAGGGACATGAGTTTTAAATGCTTGATCAGCCATTGTTTGGTTACCAATAATACATGGGTCAAAGTACTAATATATACTAGTGAGTTGATGAGATAAGATTACATTCTTCCATCACCAGGTGAATATACTATTACATGTGATCCCCCTATAAATACGCATTGATAGTTGGAATACTTGCTTGCTCTTCTATGATTCACAGGGGATAGCTCATGAAGGAGAGCCCCAATAGGAGTTGTAGGGGGAAATGACTTGGAAGGGTCTTCAATGACTACTTCCATGTATTCTTGGCCTCCAAAGGTTCCTTCCACAGTACCCTTACCATTTATGGGGAACATTCCCCAATGGTAGTAACTTCAGGAGAATAAATTGTGGGAAAATTGTTTTCCTGAGATCTTGTAGGCCCCTTCAAAATAAAAAGGGGGGGAGGGATTTTTAGAATATCTGTGGTGAATGAAGCCAAGGTTAATGGTGGTAGAAAAAACCTCTCCCATCAGCTATGGTAGTACTTCCCTCAATGACACATGGTCCAACCATTAATGTATGTCTACATAATCATGGATACACTTTTCCATTTCATTCAAGTAGGTAGCCACCTCCTCTAGCTCTTCGTCGGCCGAAATTCTAGTATAAGAAATGGAACCCCCAAAACATGAAAGGTAAAAATGTCCCTCCTAAAGAATCCTACATATTTCCTCATTTGAGTCGCTCAACCTCAATTCATCCCAGACTCTCTAGGAATTTGGAAATGAATCCGTAATCAGAATGGCAAGCGCTTGAGGGTTGGTACAAGGGAGCGGGGAAGATTTCGACATCCTCAAATGTTTATAATAAGTCCCTGAAAAATCATGACCTCATTAAGATGGATATTTTCGAGACCTTGGGAGAAAGTAATAATATTTTATGGTGGCGGCTGCAATAGGTGATCCAACGATGTTGTCGTACTCATCAACGGTCTTTGGTCGTCGCATGGAAAGTACATGATGATAATATGTGCGGTGACCACTTTGGGAATGGATGAGGGTATTTAGATCCTTAATGTAACAACCCACACTATTTCGGGATCCTCATAAAAAGAAACATCAACTGGTGGTAGAACCTACCCAATTCCAGTAAGACTAACTTCTCAGGTCCAAAGGAGTTGTCGTAAATCATAAGGGGATCAATCATGGGTGGATGGAAGACCTTTAAAAAGGTACAATTACCTATATGCTACTGGAAAATTGACCTTGGGAGGAATATATGGTGGACTCTCGACATCAACCTTAGTAGCTTGTATGGCCTCCCATGAGGTCACAACCCTATCTTTCACAACTTTCCTTAGGTGGGGGGGAAAGAGGCCCTCGGAGGACTTTTCTCAAGGAGTGTTCAACAACTCCCTTTGGTTTTTCCATTACCTTCACCCTAGATTCCTTATAATTTGTCATGATTGGAACCATGTGGGATAATTGTCCATCGAAATATGATTTAACCCAGACCTTTACATAGTTTTTGGTGAGGAAGGGCACTGAATCCCCAGGATCCAAAATCCTGGCTTGGCACTGGGTTTCCTCCCAAGTAAACATTACCCATAGTTGACAGGATATAATCAGATGGTTCCCCTGATGAGCACTATTGAGAGACAGAGGGAACAACCTCTGGACACATTTAAATTGATGACTAAATCATTAGGATGCATATTCCTCCCATATAATCTCCCCTCTGATAAAGGCGGCCAGGAGCCCTTCTCTCAAAGAAAATAAGTAACCTCTGTTGAAAAAGTATTCAGATGCATTATTTGTAATAGTTCCAATAGGGGAATCATATTTGTGATAAGAGAAACTTTCGTAAACATTGAGATAATCCATTATGTCTTGATCATTATTTTATGTTTCCTCCCCTTGTTGACCATGTGAAACCCAAGACGACAGCATGAACCCAGTGGTACTCTCAAGATACGATCAGAGGGTGGAATCCAGAATTAGTAAGGAATTGATGAATGAATAGCCTTCTATGTGGGCCCCCATCCAGCCCCAAAGAATTTGTAAATACCATGTCATCCGATAATGTGGATCCCCCTCACTTATTCGACCCAATATGTGGTAAATATTATCCAACAATGGGATATCTAAATTGATACACCTACTAGTGTCCAACTGAGTGGCCATGATAAAAGTTGTGGCTCATACACTACCAGAATCCTACACAGGTAAGAGCCACCAGCTCAGAAATAAGGAAAAGAAATCCACTAGTCAAAATAATTGATTGACGTCATAGATGATCCCCCATCCCCATTTCTAAAAATTCACCTCTTCCAGGGTGGGCTCGTAAGTACACGCTCACCTCCGTGTGGTTTGGGTAGGATAGGCCATGGGTCTCCATGGATCGGGCTCTAGGGTAGTAAGATTAAAAAAATCCCCCAATCAGACATCAAAATGGATGTCCTTCTTTGGATATGAATCTATTTCCTTCAAAAGCATCTTGTCTTGAATAATGAGTTTTCTAGATAAAGGGGGGTTATTTCTTGGTCATCCCAAACAAAGGAAGGGGTAAGGAATTCATCATACATCTCCCTGGCGATAGGAACTCTTGAAATTAGCTGGATATCCCAATGACTGATACCAACCTCCCCATGGGTAAAATGGAAGGTATTGGTGTCTGGACTCCACCAACTTAGGAGCTATTAAATAAGGACAGTAGGACGATGGGTGTATGTTGTAGAAAACCAGGTGTCCCCATACAGTCCCACAGTCTCTATCTTAGTTCTAAATTTTTCGCAACTCTGGCGAACCCAAAAAGTCCACCACCAGTCTAAGACAAATGAGACTTCAGAGTGAAGATCTTGTCTGAATGACCAACCATGCTACTCATTCACTGTAGATTTCTACACAATGCTCTGGTAACAATGGGCCATATGGTCAGGCTTCTGCTGCACTCCATCTAATGCTCAAGGTGTGTAGTTTGGAAAGTACCTAGAGAGAAGTATCTCTCTGAAGGTACCTCCCCTTGGAAGAAATTGATACCTTCAGAATAGAGGTATTAATTATCCAAGAATTAGGCTGACCGTTTGGATTTTTCATTGGGATCACAGTATCAGACAATAGACCAATCTCATAAAAAGGAATCATGTTTGATGTCGTGTACTTCTGTTGGCTCGTCATAAGAAAATTTTCTAGAGATTGGTGAAATGGAACGACCAAAATTTTGTCATTGACCAAATCCACCATGTACTTAGATTTTTCATCAATAATAGAAATAGGGGTCATAGTAGTAGCCTTAGAAGGAGTGATGTTAGTGGAAGCCTGTGGAGCATCTATTGTAGCCTGCACAAAAAGATCCAAAATCTGATAAAAAATAGTCAAATAAAAGTGTTTGGAGAAATTCTACAAAGTAATGGATAAATTAATTAAAATATGTCCACATAAGGCTACGCATATTGTTCCTAAAAATGGTATGTTGCAGGTATATTCTGTGGACTACATGATGCACGGAAGTAATTTCCACGTACTACTATGGTATGTCGGAGCATTACACTATGTACACCCATGGAACATGAACCAACTACGAGGTGCCGACCTGTGGGGAGTTGGCTATAAAATTGAAGGATTTGAGGAAGGTGCATACCGCAAACATAGGAATCATTAGTTTCCTTTTCAAATATTGCAGACTAAGAGTTTAGATTCAGATTATTTATTAATGATCAGTTTGCTGGTCCAAGCTTATTGTGTAGATACACAAGTAGCATAGTGTTCTATGTAGAAACTGGATTTAAGTTTTAAAATTCCACAATGTTGTGTACGAAATCCAACATTCAGTTCACGACATGCATGAAGCGGTTCGAAATTGTTTTTGCAAGAATCACGATACACAATTGCAGAGGAAGTTGGGGAAGTTGATATCAATTTTTTCAATTAGAAACGGTAAAAGACAAATAACATGGGCCCCTATATATAGGTGTGCTCCCCTACATCTAGGCCTATCTGTTCTACTGTGAACCATTTTAGTACAGAACTGCTTCTAAATCTAAATAGTCCCATTTTCATTCTGAATGGATCCCATTCTGATTGGAGACATTTTTTACTGTCCTAACAAATTATTCCAAGGGAAGAAAATACTCCAACAATCCTTTTGCAGAAGGAACCAAGTTCTCTTATAGGTATAACAAGGTGAATGAGAATAAATTGAGTTAAAAATTTCCTAGGAAACTTGAAGGAATTAAATTTTTCAAAATATTTTATGTTCCTGCATACCATCACTAAGAAGGGTTCATGGACCACCTGGATCGTGATCCACTGGTGCATGGAATGATCTGTGAGGTGTTGGCTTGTAGAGCGATCACCAAAAAACACGGTAGACCTCGAACTATGTCACCGAAGGACTCATGTGTGCGACGACCATTATTATACCGTCTTGTGAGCTCCACGGTTCACAGGTGAAGCACACTGGAAGGGTTCTGCAAACCATGATTGTAAAATGTAGCCTCTGCAAACCCCGATTTACTGAGTCTTCCACAGGTTGGTATATCTCTTCATGGGCCACCTTAAGGGTGTTTCATGCCCGTAGATATTATTCCCTTGATGCTCTATAAAAATATCACAAAAGAAATTGAAAAAAGACAGACAAATACATATTGAAGGGAACCCAGAGGTTGGATGAAAGAACTTGGAGAAGAATCCAACTTCAGTCTTGAACCAGCAGTGATGCCCAAATTGTGAATCATGCTCTCTGTAGGTATATCCAACTATGAACCATAAAATGGGGGAACTTATTAATAATAATAGAACCAAGAAACTAAATTTTGAAACTGCAAACCACATATTTCTTACGGATGAACTCCTTGCGAACAATAGTTTCTTGGACACTCCATCAATATGATGTTCCACGTAGTGTATCATTGTGCAGATATATCTCGGAGTCGCATAATGCATTAGTATGTAGATGGAACAAAAAGCAGCATGTCGGAGAGCATACCACTATGGTGCATAGTGGTCCATAACCATGCTCACATACCACTTCAGTATACGGATGGTCCCTCTGCGTGCATACCACCACAATATGCAAAGCTTCCCCAATCCCGCATAAGAAACCAGTACGCGAAATTGGGTGTTTTCGAGTATTCTTTCCTCTAGTTCCAATCTCTCTCCTCAATTACCATACATTCCTTCATAATATCCTCGTGATCTAATCCCCTGAAATTAGGCCAATGCCTCATCCAAATCCACGGTACTAGTATGATCAGACCATTGGATGCATCAGTGCGACCCTTTGAGTCTACATACCCATGGTAAGCAGAGTAACTAAGGCTCTCCCCACAATAGTTCAATCTCTAAGGATTTATGTGGGTCTACATTCCCATGGTAACCTGGGGTCCAACCTTTGGATGAAGATGTGAACCACCCCATTCTAGGGATTAAGGTTCATCACCTGCTTTTCCAGTCAAGGAGGAATGGTGATCAGTCAAAGGGGTTATGTTCGATTCCCCTTTTGAAAGGGTCAAACCTTCTCCCCTTCACAGAACACATTCTGGGGTGCTCCAACTAAGATAAGTCCCCAATATTTCTAGGATGAGTCGTGTGACCTTTAATTTCATTTCACATTAAAAGGTTCATCACTTTGTGCCCTCGCCCACTGTCGTCATGGCCTATTATTCCATAGGTTTTCCCTCTTTCACCAGCAGGATAGGAAGCATGTTGTTGGTTGGATCTCTCACATCCTCTTTCTTCTCACACCAATCATGAATCATGTGGTATTATATGTTTTTATGATTACAACATACATAATTCTAAACTATTAGAACTCTGATTCCTGATGAAAGAAGGAAACATAGGTTGCCTACTCGAAGGCCTGAGCTCAAAAGGGTACCCTATCATAAGGGATCACCCAGTCATGCTCCCCTAAAATGGGAAGCCTCCAAATGTATGCCCCACACAATTCTGGACTATGAGAAATATGATTCCTTATCAAACTAGGATATGTAGGATACCTACTCGAATGCCCAAGCTCAAAAGGGTGCCCTTCCAAAACGGTTCAATCTATCATTTCCTCTCTAATGGGAAGCCTCCATGCATAAGCCCCACACAATTATGAACTAAAAGAAATAAGATTCCTGATCAAACCAGTATGTGTATGACACATACTTGAAGGATCTAGTTCAAAATGGGGCCCATCCAAAAGGGTTCACCCATAATGTCCCCCCAAATGGGTAGAAACCATGCATTGCCCCCAGCCAATCCAAACTATGTGGGTTCTAATTCCTCTCTCAATGATACATAGGAAACCCATCTTATGGGTTTGATCACATCATCAAGTCTCCTTCCATCCCCTAGATGACGATAAACTCAAGATCGCCTTATTTTATAGATCAAGTCATCATCACCACCATAGCATCAAATCTATATGTCCTTATGATGATCTAGAAAATTAGGGGTAGCCCATGGACACACTCTTTGAAAAAGAACCAAGGATTCACAAACATATGAACATGACTTAAATATATAAGAGTGTCCCAGAACAGGCAATACTTCTCCCCCAAAAGGGAAGTTGTGAGCCCAAATTCCCATCCTCTTGACGAATGGAGTCCTTAAGTGATGTTGGTCGAATCATCATCTGACAAGCGCATGCCTTTGGAAAGAAGGTCCATGAATCATGGATACCAGGGTCGTTGGGTGTTTCGGGTTACGCTAATAAACCCGTTGGTGACCATCCGATGAGGTAATATCTGAGGAGGACTGATTGCATGAGTGTTTGACCTTATGCAATCTTTTGCTTAGATTATCTAACTATGGAATCTACTTCACATTATAGAAGGGATATATTGCCCAGTCCCCACATGGTTAATCCAACCCTCCATTAAAGCTTAATGATTCTGAATGGGTCGTATCCAAAGAAATGATTAATTTGATGAGGACCAATATCTACAAAAAGAGGTAGTGATGATTCTCATCAGACCATTTCCTCATAGCCCCAAGTGCACCACCTTAGAGGATGAATAGATGTATATATTACATTATATTTTTTTACGATTATTAGGCTCTCTATATTTTTCATTTATTCTTTATGGGGGAGATTTTTTTTAAAATTCATGTGTTTATAAAGTTTTTTCCTCATGTGTTATTGGTTTTAAAATCACTCTCTCACGTAGGGAGGACTTTATAGTGTGGAATTCAGTGTAAAAAACAATCCCTATTGAAATTCGTAAATAAATGGCGACTTTAAGGAGGAGGAATGATATTATTCTTCAAATCCTCCATTGGTTATTTTCTTTCTACACTAATAATGGCTCGTATAGATTTAGAGTGAAGCAAGATTTATTCTACTTCTACCTGAAATGTTTGAAGGGTCTGTGTAAGGCCAAATTTCATTTTGGATTTATAATAAATCCAAATGGGGAAATATTAGAACTATGTTGATTTGAGAAGGGGTTTCATAGTGTTGTTCTTTTATTTTCTATCCTTTTGTGTGTGTATGTGTATTATCCTTTGTTTGATTACTTGTTTGATTACTTGGGGAGATTTTTTTCCTTCTACATGTTTTCTTTTGTTTGATTACATGTATTTTTCAATTAGAAACCTTTCTGTATTTTGATGATTTATTAAACTATATCATGTGGATATCTATGATTCATATCATGTTGGATTGATAAAATATTTATCTAAATTTCATTAGTTTGTGAGGATGTTTGAAAATTAATTTTTATTACTCCAAAAATTCAATTAATTTAATGATGAATTTATAGAAACTCTTCATTTTTCAGTTTTAAAATATTCTTGTATTTAGTTTTCTTTAACTTATAAAGAAATAAAATTTTCATGAAACATGATTTTGTAGAAATTAAAAATTTTTATCTTGATTTAATTAGTTTACATGAAAGTTTAAAAAGTTAATTTGAATGGTGATTAAACTTCATTAATTACTTCTTTGATCTTTCAGAACTGATGTTTTCCAGAATGTTATTGGTTCTATCTTTTTATGATATTTAAAATAGTAGATGTCCACATTATTTGATTCTTGATTTTTTGGAAATCTAATAAGTTTCTCTAAAAATTAGTTTGTTTTCCCAAATATGAATATGATGTTTAGATCCCTTAAAAGTTATTTGAATTTTGTTAAAGAATATTGTATAGTTTTTCACAAAGTATGGGAATCCCTACTTTTGCAATAATGAAAATCATAGGTCATCAACCATACATTACTGTTCATCATCCATATGCTAGATTATTTTTCATGGATAGTGCCAAGTATTGTTCACAATCACTATTTTACTATTCATCATCCATATTCTATGATACTATTAATCATCCATATGCTATGTTACCGATCATGAATAGTGGAAAGTATGATTCAAACCCTACATTATTGTTCATTCTGCAAAGTATAGTTCACACCCTAAAATATTATTCATTTATCAATGTATGGTCCATACCCTATATTTCTATTCATTACGCAATTTATGGTTCATACCCTATATTTCTATTCATTCCTCAAAGTATGGTTCATACCCTATATTAATGTTCATGAATAGTTGAAGGTATGGCTCATCAACCATACGTCATTGTTCCTTCTGAAGTTTTATTCATTTCATGCATTTTTTTAATTTATTTTCTATATATATATGGATTGTTTTTAATGTTTTTTCTACAGTAAAAAATATCATTAAATATTATGATTATAATAAAAAAAATACTGTTTTTTGTGGAATATTTAGAGAGAAAAATTAATAAATTTTTAACTTCTTTTTCCCATTAATCTAGAGTTTTCAAAATTTATTGTATTCAATTTTTTGAGTTTACTTATAGATTTTTCCACTAGTTTCCAAGAAATGTTTTGCCTAAATTTAATGAAGTTTGAATGGATTTAGATCGTTGTTTTAAATCATTCATTTTTGCTATATTTTTGAAGATATTTTTTGAAGACATATTCTTATTATTTTGAATGATTTTATTAGAGATTTGTTCTACATGAATAAAGGGGAAACTGCGATATAATTTTTATGAATATATTTATGATAGCTCTTGATTCAATTTATTTTGAATTTCCTATAGAACCAAAGTTACTACAACTACTGAATATTTATTCTCAATATATATCATTTTCTATTATAGAATACAAAAAATAGAATGGAAAGATATAAAATTGCATGACACACATTAACATTTTGATACTCTGTTATTTCAAAGAGAAAGAGTTGTAAACATTGACCCTATTTTTTAATTTGCAACATCTTAGGACACTCTATTTTATCACCTTCATGATGTATCATGGGTTAAATTAATTCTACATCGACTAAATTTTCCTTGACAAGACGACCCTATCTAATCCTCAATATCCAATACATTTTCTTTAATATATTATCTTCTCATTTGTCTAGTTGTGAATCTGTAACACTTTTTCCCATCCCTCACACACTCAATTTTTCTATTTTTTGATTTTAAACAAAAAATAATTATTTATTATTATTTTCATTAGGTTATGAATCCTAGATTATAAAATCAAAATATAAGGGTTGTGACTCCTTGTATCTAAAGTCAGGAATGTTTGGTTTGTGACTCCCAATGTCTAAAGTCTAGTTGTAAGGTTTGTGACTCCCCATAAAAAAATTTGGTTCATGGTTACCCCTCCAATAGAATAGGATTTTTCAATTGGGTTATGATTCCCCTATAAGAACTATTTTAATTTTTCATGTTTATGTCACTGAGTTGAAAGGTATAATATTATAGTGGACACATTTTGGACCTAACAACTATAAAAACATCCATGTCTTATTTCTGGTTTCTACGATTAATTAACCTTAATAATTAAATTGGAATAGTAATTTAATTAATCAATTTATTGGTTTAAATTTTTAATCTTAACTATTAAACCACCTATAGACCATCTTCCATTACCCTTTCCAACCTAACAATTGGTATCAGAGGTTGACCTTTTTATGAATAGTTTATCTATGTTGTTATCCTTCTGATACCTAACAATTAGAATCATAGGTAAATCCTATTTAGAACTGATTAGCTCTGTTATTCTCTTTATAATACCCTTCAATATGTATCAAGATATTTTTCCTTTTGTAATTATCAAATCTCTCAGTAGAGTCTACTTGTGTTATATTTGTCCTAACATTTTCTTATATCTCACGGTCTCAGGAAAAGATATTATAAGATGGTAGGATTGAATTTGAATAATGCAAGAAGCCTAAAAATCCTCCTCACATTAATGGTAATGATTATGGATATTGGAGATCCCAAATTGATTCTTATCTTAAATAGTTGGGCATTGATCACTGGTATATCATTTTAAAATATTATACGCTCTCTGAATCGGACCTAGATACTCTTACCAGAAATGATGCTACTAGATATATTTTAAATTATAAATTTTTTAATATTTTAAAATTTTCTATTAATAGAAGTTCTTTTAGTCATGTGTATACTTATAAGAAAACTCATAAATATAGGAGATTCTATAAGTTACTCACCTTGGCTATGACTAACTAATCTATACCAGACATGGAATTTTTCATGCTATGTACCAAGACATCAAGATTGGTGAAGATAGAATAGTGCACCAAATGTTCCTTTGAATCACAATCATTATGAATGGAATTAATTAACTTGGAGAATATATGGAAAAACCAAAACATTTGGAAAGAGTCCAAAGAGACTTACTATAGAAATGGATTTAAAGAAGGTTTCTTTTGATGAAAGAAATAATTTCAAAGATTACACCCTAGATGAATTGATTTGATTGATCTTACAATATAAACTTGAACTGAATAACATATATTCTGAGGAGAAAATAAAAAGAAATGGTGTAGCCTTTAAATCTATGAATTTTGTCTCTACTGACTCATCTAATTCTGATTTATAGGATATTGAAAACGAAGAAATGGATCAGATTTCTGAATGGAGTTTAAAAAAGAATGAAAAGAAAGGATTCAAGAATCTATTTAAATGAAACCCTCAAAAAGAAAATTTTAAGGTAGATAAAAAAGGTGATATAAATTATAATACTTCAGATGAAACTTGTTATGAATATATAAGTAAAGGTCATATCAAACTTTATTATCCAAAACTGATGAATAAATATAAATAAAAAGAGACAGAAAAATTGTGTTGAACGGTAGTTGGAGTTGTAAAAAGAATCTGATTCTAGTAAACAAAATGGAAATGAAAATGAATCTGCTAACTTTTTCTTTATGGTATCACTAGACAAGGTTAGTAATTCTTGTTTTTATTCTGAATGTTATGATTCAGAATATTATCCTAAAATACCCAATGTTTTTTAATTAAAAAAATAAATTTAAGTATTTAGAAAATTAATTTTCAAAGCTACGAATTAATATAATAAAATTAATGAAAAAATAGAAACTTGTTTTTGAAAATAAAATACTTTTGTAGTGTAATGAAAAACTATGTAACCCTACTTCTTCTTCTAATCAATCAAAAGTTTATGAAAAAGGAAGTTAAATGTATTAAAAAAATTATCTTCTTTTATTCAAGGTCGTGAAAAATATCATGAGATTATGTCTTTGAAAAAAACTAATAAAAATAAATATGGTTTTTTCTATTATTGGATATTACCCCAAATTTCCAAAACTAATTTTATTAAAAGTAAAAATGGTTGTACTTAAACTGTTGCCTATTTTAAATTTGGAAAACATGATCCCTATGATAAAATGATTGTTCTCTTAGATTTAAAACAATTCCTATATATTTAAAAAACTAATATTTATAAATCCTTATTATCTATAGTACCTTACAATACATGTTTAAATTCTATATAGGTACATAAAAATTGTATAACTAATCCCATTGGACCCAAATTACCTTGGGTACAAATATTTTCAAGTAATTTATTTTTGTAACAAAAATGCCTTGGATGACTCAATAACGATATATAGTACATGGAAAGTGGATGATATAATAATATGACTAGAGACCCATCAAGGTTTACTACTTAAAAACACATGTGATAGATGCAATGTTATATTTAGAGAAAATTACAAAGGCAAAGTAAAAGGTTTTAGAAAATTTGGTATTTCAAATTCTACTTTTATTTCTAAAGTTTTATATGTTGAAGGCTTAAAACATAATTTAATTACTATACCAAATTGTTTTGATGATATGATGGAAGTTAAATTTCAAAATGATAAATTTTTAGTTTTTAAAGAAGATTCATTGTTATCTTATTCTAATTCAAAAGATAATATTTATACAATTTATTTTACTGAACTTACTATTAAACATATAAAGAGTATCAATGATATAAAGAATGACATAATCCATTGGAATTGATGCTGATGTTATGTTAATTTTAGATTACTCCATAAGCTTTCAGAACATGAAAATTTGTTACATCTACCTTCCCAAAAGAGAGAACATCTTCTTTTTTTTATTATTGCATTAAAGGGAATAAGCATAATATTTCTTTTAGACCCATCAATCAGATAAGTACTAATATACCTTTACAGTTAATAATTATTTATTTATTTTTTCCCACTCAAATTTCCAACCTTGTTGGAATGAAATATACTTTAGTTATTATTAATGATTATAGTATATTTACTTTGGTATACTTTCATTCAAATAAAAATGAAACATTTTCAAGATTTACTGATTTTTTGTAAATTAGTTCAAAATGAAAAAGGATATATGATTATTTCAATTTGTAATGATAAAGGATGTGAATTTAATTAATTATATTTTGAAAAAAAAAATTGTGAAAATAATGGTGATTTTCATATTTTTTTTGCTTCTAGAACACCACAAAAAAATGATGTTGTAGAACAGAAAAACATAATTCTTATTGAAATGTCTTGAACTATGTAAATTGAATATAGTTTTCATAGATATTTTTGAGTTGAGTATGTTTTTTCTACATATTTTATTTCAAATAGAATTCTTATTCGAACATTTTTAATGATAACTCCATTTTAATTATTTAAAAATAAAAACTCTAAAGTTGGTTACATTAGAGTTTTTAGCTATAAAGTATTATATTAACTTCAAAGGGTAATTTAGATAAATTTGATGTGAAAAGTGATGAGGTTATTTTTCTTAATTATTAAAATAATATTAAATCTTATACAGTTTATAATAAAATAACTATCATTATTGAATAATCCTTTCATGTTATGTTTGATGAGAATAATGTAAAATTAAATTCTGATTCTAATGTTTTTGATATAGAGTTTAGGAAATTTAATTTTGGTGAAGAATTTATTCCAGATACTAATAAATCAATTGATGGGGATCATACTCCTTCTCAACATAATCCAGCATCATGGATGATTCTAAAATATCATCCCATTGAAAATTTAATTGACAATGTTGATTCTGATGATAACACTAGAAATTGTATTTTAAATTTTTAGGACAATTCTGTTTTTATTTCTAATTTTTTCCCATTTAATGTTAATGATGCTTTGAAATATGAAAACTATATTTTTTTCTATGTAAGATTAATTAAATCAGTCTGTTAGAAATGATTTTTGGACATTTTTAGAATTTCTCGAGGATAAGCAGATAATTGGAACAAAGTGGATATTTAGAAACAAGCTGGACGAATCTGGAAAGATTGTCAAAAATAAATCTAGTCTTGTTACTCAAGGATACTCTCAATAAGAAGGTGTAGTCATTTAATATTATTTTTTACATGTTTCCATGTTAGTGGGAATTATAATTTTATTTTATTTTTCTTGTTTAGAATGTTTAAAATTATATTAAATAGATTTAAAAAGTGCTTTCTTAATTGGTTTTATAACTAAAGAAGTTTATGATTCTCAACCCCCTAGTTTTGAATGTGAAAATTTTCCAAACAATGTTTTAAATTATCTTAATCCTTCTATGGTCTTAAACAAGAACCTCTTTTTTAGTATAAATTTTTTTTTGTTTTTATTGAATATTGGATTCACGAGAAGAAATTTGTATCCCACTCTATTTATAAAAAAACTTATGATGATATTTTAGTTATCCAAATTTATGTCTATGATATAGTTTTTGGTTCCTCTAGTGAAATTAATTTCAATTATTTTTCTTCTTTGATGTCTTATAAATTTGATATGAGTTTAATTGGAGAATTAAAATTCTTTCTTTGACTTCGTATTTTTCAAAGAAAATATGAAATTTTTCTTATTCAATCTAAGTATACTAAATAGTTAGTTAAAATATTTGGTCTTCATTATGCTAAATCTAAGAAAACTCCTAGGAGTGCTAAATAAAAATTAGATATTGATGCTTCCAGTAAATCTGTTGAATTTATAGTTTATTGAGGAATGATAGGAAGCTTGATATATTTAACTACATCAAGACTCGATATCATTTTTTAGTTTTTTATGTGATATATTTAAATAATATCCTAAAAAATTCATATTAAAGTTGTCAAAAGAATAATTAGATACGTTAAAGGAACCATTGATTATAGTTTATTTTATCCCAAAAATAACTGTTTGGATTTAACATCATATTCTGATTGTGATTTTGGAGGATGTAGAATTGATAGAAAAAGAACATAAAGTTTGTGCCATTTTCTAGGAAAACGTTCAATTTCTTGGCCTTCTAAGAAACCACTATATTTTTCATTATCTGCTACACAAGATGAGTATATCTCTGCAACTAGTATTTGTGCTCAATGTTTATGGATTAAGAAAACATTATGTAATTTTGGTGTTTACCTTAAAAAAATATCTATTTATTGTGATAATACATTTAAAATTTCTATTTCTAAAAACCCTTTATATAATTCTAGAACAAATCATAATGATCATAGATTTCATTATATTATAGATCGTGTGACTAAGGGTGATAATTTTTAGAATTTATACCTTTGGAAAATCAGCTCGCATATATTTTTAAAAAGCCTACTATTCTCAGTTTGAAAAAATTAAATTTTATCTTGGTATGTTGGAATTTAAATTTTTTATTACTGAATTTGTTTAGGGGGGTCTTTTTTTAAATTTTTTTTATTTACAAAAAAGGGGTATAAATAACATGGTTTTTATTTTTTAAAAAACATTGGTTTTAAGGGGAGATATTTTGGGAGAAAATCGGGAGGAATACATAGAGAGAAATATATTAGATTTAAATTTTTTTAAAATTGGTTGTAACTATTAAATTTTTTTGCTTTTTTAATACAAAAAGGGGAAATTTTTTGTGTGTGTGTATTAACTTTTGTTTGATTACTTAGAGAGATTTTTCTTCCATGTGCATGTTTTATTTTATTTGATTACATGTGATTTTTAATTAAAAACATTTTTGTATTTTAATGATTAATTAAACTACATTGTATGGATATCTATGATTCTTATCAAGTTGGATAGATAAAAAATTTATGTAAATTTCATTAGTTTATGAGGATGTCTAAAAATTAATTTTTCTTACTCGAAAAATTCAACTAATTTACTGATAATGTTTTAGAAACTCTATAGTTTTAAGTTTTAAAATAATTATATATATATTTTACAACAGCATTTAAAGATATAATATTCACATGAAACGTGATTTTATATAAATCCAACATGTTTATCTTGATGTAAATAGTTTACATCAATGTCAACAAATATCTTTTGAATGGTTATTAAATTTCATGAAGTTCTACTTTTATTTTTCATAAGTATTTTCTTCCAAAATGTTTTTAGTTCTTTTTTATGATATTTGGAACACTAGATATTGGATTTATTTTATTCTTGATTCTTTAGAAATATAATAAGTGTTTCTAGAAATAATTCTTTCTAAAAAAATGATGGATCTTTTATTTAGATCCCATAAGAATTCACTGAATATTGTTAAAATATGTTGTGTGGTTTTTTCATAATGTATAAAAAACCCTACATTAGCAATAGTGAAAAGTAGGGTTTATCCACCCTATATTATTGTTCATCATCCATACACTATATTAATATTCATTAATAGTGCAACGTGTGGTTCATCAACCCTATGTTACAATTCATCATCTATATACTACATTACTACCCATCATCTATATGCTACATTACTATTCATGAATAGTGGAAAGTATGGTTCATACCCTGTTTACTATTCATTATGCAAAGTGTGGTTTATACCCTACATTACTATTCATTACACAACATATTGTTCATACCCTTCATTACTACTCATTATGAAAAGTATGGTTCATACCCTACATTACGGTTTATTCCACAAAGTCTGTTTCAAACCCTACATTATTGTTTATGAATAGTGAAAAGTATGGTTTATCAACCATGCATTACTATTCATTTTAAAGTTACTATTCTTTGCGTTCATTTTTTTTAAATTCAATTTCTGCATATATAAGGATTATTTTTAAAGTTTTTCTATATGAAAAAAATCTCATTAAATATAAGGATTATAATTGAAGAATTATTTATATTTTGTTGGAATATTTATAGAGAAAAAGTAATTAATTTTCAACGTATTTTTTCCATTAATTTGGATGTTTCAAAATTGTCTAAATTCAAAATTTTTAATTAATTATGGATTTTGTTGCTAGTTTTTAGGAACATTTTTTTAATTTAAAAAATATTTAAAGGATTTAAAGCATTGTTTTAAATCATTCAATGTTTCTACATTTCTGGAGATATTTTTGGAAAACTTATTCAAATTATTTTGAATGATTTTATTAGAGATTTATTCTACATGAATAAAGAGGCAACAGTGTTATGATTTAAATAGAGCTATTTACAAAAGATATTGATTCAATTTATTTGGAATTTCCTAAGGAAGCGGAGTTACAATAACTATTAAATATTTATTATATACATATATATATCCTTATTTCATACATGAAAAAAATCAAATAGCAGGATACAATTTTTCAAGACATAGGTTAACATTTTTTATACTATGTTTTCACAAAGAGAAATAGCTATGAACATTGAACCTGGTCTTCAATCTGTAACATCTTATGACACTCTATTTCATCACCTGTATGATCTCTCAATGGTTGAATTAATTATGCTTCGACTACATTTTCCTTGATGAGATGAGCCAATATAATCCTCAAGAACTAGTACCTTTCCTTTAATATTGTATCTTCCTATTTTTCTGGTTGTGATTCTGTAACACTTTTTCTCATCCGTCACACGCACTCTATTTTTCTAATTTATGATTATAAAAACAAAATATTTATTTATTTTTCTTTTTCTTCATGTCATGACTTCCAGATTCTAAAATCAGGATCTAAGGGTTTTGAATCCCGATATTTGAAGTTTGCACCATTTGGGTTGTGACTCCCACTATCTAAATTCGGATTGTATGGGTTGTGACTCTCCATTAAAAATTCATTTTCATGGTTATCCCTCCACTATAAAAATTAATTTGTAATTAGGTTATGATTCCTCTATAAAAAATCATTTTTGTGCACATGTATCTCTCGACGAGTAGAGAGGTATAAGAGTATAGTAGGCCCAATTAGGACTAAACTATAATAAAAACATCCATGCGTTATTTAATTTTTATATTACTAATTAACCTTAATAGTTAACTTTGATAATAAATTTAATTAATCTATTTATCTGTTTAAATTTTTCTTCTCGTATATTCACCCCCTTTATATTATCTTCCATTACCCATTATGACCTAACTCTTTCTTGGTTGATCAAATTTATTGAACAAAAAGGGATATATGTTGCAGGAGTTGAAATCCTATATTACTTTTAATAATGGAGTTCTTTCCCTACGTTTTACGAATATTGGGGTATTATAATTTAGTGGCTATGAAACGTTTCAGTGTAGTGGATACATGGATTTCATAGTATGTGTATGGAATTTATAGTTACTGTGCGAAAAGAGTAGGAGGTGACCATTTTTTCTAGGAGGATATTAATAGTGTATCCCTCAAGAAAACGTAAAATAGACCACATGAAGTGGCATTCATGAAGGAGAGTCCATGTATGGGGTATGCATCCCATGTGTGATGGTGGTAGTATAAAATTTGTGATTTCACATGGATTATTATTGTTGTCCTTAATTTTTTTTACACAGTCATCAGTATTCAAAGTTGGTGCCTCATGATGTAGGTGTACTGCAAAGAGAGTCCACGTAAGGAATTTTGAAAAGTGTATAATAGTATACTCAATGTTTTGTTGGCTTCACGAAGTATTTTTCCAAGAAAACCCCCATATTTTACATTATGATGATGTGAGAAAAACATAAAAATAAATCAGAGAGAATTAATGGTTTGATAAGGATATATTATATATGCGGTTCATGATATCTAGGGTCAATTAAGGAAGCTGATGGAAAAAAATTCTACTATCTCAATGCATGAAGATGATATTCATGTGGGTGTTTTTAAAGTTTAAATAAATTGATTTAAATGTGTGTGTGAGATTTGAAGAAGGATGTGTATAGGAGAGTAAGGTGGAAGATAGTTCATAATGGATTCATGCACAGGAATTCCACTAAGGATTTGTTCATACTATTTGTGTAGGGTGGATGGTAGACTATGTGATTAGTGCATAGTGAATAGCGATTCACACAATACATAGATTAAAGATAGTGTTAAGGAATATTTTATCAAAAAAATGTTTTCTTATGGGTATTCTTTATATGAAAGTGTTTATTGGAGAACCATACTCATGCTATCAAGATTCAAACAAATCATACCTTTTGTATGATATTTAATAGACCATTAAATCATAAAACTGAGGAAGTCTTCATCCATAGGACTACACAAATAGAATTCAATAATAATTATCCAATATAGGAAATTAACTATCCCGAAAATCATTATTAATGATAATTAACCTATAATAATGTTACCATGTATGGAGAATTGTAATCTAAAAAATTTATTGATTCATAGTGTATTCTTTTAAGACTGGAACATCATCAATGTATTCTCCTTAGACTATCCCTTAGTGGTGAACTAAGGGAAATTATTATGTTCTATTTAATTTTTTTTAATTTTTTATTTGGTGAATTTGTATCATAATTAGGAATGTTCATTGTGTACAAACCAATATGTGAACAATACTCATTTTAATTAAAAGAAAAAGTTGACAATCCAATTCACCCACCCCTCATCTCTTAGAGCTTCATGAGGTACAAAAGTTCCTAACCCATGTCAAGATATAAATAGAAAGTAAACCAGTGCATCAAACCAAAGTTCCATAACACAATTACTTCATCAAAAGAAAACCACTATCATCATGTTCCAAATCCAAAAATAGTACAATCAGTCTTAGTTACCCTAGTACATACACAAGTGTCACCAAAGTTTCTACCTCATTAGTAAAGTTAGTTAACATAGAATAAAATTTCCATGAATGGAGAATTGTAATCCAAAAAATTTAGTGTTGCTTAGTTGATTCTGGTAAGACTGGCACATCATTGATGTAGTTTCCTTGGACTATCTCTTAGTGGTTAACCCAGTGAAATTATTGTGTTCTATTAAATTTTTTTACATTATTGTGTGGTGAATGGGTATCATAATTAGGCATTTTTAATGTTTCCATACCAATGTGTGAAAAAGATTCATTTAAATTGAAAACATTTGGTATGCCAATTCACCCACCCCTACACTCTTAGAGCTTCTGGAGGTAAACAAGTTACTGACCCATGTCAAGATATAACTAAAAATTAAACATGGACATCAAACCATGACTCCATCCCACAATGACATCATCAAAACAAAATAACTACCCTCATGTTCCTAATCCAGAAATAATCTAATTATTCCTAGTTACCCTATTACATACCTAAGTTTCACCCTTGTTCCTATTCTCAAGTATGTAGTCTCAACATAGAAAACCCAAAAACACACAAAAACCCTAGAATAATACTTAAATAGATGATGTAAACACTCAAAAATATGATTCATTGTTCATAATAAAGAGAAAATCATATAAAACCAACCAGTTCATTCATTTACATGTTTTCTAAACAAAACTCTAAGAACCAAAAGTCTAACATGAAACTTTATGTTATGGAAACCCAATATAAAAAACATTTAATGATATCCTATGTGGCCAAACTAGAGATAGACTATGGGATCCATTGAACCAAAGTCTTAAAATTACCAAGTTCTCTACACCAAAAAAACAGAAGACACCTCATCTTTCTCTATAATGAATGGACCTAATCAATAGCCCTTTTAACTCATGCTATACCAACATATTCTTTCCATCATTAAAAACAACCTCACCCAGATCAACTAGAGTTTTATTTGTCATGGGAACCTTGATAAGTAAAAATATATAGCTAATATAGATTTATAATTTCTGGGAGAGGTTCCATGTATTGGAAATATGCCAACACTACCACTCAGTCCAGAGTTTTGGTGGAGTCAAAAAATGAAAAAACTGTCCCATATGGGTGATGAGTTTCACCATGAACATCATGCCAATGATCATGCTTTTTATTCATCCTGTAATACTATCATGGAGGTATAAAATAATTATAAAATATATCAATCAACTCGCAGTCCAAAAATAAATCAAAAAATTTCATAGAATCAATATTTTTTAAATACAACACCTTTCACAATATCATGGTAATAGTTTTCTATAAAAAACATATCCTTTAAAATAAATAAACCATTGATTTTATTTAATGAACTAATTTTCGTCTTTGAAAACATACACCACTTATAGACATCCAATTTTATTTTTAGAACCCTATTAAAATAAAAAATTGACAATCCTTTTATGAAATCTTAAAATGTTTACTTCAACATAATAAATCCACATAAATTTAAAAATAAAATTAAAACCTTACTTTTTAAAATAACCTCCCAATTTTAAACCATAGATAATACAACTATAAACATCCTGTAAAATCCAAAAGTTTTCCAAGAAACTATAAAATATTTCCTTTCCATTCCAAGATATTCTTTTTGGATAAAAATGGTATTTTAAAGGTAGTCATAAAAATAATGATTAATCATAAACCAAGAGAAAATATAATAACGTAAATTATTTAACAAAAACTAGACTAATTATACTCACCTTAATGGTGAACATCATTGGACTTAATCTAAGGTTAAAGGGAACATAAAAAATAATCTAGTGGTGAAATAAATTTTACTACAGTTTGGTCACATGGGAAGGAAAATTATGCTCTAATCATGAAACAACTATTATAATGGTTTGCAAAACCAACTATATTGTATTCCCATGGTATTCTAGACTATAAAGAGTAACCCCAAAACCCATCATGATTTTTTATTTCCAGCCTTAAAAATCAATGTGACCCTTGAAATCAGAGTGACACAAAACAGGGATCAAAATATCATCACACATAAACAAAAGGTATCATAAAATCAAGACAGAATTCATGAATTCCCAAGGTAACTCAAGTTTCGTTACAAATGTTTGTGATTGAGAACACATATGAGGTCGAACCCTAGAGTATTAATGAAGATAATTATCTCATTTATAACTAGACAGACCACATATAAAAAAATGTGATTTTTAAAAACCTTGGAACCCCATTCAAAAGATAGTCACTTATACCATTTGTTTAATAACTGGCCTAATTTATACAAACATTCACATAACTGGTCTCACAACATGGCCCTAAGGGTGTTTCTAATTCCCATAGGCTGGATACTTGTAAAACTGAATCAACTAATAACTTTGGGAAATGGTTTCCCTTGATATAAAACTAAGAGAAACCGACCATCAGAGTACATTAGTAGAAATAAATAAATACCACACAATCAACTAACACAATACACTGAACATAAATACACAAAAACCATTAAATAAATGGATAAAACATGAAAATAATAAGTCAAGATGATGTAGTTTATAGATGAACATCCAATATTCAAAAACATAGATTGATTCTCTTCTACCCTTCATCATGTAACACATGTTAACATACTATATCTCATACTTCCACTACCATATGATCTAGATCATTAAAAAAGAAATACCATGGATTAGATCCTAAAAGGAAACAAAAATGGTTCATATACTCTTTGGTATATGCAAGGTGTGAGAAAACCCCATCACTATTTCACCTAATAGTTTGTGAAATGACATTAAAAAGGAAATCCATTTATGGGAGATTTAAATACAATAGTAATGTAGGGTTTTCTATTGTGGGAACATAAAATTAAATAATAGTAAAGTTTCATTTTTTTTATAAATCCATCCATTTAATTTAATGAAACTAACATTAGGAAAATTGTTTTTAACAAACACTTTGAAAATTTTCATTAAAAATAACATAACTTAGTTTAAAACAATCCACTTTTCATTATAGAAATTCCTTAAAAAATCAAATTCCTTTAGTAAACCCACACTATATAAATAAAAAGAACAATTATAATGAGACATGTCATCAAATGAAAATTAAATAAATAAATAAATGGTGCCACACACATCAAACAAATAGATTATAAAAAAAATTAAAGGGAATCTTGACATGAAACCACTATCCAAGGAATAAAATTCATGGGAACTACCTTATATCTTAATGTGAGATAGTCTAAGATTTTATAATATATATACCAAATTTTAGCATATATATTTTTTTATATACACAACTCACCTGGATAGACTACACTTGGTTTTCAACAATAGAGATCCCCATTAGTTAAAGCCCGGTGCCCAACTAGGGGGACACTAGTATCCTATGACTATATAGAGTAACATAAATATAGGCTTCCTCATAACTACTCAGTTTTCAATGAAAAGAACAAAGTGATTTTGATTAAATAGTTATTCAATACAGAAATTATGAAGCATTAATACTAACTCACTCTCACCTCTAACTCCATCACAATAAACAACCCACTTTTATCCGTTGCTAAATTTCCACATACATCTAACACAAACCATGCAAAGGGTAATAATAAATAGGGAGTATTAAGGGTCTCACACACTCATAAATTTTTAATTCTTTTTGAAATTTAAAAAAAACCCTTCTTGAAAACTAACATAGAATTCCATGTCATTTTAAATTCATTTGAAACATATTTAAAAATTATATTAAAAACAATCAATAAAAGAAAAATTATAAAATTATTTTAATATTAAAAATTCAAAACCATTTTTCTAAAATAGATTTTAAAATATTTCAAAAATCCACAGCATTTAAACATTCTCTAAAAAACAAGAAAACTCCATTAAATACCATTTATGTATATAAAAAGATTACATTAAAATCATTTTCAGATAAAATAAGACTATTATATATAGATTTATTTTAAAAAATAATACTTATAAAATGTTAATTAAAATTGTAACATTTCATATAATGAAATTACACAAAAAACCACCTAACTCAATCCAAGTGGAAACCCATTTTAAGGAGAAATAATTTGTCTCCTTTAATGGAGAATTCTCAAAAAAGAATAGAGATAACCCCGACAACTATAATATAATAAAATAACTCGATTAGAATCATTTATAAACCCTTATATCATCCCAATATATCCCAATGTTCTCTAAATAAAGTGAACATATATAAAAGGAGAAAGTTTTAAGTGAGAATAGATAACGGGTGGAACATATAGTTTTACCTAAAGAAGTATTATTGGAAAGAGTAGTGGTGGATATTTAGTCCTAGGAAGAGGGAGAGGAGAGTCTACATCATTTCCACCAAGCCTCAGTTAACTGAGGAGGAGGAGAAAAGAAGGGGAAACCCTTTGAATTTTCAGAGTGAAAAAATGGTAACCAATATTTTTAAAAAAAATATGTGGAGCTCCCAGGGTTTGTTTTAACTCTATGGGTGCCTATGTACCAACCATAAAGAACCATACTACCATAGTTATAGAAAACCTTACGTGGTTTTCAAAAAAATGCAACTATGTGAAACTTATTCTCTACACGACCAATACATACGGTCACCCTACATGGTCTCCACTGAGATTCACATAGTTATCCCCAAACCATGTGTAACACATGTATTCTAACCATGTAGATAAAAAATTAACTTATGAACCAACTATGTGAGAGTACTTGAATGGTTTAAACAAATCTATGGAAACTGAACTATGCTCCATAGTAGAAGGATATTAAGGTTATGTCGAAACATCACCATAATTTTCATGGGGCATTACCCCTCTCTAGATTCATCCCTATGTTCCCAGGTAACCAATTACAGCATGACCTAGGTCCTTTATTCTGTAAAAACCCTCTAAATTCCAAGTGACTCGATGAGATCCATTATGGTGTGAACTAAATTCTCACATAATAATGGTATAAATAATGAAGAAACAATATTAATTACATAGGTACCATTCATTACTCTATAATATCTATCTTAGGTAAGACAAAGACCCATAAAACCTCTAATAATGAGCCATCATCTCCTTACATGTTTCAAAATTTCATCCTCTAACATTGTCTATCTAATCAATTCCCAACCCTTTGTCTCTTCCAACACTCCCAAAAACCAAGAAAAATAGTATTGTGATAAAATGATTCTTAAATTCATACCTCAAAAAGTAAGGGTCATTAAACCCCCCCCCCCCCCCACCAGGGAATCTCTTCTTGATAAAAATATTTACAATTCAACACTGTGTAGCACTATCCAATAGGCTTGTGCATCTAATATCAGTACCAATCCCATTGATACCCATGTTGTGACTCCCCAAGCACACCTACATGGGATAGGGTTTGGACGCTAACATTGAGTTGGCATATCACATATATGGGAATCCTTATCCTAATGTACTTGTTTTCACGCACCCACTTACATCTCCATGCATCAATACAAATATATGTAAACTAAAAATAAAAACATGCATATATCTATCCCAAACCAGAGTACATAAAAATTACTAAATAGAAAAATTCATGTCCATCCAAAACATTAAAGAGTCAAACCTACTCAAAGGAAGGGGTCACTATCAAAAGAAATTATCAGAAAACCCATCACCCAAGCATCAACACACACCTCATTCGGTTAAGCTCACTAAGCTCTACCAAACTCTAGTCCCCCCAGGACTCCATCAAAATGACTATAATTTTTACAAGACACAACATGTTTGGAAAACTCCCATATAGGGGTGAGTATAAAAAAAACTCAATAGGAATCCTAAATATGCATAAGAAAATGGATCAACTGAAAGGATACAGTCTGCTGGAACCGGGCCGAGTGAACCTAAATGAGAGAGAAACTCCATATCGACCATCCTATGCTATAAAAACACTATTTAGGTACCCTTAATACCAAGAAGAAAATGAATCAATTGAAAGGCTATAGTCACCTCATCCTGGCTCGAGGGAAGCCAAATGAGAGAGAGAGAATCAATCTCGACTATCCTCAGCTCTACACAACTAGTCTACTCAAACCACATGGTGTGTCAACCAAGATGTGACTACACTACATGGAATCCCCAAAATATACCCATATATTTTCATCTCAAAATAAATGTCTCATGAGGTCTCAACCTTATAACCAGTTATAGTATTTTATTCGAGTCTCAAAGGTAATTCTCAACTAGTAGAACACACTTCACAAGATCTTCCAACCTATTTGGAACTCATCTGAGAGATACACTCCATTAGTTAAAACCCTAAACTCCTTGATTGAACATTTAAGAGATAACACACCATTACATATCACAAATTGAATGGAATTTCCCCTCCATCCCAGGTTTCATAAATCCAAGAGAACATTATTATTGGATCTCTCCATCAAGAAAGTCATGATAGAACCCATCGGATCTTGATAATCAAATAAGGGATCTCACCCATCCTTGATTTGGGATGCTTACAACCCTACAAGAATGATCAAAGGTATCATTACTCAGAAAGGGGATCACTCCTAGTTTCATTGGGGGAAACAATGAACCTAGTCTAGAACATTGAAGACCATAGCTCCCCAGATAGGGGAAAAAACCCAGGACCTCTGGTGGACACCACAAACCCAATTTGTTAACTCAAGGATCCATCAAAAATAGAATCATTACCATTACTTCAAGGGGACACCACAAACCCAATATGATAACTAAGGGATCATATCACTCAGATAGGGGATAATCAACTATGTAATATTGTTTATGAAACTTTCACAAACCCCACCTTCCACAACATGGGAAGTAGTTCATTATTCTCGTGATGATACCAAAACCCTACTTAAACCATACACTGATTAGGGGAATGTATTCTTGATGACTCCACAACCCTACTAAAATCTAGGATCATATACCAGTGATTACACAACCCTAATAAAACATCCCTCTATGTAGGGGGTCATATAACCAATTATTCCACAAACCCTACTGGGCCATATTGATATATTGGGGATCTACGCCATTGAAAAATTGACCAGGATGATACCAAGAGTACGATATATGGAAAATAGTATGATTGAGGTTCACACCCTATCATCCCCAGAGGGAAGAAACAACTCTAATTATACGACATAGGGTCCCAACCTGGCCTCACCAGACAGATGAAACAACTCTATCCAAGATCAACCGATCGAGGGGATCAAAATCATGTACTGGGGATATAACTCCATGGTACCCACATAGAAATAAATCAAGTGACTCACTCTACTAATTCTAGTCTGAACGTTTCTTATAAAACTAACCAACAACATTGCCTCACCTTGCATCTCCAAGGTCCAAACTATGTCAATGGTCATGTTCTATGTGAAAAACTACCCAGGATAACCTACTCACGGATTTGAATACGTGTCCTAAAGGAGGAGATTCATTGAGATCAAGTTCATCCCATAAGATTATGTGGCATGTACATGGGTCCACACATCGTGTGACCCCTACTCAAACCTCGGTCATGTCCTCTATTGTACAACTAGGTTGGACATGTAAGCTTACATGGAATGTATAGGTTATACACAGTGTGTACCACCTCACACAATCCTCCAGTCATGTATTTCCGCACACGGCTTCTCCATCCACATATCATAGTCTATGTGCACCCCTGGAGTACATATAATGTCTTGGATAACTATCCCCTAGGACATTTACTCTGCTTATATTCATGTCTAGCTCCACATGTCCACGTACTCTGGACATGTTCTTTCACACGTCCATATATCTTGACATAGATATCCTAGACCTGTCCCTTGACCACATGACCTGAGGTCACTACACTGTGTGAAAAACCATTACATGGCATATAGGCTAGAAAAGTTATATTCCCTAAAAGGGAAGAACACGTCGCATGTGCCACTGAACTACATGTCATGTAGATCATATTTATGAATGGGAATTTCTTGAAACACATCAAAATCACCTCATTTCCCCATGAATCTTCTAAATATAACCTATTGGGGTCCCTAGTAGTTGTCTAAGGTCTCTAAAACCGTTAAAAAATGAACAAAAAGTTGTTTGGTAGTTAAAACATAAATCTTCCAACCTCATGGAAAAACACAAAATCTTTAGGGTCACATCCATGCTCTGGAGTTGTTGTACCATGATCAAGGAGTGATTGTTATCCATATCAAAGATTGGTGGAATCTCCTCTCTTAGATTAATCCATGGTCTATCCATCACCATGGGATAACCTCTTTTTATCCATTTTATAGGAATGGATATTCAATTGTTTTTAATAAGCTAATACCATCATCTCACCCATGAACAAGACCCCAACCCCACCCCGAATGATTAGCTTATATCGAAATGTTTTATGTTGCACATAGAATAAAACACCACATTCTAAACTAAGATAGGTACTCATATTTATAATCAGTGACTTCAATTAGGATTTATTTCCCATTTCCAAAGAAACAATGCATGTGTGATAACAAGTATTTAATATTTTTATTATCACTATGCTGAGGCTATCTAGGACCTGAAATCCCCCATTAAATTATATCCTAGATTCATAAATATTCATAGAAATGTCCCAAATTATTAAAAGTAAAAATCCAGGTAACTACATCCTCCCCATCTTAAATATTTTTATCCCTAAAAATTAATAGCCCAGGTGGAATGAAGAAAAACTAATCTATCCACTAGGAACTCCCACACCAGCAAGCTCACAAAGGGTTCTCATGCTTCATATAAGCGTGCATCTAGGGGAACCACAGAGTTCAAACCACACCAGCATCTAGCATCAACCAATTAGATATCATGAAACAATTGGGTGCATGACTCATCAACTACGATAGGTGGAAAAAAAATAAGCACACAGTCCATCTAATATCATAGGTTCTAGTGGTACACCATCTCGCTAACCTGATATATATACCAACATAACCCTAACCGAAAAACAAAATTAAAAGGAAATCATCCACCATATGTCGACACTATCTGATTTGGGTGGTACCCAATCACACGCACTATATTGTATCACATCTTAAGAATGCATCATATTCAAGGAAATGTCCATAATTATTTTGAGTCTTAAAAAAAGTAAAATTGAACCATGTCCTCCTCAAGCATCTTGCATCCAACTACATCATCGATCATGAAAGGGCACTAATGAACAACATGGGGTTTCCCAAGTTTACAAACTAGGTCTTACAAGGACCTAAAAACAAACATAATACATGTAACCCTTGCCCAAACACATGAGTGATAGGAATATATCCCTCACACCTTCACATTATATGCATTGGGTTGTGCTGACTCACCCTCATAGTTTTAACGGTATCAAAATAATGCATATCGGTGGGGGAGGTATCCCTATTTCTCATGCATTTGAAGCTAATGCTGACACCACCAAAACATGGTTCTAGTAATGCCTCATATCACCATGGAAAAACCTCAAGCATGAAGTGAAAAGAAGAGAGTACTTCACAAAATTGTATATCAGTCCTACTATAGAAAGTATAAGGGGAATAGGGAGTACCTCTAATTAAACATGGAGCCTCTTAGTCAAAGACCTATATTTCCCAAAGCTCTACTCTACCCCATCATCCAGCTCCCTCATCCTTTCATGAACCACCTAGGGGTAGTGGTGGTAACACCTCAAATTTCCTTCCACCTCCTATTGTTATCCATGCTCCACTTCCAGGTCCACGATCACACCAAACACCAGGCGCCCAATGTTGCCTCTATAAAGGAGATACATTGACTGACTCCCTATTATCATTATTATGGGTCATTACATCTCGATTATGATGTCACCGTCCATCATAAGCATAACATATCCTCTCCTTTGGTTGACCGAAATAGGATAGAAATCACAAATTCTCAGACCCTCCATCGGGGGATCACCCCCGGAAGCATATCACATGCCTAGATCTATTAGCCTACAATTGGATACCATTTTTTAAAGTCTCATCTCAATTTTACCATGCACTAATTGTTGTATTCTTCTCAATTAGAAATTGATCCACCACTAATTTTGGCTCAGGCCCTCCAGCATAGGTGGGAATTCACATTTTCACCAATGATGCCCTGATATCCCAGCATAATCTATGCTTGAAAATATTTTATCAAAAATAAAAACCTAAAACATATTTTGGGAGTATCATGAAAATTTTGTGGTCCCCATTGAGTACTTTACCCTATACATGATACCCTATCGAAGCTAAAAAATCTCATGGATACACAGTGATGTCAACATGGCGAGATAAAACTCTTTTTTAAAGATCTTATTGAACATTTCCAAAGATATCATCACATATTCATGTGGATGAATCAACAAAATCCACCATCGCTTGGTCAGGACCTATATAATACTCACCATTAGGACCACCATATGATTGCGAGGTTTCCTCACAAGGCAAAAAACTCATGTGACTACCTCAAGCCAGTAATCAGCTTCCTGGGGGTACGAATCAAACTGATTCCTCACAGGTCCCTACTTTTGGAAATCATGATGTGAACTCATCCTATGAACATAATATGACTGAACATATGTCACAACCTGCAGCTCAATGGGTTGTGGATTGACCAGTGGACCAACCAGAGGACCATCCTCAAACCCATTTCCATAAACCGAAGCCTTATCTCTAGGTTGATCATCACCATGATACCACTATAGAAACCTATATAGATGTCCTTGTGGAGGCATCCTGAAATAAAATCAACATGCATCATGGTCCAAGAGTATATCTGGTGGGGATGAGTCAAGAAGGACAAGGAAAAATCACAACCCAAACATGTATGATGCATGTACCAAAATTTCCTTATGACCAGTACCCTAATGTACCAATCAACGAGATGGTTATCAGAGTCTTGGTGAAATGATATGTTGATCTCCACACTAACATTGGAATATCTTTCCTAAAATCTGAAATGGAAACACAATAACACTGTATCTATGAAACCTAAACCAAGCTCACAACACTATCATCAAAAAGTGGAACCTGTACTGATACAACTCCATCACAACCCATCGCATCGGGGGCAGAGTTGTGACTCCCCATGATTGTATCCATATGCTTGGGGCTAGTGTTCATCACTGAGTAGGTATATCATACACATAGGAATCCTTATCCTAAGTTACCTATACACAAGAACCCAAAAACACCTCCACGCAAAAGTGAATATATATATATAAACTAAATAGAAATACAAGCATATATCTATCTCAACCCAGAGTACATCAAAAGTGCAAAAATCCAAAATACAAGCCCACAAAAAGATATAATTAACCAAAAATGATTAGATGGAGGGGATCTCGGTCAAATACAACTATTGTAAAGCTCTTCGACAAAGCATTAGTAAACACCTCAGTGGGCCGAGCTCCCTAAACTTCACCAACTTTGAGTCCTCTTATGGATCCATTGAAAGTTTTGTGATATGATCAAGACAGGACAAGTGCAGGAAATTCCAATGTAGGGGTGGGTATAATAATACATATTAGGATCCCAAAATATTAAAAATAAAAGGGACCAACTAAAAGGCCCTAGTATGCTCGAACCATCCAATGGGAACCCAAGTGAGAGAAAAAAAACCATATTAACCATACTCATATATACATGACTCGTCATCCCATACCACAGGGTGTGTCAACCATGATGTGAAAACATCACAAGGACTCCAAGAAATATACCCATATATACTCATCTTAGACTCAAAGTCTCATGATTTTCTGACCTCGTATCCAACTCTAGGATTCTGCTTGAGGATCATTGGTAATTCTCAACTAGGAGAACACACTACATGAGCCCTACCAACCCATTTGGCACTAATTAGAGAGATACAATCCATTGTTTATGACCCAATCATCGCTTATGTCACATGAGAGAGATACCAATCCATTGGGTATCACAAATATGATGGGAAATCCCCACAATCTTAGGTGTCATACATCCTAGAGAACACACTTGTCTGATCTAACCATGAATAATTCCACTCTTGAACCGGGTATATCTCAAAAATTAGACTATTGATATCAATCATCCCATATGGGGGATGCTAAAAACGCTACTAGAACCAAAAATATTATCATCAATCATAAAGGGAATCACTCTCAATATCACTAGGGGACACTGTAAACCTATTCTGGAACACTAAATAAAATATCTCCCTTGATTCGTTGATGGCTCCTCACTCCCTCAGCTCCTCTTTCACTCTCAGAGTCACCCTTTAATAGGGTTACAACACACTTCTTCATTGTTTAGGTTCTCTCTCCATTCCTAAAACTTTCTCCTTCCATAGACATTCTCCTGGGGTCTTCTATTCTTTATCTTTCACTCTTTGGGTTTTGTCTCTTGCTTCTAAGGTTTTGAACACCCATCACAGCTGCATTGTTAACCAAATCAACCATTATAGAACCCATTTTTTTATTAAGAATTATTCTCGGTGGTTTGGGATGTAATGTTGGTTTTATTTAGTTCACCAGTGCCCCTGGAACCATGCCACTCCTTGCTTACTCTTTTTCCTTATGTGTTTTTCTTCCTGGTTCTTCAGGTTTCATTAGGTGTTTTTTTTCTTTCATCCTCATAAAAGACTATGAAGAATCATTCGATTATGGTGTTTCTTCTCACTTCCTATGGTGTTTTGGTATTTGTGGTTATATTTGTGATGGATGTAATTGTTATCATCTTCATGTGGTCTTTAGTTACAATGTGATTCAGATGCTTGGTTGTGGATCTAATGCATTTGATGTTGATTATGGAGATATTTTTTAGGTGTTCCCATGGAAGGTATCTGGTTCCTACATGGGTGTGGCTCACTTCCAAGTCCATTGTCCACTAAACCTATGACTTGAATCTATGTTCCATAACCCCCTTCCAGGTTGGTCTATTGTGAAGGCTCAAAGAGAGGTTTTGGGAGTTGTTTTTCTATTCGATGATGTTTTTCCAGGAGGTGCAACTAGCATTGGGCTCCTCTCCATTGGATATATTTATAGTGGTCGGTGGTTTAGTGAAGCGAGTATCATTTGGTTGGTTTATATATGGTGTTTCCCATATGATGGTCTAGTCTTCTTAATCAGAGTTGATGAAAACAAGTTGGTTTACAGTTATGAGTGTGGTTGGATGAAGTTGTCAGTGTGTTGATTATGGGGATGAGAATATGATGATTTTGAATTGTTTATAGGGATGATGGTGTGGTGGAAATTGAATTTATGTGACTCACCTTGATGAAGTGTTTTTTTCTGAATCACATCTCAGAATCCCAAGGCTTGAGCTGGTTGTTGGTCTTGGTATCAAGGTTGAATTACAAAGTTTGAATTCATATATTTGGGTCTAATTTCGGTGATGTTTGTTTAAATTTTTTAATTTCTATTATCATTGGTTGTTTTTTATTTTCGGAATATGTTCTATTTTTGTATTTTATATTTAGAATGGGTGGTTTCCAGTTGACCCAAAATTTGATACATCTAAAATATAAGAATATGGATTATGGTTCCGTAGGTCAGCGGACAAAGGAACACTCCCAGGACCTCTAGGGGAAACCATAATCCCAATCTATTATATCAAAGATCACTCAAAATGGGATCACACCCAGTACCACTGGGAGACACTAGAAACCAAATATGACCCCTTGGGGGTCATATCTATCAGATAGGGGATCATCACCTGTGTATTTTTTGTCATGAAAATTCTATAAACCCCACCTAGCACAACTTCTATAATAGGAGATTGTACTCCAAATGATACCAAAACCACTACTTAATCCATCTGATCAGTGGGGGATTGTATTCCAAATGATGCCAAACCCTACTAAAACCATATCCTGAGAAGGGGGTCTCATACCCAATGATTCCACAGCCCTATTGAAACATCATTCTATGTATGAGTATGACTAATGATGAAGGATCCCAGAGCACCCTGAGAGGGGAAGGGTGAATCAGGATGTCAACTTTTTTATTAAAAGTGATTAATCTTGTTACCACATTGGTAAAAACTCAATAAACCTATATAATGGATTAGAAAAGTAGTAAAACAATCACATACAGCATATAGAAAACACAACATTTTTACATGGTTCACCACTTAGGGCTACGTCTAAGGAGTATATGCCGACATTGAGTTAGTTGAACCTAAATGCACTAATATTCACTAGTTGTTGAGTAAAAGAGTTTCGACATGGTCAATATATGCTAGGAACACTAATTTTACAATGAATTGGGGATAGAACACTACCTCCCCCAAATCACATTCATTGACTACCCCTAGATCACTGGTTTAGGATAATCCTAACTTAGTTTCTTAACATTAAGGTCGCTTCAATGATTTTTCATTAAAGTATTTCCCCCTAACCTTGCACGAGACTCTTCTTACACTACAGACCTGATTTTATGAACAATGAAAGCCTTCTCCACTTAAACAAGATATTCAAAAATTTCATGTCGCAAATCTCTTTCTCAAAGATCCTTCACAAAGCTCCTTCTTCCAAATGATCACTCCTTCGTAATGATCACTACTTCACAAATAATACTACTTCTCAAAGATCACTATTGGAAATGAAAAATACATCACAAAGATCACCACTTTGAAAATATCTTTATCCTTTGTGGAACAAACTTCTGTCTTGAAGCACACTACCTTCGCGGAACAACCTTCCGTTGTGAAGCTCACTAAGCCAACACAGAACATCCCATCTTCATAAAGCACTCAATACATAGAAGCATTTACTTTGATCAAGACTAAAATAGTATTTTTTTTGAAGCTCAAGATATCATAGAAAAACCATTTTCATGGACAACCCCTTGCTTCCAAAAATTAGAGAGATTCTATATTTTCTCTAAAACAATCGTGACAAATGAAGAGGGGTAGACTCTTATTTATAGGCTCGTCCAATCGCAAAGCTCCACCGCCTACAGAGCATTTTTTGAATCATCCCAAATAATATTTTTGTCACTTCTCCTTTGGAGAAACACCACTAAAATTTGATGTTGTCATTATTCTATACATCGAACCCTTCACACTACATCAATTCTCCATCTCTCGTAACTGTAGATATCACCTTCACCGATTTTTTTGGTCATCATAATCACATAGAACACCGTTATAATTCATTAACCCTTTTAGAAACAAAATTCATGAATCCCAAATTCATGAAAATCATGCATTTTCCATATTTTCATAAGACCTTCAAGAAAAACCTCTTTTCACAATGCTTTTCAGTCTCCAAATTTTAGACCCAAAAAATATGTAAAACATTAGGAAACGACACCACCTTAAATACTGCTTACAACTAGAATTTTATGATCCCAGTCCTAGAAATATCCATGATAATCCATGAGAGGTTTGATAAAAAACACAAACCACACTCCATTTCCAACAAAAAAACATCCCTTGTTCCAACCATCTCCCCCTTTGGGTCAGTTAGAAATCTTCATATAAATTCAATACAGAACTAGTCACTATGAAATTCTGATACACAAGAAATAACTCATCCAACACTCTAAGTATACATGAGAAATTATCGGTGTGTAAAAGAATAAGGTACGCTTAAATCAGGTTCTTCTATTTTTGAATTTTTAAAGATGTCCATGCTATTCTTTGATAGTGTCACAAAATCATTACATGCCCTAAACTATTTGTTTATAACACCGAAATCTCATTTTAAATCTTTGTAACTCATCGATTTTCTATTTTTCCCACATTTCCTCATTGAATTTATCCATTTCTCTCCCATTGGAAATAAACCCAAGGATCGGTATTTGTACATTGTAGAGCTCAGAACATACTCCCTCTTGATTGTATCTCCCCCATAAACCAGCATCACTTTGAAAAACATATTAAAAATTGTTAGCGCAATTAGGGAGAGGGGAACACATGTGACCTCCTTATGCACCAGGAGCTGGTTGAAAAATGAGCTTCAACAGATACATTATAAAATAAATTGATCTCTATTTATCATAGTGAATCATTAATGGTTTTTTCACGTCATCGCCAATATCAAATATTTGATTCATCCTCAAAAGTAGTTGCATACAGGCCTTCATAGCTAAGATATACTCTAATTAAGAAGTACTGAGGGTAGTGATTTCTAGTTTCTTATTCAACTATCCTACAAATTTGTTTCCATTATAGAATGCTTGACCACTTTTGGATGTTCTATATCTTGATTCTTTTTACTGCCCTCATATGTTCTTCCTTCTAATTACATTGAAAATGGGTTGTTTGGAATGTTTCAAAGAATATATTCAGACATGTTGCAGTCAAGAACAATAGGCTTTTTATTATTCACGTATACATGGTGGGATTCATAGAAGTCCCACCCTCATTCTTTCCATGTTTACTTCCAACCGTAATTAGAGTGCAAAATTTTTTGGATCCATGAATATTGAAATACTTTAGCAATTCTCTTATATACTTACCCTATAAAATAAAAGTGTTGTATTTCCTCTAAACCCCTTGCAGTACTAAGATGTATGTGGGTTAACCAATCATATACATATCAAATTATTCATTCATGTGACATAAAAATTCTTCCATTGATCCCTTCATACTATCACCATGTATAACTTCATCCACATACATAAACACTATAAATTGATCTTTTGATAAATTCTTCATGCATATTCTATGATTGACACCTCCTCTTTTTAATTGGAGCTTTATTAGATAAGAATACATTTGATAATATCATTATCATGGTGAGAGTCATTCAATTTAAACGTCTTATTCAACAATTATATTTAGGAGTTTTGCCTTCAGCATCCATATGATCGGCTTCAGTCTCATCATTGGAGCAAATCTTCCTTCGATCCCAATTCCTTCAACCTGGGAATAGCCTTTACACACTTAGTGTTCCTTTTTTCTGATATCATTGTGATATTCTTCTCAAGTAACATGATTCTATAGTTAGTTCTTGTCAATCTAATCAAGTTCTTCATTCATGGATTTAGCCCATGATTCAACTTCCATAACTTCTTCTAAAGAGGTTGATTCCATAATTGATAAGACAGAATATTGTGAATCATTACTCATTCTTCTTGTCGGTTTCGATGTGGTCCAACCCTAAATGATGTTGGATTGATCAATTTAAGATCTTAGATTTCTTTAATGAATGTTCTTCACTCCTTCATCGGCTTCTACACTTGAATCTATTCCATTCATCACCAAAAATATATTTCCAATGACATAATATTTATACATCTTCTAGAATAACCAGGTTAGATGAAAATTGTAATAAGGATACTGGAATCCCATTCATTGGTCTCCCACTGAAGGAAAATTCACTTAATAATAATCATAATGGTGGATCTCATCAAGAATGGTTTTCAAGATATTTCAGAATAGAGAGAACACCAAAATGGTTTTTCAACCTGTGACTATCCATATTGGATAATATCATCAACTTCACTAAGACTAACCATCTTAAAAACTTGTTCTTAGAGCTACCAGAAATAAGATTAGTTGAAGATGGTACCTTTTTGATCCAAGTTATTCATTATAGATCATTTTCAACTTCATCCAAAAATGATTCTCAATCATATTTATATTTGAATACCAAATTGATGAATCATTCAAATTTGCTGACTTCATTAATTTTGTTATCAAGAATTTTGATTCACATTTTCTTCTCAGGTTCTCCCCCTAAGAACATTTTTTACCTTAAATTCCCTATATTAGAAGCAAAAATACAATTCACAAAAGTTTAAGGGAATATGATGGCTCCTCCTTTCATTATCAATATGAATTACATGGTTCAGATTATCTTCCCAACCATATTGCTCCATTTTCTCCCATCTTCATGATTTTACATCTGAATATATGTTTTGATCTATGTTGAGGTATCATGGGTCTCTTAGCAGTCTCTTCTTCTATGTGTAGAGAATTGTTCTGCTTAACAGCCATCATGGATGATACATTCTTAATCTTCTTAAAGACTGCTTCTTTCTTTGGTATTATATGGAAACATCCTTTTACAATGTGACCATATTTCGTGCATCTCTGACATATAACTTATTTACATTAGATTCTCATATTGTTAGAAAACACTCATGACCACTTTCCTTATCGTGTGGGGCCTTTTCTTTTCCCTTTTCACCATCCTTATCCTATTCATTTTTATGTTTCCTCATTTTTTCCAAATCTTCTAGGAAAATGACAACCATGTCATTTTGAACTATTGTAGTAAGTTTGGAGCTTCCACATGTGTTCATTTGAGTATCATCCCTCTTAGTCTCTCTTTTTTTTGAAATATCCTTCAACTTCATGGATTTAAAATCCAAGGTATTATTTTCTTTTTTACTTGAGATCTTCTTGGGAGAATTTATGTTCACAGTATTCGTTAGATTTCTTCCCAAGGTTGATTCATCCTTCATTTCCAGATTTTGTGGTCTTGTTTTTTTATTAATAATTAATGCATGTTGATATGATCATGTACTAACCTTTTGAACACTAGAATTTCATACATCACAGATATTATCAATCATTATCAATATGTTTGTAGTAAATAGAGGCTTCTGGACAGGTGCATGTCGGTTCTTCATCTCTGGATTTCTCCCCCATTTCATAAGCCTCCTTTTTTCTCTAATTTTAACCGAATTTCATAATATTAATTATATCAACCCAAGACAAGGTGGTTTATTTCATACCTCTTTTCTTCATTCATACTTGTTCAAAAAAATTCATACAATTAGAACTCTTCATGATAAATGTTTTAGATTCATTATTACAAGTTGTGTTATATGGTACCTATTTCTCTTCTGCTAATTTAGATAGATCATCGAAAGATGTCATGATCATTTTATCATATGTTGGAGTTATTTTAGCTTTAAAATACTCCTGTGAGAATTGACTAGCAATGGAAACTGTTTCTTGAGATAAATCATCAAAGTATGACATGATCTTTTAATCACATGTTAGATGTATTTCAACATTATAATCCTCCATTGAGCATTGACTAGCAATAAAAACTATTTCCTTCTTTTCTGAATTCTCAATATATTTCTTCTAAAGAATCTAAAACTAAAATTCAATATCTGTACATTCTATATTGAGGATGACTTTTTGATCTTCAATCATAATAATCATTTTTTCATAAACCTTATTCACTCTACAAACTTATTATTCATATAGTTTAACTTTATTTAGAATCAAAGAGTCATTTTCTTTGATCATCATGGAAGTTTATTCTATCTTTTAACCCTTTACATCAGTGCTATTTTTCAATTTCTCTTCAAGAACATGGATCTTCTCTTAAAGAGTCTTTTTGACTCCCTATTTCTCTTCATATTCATTGATGTGTTTTGAGGATATTATTTCATGTTACCTCTTTGTTTCATCAAAGGTTTTACCTTCTTTGGAGATCTTATAACATTCTATAATTTTTCTTTGCAAGCCTTCCTTCATGGAATCTACTTCTTTTCTCAACATGGTGATTTCCTCATTCATATATTGAAAACTTCTACACACCACGATGACTCTTTCTTAGGTAATATCTTGAAGATAATTTTTTAGTATTTAAATTTCATCTGAGGAAGTAGATTGATAAACATTCCCCCATGTTCTAGTATCTTCATCTTGAAGACAACTTTCAAAGGTTCTAACACATACCTCCTGATCATTTGAGAATTTATTTTACATGAGGTGGAATTGTTGTCCTATTATTTAGTTTAAACCTAATCTATCTTCTCTTTAATTTCTTGCCCTGATATATCATCATTTTCAAAAATTCTTGGTGAAACAGATAGTACCTATTCATTAGATAAGATAGACTTCTTAAACTATCACTTCTCTTTATTTTTTCTATTTCTCGTTGTCTTTTTGGATATAGAATTATGCTTAGAGATAAATGAATTTTCATAAACCCTGAACCTCATTTTTGACATAAGAATTAAACTCAAATATTCAATAGAGAATATATTTACTATAGTGTATCCAACATACATGAACCTTACACTCTGATACCACTTGTAGGATGTCAGAGCACCTTGAGAGGTGAGGGGTGAATCAGGGTGTCCACATTTTCCTTTAATGTGATGGATATTGATTCCACATTGGTAGGAACTTGATAAACCTATATGATGGATTAGAATAGTAATAAAACAATCATATCCAGATAGAAAACACAAAACTTTTACTATGTTAACCACTATGGGTTGCGTCCAAGGAGAATACGTCGACAGTATTTCCATCGTAACTAAATCCACTAATCTTCACTAGTTTTGTAGTACAATATTTTCAATATACTAACTTTTTGTGAGGAACATTACCTTTACATTCATTTTGGGATAGAACACTGCATCCTTTGGATCACTTCCATCGACTCCCCCTAACTCACTGCTTTGAGATAAGTCTTACTTAGTTTATCGACATGAAGTTCACTTAAATGATTTTACATTAAAGTATTTGTTCCTAACATAGAATGGGACTCTTCTTGCACAGTATACCTAATTTGATACACAATAAAATCCATGTACACCTGAAAATGATCTTCAAAAACATCCAATCACAAATCTCCATCACAAAGACCCTTCTTCAAAATTCTCACCCCTTCGAAATGCTCAATACTTAAAAAAAGAACACTACTTCACACAGCTCCCTACATTTCTAAGCACACTACTTTGAAAATCTCACTAATTCAAAAATCTCATTTGCCTTTGTTGATCAACCTGTTGTCAAGAAGCACACTGCCTTTGTGGAACAACCTTCCTTTGCGAAGATCACTAAGACAACACAAAACATCCCATATTCGTGAAGAACTCAAAACATATAAGAATTGACTTCATCCAAAAATAAAATAGTCTTTTCATAAAGCACAATCGCTCATATAAAAACTAGTTTCACGGAGAGTCCCTTGCTTTCAGAAATCAAAGTGATTCTATATTTTCTCTAAAAAATTATGACAAATAAAGAGGGGTAGCATATTATTTATAGGCTTGGTCAATTCAAAAGCTCCACCACCTCTGGTTCATTTTCTAGATCTGCTGAAAACATCTTCATGGTGCTTTTCCATTCAAAAAGAACCAATAAAATTTCACATTGTCACAATTCCCTCTGTTAAACACTTCACATGGACACAACGCTCCAACTCTCATAACTGTAGACATCACCATCACTGGTCACGATGCTCGTCATAATTGCAAAGCACACTATCATAATTCTTTAAATCTTTTTGAAACACAATTCAAAAATACCAACTTCACAAAACTCCTACCTTTTCCATATTTTCATAAGTCCTTCAGGGAAAAAACTTTTTTCAATTCTTTCCATTCTCCAAATTATTGACACCAAAAATTTGGAAAACATTGGGAAACGATTCCACCTTCAATACTACATAGGGCTTAAAATGTATGGTCCTTTTCCATGGAATATCATTAATTATACATGAAATTATTGAAAAAAAAACACAAACAACACTCCATTTCCAAAAAATAAATTCTCTTTTTCCAATAGATGATTCCATAAACCCAACTAGGAAATATATTTAGATAGGGGAATAACTCATGTGTACTATTGGTCTAGAGGATATGGGGAACCCTATATTGAGAAATTATATGATTGAGGATCTCACGCTAGTCTCCCTAGAGGGGTGAAACAACTCTAATGATATAATAGAGGATACCACCCTCGCCTCCCTAGAGGGATATAATAAATCTATCAAAGATGATCCTATTAAGGGGATCATAATCTTATACTAGGGATGTAATGTCCTTTTAACCTCAAATAAATAGACCAAGGGACTCACAAAAATTTTGTTGGTTGAAATGTCACTGACAAAATCATCCCACAACATCACTTCACCTCAATCTAAATGGTCCAAAATGTGGCCACCGTCACTTTCAACATAGAGAACTAATTTGGATATGAAACTCACATTCTTGAATCTGAGTTCTAAATGATGAGATACACTGGTTTGAGTTCCTCCAAGAAGACTATAGAGAATTTATGGGGATATACATGGAATGTTACCCTACCTAAACACCCATATATTTCCTCTACTGGATGGTTTTTCTATCCATGTGAGATTACATAGTTTTTACAAGTTGTACAAGATCTGTCTCGCCTCACCTGTGCCACAAGTCATGTCCTTCTCCACACAACATGGCTAGACATTCCTCACACATCACATACACCCTAAGGGTACATGTAATGTCTTGGAAAACCCTCCCCTAGGTCCTTTCTTATTCCCATTTCTGTGTCAAGCACCCTTTTCCCATGTACATTAGTTTTGTTCTTTCACACAGCCATGTATCCTGACACAACTACCCTGGCCATGTCCCTTGGCCACACGACCTTGGGTAAATACATAGAATGCTACCCCAGTACATTGTGTGTAGTCACCAAAAGTCATCTTCCCTAAACAGAAATAACATATGGTATTTTCCACTGAACTGCACACTGTGTATATGGTAATTCCCTATGATCTTCTAGAATCACCCTAATTTCCCCCCACAACATCCAGATTGACCCTCACGGGGTCCCTAGAAGTTGTATAAGGGATCTAAAACCTTAAGAAGATGAAACAATGGTGGGTTAATACATAAAACTCAAATTATTATACCTTTTTTATGAAACTTCAAATCTTTAGAATCAGATCCATGATCTGATTCAGTTGCACCATGATCCGGGAGTGATGGCCATCAAGATTTGAGATTGATGGTGCCAGATCTCCTTTATTTGGTCTCAGTTCATCCATATCCAAAAGAGAAACTCCTAATATCCTCTTGATTCACATGATTAGGGGGTGTGTGAGGATATCAGTTTATTTTTAATAAACAAATATCATCATCTCTCCCACCTATACCCCCCCCCTCGAATGAGTACCTAGCACCGATAATTCTTATGTATCGCTTAGTGTAAACTCCATTTTTTTAACTCAACCATTGCCTGAGATTTAAAATACGATATTTTAATCATGAGTTATTATACATTTCTAAAGAAACTATTCATGCCTGATAAAATATATTATATATTTTAATTCTCACTATTTCGAAGCTCTCCAAACCCCAGAAACCCATTGAATCAATGCCTGATATCTTAAATATTATTAAAAATATTTAAAGTCGTAAAGGTCAAAAAATAATTTACAACATCTAACTACCAATATTAGGTATCATCCTAAACATGAATTTTCAATTACATCTCATGTATATGAGGATATTTCTTCCCTCAAAACACCCTCTCACTCAGAACCTTACTGTGTACTAGTATATCCTATAAATAAGAATCATCCTCTAACTCAATGTCGTTAGTATTGATCCCATATATATGGTCCATAAAATGATTCTACTTTGTGAAATATGAAACTCACCAAGTTTGGATTGATGAATCATTTTAATATCCAACCATAAAACTGTGAGTTTAATTTACTCCCAAATATTGAAAGGAATAAAAAAAATATGGTGCCAGCTTAACTTTCTTCATCATACACACTTTCCCTAATCAAGGTGGTACACATAAAAATAAAAAATCACACAGAGTGAACTCTAAGTGTCTTCACTTCTAGTAAACATATGAGTTCTACATAATATTAGTAACAACCAACTAGATCCTAATTATCTAAACCCACTCGGTATTATCATATACTAATATTTTCCCCACAACTAAGAACTCTCCCACATATAACTAGAAAAGTGTTGAGTGGTTTGGTATACCATATAAATACTCACATATAAAAATCTATATTAAATCCTAGGATTTTTTTTCATTTACAAAAACTCTTCCAAGTATATATGTTCATACAAAACTCCCCTAAAATTGATCACACATGCTCTAAACATGTCTTAAAGTATCCATATCATTCTCTTAGACTACCTATCTATCGATTGGTGATACGTTTTACTATGATTTATATGTTACCCCATGGGGTTACAAAAGACATTTTTCAAAAGGATCATGAATCAAATATCTTGATTTGATACCATTACCATCGCTATCCCATGAAATCTCACTATATTCTTCATATACAACTTCTCACCTTTTCCACCAGCTGAGTCTCTCCGATCAGAATGCTATGTGAGACCTTGTTTCCATTCTATTTCCTCCCACACCACTTCATGACCCTTTAGACTCCATGGAATACCTCTAAAAATATAATGAAATGAAATCCCGCTTCCAAATGGAAACTATATAACTTAAGTTACCCCATCCTCATTCAATGGTGCTTCACATCCCAGTAACATGGACACAACATCCCAGTTATAAATATCACAGTACATTTTATTCATCCAAAGGTGTATAGCCTATCCTTACCTAACTCTACCTCGAACTAGTAGTCGGACCGATCACCACATGACCTCAAGAGCTTATCCTTGTATTATAGAGGCTTCTGACTAGCACTGAGGGTCTAAGGATAGTTAGTGGGGAGAATATACCCTCATATTCATAATGAATAGAAAAAATATATAGTAACTCATATAACTGTAGAAGAATATATAATTCAATAATCAACTGAATAAACAAAATGTCCAATGTTAGTTTATACAATCCACCATGTCATTGGGATACATATATGAAATCCGTAAACAAAATAGCATGATTTATATCCTAGTAAATAAAATAAGGAAAATTCTCAAATCCCTAAGGGATATCTCCATGAGCATTCCAAGATCTTGCTATGTCCTTTGCTCCTTACACCTATGTACAAGCAAAAAAACATTAAGCAATGTTTGTGGTTCTATAAACAAGTCGAGTCTTCTCGGGTACTTCAGTGCAATGGTGGATCGAATAGAGTGTGAGATAAAAATATCAGTAGTCTATGACCATGGATGTCTAGATCAATCTAGAAAATGAAATAAAATTAAATAGTGTGCAATTATATCAAAGTAATAACATAATTGAATAAATAACCAACAAACAATTCAGGTTCATAGTGGACACGTGACGGCGATCCTTACTTTGTCCAACGGCTGGTAAGAATGATCATGTCAATTATATATGTATATATATACATTATAATAGTGTATATGTATATATATATATAAATAGAAAAATATGAAAAGAATCTTCCTATATGAACAAACATATACCAATGCCAAATAGAAATATACCTTGGATAGTATTTCTGGCTCGACCAAGACTTAATGCACAGAAATTCATTATCATGGGAAGCGATCATATTCTTTCCCATGGTCCAAACTCCAAGAGCTATCACGGTCTCATGGAAAACAACATGGAATCTCCCATGCTCTTCCTACCCCCGGCTCTCACCATCCTTTGGAAAATGATGTTTTATGGATCGGGACGTAACACACAGACATTCATTATCATGAGTAGTGCACAGATTCCATCCCCTTGCTCAACTCCATGAGCTCTCATAGTATCTATAGGATCATCATAAAAACTAACATATTATTTATCCCCAAGCAATGTCACAGTCCCTTTTATCCCCTACCTATACTAGATGTAACCACTCATAACATATAATTCATGAAGAGTTTAATCTCTCATGCATTTCATTAGCCCATTTCAATTACATATAAGCAAGAATATTCCCATTATAATTATGGAAAACCATATTAAGTATTTCAATTTTAAAAAATAACATGGGCTTCACATTCCACTAAAAAACATGAGGTAATTACCTCTCATTCATCTCATTGTCCTAACTAAAATTCATCAGTTAACCCAACAATTAACTAGGTACACAAATCCTACTAATTAGTTCATCAAATAATTAATCAACAACGCAATTCATATCTCATAATTAATTTTCTAGAATTAATTACCTCATTATAAATCTCAACTCTCCATATTTCATTCAACAATTAATTATCTAGATCATAATATCAAAGGCACATAATTAATTCATAAATTATTTCCTTAGCTTAGCTAAATTTTATATCTCATAATTAATCCCCCAATTAATTATCTCTATTAAAATTCTCCATGTACATAATTAATTCACAATTAATTATCTTAACTTAGACAATTTAATATCTCATAATTAATACCAAAATTAATTATCTAAAATACAATTCTCAAAATAAAAAATTAATTCAAAATTAATTATCTCAACTTGGAAAAATTTATATCTCATAACTAATCCCCATATTAATTATCTCAATTAAAAATTTCAGAGATCACAATTAATTCAAAATTAATAATCTCAATATATTACACTCATTAATTCATAAATAATTATCTCAAATTATCTCGCCCAAAAAACATAATTACCACTTAACCCAAGTGATTCAACATGTAAGGGTGGTAACAGAAAAAATCGTATCAGCAAGCTAAAAGAATATATTAGTCTAATCATTATGTTTTTAACTTGAAGGCAGCGCACCTCCATTGGTGGATATTTATTACAAAAAATGTGATTTTGTAATCTATAAAATCATTTTATGCTAATAACCCATACATTCATCATTTTCTATCAAATTTATTAACAATAGTAATTAAAAAACTATTTCGTTTTGTTAATTAATAATTTGTGAGGCCCTTACCACAAATAACTAGCTAAACCAATGCTTAATAACTCATATCGTATCCCGCTCATGTACGCGCACCTTAAAAAAAGTGCATTCTCACTTGGAATTTAACGCCACACCTTATAACAACAAATGGAACCCAAAATTATTGGGGTGAGGAACAACACACACCCAATTAATTAACCTAAACTCAAATAAACCATAAGTCCCTAATTGAAGGGGTGAAAAATCAATTAGTGAGTATTTAGACTTACACAAAATTGATAGTGGTGAACCAAAATCGAGTTGAACTAACTCACCTTTGGTGGTGGTCATCGAAATATGGACCAACGGGTCCCAAGACATCTTCTTTACCACCTAAAATTAGTTCAAATGAAGAAAACCAATTAAACCCAAATCATGGGTTTTGGCCTAATGGATTCCTGGAAACGGATAGTCGAAACAGTTGATGAGAATAATGAAACACATGGAGAAGGGAATACATCCCTGAGATGGAAAATTTTTGTGACAGAACGGTCATGATCCGACATAAGGATAGGGACCCGAGAGAGGAGGGTGGTGCGACACCCATGGGTGCTACACCATGGGTGCATCGCGCCCCCTGTGGGGGGAGAAAGAGGTGCATCTCCCTCTTCTTTTATCCCTTAAATAAATTAAAATTATAATTTAAAATATAAGAATTAATATAACAATAATAATAATAACCATCATATTATTATTATTTCCCTTTAATATTATACTCCTTTGATAAACTCCAAGCTCCCATTTACACATTATTTAATTAAATTCTCCTAAAAAAATTCTAATTAAATGAATTTTACAACTCATGATATTTAATTAAATTCTATCAATATTCAATTTAATAAAATTAAAACTCATGTTTCACATCAATTAATTAAATTCTTCTTAAGCTTGAATTTAATTAAATAAAATCCATATTTCACATCAATTAATTAAATTCCATTTAACTAAATTTAATTAAATAAAACCTCCATAATAAAAACCATTAATAGTATTATCATTTAATAAAATGAATCTTTGATAAATCCCAAAACTCTCCAATTACACATCACTTAATTAAATTCTCCTCAAACAAATTTAATTAAATAAATTCACTCACACATTAACATTATTTAGTTAAATTCTCTCAACATCAATTTAATTAAAATAATAATCTCTCATTTCGCAATGACTAGATAAATTTTTCATAACCTTGAATTTAATTAAATAAATCTCCATTTTAATTAATTAATTAAATTCATCTTTTACTTGAATTTAATTAAATGAAACCCCAACTCCTCATTTACACATCATTTGAATTTTACTATTTAATATTTTCCTTCATTGATAACCCTCAACTATTCATTTACCAATAATTTTATTAAATTACTCTCATCTCAATTTAATTAAATAAAGATTATAGGTCATCGTCATATAAAATAAATTTAATTATTTTCATCTCAATTCAATTAAATAACTCATCCATATCAATGTCAATTAATTAGATTCTATCAACATTAATTTAATTGAAAGAACCCCCCATAAACTCATTTAATTTAATTCTTTTCCATAATGAATTTAATTAATTTAATTTAACTAGAAACTCAAAACTGAGTAGACCGTATTGTTTGAATGGCACGGTATGATAGACTATTTGCAGAACATGTGTCAATTACTTGACACATGCTTTATTATGCATGGATGACCCATTGACTAACTGTGTTCAGCCTGTTCAAACATCACTGCCTGGTCTGGTTCTCCTGAAACACATCCTACCATCCGGAAAACTCCTCGAGCCTTTACCTATCCCGTTATCAACACATTGAAAGAACCTGACTCGCAAAACTTCTTTCTGGAGCTTTGTTTTAAAACTGAAATATGCAGTAAAAAAAGTTCAAAAACATTCATATTTTATCCCATTCAAAAAACAGGGGAATTTACAATTTAACCACCTTAAAACTTATAGTCACATAGAAACCATCATGAGATACTACCACACTAGCCAATCCGCCAATGTCACGAAGTATCGTTTGAAGGACCGTGTTGTGTTCCAAAATTCCCAATGCAACTTTATAGAACCCATACACCTCACCACGGGCATTTGGCTCTCGTTTATCACAAAAAATTTCTATTTACCCATTTAAATTTAGTAGCCCTTTTTCAACTGTTTGAAAACACATGTTACCCATTTCCTATTTATAAGGCACCCATATATTTTACAACTGAAGTTGGGTCCCATTATAAATGCAACAAATCATTGTTCCACTCCTCCCCCATGGAAATAGGGACCACCACCAAACCATGTATATAAATCAAACCATTCTCATCTTGACACTATATTGAAACTGGGTAATGTTCCATGACCCATTCTCATATCATGAAAAAAATAAAAATTAGATTTTTAAATAGTCTTTACCTAGTCTACTTGTGAGGAATTAATAGTAATGGGACAAAAATTGGTGAACTTCACTCCTTTATAATATTTATTAGTATATTTTCAAAAAAATTGATACTTATATTTAAATCATTGTAAGACTCGTGAGCCAAATGATCTATTGTATTCTGGTTATCATCAATTTCTATGGCATTCCTTGTTCTAGAGGCATGTACCATATCAAAATCAAGCATTTAGACATACACAACATAGTTCCATTTCCATATGTAGAAGTACCACTATGAGAATATGTATAACAACCTATTATAGTCTTCATTGATAAACAATATGTCACTAAATAGATAGTTGTGCTAATTGAATAAGGAATTAATTATAGAAGTTAGATTCAGATCATGTGTACCGTAGTTGTGATCATGGTATTATAGATTAGGAGACTCATAAAAGACTTCTCAATCCACATATATCTTCAAAGCTACCATATTAACTGTAGGGAAATCACAAAAAGATCATATAACCATTACCTAGGTATAAAAATCATAATCGAAGAAGATGTTATCCTCACTCTCATCTAATAAAATGTCACTTCACACTAGTCAATCCATTCAAATTTCACCACCATACTAATAAAATATACAATATGTGTAACATACATGAATTATTTTATTGTTATTTCTTTATTTAATTTCCATTATTTCTTTGTTTTGGGGGTTTCTATTAATTTTTTTGAGGTAAGGGTGAGTTTTCATCATTTGGGCCAAACCATGAGCCCATTTCTAGATTTAAAAACCCATTTTTTATATTTAATAACTCTTTCATTTTTAAACATTTTACACCCATTCCACTTCCCAATTAGAATCTCTTGGTGTATTAAAGCCACCATATCCATTTGGACCTCATAGTAATCCATAATCTTGATGGATTTTGGTTTTTTATTAAGGTATTGGGCCAACTCGAAAACTCATTTCTTGCTTTATATTGTGTTTTAAATTATTTAATATCTCATTCAAATTTTATGTTTTTCGGTCATTCCAACTCTAAACCGAGACCACATACCCAAGGCATGATCCCATGCTCTCCTACCCCTCTTTGGAGCTCATATGAAATGCGAATTTGGGAGAAACATGTCTGGATTTCTTAAATCACCCATATTTTAAGAGGTAAATTGTTTCTTTCATAACTCCTTTAAGTTTTACTCTTTTCCCCCCATTTTCATTCTTACATGACCTCCTCATCCTTATTAAAACCTCACTTGCATTTTTTTTTTATTTTTTGAAATTTAGATACCTATGTATTTGGGTTGTTTTATTCAATATTTCTTTAAGTAAGTGTTTCTCTCTTCATTTAGATCCTTCTCATTAGGGTTTCCTCCATCTTTCATGAAGTTCTAAAATCTTCAGAAGTTAGGGTTCATACCTAGGGATTTATTTGGTGTATTTTTTGTTAAATATTAGGGTTTTAGTTTGGATTTCACTCCCACGTGGTGTGGTAGTGTTGTGGTTGAAGTTTCATACAAAAAATTGGTGTTTTGACACAAAAGTTAGGTGGTTCCAAGTGTAATCATCCTAAGATGAGTTGTCTTTGTTTCATTTATATTTTTATCATAGACCACTTACATTATTTTGTGGTGCGGGAACCATTTTTCGTAGTATTGATTGAGAAATTAGTTTCAAAGTTTCATATTTGTTTGAAAATGTGTATTTTCCATGTGTGTCATTTTTTGTATCATTGGAGGTAATTTGACAGCATTTGAATGTGGTTTAATAAATGTTTCTAGGGCTTCCCACTCAAGTTTGTATTTTTATTAGGGTGATTTTGTCCTAGAAAGAGGGTTTTGGATTGGGTTTTTTGTGAAAAACATGGTTATACCCCTTGTGATTGTTTTATAAAAATTGTAAGTGATTTACTGAGTTAAACAAAGTGGTAAAATGATGTACATTTGTTGTTTTGACAAGTGTGTTCCCTTAAGATGGGTTTTTGAACAGTAAAGTGGTGATTTATGATTTTAAAAATATATATAATGTTTTATAAATTTTTCAAATGATTTATTTAATATAAAGAAAGGCGTGAAACACATTTATGGGTTCTTTTGTGTGAGTACGATGTGAAAAATGAATATTTTTTGTGAAAGGAGTATTATATGACATGTGTGTATGATTTTTGGTGTGTATCTAACTTGGAACTGGTATTTTCATTTGAAATTTGTATTTCATGGCGTGTGGAACTTGTTTTATTACAATTGGAAAAACTCGTTTATCTAGGTTGGTGGACGTGTACATTTATGCTAGTGATCCCATGGGTTTTGGCCCTAGTTTCACAAAGCATGTTTAATGATGAAAACAATAAATAAACTATGATGATGATGATTATTATGATGTTGGGGACCACTAGGTTATGGGTATGATCCATACTAGTGTCTCATGTGCACGAGAATAGATATCTGTATGGTTACTTTTGTCGAGATACGAGGTACCTGGGACCCACAGTGAGCTAGTGCCTATGGGTTATTTTCCATTACATGTGCTCATTAGATACTTTATGCTTACCATCGGCATATGGTATGTCTGGAACTATAAGAAAACTACCCTTTAGCAGTGGTTATTTTTGTGTTTAGCGGCGGTTTAAACCACCACTACATGAGTTGGTGGCGATTTACAGAAACCACCGCTAAATTTGGCGTCTGTAAACTATTAGTAGTGGTTTTTTCCATTTAGTAGCGGTTTAAGAAAAGCATCATAGATCCCTCATTTCATGGTGGTTCTTGTCACTTTAGCAGCAGTTTTTAAGAGCTCATGATCTTTTTTATTAGTGGAAGTTATAACAGAAGCTAATAAAATAAAATCCAACGGCTGTAAAACTACTGCTAAAGTCACAAGAACTGCCGCAGAATGCACGCAGTTGATGTGACTCTATAGCGGCGATTAAAACCATCTTGAAATGTAAAAATAATTACGTTTCATGGCAATTAAAACTGTCACTACTGTCTTACCTGTATACTATTAGAGGCGGTTAAAACTGCCGCGAAAATCTGACCAGAAACAAAATCTGCTTCCACTGCACCACTACCCTGAAAAAAAATTCAAACCAGACACAAGATCATAAAATAACATCAACTCAATGATGTGTTGGACCTTTCAAGGGTGTTTTTGGATATATTGATGAAGATTGGATAGGGTTTATGGACACCCATGGGGTGTTCCAATCCCTTGAACATGTGAATTTAGTTATTAAATGATAAATTGAAGGGTTTATGAGATTAAACAAATTAAAGATATTTTTATCACGTCAAAATGGAATAATTGGTTTATCATAACTTTTATGTTTAAATGGGTATTGAGATAACAAATGGGATAAATAATGAATGAAAAATATTGGAATATCCATGTTATAAGATGGAATTGAAAATATGTACAATGGTTTTTGTTATGAATGAATAGTAAAATAGAATAGTTATGGAATTACGTTATGTGTAGTGAAAGTGAAAAACTATGTGAATATTGGTGAAATGAAATAGGTTCACCCTTGATATTGTAATTTGTCAAAAATTTCAAGTGTGTTTGACCTTGTGGAATTTGTATTGATGGATTAGTAAATGAGGAGGGACACAGTAGATCCCAACCAGGGGTAAGAATGTTTTTACAATGAATTCCTTATATTTGATGTGGGATTTCTAGACATGAAATTTGACATAATGGACTTGATATGATGTATATGGAGTTTCCTATGCTTGGATTGTGTATTGATAGGGCTTTCCAGGCACTAATGCCTATGTGTAAGATATGAGTGAACTGATTAGTCCACCACAGTATATAAATTTGAAATGATTAATGAATTACCATTATTGTTAATAAAAATGTAAAATCCAATTATACTATTGTTTTACACTGGTAAAGATGGTATATTATCCCCATATACCTCATTGGACCCTCAATATTTGTAGGAAGCCTCTTGTATATGAGGAGGCATTCCTATGGTCATGTGCGACATTGGTTTGGGGAACCAGTTTAGTGGAACCTAGGTAATGGCATCACAATGTTGTATCAAATCCATTTTATTTTCTATTGAATAATTTTTTTGAAAGTTTTATATGATATTAAGGTGTTTCAGTCCTTGGTAATGTGTTTTTTTTGTGGTATTATCTATCCCATATATGGTGGGAAACCCAGGTTCTAGGTGTGGGATTGTTGTTCTTGTTGTTCGATGTTATAGTTGGATGTTATTTCATCGTGGGTGATACGCTACCTATGAGATATTATTGTTTTCTAAGGTTTTATTCATGGAAGGAAATGTAATTTATTAAATATTCATGTATAATTTTAGGAAATCAGGATTAATATAACATGAATCATATTATTCTCAAATAGAAAACAAGGTCATGTTTGTGTTATGGAAAATGAAAATCATTTTGTATTGGTTTCATTGAAAATAGTTCCTAATAAAGAGTTATCAATCCATATGTTTTTGTGATTAATGGTGTCATAGGATACCAATTCCAGAAGGGTTTACCTTCTTGGATGATGGTATTTAATAATTAAATATTATAATATTAGGCATCGAGAATTTATTCAACACGTCAATAATGAGTTTAACTCCTAGTCATCCAAAATCTCGACTACCAATTCAAACACAGGCCTAACTAGAATGGTGTATACCACACTCGAGAAATAAAGACATAAAAGAAAACATTAGAAATCAATAAAATGCATAAAATGAAACATGAGAAATCAAGAAAATGTTAGGACATGAAAATGTTTGGTGAAACTATGGGCCACACATGGTACATATACAAACCATTTGTTCCCATATATGTTCAACACATCAACAACACAATTACACACTGTCTGATGATGTATCGTCCCCCTCTCCACCATTTTCACCCTCGCCACCTCCATATCCACTTTCTATTGTCACCTGTAAGAACAATATATTGAAAATTAAATACTGTTGCAAATTTATATTAAAACATAAAACCAATGAAAGTTTGAAAACTAAATGATTTTGAATTTTTGTGATTTACCTGCTGACCACCAGTCGATGCACTACCATCGGGGGCATATCTTCTCATCTGTTGATGTATATCAGTCATTTCTTTCTACAAAGCAGATATCTAAACCCCATGATCTTGAACTGTGGTTCATAGAGAAGCAATATCCCTCTAAGCATATTCAGGTATGGACTGACTATAACAAGGAGTAGATGTAGCTGGAATCCCTAGTGGAATGCCAAATACCTCAGATGGTACGGGTCCGAAACCCATCCCATGCACTCTACCAGGATGATCCTTCCCAAAGAGTTTAGCAACTAGGTCAGCCTGGGAGACTAGGTAGGACGGCCCAGAATTGGCATCCCATAGTCCTTTAATTTTTACCTATAAATAAAATATCAATATATATTAATATAGTAAAAACTGATAAAAAGTTATTATAATAAAAAATTGACTTCATACCCCAACTTCTTTGGCAGACTCATTAACAAAACTTCCATCTAATTTTTTGTGAACATCTAACCACAGTTCAGTTTGGGATGCTTCGTGGCCTAAACTCTGTGACTGTATTAAGCAAAGATAAATAAACAGTTCAATATATTAAATATTTAATATTTTCTTATAAATATTTAAAATAATTAAAATATTACCAATGTTGTTTGGCTTCTAGAAAATATTTTGGATCCCGCAGTGTGAGGGATGACTTGTTTAGCCCGATTTGATGCATTCAGTCTTTAGAGATCCTGAAATAAATAAAATTAAATTTAACAGTAATGTATTCAATGTCATCTCCTCTTCATATAAATGTATTAATGTAAAATAAGGATCATATAATAATATATATTTCAATACCATCCGCTTCCCATCACGATTTCTGTCAACAAAAACATTCCACTATTCTTTCGATGCCCCACTGGGTAGCTTCTCATAAATTTGTTGCACGGTCAACAAAGTATCGTTGACATCACACCACAATCTCCATTTTAAATCTTTCCATTTATTACCATGATTTTTCAATGTCCACTTCTGTGCAATCACATCAGCAACAGTAAAGTGGAAGAACATCTATATACAAAAAATCATTTTGAACATATTAGTAACATGACATTGAATTAGACCATAATGTAATAAAATTACCTTTATTTGGGAATCAAAAAACATCATTTTTCTACTAGGAGGCATATGTCTCCAATCATCATAAGAAATAAGTAGGGAAATGGAATTCGCTACCAGTTGGCCTAGAATCTGGCCAAGTAACCCCGCGACGTCATCCATAGGAACCCCATAAGAATCAAATGGCACGACTATCTTCTCGCCATTCATATTCCAAACATTTGTTCTTATTAATTTTTTCTCCATAGTTTCATTTTTTTCATCTTTGATGAGCAAACAATTAGTATAAACAAATTGAAATAAATTTATTTAATTAAAATTTGTACCTATGACAGTGACACTCCAGTATGTCTGTGATGAACTGGAAGGGGCGTGTCGCCACCCCACAGCTGAGGCTTCTAAAGGAGGAATTGACAAATCAGCCTCTAATGGGACACCCATAGATGGTGTGAGATATGGTGCAGGGGTGTAGGCAGCCAGTGCCTCAGATGTCGTGGGGAGGGAGCCAGATGGATCGTCATCTGTCACAGAACTAGATGAAATAGTGTACTGCTTTTTTCGTTGGCATTCTTGTCATTTAATTAAATAAAATTTAGTTCAGAATATATATTTAAAAAAAATTATGCAGAAAAAAAATTAAAAATGATAATAGATTCCTAGTACTCACTTAAAAAATATATACAACAATGATAATGAATGACTGTAGAAATGAAACAAGTGGTTGATGAATGAATAAATAATTGCGCATACAATTATTTTCCCTTTCAATCATGTCGGTTTCCTGATCCATTGCTTCATCCACTTCATTCATCTTTAGAAGACTAATATTTTCAATATCATGATGGACAAATAATTCTACTACCTGCTGTGGATGAAATTCAATTTCAGAGGTCAAATCTTCCACTTCATCACCCATATCATACAATTATCATTGTATTACATGAACAACTACACTCCACCCTTAATCCACAACATCATTCACATAATATACCATTTTTTCTTGTGATGATAAGATATATGGATCATGCAGTTCACAATCACCAACATCCATCAAGCGGGAGAAGTTCACAGAAGTAAATTGCAAGGAATCTCTTTTAACACGTCTGATAATATCGGCCCATTCGCATTTGAATCAAACAACAACAAAATTTTTGTGGTAGTTTAATTCAATAATATCATGTAGCTTTCCATAGTATCCCACTTCAGAAAATGTAAATATACCACTATTTTTTGTTTTTAAACCCACTTCTCGATCGAAAGTACGAAATCTAAAGCCATTCACATTATAAGTGTCGAACTTCCTAACTTTGTTTATAGGACCTCTAGTAAGAAACATACAATCTTATGACAAGTCTACTTGAGTATCAGTATTCAGGATCTGAAAAAGAAATATAATTTAATATATTTACAAAATGTATGTGTCAAACTAATATTCATATTTATTGCAATATTTATGAACTTACACGTCGTTCAAACCATTCTACAAGATCTTTATTCACTGATTTCGTTATATCTTTCTCATTTCGTGTTCGGCCTCTCATTCGTCTCTTTGTTGGTATCCTCAACTCTTCAATAAATGGATCTAAAATTTCATTATCCAGCAGCACATAACTATGTGCCTGTAATAATTCCAATACTTTCAGTGTCACATTTGAGGTCCTCCCAACTGATCGGCCAATAACAGGAAATATTTTTGATTTCTGATGCATTTGAGATTGAGTTGATGTGTTTTCAACACATATAACTTTATTAAATCTTTCCTCAATATCATCCAAATATCTGAAACAAAAGTTAAGACACTCCTCATCCAAATATCCTAGAGCAATAGAGCCCTCTTGTTGAGCATTATTTCTCACGTATGCTTTCAAATGTCCAAGATATCTGTGAAATAAAATAATAATATTATGCATTTATTTAAATTCCAAAAAAAATTACTTAAATGAAAAAAAATATAAATAAAATACCTCTCAATTGGATACATCCATAGATAATGAAAGGGGCCTCTTAATTTAGCTTCCTCAAGAAAATGCACAGTTAAATGCATCATGACAGTAAAAATGATGGAGGAAAGATCATCTCCATTACACAAAGGGTCAATACAAACCTCTCCTGGAGGTTTTCAATCTGAAATGGATGTAGATCTTTCTCACATAATTTTTAGAAAAATTTGAATAATTGGATTACAACTATAGTAACTTTTTCAGGTAATAATATACGCAATGTCAATGGTAGTAACTGTTGTAAAAAAATATGTGAATTGTGACTTTTCAATTCATGTAACTTACGATTCTTAAAGTCAATACACCTCGATATGTTACTTGAATACCCATAAGATACCTTCACATTCATTAAAATTTGAAGGAATATATCTTTATCCCAATATTTCATTGGAAAAATGGTCTGAGCATACTTTTCATTCTCATCTGGCCGGAGATCACGTTTTATGTTCATTACTTGTATGTCTTTGTGAGCATTGAGATGATCCTTCAACTTTCCATGCTCATTAAGTAATGTGAAAATCAAATTATCACAGACATTCTTCTCAATATACATCACATAAAGATTGTGCCGCATCAAATTAAATTCCCAATACTGGAGTTTGAAAAATATACTTTTTTTCTTTCATTGTTGCGTTCTGATTTCACATGACGATGCACTTCGGACCTGTTTTCTGCTATCATTCAAATGATGAACCTTCCCAAATTCTGTTTCAACAATTTCAAGATATGTCAATATTTCAAAACCCATTAACAACTTTGTAGGTGTTTTATGATCAATGGAACCATTAAATTTTGATCTGTTCATCCGAAATCTATGAGATGCATCGAGAAATATTTGATGGCACAAGAACCACCATTTTCTACTGTGAGGTAGCCATTTGGGCTCAAAATCAAAGTTACAAATGGGACAATACCAACCCATGTAAGTGTTCCAACCAGATAAATTCTCAAGCCCAGGTAATTCACTAATGGTCCACATTAAAGCAGCATGCATTTTGAACATTGTTTTAGAAGAAGCATCAAATGTCTCAACATTGTTGCTCCATAACTCCTGCAATTCGTTAATCAAAGGCTGTAAGTATACATCAATATCATTTCCAGGAATTTTTTTTCCATGAATAATCATCGAAATGATAAAAGATGTTTGTTGAATACACATCCATGGAGGAAAATTATAAGGGATCAAAACAACTGGCCAAATGCTATAACAGGTACTCAAAGTCCCAAATGGGTTGAATCCATCAGCAGACAATCCCAATCAAATATTCCCAGGATCAACTGAAAAATCTAGATGTAATGAATAAAATGTCTTCCACAATTTGGAATCTCATGGATGTCTCATTAACCCATCATTTTATTTATCTACAGAATGCCACTTCATGTGTTCGGCGGTTTTCCATGACATGAACAATCTTTGCAATCGAGGCTTCAAAGGAAAGTAATGCAAAACCTTTACAGGTGTGTTCCCTTTCATCTTTTCCATGAAATTATGTTCATTCAAAATTCCAACATCAACCTTTGACTACCATCTAGATGAAGAAAATTTCTTGCAATTCTATCTACTTGAATCCTCTCCCCAATAAAGCATACAATCATTGGGACACGCATGTATTTTTGTATATTTAAGACCAAACTTGTTAACAACATTTTTCATATCATAAATAGATTCTGGGATTTTTGATTCAGGAATTTCATCATGAATCATTTCCAATATCATGGACATTTCTTTATTTGTAATTCCACATAGACATTTGATATGATACAACTTCAGCATAAATGAAAGATTTGAATATTTCAAACACCCACTATACAACTCTTGATTTCCATCATTAACTAAATCATGAAACAAATTTTTCTCAGTGAATTTTCCTCTAACATTTGGCTCCATAAAATCAAGAGGAGGATCCAATGGTATGTTACAATATTGATCTGCTTGTGTTACAATCTCAAAAACAACACTTGTCACATTGCAATTTGTAGCACCCTCTTCTAGTTGTTCTAATAAGTTTTGATGCTGATAGTGGTTTCTTGAAGTGCCGAATACATCATTTATGAGGTTTTTCATTTCATTTTCCATTTTCTATGAACTTGGGACCTCATTCTATGGATTGAAATCAGTACTCAATCTTTCTGTAACGTTCGATTCTCCATGCCAAACCCAACAAAAATATTGAACAGGGAATTGCTTTAGTATTAAATGTTCATAAACTTCATCTCTCTTTAACAATGTTCTAAATTTATATTTAGGACATGGACATCTTATTCTCCCTTCAACGGATCAATTAGAAATTGAAAAATATAAAAACTCAATCAAACCATTAACATATTGAGGTGTGTTCCTCGGTAATGTGATCCAGCTTTTATCCATGTATATCACAATGTGCCTACACAATAATAAAAAAAATTAAAACACATACTTACTACTAAATATAGAAAGAGATTCATATATACGATAGTGTACGATTATAGAAACATAATATTCAATTAAAGTGATTACTTTCATCCAAGACTATACATATTAATGAAAAATCATCTATTTTGTATAACATATAGAGAAAAAAATAAAAAAAAATTAAATACAAAATAAACCTAACTGAAATATCTCACAATAAAATTTCCCAAAAAAAGTCACAACCATATTCACAACTCAAAACATATCCATGTGATCCCCAAAAAGTCACAACATTCCAATGTCCATTAATGGAACAAGAGGAAACAAATAACTAGAAATCCCAATCTTGGAATTAGAATGAAAAGATAGAAGTTACACACACATGAATTTGTATGAAAAGTGTGATATAAATAGTCCTAGAAATATTTTTTAATTCATTTTATAAAAAAGATTAAAAAATACTTATTTTAAATATAGTTCTAGAGTTTATTATTCACATATAGAAGTTTAAAAATACATAAATCACATGATTTATCCATTTTAGTAAAAAAATATACAATTACTATATAAAACATGGGTAGATTTAAAACATTATATAGTAAACATTAAACCAAAAAATAACTAAAACAAGAAATGAACATAAATAAGTACCTAGATATTACTACATAACTATATAAACATCCACCAAGAAATGGTTCTTAATTAAAAAAGAATGATCTATAGGTTCAATCTAGGTAGGAAATGGGATACACTAAGTAATCATCAATGGGAACCAATAATTATGTGTAACTCACTGGGTTATAACATGAATGATATTGGAACACACATATGGACACCAAACTTTTTATTGGCCAACCCTATTTGAACTAAAATCCAATTTCATATGTCCATGTGCCTCAATCCCTTATATATAATCCCACCAAAAGACTCCTAGTCAACTACATCATACCAAGCACCTTGTGTGTAACTATCTATCTCATCTTTCCCAAAGACACCTGGTAAACTACATCATATATGCACCGTCTTTACATTTCCTTCACAGCCCCCACCACTCGGGATTTCCCACGCTCAATCAGTGCTACAAACTTCGCAAGTTTCCTCCCAGCATTGGCATCTCAATTCTGGTAGATATTGGTGCCAAGTCAGCTTACCGTACTGGTAACATTTTTATAACTTTCAAACAAACATTCCAATATACATTACATAACTATCTCTACAGATTACCGCTTCTAGGACCTGTGCGACCCATTTCACTTGACAAAGGTAGAATTCACACTCACCTGTTAATAAATATATGGTATTAAAACATGCTTATTGTGTTTACTTTGTTTTTATATCAATTTTATGAATTACTGTATGTATAAAAATGTATATTACATCATGCAGAGTACACATACCTTATTTGAATGTAACTCACTGTATGCCTCCCCTTATTGGTAATGGGTTTTTTTATATTTTAATGATCTGATTATAATAATCTGATTCTATTTTTATATATTGTTTTATGTTCATACATGCGTATACCCCTGAAGATTTGTGGTATAGTTGATGTTCGGTTGAATTAAAAAATCACATTTTATAGGTCAAAAGAACTCACATTCATGATTTTCCTCTGTTTTTTAGTCCATTTCTATATGCATGTTGCAGTTGTTCTAAGCATAAATGATTTTTCATTTTCAAGTACCAGTTGGCCAGGGATTTCGAAGGCATATTGATGAAAGTTAGCAAAAATGAATTTGCATCATCTTGTATAGCTGGATCAGTTTATTCTATTTTATTTTAGTTATAATATTATTTTTCATGTATAAGTTGATTGTTTTATTATATTTTAATAATATATTTTATTTTCTCTTCAGTCGCAACTACCTTTTTTTGAAGATCCATTCAAGATGACGATGTAAGAGAGTTTTAAGGTTTGAATTTTGTGATTTTTTCGGTCAGTTTTTATTGTTTTGGGTTAATAAGGAGTTGAAATTGCTACATCCCATTCGTTTACCACTGTGTAAATGAAAGAGGACATAATATTAATCTATGAAAATATCCACATAAGGATGGCTAGAATCCTGCCCCCATCTTGGATCCGGTGATTTTTTTATCCGCAGGTCGGCTTGGGTCAGTCCTATTGGTTTTGGATCTGGTGATTTGTTTATCAAAGGTAGGATTCCATTATCATACACCATAACATTCTAATTATAATTTTTTCTTCAATACATTTTCTTCTCAAATTTTATAAATATTAATATCTTATTTAAAGAAAAACTAGTAATCGATTGCATCGTGCAATAGCACGGGCGAGTACTAGTTATTACAATTACATTACCTCCTCTTGGATCCGATGTCTATGTGAGTTACCTCACCTTATAGCCTCAATATAGGTGAATTTACACTTTCATTAATTAGGGATGTAGAGCCTCTATATTACTCCCTAACCCATGCAATACTTTGGTGTTCCCAGAGTATCATTCTGATCAACCTGTTGGAGGAGCCTCAATCAAATACCCCACCCAATATTAATCCATGTGAACATGCTTCTTTATCACTAACTAATCTATAAACTAAAGAACACAACTATTGAACATATTTACCATTTATAACCATAAACATTTAATAGATTTATCTTTCACATTAATAACCCATTACACATATACCATTATTCCATACACCCCCTTATCATGGTTTGTTAACTGGTAAAATTCATCATTTAGTTCATTTCATAGCAATGTTCACATGACAACAAAATCCCCATGGGTTATATCTCACTAAAAAATATATCCAATTAATTATTAGGGTCCCAAAAAACCTTTAAAACCAAATAATGTTAAAAACACAATTCAAGTACTCATTTGAAATAATTTCAAATTCTCCACTTAAAACATGGGTATTCCACTTTTAAAACTAAAAAATTCCTCAAGGATTTAATTTCTAAATCAACCATTCAAACCAACCATTTAGAGTTTTCATAAGATATTTTTTAAACCCCAAATTCAAATAGTCATTTGAAATCTCATAATAAAACCCACCATTAAAGCATCATTTTCATCATATAAAATTCATTACCAGATTAGAATTCCAAACACATATTTCAAACCATTTAAAGAGACACTTGGGAATTTCAAAAAAAAATTACATATAATCATTTCATTTTACCCTTTCACCACACCTACATTCCCAATTAAAATTTAGAACACATTTGCTCTAACATTTACCATGTTTTACTGTTCACCAATTTATTTCACCATTCTCAAGGTTTTGGCATATTCCATGGGTATCACTAGGTTTGGTCTTACATCATAAACAAACACAAAAAAGTTTTGTGAAGGGTTTAAATACTAAAACCTCAATTTATGTCCCCAAATCACATTACTTAACCAAGGACACCAAATGAAACAAGGAAACACATAATCACAAACTCATAAACATATAGACCATTAAGACTGCTGGAGTATTCTCTAAATGAACAATAAGAAGAAAAAAAGGATAAAAAATTAGTTGAAGGATCAATATACCAAGGTCTCCGGGGTCACGAGGGGCCGAGGGAAGTGGGGGAAGCAAGGACGTCGAGGTCGCGGGGTCGCCGGGGTCGTGAGGGGTCGGGGTCATGGAGGAAGATGGGGGCCGGGGGAAGCAGGGGAAGCGGGGCGAGAAGAAGGTTGGGGTGAGGGGAAGGGTCAGCGGTGTTAAAAAAATGTTTCACGGCTGTTTATTATAAATCGCTACGAAACCATTTTAAAAAAAAATTGCAGCAGTTTCCAAAACCGCCGCTAAATACAATTTCTGATGTTGTGTGGATGAAAAATTTAGTGTCTTAGGGATTCTATTTAAAATTGTTTATTCTTTAAAATATCCCACTCGAAAACTATTTTTATTTAAATTTTCATCTCTGTAAAATTGTTATTAACATTTCATGTTTATGAAAACATGGAAGCTTTTCATACTTGAATGTTTATCACATAGAATCTTCTATTATTAGAATCCTACTGGGATTTTTCCCACACTCTACATAATCCCTAGAATGTAAGTAGACTTGGTTATTTTTTTCTAGGTTTGGGTAAATATTTTAGTGCCAGTGGTTCAGGTTTCTAGAGGTCCTTCTGGGCGTAGTGTCATGGAGATGGCTTGAGGGAGGTACCCCTTTCCATGAGGTGGTTATTTGGATGTCCAGTGTGGGTTTCTTCATTTGTTATATTCATTGATAATTGTTTTAAATTATGTCATTCAATTCTGATTTTTTTTTAAAAGATAGTTTGTTTTGAAAAAACTAGATTTGTTATATTGGATTTGTTTGTTGTTTTTTGTTTATAAACTCAGGTAAATCATTCCCAAATTCCATTTTGTGATACTCAGACACTTGTTCCAGCCCTTCGGTATCGGGAATGCCCTTCGGTCCTTGCCATGGGCCTGGTCGGGTGTCGTTTTTGAAGGAGACCATATTTGGTTCGTGAAAATAGGTGCAATTAGGAAAGACATGCTGATTTAAACACATGTAATAATCAACTAGTCTAAGGAAACTCTTGATTTCAAACATATTCTTGGGACTATCATAATTCTTTATTGCCTAAACATTATTTGGATTCATTGAAATACATTCATAAAGAACAATGTGACAAATTAATTGTACTACCTAAATTAATAATTGAAACATTAACAATGTGGCGTATAGTAGATGTACTCCAAGAATACTCAATAAAATATTTATGTTCCTTAAATAAAACATCTGGGTCCATGAATATACCAAAATTTGATCCATGAACATTATAAAATTGGTTCTAGGTATGGATGAAAAAAATCAGTTCATGACTACCATTAATAATTCTATAATATACATAAAATTGTATATAATGGAGTACTCATATAAACCATACCATATTTGAAATGTGTCATTAGTATATCCTCTATCATAACCCATAGCAGCATGTTTCTAGACCACATTCCAATTTTATAGAACAATAGGTCCCTGGTAAATTGATCAAAGAGATCATTTATCCTTAAAAAATGAATATTTATTTTTAATTATTACTGGTCTCAACATCCAATAACCCATTCAAAATCAAAAGATACCATTTCCCTTCTTGGTGAACAAAACATTACCACCTCAGGGATAGTTACGCCGAAGGATAAGACCCTTGTCCTCAACATCCCCAGTTTCATCTTCATCTCACTCTACTCAATTAATGTCATATGATAAGATGGTATTTATATATACTACATATATTGTATAAGATCAATACTTAACATGATATCCCTCTCAAGATTCAACCCTATGAAATATTCTAGAAATATGTTATGGATGTATTCCATTCCCTAAGGAAAATTAGGTGGAACCATTATCCAATCTTCTTCTAGGACTATACTAGTGGTTTTCATTTTAATTTCTTTTATCTAGAAAATTTCATGTCTTGATCTACTTTCCCAACATCTAATTCAACCATAATAGATTTATTCTCTCCCATAAAGGGAAGTAAAATACCAGAAACTCTATTATAAATTGATGCATGAAAATAATAGCTTATACATTAAAAAGATGAAATAAATTCTCACCAAATCTAAAATGATGAAATATCATGAGTATTAAAAGACCATAAAAAGTAAAATTCACTTTGTGAGTCTCCGAATATGATCTATTTTTCTTCCCATGGGTGTAGTAAGAGAAACAATATTGGGTAAGAACATCACTACCAATCCTAAACCATACTCTAGATAAGAATATATAAAATAATGAGATAATATTGTATAAAATAGGGTTGTGGATAAAATAGAAGAAACTAGGGGCATGTCTCTCATGGTATAAGGACCCTATACCATATTTGATTGAACCTAGTCTAAAGGATAGAATATTCCACCGTCAAATCCATGGTCATGACTCCATGACTACTAAATCACATCTGGTTCTAACCTTGAGGAATCATCAGTTATTGCTTACCTTGAGACCCTCGATGTTCTCCATGGCCTAATGTTCAATATGAAACCCTACTATCAATCTAAGGTCCCCCTAAAAAGTCTCTAGAAATATTTTCATACACAAATCCTCATAGAATACCCTATTAAGTCACCCTTAAATAAAATAATTGTTGGTTTCCCACCCTATCACTTGTATAACACTACATCATCTATCTTGTAAATGAAATATGGAAATGACCTTTACACACACACTAATAATAGACCACTAAATAACCTCCTAAAAAAGGAAATTAATAACTTATTCCCCATACTAGTTGGCTCGCTCCACAAAGAAACATATCATCTAAACTCATTTTCCTTACATTGTAAAAGGCACCACTATCTCCACTTGTATTTCCACCAGAAGGACATCAAAATAAATTTAGAATACCCATAAAAATATAATTCATCTGGATCATCCTAGTTGTAATAGTTTTGTGAGAATACCATAGAGTATGAGATTAATTTTAGCATACTAACACAGAACCTAAAATATGTTTGAATATCGATCTCAAACTAATGGTCCTTTTGGAACCTATTCTCCAATAACAAAGTAATGAACCCTAGAAACTATAAGAAATGGATTTCATAATATATTACTCAATAATTAACCTAATGGTATTCAATAAACTCTTAAACCCTATCTAAATATAGTGATTTGTTAAGAAACTTCTAAAATAATTGGACCTTGAAGGCCCCCTGTGTCAATTATTAATGCTTCCTTCCCTAAACCATCACGCCCCACTACCTTTGAGTGAACACCTGATGTTTGTAAGGTAGCAACTTCACCTTCAACTCATCAAGTGTATCTACCTTCTCAAAGACGCCATCTATAGTATCCATCCAATACTCAATATCCAAAGGACCTCCCACACCTAGGAAATATAGAGAATTATGCATCTAGAGTTCCAGGGTAAATTCATCCATGGTAGCATTGTCGTGGTGTAAACCTCTACCTATATCAGGTATAATAAGAAACATTACTCCCTGAAAGGACTTAGCTACATTAGAAACTAGAGCATCTTGGGGGAATTCTCTGCTCCTCCCTCTTGAAAATATGAAGGTTTGATGGGAGAAATATGATCCTCAGATATATCCTTATCCTTATACTTGATGGATTCATAAGTCATAATTGTAGTGGAATTTTATGTAATTCCTAATATATTGACATAGAAGTTCATTTATTGGCTTAAATCTTAATAGAATTTAAGAATTAATAGGAACACATGCATACTCACCTCCTTAAAAGACACTAAAGAACACTCCCTTATAATACCGTGGGTTCTATGACATATTATCCCCACCTACACATTATTAATAGTCAAATATATATAATATCATAATCCATAATAAAAATTAATTAGATTCCATCAATAATGAGTTTGGGAAATTGTTGAACTAACTATTGTAGATTTAGAAAATTTAAACCTCTAAAATTATATATAAGTTAGTTCCTAAAAAGGGAACCTATGGGTCATAGCATGATCCACCATCCCATGAACTCTCTCTATCATAGATAGTAATATATTCCATAAACCATAAAGTTATTGTATCATGAGAAAACTAACATGGAACCATAACAACACATCCAAAATGTGAAATCCCTTTATCTTGGAAACTGTATGTCATCTATATAGGTGATGGCTGGGTAGAAACACAGTATCCCAAATGAATATTTTCTATAAAATCATCAATATAATGAGATAAATATGGGAAATAAATAGAAAGGGGGATAGTAAATTATTCTAAAATTCATAAAGATATGTTCTATAAGACTAACTTTATGTATCACCTGACCTAATTTTCACCTTGACCTATGAAAACTTTCAGTGATTAGTGCGGAGGAATTCAACCCCATATTGCAGATATTATACCTTCACCATTAAAAAAATATTTATAATATTGAAATTGGATGTAGTAATTATCTATAAAAAGATAGAATGGACTCGTATTGGTAATCTAATCCTATAAATAAAATCGTGTATTATAAACATATGATTACTCGTCTTCCATACATAAGTAATAAAAACCGATCCCTATAAGTGGATAATAAATATGTAAAATTATAAAAATAAAAAAATAATTGAATTGGAACGGTAGGGACTTGGTTCTTTCCTTGTAATACTTTGAAATATTTCTACATATTTTTTTCATAGCCATACTTTGAGACGACGTGCAATTTCGAAGCCTAGTGTGCCAGGAATAAATTATATAAAATTTAAGTATATATAATTATATTGTGCATGTGACCAAAATAGAATAACACTTAAATGGTCACTCAGATATAGAATATGATGGAAAGGTTGAGTCTGGAATGTGGCGTTTACCCTAGGTGGGGCATAACTTTTGTTGGTGCGGTACTCCTATGGAAAATGCTATATAGGGGAAGAATCGTAATTAAATTAAATTATTGTACCCCGAATGTCATGTTAAATATCTTTCAAATGGAGAATTGTATTTGAAATATGATATCATCATTGATTTTTGAATGGGGTGTTTTTCCAAGGCATGATAGAAATGATAGGGCGCAGCGATTTCTATTTTTCCTCACCGAGCAGGAAAGCTATAAATAGGGATAAGTGATTCAGATTATGGTTAAACCCTAATATATATATCTCTCTCTCTAAAAACCATATACTATATATATATCTCTCTATCTCCATCTTTTTAGACATTCTTTATCATTCTTTGCTGGAATGAGGAGAAAACTCCTCAAAATCATGAGCAGATCAAATCCGGAGTGTCGTGGACGCATCACTTACAACGAATAGCCAAATTGAGGTGGGATTTATCGCTTTTTGAGTTCTATTCCAGTTTCTCCATCGATTACTCGATTTTTGGTTATTTTTTGTTGTTATATCATCGAATCATTGATGGAAGCATGAGCATGGTAGTCAATCTGTGTTTAGAATGTCATTCTTGGTCTGTTCTTTGTGTTTTTTTCTGAAAACTTTTTGGAATGTGAGATCACTATGGAATCAATATTTTGAGGCCATTGCAGTTAATGCATCATCGTAGGGGACCCCAATTCATTGATGTAATCTCGATCAAGTGACCAGATCGAGCCCAATGGTCCACAAAATGGATCAAGCCCAACAGTCTCCATAACATACCATCGGGACGTCGCCGACGGTCTGTGGACCGGATGTGCCATGACATTGTCTGGCTATCATTCGGATGTGGTCGCACCGCATGATATCAGGCAGTGACCACTGTACGAATCCTGCATGCTCGGCCGGTCATGTTATCTCGGTGGTGACTGAACAGCGAGCCGGACCCCTTGTAGGTAGAGGGTTGGGTCGTGTCGGGCGAGTGGACTGAGCTAGTAGCCTGGGTTGGGTAAACAGTCCAAGTCTAACTTGGTAGGTTATACCCAGGGTTTAACAATGATTTACTAGGGAGATCAGGCACTACGAGAGTTGGACCAACCACGAGTCAGTCCCTCAGACCCATATCCCTCTTAAACTGACTCAAATCCTCATTTCATTCAAATCAGGCATCCAATTGATGTGTCGTCTATGGATACACGACCCTCGCATTGAGACTAACCTTTTGATAGAAGTTTAGAAAATCTTCTCTTGTCGTTTCATGTCTCAGATCCACTAAACTACTGATTTTAATAATTATAATATAATTATTATTATTCAAAATTATTGTATTGAACCTATATTGCAAACTGGAAGTCTGATTCGCGTCCCTTCTACTGAAACATGATGCTTTATTTGTAGTGAATAATTTAGATCTATTTTATGGTTTTCATAATTCATGCACAAGGATTTTTGGAAAAAAAATTCTTATTATGATAATAATAATATAATGATTATTATTTGGGAAACATGTATCGGATCATACATTTTTATATGACTTCTGGTTGACATTCTATTAGAGGTGTTACGACCTTGGAGTTTTGGTGGACCTTTCAAGATTAATTTTGAGCACTTAAACCAAAATGGTAGTGTACGCCCCACAAGCCACATTTTAGTCATTTTCGGTGAAATTTCACTTTTTAATTGGGTGTCCATTTGTGATGAATGAATATCAAATCATGTATATTTTCAAAGAGGATCACAATGGAATAATTTATTTGATGTGTTTTAGGATCATGGAATGGGTCCCATGAAGCATCGTTCCTACACAATGCTGCAATATGTAGTTCTATCCCCTAGAGTCCCATTCAGAAGAATGAATCGTCAATCCTGTGCGTTTTTTTGGAAAGGATTGCAATGGTTTGATTTGTTTGGTTATCCAGGACCGTTTGAGGAGGCAATCTATTAGAAGTTTTGTCTCACCCTTTGGATCAACGATGAGCAACCCACACTCATCATCTTTTTGGATAGAGGTTCCATATATTCTCGGAGTACACATGCATGTCTTCTAGGTACATGATCACAGTTTAGAACCCAAGTATGGATAGGTACAAGTCTATAATATGAGGTGGGGTCACACGTCACATGGTCCCCACACCTGACATGTACCCCTTTCATGAATATTCTACCTCTCATATCTTCTTCTTCTGAACTCAGATTTGGTCCCTCGAGTAGCCTATCCTAAGGGATTTTTCATATAAAACAATATGGTGACCTTCATAGTGGCTTTCAAGATACAATGTGAGATTTTTTGGGTGTGATGTTTATCTGGGGAGATACTCTATGATGGCAGTGTAGTTTCTTGATGATTTTCAAGATGTACCATCCAACATGTATGGCCAGAGCACTTTTGGGCTTAGCGTCCAGTTGGGATGGGTAGTGGTATTCACCAATAATACTTTCCGCTTACCCTCCAACAGGGCTAGGCAGTAGAATTTGTCATTATCACTATTTTGGGATTACCCTCAAGAAAGGTTGGGTAGTGGAATTCGCTTATAAAACTTTCAGCATACCCTCCAGTGGGGTTGGGCAGTGGCATTTGTTGTTATCTCTCTTTCAGGATCCCCCCTCCCAGTGGGGCTAGGTAGTGGAATTTTATATTCTCTTAATTATAGTCACATCGTCTAGTAGGGATTGGAAGTGAGGTTCACCTACTACACTTTAAGACATAACCTCCAGTGGGGTAGGGCAGTGAGGTTTGTCATTTAATCTTTTAGACTTACTGAAGACAGTACTGAGGATACCCTACAGCGGGGCTGGACAGTGGGTCCTCAACTATGAGACATGATATCTTGACAGTGCGGCACATTGAAAAGACTTTTTAGACTTAACTTTGGAATATCAAGGAAGAGGGACACATTTCCCACTGAGACGTGTCCTTGTGATGCAACCAGAAACAGTGAGGATGAGACAGTGCTTCCCAAAGTGGATAGTATTAAGGTATAGTGAATGAGTCCCTTTGACTTGAAATTTAGAGCAGATGTGTGGGATATTATTCATCATTGGTGGTTACTTATGGAAATATTGGCTACTCTTTTCCTTGTTTTATATGTGATATGGATATCCCCTTACTCTCTTTTATTTTTTCTTCTTTGACTAGGAATATATATGTATCAAATTTTCAGTACCCACCCCTTGGGTTTTCCTTACTCTCCTTCCAATTGAGGATAAGACACACAAGTTATTACACATGCTTTTTGTGTCTAGGTTCTCATGGTTGTACAAGTCTTCTATCATACAATAGGTAGTGAATAATCAATAAGAAGTTCATCTACTCACCATTTATAGATCGTTGTTCTTTGGATGAGTTTACTTCACTATCTCGTTGGGTTGAGCTATACTCTTTTATTTTAACCTATTTTATATATTTCTACCCTCTTAAGTACATCTTTTTATTCTCCCTTGAGCCTTTGGGTAATCCTACCAAGTATTTTTACACTCACACCTACATAGGATTTTCCAACAATTGGTGTGCCCTTACAGATGTTAGACAGGTTGATCATGGAATAAGAGGAGCTTTGGGATACTGGGTATTTATACTACCTGTGGTGGTCATATTTTGGGATTCATGAGAAGGACTCTCCTGGCTATTTTACTTTTTCACCTGTTGATGGGTTGTTGCACTTTTCCGGTGGGGCATGTATTTTTTGTAACATCCCAAGTAAATAAAGGATATGATATTTTTCATATTTATTAATATTTGTGAATTAAATATTAATTTTAATTTAAATGGGATGCTATGTTAGATATCATAATCAACACGCAATAACATATTTCTTCAAAATCATATGTTTCACACAATGTTGAGTTATACCAAAAAAATATATTATTATTATTATTTGAAATAGTAGTTAACGCCCAGCCATTGTATTGGAGGGAATGAATATAAATAACTACAATATTATTATGCATATTTCTTAAATGTCTTAAAATTTTTCTAATTTATTTTAGAGTCTTAGAATGAGAATGAATCAAAATTTAAGCATGAAATACTCTAATATTCTTTAAAAGGTTGTTTTACCACCTTTTGATAGAGAACACTTTTTAAATATAATAGTTTTTCACTTTTATATGTTTTATTTAGAAAAATAAAATACTTATTTAGAATTTGTACATAAAAATTTACTTTGGTTAAATTTTTTGTATTTTTTTGATAAAGTTCATTTTTTAATTAGTAGTAAAAAATACGGCATTTTATGTCAGAACAGTATTTTCATTTAATTTATTAATATGGTTATATTGTATTTTTAATTGGTTTTTAAGTGTAATTGGATTATATTTTTCTCATTTAATACAATTTTGGTCATTTTTGTTAATTTCACTTTGAAATTGGATATAAACAAATGCCAATCTTTTGATAGTTAAAATTTCTAAAAAACACGCTTTTTGGTTTTGAAAACAAGAATTGATTTTAAATTAATTTTTTAAACTTTTATGTTTTCAATTTGGAAAAATGGATTCCATATTTTTAATTAGGAAGTTCAAATTATGTATATAGTTAACTTTTATTTTTAGACATTATGAATAGTAACTTCAGTAAATATTTTATTTATCGTGGTTAAAGGGTAAATATACTGAATGAGGGTAAACAAATAATATTATAATAACATTAAAATTACCCTAACACATTTCCTAACCCTACTGGATGATACATGTCTAAAAATGGTCATCCTTGGGATGATTTTGGGACCCCATGGATCCACTTGTAATTGAAAATTACACTTTATAAAAAATAATTTAAAGCTAAGGAAAATGTAACATAAACATATATATCTTCGTAAAAAAATTATAATGTGTTATATAAGTGATATTTTCAACTATAAATAGTAATTAGAGAGATAAAAACATTTCCTAGACCATTTAATTTTATTTATAATTTTTAGATGTCAAATAAATAAATTTATTTCTGACACAGTGATGATGTAATGATTACCTCATTAATGAATGTTTTAAATAAATGAGATTATAAATATTAAAATAAATTTATTCTGAAACTTTTTATGTTATAAAATATTTTTATGGATGATTATAAACTTTTATATTTGAATTAATGTAGTTTTTTATAAATAATAAAGTGTTTATATATTTTTTAAAAGTCTTGATATGAATAGTTTATAAATTGACAAAAATGAGTTTTTAAAATGAATAATATTTTATTAAATGATATAATAATCCTAAAATATAATATTCAGCCCAATGACTTAGATAAGGTTTTAAATTTTATTAATGAGACACTTTTGGTTCCATTGGTATTTTATGGTAACTTTATTAACCATATAGAGTGAATACACAAGAAGACATGATAAGAGTTAAATTGGTTAACTAAGGGTTAAAGCAAAATGATAAGGTTAAATTTAAAACCGAAACTAGTATAAAACCTATTTGTTAATATGAATTAGAATAATATTCAAATTATATTCAAATATAATTAGTTTTTGACTTTTTTAAACCTAAATTTAGTTTATAATAATATAATATTTTCAAACATTCCTAAGGATCCCATCGTCTCTCTTATAAAAACCATCAACTATAACCCATTACTCACACATCTCAAGCTGATTTTCTCATCCAAAATACACCCAAATAATATCCCAAAATCAAACTATTCCATATAGAAGCTTTAATTTTGCAATTTTTCAATTTAATAAAGCGTTTTGGTTCAAACCAAAGCGAGTTTCCCAATTTAAAGGTAATGTCTTCTCTCAAGTTCGTTTCTTTTATTTTCCTTATCCAACCCCTAAAATCTATTTATTCCATTATATTATAACATAAATAGTATATTAAACATACTAGGTTGTTTTTATGAGGATTTTTCTAACCACACATCCACACACCTCCATTTAATGGATATAAACATACTGTTTCTGTGCAGGGCGAACTACTGCCTCGTGAAATGATGATTGTTCAATTATCTCCTACCACCTATCATGGTGGCCATTATAGTGGAACTATATTTATATGTGATATATATTATATTTATATTATATATATTATTATATACTTTAAATTTATATCATGCCTTCATGGTTTCCATAATGGGTAAATACGATAATTTCATTTGAGGAAGTGCGGACTACTGCACCCTCAAGGTGATATGACTCGTTCATGCCATACCTGGAATGTATAAAGGATGGAATTAATGAACATATTTAACTTATATAAAATATAATATTATACTATAATTATAATATACCTATGTATTATTATGTTTTCATTTCATTAAATATAAAATATAAATGAAAGTAGCGTTCATGCATACATACAGCTTACCGTCTGCATTAAGAGTGTGTTTCATTTCTAATATCCAAATCATATGGAATATTATAAATACATAAACACTATATATATACGATACATATGATATCTAAATAATTATTATTGTTATGGAAATAATATAATTTTAATCATAAGGACAATTTTTAGTCATAACATGTACATTTTTTACTCATGTTCCGAACATCGATAAAATGTCCGATATGAACTCTAATAATTAACTAATTGCTATAGAAAGGTAATAAGTGACATAAAAAGAATAATATAGTTGAAAAATGTTATTAATAAATTATAAATTAACTTAATTTTATTATTTAAGAGATCAAATAATGAACGAGTCAATTCGGACACAAGGTAAGGGGTTTTCCTCTCACTTTTTATTCTCGTGAGATTCATGCTATCTTTTCCACTATTTACTTTTGTGCGGTGTATGTACTACCAATGATTGTATTCATTATGTAATTTACTTTAATTTATTTGTATTTACATCTTCACTGTATGATCCTTCTATCATTGAGTGTATGTTTCATGAGTTACCAAATTGGTAACAGAATCTTTCACCATACTCTTTTAGTTAAAGACTTCTTTTATTTCATGTATTTTAAATTCCATTTTATTATGATGGGATATGTTATTATATATTATTATTGTGGTAAATTTTATTTCCATGTGATAATAGATCATTTTCTCTCTCAGCAACTCATTTTCTTAATTTTTAAGTGACAACGTTAGGCTACTGAATTTTGTAAGGGTACATCTTAACCCAATTTCCATTCTTTGGGTCAATATTCTAATTTTTTATTATGCCGATATATGTATATATAAGAACTATATTTTGATTTCCTATATTGTATTTATACATTATCTATGTGTAATTATATTGAATACACATAATCTGTCTATTTTACTTACAAAATGATCTTTGTAAGGGACATCGCCACAATCTCCTACCATTGGGGCATGTTTTGATAACATACACCTCTTTATTTTATTTGGTGTATAATAAAACCATTTTAATTTTAATTTCATTAAAATGGAATATTCATTTTTCTATGAATCATTTTATTAAACAAAAATAGTAATTTTTTAACATTTGCGGCGACAAAGACCTCTATGCCGCCGTAATCGTTATTCAGCATCCTCTATAAGCCTTAATGTTTTTTAAGAGAAATGAAAAAGAAACCCCCTATTCTATTTTTGGGTGTTTTGGAATTGAAATTCTTTTTTTAAATGGACTGATTATTTCAATATCTTGAAATATTTCTTATGATTGAAAATGAAATGTTGTTAGTGAAATGTTTATATTTGAAATATTTTATGTGTTATGATTTTATAATGGTACATGGACAATTGATGGTTGGTTACATGATAAACCAAATGATGGGTGGTGTTGTGATAAACTAGGATGGGTTGTCACAATATTTCCTCCAATGTATTGGGTATGGAAGTTGGCCGTATAGCTATTCCATTTAGTGATATGTGTGGAAGTCGGCTGTTTGGTTATTCCATTTAAGTATGTTTATGTCCCAATTTACCTTTATATGCTATACGTAAATTTATATGGGATTTACAGTAATATTTTGGTTATAAAAGGGTATGAAATGAGCTTATGTTTAGTGAAGTGTTTTTTTTACTTCTTTAAATTGAAAAGTATTGATTTAGAATAATGTATTCATGGTTTACATGTTGTTTTGAAAAACTAACAATTTTCCTTCTTTATATATCCCTTACTAAGCTTTGTATTCTCATACCAGGTTTTGAAATGTTTTTCACTGGATTTAAAGATGAATAGGGTCAAGGATGGGATCAAGGAAAATCCATGCTATCTAAAACATGGAACTAGACATGTTTCTTTTTTAAGAATTTTTATTTTATAAAAAAATGGATACTGAGTAGAAGTGTATACATGTAATATTAAACTTTTAATTTATAAGTTATGAACTAATTATCTAAAGCTCTTAACCAGGAATTATCCTCAATTTTAATTATTACTTAATTCAAGATTATAAAATGTTTAAGGTCGAGTCCTTATATTTGGTATCAGAGGTCGGTTTAGATACCTTTATAGGTTAGGGTGTTATTTAAGGATAAGTGACATAACCATAATGGTTAGCATATTAGAAAGAGTCATAGTTATTTTAGATAAATTCAATGGGATTAAGATAATAAGAATAAGTATATCTTTCTGTTTACCCTCCTCATAAGATATTATATGATTGTTTTATTGATATAATCACACTGACCTTTTCAGTTTTAGTAAATGGTTGGATCTAGTAGGAACCAAAGTAAAAATAGATATGAAGAAAAGAGTGACGGTTTTCTGAATAAGCAACTGAATAAATGGGAGATATACTGAGAACTCTTGTGGTTATTCTTAACAAACTATCTGGAGTCATGATTGACTACTTTAACCTTGGTGATTTTTTCTAAGGCATTATATATGAAAGAAACGAATCCCAACTAGATTCCAGGTAATAATCATAAAGGTAAGTATATTAACAAACATATGTGTCAAGGATATGGAAACAACCACCTAGTAAATCTGTTAAAGGGACATGAAGATTCTATAGATGTGGTAATGAAGTTCATAAAGAAAGAACTTTCCATTGAAAAAGGAAGCGTCTAGTTGACTCCAGTAAAGGGAAAGTTGTTTTTTCTGAGGTATCAATTGAATATTTTAAATATGGTGTGCATGGTAATTATAAAAATAGATATCCTACAAAGAGGGATCAGAAATGGGATCAACAGGATTGTACAAATATATATTTATCAATTCCTGATGTCATTCCAATTGAGGATGAGGAAATAGACAATGACCAATGAAAGGTATGGATTATTTATTAGATGATTTTTTTACATTATTGAATCTTCGGATATGATTCATTATTTTATTTGTTGGAAAGAAGTATTAAAAAATAATTTGTAAAATAATAGTTAATGTATCATTAAGAACATTGAATGAGTAATAAGTATACATATAAGGGATTCAAGAGTTATGGTAGATTTTAGGATGATGAAATTCTAAAAATTATTAAGGCTCGTTTGATGAGGGGATTACTTTAGAATAATTTTTATAGTATGTGTAACCATGAATTTTGATATGTGAAAATGTTATTCAAGGAAGAATTTTCTTTTCTTTTGTGGACATAGTTATAAAGAACCATTTGGGTTTATATGATCCTTGAATTTGAGGTAATTACAGGTTATTACTTTTTGGGATGAAAATGAGAGGTATGAGACAACATTTTTGGTTGAAATATATTATGGTTATTTTTTAGGAAGTAATCATATTTTTAAAAAATTTATAAGAATTATATAGTTTTTGAAAAAGTACAACACGCAGACTGTGTGACAACCCATCGTGTCGAAAAAAGATACGAGAATCAAACCCACAACCAAAGTGTGATGGTGATTAATCACCTACCACTGGACTATGTGATGTTCATGGTTAGTATGACTTATTATTTTTAGTTAAATTATTTTATTGATCAAGAATAAGTTTATTTGGGATCTTATGTTTCACCAAATGGATATACTTAGTATAATAAAATAAATTGGTGATTAAATTATAAAGTTTAATTTGGAAGATGTTCACTCTTTTGGGAACACTATATGCTTAAGGAAAATATAATACTTTGGGATTTCAATTGAGAACTAATGGTGGAATTTTATTTTGGAAAAAACTATTTTTTTATTGTGGACATGTAGCGATTTAGGTTATTAATGTAAATGATTTACCTATCTTGAAGAATATGTGATTGGGTTAATTACATTTCATTATGAGTCTTTAAGAGTAGCTGATGTTATTTGGATATAAATGTTAAGATTTTTGTGGGAGACTATGTGATCAAATCCTTATTAATTTTGTGTTTCAAACTTAGTTTGGATTATTTTGAATAATTTTAAGGTTAATTGTTTATTGAATGGTCTTTGTTGAACTTTGGGTACTGTTTGTTGAATTTTGGAGATTAAGAGTAGTATTTATTTTCATAAAGTACTATCCTTTTTGGGTATTATTTGATCTTGTACTAATCATATTTATTTTGGTTAATGTTTAAAGATAGGGGAAATATATAGTTCGACTTTATTTTATTTTGGGATTCTCTAAGAGTTTACTCTAGCACTTCAGGAGTGACCAAGTCACCTTGAATCCTCATTGTTTGGAGAAAAGATGATTTTTTTAAAGAAACTTATAAAAGGATGATACACTACTTGAAAAGTAAGTATATTTCCTTATTTCCTTAGTCAATATCATAAATAAATTCTCCAAATTTATGAAAAGGAACATAAAAAAAATGTTGTCTGTTTACTTTTCCTTCTGTGGAATAAAATACCATTTATCCCCTCATGAGTTTGTGGTTTTTGTGTTTTTAACTTTCTCCTTATCATGTTTTCTATCATTCTGCATCAGAACTTGATGGTTAGTTTTTTCTTACATATCCATGTTTTCATGGAATTCTAGTCTGAGTTATCTCAGATGACCTTTGTACTTATCTTTCTTTCTTTTAAAATTATCATTTTATTGTCTATTTTTCCGATGTGGGACTTTCAATTATGTTTCTAAGCCCAATTTTAAAATTGCAAGGACACAATTTCCCAAATGGGGGAAGGATGAAACATCTCAGGTAAATAAATAATATGATATTTTTCATATTTGTTAATATTTGTGAATTAAATATTAATTTTAATTTAAATGGGATGCTATTTCTGATAGCATACTCAACACACAATAATGTATTTCTCTGAAATCTTATATTACAAATAATGTTAACTTACACCAAAAAATAATTTTATATTATTATTATTTTAAATAGTAGTTAACGTCTAGCCATTTTATTGGTGTAAATTAATATAAAAAACTATAATATGATTATACATGTTTCTAAAATGTCTTTAAATTTATCCAATAAATTTTAGAGGCTTAAAATGATAATGAACTCAATTTTAAGCATGAAATACCCTAATATTCATTAAAAGGTCGGTTTATGACCTTTTGATGGAAAATCATTTTTAAATCTAGTTTCTATAACTTTTATAAGTTCTATTTGACAAAGTATTTTTTTTTATATTCGGGACATCAAAATTTACTTTGGGTAAATTTTTGGTATTTTTCTGATAAAGATCCTTTTTTTAATAAACAGTGAAAAAATACTAAATTTTACGTCAAAACTTTCTTTTCATCTAATTTATTTATAAGGTTATATTGTCTTTTTAATTGGTTTTAAAGTTTAATTGGATAATATTTTTTCATTTAATCCAATTTCAGTCATTAGAAGTAATTTTACTTTGAAATTGGACATAAACAAATGTCAATCTTTTGATAGTTATTATTTCTTAAAAACACACTTGTTTTTTACAACAGGAATTATTTTTAAATTAATTTATGCAACTTATATTCTTTGAATTTGTAAAAATTGATTACATATTTGGAATCAGGAGATCTAAAATTTTTAAATAGGTATCTTTTATTTTTAGACATTTTGAATAGTACCTTCAGTAAATATTTTATTTATCGTGCTTAAAGGGTAAATCTGGTAAATAAGGATAAAGAAATAATATTATAAAAATACTAAAATTACCCTAACACATGTCCTCACCCTATTTTATGATAAATTTCCAACCATGGGTATCCTTGGGACGATTTTGGGACCCCATTGAACCACTTGTAAGTGAAAATGACATTTTAAAAAAATTAATTTAAAGTTAAGGAAAATGTAACATAAACATATATCTCTTAGTAAAAAAATATTTATAATTGGTGCTATAAGTGATATTTTCGACTATAAATAGTAATTATAAAGCCAAAAATATTTCCAATATCATGGTATTTTATTTGTAATTTGGATACCTCAATTGAAAAAAATTATTTATGAGACAATGATGATGTAATGATTACCTCATTAATGAATGTTTTAAATAAATGAGATAATAAATATTAAAATAAATTTATTTTGAAACTTTTTATGAGATAAACTAATATTATATATTATTATAACTTGTTATCTTTGATTTAATATTGATTTTTTGAAATAATCAAGTTATTATAGACTTTTTTAGAAATCTTGATATGAATAGTTTATAAATTGACATAAATGAGTTTTTAAACTGAATACTATTATATTAAATGATATAATAATCCTAAAAATATAATATTCAGAAAAATTAATTAGATAAGGTTTAACATATCATTAAAGAACCACTAGTGGTTCTATTTTTATTTTATGGTAACTATATTTACCATATAGAGTGAATACACAAGAAGACATGGTGAGAGTCAAATTAGTTAACTAAGGGTTAAAGCTAAATGATAATGTTATATAAGATAAAAAAACATGTATAAACCTATTTTTAGTGAGTATATACATTAATAATAATCTTAAATTCTCATTTAATGAGTTTTTTACATTTTGGAAATTGAAATTTAGTTTATGATAAAATAATATTTTCAAACATCCTTAAAGAGCCCATCCTCCCCCTTATAAAAATTCATCAACTCTAACCCATTACTCGGACCTCTAAATCCCCTTGTATCATCCCACCACTACCCAAATAAGATCCAAAAATCCACCTATTACACTTATAATCCTTAATTTTGTAAGAATGAAATTCAATAAATCGTTTTGGTTCAAACCAGAATGAGTTACCCAATTTCAAGGTAACGTCTTCTCTCAAGTTAATTTTGTTTATTTTCCTTCTTCAACCCCCTAAACTCTCCTTATTGCATTATATTATAACAACACAAATATATAAAACATACTAGAGAGTTTTTATGAGTATTAGTATAACTACACACCCACACACCTCCATCTAATGGATATGAACATACTGTTTCTGTGGATGGTGAACTACTGCCTCACGAAATGATGATTGTTCAATTATCTCCTACCGCCTATCATGGTGGCCATTATGATGGAACTGTATTTATATTTGATATATATTATATTTATATTGTCTATATTCTTATAAATTTTTCATTTATATCATACCTTTATTGTTTCCATAAGGGGTAAATGCGATAATTTCATTTGAGGAAGTACGGACTACCACCCCCTCAAAGTGATATGACTCGTTCATGCTGTAAATGGAACGTATAAAGGATGGAATTAATGAAAATATGTAACTTATGTAAAATATGATATTATACTATAATTATAATATACCTATTTATTATTATGTTTTCATTTTATTAAATATAAAACTGAAATGAAACTAGCGTTCACGTGTACGTACTACTTACCGTCTCCAAAAACGGTGTGTTTCATTTATTATCGCCAAATGATATGGAAAATTATAAAAACATATACACTTGATATATATGTGATATATAAATCCTGATTATAATTCTATAAATAATGGTCTTTTGACCACATGGACAATTTTTAATTATAACAACTTCATTTTTTTACTCAAGTTGTGAAACATATACAAAATGACTTATATGAACTCAAATAATTAACTAATTGTTATATCAAGGTAATAAGTGAAATAAAATGAATAATATACATGAAAATTTTTATTAAGAAACTATAAATTAACTTAATTTTATCATTCATGAGACTAAATAATGAACAAGTCAAGTTAGACACAAGGTAAGGGGTTTTCATCTCACTTTTTATTCTAGTGAGATTAATCATATACTTTCCACTATTTAATTTTATGTGGTGTAGTTACTACCCATGATTGTATTCATTGTGTCATATACATTAATTTATGGATATTTAAATCTTCATTGTATGAATTTTCTTTTATAGGGTGTATGTTTTGTAAGTTACCAAATCGGTAACGGAACCTTTCATCGTACTCTTTTCGTTAAAGACTTCTTTAATGCCATATACTTTAAATTTAAATTTTCCTATGATGGTATTTTCTCTTCTATATTATTATTTCATTAAATTTTATGTCCATGTGATGAGATACCCTTTTCTCTCTCATCAACTCATTTTCTGAATTTTTAAGTGACGATGTTAGGCTGCCGAATTTTTGAAAGGGATCATCTTAACGCAATTTCTATTTTTGGATTAATCTTCTAATTTTTGATTATGTCAAGATATGTTTATGTAATAACTATATTTTTATGTCCTATATTTTATTTATACATTACTTATGTGTACTTATATTTAATACACATAATATATCTATTTTATTTACAAAATGATCGTCGTAAGGGGATTCGTCTAAATCTCCTTTCATTGGGGCATGTTTTGATAATGTACACCTTCTTCTTTTATATGGTATATAATAAACCCCTTTTACTTTTAATTTAATTCAAAGGGAATCTTTTTTTCTCTATGAAGCATTTTACTAAAAAAAGGAATTCTTTTAAGGTTTGCGGGGACAATGACCTATACACCACCGTAATCGTTATTTGGATTCCTCTATAAGACTTAATGTTTTTAAAAAAATAAAAAAACACTTATTCTGTTTTTGGGTGTTTTGATATTGAAAATGGTTTTTGAAATGGATTCATTATTTCAATATATTGAAATTATTTCTTGTGATTTCAAATGAAATGTTATTAGTGAAATTTTTATATTTGAAATATTTTATGTGTTGTGATTTTAAAATGGTACTTGGAAATTTGGCAGGTGGTTACGTGATAAACCAAATGATGGGTGGTTCCGTGATAAACCAGGATAGGTGGTTATGTTATAACCTCCAATTCATTGGGTATGGAATTCAGTTGTATAAATTTTCCATTTAGTGATATGTGTGGAAGTCGACCGTATAGTTATTCCATTTAAATATTTTTATGTCCCAAGTTACCTTTATAAACTATACGTTATTTTCTATGGGAATTATGGTAATATTTTGGTTACAAAAAGGGTAAGAAATGAGCATATATTCAGTGAAGTGTTTTTTTACTTCTTTAAAGTAAAAAATATTTCATTATGATAAAGTTTTCATGGTTTGAATGTTGTTTTAAAAAAACCAATAGTTTTCCTTATTTATGTATCCTTACTGTGATTTTTATGCTCATCCCATGTTTGGAAATGTTTTTCACAGGAGTTAAAGATGAATAGGGTCAAGGATGGGATCAAGGAAAAGTCATGATGTCTGAAACATGGAACTAGACATGTTTCTATTTTTAAGAATTTTAATTAAATGAAAAAATGGATACTAAGTAGAAGTGTGTACATTTAATATTTATATTTTTATGTATAAGTTATGACCTAATTCTCTAAAGATCTAAACCTAAAAATATCCTCAATGTGAATTATTAACTTAATTCAAGATTATATATTGTTTAAGGCCAAGTCCTTACATTTTTACCCTTTCCCATTAAGTTTACTTTTCTATAATTATATTGTTTATGGTTCAATGCGTGTTTGTGGTTTATTTATAGCAGTGTTTTATCTTGTATTCATTTCCCTATGCACTTTTCATTGAGTTTTTTGTGTTTGGGTGTATTGATTATTAGGGAAAGGACCCTGTGAGTTTGTTGTGCCTTCAGTGCTAGTTTCCAACCTATAGACTATAGAGGTGGTCTTGGGGAAGTTGCGGCTTGAGCCCAACATGGTTTGGGTTGCGATAAAGTTGTATCAAAGGTGGTTTGCTCCTTGGGATGTTTTTATGACATTCCCTAAAAATGAATTGGTTGGGTTTTGGGGAAATAGTGTAAACATGTCTCGAGAGAGGCTTTTAAGATAGGGAGTCATGTGATGGTGTGGAGGACGACATATCTTTTCACCAAGACCCTGATTAAGAACTTTTAGAATCGGTATGTTTATACATATTTTGTATGGAACAATGGTAAATGCAACATATTGGATGGAGTATTAGACTATCCTTATTGAGTCACCTCCCCATCATTGTATATATATACTCATTTGACATTGGTACTCCTTGATGAACTCGGGATGCCTCCACCATGACAACTGTCTATGTTATCAGTTTCAGTTTATGAAGATGAATCTGTGAGCGATGAGGCTTTAGTTCAGGATCCATCATATGATCCCCCATTCTCTAGGTGGGCATGTAGCAGTGCCTCCACCTGTGGAGTAATAGTTAGTACTGACAGCACAGGCTGATGATGAGCACAGGCTGAGTGAGATTCCCGAGTTCACAATTTAGAGACCGCTGAGGTTCCATGATGATCCACACACTCAAGTAGTTTAGGTTTGGCTATAGTTGGTTGTTTGCCTCTTCAGGCTTGTTTGATCACTAACAGATTAGATGGTCGCTTTGATAGCCATCCTTTTTATGTGGGAAGATGGGCGTTGGTGGAGTCTGATTACTCAGATACATGATGAGTCAGTACTCTCTTGGGATGAATTCCAATAGCTGTTTTTTGAGTAATAATACACCTCTTACTTATTCTCCAGCTAGATTTAGAAGTTTCTGGAGCTTTAGAAGGGAGGTTGATGGTGTCTGAGTACTCGACTTGGTTTGTAGACATTACACACTACTCTCCAAACATTGTCCCTAATAACTACTTCTAGGAATGGAAGATTGAGTAGGGTTTCCATAGAGGAGATTCAATCCAGTGTAGTACCCTTGTGAATCCCCACATTTTCTAAGGTGCAAGAGTGAGCACTTGTGAAAGAGATATTTCTGTTAGAGGGGTGTCAGTTATCTAGTTTTGGTCGAGGACACGTTAGAGTTGACATGTCTACCTCAACTAGAAAGCATTAGATGGAAGGGCCTCAGTGTAAGAGTCTTCCCCATGGTGAGACTCATGAACGTGGTTAGGGTACAATGTAAGTCACTTAGGAAGCCTTGGTAGGGCCTATGTTATTCTTGTGATGTATGAGGTAACATGGAATGATATTGTCCTACCATACATGCTGATATTTATAAACATATTGTAAACTAACAGCCAAGTCAGAGACAACACCATGATCAAGAATCTCCTAAGTGAAGAAAGGATGGTCCCTAGAGAGGTGGTACTGGAAGAAGATTAGGAAGAACGGTGGTTGGTGGAAAACATTGTGAAGTCCTTCCACCACCAACAGGCATCCCACATCTGGCTCAGGGATCTGGCGGTCGGGGCTGCAGGTAGCATCTTGCTATGTATTTCTATAATCTTGAATCATGCAATATGATAGGAGGTACGCTCTATGTTTTATTTAACTTTTGTAGTAGAACTTATTATACACTATGTGGTGTATTCTTTTCTCCCAACTCTTTTTTCGATGATTTACTGGGGTGACGCGGGGCATCACTGTAACCTTGTATCGGTGTTGTCTAACATAGCTTTGAATTCCCAAGGAATAGGGGTACTTCCCCCACCGAGATGCATTTTTGTGATGTGAAACAAATCATGAGGGTGATTCCAGGATACCCAAAGAGAATTGTATCAATGAGTATTAGATGAGTCACTTTAAATAGTAAGTTCAGGGAAGAGTTGTGTGGTGCAGTTTTATTACAGGTTTTGTCTTTTCCAGTGGAGTTTTACTGCTTGACCTCCTTTTTCTTGTGATGCCACCTCTGGGTTAGGTGGTGTTCATGTTTTCAGGATTAATCTCATTCCAATAGGGTAAAACAATCTTGGGGTATTCGATGTGATTTCTGTGTTTATAATCATATTATTGGATGATTTTACTCACATGCCCTATTTATGGGTACCTTGGTTGCTCAATGCCAATCTTGATACTACAGTTATCATGTATAGGTACAGGTGAAGGACACCCCATAAATAGAACTATGAGACTCATTAGGAAGTTCACGCAGTTGTATTCTTCACCCTGAGAATGTGGAGACACTATCATCTGGGAGAGATCTTTCTGGTTATCTCAGACCACCAGTGTCTCAGGTGGGTGTTCACCCAGAGAGACTTGAACCTAAGATAGTGATTTTGGATGGAAATTCTTTCCATATTACGACTTCTATATAGTCTATACATTAGATAGATTTAGTTTTTTAGATTATTCCCTTAGCATGAAGTGTCATTATTTCCAAATTTGGAACGTTTCAGAGTAGTTAGCTTCCCTGCAATAGACCCTAGTGTAGAAGGAGTGTACAGTTTTCTTCAGTTGATGGTGTGGACTCCAATTCCCGAGCATGTCAAAGAGCCTTGGTTTTGATATGTTGACTATGAAATACTACTTGAAAATATATCCTTAGTGCTTCATAAAATGGATATTCTGTTGAAGGGAATCATGAGACCCTATTCTAGACACATAGAGTGATTCCAGTCATGATGCGGGATGTTGAGGTTCAGCCAGAGAGGAAAACTATCCCATGAGTTTCATCAGGCCATTCGGGGCCATGCAAATAGATGGAGATTTTTTCTACCTTCCTTCCCTACCACAATATCTAGATTGGGTGCACTACGTCCCCCACGTGTCGTAGCTGAGGAGATATGTGCAAAGTCCTATGCATTTCATCAACAAGAGTATACCTTATGAGGACAGACCATCCCTTTTTTTGAATGTTATGGTAGCACAAAAATGTGAAGAGTTCCTAGGAGTGGGAGAGCTAGGTGTGAGCTAAGTATCTTGAGTTTTTTTCCTAGTTTTTATTTTTAGGGATGAAAAACTTAAAGGATGGAATCATTTAGAGACCTAATTTTTATCTTTTTAGACTTTGGAATATTTCAATTTATATTTCCAGAGCCCAGTGTTGAGACGACATGTGATTCCAAGTCCTGGTGTGCCCAGAATAAATTATATAAAATCTTAGTATATTTTTTATAGTGTGTACATGAGAGAAATGGTAATACTCTTAAATGGTAGCTTGCATCTGAAATATGAGGCCACTGTTGATTTCAGAATTTGGAGTTTACCCTAAGTGGGGCATAACATTTATCGGTGCGAGACCCTTGTGGAAAATGCTATTCTAGGGAAGAATATTAATTAAACATAATTATTTTACCCCTAATTTCATGCTAAATCACATTCAAATATAGTCTCTGATTATAAATCCATGACCTCCATTGATTTTAGAATGGGGTTTTTTTTCCTAAGCACCACCTAAAATGAGAGGGCATGAAAGTTTTTCTTTTTCATGCAAAGCGGGGAAGCTATAAATTGGGTTAAGTGATTTAGATTATAGTTAAACACCAACCATTATCTCTCCATCTCTCTAAAAACCTAATATCTCTCTATCTTTATCCATTATTCATCATTCATCACCATAAAGATGTGAAAACTCCACCAAATCATCATTGTATCGAAGCAGGTGTGTCGTGGATGCATCGCCTATAACAAATGGCCAGATCAAGGTAGGATTTCTCACATTTTGGAGTTCCATTTTAGTTTCTCCTTTGATTTCTCAGTTTCTGGTTATTTGATTGCTATTCAATCACTGAATCTTTAATGGCTGCAGGAACACAATCATCGATCTGTGTTTAAAATTTCATTCTTGACCCATTCTTTGGGTTTTCCACCAACAACTTTTTTCCGTCTAATATCACCAGTGGATCGACGATCCGAAGCCATTGAAGTGAAGGAATTATCGCAGGGTTCCCTAATCCAATGATGAAATCACAATAGGGATACTAGATTGATTAAGGCAGTTTGCAGAACAGATTGTTGGGGAAATGCCAGTACGACGTTCTGTGGAGCGACAGCAGCACCGCGGTAGCAGTATTGTCGCGTCGTGGTCGTACCACGTGGATCGGTTTTTGATCGGGCACGGTCACACCATGAAACCCTAGGAGGTGACCACTGTGGTGAATTACGTGTGGCCAATAGACCACGTTGACACCAGAAGTGACCGAACCGTGGGCTGGACCCACTGTTGACAGTGGACTGGGCTAACGGCTTGGGTTAAGTAAATGGGTCGGGTCCAACCTGGTGGGTCAGACCCAATGAACCAGGTCATACACGGGTTTTATCTCGAGTCAACCTGGGATCGGGCAATAGTTGACCACCCTCGGTCAACCATCATAGAAGCTTCCGCGGTGCGGGTGTGGTTGACCACGTTCTGGACCGACCACAGTGGTCGATCCCCACAGTAGGTGGACCAACCACAAGTCGGTCCACTATCCCTATAACCCTCTTTTGCATAATCAAATTCTCATATCTTTCAAACCAGGATTCTGATTGAATGCAACCATCTCATCAGGAAGGATCTTTTGATTCATGTTCAGGAGCTTTAAATTTGTGGTTTCAGGGCTCGGTTCCACAAAATGCGTGAGTTTAATAATAATAATATAATTATTCTTATTCAGAAATCTTGTATCGAACCTAGCTTGAAAACTAGAAGTCCAATTCATGTGCCCTCTGTGGAAAAGCAACCCTTGCTTCATGGTAATCTATTTGGGGATATTTTGGGTTTCTTCTAAATTCATTCTCAACGATTCATGGCATGAAAATTATGATTATGATAATATTATAATTATTATTATTCGATAAACTTGTATCAGACCATAAGTCTACATATGATATCTTATTGACACACCATTAGTGGTGTTTCACCCTTTGAGTTGAGGCAAACATTTCAAGATTGATGTTAGGCACTTAAACCATAATGGTGGTGTAGGCTCCATGATCCCCATTTTGGGCGTTTGCGGTGAAATGTCACTTTTTCACCGCATGTCCATTTTAGAGGAATGAATAGCCAATCTGGTGTGTTTTTTTAGAGGATCACAATGTAAAAATACGTTTGATGTGTTTAGGGATCATGGAGTGGGTTCTACGAAGCATCGTTCGTGTGGAATGTTGCGATATATAGTTCTTTCACCAAGAGTCCAATTCAGTCGAATGAATACTCGATCATGTGCATTTTTTAAAAGGATTGTGATGGTGTGATATGTTTGGTTATCCAAGTCAATTTGAGGAGTCATTCCAACAAAATTATGTTCTCTCCCTTCAGATCAATGATGAGCAACTCGCACCAATCGGCCTTTCAGCTAGAGGTTCCATGTACTTTGGGAGTACATGTGCACGACTTCTGGGTACTTGATCACAGTTTAGTACCTGAGTATGGATAGGTACATGGAAAATGATGATGTGAGGACACACATCGCGTGGACCCCACATGCATCATTTACCCCATTTAAGAATCTTCTACCCCTCGTATCTCCTTCTTCTGAGCATGGATTTTGGCCTGCAAGTAGTCTATCCTGAGTGTTTTTCCGCTTAAAACCAAATAGTTACCTCCGTATCATATTTTGAGATCGGATGTGAGATGTTACTAGTGTGACACCTATCTAGGGAGATACCTGATGACTGCAGTTTAGTTTTCCCATGCTTTCCGAAAAGTACACTCTAACAGGGATGACCAGAGAACTTTTGAATTTACTTACCAGTTGGGCTGTGAAATGAAGTTTGCCTAAGAGACTTTCGTCCTACCTTCTAGTGTGGTTGGGAAGTAAATTATTCTATTCTCTATCTATTGGGATTACCCTTCAGCTGGGCTGGTTAGTGTCATTCACTTATGAAACATTCATCTTACACTCTAGTGGGGTTGGTAGTGGTGTTTGTTGGTCTCTCTCTTTTGGGATTACCCCCTCCGGGGATGGGAATTGGTTTTCACCATTCTCTCTCTTTAGGGTTTACACTCTAGTGAGGATAGGTAATGAGGTTCACCTATAACTCCTCAGTACTTACCCTCTAGTGGGGCTGGGTAGTGAGGTTCATCATTTACGCTTTTGATCTTGTCGATGACAGTACCGAGCAAACCCTCATGCGGGGCTGGGTTGTGGGTACTCGACTTTGAGACACAATCTCTCAATTTTGTGGAATAGTAAAGAGAATTTCCTTTATATACCAATGTAATTTCAAGAAAGTGGGACTCTTTTCCCACCAAGAACCATCCTTGTGATGCGACCTAAAATCATGAGGGTGAGACAGTGCTGCCCAAAGTGGATAGTATCATTATACTGTGATTGAGTCCCTTTGACATGCAGTTCAGAGCCGGCATGTGGTATATTGGGAATCATTGGTGGTTACTTATGGAACTATTGTCTAATATTTCCCTAGGATGAGTTCTGAGAGGGATATCCCCTTACTCTCTTTCATTCGGGCTTCTTTGACTGAGCATATATATGTATCCTATTTTTAGTACCCACTCCATGGGTTTTGGTTACTCTCTTTCTAGGAGAGGCAAAGAAACGTGTGGTATTCCACATGATTTCTGTGTCTATATTCTCATGGTTGGATGGGTATACTCTCTTACTATAGGTAGAAAAGACTCAAGGATAAGTTCATCTTCTCACCATTTATATCTCCTTGTTCTTTGGATGAGTTTGCTTCACTATCTCATTATGTTGAGCTACAATCTTTTATTGTACCCTGTTTTATATTCTAATCCCCTCTTTGATACATATTTTTCTTCTCACTTGAGCCTTCAGGGTATCCTACTCAGTATTGTTATACTCACCCCCGCTTGGGCTTTGCCCGCACTGGGTGTGCCCTTGTAGACAACAGATAGGTTGATCGTAGAATCCAAGGAGCCTAAGGGTGTTGGGTTCTAGGACCACATGCAGTGATCGTACCTTCAGATTTTGGATTGGGACTCTATAACTATTTTACTTTTTCACCTATTGTAAGGTTGTGGCACTTTTTTAGTTGGATGTGTATTTTCCTCTTTCCCTTTTTGTTTACATTTCTAAACTTGTACAGTTTATAGGTCGATGCATGTTTGTGGTTTATTTATAGTGTTCTTGTATCTTGTTTTCCTTTTCCTTGGAACGTTTTCTTTAATTTGGTAACATTTGTGTGTATTGATTCTTAGGCAAAGGCCTCCCCGTATTTTTTGTTCTTTCAGTGATAGTCGACAGCCTCTGGCATGTGGAGGTGGGCTTGGGGTAGTTGTGGCTCAAGCTCGTCATGGGTCGGGTCTTGATAGGATCAATTGAAAAATAATACCAATGTATATTCTTTTAACACCCTTATCCATACACATCTTGATATTCCAAAATTTCTAATATAGTACCCTTAATCTTGGATACATCTCAAATAATAATGTTTGTGCATGAAATGATATTCCTATGAATAGTTTTACTGAAACATCATGTAGGAAACTACCAACACATACTTAGAATATGTGACATAGATGTATATGAGTGGATGAACTGGTGTAAAATAAATATTAATAAGAATCCCTTCACCCATTTTAGTTTTCCATGCACTAATTTGGTCACCCGGAACCCCAACCATACCTAATGTGGTACTACCAAAATGAGGAATTTATCTTGTACCAAAACCATATATGATGTCATAACAACTAATATTATGAGTTAATAAAATATCTAACCTCACAAAAAAGAAAAAACCATCCCCACAATGAATGAACTAATGTCCTAGTCTCATATCAACTAGTCTTATTGAACATGGTATGAGTATAGAATAATATAGTCAACCTCCTAAGTAGGCTAAACCATCCCCTTTGGAAAGGTCCCATGGATATGTTACACATAAACCAAACATCATAGGAAAGATTTTAAGGATGGAATGGAATATCTAGCATCCCATGTTAGCCAAACCAACTCCTCCATGGAGGTAAGGATCCATGGGTATGACATACATGTTATCACACAAAACTAGTATAAAATTTTCCAAAAAACAATATTCAGCCTACTAGGTTTAAACACATTATCTATAAATATATCTCACATTATAAATCTCATTGGAGAGGCCCTTTTTTCATCATTTACTCAACCCCTAACAAGAGTACTATATTTCCCATGCCTACTCATCAATGCCTTTACCATAGAAGAAGGTCGAATCCCATACTTTCAAACCATGAAACATTGTTACCTAATACATAATCAATATCAATAACTCTCTAATTCATAACAACACTATAATACTGACCAATACCATGGAAATATTCTAACTAAGGCTCCTCATTCCAATCTAGAACACCCTTCTATACCCACCCAATGGCCAATTCTATCAATTAAATCCTTTCTAGTCACTTAAAGATCATATGTAGAACAATTTATTTAATTCTCACACATCCATATGCCTGAAATACAATATAATAACAAATAAAAATTAAAAATGTATTTAGAAAATTATGCCAAAATCTTGGAGATATCACCTATCTAGATATCCCACTCGAATCAAGATCAATAGAGAAGAATCCATGAACCAAAAAAACATAAAAATTTTGTATTATACACAGGGTGATAAATAATTAAAGGAACCTATATTTAGGGACCCCATATTGTAATACATACCAAATGGGTATAATCTAAACAAATGAAACTTTAATAAGCTATGAAAATATGAATGGTGGGCTTGGAGATATAAGGAAGGAAACCACATTAAAATTTACCTCATGTTTAAGTCAAGGGAGAAAAAAAAACCCTTATTATAATTTCCCAAATTTAATTCATTTAAGAAAAAAATATGATATGAAACTTCCCATGAGTGATATCATAGCATGACTGTGAATTTCATTCCCCACCGAATGTTACAACTCATCATAGCCAAAAAAAACATGGTGTAGTTCCCCTATCCAAAGTAATCCGTAGTTGTATGAGAAACCCATTATGGTGTAACCCAAGTTCTTCAGTATAAATTGATACACTAAATTATAGGTTCCCAAGTATCTCATGGAGATCTATTATGGATTTACATAGTTCCTCATTTCAAAATGGTCTGAGTCATGGTGGAGACATACCCATAACACTATGAACAACATTGATCCTATAATATTTATCTAAGGTAGGAATATTCATTATTATAACTCCCAAAATAGAATCATGATCCGCTATATAATACGAAATTTTAACCCAAATACATACCCAAATTTACATTTACTGAACTGATCCTCCTCCAACACCCCTGATAAAAAAGAATAAAAAAATTAAAGTATAAATGTGAATTTAATTCAAACCTCACAAATCAATAATTATAATAATGGACTCGTATTTTAGCTTATCAGTGTGTTATAGAACAACATATTTGACTGTAGTTCAGGTCATTAATTTTGGAGTGTCATTCATGTACATATGTGGGAAATTTATATTGTTTTTTAGTTTTCCCTAGCTAGTTATTGGTCATTGTGATGTTCATGTTTAGGGATATGGAGTAGGCTTGGGTGCTTTACCATATATTGTAGTTTGATATCTTTTCATTGGTTAAGTAATAGATTAGGGTGTGGATATTAGGGAAAATAGTGGTGGAAATGTAGTTCCCCTTACGGTAGTTATTTATCTTGATTCTAGAGAAAAGGAGTAGGGTTTACTGAGATTCTTTTTATCATGTTGATTCATAATGAACATGGTTAGGGGAAAACAATGTTTTGAGTTACAATTTTAGTGGTATTAATCAATATATCTTTTTTACATTATATAGGTGGTTACATTAATTTATTTCTTACCAGGTATTCTGTCATTTTGGGATGACCATAGAGTACTTGTATGGAGGTATTATTCTTAGTATGCCGATAGGGATGTGATATGAGGGTATTCAGATATATCCAGAGTGCACTATCATGAATATGGATATAGGATTCTCTAGTATTTTTATGAATTTTGAGATTGAATTTTTGATGTGGTTATTGTGATGTATTCCCTAACCTGAGTTCAATAAAAAATTGACTACTATTATCCATAGACATCATTCATGTCTATTGAGGTTTATTTATATACCTTTTATGGTGTGTGGAGCTTTCAAACAAACCATTTAGGGCCTAACCATCTTTGGTTGGCAATAATTTTAGACTAGTTTCCTAGTGTTTTTTGGACATTTTGATATTCATATTTAGTATGTGCTTCTATGGTTGAAAAATTATAGTATTTTTTACATAAATAATTCTCAAGGATGACCCTTGAGATAGAGGTTGAGTTTATGAAGAAACTAATTCTATGTATGGATCCCATTTTGATTTCAACATATATAATAAGTCCTACAGATCATACAGAGTTAAAGGTTTAGTTAAAATACCATAAAAGAAATGAATTTAATCTCCTGAGAACATCCCATTATGTAGATCCTATTTTATACACAAATTTGTGTCATATTATATTTTGTTCATTTTGGATTATTATAGTTTGAACCAGATCATTATTAAAAACTAGTACCATCTTCCACATACAGATTATCTATTTCAGAATTTTTTTGGTCCATGTTGTTATATAAGATAAAATTGGCATCAATATATCACCAATTACGGGTGTTGTCATTCAATATTCCTCATATCAACTTTAAGAGAAGGTATGTGTTGTATGACTTAGTTTTGAGGATGTTAATTTTGAAAAATAAGATGTAATTTAATATCATTATATTTAATGGGGACTTCCACTCATCATTGGGTTTATTCATGGTGGTATTTTTTGATGAAATATTGGTGTACTCCTTGAGATATATGTAATATTCTTAATATCATTAGATTTTTTTAGCACACTAAGAGAAAATCCACATTATGAAAAGCTATCAAAGTGTAATTCCTTGATTAGAGGCGTTTTCTTCTTAGGGAATGTCATATCAATGGAAATACTATAAATGGACCCTGAGTAATTCAAGGTCATAGTTTCATAAAAGAAAATTGAGAGTGAATTTAAGATTCACATATTCATGGGATATGAGGGGTATTGTATAAGGTTCATTCATGACATTCTTTGGTTAGTAAATTTAATGATAGCTCCAAAAAGAAGGGGTGAAGTGCATTTTTCTAATCCTTTTTATATATACTTTAATGTGTTAAAATATTGGTTGATACATTCTACAATACTTATCTTTCCATGTTCGAGTAGGGATTATACCTTTTTTATGAATAAGAGTATGGTCTTATATTTATGTACATTGTAATGTCCCAACCTAGCTTGCTATCAAACTGGTAGCCTTACTGGTGGGTCGCATGGCCTCAAGCACATATCCCTATATTCCAGAGGATACTGACTAGCAATAAAGACCTATGAAGGTGATAGTGGGGAGACAATACCCTATTATCAAATATGAACAGCAGTATAATAGAATAAATAACGATCAATATCAGAATTAGTAATACATAAATGAGATGAAGTGGAAAATATACTGGATATAACTAAACAAAATTGTCCAATACAAGTTTATACAACAGATTAATGCATGACATGGAAATATTAGAAAACTAAAATAGTTAGAAAATAAGTCATGCTATAATACAGGCCTCAATTAATAAAAATATAGTAATCCCCAAATAATATCTCTATGAGCATCCCAACAATCATCTCAATCCTTTGCTCCAAACTCCTAGGTACAAGTATAATGTAATAATCAAGGTATGAGGACCTGAAAACAAGAAGGTATAGTTGGGTAACATGGGTACCTGAGTGGGGTGTGAAATGAAATCCTAGTAGTCTGGCACCCATAGTGTCAAGCCCAATCTAGTGGAATATAAATTATATAGTGTACATGTATGTAGAATGTAATAAATGAAACTACATAACTAAATAACACACATCCATGTTCATAAGGGACACGTGATGGAAATACCACCTATGGTTCATTGTCAGAATAGTAGTCTAGTCATGTCACTATACACATATATTTTATCTTGCATGACTTAAGAATTACTCTCATCCGAACATGTATGTAGAGGTTGTAACTATTGTGTGGTAAGCATTCATCCCGCCTATATATAGAAAATAATATGGAATGTGGTAAGAATTTATCTCATCCATAATATAAGAGAACTGGAACTAGGTAAGCATGCCACCTATCCATAGAATTATATATAACTGGCATGGGGTAATAATTCCTCCCATATAGAGTCATTTACATAAATGGAGTAGGGTATGAATGCCTCCCATTCATATATCTATAGATATTTAAAATGGAGTGGGGTAAGCATGCCTCCCACCCCTACATATATAATAAGTTGGAATGGGGTAAGAATGCATCTCATAAATAACATTTACAATCATTTCCACAACTATAATATAATTTATAAGGTAGTACCTCTTATGCATTTCAGATATAAGTACCATAATCATCACCACAACATAAAGAAATTTCTTTAAAACCCAACACATAAGAAATAACCTCTTACATATTTAAAATTAACACATTTTATCCCATTTAATCCATCCAATGGATGTCATTTCATTAAGATAGACTTCTTATATAGGGTCAGAGAACTCAATTTTACTAACATTCAAAATTGGTTTAAATGATACAAGGGTCAAGGAAGAGGGACACAATCATTTTATTTAAAGAATGCCTCTATCTCATTTAATCCATCCTATTAAAATTAATTCACCAAAACTAGTTCAAAATATAAAAGGAAACATGGAAAAACCATTTGTAGGATAAATAAGGGGATCACATCGAGGAGACATAGTCATTATACAACTTTCCTACTTGGTAAAATCATCATAAAAGTCTAAAGCACTTAGAGGGTGCTTTGGTTCTATCCCCCATTTCAATAAAAGAAGGAAACCCCTTTTTTGAAACCAAGCTAATAAATTGTGAGGAAGTGTCAATGTAATGATCCAAGCATGTATAAAATATTTCACTACATTTTTAGCTTGAAGGAGGCACACCTCCAATTGAGGGGTTTTATAATGAAATCCTGATTTTGTCTGACTAAAAAATCATTTATATATTTTAAGAATTTCATTAACATTATCAAGGTGGGAATTTAAATCATGAAAAAATACTTCATTAATAAAATATTAGAACTGTGATAATAACAATTTAATTAATTAAATACTAAAATTAATGGGGCATGGAAAGGTACCCTACCTTTAATAGGATGGAAAACAATCATTCGCTCTTAGTGCTTTCTAACTATGAGTTTTTGTCACCCTATTTCAATAACATACATTCATATAAACAAATATATATATATATATATATATATATCCTTAACTCAGTTACTGTAATTACCTATTCTATGAGGAAACACATACAAGAAAGATACATATATATTTATATCTATACATACCTATGTATGTGAGTGCAGACATTCAAATACAATAAAAAATCTCTACAAATAATTCTAGAGGATCAAAACAACTTAAGGTCCTAAAATAGGTGGTTAGAAATAAAGAATAAATTATAAAATCTCCCCTAAGATAGCGGATGTCACGACCCGTCCTCGGGGCCCGTGCCGTGACTACCCCAAGCCCGCCTTCCATAGGCCAGGGGCTGGCGACTAGCACCAAAGGTGTAAATCCCGATAACTGGGAAGGCATTGCCTTTATAAAAGTAAACAAAACAACACAGAGTACAAGCGGGAGCAAAACACTAAGTAACAAAGAAAGTGATGAAAAGTAAATGGGCCAGAATACAAACCCAACTGAAAGTGCGGCTACAACTGAATGAAAGTACAACAGAAAAAGACAAATAGCTGGAAGAAGGAAGCAGCTCCTGGGTCGTCCTCCTCGGATCCTACCTGAAGGGTAGGTACAAATAGAGCAGCTCCTGGATCGTCCACCACGGATCCTACCTGAAGGGTAGGTACAGATAGCCTCCTCAACGCTCTCGCCCGTCAACCTCTTCTGTGTGTCGTCTCACCGTGATGTCCTCCTCCAGATACTTACTCGTCGTGTAGTCCACCTCTGGGTACTGACTCGTCGTGTAGTCCACCTCTGGGAACTATCCAGTCCTCGAACACTCGGCCTCTGTCAGCACTGCCTGTCGTCTGCAACCAACACAACGAGGTGCGGGCATAGCCCGTGAAGGGGTGAGTATAACGATGCTCAGTAGGGACCCCGAGACCCTCAAGGTCTCACTAAAACCCACAAGGATAACCACAAAGAAGATCTCAACAGATAACCTCTACTTAGGTATATTCCCATACATATACCTAAGTCATCAAGTAACCCATCTCAATCATGAGGAAACACAAGGATCATGAAATCAACGGATAACCACTACCCAGGTATATGCCCATACATAATCCTAAGTTATCAAGTTACCCATCTCAATCATGAGGTAAACACAAGGGTCAAAAGTCTCAGCTCAAACCAGGATTTTCATTATCGAAACCGTAACTCCTGAAGAGTCCCGTCTCTAGAGTGTACAGTGGTCCTGTCACGACTCCGAGGTACTACTCACTAACCGAAGACTGCTGAGGTACTCCTCCTGTTGAGTACTACGGGTCTGCGGCCAACTACCGGGCGCTCCGTCCGCTGTGGGTCAGTCGCCAAATACCAGGCGCTCCCCCTAATAGCCTACAGAGGTACTCCTACCATCGAGTACCGAGGGTCTGCGGCCAACTACCAGGCGCTCCGTCCGCCGTGGGTCTGTTTCCAAATACCAGGCGCTCCGTCCACTGGGCTAGTCGACTCACTCCAAGTCGAGTCGGTCATGCAGTCGTCAGGTCTCAGCTGGCTACACGGTCTCCGTACTCCGTACGCTCGTCTCCCGGAGGGTCCACTCCACGAGCTACAAGTTGATACTCCAGGTATCACAAAGTCCCATGAAGAAGTATCTCAAAGGACCGCCTCGTCATAGGGGTCTCAACGCAACAGACGGCGCGTCAATCGGACGCCTGGTCTGTGAGTTACTAGCCTTTTCGTCCCAGGGGCCTGGTTGGTTTCGTGAGCGAACCAAATCCGGCGGTATCTCAACTATACCCCAAACTCTCATAGGGTATACTCATAGGGACCGTTTCTCAATGTGATCACCAACGCCGCTGACGGTTCGTCAAATGGGCGTCTGATCTGAAAGATATCATCTTTTCCTTTCTAGGGGCCCGGTTGGATTTCGGGTACAATCCAACTTGGCCATACTCTAACTGCGTCCAAAACTCTGGCGAAGTATACCAAAAGTTCTGTCTCATCAAGAGGAATTCAACAAAACAGACAGCACGCCAATCGGACGCCCGATCTGTGAAATATTGGATTTTTCGTTCCAGGGGCCCGGTTGGTTTCGTGTACGAACCAACCCGGCCGAACCAAAAGTTCTCTGAAACCTTGAGTGTAATATACAGAAACGACCTTCTCGATCCAAGGATCGCCTTTCCGCTGACGGCGCATCCATCGGAGTTCTCTAGCTCAAGATATGGGCATTTGACCGAAAGTGGTCCGAAAACGGGGGGTCTGGGCCCGGGCTGACCCGGCCCGGCCCCCCTGGGTCAGCCCGAATCGGGTCCGGCCCGACCGGCCGCCCGCGGCCAAGCGGTCGCCGCAGAGCAACGGGGGTGCCCCCCCCCCTTCGCCGCTGATTGACGCCGGCGGCAACCGCCGCCGGAAACTTCTGGCGGCGCTCCACCGCCGCCTTCCGCGGACCACCGGACGCGCTCCGGTGGTCCGTTTCTCCTACCATCTTCGCCTATGGTCCTCCCGGGACCCGACCTTCACTACGAAGACCTCAAAATTACCTTGAGGCCTCGTTTGTCATCACCCGTCAATCCGCACGTCAAAAATGAAACGCATCGTCTTCGTGGTTCTCCGGCGCGGCGTGCTGGCGCCACGCCCCTTCGTCGTGGCCCGACTCCGTCCGCGGATGTCTTCGGTTTCTCCGACGCAGCGCGACGGCATCACGTCCTTATTCTTTCTTTTAACGGCGTGGCGCGACGGCGCCGCACATTTTCTTGTCGCTTGATTCCGCGTAGTGCGACAGCACCACACCTTCCCTTACCAAACCACAAAGAAACCAACATGAAATAAGGAGGAGGGTCGGCCGTGTTTGTGCGGTCTGGCCCCCTTGCGTTATTCGATAACAATTGGTTTTAAAATCCACAAATATTGTCAAGTTGGTATTCACGAACAAAATAAATATGATGAAACCCCTACATCGATCCACATGTACGAACGATCTGCGAATCAACCCGGAATTGGTTGGTCCGCGCTCGTCGTTCTTTTCTCAAAAGATAAGAGAATACCAAAATAAAATCCCAACCCACAACATAATCTCCGCGGATGAAATTAATGTTTATTTGATCCGCGTTCTTTGATTTAGAAGGAAGTAGCATGGGTTTCATTAATATTTCATAAACAATTCGCTACCTCGAGGTTGCTCGAATGGAGGTTCGATGAATGAGGATTCGTCGCGAGTAGAGATGACGTTGCGGAAGAACCGTTGCGGAAAGAAACGTCGCGTCGTGGATCGGTGTCGCGGAGTCGGTCTTCGAGGACTCGGCGTTCTTCATCGGAGTTCGATGCGTTCTTCGCATTCCTCGTGTTCTTCATCGAAGAGGATGAAAAACTCTAGCTTTCCTTAGCTTTTCTCCCCAAAACCTCTCAAGCAAAAAAGGTTCTAACCCATAAAATAAGTTCCCAACTTATTTTATTAACACAACAAAACCTTTGAATTTCAAGAGTTTAAAATTTGAAAAACCACAGTTAACTCACCCATTAATAACTTAAGTTATCATAATTTATGGTGAATTGAGAGGAGTTGAAGAGTTGAAGAATATGAAGGGGTGGGGTTCGTGTGGGCCCCACCTCCTTCATAACCTACAAAGGGAAGTTGGGCAGTTACCCAACTTCCTTCCAAAGGATATAAACACTTGATTAAAATAAAAATTGTTGTTAAATTTTTATTTTTAACTTCCACAATTTTTATCAACATCTCTCGTGTAAACGTAACTCCGGAACAGGAGTTCCTAAGAAATTACCAGCGCTACGGTTCCATCGGTGCCCTCAGAATTTGATTTCGAGCACCGGTTCAAAAGTTAGAAATTCCCGCTCCTTCGTTCACTGAACGTACCCGATCCAAACTTCGGAAAATGATTCCGGCCCCACCGTACCTCGGAATCATGTGCCGTCAGAAACTGTGTTCTTGTAAAATTACAAAGAAAATTAAGAAAAAAAACTTCCTTTAAATTTCCGGGTCTTTACATTACTCCCACCTCAGGGATTTACGTCCCCGTAAAGCTTCAACACATACTAGGGTCACAAAAGCGGTACAGAGCACGCATCTGAGCCTTCCGCTCCCATGTGCTCAACTGGAGGTTCTCGTTCTTCCAGAAAAAGTGCACCTGAGGAATCGATCTTCCTCGTAGGATCTACTCCTGTCGATCCTCGATCCCCACTGGAACCTTCGTGAAAGACACCCCATCGCCATCGTCCAGCTCCTCATGGTTGATGATATGCGAAGGGTCGAGCACGTATCTCCTCAGTTGAGATACGTGGAAGTCGTCGTGCACCTGGTGCAACTGCGGTGAATGCGTCAAGCGGTAAACCACTTCTCCTACCCAGCTGAGGACCTAAGAAGGTCCACTGAACCTCTGGGATAATTTTCCTCCTTGGCCACATCTCCGTAAACCTCGTCGAGGTGAAACCCGTATAGGGACGTGATCGTCATCCTCGAACTCTAGAGGCCTCCAAGTCCTGTTAGCATAAGGCTTCTGTCGGCCCTGTGTTGTCCTCATCCACTCTTGGATGACCTGGACCTTCTCTAGTCTCACAAGAGTTGCTATGATTTCTTCTTTGTCGATAAGATAAATCTGGTCTCATCCTCTGGATGAACCACATTCATTGCCTAATACAGTCAATCCTGACATGAATGATGCATTCATGCCATGGATGACATCGTAAGGCCTCGACGTAACTACCAAGAGATCCAACGGTCACTCTCGCCTCCAAGGGTCGAGTCACACTGTCGTCATCAGTGTGAGGTCACTAGGTCTCCTCCAGTAGAAATCTCGAAAGTTAGGGTCAAGTCAACAGTCTTAACCGGGACCACTCAGTATCAACCAAACAAAAAGGACAGGAAAGCAAACTTTACAAAAATAAGTGTCTTTTCATTATTGAAGCTCATAGTACAAAGACACAAAGCAACTACAGAAAAACATCAACAAAACTAGAAGCAACAGGATCAATAGCCTCCAGGTCGGAAGCTAGTCCCACTCCTGTCCATCTTCTTTTGGAGCTCCATGACTATAGGCCTCAGCTGCCTGAAGCTGAGCTCTCCCATTTCCTCCTGTCCCCTGCGGTCGGGGTGGGCCTCCTGGTGGTGGGGGTGGCAACACCCCGAAGTGTCATCCACCTCCAGCTGCACGACCAGCTCCTCTTCCATGGCAGCCTGCTCCTTGCAGTCTGCCCTGATCGAACCTCTGCCTCTAGCTGGGAGGTTCTTCATTTAACTGTTGTTCATCTGCATGAAGGGTCGGACAGTAACGTTCCATGTGACCAATTCTGCCACAAGAGTAACACTGACCACTCTCGGCACGTCTGGCTCTGACTCCACCTCGGTTTCCCCACACAACTGAACCTAAGTCGTGCAGTCGGCCACCGGTAGGTCTGGTCCTCTTGGACCTCTGTGTCATCTGTCTACTGCCTACTGCAGAAGACTCTGCCGCAAGCCGGCTAGTGGTGGGTCCTGCTGCTGGAGACTGCTCAGCAAGGAAACTCTCCACTAAGAGGGCTCTCTCCAACACCCATTTCTGCGTCTGAATGCTGTGAGAAACAACAGAATCTCTAATCTCTCGCCTGAGCGCCTGCTCAAAGGTTCGGGCCCTGAAGAACGGGTCATGTACCATATCTGTGGAGTAGCGCGAGAGGTCTGTGAACCTCACTGAATACTCTGTCACTGTCATGCTGCCCTACCGCAGCTGAAGTAGCTCCTGTATACGCACCGCTCGAAGGGTGGCTGGTACAAACTCTGCCCGGAACAGGCTCTCGAAGTCTGCCCAAAGAATTGTCGCCTCGTCATGCATCTGGAGCATCAGGCTCCACCATCTGCCTGCTGCTGCCTGAAGAAGGCTAGCAGCAAGGATCACCATGAAGTCTGTCGGTGTCCCCACTACCCTGAGGACTCTCACCACAGCCTCCATCCAATCCTCAGCCGCCTGCGGGTCCGTCCCTCCCTGGAAGCTGGGTGTCCTATGGCGCTGGAACTCGTGCAGCGCGCTCAAGCGACGTGCACCCTCTACTGCTGGGGCCGGTGGCATCGGTGGCCCAATGGGTAGTAGTACCGCTAGTGTCTCCGCTGGTGCCTCAACTGGGATATGGCCCTATACTGAGGCCACGTCGCTCGGCGGGTTGTCAGTACGTACCACTCTCGGGGATCTAGCTGGTCGTCCACGGGGAGGTATCCTAAATGGAACAAACATGACACGGTCAAAAGACTTATACCTGGTGAGCTGACCTAGTTTGAGCTGATATTTAAATAAAAAAAAACTTCTGGAAACACACACGCAATCAGTGTTTTCGTGTACAAAGTCGGAAATCAGTTTCCAGGGTCCTTGTGTATGGATACGTTAGCCACCCGCACCAATACTGGACTCCCTGAACTGAAGACCACACTCGGTACCCTTAACACTATTGCTTCATAGAAATAAAATATCATAGTTATAAGTTCTGCGGTTGAACCGACTCCTCTGATACCAATTTTTCACGACCCGTCCTCGGGGCCCGTGCCGTGAATACCCCAAGCCCGCCTTCCATAGGCCAGGGGATGGTGACTAGCACCAAAGGCGTAAATACCGATAACTGGGAAGGCATTGCCTTTATAAAAGTAAAAAAAACACCACAGAGTACAAGCGGAAGAAAAACACTAAGTACAAAAGAAAGTGATGAAAAGTAAATGGGCCAAAATACAAACCCAATGGAAAGTGCAGCTACAACTGAACGAAAGTACAACAGAAAAAGGAAAACAGCTGGAAGAAGGAAGCAGCTCATGGGTCGTCCTCCTCGGATCCTACCTAAAGGGTAGGTATAGATAGCGCAGCTCCTGGATCGTCCTCCACGGATCCTACCTAAAGGGTATGTACAGATAGCCTCCTCAACTCTCTCGCCCGTCAACCTCCCCAGTGTGTCGTCTCACCGTGAAGTCCTCCTACAGATACTGACTCATCATGTAGTCCACCTCTGGGTACTGACTCGTCGTGTAGTCCACCTCCGGGAACCGTCCAGTCCTCGAACACTCGGCCTCTGTCAGCACTGCCTGTCTTCTGCAACCAACACAATGAGGTGCGGGCATAGCCCGTGCAGGGGTGAGTATAACGATACTCATTAGGGACCCCGAGACCCTCAAGGTCTCACTAAAACCAACAAGGATAACCACAAAGAATATCTCAACAGATAACCTCTACTTAGGTATATGCCCATACATATACCTAAGTCATCAAGTAACCCATCTCAATCATGAGGAAACACAAGGATCATGAAATCAACGGATAACCACTACCCAGGTATATGCCCATACATATACCTAAGTTATCAAATGACCCATCTCAATCATGAGGTAAACACAAGGGTCAAAAGTCTCAGCTCAAACAAGGATTTTCATTATCGAAACCATAACTGCTGAAAAGTCCCATCTCTGGAGTGTACAGTGGTCCTGTCACGACCCTGAGGTACTGCTCACTAACCGAAGACTGCTGAGGTACTCCTCCTGTCGAGAAGCGCGGGTCTACGGCAAACTATTGGGTGCTCCGTCCGCTGTGGGTCAGTCGCCAAGTACTGGGCACTCCCCCTAATAGCCTACAGAGGTACTCCTACCATCGAGTATCGCGGGTCTGCGGCCAACTACCAGGTGCTCCGTCCGCCGTGGGTCTGTCGCCAAATACCGGGCGCTCTGTCCACTGGGCCAGTCGACTCACTCCAAGTCGATTCGGTCATGCAGTCGTCAGGTCTCAGCCGGCTACACGGTCTCCGTACTCCGTACGCTCGTCTCCGGGAGGGTCTGCTCCACAAGCTACAGGTCGATACTCCAAGTATCACAAAGTCCCATTAAGAAGTATCTCAAAGGACCGCCTCGTCATAGGGGTCTCAATGCAACAGACGGCGCATCAATCGGACGCCTGGTCTGTGAGTTACTAGCCTTTTCGTCCCAGGGGCCCAGTTGGTTTCGTGAGCGAACCAAATCCGGCCGTATCTCAACTGTACCCTGAACTCTCATAGGGTATACTCATAGGGTGAACTCATAGGGACCGTTTCTCAATTTGATCACCAACGCCGCTGACGGTTCATTAAACGGACGTCTGGTCTGAAAGATATCAGCTTTTCCTTTCCAGGGGCCCGGTTGGATTTCGGGTACAATCCAACCCGGCCATACTCCAACTGCGTCCAAAACTCGGGCGACGTATACCAAAAGTTCTGTCCCATCAAGAGGAATTCAACGAAACATATGGCGCGTCAATCGGACGCCCGGTCTGTAAATTATTGGCTTTTTCGTTTCAGGAGCCCGGTTGGTTTTGTGTATGTACCAACCCGGCCGAACCCAAAGTTCTCGGAAACCTTGAGTGTAATATACCGAAACGACCGTCTCAATCCAAGGATCGTGTTTCCGCTAACGGCGCGTCAATCAGAGATCTACAGCTCAAGATATGGGCATTTGAAAGAAAGTGGTCTGAAAATGGGGGGTCTGGGCCCGGGCCGACCCGGTCCGGTCCAGCCCGACTGGCCGGTTGCGGCCGAGCGGTCGCCGCGGAGCGGCGGGGGTGCCCCACCCCCCCCCCCCCCCCCTTCGCCGCTGATTGACGCCGGCGACAACCGCCGCCGCCGCCTTCCGCGGACCACCGGATGCGCTCCGGTGGTCCGTTTCTCCTTCCGTCTTCGCCTATGGTCCTCCCGGGACCCGACCTTCACTGTGAAGGCCTCAAAATTACCTTGCGGCCTCGTTTGTCGTCACCCATCAATCCGCACGTCAAAAACAAAACGCGTCCTCTTCGTGGTTCTCTGGCGCGGCATGCTGGCGCCGCGCCCCTTCGCCGTGGCCCGACTCCGTCTGCGGATGTCTTTGGTTTCTCCGATGCGGCGTGACAGGATCACGTCCTTGTTCTTTCTTTTCACGACGCGGCGCGACGGCGCCGCGCATTTTCTTGTCGCTTGATTCCGCGTAGTGCGACGGCACCATGCCTTCCCGTACCAACCCACAAAGAAACCAACATGAAATAAGGAGGAGGGTCGGTCGTGTTTGTGCGGTCCGGACCCCTCGCGTTATTCGATAACAATTGGTTTTAAAATCCACGAAGATCGTCAAGTTGGTATTCATTAACAAAATAAATAAAATGAAACCCCTACATTGATCCACATGTACGAACGATCCGTGGATCAACCCGGAATTGGTTGGTCCGCGCTCGTTGTTCTTTTCTCAAAAGATAAGAGAATACCAAAATAAAATCCCAACCCGCAACATAATCTTCGCGGATCAAATTAATGTTTATTTGATCTGAGTTCTTTGATTTAGAAGGAAGTAGCTTTAGGTTCATTAATATTTCATAAACAATTCGCTACCTCGAGGTTGCTCGAACGAAGGTTCGATAAATGAGGATTTGTTGCGGGTAGAGATGACGTTGCGGAAGAACCATTGCGGAAAGAAACGTCATGTCGCAGATCGGTGTCGCGGAGTCGGTCTTCGAGGACTCGGCGTTCTTCGACGGAGTTCGATGCATTCTTCACATTCCTCGTGTTCTTAGTCAAAGATGATGAAAAACTCTAGCTTTCCTTATCTTTTCTCCCCAAAACCTCTCAAGAAAAAAAGGTTCTAACCCATAAAATAAGTTCCCAACTTATTTTATTAACACAACAAAACCTTTTAATTTTAAGAGTTTAAAATTTGAAAAACCACACTTAACTCACCCATTAATAACTTAAGTTATCTTAATTTATGGTGAGTTGAGAGGATTTGAAGAGTTGAAGAATATGAAGGGGTGGGGTTTGTGTGGGCCCCACCTCCTTCATAACCTACAAAGGGAAATTGGGTAGTTACCCAACTTCCTTCCAAAGGATAAAATCACTTGAGTAAAATAAAAATTGTTGTTAAATTTTTATTTTTAACTTCCACAATTTTTATCAACATCTCTCGTGTAAATGCAACTCCGGAACAAAAGTTCATATGAAATTATCGGCGCTACGGTTCCATTGGTGCCCTCAGAATTTGATTCCGAGCACCGGTTCAAAAGTTAGAAATTCCCGCTCGTTCGTTCACTGAACGTACCAGATCCAAACATCAGAAAATGATTCCGAGCACACCGGGCCTCGTAATCATGCGCCGTCAGAAACTGCGTTCTTGTAAAATTCCAAAGAAAATTAAGAAAAAAAATTTCCTTGAAATTTCCGGGTCTTTACAGCGGAGGTTACCCGAATCGAAGCGAACTGCTTCTCCTTTAGTGACAGTGGCCAAAACATACACCTAAGGGTCCCAAGGAAGCCATCTCACAACCTAGAACTAGAAGAACACCAAAAATAGAATCAAACCCAAACCTATGGTGTTTTTAAATCAATTAGAGAGATAGAAATACCAAAATTAATCTAGAATTGGAGGGAGACTAGGGAAAAAGACTTAGCCTTGATGATTCGAGGAAGAACGACAAGAAATGGTGGATGGAAAACTGATCTGAGAGGAGGCCAAAAGTGGTCGAGTTTGTGGTCAGGGGAAAGCCCTAGGGGCATTGCGATCGGGTATGAGGGGTGAGAGATGAGTGTTTATTTTTATTTTTATAATATAATTTTAATTTAAATATTTCAATTTTCAATATAGGTCATTGTGCATGGTTTGGGCCCCACGGTTTAGAAAACCTTTGCGCCAACTGTGAACCCACATCTGGACACCTGGGTACTCTGCATGGGATGGAGGCATGGTTTGGAAAACCATGCACAACCCATGAATATGCCTCGGTCAACCTACAACCAGACGAACAGTTCAGGCAGCATGGTTTAACAGACTGTGCACCACCCGTACACCATCTACAGGTCCTAATAAACCTTCTCTTCCCAGTCTGCTGCCCCCAAAACTCCTTGAGCTTCTTAGAAATGTTCTCATGCCTTCTACCAAGTCTGAAAAAATCATTTTGAAGGGTCCCAAATCTCAAAATTTAATTACATATCTTGATTATAAAACTTACATGTTCACTAACTAAAAATGTTCAAATTCCTTCTCAAATTCCATATAGTCAAGAATGTGGATAATTACAACCTTCCCAACATAGAACTTTTCTTCCCTGAGAATCCTTTGGTCACAATCTACACCTTAAACAATCTACGTGGGTCATAAAACATTACTCAAATGATCATGTTTCATTTCCAATTGGCCAACACACCCTTAAAAATATATTTAATCAAGAGACTCTCAAGCCATTTAAAACTAGAGCCAACTCCCTTTTTGTAATGGAAACCTCAAAATGTCTCACAATTGAGCCCATTAAACCAGATACATGATCACATTGTTGTCTCATTAAGAGACTAGCCAGTGGTAATTTCCACCTTATACTTTAAAATTATGCGAAAAAATAAATACTATGACTCAACCACAGTAAGTATTTCCTTTTAGGCATGCCTCATAGTGCCATGTAGATTCTTCTCACATTATTTCTAAAATGGTTAAAACGCCCGATCACCATTAACCTCCATTCTTTTGTTGAACCGGCTGCTCATAAGAAGAACATGCTGACACCATATGAACTCATATCCACCTGATGAAGTTACAAAAAATGGTCCTTCATAAACTGTACCCATTTAAATAGGATAGGAAAAGAGTCAATACACTATGACCAACTAATTAGAAGATTCTCATCTTAGGCAGTCGGCATTTCAGAAACTCAATAGTGGTTCCCTCTCCCAAGGCATCCTATGTTTACAACAAACACACCCAATGAAATCCCTCCATGACTTATAGTGACATCTTGAGGTCAAACCTTGAAGTAAACCATGTATCAAGAGTGAAACATCGAATGAGAACCACCCAAAAATCTCAACAGATTTTAATTATTTAGAACAGCTTAAGACAGATCCTCTCTTAGTGAATCTAGGAAGACATCAAGATAGGGGACATGCTTGTCATAACGACCCGACCTTTTCTTATTTTACTATTACATAATTTCGAAGATAAACACCATAATAGTATTACACATAGAGGATTCAAAGGTTTAGTGTCTTGGGAAAACTAGGACCACACATAAAAAATACAACATCAAGCATAAACATTTATTTAATTTCTTCTTCTCTAGATTCTTATTGGCACTTGTCCTCCCCTTAGTACATATAGCCACCTGAGGATATACATAAAAAGGAGTGATCTAGAATCCTATTAAGAGGATAGATAATGACACTATATCATTGGGTGAGCATAATCATAACATAGGAAAAATATCATGAACATGAGAGGAGCATAAATAAAAGAATTGAAATGTGGCGATGCATAAAAATAAAACATCATGTCTTAGTGGTTAACTACCACACATACTTGTGAACCAAGCTAGAATCTTTTTCACACATAATTTCACATTTTAATCATGAGATTAATCACTTTACCCAATGCATTGGAGAGCTGTATAATTCCGGGTGCACCCGTCACATTTAAACATTCATATTGCGCTATATAATTCCGGGTGCACCCATCACTTCATAACATTATCATTTATAATGCCTTCCACAATGAACATATAACATAAATTAACATAATGAACCCATGAAAAGGAATGGGTTTCATCTCATAATAACACATTCATAAGCTTTGGTTTCCCAAAATAAATAGGGAATAACATACATGTTACAGGAACCATCCACATTGAGTGAGAAGTAAAAGGGGTGTTCTTAAAAGAAGAGTTATTTTGGAAAAAAATTTGTTGGACATAAAAACCAGTGAAAAAATGTATATCATAGAAAAGTAAAGGAAATGATGAAAAAATTATCTTTGAGGAGTAACCATATCAAAAATGGACTGAAAGAGGGAGAACCCGAAAGAAGAAAATTGGGTTCGAGATTTCCCCTAACCTTGAATCGGAATGCATCCTTCTCTTTAATGTCATGTATAATAACATTATATTAATTAAATAGAAAATAAAGAACCTTTTATACATTAATAGGGTTAATTATGGTTTAATTATATCATTTTATGTACCATTGTATGACTTATAGAGTTTAAAAACATTGTTCAGGGATGTTCGTTTTTATGGTTTTTCTTGGGCGGTTCACTTGTATTCATAAATTGAAGTTCGGGTAGAACATGGGTAAACATCCAGAAATGATATTACAAGTAATTAATTATATTAAAGGAGTTTTAATGATCATATAATGAATTATATTATATCCATGTGGGTGAATCATGAGATAAGAATTAAATGATGATTGTTTGGGTTAATTTGGGCGGTTTTTCGATCACAATGAAGTTGTTTTAATTTATCACTTATTAATATGTTCATAAGTTAGTTCTAGAACATTAAATCAGACATAATATATATAAAATATTCTGGTTCAACCATAAAAATGGTTTCATGAATAGATCTAGATGTAGAAATGTAAGAAGAAATCATGTTGTTCTTGAAGGTGATAAATTAACACCTCACGAACAACGTTCTCTTTAATATTATAAAAGGAAGAGGGAAAGGGGGTTGGATTATATAATATTACATTATAATCATATAATTACATTATATTCATAATACTGGAGTAACAATATAATTTGGATGAAGATATGTGGGGATATATCAAGAAATGAACTTGAACTTGAAAGGAAATTAAAGGAGAAGGGGGAGAGAAATTACCTCTTAAATCTTCCTCTTGAGATCCTCCTTAAAGAAGCTAGTGTTGGTCTTTTGATAAGACCATAAGCTTTTGGATGTTGGGGAGGGGCTAGGGAAGATGTTTTGGTAGAGTTTAGTGAATTCTTGGAGCTTGAGAGGTGTGAGGAAATGAGGGAGTGAAGAATGGTATTTGTAGTGGAGGGGAGAGGGGTTTCCTTAATATAAAATTCATTAGTTTATTATTTCCCTACAAGACAAGGAATTGTGAGTATTTTATGGCCAATAATAGTAATTTTATAATTTAATCCCGAACCATGTGGGTTTACATCATCATAACATCACACATGACCCCATAATAAGCTTATTTAGCTTATTTTGTAAATTACGGTATTTCATTATTCATCAAAAATTCAAGTATCGCAGAAAAATCCCAAAAAATTACTCCAACCATTTTTCGACATGTATAATCCCATAATGAAGTCCATTTATTAAAAATAATTTTCTAAATACTATTAATTTTATATTTAATTAAAATCATAATTTACTTAAAAAATATAGTTTTTAAAATTAAAACTGATTTTATAGTGCTTTCAAAAATTAAGTAGGGTCTTATAAAATTATCTAAAAACTATAATACGTTGATTCAATAATTTATGAATACATTTTAGGGAAAAAATATAATTTTAAATTAATTAATTAATTACAATTACTTATTTATGACTTATAAAATACCAAAACGTTTACTAAGGTCAAATTGTCACTTTCTAAGATGTCTAAATTTTATTTAATTATTCATAGGTAATGTTACTCTTATGTTGGATGATTTACTATTCATAAAGTTAGTATTACTATTCATAAGGGTATGTTACTATTCATAATGGTAGGTCACTATTCACTATAAATTATTTTTGTTTCATTAGACTCCAAAAATCATCTTGACCACAACTGTGTATGTCAGATTTTCAAAATTCCAAACACAGAAGTGACAAACTTATGATTATAGGTCACTTATCACTTAGTAGTTCATTTTTTTGTGATTTTATTTTATGACATAAATAAGAAGGTAATTTCCATTGAAAAACATAGGGTCATTACATTCTTCCCCCTTAAGAAATTTCACCCCTGAAATTTCACTTTACACAAATAGGTGAGGGTGTTTCTCCTTCATTGCCTCTTATGGTTCCCAAGTTACTTCCTCAAACTTATGGTTCCTCCACAACACTTTGACAAGATGGGTTGTCTTGTTGCGTAGAACCTTATCTCTTCGATCCAGAATCTTTACTGGTGCTCTTCATAGGAGAGATCATCTTCCAGCTGCACCACTTCTGAGTTTATTACATGTGAGGGGTCTGGTATGTACTTCCTCATTATTAATACATGAAACACATCATGATCTTGAGCCATATTTTGTGGAAGTGCAAGCCGATAGGCCACGGATCATATGCGGTCAAGGATCTCTAAGGTGCCAATATACCTTGGGCTTAGCTTCCCTTTCTTCCCGAATCGCATGGATCTCTTAAATGGAGATATTCGATGGAAGACCTTATCTCCAACGTTGAACTCCAATTCCCTGCAACAGTTGTTAGCATAACTCTTTTTCTGAATTTGAGAAGCATTGATGTGTTTCTGGATGACCTGAACCTTCTATGTCATCTCTTGAAAAAGATCGGTTCCAAGTAGCTTTTTTTCTCCAACTTCATCCCAACATGTTGGAGTTCTACACCGATTCCCATAAAGAGCTTCATATGGATCCATTTGAATACTGGATTGGAATCTATTTTTGTATGAGAACTCAACCAATGGGAGATGTTGATCCCAACCACCTTTGAATTCAAGAGAGAAGGCTCTTAGCATATCTTCAAGCATCTGAATAGTCTATTCAAACTGGCCATCAGTTTGGGGGTGATAGGCCATGCTGAAATTTAATTCAGTACTCAAAGCATGTTGAAGGCTTCTCCAGAACATAGATTTGAACCTTGTATCATGGTCAAAGACAATTGAGAGTGGAACACCATGCAGTCTCACCACTTCATTCACATATATCTTTGCAAGTTGTTCAAGTGAGAGGTCTTCCTGAATAGTGATAAAATGGGAAGTCTTGGTGAGTCGGTCAACCACAACCCATGTCGCATTATTTCCCTTTGACGTATTTGGGATACCCGTGACAAAGTCCATAGTAACATTTTCCCATTTCTACATGGGTATAAAAAATGGATTCATCATACCCTTGGAATTTTTTTGCTTAGCTTTAACTTGCTGACATACCAAGCACCTTGATATATATTCCGAAATCTCTTTCTTCATGTTATCCCACTAGAAGTTTTCTCTGAGATCACGGTACATCTTGGTGCTCCCATGATGGATAGAGAAAGTTGAGCTATGTGCAGTATCCAATAGCTTTTTCTTTATCCCGGGTGATGAAGGCACACAAAGCTGTGTTCCAAACCAAATCACACCATCCTTGTCGATATGAAACTCTTGTAGCTTCCATTCCTTTACTACATTCACCCTATTTTGTATCTCCACATCATCCCTTTGTGCTTCCTTAATCTTTTCCTGGATGGATGGTTGCGCAATCATTTGGGAAAGGTAGGATGTATCCCCTACCCTAATGATTTCCAAATCCATTCTTTGCATATCCAAGAAGATAGGGTCTTTCTCAATCTGCAACATGGATAGAGTAGCAGGTACTTTTTTACTTAGATCATCATCTACCTTGTTCGCCTTTCCAGGATGATATTGAATAGAGAAATCGTAATCCTTGATTAGCTCTAACCATCTCCTTTGATGCATGTTGAGCTCATTTTGTGTGAATATATACTTTAGGCTCTTGTGGTCGGTGTATATGTCACACTTCTCGCCATAAAGGTAGGGCCGCCAGATTTTCAGGGCAAAAATCATGGATTCCAACTCTAGATCATGTGTCAGGTAGTTCTGCTCATGGATCTTCAAGTTTCATGAGGCATAGGCTATAACATTGTCATTTTTCATGAGTACACAACCCAAGCCTTTCTTTGAAGCATCACTGTATATCACAAAACTTTCTCCACTTTTTGGTAGTGTGAGTACAGGTGCAGTTATCAGCCTTCTTTTTATCTCCTTGAAGCTTCCCTCACATTCTCCCATCCAGACATACTTTACCCCTTTCCTTGATAACTTATTTAGCAGGCTTGACAATTGTGAGAATTTTATCACAAAACGTCGGTAGTACCCAGCTAATCAAAGAAAACTACGGATTTCTATGACACTAGAGGGCCTGGGCCATTCCTCAATCACCTTTTTCTTTGAAGGATCCACAGAAATTCACTCACTTGTGATCACATGTCCCAAGAACATGACATGATTCATCCAAAAGTCTCACTTGTTGAACTTGGCATACAAATTCTCTTTTCTTAATGTTGCCAACACAAGCCTTATATGTTCTTCATGTTCCTCATTTCTCTTGGAGTAGATGAGAATATCATTAATAAGCACTACCAAATTTTTTTTGAGGTAATGTGTAAAGACTCTATTCATCAAATCCATGAAGATTGGGGGGGAATTAGTAAGTCTGAAGGGCATCACCAAAAACTCATAGTGCCCATACCTTGTCTGGAAGGCAGTCTTCTAAAGATCTTCCTTCTTCACCTTTACCTGATGATATCCAAAACGAAGATCCACCTTTGAGAAGTATTGAGCTCCTCTTAACTGGTCGAACAAGTCATCAATCCTTGGGAGAGGATACTTGTTCTTTATGGTAATCTTTTTGAGTTCTCAATAATTTATACACAGCCGCATTGTTCCATCCTTATTTTTCAAAAAGAGCACTGGTGCACCCCAAGGTGATGCACTAGGGCGTATGAACCCACTGTCCAAATGTTCTTGCATCTGCTTCTTTAACTCCTCCAGTTCTATAGGATCCATCCTATAGGGACACTTTGAGATAGGAGTATCTCCAGGTATGAGTTCAATTGAGAACTCTACTTCACGATCCAGGGTAATTTCGAGTAACTCTTCGGGAAATACATCACCGTATTCCCTAACGATGGCCATTTCCTCAAGGTTGGAACTTTTCTTCGACTCAACCATTTGGGCGAGGTATGATTCTTCATAGGGAATCAATACCCACACCATTGAAGGACTTTTAAAAGGAGATTCATGATCTTCCTTGAATTTGTAGAAAACCATGGGATTGTTCGAAATATGAAAATATATTTTCTTTTCCCGACAGTTGATATGTGCTCTATATAACGAGAGCCAGTCCATTCCCATTATGGCGTCGAATTCCACCAAGGAAAGTATTATGAGATTTTTTGGAAGAATATTCCCACATACGCCAATAGGGGAAGAGTCAAACACTTGGGTTGCAATGATTTCACCACTTTGTGTTATTATAGATATCTCTACTTCAAGGTTTAGGTGCATTGATTCTATAGTTCTAGGAAACTTTAAAGATATAAAGGAATGTGTAGAACCAGAATCAAATAGGACTTTTTCCATTCATGAGTGAATAGGAAGTGTACCTTGTACAAATTCATTATCATGCTCCACCTCCGCATTAGTGATGGCATAAGCCTTCCCTTTTTCCTTTTGCTTTGGTGGTTGCTGACATTGATTACCCTTGAGAACTCGAGGTTCAGTGCACTGGTTTGCATAGTGCCCTAGCTCCTTACAGTTGTAGCATTGAACCATGAGTGGTTCTCTCCTTTCATCGGCATGCTCCTTCCTTTTCATGTCATTTATATAATCTTGATCATGGTGTCCTTCTTTCCCACACTTGAATCATTTACCCATCCCTTTGAGGCAGTTCCCATGATGCAACTTCCCATATTTTTGGCATGTGGGTCGTTGATTTTTCTTCCCACTTTTGTCATTAGATCCACCAGCTTGAAACTCCATATTTCTTTTCTAATCACCATATCCATGGGACCATTCTCCAAACTCCATCTCCACTTTGAGAGCACACCAAAAAAATTCTTCATAACTCCCAAAGTCTCTAATTGCAAGAGCCTTTCGAAGGTGTGGTTTTAATCCACTAAAGAATCTATCAATTTTTCTATCATTATTGATAACAAAACCCGAAGCATACCTTCCAAGAATTGTGAAATTCGCTTCATAGTTTGTGACAGATTCTCCTTCTTTTTTCTTAATCTCTATTTATTCTCTCTCCAACTTTGTGCGAAGAGTTCTTGGGAAATACTTGTGACGAAACATTATCTTAAAGTCATCCCACTCCATATCTTCAATTTCCTCCCTTGGCTTGGTGTTCTTAATCAAATCCCACCATTGATCAGCTTCTCCATCTAGATGATAAACAGCTAGAGTCACCTTCTCCATCTTAGAATAGTGAAGCACTGAAAATATATTATCCATGGAGTTGACTTACTCTTCCACAACTAGTGGATCGGAAGATCCAAAAATAGTCGGTGGTCATTTTCACATAAAACATTCGATATCCAGTTGCTCCCTCTTTGGTGATGGAGTGAATTCCCCATTATTATGGTTATTGTTTATAACCTGAGATTATTGGGTAACCATCTCCATAAAGTTTTGAAATCCACCTCCCAAATCATTGGGGATGTCATTCGGGCAATAATTTCATTGACCCTCGCATTAGTTGTTGGCCTGATTTCTCTGGGTTCCCACCATTTTCTAAAATAGAAAAGGTTAGAACAAAACTTAAGTAAACAGGTCATGAATAACTTATTAATTTAAACAATTTATAACTAAAACATAACATATGGGATCCCTAGGTCAATATTCTTGTGTGCATATTTGTACTTAGTCTCATTGTTGTAGGTTTTCCCTAGGGTTCACTAATCCTAATTCCCAAATTAACTAAACCTTTCCACTGATACCAACTATAATGACCTGGACTTTTCTTAAATTACTATTACATCATTTCAAAGATAAACAACATAATAGTATTACATATAGAGGATCCAAATGTTTTGTGTCTTGGGAAAACTATGACCACACATAACAAATACAACATCAAGCATAGACATTTATTTAATTTGTTCTTCTCTAGCTTCTTATTGGCACTTGTCCTCCCCTTAGTACATGTAGACACCTGAGGATATACATATAAGGGGTGATATATAAGCCCTGTAAGAGGATGGATAATAACAATATAACATGGGGTTACCATAATCATAACATAGGAAAAATATTATGAACATGAGAGGAGCATAAATAAAAGACTTGAAATGTGGTGATGCATAAAAATGAAACATCATGTCTTAGTGGTAAACTTCCACACATACTTGTGAACCAAGATAGAATCTTTTTCACACATCATTTCACATTTTACTCATGAGATTCATCACTTTACCCAATGCATTAGAGCACTGTATAATTCTGGGCGCACCCATCACATTTAAACATTCATATTGCGCTATATAATTTCGGGTGCACCAGTCACATCATAACATTATCATTTATCATGCTTGACACAATGAAAATGTAACATAAATTAACATAATTAAACCATGAAAATGAATTTGTTTCATCTCATAATAACAAATTCATAATCTTTGGGTTCCTAAAAGAAAGAGTGGATAACATACATGTGACAAGAACCGTCCACTTTCAGTGAGAAGTAAAATGGGTGTTATTAAACAAAGAGTTATTTTGAAAAATATTTTTTGGACATAAAAACCAGTGAAAAACATGAATATACCATAAAAGTAAAGTCAATTATGGAAAAATTATCTTTGAGGAGTAACCATATCAAAAATGGAGTGAATGAAGGAGAACCCGAAGGAAGAAAATTGGGTTCGAGGTTTCCCCTTACCTTGTATTTGAATGCTTCCTTCTCTTTAATGTCCTGTATAATGACATTATATCCATTAATTAGAAAATAATGAACCTTTTATAAATTAATAGGGTTAATTATGGTTTCATTATATCATTTTATGTTCCATTGGATTATTTATAGAGTTTAGAAACATTGTTCGAGGATGTTCGTTTTTATGGTTTTTCTTGGGCGGTTCACTTGTATTCATAAATTGAAGTTCGAGTAGAACATGGGTAAACATCCAGAAATGATATTACATGTAATTAATGATATTACATGAGTTTTAATGATCTTATAAATAATTATATTATATCCATATGGATGAATCATGAGATAATAATTAAATGAAGATTATTTGGGTTAATTTGGGCGGTTTTTCAATCACAATTAAATTGTTTTAATTTATCACTTAGTAATATGTTCATAAGTCAGTTACAGAACTATAAATTGGACATAATATATATAAAATATTCTGGTTCAACCATAAAAAATTTTTCATGACAAGATATGAAGGTATAAATGGAAGAAGAAAGCATGTCGTTCTTGAAGGTGATAAATTAACACCTCACGAACAGCGTTCTCTTTAATATTATAAAAGGAAGAGGGAAAGGGGGTTGGATGATATAATATTCCATTAGAATCATATAATTATATTATATTTATAATACTGGAGTTAAAATATCATTTATATGAAGATAATAGGGGAGAGATCAATAAATGAATTTGAACTTGAAAGGAAATTAAAGGAGAAGAGGGAGAGAAATTACCTCTTAAATCTTCCTCTAGAGATCCTCCTTAAGGAAGCTAGTCTTGGTCTTTTGATGAGACCAGAAGCTTTTGGACATAGGGTAGGGGATATGAAAGATTTTTTGGCAGAGTTTAGTTAAGTATTGGAGCTTGAGAGATGTGAGGAAATGAGGGAGTGAAGGGTGGTATTTATAGTGGAGGGAAGAGGGGTTTCCTTAATATAAAATTCATTAGTTTATTATTTCCCCAAAACACAAGGAATCGTTAGTCTTGGATGAGCAAGAATAGTAATTTTATAATTTAATCCCGATTAAAAGTGGGCTTACATCAGTATAACATCACACATGACCCTATAATTAGCTTATTTAGCTTATTTTGTAAATTACGGTATTTTACTATTCATAAAAAATTCAAGTATCTCAGAAAAATCCCAAAACATTACTCCAACCATTTTTCGATGTGTAGAATCCCAAAATGAAGTCCATTTTTCAAAAATAATTTTCTAAATACTATTAATTTAAATTTTAGTTAAAATAATAATTTACTTAAAGAAACAGTTTTTAAAATTAAAACTGATTTTACAGTGCTTTCAAAAATTAAGTAGGGTCTTATAAATTTTCTATAAACTATAAGACATTGATTCAATAATTTATGAATACATTTTAGGGAAAAAATATTATTTTAAATTAACTAATTAATTATAATTAATTATTTATGACTTTCAAAATACCAAAATGTTTACTAAGGTCAAATTGTCACTTTCTTAGATGTCTAAATTTTATTTAATTATTCATAGGTAATGTTACTATTATGTTGTATGATTTACTATTCATAAGGGTCATATTACTATTCATAAGGGTATGATACTATTCATAATGGTAGGTCACTATTCACCAAAAATTATTTTTGTTTCATTATACTCAAAAAATCATCTTGAACACAACCGTGTATGTCAGATTTTTAAAATTCTAATCACAGAAGTGAAAAACTTGTGTTTAAAGGTCACTTATCACTTAGTAGTAGATTAGGTTGTAATTTAATTTTATGAAATAAATATTAGAAGGGAATTTCCATTGAGAAACTTAGGGTCGTTACATTCTTCCCCCCTTAAGAAATTTCGCCCCTGAAATTTCACTTTACACAAACTGGTGAGGGTGTTTGTCCTTCTTTGCCTCATCTGGTTTACAAGTTGCTTCCTCAAACTTATGGTTCCTCGACAACACTTTGACAAGATGGGTTGTCTTGTTGCGTAGAACCTTATCTCTCTGATCCAAAATCTTTATTGGCTCCTCCTCACAGGAGAGATCATCTTCCAGCTGCACCACCTCTGAGTTTAGTACATGTGAGGGTTCTAGTATGTACTTTCTCAATAGTGATACATGAAACACATCAAGAAATTGAGCCATATTAGGTGGAAGTTCAAGCCGATAGGCCACAGCTCCTTTTCGGTCAAGGATCTCAAAGGGGCCAATATACCTTGGGATTAGCTTCCCTTTCTTCCCAAATCACATGACTCTCTTCCATGGAGATATTCGAAGGAAGACCTTACCTTCAATGTTGAACTCCAAGCCCCTTGGACGGTTGTCATCATAGCTCTTTTTCCGACTTTGAGAAGCTTTTTTGTGTTTCTGGATGACTTGAACCTTCTCTGTCATCTCTTGAACATGATCAGGTTCAAGTAGCTTTCTTTATCCAACTGCATCCCAACATGTTGGAGTTCTACACTGCTTCCCATAAAGATATTTATACAGAGCCATCTGAATACTCAAGTGGAATCTATTGTTGTATGAGAATTCAACCAATGGGATATGTTGATCCCAACCACCTTTGAATTCAAGAGAGTAGGCTCTTATCATATCTTCAAGCATCTGGATAGTGATTTTAGACTGGCCATCAGTTTGGGGGTGATAGGTCGTGCTGAAATTTAATTCAGTACTCAAAGCATGTTGAAGCCTTTTCCAGAACTTAGATGTGAACATTGGATCACGGTTAGAGACAATTGAGATTGGAACACCATGAAACCTCACCACTTCCTTCACATATATCTTTTCAAGTTGTTCAAGTGAGAGGTCTTCCCAAATAGTGATAAAATGGGTAGTCTTGGTGAGTCAGTCAACCACAAACCTTATCGCATTATTTCTCTTTGACGTCTTCAAGAGACCCGTGACAAAGTCTATAGTAAGATTTTCACATTTCCATATGGGTATAGGAAATGGCTTCATCATACCCTTGTACTTTTGTCACTCAGCTTTAACATTCCGACATACCAAGAACCTTGATCTATATTCCACAATCTCCTTATTCATGTTATCCCACCAGAAGTGTTCTCGGAGATCACGGTACATCTTGGTACTCCCATGATGGATAGATAAAGTTGAGCTATGTGCATTATCCAGTAGCTCCTTCTTTATACCAGGTGTTGAAGGCACGCAAAGCCGCGTTCCAAACCGAATCACACCATCATAGTCGATATGGAACTCTTGCAGCTTCCCTTCTTTTACTGCATTCACCCTCTTTTGTATATCCACATCATCCCTTTGTGCTTCCCTAATATTTTCCTAGATGGATGGTTGCGCAATCATTTGGTCAAGGTAGGATGTATCCCCTGCCCTTATGATTTTCAAATCCATTCATTGCATATCCAAGAAGATAGGGTCTTTCTCAATATGCAACATAGATAGAGTTGCAGGTTCTTTTTTACTTAGATCATCATCTACCTTGTTTTCCTTTATAGAATGATAGTGAATAGAGAAATCGTAATCCTTGATTAGCTCTAACCATCTCCTTTAATTCATGTTGAGATAATTTTGTGTGAATATGTACTTTAGGCTCTTGTGGTCGGTGTATATGTCACACTTCTCGCCATAAAGGTAGTGCCACCAGATTTTCAGGGCAAACATCATAGATTCCAGCTCTATATCATGCGTCGGGTAGTTCTGATCATGTATCTTCAACTGTTGTGAGGCATAGGCTATCAAATTGTCATTTTTCAAGAGTACACAACCCAAGCCTTTCTTTGAAGCATCACTGTATATCACAAAACTTTCTCCACTTTTCGGTAGTGTGAGTACAGGTGCAGTGATCAGCCTTCTCTTTATCTCCTTGAAGCTTCCCTCACATTCTTCCGGCCAGACATACTTTACCCCTTTCCTTGTTAACTTAGTTAGCGGGCTTGAAAATAGTGAGAAGTTCCTCACAAAACGTCAGTAGTACCCAGCTGATCCAAGAAAAATATAGATTTCTGTGACACTAGAAGGCATGGGCCATTTCTAAATCTCCTTTGTCTTTGAAAGATCCACCGAAATTCCCTCATTTGGGATCACATGTCCCAAGAACATGACTTGATTCATCCAAAAGTCACACTTGCTGAACTTGGCGTATAAATTCTTCGTTCTTAATGTCGCCAACACAAGTCTTAGATGTTCTTCATGTTCCTCATTGCTCTTGGAGTAGATGAGAATATTATCGATAAAAAATACCAAAAATTTGTCGAGGTAATTTCTAAAGACTCTATTCATCAAATCCATGAAGATTGCAGGCACATTAGTAAGTTTGAAGCGCATCACCAAAAACTCATAGTGACCATACCTTATCCAGAAGGAAAACTTATGAATATCTTCCTTCTTCACCTTTACATGATGATATCCAAAATGAAGATCCTCCTTTGAGAAGTATTGATCTCCTCTTAACTGGTCGAACTATTCATCAATCCTTGGGAGAGGATACTTGTTCTTTATGGTGATCTTGTTGAGTTCTCAATAATTGATACACAGCCACATTGTTCCATCCTTCTTTTTTACAAAGACCACTGGTGCACCCCAAGGTGATGCACTAGGGCATATGAACCCTTTGTACAGATGTTCTTGCAGCTGCTTCTTTAACTCCTCCAGTTCAATAGGATCCATCCTATAGGGACACTTCAACATAGGAGTAGCTCCAGGTATGATTTCAATTGAGAACTCTACCTCATGATCCGTGGGAATTCCGGGTAACTCTTCGGGAAATACATCACCATATTCCCTCACGATGGGCATTTCCTCATGTTTGGAACTTTCCTTCAACTCAACCATTTGGGCGAGGTATGATTCTTCATAGGAAATCAACACCCACACAATTGAAGGACATTTCAAAGGAGATTCATGATCTTATTTGAATTTGTAGAGGAGCATGGGATAGTTCGGAATATGAAAAGATATTTTCTTTTCCCAACAGTTGATATGCGCTTTATATAACAAGAGCCAGTCCATTCCCATTATAGCGTCGAATTCCACTAAGGGAAGTATTACGAGATTTTCTAGAAAAATATTCCCACATACGCCAACAGGGGAAGATTCAAACACTTGGGTTCCAATGATTTAACCACTTGGTGTTTTTACAGATATCTCTACTTCTAGGATTCTGGGATTTGATTTTATAGTTCTAGGAAACATGCAAGATATAAAGGAATGCTTAGAACCAAAATCAAATAAGACTTTTTCCATTCTTGAGTGAATAGGAAGTGTACCTTGTATGACTTCATTATCATTCTACACCTCTACAGTATTGATGGCATAAGCCTTCTCTTGTTTCTTTGGCTTTGGTGGTTGCTAAAATTGATTACCCTCAAGAACTCAAGGTTTAGTGCACTGGTTTGCATAGTGCCCTAGCTCCTTACAGATGTAGCATTGAACCATGAGTGGTTCTCTCCTTTCATCGGCTATATTCTCCTTCCTTTTTGTGTCTTTTTGAAAATCTTGATCATGGTGTCCTTCTTTCCCACACATGAATCATTTCCCCATCCCTTTGTGGCAGTTCCCATGGTGCAACTACCCACATTTTTGGCATGTGGGTCGTTGATTTTTCTTCCCACCTTTTTCATTAGATCCACAAGCTTGAAACTCCATCTTTCTTTTCTTATCACCATATCCATGGGACCATTCTCCAAACTCCATCTCCACTTTTAGAGCCCACTGAACAACTTCTTCATAACTCCCAAAGTCTCAAATTTCAAGAGCCTTTCGAATATGTGGTTTTAATCCATTAAATAATCTATCAATTTTTCTATCATTGTTGATAACAAAACCCGAAGCATACCTTGAAAGACTTGTTAAATTTGCTTCATAGGTTGTGACAGATTCTCCTTTTTTTTTCTTAAGATCTATGAATTCACTCTCCATCTTCGTGAAAAGTGTTCTTGGGAAATACTTGTTAAGAAAACTTATCTTAAAGTCATCCCATTCCATATCTTCAATTTCCTCCCTTGGCTTGGTGTTCTTAATCAAAGCCCATCATTGATCAGCTTCTCCATCTAGATAATAAATATCTAGAGTCACCTTCTCTATCTCAGAATAGTGAAGCATTGAAAATATCTTCACCATGGAGTGGACCCACTGTTCCGCAACTAGTGGATCAGAAGATCCACAAATCATCGGTGGTCGTTGCCGCATAAAACATTTGATAGCCAGTTTCTCCATCTTTAGTAAAGGAGGAAGTTCTCCATTATTATGGTTATTGTTCATAACCTGAGATAATTGGGTAACCATCACCATGAATTTTTGAACTACACCTCCCAAATCATTGGGGATTTCATTTGGGAAATTGTTGCATTGACCCTCGCATGATTTTTTGGCCTGATTTCTCCTGGTTCCCACCATTTTCTAAAATAGAAAAGGTTAGAAAAAAACATAAGTAAATAGCTCATGAATAACTTATTAATTTAAAAAATTTATACCAAAAACATAAAATATGGGATCCCTAGTTAAATATTCTCATGTGCATATTTGTACTTAGTCTCATGCTGTAGGTTTTTCCTATGGTTCACTAATCATAATTCCCAAATTAACTCAACATTTCCTCTGATACCAACTATAAAGACCCGACCTTTTATTAAATAACTATTAAATCATTTCCAAGATATAACACATAATAGTATTACACATAGGGGATCCAAAGTTTTAGTGTCTTGGGAAAACTAGGACCACACATAACAAATAAAACATCAAGCATAGACATTTATTTAATTTCTTCTTCTCTAGCTTCTTATTGGAACTTTTCCTCTCCTTAGTACATGTAGCCACCTGAGGATATACATCAAATGGGGTGAGATAGAAGCCCGGTAAGAGTATGGATAACAACAACATAGCATGGGGTGATCATAATCAAAACATAGGAAAAATATCATGAACATGAGAAGAGCATAAATAAAAGACTTGAAATGTGGTGATGCATAAAAATGAAACATCATGTCTTAGTGGTTAACTACCACACATACATGTGAACCAAGCTAGAATCTTGTCCAAACATCATTTCACATTGTACTCATGAGATTAATCACTTTACTCAATGCATTGGAGTGTTGTATAATTTTCGGTGCACCTGTCACATTTAAACATTCATATTGCGCTATATAATTCCAGGCACACCCGTCACACCCGTCACATCATAACATTATCATTTATCATGCTTGCCACAATGAAAATGTAACATAAATTATCATATTGAAACCATGAAAGGGAATGGGTTTAGTCTCATAATAACACATTCATATACTTTGGGGTCCCAAAATAAATAGGGGATAACATACATGTTACAAGAACCGTCCACTTTGAGTGAGAAGTAAAAGGGGTGTTCTTAAAAGAAGGGTTCGTTTTCAAAAACTTTTGTTGGACATAAAAACTAGTGAAAAGCATGAATATTCCAGAAAAGTAAATGCAATGATGTAAAAATGACCTCTGAGGAGTAACCATATAAAAAATGGAGTGAAAGAAGGAGAACCCGAAGGAAGAAAATTGGGTTTGAGATTTCCCCTTAACTTGTATCTGAATGCTTCCTTCTCTTCAATATCTGGTATAATGACATTATATTAATTAATTAGAAAATACAGAACATTTTATACATTAATAGGGTTAATTATGGTTTCATTATATCATTTTATGTTCCTTTGTATGACTTAGAGAATTTAAAAACATTGTTCAGGGATGTTCGTTTTTATGGTTTTTCTTGGGCGGTTCACTTGTATTCATAAATTGAAGTTCGGGTAGAATATGGGTAAAAATCCAGAAATGATATTACATTTCATTAATGATATTGAAGGAGTTTGAATGATCTTATAATGAATTATATTATATCCATGTGTATGAATCATTAGATAAAAATTAAATGAAGATTGTTTGGGTTAATTTGGGCGGTTTTTCCATCACAATGAAGTTGTTTTCATTTATCATTTAGTAATATGTTCATAAGTCAGTTAAAAAACTGTAAATAGGAAATAATATATATAAAATATTATGGTTAAACCATAAAAAGGGTTTCATGACCAGATCTTAAGGTATAAATGGAAGAAGAAAGCATGTCGTTCTTGAAGGTGATAAATTAACACCTCACGAACAACCTTCTCTTTAATAAAATAAAAGGAAGATGGAAAGGGGGTTGGATGATATAATATCCAATTAGAATCATATAATTACAGTATATTTATAATACTTGAGTTAGAATATAATTTGGATGATTATAGGTGGGGAGAGATCAATAAATGAACTTGAACTTGAAAGGAAATTAAAGGAGAAGAGGGAGAAAAATTACCTCTTAAATTTTCCTCTTGAGATCCTCCTTAAGGAAGTTAGTCTTGGTATTTTGATGAGACCAGAAGATTTTGGAAGTGGGGGAGGGGATGGGGAAGATGTTTGGGAAGTTTTTAGAGAAGTCTTGGAGCTTTAGAGGTGTGAGGAAATGAGGAAGTGAAGAGTGGTATTTATAGTGGAGGGGAGAGGGGTTTCCTTAATATAAAATTCATTGGTTTATTATTTCCCCACAAGACAAGGAATAGTGAGTCTTGGATGACCAGGAATATAAATTTTATAATTTATTCTCGAATCAAGTGGGCTTACATCATAATAACATCACACATGACCCTATAATTATCTTATTTAGCTTATTTTGTAAATTACGGTATTTCACTATTCATCAAAAATTCAAGTATCTCAGTAAAATCACAAAAATTTACCCCAACCATTTTTCGACGTGTTGAATCCAAAAATGAAGTCAATTTTTCAAAAATAATTTTATAAATACTATAAATTTAATATTTAACTAAAATTATAATTTATTTAAAAAATAGTTTTTAAAATTAAAACTGATTTTATAGTGCTTTCAAAAATTACGTAGGGTCTTATAAAATTATCTAAAAACTATAAGAAATTGATTCAATAATTTATGAATACGTTTTAGGGGGAAAATATTATTTTAAATTAACTAATTATTTATAAATAATTATTTATGACCTACAATATACCAAAACGTTTACTAAGGTCAAATTGTCACTTTCTAAGATGTATAAATTTTATTTAATTATTTATAGGTAATGTTACGCTTATGTTGGATGAGTTACTATTCATAAGGGTCATATTACTATTCATAATGGTATGTTACTATTCCTAAGGGTAGTTCACTATTCATGAAAAATTATTTTTGTTTCATTGGACTCCAAAAATCATCTTGAACACAACCGTGTATGTCAGATTTTCAAAATTCCAAACACAGAAGTGACAAAATTATATTTCAAGATCACTTATCACTTAGTATTTCATTGTTTTGTGATTTCATTTTATGAAATAAATATAAGAAGTGAATTTCCATTTAAAAACTTAGGGTCGTTACATTCTTCCCCCCTTAAAAAATTTCGCCCCCGAAATTTCACTTTACTCAAACAGGTGAGGGTGTTTCTCCTTCATTGCTTCTTCTGGTTCCCAAGTTTCTTCCTCAAAATTATGCTTCCACCACAACACTTTGAAAAGATGGGTTGTCTTGTTGCGTAGAACCTTATCTCTCTGATCCAGAATCTTTACTGGATGCTCCTCATAGGAGAGATCATCTTCCAACTGCACCACCTCTGAGGTTAGTACATGTGATGGGTTTGGTATGTACTTCCTCAGTAGTGATACATGAAACACATCATGAACTTAAGCCATATTTTGTGGAAGTGCAAGCCAATAGGCCACAGCTCCTATGCGGTCAAGGATCTCAATGGGGCCAATATATCTTGGGCGTAGCTTCCCTTTCTTCCTCTATCGCATGACTCTCTTCCATGGAGATATTCGAAGGAAGACCTTATCCCAAACATTGAACTCCAAGTCCTTTTGACGGTTGTCAGCATAGCTCTTTTTCCAACTTTGAGCATCTTTGATCAGTTTTTGGATGACTTGAACCTTCTTTGTCATCTCTTGAACAAGATCGGGTCCATGTATCTTCCTTTCTCCAACTTCATCCCAACATGTTGGACTTCTACACCAACTCCCATAAAGAGCTTCATAGGGAGCCATCTGAATACTCGAGTGGAAGCTATTGTTGTATGAGAACTCAAACAATGAGAGTTTTTTATCCCAACCACCTTTGAATTTAATAGAGCAGGCTCTTAGCATATCTTCAAGCATCTGAATAGTCCTTTCAGACTGGACATCAGTTTGGGGGTGATAGGCTGTGCTGAAATTTAATTCAGTACTCAAAGCATGTTGAAGTCTTCTCCAGAACTTAGATGTGAACCTTGGATCAAGGTCAGAGACAATTGATATTGGAACACCGTGCAGTCTCACCAGTTCCTTCACATATATCTTTGCAAGTTGTTCAAGCGAGAGGTCTTCCCGAATAGCGATAAAATGGGCAGTCTTGATAGGTTGGTCAACCACAACCCATATTTCATTATTTCTCATTGACTTCTTCGGGAGACTCATAAAAAAGTCCATAGTAACATTTTCCCATTTCCACATGGGTATAGGCAATGGCTTCATCATACCCTTGGACTTTTTTTGCTCAGATTTAACTTGCTGACATACCAAGCACCTTGATATATATTCCGTAGTCTCCTTCTTCATTGTATCCCAGCAGAATTGTTCTCGGAGATCAATGTACATCTTGGTACTCCTTGGATGGATAGAGAAAGTTGAGCTATGTGTATTATCCAATAGCTCTTTCATTATCCCGGGTGATGAAGGCACACAAAGATGCATTCCAAACTGAATCACACCATCATCGTCGATATGGAACTCTTGCAGCTTCCTTTCCTTTACAACATTCACCCTCTTTTTTATCTCCGCATCATCCCTTTGTGCTTCCTTAATCTTTTCCTGGATGGATGGTTGCACAATCATTTGGGAAATTTAGGATGTATCCCCTTCCCTTATGATTTTCAAATACATTCTTTTCAAATCCAAGAAGATTGGGTCTTTCTCAATCCGCAACATGGATAGAGTAGGAGGTTTTTTTCTACTTAGAGCATCGGCCACCTTGTTCGCCTTTCCAGGATGATAGTTGTTTCTGACAGTTTTACGTCGGGGCGTGCGCGTGCGTCCGTCATGCATGGGAGGACGTGCGGCTTGTCTCCCTACATTACCACTTTCCAAAGGCAGGCGGCATCTGTTCCTTGTTCAGGGACGTCGTCTCCTTGATCGAAACCGGGACGATGGGATGTCGGTTCTTCCTTTTGTGGATTCCTCCTCAGAGCTCTTCACCTAGTCCGGGTCTCCCTCATAGATTTAAGACGGGTTCGTGAAGCTCTTTCCTGGTCCTATATCTTCATGGATGCTAGTTAATTACACTGTTTCTGCCGAGACGCTTCAAGGGGTCTTGTCAGGGCAACAACCTTTAGTGAAGATAATGGTCACGTTGGGGTGTCGTTGGCATGTCTTGACGCTGGGGATTGGCATGTCTGTCTTCTATCCCTTATCACAAGGCTTCTCGAGGGCGCGGAAGCCCGAGGAATCCCACGTCGAACGCGGGGATTGTGTACCATCTGAGGTTTTCCTCAGCTTCCCATGTTTATCATGGGGTATGCCACGAGTTTAACGTCTTGCGGAGACGGATCGGACTGATCTAAACACTGAGAGTGGATCAGATTGAAGGACCCCCTAGGGGGAACACCGATGTTGGGGCCAGCACATGGGCGGCTTCCCGGATACCATGGAGTGGGATGGGGTGGCATGATCTCACTGGGATGTGGTGGCTCGGGTAAGGATCAGGATGGATGATGGAGTGACAGGCTTGAACCTCGTGGAGGCTTCCTACATATCCCCATGGCAGGGAATCAAAGTCCACGTAGTTCGGTGATACGGTGGGACACCTGAAGAGGTGACCCATGAGAATGAATGCATGGATTGGAGCCTGGAGGAAGTAAGATCTCTGGGCTAGGGAATGAGTTTCCCAAGGCACGTGGCCTCGAGGGGGAAGTCAGGATGAGACGTGGGTGTGAGACATGGGGCTTATGCTCTGAGGCGGCCCAAGAGGGGGAATACGGGGCTCACGCTCTTAGGCGGCCCATAATGGTTCTGGTGAACCGACGCAGTGGGGTTGGAACAGTTTAGTGATGGGCTTGGACCTCGTGGAGGATTCCTACGTATCATGCATTAGCACGGATCGAAGTCCACGTTGTTCTGGACATACAGTTTAACGTCATGCGGGACGAGGGCATTTGGGGATTACGCTCTAAGGTGTCCTAGAGTGGTTATGGGGATTACGCTCTGAGGCGGCCCATGGTGGTCGGGGAACCGACCTAGAGAGGTCAGAACGACCAGGTGGTGGGCTTGAACCTCGTGGAGGATTCCTACGTACCATGTGTTAGCACAGATCAATGTCCACGTAGTTCGCTGGGATGAGGCTTACGCTCTGAGGCGGCCCAAAGAGGAAATAGGGGCTTAATGTGGTTAGCGGCCCTGGGTGCTGGGGCTTACTCCAGGATGGAGGCCTGTGGTGCGACAAAGCGCAGTGGGAAAGGGACTCCACTGGCCTTGGCAGGGGGAAGTACGGAGGCTCATGCATGCAACCTTTTTCAAGAGAGTCTAGGGGCTTACGCTATGAGGCAGCCCTTCCCCCGTGGAAAAATTCCACTCCAAGAAGGAGGATCTCATTCCATGCGACGAAGATTTCATTCCCGTGGATACGAGTGGGCATAAATAATGTCCGAGCCGGGGGGGGACCCTGCGTGCGAAGCACGGGGTCGGACCACAGTTTAACGTCATGTGTTAAGGATGAGGTGCTTAGCAGTTTAACGTCATGCAGCTTGGACGAGGTGGGTTCGCTCCATACCCCTAGGGCTTACATGCCCAATGCCCTCTACCCCTTGTGGGAGGGAAGGAATCGGCAAGGCCGTAGTGAAGGGGGCCGCAGGGCGAACCATTCAGGGGTCCACGTTAGCGTGGCTATGCGAAGAAGAAATAGCCGTTAGCGTGCCTATGCGGAGAAGCATAAGGAAAAGCAACGCAATGGGAAACACTGCCCAAGGGACCTTGAGGTTACTTCGTATGAGCCTGGAAGGCCATACGGGAAAACAACGCATGGCGCGCTTGCCCGGCAGGGAATACATCAGGTGTCGGCATGGAGAGGCAACCAAGGGGCGTCAAGGGGTCCCCGGTGTTATGCGCAAAGAGAAGGTCTGCGTGAAAAACACCGTGATGGCGCACAATAGGACCAGAGGATTGCACGGATAGGTGATTGTGCACAAAGTATTGGGATCGCACGCACAGAAGGGGATTGCGGTTACGGGGCAAGGATTGCACGCAAGGGAAGAACCTGGAGGAGTGGGAAAATTCACTTAATCCAGTGGAGTTGCACGCAAAGGCAAACCTCGGGGAAAGGTTGCGCGAAAAGAGGAATTACCTGGAAGTCATATTGCACATGGGGCAGTCCGAATTGTGTGCACGAGAGTCGTTCTAAATTCCGCAACCCCAAACCGTTTGGGGTTGCCTTCTATTTATAGGCATCGGCCTGCGCGGAATCCCGGCGGCGCGCGAAATTTTCCGCGCCGGGACCATCGGCGCGCAAAGCCTCATCATGAGGAACCGGGGTGCGCAAAATTGCACACCTCACCAGATCGATTATACGAATCTCGGGGATGCTTCGCGCGCACATCATTATTTCGCGCAAGGCCTCATTTATTTCGCGCACCACTTCCCGGGCCTCCGGACCGGGCCTCTGATTCTGAATATGAGTTCTCTTTGTCATTTCGAAACTTTATCTAGGAGTTACAGACGTTTTCGGCATCTAAAAATGCCCCCCCCCTTGGAATTGGATTAGCGAGAGGTCGCAACGATCAGATTCTGAGGGAAACACTAAAACGCCGAAGTAGGGCCACTCCTGGGCACTTAGTGCGCAAACAACCAACGCGGCGCGCAAAACGACGGAACCGCGCAGAATTCTCTTTCTACGCTGCGCAGAACCCTAGCCTCGCCTATAAAAAGGGGTGCAGGGCCCTGAATATGTACTCAAGATTTTCCGCGAGATAATCTTACCGCTCTCGTGCGTGAAATTTCTCCCGCGGATGCGTGTAAAAATGCTATGGCAGCACGGAATTCCTTCATAATTTTGGCCATCCTTGCAGGCCTACTCAAGATATTTCACACCTAGCATGCCGATTATGCACCCATCTCATGGATTTCGTGCCGCCACTTAAGATTTAGCACAGCACTTTCCGATTCTGCGCACTGCATTCTGGTTTCTTGCAACTCCCTAGATATTGGAGATGGCGGCAAACCGAGTTGATGAGGGGGAAGCCGCCGCCCGTAGGACCGAAATGCCGGCTAACGAGGGGGTTTATGGTGCCAAGGTGATCGTTTCCAAAAAACTGACCTTGTTCAACCTGTTGACTCCAGCCCAAAAGATGTATCCCCTGTCTGACAACCTCCTGCTTTGGAATTTTGGCATCCTGGAGGAGGTGCCCCTACCGGGCATCGAGGTGGACACACCGCGGTCATGGGTGACCCGGGAGGACGAGCTTCCTCGCTACAACATCACCAATAATGGTCGTCCTGCCGGGGAAACCATACATATGGACGTATATGTCATGAACCTGAGGACCCGGACTATTACCAGGGACGAACCTGTCGCAGAGAATTCTCTGGCCCTCTACGCGAGCACGTTCCGTTAGAGTGTCACGGATGAAACGGAGGGCTGGCTGGAGAATTGGGACCTGCGGTCCGGAGGCAACTTCACCAGCGAGTGGGCCTGGGCATTCTGGGTTCGTCATACTTGCGACCAGTTCAGGGATGAACTACGGCATATTGGCCAATTCGAGGCAGTGTGGATGTCGCAGTTCCAGTTCCACCGTCAAGCTAAGCTCGGGCCGGAGCTATTAACCATGTGGTCTCCTGATACCAACACATTCCACCTTCACCATGGGGAAGTTGGCATTAGTCTCTGGAATGTTCACTGCATTGGAGGTATCCCACTAGAGGGATACTAATATGACGAGTTTTTTCCTCCAAAGAACACCTGGGAAGACAGGTCACAGACACCCATGATGACGTGGAACCTGTTGGAGATGGCCAAAGAGAGGTTGGGGTCAAGGACTTCCTGAAGGACATTGCCTACAAGGTCTGGTTCAGCTAGTTCCTTGAGAAGGATCTGACCATCAAGATGTCGGGACGGGGTTAACGGTGCCCAACCGCGGCTCAGAGGAGCAGGGATGGGTCATACTGGAGGACCCTGGATGTGGGGAAATACCAATCATGGGGCTATCGCGTCATTGAGACCCCGGACCCGAACGTCTGGTACGCCGGGTTCCTTGCCGCCTTCCTGAGCAGGTGGCTCCTACCAGTGTGGGACGCGAGGATGGGCGTCCGTCCAGCAACACTGGTGATAGCGGGCACCATGGCCGCCAACAAACGGTTCAACTTGGGGGTCCCAATTTTGGCCAAGTTGTATGCCATCCTGGGATGCATCTCACGAGGGGGGTCACCTCGGAGTGCATGTGGCCCCTTCCAGATCTTCCACGGCTGTGTGTCGGCTCATCTTGGTAGGTACACTTTCCCAAACACCATCCGTCCTCTTGGCACTGGCCTACGACCGTCACTGCTGAACATCATCGGGGTGGCGCTGATGACGCTCAATGAGGAGGGCGTGAGAATCTGCATTGGTAACCACACCAACTTCCACTTCACCCCGTTCCCTATCCCGGTCGGCCAGATGGTGGACAATGGGCAAGGCTCTCTGGAACAGCATGAGTTTTTTCATAGAATCCGAGGTGGGGTGCTCGTGGCTCCGATCGACGGGAAGGTGATCTGTGAGCCTTACGTGTCATCCTGATTCGCCAGGAAATTCGAGTGCCTCCAACGAATGCCGAAGAAGGTATCCGCAACTGTCTGGAAGGAGAAGAATACCTGCGTTCTGTTCCAGATGTGGTTGATGTTTACCACATTCGGCTCCGGTGAAATCATTACTCTTCCTCCCACTAGGGTTGATGCTGGCCTAGCAACCGAGTATGCCGAGCACTAGACCATCGTGTACCCTGAGGGGCTTTTACGGAAGCGAGTCCGGAAACATGAGGCTACTCACGTGGAAACCGGGTGATGGGGAATAAGGAAAGGTGCTACTGGAAGGGGGAACCAGGGGTGCGTCAGGCAGCGAGGCCTGCGCAGGCTGGGACTTCAGCAGCAAGAACATCACACAGCGCCGTCGTGACCTCGTTGCCCGTAGGGGGGTCACATGAGGTGGCCATGGAGCTACCCAGGAAGCAGATAAGATACCTCCTCGAACCTCCCCAAGATAAAATCCTCTCGGGACTGTGGTCAGTGTGGATGACCCTGCGGCAATCACTGAGCATTTAAGCCATCAGGAAGAAGATAATGTAAAATGGGATCCAGCTGCCAGAGGTCGGGCTCGTTCAAGTTACCGACCGGGTAAATTTCCATCGGTGGCATACTTATCTGACGGCCATGGACACATACGCGCGCCAAAGGGGTCTGCGTGCGGAGCCACCTTTCCTAGTGAATGTGATGCTTGGCTAGGAGCATGATCCGGAAGTGATGCCACCAGGAGAAGGCGACAGTGACGAGGAGTCAGAGGGGGAGGAGGAGACCAGAGAAGATGAAGGCAAAGGAGAAGATGAAGACGAAGGAGAAACTGATGGTGAGGGGTCGCAGGGGGCGACCTACCAAGGGAGTCTCCGAGAGAGTGGCGATATTGTCAGCTCTGACCTCGACATAACTGAGACACTTGAGGTTTGTCTCTATCTTCATTCATTTTCCTTCTTCATCCATTCTCCTTTTCTATTTCCAAACCATCTCTCTACCTCACTCAGGAGCGTCTGAGTGTTGGTCGGGCATCCCCACTAGAGGAGGGAGGAGAGGAACCAGTGGGACAGGATTAGGATCTGACACCCATCATTGAATTGACAAGCGCAGAGGGTTCTCCCATCATGGCGGCTCCTGCAGTGGCTGGAACACTGGAGACCGACGCTCTGGACTCCTGTAAGTCTCACGCTTCACTACTAGTGCTTGTTATCAAAAGATCCCAACTAATCAGTGTACTCCTTGTGTAGTGATCTTAAAAATGGAGGCTTGTTAGGCTGCAGAGCCTGGGCTGTCCGTGAGTGGACCAGTGGCAGACATACCACCTCATTCAGAACATGCTCCCTACACTGAGTCAGCCTCAGCAATTGGTGAGCAGGGGGCAGCGGACATCAGCGGCACAGTTCTTGAGGCAAGGCCGGAAGCTGACGGGGGCATCGTCGCTACTGGGGAGAGAGAGGAAGGTCGCACGAACGTCGATGATCCTATTCCTCACGGAGACATCCCTGGGGAGGATCCTACTGCCGATCTACTGGCTGCCTTCCCTATGTACCGACCTGCTGACCCTAAGGAGATAGATGACTCAGACTCAGAGGCAGCTGAGGATAGCTGGATGACACGGCGTAAAGGGTAGAAGTGTATCCAGCGCTTTCTCAGACAGCCCCAGTCGGATTGGCTGAGGCGGATGGGATCACTCCAGACCTGGCTGTGTTTCATGTGCATCGAAGGGGCTGACTCTCAGCGCCTTCATCTGACGGTTCGTGATTACATGACCGATAAGATACGCGAGAGCAGCCGGCGCACCAACGTTGCCCAGTGTAGGGAAAGATCGGCGAGCGCCCGAGCATTTCTGAGGGCGGAGCGGGAGGTCCGTCACCTCGAAGGGAAGGCGGAAGATAAGGAGGCCTTCATTGCAAAAAGCTCTGAGCTTGTGGAGAAACTGACGGCCCAGATGGCGGATGCGCAGGAACAACTAATGGAGGCGAGTCACCAGATGACTGTACTTCGAACCGAGCGGGCGCATGCACTAGCTAGGTTTGGCGAGCTGCGCTCTGTAGTTGCTGATGAGGAGATATTCTTCAAGGAGCGAGAAGCAGTCCTGGAGGCTACCAGCCAAAGGGTAGCAGCGCTGGAAAGATCGATTCAGCACGCTGATCCTGAAGGGATTTGTTTTGGCCATCTCATGAACCTCTTGCTTGTACTGCTCACCATCTCAATCCAATACATGGAAAAATCCATTCATTTGTACCCTTGGTATAATATGCTTAACCATAATTCCGAAATGAATAACAACTCATCCCTAAGCTCCTGGGGTTCACACCCAACACGAGAAGCAAAGGATACTCATGCTATCATTTCATCTAACTGTGGGGCATTAACCAAGCTTCAGGCATCCGAAATTGGGCCTGGATTTCTGAGGAGAATACCTCAGACCAATTGATATATCACCTTCTCAATGTGCTCTGACACACGAGCGGGGAAATGCTGGGGTCATTGAAATCCATCCAAACATAGGGAGATGGAAAGGAAAGGTGAATCATGCTACCCGAATTCGGAACACTACGGGGCGTGACGATGGAGGATAACTGTTAACCGTGATGGAAACGCAGCATCCATATGGTGTTGGACTGGAATGGGGAAAATAAATGAGGGCTGACCGCTGACCATGTTCGCAACATGGGGTCTAACTCAAATATCACCGATCAGTTTTCCAGAATGTTGGCCCAGGACAGCAGGCGGACTATAGGTCTATCATCCATATTGCTATAATAGGTGGACCAACGGACTATCATCCATATTATGGCAGCAGGTGGACCAAAGTCTATCATCCATACTATTAGGGGGTCCCATCGAACATGACCAGTCCTCCGGAACATTGGCCCAGGACAGTAGGCGGACCATAGGTCTATCATCCATACTATTAGGGGGGCCCATAGAACATGAAATAGGATGAGGATCCAAATAAAGGGGCACGTGAAGCGTGGAAAGTGGATTGGTGGTTTGTTCGAACTGAGTCCAACACTACCGAGATTGCACCACCGTGGTAGAGGTGCATTAGGCGAACGTACCAACCTGATCACAGGTCATCCCAATTTTTAGGCAGGACCTCTCTGGCGAGAGAACTGCCGCTTCCCATTATTACTATGGGGCATCTCGAACTTATTCGGGGTAGATGTCACGATTACACCACTTCCCAAGAAGTCAGGCCGAGGGGCCGACAGTAAGGAGGGATGAGGATTGGTAATCCCTGGGGCTGGACCCGAGATGAAATGTTCGATCATTCCTACGTATCTCATTAGGATGAGATTCAAGCCACACATAGTTCTAGAAGTACAGTTTAATGTCATGTAGGATGAAATACAGTTTAATGTCATGTGGGACGGGGACACATCTCATCTGGGGATAGGCATGGCATGGCGTGTAACCTGACGTGAATGAGGACATAATCCATCACCACACCGTACAATCCCATAAGAGAGACCAAGTCATGGAATTTCAAGGAAAGGATCTTAGTTTTAGGTCTTAGAACTCAGACCAAAGGATAAGAGAAATGGGAGACACACGGTAAATCAGTTGTAAAACCCAATGTGAATGGGGCAAAGCCCTTCTTACTATGTGCTCCCAGGGACGCATTTAGGTCGAGAGACCGAACATGAAAATTTAGGTTGGGCTTGTGGGGAAATTCCCAGGCGCTCCCACATATCTCATAAGGTTGAGAATCAAGCCATACGTAGTTCTTGAAAGGAAGTATGGCGTGATATGGCACCTGCACAAAGGACGAAGGGGTCGTGCGGGTCTATCCCTCGCACCAAAAGAAGCGGCATTTGATATATCTTATTTGTTCTTGAAGGTAAATGGTTTTTATTTTGTGGGGCGACTGGCCTAGGGTAGAAATTCCTGGCGTCTACATAATAATCAAGCCATAACAGGGATTGAAAAGCGGTATGGAAATCGACCAATACCTGACGTGATGTCCCCCATGGGGAGGTTATCACAATGCGGTGCCATTTTTCGTCGTGTGGTCAGGACGATATCATCACAATTTATGGTCGTGTGGTAGGACCAACAACACAGTTTAAGGTCATATGGTTTGGATTGATAGCACAGTTTAAGGTCATACGGTTTGGACCAACAACACGGTTTAAGGTCATATGGTTTGGACCTAGAGCACAGTTTAAGGTCATATGGTTTGGACCTACATCACAGTTTAAGGTCATATGGTTTGGACCTACAACACAGTTTAAGGTCATATGGTTTGGACCTACAGCACAGTTTAAGGTCATATGGTTTTGACCAAAAGCACAGTTTAAGGTCATATGTTTTGGACCTACAGCACAGTTTAAGGTCATATGATTTGGACCTGGGGGAACATGCATGATGTGATAAAGCATACCTGATGCGGGTGAGGGCGTAATCCTATACCATCACCATGAGCGATTTCGAGAGAGGAGCCTCGGGCCAATGGGGCCTACGAGGGTTTAACAATCATGAGGGGGGTAGGAGATGCTAGCTCCCAGCTATGCTGGACCCGAAACGCAATGTCCGGGTGACTCCTCGTTCCCCATGGGGATGAGGGTCAAGTTGCACGCATCCTATAAAGAAGAAACCCAAGCACATACTCTAGCGCTCAGATCGCGGGAGCCCCGAGAGACACCATTACGCAGCTTGGTCTGTCTGATGTGTGGGGGTGTACTAAGGGTTAGTACAAGGAGTGTCGAGATTCCACCTTGACACGGTGGGGCGGAACATAATGTGAATCATGAAACCAACATTCAGGGCCCGAGGAAGCCGGCGTAATGACTGAGGATTACTGCTGACCATGTTTGCAACACATCATCCTGTCGCGTTATCCTAGAGGTAGGGGAAAACAAATGAGCATCAACCGCGGAACACATTCGCAACATGGGATTTTTATCAATTCGTTTCCCAAAACCCTTGGGGGCGTTGCCCCGTGACGGTAGGAGATCCCTTAGGTGTTGTATCCAGGCCATTCTTGGGGGTCCCTCCGGGTGTGAAAAATGGTGGGGCCTGAATGAAGGGGAACACGAATATTGGAAAGTGGGTGAAAACTTGCCTAAGTCGAATCTGACACAGCAGGTCCTAGACCAGAGTACTCTGAACACATTAGCAGACCACTAGAGAGGGTTGAAGGGCTCAGTCCGAGAGCGTCCAAAAGATGACGGATTCCCAAAGGAAGGGCGGGCCGAAAGACTGTGGCAACCGAGAGATCATGGGATCTCCTAAGAGATGGGGTTGGACCTGACATCTAGGTGTTCAGGCGGTCCTACGTATCCCATAAATATGGGAATCAATCCACATGTAGTTCTAGAATCATATTTTAATTTCATTTAGGACGAAATAAGGATCTTAGTTTTAGGTCTTAGAACTCAGACCAAGGTGCAGTTTAGGGTCGTCCAGGACCGTACAATTTAAGGTCATGTAGGACCAAGGAGCCTAGATATAGGGAAAAATGTAGTTTAAGGTCATGATGGACCATGTAAGGATCTTAATTTTAAGTCTTAGAACTCGGAAGAAGGTGTAGTTTAGGGTCGTGCGAGACCGTACAGTTTAAGGTAATGCAGGACCAAGGAGCCCAGATGTAGGGAAAAATGTAGTTTATGTTCATGCTGGACCATGTAAGGATCTTAGTTTTAGGTCTTAGAACTTGGACCAAGGTGAAGTTTAGGGTCATGTTAGACTGTACAGTTTAAGGTCATGCAAGACCATGGAAAAAAGAGAGAATTGGGGCTGGACCCAAGATGAAATGTCTGGGCGTTCTTACGTATCTCATTAGGATGAGAATCAAGCCATACGTAGTTCTTGAAGCACATTTTAATGTCATGTAGGATGAAATAAGGATCTTAGTTTTAGGTCTTAGAACTTGGACCAAGGTGCAGTTTAGGGTCATGCGGGACCGTACAGTTTAAGGTCATGTAGGACCATGTAGGCTTAGGCAAAGTACTACTTGAGGAACCTGGCATTGGTGGGAGGAGTTACGGGCTCACTATCCATAGTCACTAGGGAATACGCGCCATTGGGATTGAACTTATGGACAATGAAAGGCTCCTTCCATTTGGGCTCCAACTTGGGCGGTTTCCTATCAGGAATCATTGGCGCTCTGAGATCCAGTACCAGGTCACCTTGTAGGAAGGAGCGGAGGTGAACCTTTTTGTTGAAAGCTTGATCCATCCTGCTCTGATGCCTTTCCAAGTTATGTAAAGCGTGAAGCCTACTTTCGTCCATCACTTCCAATTTGGCTAGACGTATTTCAGCAACTCTATCTGGTGCATGCTGGTCGTAGACAGCCGTGCGCAATGAGGGCAACTGGATATCGATGGGTAGGATGGCCTCAGATCCGTATACTATGGAATACGGAGTCACCTGGGTGGAGTTACGAGTCGTCATCCTATAAGCCCAGAGGGCATTGGGGAGATTTTCCGGCCAACTTTTCTTGTTCTGACCAACCATATTTTGCAGAATGTTAGAGAGGGTTTTGTTAAACACCTCAATCTGTCCATTTGCCTGCGCATGATAGCAGGAGGTATGGTTAGAGAGAATGTTGTACATGGCGTAAAGTTTCTTCAGCTCGGCTGCTCGGAATTTGGTTCCATTATCTGTGAGGATAGCGTGAGGTACTCCAAACCGATAGATGATATTGGAACTCATGAAGTCAGCGATAGAACAGGCCTTGACTTCCCTGAGCGGGATTGCCTCTTCCCACTTCGAGAAGAAATCTGTAGCGGTCAAGATGAACCGGCACTGGAGGGCCTTCGCCGGTGGGTAAGTCCCTACAACATCCAACCCTCATACTGCAAAGGTCCAAGAATAATTGGTAGTATGGAGAGGCTCTGGTGGCCGATGCACAAAGATAGCATGAACTTGGCACGCATGACACCTCTTGGCATACTCGACGTAGTTGTAGATCATGGAGGGCCAGAAGTATCCCAGCCTCCGAATCTGGTGGGACAACTTCGACCCATCCTGGTGGGCGCCACAGGAACTAGCATGCACTTCTTGCATGGCCTGTGGGATCTCGACTCCTTGAAGGAAACAGAGGAGAACACCATCAAATCTATTCCTGTAATGGAGCTGCTCAAGGCTAGGAACGTATTGAAATTTGAACTGTGGCACGCGGCGTCGGATTCTCTCTCGCTCGGCTCGGTCCGGCGGAAGATTGACGTGCTGGAGATATTCAACCAAGGGCATTCTCCAGTCAGGAACTATCTCGATTACTGCACCTGAATCCCCCGGGGATCCTGATGTAGAGGCACCAGCAGGGAGAGGGTTCACTCGCGGGCCACAATCGCCCTCCGGAATAACAGGAGCAATGACTCTCTGGTGTGCCACATGGATGATTAGGTCATCCTGTTTGGGCTCCGCAAGTGATGCGGCCAGGCTGGCCAAATCATCTGCTCGACTATTCTGTGATCGGGGAATGTGAACGACCTCTGGCTGGGAGAGAAACTTATCCATTAGACAGAGGGTACACTCCAGCAATGGCACGAGTTCTGGCTTTCTAACAGCATAGTCACCATTGACCTAATTGATGACTAGCTCAGAGTCCCCTTTGACATACAGATGGGGTACGTCAATCTCGAGAGCCAACTCGAGGCCAGTGATGAAGGCATGATATTCTACCTCATTGTTGGTGCATCCTTCTGACAACAGGAATGAATACGGCAGAACAGCTTGCTCTGGGGTGATGAAGATGATACCCAGGCCCACTCTGTTAAGCCTAGGATAATTGAGCCTTCTACCTGTGGGGCTCCAGGAGGCACCGTAAAAGTGCATCTTCCAGAATGGGATGGCGTGATCGACTAAGAATATTGGCTCATCAGGAAAGCCTAGATCAAGTGGCTGGTCCACGGAGGTTGGTTGGGCAGCTAAGAAGTTTGCCAACGCCTGTCCTTTTATGGCCTTCTGAGGTATGAACCTAATGTCAAACTGCTGGAGGATCACCGCCCAGCGCGCCAATCGGCCGGTCAATATAGGTCAGTTTAGGATGTATTTCAACGGGTCTACCCGAGAGACCAGATGTACCTCATGGTGTTGCAACTAGTGCCTCAATTTCTGTACAGCAAATACGAGCGCCAGACAGCTCTTCTCGATGGGAGAATATCTAATTTCCACATCAAGGATCATGCGGCTGAGGTAGTAGAGGCTATTCTTTGTTCCCTCGTTGTTCTTCTGGGCGAGAAGTGCGCCGAGGGATCGCTCTAAGGAGGTCACGTAAAGGAACAGTGGCTTTCCAGAAACAGGTGGCATCAAGAACGGAGGTTGGAGCAGATACTACATGATTTCCTCAAAATCGATCTGACACCCTTCATCCCATTCATAGGCGTCTCCTTTCTTCATGAGCTGAGAAAAGGGCTTACACTTGCCGGCCAGATTCGCAATGAATCGACGTATATAGGGTAAGTGGCCTTGGAGGCCTCGAAGATCCTGAATATTATTCAGGGGAGGCATCTGACTGAGTGCCTTGATCTTCTCTCGGTCGATCTCGATGCCTCGATACCTAACAATGAAGCCAGGAAACTTTCCGGTGGTGACCCCGAAGTCACACTTCAACCGGTTCATCTTCAAGTGGCGAGAACGGAGGAAGCCGAACACTTTCTCAAGGTCTTTGAGATGGACATGGCACTGATGATATTTAACCACCAGGTCGTCCACGTAGCACTCCACAAGTGTCCTGGGGATCGTCTTGAATATGCGATGCATAGCCCGTTGATAGGTGTCACCCACAGTCTTCAGGCCGAAGGGCATAACCTGGTAGCAGAAAGTACCCTAGGGGGGCCTAAAGGTAGTGAAATCTTCATCCTCATGGGCCATCCAGATCTGGTTGTACCTGGAGTACCCATACATGAAGGAGAGGGCATGGAACCCGGCCGTGGAATCGATCAACAACTTTGTCATGAGAAGGGGAAAATCATCCTTCAGATAGTGCAGATTGAGATCGCGGAAGTCGATACAGACCCTGATATGCCCGTTCTTCTTCTTGACTGGAACAATGTTGGCTAGCCACCTGGGGTACTGGACTTCCTTAACGAAGTTGGCTTTGATGAGCTTATCAACTTCGGCCTCAACCATGGCACCGTGAGAGGGGTGCATCTTTCTGGGAGGCTGCTTGAACCCACGATGGTTTGATGGAAGGCCAAGGCGGTGGACGGCTTCCTGGGGGTCTAGTCCTGGAATCTCACCATAACTACAGGCGAACACATCACTGTGCTTTCTGAGGAAGTCTACGTACTATTGCCATTCCTCGGGGGGCATAGCGGCTCTGACCAATGTGGGTCTCGGGTCCGCCTTGCTACCAAGGTTCACCTGTACCAATTCATCGACCGTGGAAGAGACGCCCTATTCAAAGGAAGGGGGTGCATCTTCCATGTCCTCCTCTCCACCTGTGTAGGGATCATCCATAGGGGGAGCCGTTCCAGGGCTACCAGACCCTGATGGGAGGCCGGTGCCGGCTTGGGCAGAAGAGTTCATCACGTTAGGGGACTCATGCACTGTGGAGACCATGGAGACAAAGGCGGTTGATCCAATCCCATCTGGCCTTTAGCCCAAGGGGCCACGCTTTATGATATCAAAGCAGTAGTGGCACGTTGGATTGAGCCGGTCGATTCTGGCCTGACGAAATAGACACGTATGACGTACTGTCGTTTCCATGAGCCCAACATCCCGATATCGTAGAGGGGTAGGAGGCTAAGGGATCACCTGAACCTGGTTGGTGTAAAAGTACGAGGTGATTTACCACCATCGCTTGGACCCGAAAATATGCCTTTCTCTAGTACCCGAAACAACAAATCACTACCCCATGTCAGGGGTTGTGGCCTCCAACCGATGGATTGGGAAGACATATGTGTCGTCCAATCCTTCCCAGGGATCACTTGTGATAGTGGCAGGCTCAACCTCACCTGATAGGATCTGCTTGTCCTTGATCTTGTAATAGTCAGCGTCTAGATAACGGGCTTCACAAGAGTCAAAAGGAGACACATCTTCTTAGAGCATTCCCACTCAACCCTTAAGGGAGTATTTGAGGCACTGGTGATACGATGAGGGGACCACTTCTTGAAGGTGGAGCCACAGCCTTCCCATCAACGTGTTGTAGGGGGTGTCCTGAGAGACAACCATGAATTCAGTATTGGAAATTAGGCCGCCGAACTGGGTATTCAAATGAATCTTGATGAGTGGAGTTTGCTCGGTCCTGTCATACCCCTGAATTCTGAGTTCGGAGGGAGTTAAATCATCCTCAGACAACCCCAGTTTCCGCAGTATCTGAGTTGGGATTAGGTTAATCCTGGAACCCGTGTCAACAAGATAGCGTCGGACTTCCACGCCATTGAACTGGCTGGTGATGTACAGTGGGAGAATGTTCCCCTGTATGGGAAGGTCTTCATCTTCACCGGAAAATGAGATAACTGCCTGACATTCGGCGTCCTCAATCACCTCGGTGTGGAAGGCTTCTGTGGAAGCCACCTCCGTTCCAAACTGGAGGGGGCTCCTGAGAGCCTCGGAGAGTGCCTCATGCATTTCAGACAACAGGAGAAGGGCCTCAAGGATAGGAAGCCTTGCTAGAATGCTGGCCAGGTGCTTCAAAACATCATAATTTTGAGCCAAATGCAAGATTCTGCTTACAAGAGGCCGCTCTGTGATTGGAGGCATGACGGGCCCTGCCGGCGGGACCAGTGACTGACTTGTACTAGGCATGTCTCGTTGTTCACTAGTCGAAGCCTGGGAGGTGGCTTCCGTGTTAGGACTGGAAGGCTGTAGTCGGCCGGTGGCAGGGTAGGGCTAGTTGCGGCATGGACGAGGTGGTCCCGCCTGATCCAGCAACACAAATGGTGGTGGAGGCGAACCTGTTAACACTGGGTGAGGGGGCCGCGTGCGCTGATCTCTGTATCAGTCCTACTGCTTGGTCTCAGTAGCATGCACAACCTGACTAGAGGTGACGGCTGTTGTGCGCCAGCGATTTATGTAGCCATGGCTCCGCTGATGTTGGCGACGGCTGGGGACATTGGGGAGGTCCACCTGGCTTTCCTCATCGTCGGGAGTCAAAAAGGGATTTACCAACTCTACGGTGTTAACCGAAGCGTACCCCGGGCTTCCACTTGAGGATTCATCCACTACCGGACGGAGTCTCAGAGGGATCCCCATCTCTGGGGGCATAAAATCGTCAATCGTGCAGGATGATGACGGCATTGGCAGGGTGCGTTCTTTCTTCTTGCACCACTTCTTGCTCTTCTCGGAAGAGGTAGGCTGGGACGATGATGCCAAAGTGGCGCTCGCAGATTCTGAGGGCTCTGGCTGACTCGAGAGGGCAAGGATGATTCCATAGGCACGGGCGACCATCCTGCAGAACATCCATTCGTTATACTTCCAGGACCCATGGTCGAAAACCTGTTCCCACTCATCCTCGTTGCCACTGCTGCCATCTGATCTCACAAAGACACCTACCACTTGCACCGGGGTCGGGCCCAACCTGACTATGTTGTTGTCAATCTGGTCTTGGAGCCAGTCCTTGAACACATAGCATCGCTGGATGGTGTGCCCCAGGATCCGGTGATAAGGTCAGTAGTTAGGGTGACAGTGAGACGCGCCTCTTCTGGCTTCCGTCACTCAGGCAGCCGCACGATCCTCTGCTCCAAGGGGCTACGGAAATAACCGGGGTCCTGGGCCTTGTCAAATGAGTAAGTCTGATTACTTATGTCTGGAAAGGGGGATCTTGGAGGCTGACAATGACCAGGGGATGGAGGATCATGCCGAGGAGGCGGATCCTAATTATCTTGTCTGGGTGGTGGCAGTGTGTTACGCGGAGGCACCTACCGATTTTGAGGCGGTCGCTGCTGGGCCGGAGGATGTGCCCGTGGGGGTGGACCCCTATGGGGCTGCTGAGCTGGCCTTACTAGTAGTAACTCTAGCTGTCTGGGAGCCTCTATCTGGGCCACAGCAGCGGGCTCGGATCTGGTGGCTCTCCTTGCAGGGATTACAGGAGGTAGCGGGCGTGCCTGACTGGCCTGTTGCAGGGCTTCTTCGAGGCGCTGAGTCTTGTCTGAGAAGTCCCAGAACCCTCCGGGGTAATTCTGAGTGATCAGAGAAGGAACCAGCTCTGCCTTGACGTTCCCCACACACATTGTCAGTAATTTCTCCTAAGTCAGTGGCATTTCAAGGGAGTACATGAGCCCCTTCCACCGGGAGACGAAGTCCGCGACCTGGTCATCAGACCTTTGTTTTCACCTGAAGAGGTCTGCAATTTTATTCTTCCGGGTTGTGGAACTGAACTGGTAGATGAATTGCTGGTGAAGGTCCTCCTATCTAGTCACAGATCCAACAGGGAGTTGGGTGTACTAGACGAAGGCTGGTCCTTCTAGTGTCTGAATAAAGAAACGGGGCTTGGCAGCCTCCTACTGCGCCGGAGTCCCTAACATAGGCTCACACCTCGAGTTGAAGTGGTCCAGGTGCTATGGCGGGTCCCCAGTCCCGTTAAAGGGGTCAAATTGGGGTTCCCAAATCTCGGCGGGGCTGACATATCATCCACCCACACTGGGTATGGCTTGCCGTCCGGTGAGATTTCCACCTTTCGAGTTTCCAGGGCCTCTAAGCTGGCTATGAGTGCTTCCATTAGATCATCCGGACGCAGATTCCTATCCTGACGGGGATCTATAACTACAAGTGCATTTTCGGGCTCTTCAATCCGGTAGTCAAGCTCAGCAGCTCACGGGGCGGTAAGCGGAGCGACTCTTGGGGAAACAGGAGAAAACCGAGCAGGGTCCCCCAGGTGATTACGCCACTCAGGAGGGTTCGGCGAAACATATCGCGCCTTCTTTCCATGGGCTCCGGCCTCTCCCCTGTCGGCGAATGCAACATGGTCGCGTTTTCCTAGGGGAATATCGGCAAGGGGTAGCTACTCCTACCCCTGCTGTCATGGTCTAGGGTTACCGTAGTTAGGCCTTCGCTCTTCCATGTATTCGGCCAAGAGCTCATCAATCGGCCTCTTTTTCTCAGCAAGTTGTTGGCGTAGCGTGGCCTTCTCGGAGTCTTTCTCTTCCTTCTACACTGAGGCAGTTGGGTCAGCGAGCTTGACCGCCCCAACATGCTCTTTACCCTTGCCGATGTTTCGGCTTAGTGTTGGTGCCTCAATGGGTGTGGGGAGACCTAGGAGGCTCCTCTATTGGCGAGTAATCCTCCTAGACGGGACCAGTAGTAGCTTGTCCTCAGAAGTTGAGTCCCCATTGAGGATCTCCACACTGTTTCCCTCATCTTAAAGGTCATCCATGTTGACTGCCACTTCCCCTGACGACGTTCCCTCAGGTCCGCCCAGTGAATCGGGCTATCAGCGGATCGCACAGAAAAGAAGGGAAGCGTACTGCCCCCATCCGCGGACGTGCGCGTGGGGGGTGGATTCCTCTATAACCTTGCGGAGTAATTGAAAACTCTAGATGCATTGTTGCTGGAGGGCCTTGTGGTGGCCTAGTGACTCAGGGTGCTGAACCGCGGGAAGCGCAGCGAGATCGACCCGACGACACTTCTCTCCAATATCCTCGAGATGTGCTTGATTCCCGAGATAAGATGCTAGCTGATGGAGAAGACGAGAGTGAGTCACCCAAAGAGTCTGGGAGAAACATTCAAACTCTCCCGCGGTGAGCGACTCTGGAATATCAAAATCCAATCCTGCGACCGGCTAATACTTCTCGGGGAAGTGGCCCACTGTGAGGATAGTCCAGAAGCTCCATGACTCCGGTTCGAGGTCCGGACCTCTCTGCCCCTGCTCATCAATTGAGAATGGATGGGGAGCTGGAAATGGAATCGAGGCAGGCCACCGGGCCAGTGGGCTGGCCGGCGGGGAATACAGCGAATAGGCCGATTGGCCGCTGATCCCTGAGTCGTCCTCCAAGGGTTTCAGTACCCTGGCTGCCACGTCACGATAGAATGGGCCAGTGAATGGGCCTCTTGTCATAGTGTCACTACTCACCGAGGGTGTGTCACCTTGTGACTCTTCCATCGGTCCCCAGAAAAGTTCCCCACCCTCCCTGACTGAGGCGGAAGGTTCTTCCAGGGAGGCCAGTGGTAACTGCGGGTCTGACCCCTGGGGGTATGCCAAGTCCCCGTCCGCCTGGATATACCTTCGGAGGGAGGATAGAATCATACAGATCTCACTTTCGGGGAGTACGAGACTGACGTGCCACGTTCCCATCTCTGCCCTCGACTCAAAGGGTTGGGGGAAAGGTTCCATCGTCGAGTTCTACTCCTCCTCTGAGTCCGAGAAACAGACTGTTCTAATTTCCGTCCAGACTCCCCTGACATTCCTCTTACGGCGACGACGCGCCACCTATCTTCCCCTGGGTGACTCCTCAGGGTAAGTATGATTTTCGTCAAGGATTCCCCTGGCACTAATAGTGCTGGGGAAGAGGGGAATGAAGCTCGGGGAGTGGGAAGCACCGGGACAGATGTTGAAAGGGACATGGGGAGGACCTCCATGTGAGTGAGCGACTGGATACTCAACAGCTCCATACTCGCGGCCAACGGTAGAGGGAGTGACCTCATACCCAGTGCAGTGGGTGCTGGAAAGAGTCATACCCAGAGTGTAGTTATCGCAAAGAAGCATTCAGCTTTCCAGATCAGTGGCACAGAATGAGCCTTCATGGTGGGTGGCACTACCGCAGATAGGTCAGCGGTGGCCACTTCCTGTGCCCGTGACCGGGAGAGTCGACCCAACCTGCCTGTAGGGCGGTCGGGGCCTCGATCCCAGTCAGTCATGTGACTGCCCCTGCTCAACATGTGCGGGGATCTGGTAGCAGGAATCAGTAGTGGCTCGGGCCATAGTGTTTTCTGAGCATGGTGCCCCAGGATGGGAATTCTCTTCAGCTCATGCCCGACGCTGGCGTCGGGTCAGATGGGTTGGAGCCGATGGTCCGGGCACAAAGATTGCCTGGTCCTCGGCCTGGGGAGTCAGGCGATGACGTCGACACAGCCTGGCGGGGGTTCGTACGGTTAACCCCTGGGACGGGTCTCCGATAGGGTCGACCCATACATCCCCCACCTCATTGGCGTAGGGGACGGATGTGTCAAGGCGCTCTGGGGATAGGCTCCTGAAGCGGTTGAACTTCGAAGTGGGGAGCGGAGGCTCCCTGCGCGGCCCTCGGGGGCGGTGACGATAGTGAGGCGCAGCTGCCTCTAGATCCAAACGGTCCATTCCCCTAGTGGGTATGATCCCTTCCTTTTCGTACCTATGAACCAAGTCATTGATCACCCTTCACTAGATGATTTCAGACGGGGAGAGGGGGCGTTAGTGCCTAATAGTTGTGGCAATCAGAGCTAGAGTGACTGTGGAAAAGGCGAGACCGTGTGGGCTAGCCGCGTCGATACTACCCCTGCCCCTGCGCATGTGGGAAGGTGGAGATCGGGCTCCAAATGCAGTGATCTGATTCTTGGAAGCATGGAGATAAACCCATTAGTACTAACAGGAAAAGAAATCTACAACCAATAGCTCAGCGTCATTCCGTCTTCCATGGTCGAAGTGAGGGATCCATGCTGACGACGTCACAGAATGGAGTGATCAACATCCTAACTGCATCAACCCCTAGCGGGTTTTGCATCCCGGTGATAGGTACCCGGACCTGGTGACATGCTAATCTTCCGACACCCTGAACGCTACCCGTCTCCGTTTTGAGAAGAAAATCCTCACGTTGGGTTCACCATTTTCTGTTTCTAACGCTTTTACATCGGGGCACACGCGTGTGTCCGTCACACATGGGAGGTTGCGTGGATTTTTGCCCCACATTCCTGCTTTCCAAAGGCGGGCGGCATCCGTTCCTTGTTCAGGGACGTCTGCCCCATGATCGAAACCGGAATGATGGGATGTCGGTTCTTCCTTCTGTGGATTCCTCCTCAGAGCTCGTCACCTAGTCCGGGTCTCCCTCATAGATTTGAGACGGGTTTGTGAAGCTCGTTCCCGGCACCATATCTGCATGGATGCCAGTTAATTACGATGCTTCTGTCGAGATTCTCCAAGGGGTCTTTTCAGGGCAGCAACCTTCAGTGAGGAGAATGGTCACATTGGGGTGTCGTTGGAATGTCTTGATGCTTGGGATTGGCATGTCTGTCTTCTTTCCCTTATCACAGGGCTTCTCGAGGGCGCGGAAGCCCGAGGAATCCCACGTCGAACACAGGGATTGTGTCCCATATGAGGTTTTCCTCAGCTTCCCATGTTTAACACAGGGTATTCCGCGAGTTTAATGTCTTGCGGAGATGGATCAGACTGATCAAAACACTGAGAGTGGATCAGATTGAAGGACCCCCTAGGGGGAACACCGATGTTGGGGCCAACATGTGGGCGGCTTCCCAGATACCATGGAGTGGGATGGGGTGGCATTATCTCATCGGGATGTGGCGACCTGGGTAAGGATCAGGATGGATGATGGAGTGACGGGATTGAACCTCGTGGAGGCTTCCTACATATCCCCATGGCAGGGAATCAAAGTCCACGTAGTTTGGTGATACGGTGGGACACCTGAAGAGGCGAACCGTGGGAATGAATGCATGGATTGGATCCTGGAGGAAGTAAGATCTCCGGGCTAGGGAATGAGCTTCCCAAGGCACGTGGGCTCGAGGGGGAAGTTAGGATGATATGTGGGTGTGAGACATGGGGCTTACGCTCTGAGGCAGCCGAAGAGGGGGAATACAGGGTTTACGCACTGAGGCGGTGCATAATGGTGCTGGTGAACAGACACGGAGGGGTCGGAACAACTGAGTGATACGCTTGGAACTCGTGGAGGTTTCCTATATACCATGCATTAGCACGGATCGAAGTCCACATAGTTTCGGGCATACAGTTTAACGTCATGCGGGACGAGGGAATTTGGGGCTTATGCTCTGAGGCAGCCCAGATTGGTATAAGGCTTACAATATGAGGTGACCCATGGTGGTTGGGAAACTGATGTGGAGAGGTCAGAATGACCAGGTGGTGGGCTTGAACCTCGTGGATGATTCCTACGTACCATGCGTTAGCACAGATAAAAGTCCACGTAGTTCACTGGGATGGGGCTTACGCTCTGAGGCGGCCCAAAGAGGAAACAGAGGCTTACGTGTGGTTAGCAACCCTGGCTGTCGGGGCTTACTCCAGGATGGAGGCTCATGGTGCGGAAAAATGCAGTGGGAAAGGGACTCCACAGGCCTTGGCAGGGGAAGTACGGAGGTGCATGGGTGCAACCTTCCGCAAGAGAGGCTAGGGGCTTACGCTCTGAGGCAGCCCTTCCCCCATGGAAAAACGTCACTCTAACAAGGAGTATCTCATTCCATGCGAGTAATATTCCATTCCCATGGAGATGAGTGGGCATAAATAATATCCGAGCAGGGGGGGACCCTGCGTGCAAAGCACGGGGTCAGACCACAGTTTAACGTCATGTGTTAAGGACGAGGTGCTTAGCAGTTTAACGTCCTGCAGCTTGGGTGAGGTGGGTTCACTCCACACCCTTAGGGATTACATTCCCAATTCCCTCTACCCCTTGTGGGAGGGAAGGCATCGGCAAGGCCGTAGTGAAGGGGGTCTGCAGGGCGAACCATTTAGGGGTCCACGTTAGTGTGGCTACACGAAGAAGCAATAGTCATTAGCGTGCCTATGTAGAGAAGCATAATGAAAAGAAACGCAACGAAAAACACTGCCCAAGGGACCTTGAGGTTACTTCGTATGAGCCTGAAAGGCCATACGGGAAAACAACGCATGGCGCGCATGCTTGGCAGGGAAGACATCAAGTGCTGGTGCGGAGAGGCATCCAAGGGGTGTCAAGGGGTCTCAGGTGTATAGGATCGAAATAGTGATGTAGATGCTCAATATACAAGAGGGGGGTGAATTGTATACTTTAAAAATTTCTTTGGAACCATTAAAGTTAGGTACAAATAACTATGTTTTCCTCGAGTAAAAGAAAGGGCTAAGTTTAACAAAGTTAAACTTAAGAAAATTCACAACACCTCTAATACCAAATGAAAACTTGGAAAGAGATTCCGAACATGGGTTCCGGAAATATGGTTCCAGAAATTGAAACTTAACAAAAGATTACAATATGAGATTCTACCTTAAAGCATATAGAATCTAAATGAAATAGAGTACAAGTAAGGAAGTGTAAGAAAGTTATACTTTCCTTATAATACAAAATGCAGAGGAAATAAACAAGTATTAAAACTACAAGTAACAAGATATAAGTCTTTTAACCCAAATAGAAGGGTATACAACAACCTTGGATAAAGGTCCCTTGATTTATACTTTCAAGCAAGTCTATCTTACCCACACCAGGGTAAGCCCTCGATACGAAGATCGGAGTGTCTCTGTCTTGCTATCCCCGCAAGCCCTCAAATTCAAGGTAGTTGGAAACCTCTGTCTTCCTCAGCAAGGAAGCCCTTGAACTTCAAGGTAGTCGGCACCTCTGTCTTCCTATCCCTGGAAGTCCTCGAATGTAATCACCAACATTCGGAGTCACACGAAGCTTTGAGAGTTAATAAGAGCCTCTCTCTCTAGAAATCACTTCAACAGCATGTATGCACAATAACCAAGTTGTTCATCCATCCATTGTGAGATTTTTCAAATGAGCTCCTATTTATAGGTAAGGTTGGCCTCCTTCCCAATGGTCATATTTTCCTTAAAAACGGAGGGACATGTACACGTGTAACTTAACCAACGGTTAGTTCATAACAGAATATACAACATCGTTTTATAACAAAACAAGTGTAACAGAATATACGACACCGTTTTAAATCTTAACTAAAAAGATTCTGAGTGAAGGTTCGGAGTTAAAGTTAGAAGTGTAAGGAAAATAATAAAGAGTAGACAAAATATAAAGGTATAAAAAAAATGAAAGTTCGGAGTGAAAATTCGGAGTCTGAATAAATTCAGAGTGTATAGAACAAGGATGATCAGATTCTGTTTAATAGATGAATTCGGAATGAGAATTCGTCATCAGAATTCGTATTGAGGATTCCTCATCAGAATTTGTAATGGGAATTCATCATAAGAATTCGTAATGAGATTTCATCTTAAGAATTCGTATTGAGAATTCTTATCCAGCATTCAGAATGATAATTCATCATCAGAATTCGTAATGAGAATTCGTCATCATAAATCTTAATGAAAATTCATTATCAGAATTCATAATGAGAATTCGTCATTAGAATTCGTAATGAGAATTCAATGTCGAACTTCATAAGGAATCATATCCTGAATCTGGAATATAACTTAGTTAGAGTTCGTATCTGGAATTTGGAATGATACTTTATTACAGTTCTCATCTGGAATTCGGAGTGAAACTTCCTTAGAGTTCTTATCCAGAATTCGGATCCTAAAACAGAATACTTTATATCAAAGTTTCAAACAAATCTGAGAAAATAGAAATGAATCCGAATTTTATACTTAGGAAAAATATGAATGAAAATATGATAAGAATAATTTTTCTTACAAAAGCGATTTTCCTTCTAAAAGCGATTTTCCTTATAAAAACAATTTTTCTTATAAAAGCAATTTTCCATATAAAAGCAATTTTCCTTATAAAAGAGATTTTCCTTTTAAAAGCGATTTTCTTAAAGATAAGGTGTTTGTGATTTTCAAAACAAGAAGGAATGGAAAAGTTATAAGGAAAACCTTATTGACTCAACAATCTCCCCATTTTTTGGAAAGCACAAACATCCTTGAAAAAGAAATTCTAAGAAGAAAGAAAAACATTAAGGCTTATCTCCCTTTGCTTTAAGGATATTGATGAATACGACTAACTCCCCCTTAGGCTTTGAAACTCTAAGGATCGTATTCTAGATTTCCGGAGTGACACATTATTACGAATAAGAAAGTCTTCTTTAATTAAAAACTCCCCCTTAGATAAACTCTTATTAGAGTTTGTTTTCTTTCTCACCCTTTGTTAGGATTATTTTTCCCTATCATTAGAGTTCTTTTCCTTCTCCCCCTTTGCGATTTTCAAAAAGAATATAAGGGAATGGAAAATATAACAAAGTACCTGAAAGATTAGTAGTAACAACAAAAAGAAACGAGCAAGCACAAAAATTTTATTAAGATTGAAAATTTCAACAACAAAAGAGTTAAAGTACAACAAAAGATTGGATCTGTCTATTTGGGATCTTTTTCTTTTTCCATGAGACCCTTTAGAATAGTCTTTATCTTCTTTAAGTCTTTATGATCTTCTTCAGCTTGCTTCTCTAAGACCACTATTCTTGCAGATTGAGCTTCAATCTTTTCTTCCTGGGCTTGAAGCTTTTCTTCCTGAGCTTTGATCTTTTCTTCCTGAGCCTTCATCTTTTCTTGAAACTCAATCCGATGATCTCTTTCAAACTTCCAGTTTTGAGAGGCAGAATTTAGCTTCCCATTCAGATCTCTGACTTCTTGAATCCGGAAGTTCTTTTCATCTATCATCTTCTCTTCAAAGGAAGAAGTCAGCTCATTTATCTTCCTGTCCTCAGTCTCAAAAGCATCTTTAACATTGTCTTGAAATTCTTCGAATAGCCTCATGTCTTCTACAGTCTTCTTTGACCAGTTTGTCATCCTCTTGCAAGATTTTCTATGAGCTTCGTAGCCAACAAAAAAGGTTTTGAACTGAGCCTCAATCTCAACACACTTGTCCATAACCATTGAAACGGAGTCTGTTTTCTGATTCAAAGCATGTTGGAGCATCTGGCATCTTGAATCAATACTTGAGAAGGTCGAAATGGTTCCCACCAACTTCTTTAAAGACTGAACAACAAAGTCATGCCCCACCAAAGATGACTCTGAATCCGAAACTTTGCTTGGAGAATTTTCTTCTTCAACAAGGTCAAGCTTTCTCTTTGAAGAACTACCAACTTCTTTTCTCTTCACCACTACTAAACTCGGAGTATCAAAAAGAATTTTCTTTCCCTTGTCTTTTTCCAGAATAGAATCCTTCTCCGGAGTTTTCTTTTCACTATCAGAGACTTGGACAACATTATCTTCTTCATCTGTGACTTCTTGAACACCAACCTCTACGTTTTCCATCTGAGAAATATCATGTAAAAGTTGTTCTTCTTCTCCATGATAAGCTACTTCCTTTTCTCCTTTCTCTTCTTCCATTTCTGGAGTAACTAGCTTCGAAGATTTAGCTTCTGACGTTCGGAGTGATAAGTGTTCCGAAGGTGTCCCCTTATAATCATCTACTTGTTTCAACACATCTCTGGTTTCACCACTTCCTTCAGAAACATGTTCTTCTTCTTCCACTTGCTCAACTTGCTCACCTTGTTCAACTGGATTAGCCACTGCCTCTTCCGAAGCAACAAACTCTCTTCCTGGAGTCTCAGGTAGAGATTCCAATGAAAAGGATCTCGGAACAAGAATGTTCGCAGAAACCATCTCATTGAATTTTAACAAAGCCTGAGCTACCTCGGCCTCAGACATCTTCTTCTTGAGATTCTTTTTTTTTGCTTGTTTTTCGAGCTCATTCGCAGTTCTTTCCTTCAAGGCCTTAGCCTCCGCAGGGTCCAAGCCAAACTGAGTCTCCCCTTGCACTCTGTTTTCTTTCATCTCCCTCCATTTAGCAACAACCTCATCTGGGTAATATTTCTTCTTCTTTGGTTTTGGAGGTGTGGAATGAACTTCTTTAGACTTGGGATCCTCGGCTTCTACTTCCACTTCCTTCAGCTTTCTCTTCCTTACCGGCTTAGAGGATTCCAGATCAGCAGCTTTCGGAACTGATTCTTTTTGAGCAGGTAGATCAATAAACTGTCCAGACTCTTTGTCAAAGGCTACATCCATTCTTTTGAGTGTACCATCACTCACCAGCATAATCTTGAAAAGTCTTGGATTAGATTTGCAAGCCTCCTTGAAAGACTCAAGGCACCGAACTATCAACTTGGAGAGGATTGCTGGATACATAATAATCTGAGCTCTCATATTTCCTTTCTTCAAATTCTCAAGAGTGATAAGAATGTGCTTCATCATATTAAACTTCCTCAGATTTATCAGAAACTCTAGGATGTAGATCTCACTCTTCTTCAAGCTATCTTTGTCACCATTCCTTGGTACGATAAGACCATGTACCCATAACTCTAGAATCCGGAAATTTTTAGATAAACTAGCAATCTTCAGAGCCTTGTCATCTGCCAGTCCGAGAGTTTCTAAAGATTTTTCCTTGTCGAAGCTACCCTTAGAATCTGGAAACACATGAGAAATAAAATCAGCTTCACCTTCATTATTCATCCCTACCAAGCTGGCTGCCTTGGCATATGAAAGTTTATAAGTCTTACCATCAGACTTAAAAGACAACTTCTCCTTTCCATCTTCCTTGAGAAAAGAAACAGTCTCATAGAACTCTACAAGAAAATATGAATACACTTCATCTTGATTCCTGGGATTTGACATCGCAACATCTTCCCAACCATTAAGCTTGATATTCTTAGAAATAAGAGAATCATACTTGTTGAATAAATCTGGATGAACCAGCCTCTCTCTATATATTAACCACTTCGAGATCGGCTTAGATGAAGACATGTCTTGAGAAGCTACTTCCACATACATTCTGATTTGAAGACCTCTAAGAAGTTCGGAACTGAGAAAACTGAAGTTCGGAACGGCCTTAAAATAGAGAGGCAGATCTTCGAGACACTGGAGCTTGGAAACCGATGTGGGACAATCATTTGGGGTCCCCTTTATATAGGCAACGAAAAAACGGTTCAACTTCCACGATTAATCGAACAGTTGTGATAAGCTGAGATCAGATCTGACGGTCAAAAACCAATTCTCTTGAATCCGATCTTTTGAGGTTTTTATTAAAACAAAGAATTAAGAAAACTACAATCTGAAAACAAAATATAAGAAAATGCCAGCAAGTAAAATATGACTATGAAAACTTGGGTAAGGAAATCATACCTTTCGGATTGGCTTAGGAGGATTATTCGTAATGGGTAATATTCTTAAGAAAACCAAAAAAAAAACAGTATTACGAAAAGACAAAATTTGGAAAACTGACTACGAAAAACAAACTTAGTAAGGAAAACTGAGTACAAAAATTTCATTATAAAATTTTGAAAAATAAAAACTTATTATGAAAGATTCGGTACGAAAATCCCGTTATGAAAATATCAGTACGAAATTTTCCATTCCGGATGTTTTCAATACGAACACTTCCATTCCAGAAGTATTCTGTATGAAAGTATCAATTCTGGAAAATTTTAGTTCCAGAAATTCCCATTCCGGAATTTTAGTTCCGAAAAGTTTGAAAATTTTTTTTGAAAAACTTTGTTAAACTAACAATCAAATGTACTCCCCCTATGAAAAGGAGTTTATTGCTGTAAGGAGACTATTTTAACAGAAAGTTAATTAAGAAGGATTACCTTATGGTTATCATACTTAAATTCTGTTTAATGTATTCAAATCTATCAGAAGGTAAAGATTTTGTGAAAATATCAGCAAGTTGATCTTGTGTTCTGATAAACTGAAGAATAATATCTTATTTCAGTGTGTGATCCCTAAGAAAGTGATGCCTAATATCTATGTGTTTTCACGGGAGTGATGTGCAGGGTTCTTACTTAGGGAAATGGAACTAGTGTTATCACACAAAATTTGAGTTTTAGTAAAACTCAAGCCATAGTCTGGGAGTGTGTGTTGCATCCACAACACTTGAGCACAACAACTTCCAGCTGCTACATATTCAGCTTCAGCAGTGGAGAGTGCTACAGAATGTTGTTTCTTACAGGACCAAGAAACTAATGAATCTCCTAAGAAATGACAAGTTCCGAATGTACTTTTTCTATCCATTCTACATCCAACAAAGTCAGCATTAGAAAATCTTTTTAGGATAAAATCATTTCCAGAAGTATAAAATAATCCTAGATCCATGGTTCCCTTAAGGTAGCGAAAAATTCCTTTTACTGCCTTTAAGTGAGATTCCTTAGGATTGGATTGATATCTTTCACATAAGCGTACTGAAAACATTAAGTCAGGTTGACTAGCTGTTAAGTATAGTAGACTTCCTATCATACCTCTAAAAGATGTTTGATCTACTGGTTTCCCAGCTTCATCAAGATATAAAGAGTTTGAGGTACCAATAGGAGTACTTATACTCTTAGTATTATCATAACCATACTTTTTAAAAAGATCTTTAATATACTTATGTTGAGATATGTAGGTTCCTTCTGGTTTTTGAGAAATTTGAAAACCAAGGAAAAATGTTAACTCGCCCATCATACTCATTTCAAACTCAGATTTCATTAGACTTGCAAAAGAGTCGGTCAAAGATTGCTGAGTTGAAACAAATATGATGTCATCGACATAAATTTGAACAATCAAAACATTTTTCTTATCTTTCTTTATAAAAAGGGTTGGATCTGCATTTCCCTTAACATAGTTATTTTGAAGCAAAAATCCAGTGATTCTATCATACCATGCTCGTGGGGCTTGTTTAAGACTATACAGAGCTTTGGTAAGTCTAAAAACATAATCAGGATGTTTTGTATCTTCAAAGCCAGGAGGTTGTTCAACAAAAACTTCTTCTTGAACATAACCGTTAAGAAAAGCACATTTCACATCCATTCGGAAAAGTTTGAAATTAAAGAATGCTGCAAAGGCAAGTAGAATACGGATAGATTCAAGTCTAGCTACTGGAGCATAGGTTTCTTCATAGTCTATTCCCTCTTGTTGATTATATCCTTTAGCAACAAGTCTAGCTTTATTTCTTACTATGACTCCATTTTCATCACATTTATTTCTGAAAACCCATTTGACTCCAATAACAGAAGTTTCCTTAGGTCTTTCAAACAAGGTCCAGACTTTATTCCTTTCGAATTCATTTAGTTCATCTTGCATGGCTTTAATCCAATCATCATCACCTAAAGCTTCATCAGTACTTTTAGGTTCTAATTGGGAAAGAAATGCTAGATTTTCTACTTAATTTCTTAAAGAACTTCTAGTCCTTACAATTTGATTTACATCACCAATGATACTATCACTGGGATGATTCTTAAGAAATGCCTGATTTGGGTTTTGAAAAGCCTGTTCATCAACATAGGGTAGAAAATCTTCTGGGGTAAATTTTTCAGGAATATCTTCTTGAACATTATCTTTATCAGAAGGTTCTTCTATCAAAGGTTGATAATCAGTTTTTGAAAACACATCTGAGGATGTAGACTGAGATGTTTTAAAAACAAAAGGATCTGACTCATCAAATTTTACATGTACTATTTCTTCAATAGTACAAGTGTTTTTATTAAAAACTCTATAAGCCTTAGATGTTGTGGAATAACCTAAGAAAATTTCATCATCAGATTTTGGGGTGAATTTATGTAAGTTATCTTTACTATTTAAAATGAATACTTTGCAACCAAAAACCTTGAAGTAGGATAGTCTTGGTTTTCTACCATTCCATAACTCATAAGAAGTTTTATTAAGAAAAGGTCTAATCAAAACTCGATTTATAGTATAACAAGGAGTACTTACAGCTTCAGCCCAGAAATGTCTAGCTATAGAATATTCACTCAACATGGTTCTAGTTATTTCTTTAAGAATTCTATTTCTTCTTTCAACTACACCATTTTGTTGAAGAGTTCTAGGTGCTGAAAAATTGTGAGTAATACCTTTTTTACTACAAAAAGTTTCAAAATAAGAATTTTGAAATTCTCCACCATGATCACTATGAATAGTTTTAAATGGAAGGTTTTTCTCATTTTTAACTTGAGATCTAAAACTTTTGAAATAAGAAAAAGCTTCAGATTTCTTTGCTAGAAAATAAACCCAAGTAAATATAGTGTAATCATCAACTAGAACAAACACATAGTATTTTCCTCCAATACTTCCAGTTTGTGTTGGACCAAAAAGATCCATGTGCACTAACTGTAATGCATCAGTTGTTGAGACTTCACCAATTGATTTAAAACTACATTTATGTTTCCTTCCATATTGACAAGGATCAAAAACTTTAGAAGAATCAAATCTAAGCTTTGATAGATCCTTAACTAGTTTCTTCTTAGAGAGTTTACATAGGTTCCTAAGGTTATAATGACCTAGTCTTCTATGCCATAACCAGGAATGATCTTCCATTGCACTAAGGCAAGGTAAATCTTGGCTTCTAAGATCTTCTATGTTTAAGGTGTAAACATTCTCTTGCCTATTGGATGAGAGAATAAATTCTTCCTTGGAATTGTGAACTAAGCACTTATCATTCCTAAAATTCACAAGGTAACCTTCATCACATAACTGACTTATGCTAATGAGGTTGTTCTTAAGACTCTTAACAAAAAGAACATTTGAAATCAAAGTTTTACCAAGAAAAACAATATTACCAATACCAACAATCTCACCCTTAGCATTATCTCCGAAAGTTACCTTTCCTCCTTTTTTTTGACAATCTTTTCAAAATAGCTTTTGTTACCAGTCATGTGCCGGGAACATCCACTATCCATGTACCATGTATTGTTGCTGGTACTCTCTTTATTTTCCTGAAATAAAGAAGAAAATTAGACTTTCGAAATCCAAACTTGTTTGGATCCGAGATTTCCATACAATAAAATTTTAGGTACCCACATCTTCTTAGAAAAGTAAGCTTTGTGAAATCATAGAGATTGGGTTTTGTTTAAGGAACAATCCTTTGCCCAGTGACCACCACATTGACACTTGGTACAAAATGGGGCACTTTGAGGAACAAAATAATTTTTACTAAAAATTGGTTTTGCATGGGTATAACCAAATCCAGATTTATTTCTTAAAGGTCGTATTTGGGAATACATTTTATCAAAAAAAAATTCCCATGGGTAAAGTTTGATAAACACTTATTTAAGGAAAAAATTTCAGACATGAGTTTTACAACCAAGTTTTTATCCTCAAAATCATTAGTTTTAGAACTAGAGCTAGGCTCGAAAACATTTTTATTAGAAATTACATTTTCTAATTCTTTAGAAAGTTTGTTCTTATCAGAACTCACTTCCTTAAGATTTTTTGAAATACTTTCAAAATCAGCATTTTTCTTATCAAGATCTTTAGAAAGATCTGATATCTCTTTTGTAAGAATATAATTCCTAGTGTTTGCCTTATCAAGTTTTTTATTGAGTTTAGAATTATCAATCTCAAGAAGTTCAGCAAACCTAGAGACTTCCTCATAAGTAGGTAAAGTATTTTCTTCATCAGAAGAAGATTCTTCATCAGAAGAGTCATAATACTTACTATCATTAGAATTTAAAGAAACATTGGTCAGTGATTTATCATTTCGTACCTTAGCCATAAAACAATGATTATCAATAGGTAATCTGGCTATAAGATCAAGATTATTCTGTTCTGAAGATTCATAATTAGAAGATTCATCTGAAGAGTCACCACCACTGGCACTCCAGGTGTCACTAGCTTTCAAAACCTTCTTAGCTTTTTCTTTATAATACTTCTTTCTATTTCTATCTGAATGTATTTCTTTCCTTTCTTTATTTTTGAGAATAGGTAAATCTTGTCTAATATGTCTAGATCTCTTGCATTCATAACAAGTAACTTCTCCATATTTCTTGTATTTCCTTTCCTTTTTCTTATACTTGGATTGGAAATTTCTCTGGCCAAATATCTTGTTCATCCTTCAAGCAAGATTTGCTAATTCATTTTCAGAGATTTCACTCTCACTAGAATCTGATTGAACTATCATCTTCTTAGACTTGGATCTGGTTACTCTCTCAGGAGTCTTAGCTTTCATATGATTTGATGTAGTTGTAAAAGCAACAGTACCATTTCCATTTTTCTTTTTGATGTTGTCAGCATCTCTCTTCATTCTGGTTTCATGTTGGAGAAGAGTTCCAAATAACTCATTAAGAGAAATCTGAGTCACTTTCTTGTTCTCATCTATAGCTGTTCTTTTGGATTCCCACTCATTAGACATGATATCAATTATCTTATCCACAAGAGCTTCATTATCTAAACCTTTCTCTCCCATAGACTATAGGATGTTGACGATAGTCATAAATCTCTATTGAACTTTACAAATTAGTTCTCCATAAGGAAAATTGAAGCCATGATATTCATCTCTAAGCATAGCTCTCCTAGTCTCAATCACTTTAGAAGTTCCAAAGTGTGTAACCTCTAACTTCTTCCAGATACAGTTGACTGCTTCAAAAGAAGAAATTTGCCTGTATATATTTCTAGTCATTGAACAAAGTAAGGTATTACGTAGCTTATAGTTGAGTTGATACTCTTGCTTTTCCTGGTTAGTGAAAGTTCTGACATCCTTGTCAGGAATTTTATAATCACCAGTAAGCATAACAAAGTTGTCTACTCCAGTATTGATAACAAAAGTCTTCATTCGATCTCTCCAGTAATCATAGTCATTACCATCAAATATTGGTGGTCTTGTAGGATTTAGATTATCAATTTAACCAACATTAGTTCCTGCCATACTAAAAATAACCTTCAGCACACAAACTTGTTAGTAGAAAAGATTCTTCATAACAAAGTTCGGTAATGGAAAAGTTCGGAATGGAAAAGTTCAGAATGGAAAAGTGAGCAAGAAAAACTTATACGTGAGTACAAGTATTTCAGAGACCTCCTCTGATACCAATTGTAGGATCGAAATAGTGATGTAGATGCTCAATATACAAGAGGGGGGTGAATTGTATACTTTAAAAATTCCTTTAGAACCTTTAAAGTTAGTTACAAATAACTATGTTTTACTCGAGTAAAGGAAAGGGATAAGTTTAACAAAGTTAAACTTAAGAAAATTCACAACACCTCTAATACCAAATGAAAACTTGGAAAGAGATTCCGAACGTGGGTTCCGGAAATATGGTTCCGGAAATTGAAACTTAACAAAATATTACAATATGAGATTCTACCTTAAAGCGTATAGAATCTAAATGAAACAGAGTACAAGTAAGGAAGTATAAGAAAGTTATACTTTCCTTATAATACAAAATGCAGCGGAAATATACAAGTAGTAAAACTACAAGTAACAAGATATAAGTCTTTTAACCCAAAGAGAAGGGTATCCAACAACCTTGGATAAAGGTCCCTTGATTTATACTTTCAAGAAAGTCTGTCTTACCCACATGAGGGTAAGCCCTCGATACGAAGATCGGAGTGTCTCTGTCTTTCTATCCCCGCAAGCCCTCAACTTCAATGTAGTTGGCAACCTCTGTCTTCCTCAGCAAGGAAGCCCTCGAACTTCAAGGTAGTCAGCACCTCTGTCTTCCTATCCCCGGAAGTCCTCGAATGTAATCACCAACATTCGGAGTCTCACGAAGCTTTGAGAGTTAATAAGAGCCTCTCTCTCTATAAATCACTTCAACAGCATGTATGCACAATAACCAAGTTGTTCATCCATCCATTGTGAGCTTTTTCAAATGAGCTCCTATTTATAGGTAAGGTTGGCCTCCTTCCCAACAGTCATATTTTCCTTAAAAATGGAGGGACCTGTACACATGTAACTTAACAAACGGTTAGTTCATAACAGAATATATGACATCGTTTTATAACAAAACAAGTGTAACAGAATATACGACACCGTTTTAAATCTTAACTAAAAAGATTCGGAGTGAAGGTTCGGAGTTAAAGTTCGAAGTGTAAGGAAAATAATAAAGAGTAGAAAAAATATAAAGGTATAAGAAAAATGAAAGTTCGGAGTGAAAATTCGGAGTCTGAATAAATTCAGAGTGTATAGAACAAGGATGATTAGATTCTGTTTAATAGATGAATTCAGAATGAGAATTCGTCATCAGAATTCGTAGTGAGGATTCCTCATCAGAATTCGTAATGGGAATTCATCATAAGAATTCGTAATGAGATTTCATCTTAAGAATTCGTATTCAGAATTCTTATCCAGCATTCGGAATGATAATTCATCATCAGAACTCGTAATTAGAATTCGTCATCATAAATCTTAATGAAAATTCATTATCAGAATTCATAATGAGAATTCGTCATTAGAATTCGTAATGAGAATTCAATGTTGAACTTCATAAGGATTCATATCCTGAATCTGGAATATAACTTAGTTAGAGTTCGTATCTGGAATTTGGAATGATACTTTATTACAGTTCTCATCTGGAATTCAGAGTGAAACTTCCTTACAGTTCTTATCCAGAATTCGGATCCTAAAACAGAATACTTTATATCAAAGTTTCAAACAAATCTGAGAAAACAGAAATGAATCTGAATTTTATACTTTGGAAAAATATGAATGAAAATATGATAAGAATAATTTTTCTTACAAAAGTGATTTTCCTTATAAAAGCGATTTTCCTTATAAAAGTAATTTTCCTTATAAAAGAAATTTTCCTTATAAATCAATTTTCCTTATAAAAGATATTTTCCTTATAAAATCGATTTTCTTAAAGATAAGGTGTTTGTGATTTTCAAAACAATAAGGAATGGAAAAGTCATAAGGAAAACCTTATTGACTCAACAATCTCCCCATTTTTGGAAAGCACAAACATCCTTGAAAATGAAATTCTAAGAAGAAAGAAAAAAATTAAGGCTTATCTCCCTTTGCTTTAAGGATATTGATGAATACAACTAACTCCCCCTTAGGCTTTGAAACTCTAAGGATCGTATTCTAGATTTCCGGAGGGACACTTCATTACGAATAAGAAAGTCTTCTTTAATGAAAAACTCCCCCTTAGATAAACTCTTATTAGAGTTTTTTTTCTTTCTCACCCTTTGTTAGGATTATTTTTCCCTTTCATTAGAGTTCTTTTCCTTCTCTCCCTTTGCGATTTTCAAAAAGAATATAAGGGAATGGAAAATATAACAAAGTACCTGAAAGATTAGTAGTAACAACCAAAAGAAACGAGCAAGCACAAAAAATTTATTAAGATTGAAAATTTCAACAACAAAAGAGTTAAAGTACAACAAAAGATCGGATCTGTCTATTTGGGATCTTTTTCCTTTTCCATGAGACCCTTTAGAATAGTCTTCATCTTCTTTAAGTCTTTATGATCTTCTTTAGCTTGCTTCTCTAAGACAACTATTCTTGCAGATTGAGCTTCAATCTTTTCTTCCTGGGCTTGAAGCTTTTCTTCGTGAGCTTTGATCTTTTCTTCCTGAGCCTTCATCTTTTCTTGAAACTCAATCCGATGATCTCTTTCAAACATCCAGTTTTGAGAGACAGAATTTAGCTTCCCATTCAGATCTCTGACTTCTTGAATCCGGAAGTTCTTTTCATCTGTCATCTTCTCTTCAAAGGAAGAAGTCAGCTCATTTATCTTCCTGTCCTCAGTCTCAAAAGCATCTTTAACATTGTCTTGAAATTCGTCGAATAGCCTCATGTCTTCTACAGTCTTCTTTGACCAGTTTGTCATCCTCTTGCAAGATTTTCTATGAGCTTCTTAGCCAACAAAAAAGGTTTTGAACTGAGCCTCAATCTCAACACACTTGTCCATAACCATAGACACAGAGTCTGTTTTCTGATTCAAAACAAGTTGGAGCATCTGGAATCTTGAATCAATACTTGAGAAGGTCGGAATGGTTCCCACCAACTTCTTTAAAGACTGAACAACAAAGTCATACCCCACAGAAGATGACTCCGAATCCGAAACTTTTCTTGGAGAATTTTCTTCTTCAATAAGGTCAAGCTTTCTCTTTGAAGAACTACCAACTTCTTTTCTCTTCACCACTACTAAACTCGGAGTATCAGCAAGAATTTTCTTTCCCTTGTCTTTTTCCAGAATAGAATCCTGCTCCGGAGTTTTCTTTTCACTATCAGAGACTTGGACAACATTATCTTCCCCATCTGTGACTTCTTGAACACCAACCTCTACGTTTTCCATCTGAGCAATATCATGTAAAAGTTGTTCTTCTTCTCCATGATAAGCTACTTCTTTTTCTCCTTTCTCTTCTTCCATTTCTGGGGTAACTAGCTTCGAAGACTCAGCAAGGAAGCCCTTGAACTTCAAGGTAGCCGGCACCTCTGTCTTCCTATCCCTGGAAGTCCTCGAATGTAATAACCAACATTCGGAGTCGCACGAAGCTTTGAGAGTTAATAAGAGCCTCTCTCTCTAGAAATCACTTCAACAGCATGTATGCACAATAACCAAGTTGTTCATCCATCCATTGTGAGATTTTTCAAATGAGCTCCTATTTATAGGTAAGGTTGTCCTCCTTCCCAATGATCATATTTTCCTTAAAAACGGAGGGACCTGTACACGTGTAACTTAACCAATGGTTAGTTCATAACAGAATATACGACATCGTTTTATAACAAAACAAGTGTAACAGAATATACGACACTGTTTTAAATATTAACTAAAAAGATTTGGAGTGAAGGTTCGGAGTTAAAGTTCGGAGTGTAAGGAAAATAATAAAGAGTAGACAAAATATAAAGGCATAAGCAAAATGAATGTTCGGAGTGAAAATTCGGAGTCTGAATAAATTCAGAGTGTATAGAATAAGGATGATCAGATTCTGTTTAATAGATGAATTCGGAATGAGAATTCAGAATGAGAATTCGTCATCAGAATTCGTAGTGAGGATTCCTCATCAGAATTCGTAATGGGAATTCATCATAAGAATTCGTAATGAGATTTCATCTTAAGAATTCGTATTGAGAATTCGTATCCAGCATTCGGAATGAGAATTCATCATCAGATTTCATAATGAGAATTCGTCATCATAAATCTTAATGAAAATTCATTATCAGAATTCGTAATGAGAATTCGTCATTAGAATTCGTAATGAGAATTCAATGTCGAACTTCATAAGGATTCATATCCTGAATCTGGAATATAACTTAGTCAGAGTTCGTATCCGGAATTCGGAATGATACTTTATTACAGTTCTCATCTGGAATTCGGAGTGAAACTTCCTTACAGTTCTTATCCAGAATTCGGATCCTAAAATAGAATACTTTATATCAAAGTTTCAAACAAATCCAACAAAACAGAAATGAATCCGAATTTTATACTTAGTCAAAATATGAATGAAAATATGATAAGAATAATTTTTCTTACAAAAACGATTTTCCTTATAAAATAGATTTTCCTTATAAAATCAATTTTTTATAATAAAAGCAACTTACCTTATAAAAGCAATTTTCCTTATAAAAGCAATTTTCCTTATAAAAGCGATTTTCCTTATAAAATCGATTTTCTTAAAGATAAGGTGTTTGTGATTTTCAAAACAAGAAGGAATGGAAAATTCATAAGGAAACCCTTATTGACTCAACAGGGTGTTGCGCGCAAAGAGAAGGTTTGTGCGCAAAACACCGTGATGGCACGCAATAGGTCCAGAGTATTACGCGGATAGGTGATTGCACGCAAAGTATTGGGATTGCGCGTATGGGGATAGGATTGCGTGCAAGGGAAGAACCCGGAGTAGTGGGAAAATTCACTTAATCCAGTGGAGTTGTGCGCAAAGGTGAACCCCGGGGCAAGGTTGCCTGAAAGGAGGAATTACCTGGAAGTCATATTGTGCACGGGGGAGTCCGAATTGCACGCAAGGGAGGTGTTCTGAATTCCAAAACCCCAAACCGTTTGGGTTCGCCTTCTATTTATAGGCATCGGTCGGCAAGGAATCCAGGTGGCGCGTAAACGTTTCTACACCAGGACCGTCGGCGCGCAAAGCCTCACCGCGAGGAACCGAGGCATGCAAAATTGCACGCCTCACCAGCTCGATTACGCGAATCTCGGGGATGCTTCGCGTGCACATAATTATTTCGCGCAAGGCCTCCTTTATTTCATGCACCACTTCCCGGGCCTTCGTACTGGGCCTCTAGTACCGAATATGACTTCGCTTTGTCATTTCGAAACTTCCTCTGGGAGTTACGGACTTTTTCAGCATCTACAATGGTGAATAGAGCAATCGTAATCCTTGATTAGCTCTATCCATCTCCTTGGATTCATGTTGAGATCCTTTTGTGTGAATATATACTTTAGGCTCTTGTGGTCGGTGTATATGTCACACTTATCTTCATAAAGGTAGTACCGCTAGATTTTCAGTGCAAAAATCATGGCTGCCAACTCTAGATCATGCATCGGGTAGTTCTGCTCAAGGATCTTCAGCTGTCATGAGGCATAGGCTATCACATTATCATTTTTCATGAGTACACAACCCAAGCCATTCTTTGAAGCATCACCGTATATCACAAAACTTTCTCCACTTTTCGGTAGTGTGAGTACAGGTGCAGTGATCAGCCTTCTCATTAGCTCCTTGAAGCTTCCCTCACATTCTTTAGTCTAGAAATACTTTACCCCTTTCCATGTTAACTTAGTTAGTGGGCCTGACAATCATGAGAAGTTTCTCAAAAAACATTAGTATTACCTAGATAATCCAAGAAAACTATGGATTTCTGTAACACTAGAGGGCATGGGCCATTCCTCAATCGCCTTTGTCTTTGAAGGATCCACAAAAATTCCCTCACTTGAGATGGCATGTCCCAAGAACATGACTTGATTCATCCAGAAGTCACACTTACTAAACTTGGTGTACAAATTATCCTTTCATAATGTATCCAACATGAGTCTTAGATGTTCTTCTTGTTCCTCCTTTCTCTTGGAGTAGATGAGAATATCATTGATAAACACTACCAAAAATTTGTCGAGGTAATGTCTAAAGACTCGATTCATCAAATCCATGAGGATTGTAGGGGAATTAGTAAGTCTGAAGGGCATCACCAAAAACTCATAATGCCCATACCTTGTCCAGAAGCCAGTCTTCTGAATATCTTCCTTCTTCACCTTTACCTGATGATATCCAGAATGAAGATCCTCCTTTGAGTAGTATTGAACTCCTATTAACAGGTCGAACAAGTCATCAATCCTTGGGAGAGGATACCTGTTCTTTATAGTGATATTTTCTATTTCTAGATAATCGATACATAGCTGCATTCTTCTATCCTTCTTCTTTACAAAGAGCATCGGTGCACCCCAAGGTGATGCACTAGGGTGTATGAACCCTTTGTCCAGATGTTCTTGCAGCTGCTTCTTTAACTCCTCCATTTCAATAAGATCCATCCTATAGGGACACATCGAGATAAGAGTAGCTCTAGGTATGAGTTCAATTGAGTACTCTACCTCACGATCCGGGGGAATTCCGGGTAACTCTTCAGGAAATACATCGCCGTATTCCCTCACGATGGGAATTTCCTCAAGGTTGGAACTTTCCTTCGACTCAACCATTTGGGTGAGGTATGATTCTTTATAGGGAATCAACACCCACACCATTGAAGGAGTTTTAAAAGGAGATTTATGATCTTCCTTTCATTTGTAGAGGAGCATGGGATAGTTCGGAATATGAAAATATATTTCCTTTTCCTGAAAGTTGATATGTGATCCATATAACGAGAGCCAATTCATTCCCATTATAGCATCGAATTCCACCAAGGGAAGTATTAGGAGATTTTCCGAAATAATATTCCCACATACACCAATAGGAGAAGAGTAAAAAACTTGGTTTGTAATGATTACACCACTTTGTGTTTTTACAGATATCTCTATTTCAAGGTTTTGGGGCATCGATTCTATAGTTCTAGAAAACTTGCAAGATATAAAGGAATGCGTAGAACTAGAATCAAATAAGACCTTTTCCATTATTGAGTGAATAAGAAGTGCACCATGTACGACTTTGTTATCATGATCCACTTCCTCATTAGTGATGGAATAATCCTTCCCATGTTACTTTAGATTTGGTGGTTACTGACGTTGATTACCCTCAAGAACTCGAGGTTTAGTGCACTGGTTTGCATAGTGCCCTAGATCCTTATAGCTGTAGCATTGAACCATCAGTGGTTCTCTCCTTTCATCGGCTACATTCTCCTTCCTTTTCATGTCTTTTAGACCCTCTTGATCATGGTTTCCTTCTTTCCAACACTTTAATCATTTCCCCGTCCCTTTGAGGCAATTCCCATGGTACAACTTCCCACATTTTTGCTATGTGGGTCGTTGATTTTTCTTCCCACCTTTGTCATTAGATCCACCAGCTTGAAACTCCATATTTCTTTTCATATCACCATATCCATGGGACCATTCTCTAAACTCCATCTCCACTTTGAGATCACACTGAACAACTTCTTCATAACTCCAAAAGTCTCAAATTGCAAGAGCCTTTTAAAGGTGTGGTTTTAATCCGCTAACGAATCTATCAATTTTGCTATCGTTGTTGATAACAAAACACGAAGCATACATTGAAAGCCTTGTGAAATTCTCTTCATAGGTTGTGACAGATTCTCATTCATTTTTATTAAGCTCCATTAATGCTGTCCCCATCTTTGTGCGAAGAGTTCTTGGAAAATACTTGTTAAGAAACATTGTCTAAAAGTCTTCCCATTCAACCTCTTCAATTTCCTCCCTTGGCTTGGTGTTCTTAATCAAATCCCACCATTTATCAACTTCTCCATCTAGATGATAAACGGCTAGAGTCACCTTCTCCATCTCAGAACAGTGAAGCACAAAAAATAGATTCTCCATGGAGTTGACCCACTGTTCCGCAACTAGTGGATCGGAAGATCCACAAATCGTCGGTGGTCGTTGCCTCATAAAACATTCGATAGCCAGTTACTCCCTCTTTGGTGAAGGAGGACGTTCCCCATTATTATGGTTATTGTTCATAACCTGAGATAATTGGGTAACCATTTACATGATGTTTTTAACTCCACCTCCCAAATAATTGGGAATGTCATTCGGGCAATCGTTGCATTGACCCTCGCATGAGTTGTTGGCCTGATTTCTCCTGGTTCCCACCATGTTCTAAAATAGAAAAGATTAGAACAAAACATAAGTAAACAGGTCATGAATAACTTATTAATATAAACAATTTTTACAAAAAACATAACATATGGGATCCCTAGGTAAATATTCTTGTGTTCATATTTTTACATAGTCTGATGTTGTAGGTTTTCCCTAGGGTTCACTAATCCTAATTCTCAAATTAACTAAACCCTGCCTCTGATACCAACTATAATTACCCAACCATTTCTTGCATTACTATTACATCATTTCAAAGATAAACAACATAATATTTTTACACATAGAGGATCCAAAGGTTTAGTGATTGGGCAAACTAGGACCAAACATAACAAATACAAAATCAAGCATAAACATTTATTTAATTTCTTCTTCTCTAGCTTCTTATTGGAACTTGTCCTCCCCTTAGTACATGTTGCCACCTGAGGATATACATCAAAAGGGGTGAGCTAGAATCCCAATAAGAGGATGGATAATAACAATATAGCCTGGGGTGAGCATAATCATAACATAGGAAAAATATCATGAACCTGAGAGAAGCATAAATAAAAGACTTCAAATGTGGCGATGCATAAAAATGAAACATCATGTCATAGAGGTTAACTACCATACATACTTGTGAACCAAGATAGAATCTTTATCACACATAATTTCAAATTTTACTCATGAGATTAATCACTTTTCCCAATGAATTGGAGTTCTGTATAATTCCTGGCGCACCCGTCACATTTAAACATTCATATTGCACTATATAATTCCGGGCGCACCTGTCACATCATAACATTATCATTTATCATGATTTACCCAATTAAAATGTAACATAAATTAAAATAATTAACCAATGAAAAGTAATTGGTTTCATCTCATAATAAAAAATTCATAAACTTTGGGTTCCCAAAAGAAAGAGGGGATAACTTACATGTTACAAGAACCGTCCACTTCGAGTGAGAAGTAAAAGGGGGGTTCTTAAAAGAAGAGTTCTTTTGGAAAACATTTTGTTGGACAAAAAAACCAGTGACAGACATTTATATCCCATAAAATTGAATTCAATTATGAACAAATGATCTTTTAGGAGTAAACATATAAAAATGGAGTGAAAGAGGGAGAACCCGAAGGAAGAAAATTGGGTTCGACATTTCCCCTTACCTTGTATTTGAATGCTTCCTTCTCTTTAATGTCCTGTATAATGACATTTTATTAATTAATTAAAAAATAAATAACCTTTTATACATTAATAGGGTTAATTCTGGTTTCATTATATCATTTTATGTTCCTCTTTATGACTTATAGAGTTTAAAAACATTGTTCGGGGATGTTCGTTTTTATGGTTTTTCATGGGTGGTTCACTTGTATTCATAAATTGAAGTTCGGGTAAACATGGGTAAACATCCAGAAATGATATTACATGGAATTAATGATATTACAGTAGTTTTAATGATCTAATAATGAATTATATTATATTCATGTGGATGAATCATTAGATAATAATTAAATGAAGATTGTTTCAGTTAATTTGGGCGGTTTTTCGATCACAATGAAGTTGTTTTAATTTATCACTTAGTAATATGTTCATAAGTCAGTTATAGAACTGTAAATAGGACATAATATATATAACATATTATGGTTCAACCATAAAAATGGTTTCATGACCAGATATGAAGGTATAAATGGAAGAAGAAAGCATGTCGTTATTGAAGGTGATAAATTAACACCTCACGAAGAACGTTCTCATTAATAAAATAAAAGGAAGAGGGAAAGGGGGTTGGATGATATAATATCCCATTAAAATCATATAATTACAGTATATTTATAATAATATATTTACATTATAATTTGGATGATGATAGGTGGGGAGAGATCAAGAAATGAACTTGAACTTGAAAGGAAATTAAAGGAGAAGAGGGAGAAAAATTACCTCTTAAATCTTCCTCTTGAGATCCTCCTTAAAGAAGCTAGTCTTGGTCTTTTGATGAGACCAACAGATTTTGGACGTGAGGGAGGGGCTAGGTAATATGTTTGGGCAGATTATAGATAATTATTGGAGCTTGAGAGGTGTGAGGGAATGAGGGAGTGAAGGGTGGTATTTTATAGTGGAGGGGAGAGGGGTTTCCTTAATATTAAATTCATCAGTTTATTATTTCCCCAAAAGACAAGGAATAGTGAGTCTTGGATGACCAAGAATAGTAATTTTATAATTTAATCCCAAACCAAGTAGTCTTAAATCAAAAGAACATCACACATGACCCTATAATTAGCTTATTTAACTTATTTTGTAAATTACAGTATTTCACTATTCATCAAAAATTCAAGTATCTCAGAAAAATTCACAAAATTTACCCCAACCATTTTTAGATGTGTAGAATCCAAAAATGAAGTCAATTCTCCAAAAAAGATTTCTAAATTCTATTAATTTAATATTTAATTAAAATCATAATTTACTTTTACAAAAACAGTTTTTAAAATTAAAACTGATTTTATAGTGCTTTCAAAAATTACGTAGTTTCTTATAAAATTATCTAAAAACTATAATGCATTGATTCAATAATTTATGAATGCATTTTAGGGAAAAAATATTGTTTTAAATTAACTAATTAATTTTAATTAATTATTTATGACTTACAAAATACCAAAACGTTTACTAATGTCAAATTGTCACTTTCTAAGATGTCTAAATTTTATTTAATTATTCATAGGTAATGTTACTCTTATGTTGGACTATTTACTATTCATAAGGGTCATATTTCTATTCATAAGGGTATGTTACTATTCATAAGGGTAGGTCACTATTCACTAAAAATTATTTTTGTTTCATTAGACTCCAAAAATCATCTTGAACACAACTGTGTATGTTAGATTTTCAAAAATACAAACACAGAAGTGACAAACTTATGTTTAAAGGTCACTTATCACTTATTAGTTCATTATGTTGTGATTTCATTTTATGACATAAATATAAGAATGGAATTTCCATTGAAAAACATAGGGTCATTACACTTGTCACTTGGAAGAGTACACTAATAGGACTTTTAATGTATTCCAGTCAATCATTTTTTTCTACTAGATGGAAGAAAGGTTGAACCAAAACTATCCTACATCCAATAAGGAACTTAGATTCACCTATGGAAGCGTTATCATCTTATCACTAGCCCTCACCATCCAAGACACTACGTGAATGTTCCAAATTTAATCACCAATGTCTAACAACATCCAAGAGTGTTTTCAAAGGTTTGATACAAAGCTATCCAGATCAAAGTCCTATTGTTGAGAAAGAACCATAAAAAAATAACACGTGCTTGCCTCAGAGGAATTCAATCATAAACTGACCATTTCTCAATGGTCATGATTGGTGTTCCTTCAACTTTGAATGACACGTTTAACATATTAAACAAGATAATCCCCACCTTAGGAGTTTCATAGTCCTATGAGGAAGGAAAATCAACTTCTCATAAGCATGATAGATCAAAACATTGATATCAGCATGTCAAAACACTAGAGTCTCCCTAAAACCACCCCCAAGCATTCTAACAAAACTAATTCTTTAATTTCGGGACACTATTCTAAATAGATGACCTAAGACAACACTCATAAGAAAAAAACTGAATGATTTAACTAAACTCAGATGGATTTTTATTTCATTTTGCACTCGGCGGTACAATTTATATCAAAACATACTACCTGAGGAAAAGAGAAGGGGTCAAATGACCAACAAAATAGTCACCCATGATTGAGGCATGTCTACCCAACTAAAAACAAGAATAACCTAGTGCTCAAGCCCATAACAAGATCAAGAAGATCATGGCCACCCGTATGAGTAAGTTTTAATTGGAAACAAAAGTCCTATGAGGGAAAAATGAACCTGAATGGAACTAAACGTCGTAAAACACATGACACTAGCATGGAATTAAGTCTCTAAGGGTGTTACCTACCTTGGGATATCCCCTCACGTAGCACTATTATCAATCCAACCATTTTTTCACACACAACAAAATCCACTATGCTCAAAATCCGATCTCTGAACCATTTCTAATGGTTCTGTGCCAAGGAAACATAATGAGAAACTCAAAACTACCCATACATGAGGGTTTTTAATAGAGGAAAACACTATAGGATCCATTTCTAAGCCTTTTCATTTAATCACATTTAATATTTTATTCACTTTAAAATATTCAATTCAAGACATCAAGTACCCCTTTCAACCAAATCACTAGGAAATTGGTTTTTAACAAAAAGTTCAAATTAAAATAATAATGTTTCTTGAAACTCCCTTTACAACCATTAAACATTTCTAGACATCCCATCATTATTAATAAATTGAGAAAAAATTATTAACAATTAAGGTAGCCTATGAAGGTCTTATTTTGACCAACCTAGGCTCATTATAATGCATCCTAATAGTATTTTTTAAATTAATTAAAGTTTCAAACACCCGAATGGGTCACCTCATAAAACATTCCCCCACTGACCTACATGGGTCTCATTGTACACTTAGGAATTAACCAATTCACTTTAAATTTTAAAATTTAAATAACTATCACATTTATTATCATTCAAACATAACATGGTCTTTTCATTTAATATGGGTTTCCATTTCCCAATTCATGAAGTAACAACACACACCATAAATTGAAAATTTTCTCCGATTTATCAAAACCAAGTTTTATTTCAGAATTTAACATTCTCAAAGCAAAGGTCCACTCATATGGGTTTCCACCTACCAACCTGTAAAAAACCAATACACTTTATAGTTTTTCATTTGTCACCCTTTAGTCGAAACCAGTTTACCTATGCATTTAAACATTACCAACCTTTACATTTTATCAATAGCCTTGAAAATGTATTTATTTTATGCACAATATTGTTCCAATATATGGGTTTCCATTTCCTGATTATAAGGCACTCATACACCTTACAAGAAAAATATGGTGCCTATTCAGTCACAACCAATATATAACCAAATAAAAACATGCCATCACAAGTAATAAAAACATAATAATGTTATACAAACAAGCACGAATTACCACTCAAGGAATAAAATTAAATCATAAGGATGCTATAAAAATGAAACTACAAAGTATGGTATATGCATGACATGTTAATTCTTGTGTACCTATTATGATGCACAAGATGCTTTCTCCTTTCAATAAAAATCCAAGGGTAAAAATACCCAAAAATCCATAAATCATTAAGAAGTGAAAAATAAAATAGTCACTCATGGTGAAATCACGTCAACTATAATAGTAAATTGAAAGAACAACAAATCCAACCCTAGTCACTTTGTCATTTCGCATTCATGGGGTGATTAGTCCCAATCACAACTATTTACCAAGCACCGATACATTCCTAATATCATCTATACCAACCCAAAATAGTATGAAAAACGAAATGAAACACATCTGATACCACTTTGTAATGTCCTGACTCGCCTTACCATCGAACTAGTAGCCAGACCGATGCATCACATTGCCTCAAGCGCATCTCTCCATAATCCAGAGGCTATTGACTAGTAGCGAGGGCCTCAAGAGGTGATAATGGGGAGACTATACCCTCTTATCAGAGATGCACAACTGTATAATAGAATAAATAATGATCAAAAGCAGAAGCAGTAATAAATAAATGACAACCTGTAGAAGACATATTGGATATAACTAAACAAAAGTGTCCAAATCTAGTTTATACAATAGATAAATGCATGGCATGGAAATTTTACAAAACTAAAAGTGGTAAACAATTAATAAAGCTACAATACATGAATAAAATAATTAAAAGATAGAAAACCCCCGGGAAATATCCATGATCATCTCAAGCTTTAACTCGGTCCTTTTCTCATAACTCCTAGGTACAAGTATACAACAACAAGCAAGGTATAGGGCCTTGCAAACAGGATGGTCTACACAGGTACCAAGGGTACCCGAAGAGGGTGTCAAATGAAATCTTAGTAGGCTAGTACCCATGGTTTCAAGACAAAATTAGTGTTATATAAATTAGATAGTGTGAAGTCATAGAGAATTTAACAAAATAAACTACATAAATAATTAACACACATCCAGGTTCTTAAGGGACACTTGATGGATATACCATCTTCTGCCCATTGTTGGGATAATAGTATGATCTTGTCACTACATACATATATATATTATCTTGAATGGTGTAAGAATTCCTCTTATCTATACATGTATATAGTGGTGGTAAATAATGTGGGGTGAGAATGCCTCCCACCCATACATATATAATAAGGTGTTATGGGGTAAGAATGCCTCTCATCCATAACAAAAGATGGCAGGCATAGGGTAATCTTGAATTCCATCTAGAGAAGTATATATAATGGGCATGGGGTAATAATTCTTCCCATTCATAGTCATTTACATAGATGGCATGTGGTATGAATTCCTCTCATCCATATATGTATAGAGATTGTAGATGGATTGGGGTAAAAATTCCTCCCACCCATACATATATAATAAGATGGCATGGGGTAAGAATGCCCCTGATACGTTACATTTACAATAATTGTCATAATTATAATATATTTCATAAGGCAATACCTATTATGTTTTTCAAATATAAGTACCATAATCATCAACTCACCACAATAAATTTTTTTAAAAACCAACACTTAACGCATACCCTTGAACACATTTCAAATTAACACATTTTATCCTATTTAATCCATTCAAAAGAAAGCATGTATTTATGCAATCCATCCTCTACAAGGTCAAGGAACTCAATTTTCCAAATATGGAAAATCTATTTACATGATACATGTGTCAAGGAAGGGTGACATGGTTTTTTTATTTAAATGATGACTCTATCTCATTTCATCCATCCTAATCAAATTCATTGACCTCAAAAAATTAAAAATCTTAAATAAAACATCAAAAACCATTTATAAGATAAATAATGGGATCAATTAGATTTTACATAGTCATTACACCACTTTACTGATTGGGAAATTCATCAAAAACTTATAAGGCACTTAGGGGGTGATTTGGTTCAATAACCTATTTTAATAAAAGAGGTAAGGTACTTTTAGAAACTATGCTAAAAAGTATAAGAAAACATTAATGTAATGATCCAAAAATGTATAAAAGTCTACCACTACATTTTTAGATTGAAGGAATCGCACCTCAGTTGGAGGGGTTTTATAATGAAATAATGATTTTTTACAACTAACAAATCATTTCTCCCTTTTAATAATTTCATTAACTTTATCTAGGGCGGAATTTATACCAGGAAAACATACTGCATTAATTAAATCTAATAATTATTTGAATATTAATTTAATTAATGAATGACTAAAATTAAAGGGGCACAGAAAGGGACCCTACCTTTAAGAGGAATAAAACCGAACATTTGGCTATAGGTGATTTCTAATTAGGAGTTGTTTTCACCTACTTCCATTCACATACATTCATATGAACATATATATATCTTTAGCCTAATGTACATGATTCCCTACTCTATTAGGGAACACATACATGGAATATATGTATATATTTATATCTATACATACCTATGTATGTGAGAGAGGTCCTTCAAAGACAATGAAAACTCTCTACAAACAATTATAGATTCTTAATACACCTTAAGGTCCTAAATTAGGTGGTGAGAAACTAAGAAGAAAGTATAAAACCTCACCTTGGATGGTGTTGGTGGCCCGAATCGAAGTGAACTGCTTCACCTTTGGCGGTGGTTGCCGGAAGAGGTACTCAAGGGTCTCAAGGAAGCCTTCACACAACCTAAAAACTAGATGAAAACAAAAAACCAAATAAACCATAATATAGGGTGTTCAGTTTAATTGATAAAAGTGACAAAAAGACCAAAACCATCCCAAAAGAGGAATGTAACTTGGGAGGATGACCATACCATTGTGATTTGAGGAAGAAAAACAAGAAATGGTGGAAGCAAAATCGATCTGAGATGAGGCCGAAAGGGGGATTGAGCACTTGGACAAGGGAGAGCCCAAGCAGGGTGTAATAATGGATTCTGATGGGTGAGAGATTATTGATTATATTTATCTTATTTTAATTTTAATTTTAATTGAAATATTTAAAATTTTAATACTGATCATTGAGCACGGTTTGGGACACACGGTTTAACAAAACATGTGCAAACCCTGAACCTTTATATCAACACCTGGGGAACTTTTCATGAGATGGACAAATAGTTTAGAAAACTATGTACATCCTGGGTGTACGCCTATATCCACCTGCAACCAGCCGTATGGTTTAGGCCGCATGGTTTAACAGACCATGTGCTTTCTGTGCGCCCACTATGGGTCCCTAAAAACATAACCTTCCCAGTTTGGTGCCCCCAAAACCCCTATATCTTCATGTAAAGGTTCTTGGGACTTCACCCAAGACCAAAAACATCCTTTTAAAGGGTCCCAAATCTCATAGTTCAATTTGAAATCTTGGTTTTAAAAATGAACCTCTCAGTAACTAACAAAGTTAAAATTCATCTAAAATTACATCTGGTCTAAAACGTGGATCGTTACATTAATATTGTATTAGTGATTAATATAATATGGATCAAGGTAGATTAGATATCAGGAAAAAAAATACCATATATGTGATCTGTGTCTAGAAGAGTTAGTGAACACACTAAGTTGTTATCATAAATACTAGTTGGGTGAGAGGGTTGTGGGGGTATAATGACCATAAGTGTATCAAATATATCTTATAGAATTATTAAATTTGGATTTGGTAAAGAAGGTTGGTTGAGTATATATAGTCCTTTGACATTGAGATAGTGTACAACCCTAGGAAAGGGAACATTTTGGCAAACATGCTGAGTAGGAAGACTCTCGCTCAAGTAATTGTTGAGGCTAAAAGTGAGTAAAAACTTTTGAGCCTCTTCAGTGAGATGCAACTCGATGTTCAAGAGTTTTATGGAAGAGTAACACTTTAATCTTTAACCATTATCTCCTCATTACATGACATAGTGATAGAGAGATAATTTTCTTTTTTATAATACTAGATTAAAAGGGACATTTTACATCGAGGTGGCACAACCATAAATGTTGTTTAAGGATGATGATGGGATATTTTTCATTCAAGGTAAATGCGGGGTCTCAATAAGTATATGAAATGATATTATGTGGGATTGAAATGAATCAGCATTAGTTTTTCTCATTGGGATTAAATATATGTATAACAATATCTAAAAGTGGTATTAGTTGCCCACAATAAATAAGGTTATTATAGGGTTCATCTCATATTGCCTTACCATTTTGAAGATGAAGGATAAGTATCACCAAGATATTAGTTTTTTCCAACCCATACATATTCATAAGAGTAATTGGGGTTATATAATTATGGAATTTGTGATGGGGTTGTCGAGGTAACCCTAGGAAAGTTATACTTTATGTGTTATAGTGGATTAGTTAACCAAAGTTACTAATATTTTTATTGACAATATAGGAAAAGATTATTAAAAATCTAGGAAGGTAATATATTACTGAGATGGTTTTTTTCCATTATATTCTATAGAGTTTCAGGAAGGATATATATTATTGATTCACATATCACTTTGATAAGGTCCTATAGAGGGTTTGGGGTAATCATCTAGATCATGAAATTTCACTTCAAGAGCGGGTTGGATAGGGAAAATTGGACTTTAATGTGGCTAACCTAACATTCTATTCATTGATTCTAAGGGATAAAAGGATTAAATGTTCAAGGAAGTTTATTATAAAAAAACTATTTTATTGAAAATGGGCTTTAAAACCAAATAAATATGTCAATCATCTAAAACCCAATCACCTAAAAACTTCATGTTTTGATATGAATAAATCAAATTCTGGTTAAATCAAGCATGATTTTGTTCTCTCAAGATGTGAGTTAAATGTAAATAATATGAAAAAAATTGTTTAGAATTATCATATGAAAGTTATTTCAAAGATATAGATAGTGATATGTTGCATGGGATTTAAAAATTAGAGTACTTTTCAGGAAATTCCTAAATATTTTAACTTGAAACAAAGTCATTTTCAGCATACATTTAACCTCAGTTTCATGGAATAAATTATTTCACTCATGGAAATGGGTTTCAAAAAGTTCAAATATAATCATTTCTTCTCAAAATATTCCAAACAAAAATGAAAAAAGAACACATAAAATTTGAAAAAAAATGATTTTTTTTAAAATAGGAAAAAAGAAAAAAATAAATATCATAAACTACAAAGGTTCCCACCCCTACACTTAAATTATATAGTGTCTACAATTTATTTAAATGGATTTAAAATTTAATAAGATTTGTAAAATGAATCACAAAATAAAAGAAATTGTAAAGTAGATGTACTACCTGGTGGATTTTATTGATAAACATGTTGAAGGAGTGTGATCTCCTTAACTAGATATGATAGAATGGTCCCATATAAATTCATCATCCTATGTACATTAACAATGAATGGCGCATGTGCCCCATCCTTCACAATATTCATATCACCAAAATGATATACATGAGTAACTATAAATGGACCTTCCGACCTGGAGTAATGTTTACCTAGAATCTACTTGAGTATTGAGTTGAATAACAACATAGTTTCTTCAGAATGGATTTGTTTTAGTTGGATCATCTTATCATGAGCCACTCTTGTTATTTATTTGTAAATTGTAGAATTTTAAAAATCAAACATATAATTTCTTCTTGCTCCTATAACTATAATATTCTCTCTTTTCAAGCCCTTTCAAGATCCAAATTCATCTTTCTCATAGACCAATATGCCTTATGCTCTAATTCCACTGGTAGATGACATATTTTTTCATAAATAAAACTATATGGACTCATTCTAATGGGGGCTTTTAGGCTTTCCTGTATTACCATAATGTATATTCCAACCTTTGGCTCTAATTTTTCTTGTTTGGATTAATAGTCTTTTCCAAAATTCCATTGATTTACCTGTTAGACACTTCATCTTGACCATTAGTCTATGGATGATAGGGAGTTGATGTTTTATGAGGAACCACATACTTCTTCAGAAAATCCTCCATTATCCTATTACAAAATTGAGTTCCATGATCACTGATGATGAATCTTGGAACTGAAAACCTACAAAATATGTAAGCCCTAACAAAATCACAAACAAATTTAGAATCATCAGTCCTAGTGGCTTTTTCTTCCACCCATTTGAAAACATCATCAACTTCATGAAAGGTATAAGAATTTCCAAATGACATTGGGAGAGGTTCTATAAAATATATACCACAAAATTCAAAAATTTCACAAAAAAATAGATGGCTTTTGGGGAATTTCTTATCCCTTGAAATATTTCCATAAAACATACATTTTCACACCTTTTTGAATTTTAATGAGAATCTTTAAAAAGGGTTTTCTAATAAAGTCTAGATTTGAAAAACTTCCTTCATGTCCTCTGACGTCCAAATTTTCTTCCACAAGCTAATGTTTGAAAAAACATAAACTCAAAATCAATTTCAAATTTAGGAAAACAAATTCTTACCACTTGGTCATTTAAAATATATCAGAGAAATAGATCATTCCATATATATCATCTAGAATTAGATTTCATCTTTTGAATTTGGTGGGAATTTAAATGAGATGGTACCTGATAATTGACTATATCATCACACCAATCCACTTATCCGTTAATTGATTACAACTACAAAGAACACTCTTTTTGTTGTTTCGTAGTTGAATTTGGCCGCATCTAAAGTTTTTGAGGCATAGAAAATAACTTGTGGCATGCCCTCAATTCATTATGAAAGGATTTCTCCAACATCTTGGTTTAAAGCATCACAAAGTAGCTCGAATGGTTCTTCCCAATTCGGTGGCTTCATTACTAGTAGTGTAATCAAATATCCTATTCAACACATCAAAGGCTTCCCTATATGCACCATTAAAATAAAAATCTTCATATTTCAAAAGTAAACTAGAGAGGGGGAGATAAATATTACTGAAATCTTTGATGAACCTCTTGTAAAATCATTCATGTGCTAAAAATGATCTAACATGAATCCCAAAAGTTGGGTATGGAAAATAATTTATGAATTAAATTTTTTATTTATCAAATTCTATTCTGTTTTTGGAACTTGCATGCCCCTGTAAAATTACTCTCCCAACCATGAAATGATAGTTTTCAAAATTCAAAACAAGATTCTTTTCAATGAATGTTTTAAAAACTTTTTCTAAATTTTTCAAACAATGGTCAGAATAATTTCCAAAAACTATGAAATTGTACATGAAAAACTCCAAGAAATCTTCAACATGATTAGAAAAAATACATAACATACACCTCTAAAATATACCTAGAGAATTACACAATCCAAATGGTTTCCTCTTGTATACAAAAGTGTCGAAGGGATAAGTAAAGGTAGTGTTCTATTAATCCTTGGGAGCAATAAATACCTAAAAATAACCTAAAAATCCATCCAAAAAAATAATGAGTTCTTAATGCCAATATATCTGACATCTAGTCAATTAAAGGGATGGGAAAATAATATTTTCGAGTGACCTGGTTAAACATACTAAAATTTATGCACACTCTCAAAGTATTCTGAATTCGTACAAGTATTAATTTATTTTCTCATTACTCACAATAGTTATGATAGTTTTTTTAACGAAATGGATGGTTCCAACCCATTTTGAATCAAAGATGGGATAGATGATTGCATATTCCAAGAGATTCTCAATATCCTTCTTCACAACCTCCATCAGGGTGGGGTTCATCCTCCTTTGGGTTTGTCAGATCGGTTTGGAATCTCCCTTAAGAAGAATTATATGTGAGAATATTTTTTGTTTATTATTGTGTTATCACCTAATATCTACACAATTTCACGGAAATTATATATCAAAAGATCAATGAATGATTTTTCTTTTTCTCAATACAAATTATTAGAAATTACCACTAGTAATTGCCCTCCCTCTATAAGGTAAAAATATTTTAAAACATTGAGGAGTGATTTTAATTCCCAATCAGGGGTATGATCAATGGATGAAATTAAGTTGAGGTTACCCACTTCCAAAGGATGGATATACTTCACAAAACAAATCATATCATCATCCTAATCATTTAACAAATCCTTAAAGAAATTATATTTCACCTATTCCTCCCACCTAAAATCAGAATCTCCATCGGCTTGGGAATCCACATGTTTAGTGATATTTTTAATTGATAATGTTTCTCATAGGGATAAGAATTCATGTCACATACCTCATTATTTAATGGGTTCAGTACCAAATTCATCGGAGAGTTCAAATAGGGAGTGATCATCTGATGGGTGCCTCATGGATTAAAAAATATTAAAGTGGATAGTATTGTATCTAAACTCCTTGGTGAGGGTCCTTTCATGGACATTGATGATAGTTTTGGATATTTATAATAATTTCCTCCCAAAACATTATTGGTGGGTTTAACAGGATTCTATCTTCTTCAATTTTCAACACATAGAAGTTAGGTAGGAATAATATATCTTTGAATTTTACAAAGACATCCTCTAGAAATCCAACTAGGAAAACTATAGATCAGTTTGCAAGATGGACCACCACTATTTAGGGTTTATTTTCTCCCATCATCAAATAAGTGTATATTGAGTGAGGAAATACATTTATTCAATCACATAGATTAGATAAAGCATTAGATAAATTTAAATAACCAATGGTTAGTGGAATAGAAAACATCCCTGGATTTTGACATTTAGTTGGAAACTATGGTGTGATAAGGGACGAGACACTCCTTCCCAAGTTGATACTTTAATTAACTTGAAGTATCATCATATTTTTAAAAATATACTTCAAAAAATTAGCATACTCTGGAATTTTTTTGAGCGCTTCAAGAAGGGGGATATTGATTTCGACTTTCTGGAAGATGTCTATAATTTCCCTTTGAAGGGTTTATTCCTGCTACCTCTTTGACTCAATAATACTTGATGGAAATAGTGGGGTTATGTATTTATTTTCTATTTTTTTCCTTTTCAATTGTGTTTCTTTTCTATTATTCCTTTTCATATCCTTATCCTTATCCTCTTTCTTCTCTTCTTCATGGTGCATTTTCACATAATTTTCAGAATTTACAACTTCATTCTCCTTCAACTAAAGTGGTCTTGTTTGATGTTCATGGGATGGTGGTGGTGAGAGCTATTTTCCACTTTTTGTTGTTATCATGATGAAATTATCTTTGGGGTTTGGGATTTTTTTTAGATGGGAGTTTTCCTAGGTTTTTTTAGGAATTCCATGAGACATTCCAACTTGTTGGACAAAAATATTATAGTGTCTTCCAACCCCTCAATCTCAAATTTATACTAGTGGTTTTGAATTGGAGGTTGTGCTCTGGTGGATGGATGCATATAGGGTTTTTGGAAGGTGGGTGGTTGTTAGTAAGAAGGTTGGTTATAAGATTTATTTTGTTGAAATAATGGTGGGTTATGGAATTCATTCTGGAAGGAAGTTGGTTTTGGAACAAATTTTGGTATGGGGGGTCTATCTTGATTATACCGATTTCTAAATCCATATTTGACTTAGTTATGGTCTATCCATCCTTGATTTTTTTGGAACTGCCTCAACTGAATGTTTTTTTACATCTTTACATCCCCTATATTACAGAACACTAGTTAGTGAAATGATTAGGTGATGAACATAAACCACATAACATAGGTGGTGCTTATTGGTCACCCACTTGTTTCAATGACATTTGTCTCACAAAACTAGTTAGATATTCAATCATAGTTTCTAATAATGGTTATGGATGAGAAGTTCTTACCTCATTAATATCACTTGTTCCAGTACCTCTAGTACCAAATTGTTGTGAATTCTGAGAAACTTTCTCAATCAAGACCTTAGATTCTTCTTGGGACTTTTCAATCAGTGTGCCTCTAGATGATGCATCCGGAAGAATTATATCTTTTTCTAGTGATCCATGGTAGAATAAGACAAGAAATTGATTCTACTCAAATACATGATGTGGGAAGATGACACATAGCTTATAAAATATCTCCTAGTACTCGTAAAGTGTTTCTCTGGATGACTTTATGATGGAATGGATTTACTTTATGATGGCTATTCTCCAAGAGATGGGGAATAATATTTGCATGAATCATCTTACCAATTCATTCCAATTATTCAAATATATTGGTTGAAGGACATAAAATAATTCATTGACAGGTCCTTAAAATTAAAATGGAAATGCCTTCCACTTTACCTGCTCCTCAGCTACTCCTCGGGGTCTGATAGTAGAGAAGATATGTGTGAACTCTTTAATATATTTTTGGGGTATTCACCTACCAAGCCATGAAAATTCAGGAGCATTGGAATCATGTTAGGTTTCACCTCAATAATCTTGCAACACTAGAATGGAAAGTATATTGTTTTGATTAAGAAATTATGGTGAAAATGTTCTCTAAGTGTTTGGTTTTGATTTCCATCCATGATGACAGGCTCAGAGTGAACAATTGAATTTGTACTTGAGTCAGTAAGAAAAATTTCCCCAAATTCATATTGAAAATTAATTTTTATATGTCTATTAAACAAGGTTATTACAATATCTGGATTTTGGGGGGGGAAGGGTCGGGGTTTGTACTTCTAGTCATGAAATATAATAAATAAAAATGTTGGAATACCTCCCCCAAAGTGGAACCAAGTATTGAAAATTTCTACCATGGGGTGTATAAAATCTATTATTTCCTAAGTTAAAATTCAGTATAGTTATTAACCTAATTTGTCTCCAAAGAGGAGTGTGCTACATTCAAGATGCCACCTTAAAATTAGAGAAAGAAGTGAGGTTTTTTTTAAATTGTTTGATTTTGAAAAGACAAGAAAGAGACTAAACAAATGAACCCAATTAAGAAAAATATTATGATCAAATTGAAAATACATGTAATTTAAAACTATTAAATGAGATTATTATTAGGTCAGGTTTGGTTCTCCAATTTTAATTCTATCATAGTTCATCTTATCCAATTATCCTCTACAATTTCAACAAAAGTTATAATCCACAATCGCTTCTTCTCACTCCCTCTTCCAAATAGTAATAGTGAGAATAAACCTTAATAAAATATCAGATTGGTCTAATCTCCTTCCATTGTGTGATAGATTTGTAGTGAATACTCTCAATTGACTTAGGCAATTCCTAATCAGTTCTTTTTTTCTCCCAAACAATCAGGAATGTTCAATACTCATTACACATGTATTGGGGATCACCGAGTACTTCGCCACCAAGCCCTAATATATTCCACCATATATAGACCATAACCTAGTGGATGGATACATTTATTTTAGACCGAAGAAATTAAAACAATATAATCTAAACTCAAATAAAATTGTACATGATAATTAAAACCATTTAATAAATTGAAACTAATTTCAAAAAAGAGAGAAAACGATCTTAAAACATTAAGTTCCAGAACTAAAGAATTACCAAAGGTAAAACCTCTCCTTCCCTAATCACATAAGAGCTTAATACACCATGGTAAGGTTAATTTTGAATAATGGGGAAGAAAATTCATTAAAAAACTATGAATAATAAAGGAGAGAAAACAATGAATATAAAATTTGATTCTATGGAATCTATCTCCCATAGGTTTTCTTCATTTCTTCCCACCAGATGGACAAAACTCGTAGAGGTATATTCATAAAATATGTTCCTAATGGCGTCTTATATCTACCCTAAAAATTTCAATGATTATGTATAAGTGTAAAAGAGACTATTTTTGAATTATTAAACATGACCTTTTCTGTCCTCCAAATACTGTTTCACATACTCTAATTTTACTCTCTCAACTAATACCTTAATGATATAATTTATACATGAAATATAATTTAAACATGAACTATAAAGTCCTATATCCAAATCAGATAGAATCAAATCATTTAAAGGTATTTATCCCTAAATATTCCTCATTTAATTAAGTATGGTCCATTCTTCCGGCCAGAATATGTTTCTCCATTTGATAAATTTTTTTGGTCATTTTGTTTCGAATTGGATATGGCCCAAGTAGAAAAAGATAAATCCAATGGAAATTGTAAGCCTAAAAAAAAGAATAACATTAATTGTATAAAAATTTTATATTTTATTCCCAAAAAACATAAGCTAAAGAAAACTGATAAAATTATAGAATTAAACATTTTTCACATTTTCGCTCAAAACTCACCAAGGATCTGAAATTGATGAAAATTAGATCAAATTGATTGATTAGTATGGATTAAATCATTGAGAAACATATAAATAATAATTGAAATATTATCTCTATCAATAGAAAATATATTCATCACCATTTGGGATGAACTTCATAAGAATTTCCTCAACTAGTTTGGATCCAACTTACATAGGATAACTGTCACCAAACTCTCTATATAAAAATAGTGGGATAATTTTTACATACTAAACTTTATCATGTGGAGAAGGTGTCTAATGTTTTCCCTTGATATTCATCTCCAGTAACAGAATCTATTGGGGATGTTAAGGGGGAATATTTAGGGTGAGCTTCTCCTACATCCAGTTTCCCTAACATACCAATGTGGGTTCTGAGAGTTCTTTGAGAGGGATTGCCACCGTGAGGTGGCCATGTAGCATACCAAGAAAACGTTTCAATCACACTAACCCACCAATGAGAAAGTATGTAAGTGTAATTATAGATTCTATTATGGAAACACCAGACCCTCATATGATATGATTCCAAGTGGCACTTAATAAAAATACCCATCAAGTATATGTGTGCACTAAGAATTTTCTACAGTGATACCATTTAGGATAGAATTATATTCCCTTCAATGATTATAAGAAAAACTTCCAACCCTTTAGTATTAATGAATTACCTTTACTATTCATAATTACCATGGAAAAGACTTATATAAATATGACAAACATTATAAATTCATAAGAGGATGATTTGAAGAACCAAACCAATTATTTCTCGTACCTCCAGTTCCCTGAACACACCATCTAAGACAACATAATCAGTGAGGAAAAATATCAAAATATTATAGATCATGGAATGATAGATTTTATTGATCCATAGGCATGTGTTATAAGAGCTTATTTCTACACATATGATGATGAGGATATTTGGGAATGACATAAAGATGCAAGTTGAGGTGAGAACGAGTTAGATGTTTAGATTACCCAAAATTCTACTACTCTAGCCTAGGGAATAATAAATGCATGATTGAATCAATCAAAATCCTCCATATTTAGTTCTTAATTTTCAATGATGTAGTCAACTCCCCAACCTACTGGATCATGAAGAATTTAGCATTGAGGTCACATGGATATTGATAATCCCCTACCTATAATAAATCTAGTTTTCAAACTCATTGATTTCATTTCAGCACATTAAGAAGATATATTATGGTCCTCTAGGAATTAGGGGAATATTTTGATAGGTAATAATATTTTTCCACTTTGAGTTTCATTATATTGGTAGATTTTTGTGCTATTAATATTGATGAATCATGAATATTATCTACACCTATAGTCTCTCATTGGAACTCTCGAGAAAGGGAGAGATTTCCCTTTATCAAGAATAAATATTGGGGAACCATCCTTGAAATTGAGGTTTTTACTACTAAGTCAAAAAGGAAAGAATAACTCCAAGATCGATAAGAATATTCACCCACAATAGTATCCCCCAATTAAACTCTATGTATTATTTGTTTAGTTGGCCATCTAGCTACGTCAAAGATTTATAACTTCCAGTAGAATTCAGTGGTTTCTAACTAAATATATCCCCCAAAAACAACTAGGACATCCATACCTCCAATCATAGAAAACCCTCTTTAGAATTGAAATATTCCCATAGTATGTAAGTATGATGTGATTATGAACCTCACAGATATCATATATGACTCTCACTCATAGATTAAATAAACCAATAAATGGAACATTTTGATTTCTTTATTGAGTCCCATAAGAGACCTCCAGAATCAGATACTAAGTGGTAATCACCGAGGAATAAAATACAGATGAAATCGAGAAATAAGAATTCCATTCTATCACTTCCTTCTCTAGGGAGGGAATGGTTGTAGTAATACAAGGCCATATATGACCCATATATGACTTGGTAAAGCTAAATGGTTTCACTAAGCACTGGTATCTAGTAGATAATTTCTTTATGATCAATTTCATATTGACCTTAAGGTTCCACCAACTAGGATACATAGATTTCAATATAGACATATCCATTCTAATAATTCCGGGTTATGAAAATAGAGATAAAAATCACTCGTAGAGAACTAGTTCATCACCCATTTTGAGATTTCGCATCAAATACTGAATCTGTGGTTATCTCCCAAGAAACTACTTTCAACACCATACTGGGGAGGTCTTGGATACACCCTCATGTTTCCATAGAATTTTCATATCATCAATTCCAAAAATAATCCCTGAATATTTGAATAAAGGTGATCCATGGGGATGTGTTTCCCACTGACACATGTGTGACCCATTAAATTTATGCAAGGTATTACAAAAGGGCTGGAAAACCACCTCAATTCAAAGGAGATAAACTCATCAGTGGGTTTAGTAACTTGATATCCACTTTAGTTGATCTTATAGATGACATGAAGATAAATTTTCTAATAACAATCCATTATCTTGAATCGACAAAACTATTCCTCCGGCACCACTTCATTATTCTAGAGAAAAAAAAGTTTTCCTACATCAAAATATTCTCATATGAGGGGTAGATACAACTAAATATTTAGGAGTTTAATCCTACCATGAATCAAAGAGTTTACTTTCAAACCATAAATTAGAATATCATCCATGTAAATTGGTTATTAGTGTTGAATATTTGGAATTATATTGATTCATGGTGTTTATACATCTTGGGTAAACAACATTGGAAAATATCACAAGGATTGGTATCCATGGAATCTTCAAAAATTTTCATTACAAAACTAGATCTTTAAAAATCATATCCTGGGTATTATTCCCCTATATAATAAGATAATGTCACCTTACTAACAATAGTTCCTAAGGATATTAAGTCTACCTTTGCCCTTCATGCTTCTAATGAGGATGTTCTTGAAAATGACATCTTTTATTAGAAGAGGGTTTTTCCACCACCATGGATGAGTTAATACAAGTGAACCTCTGATGGGTTTAGGAAGATCATCTATTAGCTTTTAGTAGAATAATAAACTCATTAAAAGATTGATCTATCTTCAAGAAATACAATATATATAAATAAAAATAACATAAATGAATACATTTACTACTATGTATCTTATATTTTACTCACTAAATCACTAAGGTTGATAGATATCATAGTATTAACATCCAAATTACTCTTATATTTGGGGTATTTCATAATCCAATGGATCCTTATTCACAACAAGATGGTTTCAATTATTCAAAGGGTGTTAGTTTATTTAGTGGAGATAAATGAATATTGTGAATTAAGAGATATTTGAGTACTGTAATAAAACAATGGAACGCCAATAAGAGGTATCACATACCATTTTATATCCACTGTTCATTTAATAATGTGTTCTTTTAGTGTTTTATGTATTGTGTGACATCTCAGTTAACACATATGTTACTTTTCATTGTTATATTATTTATTGAATAGTTCAATGAATATATAATTCCACAAATTAATTATCATATCATGCATAACTGACCTAAATAATGAGGGAGGAGAGTGTCATGCAAGAGGTACCTATGTTGTGAACCCTATCATAATCCAAAATTGAGGCAAATAGGTGTATATAATTAATCTTTATGATACAGGTATATTATATATTACGATACTCATTATATGAACATCATAACATGCGATGTGGGTAAATCATATATTGTGGCATGAAAGACTTTTATTTCACTACATGCAATATAGGGAATATCTTAAAATATAAAATACCCATTTAGCTAATTTTCAAAAATCTATGACTTTTACTAAAATTAGATTAGTGCCTTATGAAGAACATCATAAATCTTGTGAATCCATACAAAACTATTTTTGGATATTATTTATCAAACTCTCTTAATTTTCGAATAAACACTTTTCCTAATACTTAATCCTTATCCAAAGGCCTAACTTTGTAAAGTTCTGGACCTTAGTAGCATTGAAAAAATATATAATATCATGATTTAAAATATGTCATCAAACAGAAACCACCTATAAAGCCCCAATTCTACCCAAGATACTAAGGGGTCTAGGGTGATATCCATAATACAAACTCATGTATCCATAATAACATCTACAATAAATGATATATCATATACATCATATTTATAACTATATAATAACTTTTCCATGAAATCATGTCACTTTTAGATAAAGAACTATTTAAATCTTGTATAGGGAATCTGATACATTCTTTATTCTCTAAAAAATAGTTACTTAGTTGTTGAATACGTCACATATCATTTATCAAGAAGATTAGAACATCAGATGTCTCTTATCCAAGTAGTTGAACACATTATATGTGACTTAACTAAGCATAGCCATGAATTTCTTTTTTCTAATTCAATAATGTTCTATATTTTTTTATATTCATACAAGTTAAAAAAATACAATCTTCTTTGAGTTTGAACTGATAGAATGATAAAAAATAAGCCCAATTACCCCCTGATTAGCTACACATCAGGACATTCATAAGAGATTTATCAAATTATGAAGGCATCTATTTAAGTAACTCTTCAACCTCTTGTGATAAAAATAATGATGATAAGTGTATATAAGTATGTATATTAATGATAATATGATATTCCATGAGATATTACTTTTTAGGTTTTCCCAAATAATAATTCTCCACTTATTATATCAGATTACCATTACTCATTATAACATTAACATATCATCAAAACCCATAATATTCCATGATGATCATCGATTCGGGAAAACATAAAGTCATAATTTAATGGGATAATATAATCCCACTATTAATGTAAATTAAATAACATCAAATATGAATAAGTTATAAAAAATGACAGACATTTATAAAATCATGATAAATTATTCAAACATTGTATAAAAATATTTTTTATCATATACTAAAAGACTCAACATAACCCACATGCTTATGATATAATTATGGTTTCATCAATAGATTGTGTACATTATCCATTGTAGCCACCTAGTAGATCTGTGTATCATCCTTATTAATTATCTTTCATATGAGATGGTATTTATGAAAGATGTCTTTGGTCCTCGGGTGTGTACTAGGTTTATTTTCCTGGATCCATTTTTATAGTAAATCTAAATTTCTCCATTTATTTTCGGAAATAACTCAATTTAATAAATTTTCGTCCAATTTTAAACATCTTTATTCAAAACATATGATGGATCCATCCACACTATTTTTATTTTTGAGTCTTCCATGATGTCTTATTTGGAATGATTTCAATTGATAAATCCATAGTTAATGAAAGAAAATAAACCAAATTGAGATATCATGTCATCTTTGTTAAATTGAAAAGTAGAATATTTGTAACACCTTACATAGTTTTCAACGATTACTCTAAATAAAAGAAACAACTTTATTCCTTCTAAAGTAAATAAGGATGTTCTCCATAGGAGTCCAGTGAAATTCATTGGTATTTTATTAGTATCCTCTAGTAATTATTTGAATTGGTGGCATCAGTTTGAGTACACAATATAGAATACATGATAAATCATATGAGATGTGTATAAGAAATTTTATCCAAATTTTATAGATCCTTATAAGTATCATGAATGTTTCTAATATTGATTCCTTGTAATAATAGTAAAGGTCACTTTTTGTAATTCTCTATGTTAAACCAATTTAGCATTGTTCCAACATATATTACTATAATAATTCTAAGAAACCTCATATATATATATATCTTTATAGATCTTCATGGATAGTATTATGATGCTTTAACCATGTCATTGTTATATAATCATTTACCCAACCACATCTATACAGAGTGTAGAGTTGGGATTTCATTATTTATAATATGTTCACCATAAACATACAATATCATAAATAGTAGAACACTCCCACTAATCATCCTATATACATAGGAATAATCCAAACTCTGAATATAACTAAACTATTTTGTCTCATAATCAAAAAAAGATATTCAAACTCTTATAATATTTAATCAAGCCAATAATGTCCCACTAATAATTTCATACCTTAGTAGGTTCATTTAGAACTTCAAAACCTTTCATTTTCATCACACACACATTCTAATATAAATTCAAATTAAGGAATTTATTTTCAATATACTCATGATATATCTCATATTCGAAATGATCTAATATGGAATGAAAAATATGAATGGGATTTATCACCGTAATAGGTGAAAATGTTTCTTCATAGTCATTACTAAAAATATTATTAAAAAAATCACCACCATATGTGCCATATAGGTATACACTCAACCATCCATGTCAATTTTTGTTAAACCCACTTGGGACTATATAGAGAGATATCCTTATAGGGGGTGAATCTATGTATGGATATTTTCTAACTTAATCGCATATTTTTTGGACTTAAACTACCCTAGATGATCATAACCTAATTATTAGTAGAGGTGATTTCTAGTTTTTTATTCAGAGATGATTTTAATGTTACCTATAGAATCTATAGACCTTTATTTTTATTGTTAAATTAATTTCCACCCAGACACACCAATTATTTCAAAAATAATAAAAACAACCAAGGAAATGGGATAATATGATTTTACTTTGTTCACCAACTCTGTGCTATTCCAAGGACCATGAAATTGAATTCATATTGATGTAATATAATTCACTAAACTAAAATTTTGGTGCTTGGTTTAGGATAGTGAACATTTAGACCTAGTTTTATTATCCATATATAGTTTTAGGATAATTTATCACTTCCCAAGAACATTATCCTCACCTCTTCTCCCTTTTCTCAATGTTATATGAATAGATTACCTCTTATGAATGAAAGCCAGGAAATGAAACATCACCCTTGTTAGAATTAAACAACATATGGGTTAGTGCCTTTGGTCTCCATGAGCTACTCCATCATCGGATTCCTAATTACATCTCCTTGAAAACTATCATATCATTTCCACAAGTTTTCATTGAAATTATTTCTTTTCCATTGTTTTAAGGATATTCAATAATTTCTAAACTATCCTCAATGTTCATTGCAACATATAACAGGAATACACTATCTTCTATAGCACGAAATTAATCCTATGCTAATTCTTTTTCACTATTTTCAACAAGTTTTAAGATTCATTCAATTTTTCTCCTTTAATTCAAAATCTACTATCATGATATCATATATATAATTATGCATCTCTCATATGAATTAGATAATACTCTAACAATTATAAATAAATATATCTATGTAATTTTTGACTTTAATAAATCATATCCTATCTTTTAAGTGAAAATCTTCACACTTACATTAATCAATGTCCCTAGTTATTTATTGATATAATGTAAAAATATGACTTTTGAAACTCTTTCAACACTATGTTAAACATATCTATTTACTTATCTAATATTCCTCCTGAAATATAGGAGAAACAAATCCTAAAAACTGCTAACTTACCTTCACCATGAATTGATCACGTTTATTTCTCGAGAGTTTCCTAATATCATAATAAATCCTAATGGATTCCATCTAAGTGTGAATATAGAAAAACCTTTCAAAAAACATTTATAAGAGGCCCTTAATTATTTTATTTCTTCCAATAATATATAAAATAATGATACATCTATGTGGATTCTTAACAAAATTTTTAAATCTTGATAAAATATAAAAACTACATAAATCAACCCAAATTTTGATTTCAAATCACTCATTTACCAACGAATAATATTCAGTAAATTTTAGCTTGATTCCTTCCATTTTTAGCTAAAAGGTTTATAAATCATATTTTATAACTGATAAAAATAAATTTTGAACCATTTTGGTCGATTCTTCACTAAAAAATAACTAATAGAATGACCCTTATTATTTTAAATACTGTAAATATGAATGTTACCATCAAAAGGATTTTCCCTTATGATTTTAAAAAATGAATCTTATGAATCGTGCACTAGTCTCCCTTATAATCTCTTATCATACCTAGTTTTCAATATCAACCCCAAATAACCATTATAATTTTTTTATTATAGAAGAAATAATCTTATGAAATATGAAAATAACATTTATGCAGTCAATAATGACACTTATGAATTCCAAAATGAAACATATGATTTGAAAATAAGACATATGGTTTTCTGGTGAATCTTACTAAATAAAGATGGCCCTTATGAAATGAGTCTAATAAGCCATGGCTCAAGTAATACCAACTGAGATTCAATCATATAATCTTAATAAATTTTTTTAGTTGGTTTTATACATTGTTCTGAAACACTTTTATAGTGGTTGGGATCCTTGATAGACGCCACATCTCGATTAGTTTTGCGACCGAGTCTGATCTAGTCTCTATCTGGTCTAGTACTCGTCGCAATTAAAATGATTTTTTCTTATTCCTCTTTCGATGGTTTTTCGATTTCCACATGAAGAGGTATCCTTAAACCTTAGCGATCTAGGTAAGTCTCCTGAAACACCCTCTTCCCTTTCAAAATCCCTCTATTTTTAAGGTTCTTCAGAATCTTTTTGGTCGATTCATGTGACTAGACAGTTGAACGGATGCTATTAGCCATCCTATTTTCCCCTAAATTTTCATAGAGGTTTATTTATTGAAGGTGTCGCTGGACTGGGTTTGGATTTCAGTTGGAGATGCTGAGGGAGAGGGATGTTAATTATGATGGTCATGGTGTGGTCTAACCAAGTTATTATGGGGAGAAACTTCATGAAGTCAAGCCATTGGGGATCAATTCAACTTCAGATAACCTTTTGGCATCAGATTCAACCAAAATTTATGTTCCTCATGGGATGTTAGCTACTAAACAAAAGGTGGTGGATGTTTTTGTCCACCTGAAATAGGACTTGGGTGTCCATATTCATATGCAGGCCCCTGGAGCTGAAGTAGAATAGGTTTCTGGTTTAGTGTACATAGGCCCAGAGGCAGTTTTCTTTGGTAAGGGTCATATTTCTTCGGTAGGTGATCCTCTAGATGATAAAGGCCAGGTTGATAAAAACATTGAGGCAGAGCTGATTAAAACTGTACTACAGGAGGGGTTTTTTCTAGATGAGGCAGTCCACCCAGACTCTATTGATAAAGTATTGAAATTAAATTCTTTTTATGATGAGCAGGTCTACCTTCCAGAATCACGACAAGGAATAGGGCATCAGATGAGGTGAGTGTTTTGGGTTCCTTAGACCCAGAAACTTTCATGTCAAAGGTCTCATCGTACTTGAAGGTTGTGTGCTCTCAAACGAAGGGGTACTCTAGGGTTAAATAGGGAAGGGAAAAGTCATCAAGCAGGTTGAGCCCCATCAATGAAGACCCAGTTATAAATTTGGGCAACTGCATTGAAGATTTGGACGTCCAAGACCCATTTCAGGTTCAAGAAGAGGTTGAATCAAGAGATGACTGTTATAGGGAACAGTCAGTGGACAGGTTGGAATGAATTCAAGGTAAATGACTCCACATTCCAAAAAGGAATAAAGGAAAAAAGGGAAATCGAGACTCAGGTAAATGCAATTTGGTCAAGGGGAAAATTCAAAGGGTCACAAATACTATTCTCAATTTCCAAAACTGATGGAGACAAGGTCGCTCAAGAAGGGTATAAGAAAGGAAGGCCAGGTCCTCCAAAATGGAAAAAATAGTGTTCAGAATCAATACCAAGATAATGAGGGAAAAGTGGAAGGGACCAAGGAGGAAGTAGTGGAAATGGGTATGGTAAGTATCTCTCTCTTATTATAAATTTCAATGAGGATCATCCCTTGGAGCCATTCTAGTTGAAGGCCATAGATAAAGAGAAGGATAGATTTCTAGAAAGACTCCCTCAGGTGGATTTTAATGAGGAGAAAGATGCTTTGATTAGTAAACAAGATAAAATCATGGCACAAGGTTTCAAGTAGGGGAGTATTAATGTTGACGATTATTATCACACATGGGACAAGCTGGCTAGCCACTTTGAAGATCTACTCCAAGATGACCCAAACATGAAGATACATTCTCTTTTTGGGAAGCTCTATAAGTTTAGTGACACCAGAAATTTTACCCTTGTTTTTAATGAGTTTGTAATTTATTTTGGAGTTTAACTTTGAGATCTATTTTGGTTTACACTTTTCCACAAAAGTTTTTTGGAATAAAAATTTAAACTTTGTAAAAAATGAATGAATTCTTAATATTATCTTAAAAATGTAAATAAATATGACTTCTATTTCTTTTTTTAATATAATAATGGTTCTCTAATTATAAAACTAATCCACTTGGTAATGTTATTTTACTAGTAAAAAATGAAAATCACACATGATATTTAATACCCATGAGTCGAAGGTGGTGAAATTGACATATATAACACTAACATGAATAAATATTGAAATATTTTCCTAGAAAAAACTTTTCTTCATTAGATAATATTCTTGATTTGTATTATATGTCATGCTTATAAGGGATGTTAAAATGATTGTCATGTTGTAATCTATAATCTATAGTAAAGACATATATATTGTTGAGTGTCGGGTTTTATATATTTTAATCATGGAATTTTAATAAGTGTTCACTCACTATAAATATGACCATATATATATCATGTCTCTTTAGTGATCCAAACCCATATTTAACTATGTCTTGGTTCACTTTAAAATTTCTTTAATCACTTATCTATTTAGATATCTAAATTTACCAATCATAATAGTTGTAATTATTAGAAAGTTAAGCTGATAACACTTTATCTAAGTCCATCGTAAGGATTCAATAAACTCTATTCCTCCAGTAAACTAGTCCTATTTGGGTCTCCCAACTAGTTCACAATAATGAAAATGAAAATAATAGGTTCATAACCCAAATAGGATTTCATATTACTCTATTAACTTATATAAGATAATCAAGGGGCACCCAAATCTAGTATGACAAACCCAATTGGATGATCAAGGTTGTGAAAAGTGTTATTTTGGAAGAGATCTCACACTTATAATTTGAGGGATTTTATTTTAAAAGTATCAAAAACATATTATACATTACATTCCAACTAAATTTTTAATTATTACATAATATTAAAACTTTATTATCTAACGCTTTATCCATTTGTGTATGCATTCTTCAAATGATTTAGTTTTGGAATCGTAATTCTATCCACCCAAATAATATGTTTACACCATATTAATCTGTAACTCTTTTGTAAACCCTCACATTTCTCTAACTCATCCAAAAATAGAAGGTAAATATATTTAGAAAATTCATATTTCATCTCATCCATAAGGTATATAGACTCTTCATATAAAGGTTTAGAGTTACATGAAAATGGAAATCTCTATAGGAGTAGCACTAGAACAAAAAATATCTACCCTCCCCCCCACCTTTTCAGAATAATCCACAATCCTCTAGGCCAGTGGTAATTTCAATCCAAATTCCCTATAACAGAGGATATTTTACTCAAGGGATAATCCAAATTCATTATAACTCTAGAACATAATATTTAAAAATTATCTAACAACTAAATTATTTCTTATAACTTCAATTACACCATGATGTCAAGGTAGAGAAAAGGAAAATATTATATTTTAGGACCTATAATGTAATTCAAGGATTAAAAATTTTATAGAATCAATTTATAAAATACGTTAATAAAATAAAATAATCATTATTCATAAACATTTTACAAACAATATTATGTAGAATACATAAACAATTAATTAAACATTTTATTTGTTTTCCAAAACATGAGATACAAATAGGAATATTTTTATATTTACCTAGGAATAAAACAACTCATTTACAAGTCATAATAATAATAATTTATAATATTTTTAAAAACCATAAGAAATTATAAAAAAATATTATATTTTTAGTACCTATATCATATTTTACAACTAATAACGGGAATTTCCATTCAACATCTATAATATTATATGATAAATATATAATCATACATTATGATTTTCATCTCTAGTTAAATATGGGAATATCATAAAGATAATATCATATTTTATAGTATATTCAATACCAAAAATATTTTATGGTTCTCTTTTTTTCAAAAATATGTTCATCAGTCATGTTTTATCATATTATATTTCATATCTTGTTGTGTAGTTCAAATCTAAGGGTTTCACATATATCATACCTTAAAATATATGGTAATCATATATTACTGTAATTACAAATAGAATAACTATATAATATCATATTTTATGATATAGCTCAAACTTCTATATAAGAAATTTTCCTTGGTAAAATAGTAGAATCTGATTTGGATCCATTAGAAAACAAGCCTCATATAGCATTGATATGGTTAGGAATATGATTTAATTGCCTTATGCATAAGAAGTGACTTTTTAGTTGATTGATCTATCTTCAATAAATGAAAAATGAAAAAATAAAAAGAACATAAATTCAATCTTTTATTGTTTTGTAGTCAATATTTTATACTTTTTGTGGTAAGATTTATGAAGATCACAATTTCCACAACCAAATACCACCCACCTCTAGTGGATTACATTGTTCAATTAATCATTCATCATAATCAAACGATTTTTTTATTCAAATAGTTACTATATCCTTTAGAAATTTTAAATAAATAATTAAAATTAAATTCTATTTGGACAATATCATTCAACAAGGTTACGCCATAAAGTGGGACCAAATACCATTTTATATCAAAACTTAATTTAATGTACATTTCATTTAGCATTGGTTGTATCGAGTGCCATATTGTGGAAACCATATAGTGATTACCATTGTTATATTATGTAATGAACTCTTAAATGAATGTTAAAGGACATAAATGAATCATATTATTATTCAAAAATGACATAATCTATGAAGAATGAGTATCTCAAGCATTTGTAACCCATGTATTAAGCCTATAGTACTCTGTGATTAAGGGAAAAAGGGACATATCTTGCATCTTTATGATATTGGTATACCATATACTATGATATTAAATATATTAATATCTTAGAATATGCCTTAGGTATATAATAGCTTGATACAAGAATCAAATGCTAGTTTATTATTATGATATAGGGTATCTTTTAATATATGATATGCTATTTTACATCATTTCCAAGGACCTGAGTACTTAGGAAGACCCATGGATGATATTGATCAGTTATGTTGTTCCCCTAAATGAACAAGAGTATTATATCACATTACTAGAGAAAACTTTTGATGTATTCATGTGGAATAGAAGTAGGTTACATGGATTAATACTCAGGTCATAATCTACCATCTTGTACTTCCCATTGTACATAAAACTTTTAAGTAGGTTCCCATAAGGATACACTCATCCCACAGTTTCATGTTTGAGGATAATTTTGGTAAACTTATTTAATAAAAATTAATCAAGGAGGTTTAGTACAACATGTTGTTGGGTAAAAGTTTCCTAGTTTTGAATAATAATGGGTATATTAGATTTTATATCAACTTCTAGGACTCCAACCACCACTGTCTGAATGAAAAATCCCCATCTGAGTAATAGAGTTTATAATCAATGAAATTACCTATTTTTAGTACCTTCACATCATGGATGGATGAAATATATATAATAAAATATATTTATCCTCTTAGGATAAATAAACCACTAAATTCTGGAAATCTAGTTAATATATTACTACCTGGCGATTCCCTTTGTCTTAAACACCATTTATGAAACCAACTAATGGTATATAAATCACATCATAAATCACCTTTTTGAAAATATAGTTTAATAATATAGAGATTATTTTTTGGTTAAATCTTACCCACACCAAGATCATATCAATGGTCTTGATAAAGTATTAAGTGTGTTCCATGTTCACAATCTAAATATGAACCCTTTAAGTGTGAATTCGAGGAAACCTATAGGAAATTTTTTTGATTCATTTTTTGATAAAAATACTTCATGATAAAATCAAAGAAGATCAAATTCATCATTTACATGTCCCTTATAAGATATGTGGGAGAATTTAAAGGAATAGAATGGGTAATGGTGTATATAAAATGTTTTCCCCAAAATGGAAGGAAAGTGTAAGTCCTCAAAAACTATGAAGAAAGAAACATCCTACCAATTGGATCAAGAATGACCAAGGACATTTGATGAAATCATAGAGGACTTTACACATCCTTTGGTTATAATTCCACCTATATAGAGGAAACATTTTATCCTATTTATGAAATCCATAGATCGATCACTCAGTTCTCTCTTGTATTAGAAAAATAAAAATCATAATGAGAATAGTATATTCTACCTTATCTGTATGATGATCAAACCTAATATTGGATATTCTTATATTGAGAAGAATTGTCTTTCTTTATCCTTTAATGTCAGAAAGTTAATGTATTTTTTGAAACATCATGTTTTCAATTAGATCTCTTTCATTGACCCACTGAAGTAAATCCTCAATCATTCCATGTGGATTGGAAAATAACATGTTGGGAAATGATTCTCTAATAAATCAATATCACATTCAGTTTTAAAAATTATATTAAAGTAAAATCATTAGAAAATATCCTTGTTATGCACCTAACCCAATATAATTTCCCACTATATATTGAGTTCCTAAAAGGGAAAATTATATACATATATAAAGCATCTCTATACAAGGAGATGCACATTTATGGTGACTCTCAAAGGCCACCTAAGAATATGATGGACATCCAAAAATGAAAAAAAAATCCTTGTATTTATCTTTGTCTATACTTCTATGGCCCTCCTATCATACTTGTTCCTATTTTTAGAGAAATTATATAAAATGATGATGAATACCAATCCCTCACTACCATTCACAAAGTATACCTTGATATATAGATTCCCTAGTTTTAATGAAGGGTGACTCTAAGATAGTCACAAAAGAAATTTATAGTGACTTTGTTGCAAAGATGAAATATCTCATCCCTTTTCTTGAGAACATCGATGTGCCGATGGATGTATTTTTCTTCAATACATAGGTGTTTCACATACCTTAGTCCTAGAAAAATCAAGATAATGATCTGGAAAACATTGTGAAATTCCTTATTTACCTAGAATATGATGACATGTACATTTTTTGTAGCACATTAGATATTCATCACTCCCTCCCCCCATGATGGGAAAATCTAGGAGACGAAGTAGCTCAAAATTGGATCTTCAAAGAAATTACCTTCAAATTAACCTATAAAAAAGAATTTATTATACAAACTATTTTTTTGGTACCTTTATGTGGTATGTTTCTATTAATCTATACTGAACATGGGAAGATCCAAAGAAAATCAGTGAATCTCATACTTTGTGTATAGACCCAACTCAGATAAAGACTTCTTAGAATTGCTTTGATGAAATCCTTTTCTATTATATATAAGGGAATGAAATTTCCTTGGTGTTATAGAAGTTGAATATTGTTACTTGTGGATATGATTAAAAAGGATTTAATATCTCTCAACAGATTTAGAGTCTTGGATACTTTTTTTCCACCATGATCCAAGGCTATATTGAATTCACCAAGACGTGTCACGCATTCTAGGTTTATGAAAGATTCAAACATAATCCTCTATATCATCTAAAAAAATTAACTAATTCTTTTCCTTTGTAATATGGGGAGTTGACATCATTAGTCCCTACACATAAACATCATTAGTCCCTAACAATCAATGACTATAAAAAAGTTTAAATTCATTCTTACTACCACTAGTTATTTTTGAAATGGGTTGATATCTTATAACTGAAGGAGTTTCTGACCAATTATATTATTAATTACATGAATCACTACATAATTTTTCATAATGAGATCCCTCACACCATTCTCATAGACAATTATACGAATTTCTAGCTTTCTAGTTGAATAAGATCTATTCCAATTACTATATATAATCCCTCAAAACATCCTACTAAAATGCATTGACAAAGGGATAGATCAAAGAATTAAATAAATTAATCTATAACATTATATATAAAATAGTGGATTAATAAGATGATACCTTGACTAAAAATATGTCTAACGCTTCAAGGAATACTAGATCATGACTTGGACTTAGACCCATGAAAACCCTTACTTGCTAGTGTATGGAATATAAGAAGTGTTTTCCATCATAGTTAAAATGGAGTCACTTTTAATAGTAAAATATAACCATTTGAAATAGAATAAAATGACTGAAGATCATCTAGATGAGTTAGAATACATTGATAAATATTGGTTTTAGTTAATGTAAAATCTCAATACTCATGAGATTCAAGTGGCTCAACTATTATGTAGTTACTTTCTCGATCAATTTTTCTTATATTGTAAATTGGTTTTGGGATTAAGAGAACCATTGATTCTTTTTAGGAAACTCCTAATATAAGAATCTAAATGGGAAGGCCCCTTAACTATGCCCAAATTTTACACTAATGGGGAGTATTCATTGGATATTAGGGATGGTGAGTGATACGTGCCTCCAACCAATGCATGTATTTTTTAATAATTACTATATGCATGCCACATCAGCCTCATCCATAAATCCTCACCCCATAATGGTAAATTATACATTATTTGTCATTATCGCATGGTGTTTAACTATATTGTTCATGTAACTTACAACATGGACATAAAATATAATGATGGACTCATTTGTTCGATTCACAAATTTAAAAACTAATGTATAGTCCTCACCCAAAAGGATACCCATTTTACCTTGGTTTACATAACCTACTTCAATTCCCCAAAGAATAATGTTTGACTTTATTCTTATATAAAATGATAAGGAGTGATTCCTGGATTTCTTATATAAATAATAGATATAACTTCCCCGTTCCACCAATTCATCTAGTTGTTATGAACCCCCCCCCCCAATCGACCTACCTTGTCCTACATGACCCTGAGATAAAACAACTCTCTTAAGAGATTGTCTGAGTTCAAATAATGTAAACTAGGAGTAGATCCCCATTCGATCCGGGGTATAAGAAATTAAAATCTTCCACTAATTTATTCGAGTCTATAAGAACATAAAATATATAGCCTAAATATCATAATAGTCCCCTAAAGTAACAATTTCACCTTATTCTTATGTCTCTCCTGGGTTTGGGATTTTCATTTGGAAAAAATTAACACCATCCCACATAAATTCCATCTATATTAGTATTCCCCATCGATATTTTAGATGCATGAAATCATATACAATGAATGTTTGGACACTTCTTAAGGATATCCCATCCCTCCACCACTATAATTTTTCCTTCTATGTTTGATCCTCTTCCCATATTTCTTCATTTCTATGAATACTCTCCATGGTTTATAGTGATTAAATGGTGATCCAGTCTTAAACCAACTCCCATATATGTAACATATCCTAGAGGAAATTTCATAAATATTTTTTTCAAAATGAAATCCCCTTGGTTTATAGTGAAAAAGATTCCCTAGTTCCAATCACCACCACAGATCTAGGTAACACGTCTCATTAGATGCTCCATTGGTGTCATGGTGGTAGTCAAACCCACATTTTAAAGAGGTTATTATCAGTCATCCTTAGCCTACTGGTCACATTCCTCCTTGGTTAAAAATAAATTATTCAACAAATACCTATACCCACTAACATTTTTCAAAAGTAGATTAAACACCCTTGGTGTTTAACAATTGTTTATCTCTCTACAATAATAGGGAATGATTCTCTTTTTTAATATCTTAAAGTATGGTTTCACCAAAATTATTGAACTAAATTTAGTGGTCTAAGTAATATTATGACCATGTCGCATCCACCCCTTTTGTTCTCTCTCATGTGATAGTAATGGACCTCTATTACTGCTTGTCTCTCACATCGAACATGGATCACATGGGGTTAGTGGTTCTAGATGAGTATATTAAAGAAAATTTCCAAAGCATGAACCTTCATTAAATAATCATGAAGTTAAAATGAATAAAACACATATTAAAAAACTAATGTTAATTTTCACAAAAAAAGTCCTTATTATAAAACAATAAAATACATATAATTAATCATTATTGCATGATGTTAAAATTCACTATCCTTGATATTCACTACATGAACCTAAAATATATTATTGAAATATTTTTATATATCATCTCGTGTCTTTTCTAGAGATAATTCCTATTTTGTTCCAATAGTATCCACCTACCAAAGCTCCCCTTTCCAAGTCCCATGTGTGGAATAATTATTATTGTATAGGATATATAGATATGATTGAATTAATTCATCCAAGACTATCCATAACTTCCAAACACATTTAATCCTATAATTTTGGAAATGTATAAGAACTATTTTGTGCCCCTCTTTAGTTTCCCTACTTAAAGGAGATGCTTGCATTACATATTTTCCTATGTATGATTCATATATTTGAAAATGACTTGTCTAGTTCAACCCTGGTGATGATAATTTGACCCATTCATTTCAGGTATTAGTCTCCCTTCTCTCACTTGGTTACCCATACCATCTTTCATGTTTTTATTAATTATGTGCCACGTTTTATTAGAAGTTATATATCCAATAAATACATGTGAATTTATTTCTATTACATATGATGCACAATGATGTTTGAATATCATATCATGGGACCGTCTATAAATACCATATCATCCCATTTTATATCTTGTTATTTAGTTCTCCTCCATCAAGATTACATAGCCTTCCAGATATACCAGGAAAGCCCAGTCAGAGGTAAAGCCTCGGACCATTTATTAAGAAAGGAAAAGTACATGGAACAGGCAAACACAAGAAAACAAGTTACATGTCATATAATTCATACCCCTCACCATACCCATGATATAAGACTTCCTCTGCAGTAGTTGATTCCCATTCAGAGCTGTCATAATGTTTTAGGACCTTCACATATTTCTGTCTGAGATTCAGCTTCTCTAAGGATAACAACTCCTTAGGGGATTGCCTGACAGCAGACATTGTTGACACCGGCTTTGGCAAGTCAGAGTAAGCCTTCCTCGTTCTTCTTTTAGCTGGGGGATTTTCCTCATTTCCAGATTTTTGCTTCCCATCCTTGACTACATCACTGAAGTAAGGCCTATCCAAACCACCACAATTATCCTTGTCACTATCCAAGACATCCCCCCATTTTCCAGAAATTATCACCTCTTTACAAACATCATTCAGAGTCCGGCTCTGCTCATATTTTCCATTGATATCAATCATATCCAAACAATGGGGGGACTCCACACAAACATTACCACCATCTAGTTCCTTCCCCACTACATTCTCTATTCCAGACTGCAAAGTGTGACCATCCTTCATTGGACTGCGCCCATCCATCTCATCATGACCCAATTCCTGAAAGCGGTTTCAAGTGTCCACTGTGATCTGCAGACCACAATCAGAAGCCAGCTGAAACTGAGAGTCTTTACCAACTAAAAAAATAGCGGGTGCAACAGGAACCTATACATAAACTAAACTCCAAGCCAGCTCTCCCTCCTTCTGTCCAACTTCATCATCTTTGATCATTCTACAAACATCAATTGTGTCATCATCCTGACCAGCAATAGTTTTCCCATGCTGTGAAACAAATCCTGCATTAGCAGATGCTTCCAAAACTCCCCCACTGCCAGAACTAGTACTGTCCCACATATTGAGGGGCATTCCAACAATAAGTGCACCATGACCAACAATATTTTGATCATGCTGCAACATCTCCCCTGAAGAAGAAGGCATTCCCAGCTTACCTCCAACTCCATCACTAGGGCCAGCCTCATCTTTGTCTATCTGATCCACACTACTATGCAGGGAGAGATCAGTTTTCATTCTATCAAACACCATAGAAAAAGACGGATTGTGTGAGGCCCGCGTCTACTTTACCATTGAAGTAGAAACAGACGGATGATGTGAGGCCCGCGCTTTCTTCACCATCGAAGTCTCACCCAAAAAAACAGCATTGTCCTGCTTAGCTGCATCAGACCCCAACTTTCCTTTACCAGAAACACCACCAGGCCTCTTCACCGAAGTGGCTGATCTCCTTATTCTGACTCCCCGACGACAGTGACCAGCCCAGTGACCCAGGCGACAACAACCCGAGCAGTAATCAGCCTAATTTTCAAACACAAGGGCTTGCCTCCAGCGGAATTCCTCGCCAAAAGAAATCCAAATCCATTCTACTGGTGGCTTAGAGGCATACACCTCAACACAAATTCGAGGGTTCACTAGATGACTCACAGAAGAATTGCATGCATCCGAACACAGGAAACGGCCGACCAAATTCCCTAGCATACGAATTATCATAGAATTTTGAAAAGGCAATGGAATATTTGGATGACTTACCAAGGTTTCAACTGATGGAGGATCCCGATTCATACAGAGATCTAACGACCAGTGAAGTAGGAAGAATTTTCATCCATTGCACTGGTGGGGAGCTCTGGACTGAAAGTTCCTTCATATGATGATTATCAAGAAGCCCTACAACCGAACGTTCCTTCATATCCCAATCACTAAACACGAAGTGATCAAACTCATCAACAGAGGGCCTTCGTAGAAAAAAACGACCAACCATTTTCAAATCAAGGAATCTCAAATCCGCAGAGAATTATGATGAAGAAATCGTAAGCTGAGGGTCCCCAAGATGAATCCCTTGAACTTTCGAGATTAGGGAGATCGATGGAAAATCTGGAAGGAAATTAGGGTTTGAGAATGGAACAAATGCCACCTGCGACGTAGGTGGTGGTCGAGCCAGATCACCTTTCCCCCTCCCTCCACCAGGAAGGGGGGGAAATCCATCATCGAGCATCAGCTAGGGTTTAGCATCATAAAGGAGAAGGAGCTCTCACCTTCCAGACATAGAGAATTCAATTTCTAAAGAGACAATCCATTTTATATTACCTTATCTCTAACCACACATATGGACAATGTTTTACAATAAAAAACATCAAACATATTTTTTCTAAGACTCATCACATTATACATTGTTCATCCATTGTTATGATTGTATATATTAGTGTAATACTCTCAATTCATATCGGGTTACCCTATCCTTTGTTTTTATGTGGATTTTTTACCCCTATGATCTATGATATATGACCTTAGACTTCATAATGTAATTTTTCCATGATTTAGTATCTTAAAATACATCCAAATTATATGTGAGTTTTATGTCATTAAACTAGTATCATCACTATGTTCCAACCTATATGACCTTGAAATCCAAACCTAATTTGATCTAATTTGAATAATATCAAACCATTATTAAACATATAGTAAAATATATATAACTTTAACTCCATACCCCATTTGGTCTAAATTGTATGGCCTTAAACTCTTCACCCATTCCATTTGAGATATATGGACTTTAACTATATAACATCAAGGATCAAATCGATCCCCAGGATAGAGTTTGACTAAAATTCATTAACATTTATCTCATGGGGTTGGAATTTTAATCAATCCAAAGATCACTTCAGACTTAAATCTATCCATCTATATTGGTATACCCCATATATATGCCCAATGTGCGATGATGTGGCCCTATTGAGATGGAATTCTTCTTGATATTCTCCATAGTTTCTATAAATAAACATTTTTCCCACCTAAATTTGAATATATATCAATATATCATTTAAAAATGGACTTCCCTTAGTTTATGGAAAAGTAATATTTCCCAAGTCTTTTCTGACCTCCCATAAAAGACATACTCCCTAGGGAAAACATTCTCAATCCTAGCAAAATGGAATATTTCCTTTTATAAAATAATGTAGTGGTAACCCTCATCTTGTTTTACCCCATTTATAGTAGTAAGGTCATTAAATAACTCATTTTGAAAAATATCCCAACTTCCACTCTCATCTTATCTTCCCCCTTCATCATTTAGTTCGAACACTCATGTCACAACTTACCCTTCTTCAACTTATCTTTTATCCAGTGGAATTACAACACTCATAGTGTTTATTCCCCATTAATATTTACATATTGGTGTGGTGAACTAATATTCTATAATCACTCTTCATAAGATTCCTTAATTTCTACGGGTTACCATATAGTCGTTTATGTGACATTCTAACCATGATCCATCTAACCCTATTATGAATTATTATGTAATATAGAATATATTATATTATCTCTTATTTATCACATTGATCATGAATAACGAGGGAATAGAAGTGTTAATTGGCTATTTCATTAAAATAATAGAGAGTCCATGAAGACCAAAATAGGGATTTCAAAATAGTAGTAATTTTAATACTTGGAAATCATAAGGAGGGCCATCCATAAGCTCGGGCATCTCTATCAGTACATGATAGATTATAGAATTTACTTGTCCATTAATTAATCAATCATGGAAACCCTATTTTGATTGATTTGATAGACTTTCATAATGTATTTATCTCCACTATTTTAGTCTCTAAATTTGGCCACACCTTACCCACCAACACTTGAATATTTTATTAATGAGCTTTTCACCCCATCAATCAATAAGTTTATCTATCCAACTTGAATCCAACCATTACTGCCTATTTATTAGGGTGGGTTTACCCCTCCACCTTCACAAGAGAAAGGTAAAATAGTTGTTGAAACTCCACTTCGTATTTAGCAGTCTTATATTTAATCTCTCATAGAGACTCTATTGTACGGGACACAGAAATAGACCTAGAAAAGTCAAATTACATTGGAATAAAGGGTACCACTGGTAGAAATTAACAGTATATTGTGTTTTATGTCAATAAACATTGGGTTGATCAATGATTTTTCAAGACAAATGATCTTATTCTTGCAGGTGGATTTAGTGCTAAATGAGGTACAATTCTCTAGTGTTATAAAAAAATAACTTGAACATGCAGATCAAAGGTGAAGTTTTATGAAACTTATGGTCTCATAAATAAGTAATTATTTATGTCATTAAGGAATAGTTTCATGAATCTTTTGAAGTTTCAAAAAATAAGGGAAATAAAAAAAGGTTTATAAATGTTTGATTTTCACAATCTCATAAAATATAGATTGAAATTTACAAATCAGAGGTGGCATGTTTTCCCAGATAGGATAGAGTCTTTTGAAATCCATGGAATTTCATGAAAGACATATAATTTCATAAAATTCATGGATCTTCATGAAAGGACATTTTTCACTTATAATTGACCACTTCCCTTCATTTGACCATCATTTTTTGTAGATAAGGTGTTATAGATCATAATTCATGAATGTTTTATGTGAATGTAATTCTTATGTGAATCGGAAATTTTACATGAACATAAGTTTCATGAAAAAAAATTAATAAGTAATTAGTGAAAATTTATTATAGTGAATGGGTTTTTTATTAAGTTATAAATTTTCAAAAATATTGGATTTTTAATGATTGTTTCCGGTCTTTCAAAAAAATATAAAGGGGTTTCACGAAAAACTGTTTTTCATGAAATATACATACTGAAATGTAATTGAACATGGGACAAGTTTTTGGAATAGGATAAAGAATCATAATTAGACCTCAATGATAAAAAAAATCTTTATGAGTGTAGATATGGAAGAAACGTTCAAGTCAATAAATTAATAAAGGCTTCAACCAAACTACTGATCAAGGGGGAGCTGACAAAAGTGATCTATGGGAAGAAATGTGTTATCCCTAAAATTTTAGTAAAGGTGATCAGCTGAGAATAGAGTGAACATGAACCAGAAATTGCAATCAATATCATATAGTGAAGATTAATATATTTTTTATGACTAACACACTATTAGTGTATGCATCTTGGGCTAACACATAGTAGTGAACCAAGTAAAATTGTTATGTTTTGTATCCTCTTATACAGATATGTGTTAGGTCATTGGATCATTACATTTGAAATATTTTATTAGTTCATATCACTGTAGGTAAAATATCCATGTAATTTTAAGAAATCATTGACACCCGGATTCACACTTCTCCTCTTTAGGTGTTCTGGGGTATATCAATTTTTTTTAGAGTGATTGGATTGTAGGTGTTAAATGTTTCTTCTAAATTGATTACAATAGATAATTTATTAAATATATGGGGACTTCCCTTTTATGGAAGAAAATTCAATAAACTGAAAAACAAAATGTGGTCTCATCTGTAATCTCTTTGGATGGAAGTTAAATATTCCACAATCAAGGGATTTTGGTCTACGATGCTACAAGAATGTTCATGACTGAAATAGATAGGAAAAGACTTGATGCAAATTATAAACCTCAAAATGTTATTAAACATGATCTATATGATAAAATATATCTACATTTGATGATTTTAAATACTATATAGTCTATTTGGGAGAAACTATAAATCATATATGAAAGAGATTACAAGGTGGGTAGGGAAACTATATGTTCTTGAAGATATGATTAATGATATGAAAATAAATCCCAATAAAAATAAAGATTGTTTCTCCAATCGAATCACAGAAGTTTTTGAATTAATTTGAGGTATTACTGAATAAATTAAAGTAATTGAAATTTTAAGGAAAATATTGTGAAGGTATCCACCTCAACGCAATTTAAAATATTCTTCACTTGATGAAATCTTTTTTTATGGTTTATCATGATAATCCACGAAGTATTATGGTTTGTTGTGAAATGGGATTCCAGCCTAAAAAAGACAAAAATTAAAGAATGTAATGTTATGGAATTCAAATCCATGTAAATAATTTTCATAGTTAATGACAAAGATGATAGATAAAATATGGATGGTTAATTTCTTTCTCTTTATTATACAAAATTAAATAATGGAAAATGGATATTTGAAGGAAGGATTCCTTTGGCTTGTTTTTAGTGTGGTAAAGTAGGTCAGATTACAAAATAATGCTATATAAAATTTTATAAGGAATAAATTGAATTATAAATCATGTAGAGGCCTCAGATGAGGTTCCCACAATAAGAATACTTTAAATCCGAAAATAAATTACAATGTAATATATTCGTTTAAAAAGAGGAACTTGGTCTTAAAAACATTTTTGAGGAGTTAGAAATATATTTTTATTATGATGATGAAGATTCCATAATGGATACAGTTTAAGGTATAAAACCTATAAAAGAAAAATATAATTGGATAGATGGTGTTATTGATCTCCATGTAGAACTTGAGGGTTCTCTTTACGAGCTTGAAATTAAAAAAATGGAAAATATAAAGATTGGATATTTTTTGAAAGAATAATCAGGAAATTTAGATCATCTAGAATCACAGATTAATTAACTATAATGAAAGTTAGAAGGACATTTAACAACTCTTTAATTATTTATAGAGTTTATAAAGTTTAAACTAATGATGAAAGAAAAGTAAATATTTCTTTGTGAACATACTTTGAGGGTGGTGCATAAGGATAAGATAGATGAGAGACTTAAAGAAAAATTCATGACTATAAGTAGTAAACTAGAAACAAAAACAAAATTAGAGGAACCAAATAACAAACTATAGTTTATAATTTTATTAAATAAAGAGCTTTTTGAAAGAGACAAACATTGTTATGAATGAGTATATAATTATTTTAATGATCAAAGACCTAAATTTTTGTGTAGTATTAGAATTTGATATGATATGGAAACATCAATGACTATAAAAATGATGCACCAAAACCAATGGAATAAAAAATACAGTCATATAACAAAGGCACCTGATCATATAACAAATACAAATTCAAATAAAGCAAAAGGATAAAACCAAATATAGTAGATATTTATAAACAATTCTCAATTATATATAGAATAATATCCAACAAAATACCTATTAAAAATCATTGTAAATGTGGATGAATATAAGTTAGAATATATTTCCTCTTATGAAATGTAAATTCTATAGATTTTGTGACATATCATCTCCTACTGTGAAGAGGAAATGAGTTATATAAATGGGGAAACACATGATAGTCAATAAAATAGAATGAAAAAATATCCTTCAATATATATAAGAAATAATTTATATGGATATTTTTTCATTATTATAAAATTTTAAACAATAAATTCATTGTATGAAAAGGGAAGGTGGAAACCGTAACTCCAGAACTCAGAGACAGGTGGATATAGAACATCCTAGAAAAATCACCTTTGAAAATAGGTACTCATATCAAGAAGAGGAAGATAAGTATGATTAAAAAATGAATTTTTATAAGATATTATAGAGTCCATATTAGGCCTCACATAAAAAAGATATCTCATTGAAATAAAAAAAATAAGATTGAGATGGCCAACCTGTAAGAGATTACATTCAATCATAAAAACAAATAAATCACCAACATTCATGATAGTGGTCTCTCATCCCACATGATAGGAAATGAGATTTTTTTTGAGAAATATTAAGGAAATACTTGATGGTGTAGTGTGATTTGGTGACTATGGGGCTTAATGATAAAATGAAATTGAAATAACCAGTCGGAAAGTGATTAGATAAATAAGACATAAGTGTTCTATATAGATGTTTTTCATCACAATAACTTTAGTGTTATATAACTCTATGACTCATAACTAGTGGTGAAATTTAATCATAAAGGATGTTCCATAAAGTCTATGTAGATATTTATATAATGAAAATACATAGGATAAATGGTAATTTATACCAGGTAGATAGTAAATAAAACACATGTTTAATAATAATTGAAGAAGAAAACATCTTATGGCTCTAGTGGTTAGATCACTTTAGTCAACAGATGATGGAGAATATATCCTAACTATAAAATGTTTTAAATTTTCATAATATAAATGTTGTTCAAGAAAATAAATGTGATGCTTGAATGTGAGGAAAAATAATCCAAAATTCTTATCATTAGAGGAAAAAATGGAGTCAAATATACTTGATCTAGTTCACATGTGTGTCTGGTCAAATGAATGTGGATGGAATATTTAAAAAGAGGTATTTTTTTTATTTTTATTAATTATTATATAATAATTACATTTGGGTTCTTTAGGCATAGTAAAAATGAAGTTATTGACTCTATGAAGAGATATCTTCGAAGAGTTGAGAATGAAAATGGTCGCACAATCAATATATTATGGTCAAAAAATGGAATAGAATAAAAATCCATTGAATTTGAAAATTACATCAAAAAACATTATATCAAGAATGAGGTTTCTCTAAATAGAAAATATCAAGAAAATTGACTCATTGAAAGTATAAATCGGTAGGTGAATAATATGGATAAAACTACGCATATTAAGATTAGGGTTTCTCATCACTTATAGAAAGAGTAAGTTCAATTTGTGTTGTACACTAAAAATAAGATTGGTATGGGTCCTATATATGAAAGTAAACCCTGTAAAATATGTTATGGAAGTAAACACTCTTTAATGTATCTTCTTGATTTTGGAATAAAATGTTTCATCTAAAACAAAGAATGAAATCAAATAAAGTATGTTGATGTTATAGATGAAGGAATATTCCTTGGATACTCAATGAAGAGTAAATCTGAAAAATTATATAGTAATTTGATTATAAAAATTATGGAGTAAAATTATGTCAGGATCATTGAGGATAACATTATGAAGAACCTAAGGAGACCTTATGTTGATTTTTTTGAAGATGAAGATGAAATTTCAAAAGGGATGGATTAAAATATAAGAATTATGTAAGACTTTCCTAACATTCAGGGTTCTTCAAAACATGATGATTCAAAATAAAATTAGGATAGGAAACCATTTATGATGAAACTCAACTAGAACCTCACTGGATAATAAGAAGTGCATAAGTTGATCAATCAAACATAATTGGGGATTTGTCCATACCTATACAGACAAGGAGAATGAGGAATATAGCATATTATTCTCACATATCAATGGTGGTACCGACCTTAATTTAGATTTAGTGAAGGATGAATCTTGGGTCAAGGCCATAAATTAAGAACAATATTAGTTTGAAGAAAACTAGACTTGGGTTCTTGTTAAGAGGCTATAAAATAAAAATGTTATTGGAATAAAGGGGGTATTTAAAAATAAATTTGATAATCCAGGAAATAAAATCTGAAATAAGGCACGATCCATTTATAAATGATATGAATAGAGTAAATGAATTTATATTTAATTAATATATTATCCATAATTTTACTATATTTCATTTGGTTCTTCATAGCTATAAATTGATTTTTATATAAAAAATAAAAAAAATTGGATTGAGAACCATAATCATGGTTTTATCTACTAGATTCTTATCTTAAGAAGCTAAAATTTAAAAGAAGTGGTGTTTCCCATAATCCATATGGGAATAAATATCAAGGAGGTGAATTTATGGGGATTGGTTATGTCTTTGATATCTTATTAGGTAGAATAAAGAATAGATCAATTGAATAGTTTTCTAATTACATGAAATTAAAATTTAAAGTCTCCATGATTGGAAAAATAACATATATTTTGGGGATATATGGGATTCAAAATAAGAAATACAACTTAATTTCTTAAGAAAAGTATGTAATATAGATTCTAAAAAAATTCAACATGTATGATTCCTTAACAATTTTGACACTGATTGTGGTTTGTAAATGTAACACCCTAAAATTTTATGGTTTATCACTTTTAAAATTTAACCACATCTTATGCTTAAATTAACAACGAAATATTATTTCACGATCATTATAACCAAGATAATAAAATGGTAGGAATGAATAATATTAACCAAATAAATAATTATATAATTCCACAAATTATCTTCAAGTTTTTAATTAATTCTTTATGAATAAACACTTAATTTTTTTAGTAAAGTCTATTTATTCTTCAAAAAATAAATTTTCATCAAAAATTGTTTTCTTACTTTTTATGAGTAAATATAATAATAAATTTTATGGAACTTATATAAATTTAATTTTATAAAAATATTTTTTTTGAAATTATCATATTAAAATTAGCTTATGGTTAATATTTGGTAGTTTTCTATGAAGATTGATTTTCTTTTGAATAGTGAAAATGTAGATTTTTATAAAACTATCAATTTTTTTATATTAATAGTACCTATATGATTTTAATTTGATCTCAGTGTGACTTAAGAAATAATAAGTTATAAATAATCTAGTTATTTTTATTCTAATTATCCCTATACCTTATTTTTTTATAAGTACATTTCTTGGATTAAAAATTCATTTCTCAAGAAAATTGTTGTTCATTGCATTTTGTGGAATTAATTTTGAACTAAATTATAAAACATATATCCTTTTAATGGTTAAAAATGGATACCATATTTTTATTCATAATATCCAAATTTATTTAATTATTCCCTTTTTTCAATTTGAATATTAACCTTGGTGATTTTCATTGGCCCCATAAATGGTAAATTAAATAATATAGGTTAAAAATAAAATGATATAAACTCCAAAATTAACCTAAAACATGCCCCAATTTTATTGGATGAAAAATATTTATCAAAAATCATTCATGTTTCGTTTATTTGACCATTTATGGAAATTTTTATGAGATTATGAACTTTATGATATTTTATTTAAAGAAAATTCAAAGATGTCACATTCATCATTTTAATAAGTTTTAATTTTTTAATATAGTGTTATTAAGAGGATATATTAGAATATAAATATTACTTGGAAATATAAAATATTTATATTTATCATGTTAATTTTTTATCAATTTTCAAGGATAAAATATCTACCTTAAATGTTTTCACAACACTGAGGCATTAATTATTTAATTAATGGAAGAAAATAAATGATATTAAAAATATTTAAATAAATATAACATGAGATAGTTAATTTAATCTAAAAATATTATATATTCCTTGAAATATTATGTATTTATAAAATAATTTCAAATTTGTCTTGTTTTATTGATATTTTTAAAATTTGGAGTAATGAATAGTGTCAAAAATTGAAATTATTGTCATTTCAAAATTAATAATTTTTTATTAAATGATATAAAATTACTAAAAAAATATTAAATCCAACCAAATTATTAGGATAAGATTTAATTTTTCATACTTGATCTATTTATGGGTTGTTATTTATTTTATAATAAATATATTAACCCTCAAAGATTAAAAATCCATGTTGTCATGGTAAGAGTAAAAGATGTCAAAAAAGGATTAAAACCAAAAGATATGGGTAGAAATTTACTCAATACATATAAAAATTTTATTGAATTAGGGTATTTAAAACCATAATCATCTCATCTTATAAATTAATACATTTATAGGCACTGGTAATTGAAAATTCATTTATATTAAATTAATATTTTATGAAATTCTCGAAGTGCCTCTCACCTTAATTATAAAATGACACTCCTTCCTTCACTTCTTACACAAACTTGAGCCATATATCTCAACAAATAATTTACAATTTATCGTCCCAAATTTATTATAAAGTTTTTGGAGGTATTGGAATTTTCAAAATACCAACCCTAACATCACTAGAATATATCTAAATGAAGTTCACTAAAAGACGAGGTAATTATCTTTATAGACTTGTTCAAGTTTACATATTCTTATACTTATTATTCATGTGTTTTTTGCCCAAAAATAGTAGTTAAAGTATCCTTTATAAACTGATATATAATTAGGTTTATGGAACAATAATATTTTTCCTTTTATTCATCCTATGAAAAAGGAAGCACCTCACATGTGTACGTACGTCATATTGTCTCCACGAAGCAATGTGTTTCACTTTCTATGACCACCATTCAATATAGATTATAAATATATATATATATAGGGAATAAATATGATATATAGGACCTAAATATAATTCTGTATATGATGTCACTATATCCTATCTCTAAAAACCAGGACTTACATGAAAAAGCATGCATTGGAAAATGACGTAGTTAAAACCTAGAACAAGGGTAATAACAAAATATTATTACAAAATGAATAATAGAATGATATAATAGGATAATATATGATATAATAAATATAAATATGTTTCTTATATAAATTAATAACATTATTTAAAACATTATACATGAGTTTAAATATTCTTTAACTAAAGGAAAGTGCAAGGTAATGAATTTCATAACATAGTTTCTACTCTTTTGGATAAACTTATACTTCATTGATTATGTCATGATAACATTATGTGTAATTAATTTTGATAATATTATTTTTTATTCCCACTTTTTTATATATTTATACTAGATACACATAATTTATTCATTTATTAATTCTCACTTCAACGTTATGATCATTTTAATAGTTTAGTTAACAATCCCATTCTAATTGAGATTGTTTATTATTAAATATCGGTTGAAGGATATTACATGACCCTTTAAAAATAAACCCTTATATTTTTTTCACCAATAATTATTAATGAACTATTTCACGTAATAGTACCATTCTACCACTCTTTAGTACTTAAAGTGGTTTAAAAAATGATTTCAATAAAATATGACTTCATTTCCCTCTTTAGTCAAAACTAGGTTTCCATAAAAATCCATGTTTTATAAAAATGTTTTCAAAAACTTTTATACATTTAAAAAGGATTTATTAAAGGAATTTTTACCCATTTTACTCTTTAAAAAAATAAATGGAATCTTTATGTTTTTTTCAAAACAAATCCCTTTTGGATTTTACCAAAAATATAGAAGGTTATTTAGTTCTAACATGAATGGAAATAATAAAATTTCAAGCCATCATGGCCACTCAATGTTTTGAAAATTATTTTAGAAGTCTTAATTATCATTTTCAAAGAAAATAATTCTAAAAATGTTTTTTTTAATTTATTTTATAAAATTCATTTTTAGAAAAAAGGGTTTTCATAATTTTTTTCGATATTAAAATGACATTTTCATCAAGAATATTGTTAAATGTATTTTTATTTTATTTCTATTCATTAATGAAAATATCCATGTATTATTAGCCCATTGGGTGGGAATTGTACTGATACCATACATCTTATTTCTATGGATGTTTAATGATTATTTTGATTATGGGTGTGATATTTTGATATCATTACCCATATTACTCTGGATGGTTTGTGGTTATGTTTATTGATTGGGAAAAATATTCAAAAAATTTAGTCTAGTCTTTCAATATGAATGTTTATTTTAATATGAGTACTGCATTGGACATAGTAAAGAATGTGCGGGGGCCACTATATACCCTTAATGCATTGATAGGTATCATGTGGAAAATTATATTGGGTGTTTTATGGGTCCTTACCCATTTATTTCTAGATTTCATGGCATAAGGCCTTAACGGTATTTTCAGATGTCTTGGTCGACACCTTTATGGTAAGTATTATATGTACCATATAAATCATTCCCTCATTATGTGATTAGTTAGTGATACACCATGTGATATTTCGATTAGAAGAATATTCATGGTTAATTTTCATTATCATGTCATTGTTTATATATAGTTATTTGATCATTTTTTATTCCTAACATATTATGGTCCAATTATTGACTGAATTAAATGTGTTTCAATTATTTAATTTGCCATATTTTTTTAGACTCTTTTATTCATGGCTTATACTATACCATTTTCTTTACTAAGAATTTGATCTCACCCCTTAATTATGCTTCAATTTTCTGATGATATGAGTATGTGTCTTTTTATTGATTTGTCGTGATGAACTATAGGTAATAGTGGAATTATCAAATAAATTTCTGTGTATTTTATTTTTTAAAATGTTATTTCAATTTCATGTATATATATAGTTTACCAAGACTACATAACTATTTAGTACTTTGGGATGAGATTACTTGTATCCTAGGATAATGTAATAAAGTAACCAGAAACTCTAAGCTATTATATTTGGGTTTATTATAAATATTATTAGAGAAAGTTTTTTAAAAACCTTAGGATCTAGATTTTTGAAATAATGGATTAGAAAACCTAACCCTATGACTAAATTCAGGATACGTCTATGTATAAGATAATATCCAAAAAAATAGTAATGAAATAGTATAACCTTGGTTAAACATAAGGATTCATATTTTGAGAAATGTTAGTGATTTATAGAACTTATAAATGATTCATTATGACAATATGATCTGTGACTATTATGAGTTTTTCTCACATATTTATTTTTCATTTTAGTCAATGGATATAACTATAAGGAACTAGGTTAACAATGAATATAATAGACAATGTGTTGATGGGAAACAAATATGATAATAACTAGCGCAAAGGATATTGTGATTATGCCTAATAAATTATCATGATATATGAATAAAATCATGCACCTTCACCAACTCTCTTTATTACCAAATAAGAGAAGGATAGAGTTCACTTAGATTTTGGGTGGAGGAGGCCATGAAAGAAAAATGATATATTTTCTTATATACTGAGAATGTGATAAGAAAAACCTAATAATATTTTCCTAAAGTAACAAGAATATTTTTTGTGTGTGGAAAATAAGGATATAATGTAATTAATTTTAGAGGAAAAGTGAGGAGTTTGGTTAATGTAATAGATAAGAATAATGGTCTCCATTATATATTATTGATAGTTGGGTGTTTTAAATGTGGATAATATTATTATTATTATTAATATTGATTTCCTAGGATAAATATAATTAAGATACCATCCAATATATATTATTGATAATGAAGATACAAAAAACGACATACAAAAGGAAGGAGGTATTAAGGAATAAAATGACGAACTATAGAAAATTATTTAAGAATTAAGTGGAATGATAAATCTTCTTGTATTTGGATTTAAGAATTATAGAGCATTTTATCAATGAAATCTGGATATAATAGTTATGACATTTATATGTATTTTATTTCATTCCTTTTTATTTAAGTATTTGAGAGAATATGTCGAATGGTACCAATGACTCGAAAAAGTGATTCAGTAGAAAGTTCATCTTTTTAAAAAAATAAATTATTTTGGGAAGATAAACCTAAATATATTCTCAATGTTGAGATAAAAATGATAAAGTGATATTTATAGGATATTATTAGTGACCTATCAAATGTATAATGATTTGATGAAAAATTAATTCATGATAGTGTTTACTATATTTTGGGGATTTATGAAATACATTAGGTAATCTATGATTTTATTTTAAGGAATAAGAAGAGAGAGATAATTATTGAAAGCATTCATGTTTTAATTAAGGTTTAAATTTGATCAACATATTCATATATTTAGTATGTGAAAATAAAATCTATATTATTTTGTTTTTGGAAGGTTCTATGTCAAGTTGATTTTATAAATTTAGAAACCTTCCTTTTAAGTTTTTGGAAAAATGTATTTTGGATGAGTCTTAAGGATTAAGGCTTGTGTAATTGATTAAGTTGAACATTGGATATTATTTTTTTGTTAAATTATGATACCATGTGTTAACCATTTTATATTTTTTAAATATTTAAAGGCTGAATGAATGACTTATAGATCTTTTGATAAAAGTGCTTAAAGAAAAAAATCATCATGAAAATCCATTTCCTAGTGTAAGAAAATGATGTTAAAATATATTAAATAATAACCAAATGATGATAATATTATTATGACATGGAAATAAACCAAGTATGTTAATTTTCTCAAGTGATTATCTAGATAGTAAAATAATCTCTCAACTCAAGAAAAATGATTTTGGAAAAAACCGTTATTCCTTTACTTTTCATTATGAGAAGTCAATGGTATTCTAAACCTTAAAAAATTATAGTTTTATGATGGTTAAATTTGTAATAACCATTTTCTGCATCACTATCCACCAAAATATTATTGTTATATTTCAATTCCATGTACATATTTTTTAATTTCCACTTGTTTTATCATATTCAAAAGCCTAATATTGTGGCAACCTTTGCATTTCCTTTTCCCTATTAATAATAAGATGTTTCCTTAACCCTATTTTCAATGTGGGTTTCCCAAAAATATATTTTCAAATATAAACCTTTTATTTTTGAAGTGAAATTTAAAAAATTTAGGATAAAATTTTCTGAAGGATGGGAGAATGTATAACCCTATGATTTTATGGTATGTCTCTTTTTAAATTTAACAACTTCGTTATCTTTTTCCTAAACAAACTCTGAATTATTATTATATAATAATTATAACATAACCCTTAAAATAGTTAGAATGAATAGTATTAACAAAATTATGAAATATATAATTTTACAACATATTTTCAAGTTATTAGTCAATTATTTGTGAATAAATACTTAATTTTTTTGTAAAGTCATTTCATTCTTCAAAAAATATTAATTCAAAAATAGATTTCTTTCCTTTTAAGAGTAAATATATTAATAAGTTTATGAAATTTTTTTATATTTTTTTATAAAACCAATTTTTTTTTTAAAATAATAACATTAAAATTAACTTATGGTGAATTTTTTGTAAATTTTTTAATAGATTTATTTTCTATTGAATCGTGAAAATTACTTGTTTTTATAAAACTATCAATTTAGTTATATTAAAAATTTATTTTTTTTATTTGAATTTTAACTCAATGTAACTTAAGTTATCTTTAGTTATAAATAATATAGTTAATTATTTTAATAACACTTATATATTATTTTGGTATAAGTACATTTTTCTGGATTTAAATTCATTTTTAAAGAAAACAATTCATTGGGTTTTGGAGAATTGATATTAAATTAAATTGTAAAACTTTTTTTTTGGATTATGAAAAATGGATGATATATTTGGAATCAATATTTCAAAATTTATAAAATATTTTCCTTTTATTTTGGGTCAATGTGAAGAGTAAACTTGTGAATTTTTATTACCATGGTAAAGGGTAAATTGAATAATATATGTGAAAAATAGAATTATTAGGGATAGAAAATAACCATAATACTTTACCCAATATTATTAGATGAATAATAATCTTATATATTTTTTAAAGGTTCTATTATATGACTACTTACGGCCATTTGGATGAGATTATGACTTAAATAATATTTTATTTAAAGATAAGTAAAATAGGTCACATTCATGATTTTAATAATTTTATCATTTTGTATATTGTGTGATTCAGTGTACATATTTTACTAAAATTATTATTTAGAAATATAAAATATATATATTCATCATGTTAATTTGTTTTTAATTTTTAGGTAATAATTAGTTACCTTAAATGATTACACAACAATGATGTAGTGATTATTTAATTAAAAAAATCAAATAACTGATATTAAAAATATTAAAATAAATATATATTGAGATAATTAATGTACTCCAAACAAAATTAAATTCTCTTAACCTATTTTTGATTAATTAAAAAAAATTCTCAAATTTATCTTAATTTATTGATATTTTTAAAAGTTATAAAAATGAATAGCCTTAAAATTGACATTAAGGATATTTTAAAATTAATAGTATTTAATGAAATGATATAAAATCTCTAAAAATATTAAATATATCCAAATTATTGGGATAAATTTTAAAATTACATAAATTATAAATTTATGGGTCATCTATAATTTCATAATAACTATGTTAACCCTTAAATAGTAAAAATCCATGTTGTCATTGCAAGAGTTGAAGATGATAAGTAATGGTTAAAACCAAAATATAAGGGTATAAATTTAGTCAAAACCTCTAAAAATGTTATTGGATGAATGGATTTATACCCATAGACATATTATCCTTTAAATTAATACTTTTGGAGCCTTTTTTAATTGATAATTAATTTAAATCAAATTAATATATTGATAAATTTCTAAAGTTCCCCTCACATCAATTATAAAAGGGCACTCCATCCATCACTTATTATACTACATTGAGCTATATATATCAACCAAAACATTACCATTTCTATTCATAACTACGTTATATATGGTTTTGAGGTATTTTTATTCTCAAAAAATCAACCCTATTATCCCTATAAAGAGATCTAAAGGAAATTTTCCAAGAAGATGTAATTATCCTTACAGAATCTTGCAAGTATATTTCTTCTTCTACTTATTTTTAATGTGTTTTTTACATAATAAAATAGTACATAAATGTAATATATATACTGATATTTAATTAGTGATATAAAACATTAATTTTATTCCATTTATCCATCCAATGAAAAATGAAATCATCATATGTTCATATGAATGAATTGTCATCTCCATGTAGTGGTATAATTTGTTTTCCATCGCCACTTTAACGAGATGGTTATAATTGTGAAAATAATATATATATTATAATTATTAAAATGTTTTCATTTTTTAAATTAGTATATAATTCAATTCTTTAACCTTTCTACCATATAGAAATGATATTGTCACTCGTGCGTACATACGGATTACCGTCTCCACAAAGCGATGGGGTTTACTTTCTATGTCCACCATTCAAGAATGATTATAAAAATAAATAGATATATATATATATAATGAATAAATATTATATCTATGAATTTAATATAATTTTGGATATGGTGGAACTATATCCTATCCATAAGAACCAACACTTACATGAAAAATTAGGTATTGGAAAATGAACAGGTTAACACTGGTAACAAGGGTAATAACAAAATATTATTAACAAATAGCTGATAATATGATATAGTAAGATAATATACGATATAATAAATATTATTATGGTTTTATTATAACTTAATAACATTATTTTAACAATTATAAAATCTATTAAATCATTTTTTTACTAAATCATAGCACAATGTATGGGATTTTCTAACTCAATTTCACTTATTCGGTTAGATTTATTCTTCATTGATTATATCAAGCAAGATTATGTGTTTAAGGAATTTTGATTATAATATGTTTTATTTAAAATTTATTTTTTTATTTAAAGTGGACACTAATAATTTATTAATTTATTAATTCTCACTTCAATATTAAGACTATTTTAAGGGTTTATTTCACAATCTCATTTTAATTGAGATTTTTTTATTCTTGAATATCAGTTGAAGAAAAATACAAGAATTTTTTTAATAAACCCATAAATTATATTATAATATGATTATTAATTTACTCATTCAGTTAATAGTACTTTTTTTCCAATCTTTTTTACTTAATATATTTTATAAAATTTTTTGAAGAAAATACTACTTAATTTCTTTCTTTGGTCGGAAATATGTATCCTTCCAAATCCATGTTTTCTAAAAATGTTTCCAAATTTTTTTTAACAATTTAAAAATGATTTATTAAAGGAATTTTCACCCATTTTTACTCTTTAAAAAATATTTTCAAAGTAATCCCTATTTTATTTTCAAAACAATCCCCATTTGGATGTTATTGAAAAAATAAAGGGAAACTTTGTTTTAAGGTGTACGACATGAACAGAATTTCTATCCATCATGGCCTCACAAATTTTTTCAATATTTATTTTATATGTTTCAATGATCATTTTCATATAGAATCATTTTCAATATTTTTTCGATGATTTTAGTTTTGAAAATTGATTTTCAAGTAATATTATATCCAAAATGTTTTTCTAAATGAAAAGTATATTTTCCTCAAGAATATTTTTAAAGATATTTTTATGTTATTTCTATTCATTAATGACAAAGAACATTTATTATTACTCCAATGGGTATATGTTAAATTAATATTATCCTTATTATTTATATGGATGTTTTATGATCTGTTTGACTGTGGATGTTATTTTTTGATATCATTTTCCATGTTACTATGGATTATTTAGGGTTATGATTATTGACTGGAGAAAGTATTCACAATTCGTATGATAAAGTTTCAATATGAATTTTAATGTTTATATGATGATTTAATTGGAATTATTAAGTGATGAGAAGGTCCCCCTATATAGCCTCTATGCTTCGGTAGGTCTCATGAGACAAAGAAGATTGGTTTTTAGCAAAGTACTTTCCCATTTATTCCCATATTTAATAGTACAAGTCCTTGATGATATTTTCTAGCATCTTTTCTATGACCACAATGGTAAATTTTAGATGACTCACATTATGAATCCCCTAATTATGATTTTAGTTATTTATAACCCATGTGATTACTCAATTCTTAGAATATCCATGACATATGTTTCATTATAATGTGATTATGTATATTGAATTATTTGATCTTGTTTTATTCTTTCTATATTATGCTCAATTTTTTGACAAAATGTAATGTATTTCTATTATTTACCTTTACATGTTACTTATTCCTTATATATTCATTGATTCCACTATATTATTTCCCTTAATAAGAATTTGAGTTCACCCCTTTCATATTTTTCATTTTTTTCCCATGATACAAGGAACTATTTTGTTATTGATATGAAGTGATGCACTAAGAAGAATAATATCATTATCAAAGGCAATTCTTTTAGTATTCTATGTTTTAAAATGAAATATCAATTTCAAGTATATATCTTTTTTACCAAGACAACTAATCTATTTGGTCCTTTGTGATGTGATTACTTGTATCTTATTCCAATTTAATAAATTAACCACTAACTATGGGAGAATAGAGTCAGGTTCCCTATAGGAAATGACATGGGAAGTATAAAGATGGGAGGACTTGGGATCCCATATTGTATAAGATTTCCATTTGAATCTTTCTTTATTTGACTGTGATTGATAGATATTGTATTTAAATTATTTTATCATCTCACATTTAAAGTAATATGAATGAATAGAATATTATTGTGGTCAAAATAATCATGAGGTGAATTCAAGGTACTCTCAAAATTGGATTATACTTTCAAGTAGGAATAGAAAATTAATTTTTAACATTTTTTGAAGCTGACTAGAATAGAAATGTGGTAGATCGAAAGTCCACAAGTGGGAGTGCCTTATTCAGCATAAAAAATGTGTCGGATGGTTAAGAAAGGCACTATAATGTAATTACCTTAATATGGATGAATTATAGTGTATCTCTTTGAAATATTCTTACAATAAACTATTTTGGATGAATTAATAACTTGGTGATAATCATAATGATGTGAAAAAACTGATGGTGAGAATAAGAGAATGATTGATCTCTAAAAAATATAGTTCAACTCTCTCAAATCAAACATATTGAGATCATATATCAATTTATCATTGAAAATTTTGAACAAGTCGTGATTAAAATGGATCATTTTTTAAGTAATGATTAAGTATTTGAAATCCAAACTAATTTTTTGGCCGCATTAATGTTTGATAAATATTATTCGAACCTCGGTCTTTAGGCACATACCATGGCATGAGGAGGTAAATATTTTACCTATATCTCAATTTTGTTAACTATTTTCATTTATTTTGTATAGGTGTAGGTTTCATGGTGATATATGATCCAAGGGATTTTTATTTTTTATAACTAAGTGATAAATATAGATTCTATGGGTTTATTGAAAAAGATAGAGAATGGTAAAATTCATTCGAATATAGTGGAATTGAGGTTTATAGGCATGAAAATGTATCTTGAAAATCATTTTCTATAAACTAATCTTTTCTCAAATAGAAAAAGAGTGATGGATGATCCATTTTTCTTCTATAAAGTTTTCTGTTTAGTATTTTTTTAATTTCCCATAAAATTTCCAAAAAAATCAAAGGGGGCTATTTTTAGAACCAAGGGTTTTATAGGTGGAAGATGATAGTTTTTTGGGTTTTTTTCAATTAAATATTGGTTTATCCAATATTTTGTAAGCCAAGTGAACTTATCTGTGTAGTATTATTGAGATTTTAAGGTGTAAAAATCTATAATGTTTTCAAAAAAATTCCCATCAAATTCTAGATAAAGGGAAAATTTTCATAAAAGTTTTGTTCCTAGATACGACGAGATAGTTATACTTTTAAGGTAGAGCATCATGGAAGTTTTGAAATATCATCAAATAATGGAAAATAAAATGGTTCATGAGATATTTTTGTTTTTTTTACACTATAAAAGACATCTTGAAATTTGAAAATCAGAGCCAACTTGTTTTACATGAACGGTAGAGTTTCCCAAATGTCGTGGAGCTTCATAAAATCCGTGGAGTTTCAAAAACAATTTGGAATTTCATTAAAGTATTATTTATTCTATAAATAGGATTCTTCTATTAATATGATAATAATTGTTTTTAGAGGAGTTATTATCACTCTTATTTTGAAAAAAAATTACGTGCACATAATTCCTACATGAATCAGCAACTTTACAGTAATTATGGTTTTAAAAAAAGAATTTTTTATGACTAATTCATGTAAAGGGATTTAAATTAATTGAATTTTGACAGAGGTAGACATTTCATGAGATTTTTTAGATTCATGAGATCTATTATTATTGTATAAAAATAAATATGTTTCATGAAAATGGGTATTTCACAAAAGATACTTACTCAAACATACTTTTGCTTGGTAAAAGTTTGTAGAATGGAGTGAAGTATCATAATTTGGATTCTCTTAGGAAATATATCATCAGCATGTTCTCCAATATAGAGGATATATTAATCATGGTAAAATGAAAAGACGCATCTCAATGTAGTGAGAAATGGTGGCTTGATATAAGTGATCTAAGGGAGAAAATGTGTTTCCTGAAAATTATTATAAAGGTAGTGATCCTGGCATAGAGTGACCATGAATGAACAAGTAAAATCCAAATATTCTAGTGAGGCTTTATAGGTTTTGGTATTAACAAGACACTGTCAGTGTATAGTCCTTGGACTATCCCTTAATAGTTAACCAAGTAAAATTTTTGTATTGGGTATCTTCATCTAAAAATGTGATTTAGGTGAATTCATATTTAATTTTAACAGATATCATTTTTTCCAATTTGGTTATATGATCCATGTAATTCCAAGAAACATTTGACGCACTGATTCACCCTTCCCCTCTCAGGATGTTCCAAGGTATAACAAACTATAATAACATTATTTTCTAAAACTGTACTAGGAATTCATGTGTAACATCCAAATTTCTTTAAAAAAAGAAATACAATGGATTATACTGTATATGATATGCCACATCAAGCTTAAACAAACAAACAAATATTATTATTTAAATGTTTTCTTTATAACATATCTATTATAATGGAGGTTATGAACAAGGTCAGCTAAATTATGAAAATATGTTTTACACATGTATATATATCTTGTTTCCAATTAAATATAAATTAATGTAAAACCTTTTTTAGAATAAAAGGAAATCTGTTTTCTGAAAACTAATTAAATGTGCACAAGTGTGTTTTATACCAATAAATGAAAAAATTACTCTTTTTGAATTATATTAATGATATATATATATATATAATTTAAATTTAATTTAATTTTAAACATTAATATTATGTGTTTTCAAGACATTAAATAAGATTAAATCCAAATATACGCGTAAAAGAAGTGTTTTTCTAAAAATTCTGTTTTAGCCTCTTGATGGTACACTTGTTTTAAATCTATTTTTTGAAAATTTTATAAATTTTATTTTAAAAAATAAACTACTTATTTAAAATCATAATATAAAAATTTAATTTTGTTTACTTTTTTGTATTTTTCTAATAAGTTTCATGTTTTGATGAATTGTGAAAAAATGTTCTTTTTTAATTGAAACCAAATTTTTCATAAAATTTATTTATAGTGTTAAATTATATTATTGACTGGTTTTAAAGTATAATTAGATCTATTTTTTATCATTTAATATAATTTATGTATTTTAAATCAATTTCCCCTTGAATTTGGATATAAAAACATTTCCATCTTTTGAAGGTTTCTTCTATAAAAAACTATTTTCTTATTTTGTCAATGGGTTTAGTTTTAAATTAATTTATATAATTTCTATATATTAAATTTTGAAAAATTTATTTCATATTTTGAATCATAAGGTCCAATTTTAGTAAATATTTCCATTTTATATATGGGGAAAATATGAATAGTAACTTTGGTAATTTTTATTACCACGTTTAAGGGTAAATCAGGTAAATAAGGATAAAAATAATTTTATAAATAATAAAAAAATTACCCTAAAACCTTTCCTAATTTTATTTCATGAGTTAATGTCAACCAAAATAATCCTCGGGATGATTTTATGATCTATTGGAACACTTGGATGACTTTATTCCATTTATAGTATTATATTAAAAGATAATTCGATTTTCTTATACTTTTGTTTTTAACAAGTGAAATGTTTTTAATATGGGTCTATATAAGGTATCTTTTTTTACTATAAATTATTTGAAAATTTAAAATGTTTATATTTTTTATAATTTATTTTTAATTTTTGGGGAAGAAATAGTTAAATTAAAGTCTTACACAATGATGATGCTGAAATTGTTAAATTAAAGAAAATATTACATAAATGATATTAGAAAAATTTAAATAAATATAATTCAAGAGAATTAATTTCATAAAAGAATTATATGGATTACATTGTCATTTTACTAATGATTTAAAAGTGTTTGTTTGAATATATGAAGTTGTCGTATTTTTAAAAAGTCATGTGATGAACAATGTCAAAAATGACACTAATGGTATTTAAAATAAATAATATTTTATTAAATGTTATAAAATTCATAAAAACATAAATATTGGCCAAATTAATGGTATATGTCTTAAAATTTCATTAATGACTCATTTATTGGTTGTTTTTTATATTATAGTATTTATATTGACCCTAAAAGTTTAAATTACATGATATCACGATAAGATTTAAAAATGTTAAACAAGGATAAAAACAAAAATAAGATTATAAAATATTCAAAACTTTTCAAATTTTTAATTTATGAATAGATTAAAACCCATCATCTTCCTATATTCTAAATAAATCAATTTGGATCCATTTTTAATAGAAAAATAATTTATATTAATTTAATAATTTGAAGGATTTCAAGAGTGTTCCTCCCCTATCCTATAAAAGGGAACACATTTTTGTCATTTCAATACACATTAAAACCTATTTTTTCTGAAAATATTGTCCCAAATACCTTCCTAGATTCTACACATTCATTATATAGGCATTATATTTAGCAGAACACCCCCTTTAGTGGTGTTATGGTGTTAATCAAAGGAGATCATCCGAATAAGAGGTATCGTTTTTAATTAAGTATTTCTATTTTATTTCTTCTTCTACTTCTTTAAAATATTCTTCCACCATGATAAATCCATAATATTAAATTTAATGAGACGTTATTATGTTAATAACATCACTTAAATCCATCTCCACTTCCATAAAATTGGAAAATAATTAATTATTCATTTGTACGTCAGACTACCACCTCACGAACTGATATAATTCATTTTCCATCACCGTCTCTCAAGGCTAGTTGTAATGATAGAATTAAATTTTACATTTTATATTAATTAAATATTTTCATTATTAATGAATAATATTCCATTTATTTTCTTACCTTTCTGTGCACATAAAAATGATAATGTCGTTCGTGTCTATGTGTGAACTATCACATCCACAAATTGATGTGATTCGATTTTCATCATCACATTACAAGGATGATATATATATATATATATAATATCAATATGATTTTAAGGATATTATGACCATTCTTGAAATATAATACAATAATTACCTTATTTCCATAATGATCATTGAAAAATAGAAACATTACTCATGCATACATACTTCTTACCATCTCTATGATTTTAACGTGGTTCATTTTCCATATCTGTATGTAATAGATGTATTTAAAAGAATAATTTTTGTAGAGTCATTATTATTTAATGAATTATATATTTTTTATTTGATATATTAATGGAAACTTTGTACTATAGTCTTCATACCAAAGTCAATTTGGACTCATGTAATAAATATCATCAAAACATATGAAGGGAACCTAAATAATTAAGTAATTGTCATAACATGGTAATGGTAATGAGTGATATAAAAACATATGATGGGAACCTTATATAATTAAGTATTGTATGTGATGTTTCAAACTCAAGGTTAGGGACTTCTTCTCGATCTCCATTCATTGAGGAATATTTTGATGTTATACACCTATGAGGTGTTTATAAATCCCCATCAAAATTTAATATCATGAATTTATTTATTCTCATGTAATTTAAAGTTTTTTTAATGTTATTATTTCATATAGATTTTGATTTAAATGTTAAAATTTTCATGGGACACTTTTAATGTTTAAAGATTTAATTATTAAATATTTTTCTCCATGTCAAAATTCTTGCTATTATTTTATATATATATTTATATGGATATTAAAGTATTATAAGGGAACATTTATGTATATTTTTAATTTCAATCAAAGGTTTTCAAAATGAAAATTTTTATGTGTTTTATGTGGAATGTCTTGAAAAATGATAGAAAGAATGTTCTATTATTAATATATACGGAGAAAACAATTCGGCTATTATGGATACTATTTTATTTATAGCATCCTTTTTACACTTATATATATTATTAAATGAAAATTCATCTTACCATTTTTTGATTTTTTTGGTATTGAAAATTGGTTTTTTTAAAAATGGTATTTTTTATATGAATTTATTTTACATATGGGATTAAAAGAGTTTTCAAAGGGTTTTATGATGAAATTGTTTCATTAATGATATAGTACTTGAGAATTATAGAAAATAGGTGAGATAGATTTACATTATATATGGGGTGGACCAGGTAGTGTCGATTAATCCCTTTATGGATTAAGAAGGTGCGTCCAATATAGCATCAGGTAAGCCTATTATAGCTTAATAGGTGGTGGCCCAAATAACACTAGGGAAGCCCGTTAAAGCATAATATTGGGTGGCCTAGATAGTTTCGTGTAAGGCTATAATAGATTAATGGGAATTCAAACATATAGTTATTCTAATTGAAAGGGGTTTAAAATGGTTGAATTTACATGATACACTAATTCACCTAAATGAGTTATAATTTATTTATATGGGTTTTAATAACTTTCTTTGAGAAAAATGTATGTTTTTATCATGTGAATATTTTTTCCATATTATCAAATAAAATTATAGATAGAGGTATATATTATATGAGTTATCATGCTTTTACTGAACTAATGGTTTCATTTCTTTTTATATCCTATATTAATATTTCCTTCTCATCCTATGTTTTAAAATGTTTTATATGGTTTAGTGAAGAATTGGTACAAGGAAGTTATCAAGGAGAAATTGTGAAGATTTTTCATAAAGAGAAACCATGATTTATTTTAAAAGTTTCCTTTGATTGAAAATTAGATATTGAGTATAAGTTTCCACTTTTAATGTATGGGTTTACAATGAATGATTTTTTTCCTAATTCTCTAAAACTATAAACCTAAAATATCCTTAGGAAAGGAATGTTTTTTCTAGTTTTATAATAATAGAATAAGTTATGGTTAAGGTTGGTGACTTATATTTGGTATCAGAGGAGGGTTTGAAAAACATTAGAGATTATAATGTTTTCTTAAGAGTTAGGGATATCATTATGAGTTTATAATATTCTGGTTGATCATAAATTTAATGTCTTATAAACCCTTTAAATGATTTCTGTAATAAAATTTTAAGGTGACTAATGATATTTTCAGAGACCTTTATTTTTGAAGTTAATATGGGTCCTTTCATTTTGGGATGAAAAATGAAAGTTATGAGATAATAGTTTAGGTTAAATCATATTAAGGTTATTTTTTATAATGTGTTTGAAATTTATATAATTTTATAAGGTTTATATTAATATAGTTTTATAAAATAGGACAACCATTGGATAGGTGATAATTCATTGTGGCCAGCATGGTCATGAGAATTGAACCCATAACTAAATGGTGACAAGGGTTCACCACCTACCACTAGACTAAGTGAAGTACCCATTAATGTGAATTTTTATTTTTTAGTTAAATTATTTAATAGATGTAGAATAATTTAATTTTGGGAACATATATTTTATCGAATCGATATCATTGGTATTCGAAAATGATTTTTCGATTAAGTGATTAATGTTATTTCAGAAGATGTTTACAATTTTGGAAACCCTTTTTGATTAAGGTAAATAGAATTGTATTTGATACTATTTGATGATAAATGTTGAATTATATTTTGGAGTCATATATTATTGTGTTTTGGACATATGGTGATTTGGGTTATTTATGGAAATGTTTATCATATCTTATAGATTATGTGATTCAGGAAATTACATTTTTTGTATGAAACATTAAGATTATTTTATGTTATTTGGAGGTAAATATTAAAATTTATCTTGAAATACTATATTATCAAATCCTTCTGAATTTTGGGTTTCTATTTTAGTTTTTATTATTTTTAGGAATTTTAAAAATAGTTTTTTCTTTAATGGTCTATGTTGAACATTTTAAAAGAGTTTTTAAAACAAATATTATATTATTAATTGATATTAAATTCATAAAAATATAAGGTTCGGCCAAACGACTTATATCATGATAGGTGTATCATTAATGGACCACTTGGGGGTTTCTTGGATGTATATGGTAAGTTTATTAACCATATAATATAAAAATACAAAGAGACATTGTAAAAGTGAAACTAATTAACTAAGAGTTAATACTAAAAGATAAGGTTAGTATAATGACCCAAACATGTCTAAATTTTATTGGTTGAGTGGTTTTAGACCCATCCCCACCTTAAAATTTAAATAATAAACTGTTGATCCATTAGAAACCGAATATAAATTTATTATAAAATAATATTTCTAGCTTTTCCAAAGGTTCCCCTCACCCCTCTTACAAAAGGGAACTCCCCCTTCTCACTAACTCACACATTCAAAGCCTTTTGGTTCGGCCAACCCCTGCCCAAATACTCTCTCAACTTCCCTCACTACAACCTAGAAGCCTTAGTTTGATCAGAAATCCAACCTAAGGATCCCTTTTGATCAAATCAAAAGGAATAACCCAGAGAAGAGGTAATGATTTCACCACCCATTTTCAAGTTCTTTTCTTCTTCCACATATTCTTTCTTTGTTATTACCATTCTAAAATAATAACTCCAGTATATTATATATACTTTGATGTTATTATAAACATGCTACAACCATATTTCAGTATTCTATCCATCCTTTTAATGACATGTCACTATACGTGCGTACGTACGGCTTGCCGTCTCCACGTCGTAGTGTAATTGTTATTCAAAACATTATTATTTGGATGGGTATAATAATGATGTGTAATTCATATAAATAATAAATATAACATGATAATTATTCTGTATATATGTTATACCATCCAATTATATATTATTTTAATATCAAAATAATGATATTGTCGCTCGTGCGTACGTACGGACTACTGTCTCCACGAACGCGGTGAGATTCATTCTCCATTGTATCTATTCAAGTATAAATCTCATTTAATGATTTATAATAGTATCTAAGGACTTGATATCATTCTGGATATGAATAATATACAACCTATCCATGAAAAACATGGCTTGCGTAACAAAACATATAAAAGAAAACGAGTAAGTTAACACTCGAAACAACGAATGATTATGTTACGAATGTTTAATACGAATGTTTATGTTATGTTTAAAAATTTTCATATGGGAATGAATTAGACTTAATATGTGACGGGTGGAGCCCGCTATAGCTCCTCGATGCATCGGTAGGTCTCATGAGACAAACTAGTGTCTTGGCACAAGGCCTTGGCAAAATGTTATTTGCAGTCTTGGCACGAGGCCTTGGCTATGTGGTTATGATAGTCTGGCATCATGGATTCCATCATTATGAAAGTGGTTATTGATATTGCATGTTATTATTAAATTAGTAGAATATCCATGTGAATAAGTAAATGGTATTATTTCATTTTATTTTTTCTGTACTATGTTGAAGTTCAAGTTTAAAAGGCTTTTGTTTTAGTTATACATTGACTTAAATGTTTATGCTTATTTATGAAAGTTTCCGCTGTATTTCTTACCCTTACGGAGCGTTTGAGTGCACCCCTTTCTATGTTTTATTTTTCCCAGGATTCCAAGAAGTATATTGTGATTGATAAGAAGGGTTAAGACAAGGGAATAATGGCATTCATAAAGGATTATTTATGTTGTTTTGTATGTTATGAAGTGTAGTGTAACATTCATGTATATAATCTATTTTCCAAGACTGCTAAACTAATCGGTCCTTTAGGACTTGATTCCTTGTAATCATGCCAATGTATTAAAATAATGCAACGACTCTGGGTAACTGGGGTCGGGGCGTTACAGTTGGTATCAGAGGAAGTTTAACAATAACCTTGGAAACTAGATTTTGATAAACTCTGATTAGAGCACATAACCCTAAGATAGACTTTGAGGATTAGTATATAAGAACTTCCTAGAATTTTGGTATTGTAGAGATTTTGTGAGTTTTCCGAGAAATAAATCCCTGTCTGGATACGAGCAGGTAGAGGCGGCTCTGGCACAGATGTACCTAGGGGTAAAACCCGAAAACACCGCTTTGAGCTAGACTCGAACAGGAACTGGTGCAAGACAACGGGCCTTGCTGCACTCTTGGTTACGACACTCCTGGGGGATATGCTTAAGATAACTCTCATTTTATTTACAAATCATTATAAAGGGTTTATGATTATATACTTCCTCAAAGAAATTTTTTTATGAATATGGATTATATCCATAAATAGTTCAATTTATGTTATGTGTTTTACAAGTATGGAATTATGTATTTTGATTCATAAACTGATCTATTTTATGACATTGTTTAGAAATTCCAGCCAATAAAAGGAATGAGAACTCCAACAATATGCATGATCCAAAGAGTAAGGAGGATCATATATTTCATGGTCTTAATCCAGAATTTAGAAGGGAAATAGTCTCCCATGTATTATCATCATATGAAGAAATAGTATCATTTTTTGATAAGATAAGTAAAGAATTCTCAGAGTCCTATAGCTTTGAAGGGAAGCCAGAGAAGGAAAGGATGGTAGAGAGAAGGACAGATAAAAGGAATAAGGTAAAGAAGGATTTTCCGATATGTGATAACTGTGGGAAGAAACAACCTGGAACTTGCCTGAATGGAATGAGAGTTTGTTATAAGTGTGGAGAAAAAGGTCACAAAGTATGTGACTACAAGGGTAAGAAAATGGTTTCAAATGTACAATGCTTCATTTGCAAGGAGTTTGGACACTACGCAAACCTATGTCCAAGTCATCAAACTATGTCACAAATGATGCTATTGGATAATAATCAAGTAATGATACTACCACAGATGAAGTGGAGTGATTAGAGTTCTTATGTTGATTATGTCATTTGAGTGTTGTATCAACAATGTACTTGTTATAATAATTAAGGAGTATATAAGTATTGTACTGCAGTACTATTTCATTAAGGACTTGAGATTGTGTGGAACAATGAAAAGTGACTCAATAGCAGGATAAATTTTTGGAAAATATATGGTTGAAAGAATGATAACCCATAATATAGTTCTGATACCGAGGTAGTGATTTTGGAATAATACATGATTTATTTGGATAAATTATATTGGATATTCTTGACTACCTTGAAACTGATTAATGATTTGTATATTCCATCATTGTTGGGGTTTACAACATTTTGGATTTAAGGATTATATCTATTATTATTTAGGGAATAAGAGATCATGAATGTAATCAATAAGGTTTTATGGTAATTCAGGATGTTGTAGTGTTTTAAAAGAATACATGGTGAAGGTGTTCACATGTTATTACGCAGCAAAAAGGATCTTCATTTTTGGACTAAAGCATTTTGGATAGTTCTAGTTTGGATTATTTTTGGATTTCCATAAAAGGATAACCCGGAGGTTGGGAGGAAACCCGGAGGTTGGGAGGCAACCCGTCGCGTCCGGCAAGGCCGCAATACTTGAACCCACAACCGAAGGGCGACAAGGGTGTATCACCTACCACTGGCCCACGTAATGTCCAGGATTAAATAATGTAGTTTTTTAAAAAAAGATCTGGTAGATGAATTATAAATTCGTTTTTTTTACCCTATATGAATAGGATAAATAGAATATATTTTTACGTTCTATTATCTTTTATATTGAAAGATGAGTTTGTGGTAGAAATTAGTTAAAAGATGGAACTCTACTTGTCAAGAATATATTTTTCTTCTTCTCTTATTCTATGAAGAAATTAATTCTTATACTTTATTTAAGGTATCCTAAAATCAAAAATGTGTTATCCTAATACCCCATTTTTTGTTGAACCGATGGTATTTCAAATCATCATAGATTGATGAATTTAAGGACCTCAATTTTACACTTGTTTGTGATTGATGACCTCAATCACTACCTATAAATATTTATGTTTTTCCTCCAATTATATGTCTCTAATTTCCACCAATGTTCTCCTAATCAAGATCATAATTTGGTGGTGACCCTTTCATTTCTCTTTTCCTCATATTAAGACTAAATTTTAGTAACCCAATTTCCGATGTGGGTTTTCCCACAAAGATATTTTCTATTTTCAACCTTTTATTTTTGAAGAACAATTTCAAATTGTGATTATGCAATTTATTGAAGGAGGGGAGAATGTAACACCCCAAGATTTCATAGTGTGTTATTTTTTCAAAATAATTCAATAACTTGCACTACACGCAACACCGATTTCAAGCTCACCATGACTTACCAAACAAGCCGTTCAAAAGAGGCTATGAATACTATTAAATAAATATTAAACATTATATAATCAATATAATTTTACAATCCATATTATGAGTTTCTTAGACATAATGTAAGAACAAATTCCTTTTTTTCAGATAAAAGAAGTATTTTTCAAAAATGCACTTTTACCAACTTTAATAGTGAACCCTTTTTAAATCCAATATTTTAAACTTTAATATATTAAATTTGGATAAATATATTTATTCTTTAGAATGGGGACATAAAACAATTTACAATGTAACACCCCAAGCTTTCACGGTACGCTTCTCTTTGAATAATACAGTAGCGTGTGTTGTACGCAATTTCAAGTTCTAACACAAACCATAACCAAATCAAACTAGACGTTATGAATAGCAATACCTAATTTTTGAAATATTATAAATTTTATCTCTCAAAATGGACTTCATTTTTGGATTTGGAGTATCGTTTTTAGCCTGAGGTGAAATTTTGGTACTTTTCGGATAACTTTAATATTTTGATGAATACTGAAAATTACTAAATTTTAATTAAAAACAACTTTTTTAATAAAAATAATTAATAGTGATAAATTATGAATTTGAGTGTTTTTAAAGTATATTTAGAATATATTTTTACCATTTAGTACAATTTTGGTCATTGGACATAATTTCACAATTAAACCGGACATAAACAAGTATCAATCTTTTGATAGTTATTATATCTTAAAAACACGCTTTTTGTTTTGACAGCGGGAATTAATTTTAAATTAATTTCTGACACTTCTATGTTTTGAATTTGGAAAAATGGATTCCATATTTGGAATTAGGATGTCCAAATTATGTAAATAGGTAACTTTTATTTTTAGACATTTTGAATAATTACTTCGGTAAATATTTTATTTACTATGGTTAAAGGGTAAATCTGATAAATAAGGGTTAGAAAATAATATTATAATAATACTAAATTACCCTAAAATGTGTCCTAAACTTATTGGTGGATAAACGGCTGAATATGGGCATCTTTGGGTCAATTTTGGGACCCCATGAAAGTGATAGGGACACTTCATTTTAATTAAGTTAAAATAAATACAAAAATGACAAAAGCATATATCTTTGACAAAAACAATTTTTACATAGGGTTATATATGTTGGATGTTCGACTATAAATATTCATTAGAAATATAAGACGATTTCCTAGATAATTATATTTTATTTATAATTTTTATACATTAAATAATTTAATTTATTTATGACACAATGATGATGTAGTAATTACATAATTAATGAAAAATCAGAATAATTGATATTATAAATACCCAAATAAATATAATTTGATACTTTTTATGAATTAAACTAATTTAATATGTTAATATGACATTTTAGGATTGATTTAATCAAAAAAATTCGAATTAATCATTCTGTTATGAGTTTTACAAAAAATCAATTATTGAATAGTGTCAAAATTGACATAAAAGAGTTTTTAAAACAAATATTATATTATTAATTGATATTAAATTCCTAAAAATATAAGGTTCGGAAAAATGACTTATATCATGATAGTTGTATCATTAATGGACCACTTGGGGGTATCTTTGATGTATATGGTAAGTTTATTAACCATATAATATAAAAATGAAAAGAGACATTGTAAAAGTGAAACTAATTAACTAAGATTTAATACTTAAGGATAAGGTTAATATAATGACCCAAACCTGTCTAAATTCTATTGGTTGAGTGGTTATCGACACATCCCCACCTTAAACTATAAATAATACACTTTTTATCCATTAGAAACTGAATATAAATTTATTATAAAATAATATTTCTAGCTTTTCCAAAGGTGCCCCTCACCCCTCTTATAGAAGGGCACTCCCCCTTCTCACTAATTCACACATTCAAAGCCTTTTGGTTTGGAAAAAAACTTCCCAAATACTCTCTCAACTTACCTCAATACAACCTAGAAGCCTTAGTTTTATCAAAAAGCCAACCTAAGCATCCATTTTGATCAAATCAAAAGGAAGAACCCGAAGAAGAGGTAATGATTTCACCACCCATTTTCAAGTTCTTTTCTTCTTCCACTTATTCTTTCATTGTTATTACCATTCTAAAATAATAACTCCAGTATATTATATATGATTTTATGTTATTATAAACATGGTACAACCATATTTCAGTATTCTATCCATCCTTTTAATGACATGTCACCATACGTGCGTACGTACGACTTACCGTCTCCACGTCGTGGTGTAATTGTTATTCAAAACATTATTATTTGGATGGGTATAATAATGATGTTTAATTCATGTAAATAATAAATATAACATGATAATTATTCTTTATATATGATATACCATCCAATTATATATTATTTTAATATCAAAATAATGATATTGTCGCTCGTGCGTACGTACGGACTACCGTCTCCACGAACGCGGTGAGATTCATTCTCCACCGTATCCATTCAAGTCTAAATCTCATTTAATGATTTATAATAGTATCTAAGGACTTGATGTCATTCTGGATATAAATAAGATACAACCTATCCATGACAAACATGGCTTGCTTAACAAAGCATATAAAAGAAAATGAGTAAGTTAACACCCAAAACAACAATAATACTAAGATAATATTAACAAATCAATGTTAAAAGATCATATATGATATCATATTTATGTATATGATTCTTTTATAATTTAATAAAAATTATTTCACCATTATACAGGAGGTTAACCTACCCCCAACCAAGGAAAAGTATAAGTTAAGGGTTTATTTCGCAATCTCTTCATTATCTGAGATTGTTTATACGTCATAATATACTGGGATTTATTTATCATCCACATCCATGTTTCTTAAAAATGTATTTCAAAACATTTTTACTATTTACTAGACAATGGGTTAAAGTAATTTATACCCTTATGTGTTTTTAAAGGAATCTTTCCGTCGTTTTCCAAACAAAGCACTTTTAACCTTTTCGACAAATTTAAGGTAAGAATGTTTTTTTAACTTATACGGCGGGTGCGGCTATTTACCACCGTTATAAAATTGTCAAAGCTTCCCTTACAAGCATATAAGAATATTTTCAATGTAAATGTTTTATATTATAATTATTTGACTTTTAAATTATTTCAAAATGAAAATTTTAAGAATTTATGAAAGGTACTCTTTATCAAAAAAAAGAATTTTAAATAATTTAAAGATTTATATTTCTAAATATTTTTAATTAATGTCCATGTTTTCAATATGATTTTAAGGATTTATTTATATGGACATGAATTTTTTGAAATGATATTTTTTTTCAAAAGTTTCCAAGTGGTATGAGACACTTTGATTCCAAAAATCTCTTTTAAATTACTTCCTTAATAAATGTATGACTTTTCAATGATTTCAAAAAAGAGATATTTCTCTCAAATAGTTTTGATTTCATCTATGTCAACATACTTTGATGGATTTTATGTTTATTTGATGTTGATTTATTATGATACAAAACATCCATATGGTTTTGAAGTTTTTTTGATGTGTTTGACTATGGATGTATTATTATTATACCATTCGTGGTTTATGGATAAAGTATTTACATTTCGTATGCTTGTTTTAATAAGAATGTTTATGTTATGTTTAAACCTTTTCATATGGGAATGCATTGGACTTAATATGTGATGGGTGGAGCCCGCTATAGCTCCTCGATGCATCGGTAGGTCTCATGAGACAAACTAGTGTCTTGTCACAAGGCCTTGGCAAAATATTATTTGTATTCTTGGCACGAGGCCTTGGCTATGTGGTTATGATAGTCTGGCATCATTCATTCCATCATTATGAAAGTTCTTATTGATATTGCATGTGATTATGTGATTAGTATAATATCCATGTGAATAAGTAAATGGCATGATTTCATTTTATTTTTGTCATACTATGTTGAATTTCAAGTTTAAAAGGCTTTTGTTTTAGTTATATATTGACTTAAATGTTTATGCTTATTTATGAAAGTTTCCGTTGAATTTCTTACCCTTACGGAGCGTTTGAGCTCACCCCTTTTTATGTTTTATTTTTCCCAGGATTCCAAGAAGTATATTGTGATTGATAATAAGGGTTAAGACAAGGTAATAATTGCATTCCTAAAGGATTATTTATGTTGTTTTGTATGTTATGAAGTGTAATGTAACATTCATTTATGTAATCTTTTATCCAAGACTGCTAAACTAATCGGTTCTTTGGGACTTGATTCCTTGTAATCATGTCAATGTATTAAAATAATGCACCGACTCTGGGTAACTGGGGTCGGGGCGTTACAGGTTTTTGGTTTTTGTCATTGTTAACTTTATCATGACCATGTTCTCTATCACTCTCCATAATAACATGATAATTTTTTTCTATTCCATTTCCAGATTTTCCTATACGGATTCATATTATTTGTTGTCACTAGTGACCATCGTGTCTCCCTTTCTTTCCTTTAAAGTAGATGATTTATTAATCCTTTTTCCATTGTGGGAATTCAATAATCATATTTTCAAAAACCAAAAAATATTTAATGATCCTGAATTAAAAAATTTCAGGATACAATTTCCAACAGTTGGGGATAATGTAACATAACATGTTTTTTTTAAATATTGTGTTCGATAGAGTACATGATATTCTATATTGAGCTTAAAAAACTACTAAATATTATTAGTTAAATGTTATCTTTATAACCTATCTGTTAGAATGGTGGTTATAAAGAGGTTTAAATGAATTATAAAAATATGGTTTACACATGTATATATATTTCTTTGACCAATTAATTATAAATTAATATAAAACACTTTTTAAAATAAAAGGAAATTTTTTTCTAAAAAAATGATATAATGTGCACAAGTGTATTTTATAAGAATAAATAAACAAATCACCCATTTTGGATTATATTAATGAAAAATATATATATATATAATATTTAAAAAAATAAAATCCATCTTATGTGTTTTCTCGACGAGATATAAGAACAAATCAAATTTAACGCATAAAATAAGTATTTTTAAAAGGCATTTTTGTCACAATTTGATGGACAACTTGTTTTAAACCTATTTCTTGACACTTTTATAAATAATATTTGATAAATAAAATTATTTTTTAAAATAGTAATATCAGAATTTACTTTGGTTTAATTTTTTGTATATTTCTATTAAGTTTCATGTTTTCATAAATAGTGAAGAAATGTTGCATATTAATTGAGAATCATTTTTTCATCACAATTATTTATAGTGTTAAATTATATTTTTGAATGGTTTTAATGTATATTTACATAAAATTTTTATGTTAGTCCAATTTATTTTTTTAAATAAATTTGATAATGAATTTTGATATAAAAACATTTCAATCTTTTGAAGGTTTTTATATGAAAAATTTGTTTTCTTATTCTGTCAATGGGTTTAATTTTTAAATAATTTATTCAATTTCTACATTTGGAATTTTGAAAAATGGGTTAAATATTTGGAATAATAAGGTCCAAAAATTATTAAATAGGTACCTTTTATAGTTGGACAAAATATTAATATTATCTTTGATACTTTTTATTACCACGGTTAAGGGTAAATCATCTAATTAAGGGTAAAAATAATATTATAAATAATTAAACTTTACAAGAAAACATGTATAAATTTATTATATGAGTGAATTTGGAAAAAAATAATCCTTGATATTATTTTATAAGGTCTTAGAGCCATATGGACGACTTTAATCCATTTATATTATTATATTCAATGAAAAGTCAATTTAGAAAGACTTTTTTTCAACAAGTGAGATATTTTAAATATGGGGTTATATAATGGATATGTCCAACTATAAAAAATATTTTTTAATATAAAATGGTTATATTAATTATTATAATTTATTTTTTATTTTTAGGGAAGAAATAATTAAATTAAGGGCTTACGCAACGATGTTGTGGTAATTTTTTAATTAAATGAAATATCGAATAAATGATATTAAAAATATCAAAATAATAATAATTTAACATAATTAATTAAATAAATGATTTTTTTGGATTAATTTTACATATTAGGTATTATTTAAAATAGTTTTCTTGAAGATATCAAGTTATTATGATATTAATAAAAAGTCAAGTGTTGAAGAGTGTCTAAATTGACATTAATGATATTTTAAAATAAATATTATTTTATTAATTGATATGAAATTAATAAAATTATAAAATTCATCCAAATGATTATTATAAGTATTAATATTTTACAAATTTCTCATTTAATTATTTTTTTTTATTTTATAGTAATTATATTAACCCTCAATGTGTAAATTACATGATATATCGGTATGAATTAAAAAGGTTAAATAACAGTAAAACAAAATGATAATGATTAAAAACAAGTTAAATCTTCTATAAATATTATTTAATGAATTTATTATTAACCATAATCATGCTATGTTCAAAATAAATCAGTTTGGGTCCATTTAAAATAGAAAATTAATTTATATTAATTTAATAATTTGATAAATTCTAAGAGTGACCCTCCCCTCTCTTATCGATGAGAACCCGTTTTTCTCATTCATATACACTTAAAACCTATTTTAATCAACAATTATCTTCCCAAATACCTTCCTAGAATCTATCACTACATTATAGAAGCATTATTTGAGGTACAATTCCCTCTTTAGAGATATTAAGGTGTTAATCAAAGGAGCTTATCCAAAGAAAATGTATCATTTTTAATAGAGTATTTCTATTTCATTTATTCTTACAATTACTTAAAATCGTATTCCACCATGATAACGCTTCTTTCCTAAATATAAATAAATTTTACTATTTTTATATCATTACTTAAATCAATATCCACTTCTATCAAATGGAAAAATAATTAATCGTTCGTGTGTATGGAGGATTACCACCTCGCGAAACGATGTAATTCATTTTCCATCACTGTCTCTCATGATTGGTTATAATGATGGAATTAATATTTTTATAAGATATTAATGAAATATTTATAATTTTTAAAGAATAATATAAAATTTAAATTCTTACTTTCCATGCACTTAAAAATTATAACATCGTTCGTACGTATGCATGAACTATCACCTCCATGAAGTGATGTGATTAATTTTTCATCACCAAATCACATTGATGATATATATAATCATGTTTAAAATATTAATATGATATTAATTATATTATTATAATTATTTATAAATAACATAATAATTACCTTCTTTATATAATGATCATTGAAAAATGGAAACATTACTTATGTGTACGTACGGCTTATCATCTCAATGATTGTAATGTGGTTAATTTTTCATATCCATATGTAATTAATATGTATAAAAATATAATTTATATATAAAAGTTATTAATATTTCATGAATAATATTTTGTAGATGATGGAATAATTACCAATTTTGACTATAGACATCATAACAATGTCTCTTTGGACTCATGTAATGAATATCATCAGAACATCTGACAGGAACAAAATTAATTAATTAATTACTATAACATTGTAACAGGTTATAAAAAAGAAATAATAAAATTGAAAAAGGTTCTCATGAAATTAAATAATTAAATTATGTTTATTATTTAGTAATATAAATATTATTTATAACGAGTTAGACTCAATGTAATGGACTTCGTCTCAATGTCCTTTCATTGAGGAATATTTTGATGTTATACACCCACCTTATTTTATGAGGTGTATATATAGCCCTTTTGAAATATGATATCATGAATTTATTTACTTTTATGTTAATTATGATTTTTAAAATTTTATAATTTCATTTATCTTATGATTTAAATGTTCAAAGTGTAATGGGACATATTGAATATTTAAATATTTAATTGTCAAATATTTTTTTCCATGTCAATATTCTTTTTATTATTTTACATATTTATTTATAAAGATATAAAAGGATTATAAATGAAATTAAATTTTTATTTTTTATTTCATCAAAACGTTTTTAAAATGATTTTTTTATATTTTTTATATGGAATGTTCTGTAAATTGATAAAATGAATGTCATATTCTTAAAGTACACAATGACAATGAATTTACAACTATCATTACTATTATTTAATTTATATATTCCTTTTCCAGATTTAATATCTTCTTAAATAAAAATACATCTTTCCCTTTTCCTAGATTTTTTTATATTGAAAATGGGTTTTTAAAAGAAAATGGTATTTTTATATTAAAGTATTTTTCATATGGTATTAAAAGAGTTTTCAAATGGTTTTTGTGTGAATTTTTTTTACTTGTGATATGGTGCATGAGAAATATAAAAAACAAGTCTACCTGATTTAGCTTATACATAGGGTAGCCTATATATCACCGGGTAAGCCTGTTACATCTTAACAAGGGGTATCCCATTTAGTGTCAGGTAAGCCCGTTATAGATTAACATGGTGTGGCCCAGATAGCACCGTGGAAGCACATTACAACTTAATATGGGGTGGCTCATATAGCATCATGTATGCATGTAATAGATTAATTGGAAGTTAGCAATTTGGTTATTTCAATTGAAAGGGTTTTGAAATGTTTCTATGTATATGACACACCAAGTCACCTAAATGGGTTTTAATTACTTATTATGGGTTTTAATGATTTTATTTGAGAAATATTTTCGTTCATTTTTCATGTGAAATTTTTCATTACATATTTTCAAAAAACATTTTATATTAAGGTAACATTTATGTGAGTTTTTATATTTTTATAGAACTAATGGGTTCTTTTATTTTGTGTATCCCTAAATGAGATTTTGTGATCTTCCTATGTATTAAAATATTTTTCATAAGGTTTAAGGAATAATTTGGAAAATGATTAGATTAAGGGAAATTTGGGAATATTTTTCATAAACAGAAACCTTGATTTATTTTAAAAAGATTCCTTTCATGAAAAAATGGATACTGAGTATAAGTGTCCACTTTTAATATATGGCTTTTCTATGTAATATTATCCCTATTTTTATAAAACTCTAAATCAAAAATATATTTGGGGAAATAAATTTTTTATAGTTTCAAAATAATTACAGTAAGTTATGTTTATGGTTGGGGACTTATATCATGGGTTATGAAATGGAGGGCATGAAATCCAACCCCACCAACCCCTATGTTAACTTGAAAGTGGAAAAGGGTTCATATATTACTACCAATTTTATCCAGTGGTGTATAGGTGATAATACATTCTATGATTTTACAAACCCTTTGTCAGATCACTCATTTCTAATCAGTTGTGACTGATCTCAAGTTAGTTTCATCTTCTTGATAAAGATTCTACTTAGGAAACTACATTAGAAGTGTCAAATTATTCTTAGCTACAAACACTATCTGGATAATCTCTAAAATGAAAGGGGTCGTGGATTATCGGGTTCTACAATATTAGATTGTGGGTAGATCTTCAGGATCATCACAAAATCATCCAAACTAACCAATGATTTATGGTCCAGATCCACTACCAACATGCAGGGAGATTCCCCATAATTAGTAGTAGGAACTTTAGGTTCTTTCTTACCTCAAAACCCATCATTTATAGATAGATTCCTCCTAACACATTAGCACCCCATACTCCTACTCCTCCATGGGTATGTACACTACCAAAGGAAGTCAAACATTAGTAAAAGATATGGTATCCATCAAACAATTATGATTTATAGTTTTAAGGTTCAATTGTTTAGAATGTATCAATGAGTTTATATTCTCCCTTTACTTGAATGATAAGGGTCTTGGGAATCTAATCGATCTCAACCATTTCTTCTACCAAAAAATTATAGCATGAGTCACTATAGGTAGATTCCACTACAAAGTATCCCTTTGCATCAATTTTTAACCTAGAATCCACCATTGTAATGCCCCTAGCCAAGAGTGTTGTCTTTATAATTAAAATAAATAAACATAGCCTAAATTTCCTCAAAATATTTAGATTATATTTATAGTGTTTCATTATAAATTTTAATCCGTTATGTAGGTGGATCAATAACTCCCCTAATACATCTACATCTTTAGTGGATGGTATAACCCCCAATGAATCTAGAGGAAGAAATCCCTAAACTACTAAGAATGTCATGGATTTGGGAGAAAATTCTCCCACTTTCGTTTCATTTTTGATACACTTAACACCTCTCTTACAATTATGATTTGGGGGATACTCTAGAGTTTGTTTCTCATTTATTCATAGGAAAATCAGAAAACATAATTCAGTATCGTGCAAAGATTAATAGTGACACCGTGGAATTTATAAGATCTGGGAGTTTCCTATTACAGTTAAACCACTCATGAATATTAGGTGGTTGGAGTCTCCCCACCTTTCATATGAGTCTCTTCCTAGTCCACATCACTCCCCTGTGTATATTTATCACCAGAATACCTATTATCTACATCTCAGAGTGGCTTGATATATTATAAACATTCAATGGGACAAATATCAATATTATTCATTACCCGATTGATAAAATCACCCTACCAGACATGTTAATATATAAGTTCTTATGTCTCATTAGTTTAGGCCATTATTTCTAACAATGAGACTGAGAGAGAGAGAGACCCTGGAAAGCCTAATGATGAATGAGAAAATCTTGTTTGTCTGAAAAATCCCCCATATATGTCTTTCTATGAAGTAAATATTCATATATTCCTAGGTTTTCTCGAATTCAAATAATTTGACCTCTTATTTTATCTCTCTAATTCTGCATAGGTGCTTCTTTGGATCCATTTTATATGTGTCCCTAGAGGTCCCATAAGCTTTTCCCTACCAACTGACCTAAATCCTTGGGATTCATTTATCATAATATGAACCAGCCCTAAAGGACTTACCTTGATCCCCCTAATCCATGAATGCCTCATTATAAGGCCTATTCCTAGGATGGTAATATCCCTTGCCTATGGGTTTTTATTCCCTCTTTCTCCCTGAAGATTGTGTTAATTCATCTATCAAAAAAATTGGATACCTCGATATCAACCCAGGATACGCCACTATGTGACATCAAGTATAAACCTAGAGTGTCTTACTTGGGCCAAAAACCATAAAAATATATTTGATAATTGGTGAAACACCCAGATGTCTTTTAGATAATACTATGCTCGATAGCATTCCAAGGATAGAACACCCATATTTAATCAGACTATGATATACTATAAAAACAATATTATTTAAATAGAATCATTATAAACTTGTAATTAAATTAGAAGGTATAAATAGTAATAAACACATTATGAAAAATATTAATAATATATCTAAATAATTGAAATTAATTTATTAAATCATAATAAATGAGTACTCAGTATTCAGAAAAGTCATTTTTTAAATTAGTAATTTTCTTTCTTCAAAAATAATTTTTATTTCATTTTATGCCCAAAATTTATAATTAACTTATAATATTTATGTAAATATTATATTATTTTATTAATATAGTTTTTAAATCATTTTTTCAGTGTTATTATAATGTTATTTTTATGATTTTTCTAAAATGAATTATTTTTCATTGAATAGTGAAAATACCAATTTTTGTAGAATTATCTTTTATTTTCATTTAAGAAGTCCCAAAATGTTATTAATTCTATATTAATGATACATACGAATAATTTAAATAGAAATAATATAATTAATTACATTTAAGATAAAATTATCATTTAATTTGGAATAAGTTTTTTTGGGACTTATAAACATATTTTTATAAAAACTATATTTATGCACGTAATGTGTTTTTATCTTATAAAATTAACTGAATATCTATTTATTAATGGTTATAATTATATTTATAAATTATATATTAAATTAAATATCTTATAAATTTATTAAATATATTTTAATATTTATTTAATGATAGTAAATTCAATTTTATGATTAAAAATTTGTTTTTTTAAAAAGGTTTCTCGTTGTATTTTTCACACTTATTTAAAATTAAATTCCACCAATTACAGAAATTGAATATGTTAAAAATGAATTATATATTTTTAATTAGAATAATTAATCTAATTTGGTAGTTTAAACTTTATTTTTTCATAACAAATATTAAAAACAGTTATATTTTGTTATCGTGGTTAAGGTTAAAACGGGTTTACCTGGGTTTTAACCTATATATAAGGGTAATAATTCCACGAAAACCAATCTAAATTTTATTTTTTGAATTTAATTAAAACATATATTTTTATAAATTTAATTTAATGTCAATTTCAATCCAATTTCACATAAAATTAACCTTATATCATTGGAATATTTTAAGAAATCCCATGTGTGTCCCTCCTATCAATTATTGAAGGTAACCTCCTCTCCGCCATTATTCACAAAATTTAAGCCTTATATATCATAAAATAACTACTCTAAAACATTAATATATTCCTTAATTTTATTCTATATCTTATTTTATTCTCTAAATATCAATATTTAAAGTCTTAAATTGTAATAACAAGGAGGTCTCTAAAAGTAGTGTTATGAATCTTAACCGAACTCGTTAATTTGTTTTTCTAATTACACTCTTTTTAAACTTATTTTATCTATTAAAAAGGATTAAAATTATAATAAAAATATAATTAGATTTTATAATGGTTATTTAATAGTAACTAAACAACTATTTTTAATGAAATGAAATATTAATGTTTCACTTATGTATACGTATAGACTATTGCCTCATTGTAGTAATGTGGTTCATTTTCCATCACCAACTTTTATGGTTGGATATTATGATGGATTTTAGTTTTATTTGTAATATTTATGAAATAATTATTATTATTTAATTATAATATCATATCTAACTTCTTACCTTCTAATCCATTATAATACGATAATGTCACTCATGGGTACCTGTGAACTACCACCTTCACCGAGAAATGTGATTCATTTTTTTTATTTTTCCTTAGACTGAATAATAATAATGATATATTTAATGTGCATATATTTATTATATTTATGATATAATACTTATTCTTTAAAGGTAAATTTCCATTTTCCTCTCTTTTATTCCATCCATCAAAAAGTGATAACTTCACTCATGTGTACTTATGAATTATCATCTCCATAATGTGTTGCGATTCATTTTTCATCACCACTTTATATGAATGGTTATAAAAGTGTATATAATGATTAAATATTATTTTTATTATATGATTAATATTTTACAGATTATGGTACCATCATCAAATTACAAGGACTAAAGCTTCCTATATAAAAAATTCATGAGAAATAAAGTAGTTAACACCCTAAATGATGAATTTAATAGGGAATTATTGATAAACATGTGTTTAAATGATATAATTTGTTCATATATGATATTATTAGTATTAATATGGTTATTATATGGAATTATTAAAAATATAAATTTATTATATAGCATCTTAGAGAGCTTAGGAATCAAGTTGGATATTAGTCAGGGGTTTTACATCTCAGGTTCATTTCAATGAGACATGTTTGACATTATGCACCTATTTTTTCTTATTAGGTGTATATACTAATACTTTGAATTACTATATCCTGGATCCTTATTATTTCCTAGTATTTAATGCTTTAATTAAAGTTATTTCATTCAATGGTATTTGATTCTAATATTATTAAATCGGTAACAGTTTACTATCTCAAATTGACTTCTTTCGGACATATGTTATATTATACACCTATCGTATTTTATAACATATATCTAATTTCTTTTTTATATGTTGGATAATTAATACTTGTATTTTCATGTTATATATTTTTTATTTTGATATTATTACATTCATGGGAGTTACTCTTATAAAGTAACCAAAAAGGTAAGGTCTCTCTGTACCAATCCCTTTTTTAGAGGAATTGATTATGCTTAAATTTTAAAGGATTAAATTATATAATATACACCTCTAAAATATTTTTTCTTTTCTTATCCTATGGTTATTTCTATAAGTATAATTTTTCCCCTTCATTTTTCATCACATTAATTCCTAAAAAATGATTGTTTTTAAGGATAATTAACATAATTTCTCTCCTTAGTCAAAAATATTTTCTTTCATGTCCATATTTTCTTTAAAATGTTTTCAAGAATGTTTTCACTATTCTGTAATGATTTATTAAGTTCATTTTTACCTTTTAGTGATTTCTATAAAAAAAATTAGAGGAATATTCTTTTAATTTTATGATTGAGGAAATTTGTAATTTTTACCAAAAATTTGAAAGGTATCAATTTTTTTACAAACACAAGATGAACTAATTGTCCCACCATTATGAACACACATTAATTTAAATAATCTTATAAAAGTTTCTAAAATTATTTTAAATGAAATATTTTTCCTTAATATTTAGAAAAAATAGTTTTAAAAAAATGATATTAAAATGGAAATGTTATTTTCCTCAGGAAGTATTCTAGTTATTTTTTATGGTATTTTCATTTATTAAAAATATCCTCTGGTTTTTCATATTCTTTACTAAGAATATGATCCAATGTCAACAATTTTATTCTTTCTCTATATGGTTTATGATAATAATGATAAAAAAATTTGGAAATATATTTTCTCTTTATGGGTTATTCTATTATTAAATGATGACTGTTTTATTTGGTACACATATGTATAGAATATAATTATGTGACAGCAGATCTTGATATACCTTATTATGATGTTTGGTTCTGTTATACCCCTTCAATGCATTGGGTAATATTGATGGAGTTGATAAACTCCTAATATATGATGGAATGAGTAAATGCATAATACCTCCAATGTCTCAAATGCCTTAATTTTTTATTGATTTTTGGTAATCCACCTTTCAAGGGGTGAGATGGAACCCTTAAAAGGACCGTATGTGTAAGTATTACATGGCTCATAGGCCTTAGAGGAATTCATTGCTTATAGGATTTAAACATTACATACAACCCAGACTAACTACTTGGAATTTCTCCTCCCCAGGATCTTCATCGTGAAATAAACTTTTCACCTTCGTATGGTTGTTCGGATAGGCTTTCCCATGCAACCACAGGCTTGACCTGATGGTAGGTTCCATACCCTCTCATTCTTGTCATCTGTTTGGCTTCTACTATGGTGAAGGCTTCTTACTCCTCCTCCTTCTGAAGTTTTGTTCCTTGTAGGTTGTCTAGTTTGCATATGCACTTAAGGTGGCACAAAGACCTTGAGGTGGCCCGAAGGCCTTACTGACCCAAAGGCATGGGTGGCCCAAAGGCCTTAAAGGACTCAGGGACAAAATCGGTGGCCCGAAGGCCCAAACAGGGAAATATTCTCGGCTGCAACAATGCCAAACAGTGCCCTGCTACAGTACCTAATACATTTTTTCATAGTTCCTGCTACATTACATGCTAAAGTACCTGCTACAGTATTCGAAAATTAGCCTCTGCCTGGACTTAATCTCGAGTCTCCTGGATGCACTTAAGAAGTCCTCACCAACTGGGCTGAGGATCATGTGCATGATTAAATGCATAATAGATGATCGATTTTACTAGATATAAGTTACTCCTAAGAGTATATTTTTAATATCCGAAGATTTTAAAAGAATGAACATGTTCAATAGAAAAAAATACGCAACACCAAGCATAAATGAGGCACAAAATATTATTATGGAAATATTAGTATAATAACCATTCCTTTTAATTAGTTTTTATGAATATGATTAATTAAATTATTAAATATATTTAAAGTTCAAAATATATTCATCTTTTTTTATTAATTCTTTACAAATAAGTATCAATTTTTAGAAAAGACATTTTATGCATCAAAAGTATGTCTTCTTCAAAAATTATTCTTATTTCTTTTTCTGAGAAAATATTATTATAAATATAAAGATAATTTTTAAAAAATATTTAATTAAATGATTTTAATTTTTTAATTTATAATCTCTAAATTATATTAGGATTAATTTTTTATAATTTTCTAAAAATGGTTTATAAATTAATAGTATATAATACTCATTTTAATGAAAATTGTATTTTATTTTTGATTATATACAAAGTAAAATTATATTTTTTATTAGTTTTAAAATTTCATTACATACATTTTATTTGAAATAATTCAATTATGGTCTTTTAAGTGAACATTATAATTAAATTAAGTATAAAAACATTATTAACTTAAAAAAGGCATTTCTATAAAAAATTGTTTTTCATCCCATTTTTTGAGTTTAATTTTAAATTAAATTATGTCACTTTTTCATTTTTAATTTTTTAAAATATATTTAATATTTGGAATATGTCGAAAAAAATTTAAAAATTAGTTTTCTTTTATGTTTTTTAATCTAAATAGTAACCTTAGTAATTTTTGTTACCATGGTTAAGGGTAAATCAGGTAATAAAAGTTAAAAAAAACTTTAAAGGGTATAAAATGACTTTAACACTTTCCTAAATTTTATTTTTCGAGTATATTTCTTTTATAGTCATCAAAATTTTAAATATATGGCTATTTATTTGTATTTCAGTGTGATTAAAACCATAATATTATTTTCCTCAAAGAGGAGTAAATAATTTCATACTTTTGTTTTCTATAATTATAATATTTTTTATGTGGCGATAAATAGAAGATATTTTGAGTTATAAATATTAATTTTAAATTAAATTGAATTTTGTTAATCATGAAAATTTATTTTTAATTTTTAGGAAAAAAATAATTTATTTATATTCTTACACATTGATAATGCATTAATTATTCAAATAATGGAAAAAAATAAATGATATTAAAGATATAAAATGTAGTATTATTTTAAATAATTAATTATATCAATGAGTTTTTTACAAAAAAATGACATATTATGGAGTTTTTTATTCATTTTTTGTAAATTTCCTTTTTTACATTTCTTTATATAAGTGAAAGTAAATGAATAATTCAAAAATTTACATTATTTATATGTTATAAAAATAATGTTTTATTAAATGATATATAATTCATAAAAATATTATCTTGGTTATAGTGATTATAATATGGTTCAAAATATCAAAAAATTTCCATTTATTATAAATTCCCCAATTTATAGTTATTATATTGTCCCTCAAAGAGTAAAAACCATTGTTGTTACGATAAGTGTGAAAAAGGTTAACAGGTTGTTAAAACCAACAGATAGGGGTAAAAATTTTATATAGGCTTGTAAAAAATGAATATATGAGATTATTTAGACTCATACACATATTATATTAAAATATTATTAAGTTTTTCCATTTAGACATTAAAATTAATTTATATTAAATTAATATTTAAGAAATTACAAGAGCACCCCTCCCCTCTCTTTTAAAAGGGATCCACTTTTTCATATTTATTCAAACTAAAAACCCAATTCATTTCATCCAATATTTAAAAAAATCCATTAAACATATCACTTAACATTTTATGGAGGCCTTTTTTTATACATATTAAAAATATTATATGTATTAAGGTGTAAAACAAAAGAGACTTCCCAAAGAAGACGTATAATTTTGACAGTATATTTTAGTTTTATTTCACCTTCCACCTCAAAAAAATATAATTCAACCATGATAAGAGAAAACCACATGTGTTGTAAATATAAGTATGTGTTATTATGTTAATTGAATAACATATATCCATCTCTTCTTTAATAAAATGGAAAATGTAACCATCGTTCTTTTGTATGGTGGACTACTGCCTAGTCAGGTAATGTAATTATTTTTCCCTCACTATCTCTCAAAAATGGATTATATTTATTTTATTAATGTTTTTATATTATATTGATGAAATATTTATAATTATTAAAATATAATATTTCATTTACCTTCTTATATTTACATTAACAAAAGAATGGAATCGTGGGTTATCACCTCCTCAAAATGATATGACTCATTTTTCATCACCACATCACATGGATGATATTTGTGTGTGTGTGTGTGTTTGTGTATTTAAATAAGTGATATTGTATTTATGAAGTTATGATGATTTTGTAATGATAAAATAATATTTACCTTTTTTTTATATTGATCGCTGAAAAATGGAAATGTTACTCATGTGTGCACATGGAAAACTGTCTCCATGATTGTAACAGAGTTTATTTTTCCTAAAAAATATTTTTTCATTGGTTTTAAAATTATAATTGATGTAAAAAAGATAATTATTTCATGATTTTTATTCGGGATAGGATGTAATAATGACCTATTTAACCATAGTCAACTCATCAAATCTTTTTTTGACTTTCGAAATGAATATCATCCAAACATCAGACAAGAATTTAGTTGATTAAATATTTTAATATATATTGGAAATACATAAAATAAAAGGAATAAAAGAATGATTTTTTTAAGAAACTAAATAATTAACAAAATAATTTTATTTATGATTTTAAATAACAAATGTGACAATCCAGACTCAAGGTATGGGGCTTTCTTTTAAAAACCCTCATTAAAATCTTCCCTTAAAACTATATTTTTCTACCATATTCGTATTTTTATGTTAGGAATGTTTTTATATGTATATAAAATATTTATAAAGGGAATTTTATGTCTCTGTTTACTTCCATTTCTTGTATTTCAAAAGGAATATTTTTGTATATATTTTTTACTTTCTTTAAAAAAATGAAAAGAATTTGATATTTTAACATATACAGAAACTGTTACTTTCCCCACCAACAAAACCACTATTTAATGTGTAAATTAAAGTATAAGAATACATCTTTTCTTTAAATAAAAAACTTATTTCCATTTTATTCTTGGAATTTTAGTTTTAAACATTTGTTTTTAGAGAAAATGTATATATAAATATCTGAAAATTATTTATTATGGGTTGGTAGATTGTTTTTAGGATGAAATATTTTATTTTTTATAATTATTTTATGTTTCATGGGGATTTTGAAAAATGATGGTATTTTTTTATAAACCCAGGATAGGTGGTTATATTATTAACCATATATGGGTGGTTCGATGATAAATCATGGTCGGGTGAGCCCATTATAGCTCTCCAATTCATTGGGAAAAGGGATGAAGTTAGATGATTAGGTTTATCCTATGAGATTACAAGAATATATTTCTATGGTTATTCCAGGTATTCATATGATGGTAATTTCAAGTGTAACTATGATGGTTACTCCAAGTATTCAACTGTAGTAGTGATTTTAAATCTGAGTATAATTGGGATGCTTATTCAATGTGTAACAATGAGGTTCACCCCTTATATAAGAGTGATATTAAATTTATTCCTTAAGTTTCCTACATGACTATATATGATTTTTGTTGGTTTTAAAATTTATATTTAAGAAAAAAGGGTTTTCTTTAGGTGGAAGTGGTTTATTCTATAAGATCAAAGAATAATATGATAAAGGTATGTTTTATATGGGATTTTTTATTCTTCACTAGACCAGCAAAGTTTTTTATTTTTATGTCCCTTAATATGATTTTAGTTCTCATTAAAAGTTTTTAAATATTTTTATAGGATTAGTAGGAATAAGGATGAGGTGAAGATTGAAATAGTGAAGTTGTTTCATGAAAATAAAACATTTTTCATTTTAAAATATGGATTTATGTGAAAAAATACTACACAAAAGTGTCCACTTTGTAATTTATAGGTTTTTTATCTAATATTTATGACCAAACTTTCCAAAACTATATACCTAATAGATATTAAGGAATATAAGAAATTTAATTATATCATAATTCACATTAATATGTTATATTTAAGGCCAGGTCCTTACAGTTCATTTCAGAATAGGGTTAATATAACTTTAGGGTTTAGGAAACTTTTAACAGAATTCCATTAAAACATTTAAAAAAATTATATGTGTAAATTAAATAGAATATTAATATTACCATGTTTCTTCATCTAAAATATGATTTTTAACATTTTTTCCCTAGAGGATATAGGGAAATTGTAGTATGAATCCACCAAGAGGATAATATCCTTCCAAATCAATAACCTGGAATGGTTATAATAGTAACTCATTAGTTTTTTGTTTTGATGGTTCAATTTAAAAATGAAATAAATTTTGGTGGTATTCATGCCATAAATAAGCTAGATCTACCAAAAAATTGTTGATAGTGGGATATTTTATGAGGAAACACCCTCCTACAATTTGTTGATCTTATGAACCATTGTTTTTTAACGAGTTTCATATATCCCTAGATATGATATCCAATGTCATGTACTATTAGGATCATTAAAAGGTAACGATTTATATTTATCATTTTGAAGGTGAATCTGATCAACGATGGTATTTGGTTAAGATTACCAAATAGAGAGATGGTGTAATTACACAGATTTTCCTGAATTTATTTTTAGAAATTAATTAAGAAAATTAAGAGACCAGATGATGAGATGGCATGTGATTATGAATTCCAATGTTCCTAGAATATTTTGTTGAATAAATATCAGTTTTTAATAAATATGCATATAAATTTTATCTTTGAACTAGAATAACTTATAAATGGTTTCCTCTAACAGAAACCTGAGGGAACCATTTCATTCATAATAGTGAATTTACCTTAGGCGGGGCCTAACATCGGCCAGCGTGGGTCAAGGGTGGAATATAGTTATTGGACCTGAACATCATTAAAATATCTAATAAAAATATTTTATTGAATGTTACATGTTGACATAGAGGTGGTTTCCATTTTTAATAATTCATTTTAAATGAATTTAGGTTCATTACCATAAACATGGAATTCCCCTAAGGGAAGGATGTGGAATCTCTCTCTTGATGATGAATGTTGTCGGATTGAGGATTGACAATGACAGGGACCTCCGTTCTTCGTTAACGAATGACCCAATAATGGAGTTAGGGTGTCAATATCTTTGTGATCTCTTTTCCCTTCTTAATTTCAATTAATAACATAGACTAACCCATGAAATATTTGATTCACTATTTGATCATTCTTATTGGATGGATAAACGTAATGGGGATTAAATGGATGATAGATCATGGTGATTAAAGTTTAAATATTCTTCATTAAAACTTTTTATATGAACAAATCAAGGACAAAATAGACAAGTCCATGATCCATCTATTTGGTTGTTCATGTGATAATCCATTGTTCCCCGATGTTCCTTGTTCCTTGATAATTAAGATTTGATATGGGTATCATATCTCACAGTAGCATAAGGTGTTGGCAGCACATGCTGGCGACTGGAGGAGGATGCTCTGGGCAGTACAGGCGGAGCATGGTAGGGTAAGGCCACTTGCGGGGGTGGCTAGTGACAAAGGTAGCACAACCCGATAGGGGTCACCGAGACAGGTAGAGTGCGACCTAGATGGGCCACTGGCAGCATCATCTAGGCACAAACTAGGTGGGAACGTGTTGGAGGAGGTCCCTTAGTGGCAGAGGACGCATCGGAGGGATCCTGCGGTAGAAAGTCATAGCAGCAGTGGCAGGATGTGGATCGGAGGCTATATCGGTGGAATCCTACGGCAGTGTTGAGGCCATGGGACCAAGTAGGGAAGGTGGGATAGCCATGTGAAATATGGTCTCATACAACATTGAATGGGGGGGCTGGCTGGCCAAACGGTCGGGTGACCACATGGATCAAAGGGATATGGCCAAGGTAGGCCACGCCTGGTAGATCAAGGCCAGTCTACGTAATGTGGGCTAGGCTAGAGAATCGGGATGCTTCGGTGGCCTAGATCGACCAGATCGGGTTGGGTTTGCTGAACTGGGTCAGGTCGGGTATGCCAAACTGGGTCTCGTTGGTGGGACTCCTATCATACCCTTTTTATTAAATTGGTTTTCTCTTTCAAACCATGTGTCCATTTGATGATTTTTTTGCAGTGTTGGGATAATTTCAATGAAAATGTCCTTTTAATATACTCTTTGTGAGTTTTTATAGAAGTTTGCATACAACCTAATGGTTTGAAGAGTAGTTTCTCTTAGAAAATGTGTACTATGAGAAGAATACTACTGATGGTTATGAATATGTGTTCTTAGTTACAATGTGACATGGGGCTACATAACCCATTGATACTCTGGGAACCATCGACACTCTGTATACCATCAACACTCCTTATACCATCAATTCTCTGTGCTCCATCGATGCTTTGTGATCCATCAACACTCTGTGCAATGTTGATGCTTCATGCACCATCAACGTCCTGAGCACCATCGCCACTCTATGAACCAACATTGATCTGGGTGCCATAGATGCTTCATGCACTATTTTCTCTCTTCAATCCACTAACACCTCATGTGCCACCAATTCTCTATGCGCCCTCAATGCATAGTGCACCATAGACAATTCTAGTGTCATGAAGACAAGTAGATTTTTGAATGAATACTGAAAATCCTTCTCTTCAAGCTTTAGACTTATACCTGTGTGAGATGATTGTATATACTAAACTTTTCGTTTTTACATTGTGGTTTAATTCATGTGTTTTCTTTGTGGTTTACTTCATGAGTTTCTTTTGTGGTTTACTTCGTGTATTTCATAGTGGTTTTACCATTGTAGTTTCAGGGTCCCTATAGAGTATTATTTTACTCACCCCTTTATGAGTTATTCCAGAACATGTCGTGTCTTGTGTAAACAATAGATTCTTTGATGGAGACCTTGGTGGGACAGGGCTAGGTGGTTCTTATATATGTCCCCAATGAATGATGTTTACTTTAACGACTTCATACAGTTGTTTTTGTACCACCCTTCTATTGGGTTTTCTATGAATGAGTTAAAGGAACTTGTGCATTCACTTTGGAAGACTTTACTACTATTGGGCTTGTATTCTGGTCCTGTTTACTTTCTATTTTTCATATTGTTGTACTCTATTATTGGTATCTTATTTTTAAATCTAGTTTTTTATATAGTGTTTTTACATTTCACCATTTTGGGCTTGGGGATGTATACATATGTACATGTACATATGAATATTCCCCTCATTTATGGGATATACCTACTCAGTACTAATTTCCACACCCTGTCCTATCATAGGCAGTCTTTGGGTAGTCACGGAATAGTCCGCTCTAAAACGGGTCATGATAGGGTGGTATCAAAGGTGATCGGTTCTACCTAACGAACCAAGAATCTATGAGATTGGTGTGGGGAAACAATTTCAAGTGTTTCAATATTGGATTTCAGACTAGGGAATCCAGTGTTTGTGTTGCAACTGATGTATCCATACACCAAGACATTGAATTATTATTTTTGACCTGGTATATGAAAACAATGGTTAAAGGGAAAATAATGATACATGCATCATATAAGATTGAGTGTGTTCTCATTTTCTTCATGATCAGTGTCATCTCACCAGGTATACTCTATTGACTGTAGTACATCTTGATTTATTTCAGGATGACTCTACATAGACAGCCATCCTGAATTTTGATGTGTGGTCATGAGGATGATCCTCTTAGAGATGAGGTGTTGGTATAGGGACCACTACCAAAGATAACACCCAAAAATAGTGTACCTGGGAAACCACCACCTAGAGAGAAGCAGTTACTACCAGTGCTACCGGTAGAGGATGGATGCAAGATGAGTGTGTTGCATGAGTTTCTGAAGTAGTGACCTCCTAAGTTCAAGGGTGATCTGAACCCCCTGGTAGCTGATGATTGGATAGAGGTGGTTACGTGTGTCTTCTAAAAAGTGAGGATGCCTCTCGACTAGATGGAAGTCCTCGCCACAAGTATTATTTATGGATTAGTGGGGATATGGTAGAGCATAGTGATACAGATGAATTAGAAGACAAAAATCACTTGGAAAAACATTTAGAGTATCTTTAGGGAGGATTTCCTTCTAGTTACATTACTCTCTATGAGTATACAAGAGATATTGCTTCTGTAGGAGGGCAGTCAGACAGTTGTGGAGTACACAGTGATATTGATGAATCATTCTCTCTACTCCACAGATATGTTCCAGGACCCATCATTCATGGCTAAGGCCTTCGAGAAAGGGCTACATTAGTATATCATGGAATCCATGATATCCCTTAGCATCCCTGTATATGCTAGGATGATGGAGCGATCTCTACTTGGGGAGAGTTTTTTGGTGAAGAAGATTCATGTTGTGGGATCTACCATCAGGCACCAGAAAGTTGAGTCTTCATTGGTAGGTAGTAGATAGCTGATGCAGGGAACCAAGTGGATCAGATAGATCAAGGGATGACTTCATGACATGAGTTTAGTGGTGCAAGGATTTTATGGCAGAGTGAGTCAGTTGAAGGACATGATGTGTTACACGTGCAGTGGTCGGGAACACATAGGTCGAGATTTCTTGACTCACCGTGAAGATGATCATCTAATGGTAGAGGGTCAACTAAGGTAGGGGAGGAGGCATGATAAAGATGGTCTCCAAGTCAGCGGACATGGAATAGGAGTTGGTAGATTATTAGGGTAGATGTTCGACATACTACCACCACCCCCGGGTGGTCCACCATGGGCTCAGGGAGCTCATGCACAATGATGAGACTAGCTTCAAGCGATGGAAGCTTACAACCACAGTGCTCTAGATTTGATTATATGTATGATATTTGTATTATTCAACCTATCTATATCTTTGATAGACACATGTGATAGTCACTATTTTCTCTCCATGACCCTTTTTCTAGACCCATAGATTCTAGTGGAACCATTGACTGGATCTCTATGCTTAGAGAATCCTATGGGAGGAGATTCAATGATCACACACTAGTACTAATAGTGTGCCATTACTCTAGGTGGTGAGAGTTTTATTTGGGATCTCTTGGTGGAAATATCGAGGTCGTACGATTTCATTCTTAGTATCGACTAGTTATTTGTAGTTCATGCCCAGATTGACTATTTTAGGTACAGAGTGTGGTGTGTCTGTAGAGATGGGACCATGTTTTTCTTTATTGAAAAAAGGAAACCCAAGAAGTGCAGGATGGACTCACTTGTAAGAGTGTGAATTCGATCACACACAAGTTGGATAGCATGACCCTCGATTCAGTAGATGATAAGAGTCTCTAGTTTCCTTCTGTGGTGGATGAGTACGAGGACGTATTTCCAAAATATGTTCTAGGATAACCTCCTCATAGGGACCTAGGCTTCTACATTGATCGATATCCCAGGACGAAACCAATATCTACACCTTAATATCTGATGGCTTCTGTAGAGAATTGTGAGTTGAGGGTAAACCTAGGGGACTTACATAGGAAGGGCTTCATAAGACCTAGTGTTTCACCCTAGGCGGGCCTAGTTTTATTTTCCAAGAAGGAAGATGGGAGCTTGAGGTTATGTGTGGACTTCTGGATCCAGAATCATGTCACTGTGAAGAATAAGTATCCAATATTGAGGATTTAAGACCTCTTCCATCAGCTAAAGGTATAGAGTTGCTTCTTGAAGATAGACCTCAAATCAGACTATCACTAGTTTTGAGAACGGGATGAAGACATCCCGAAGATGGCTTCCAAATTCCGGTATGGACATAATGAGTACTTAGTGATGCCATTTGGCCTGAAAAGCTCCCCATAAGTGTTTTTGGAACTCATGAATATGATCTTCTAGCCTTACATAGATTGGTTCGTTATGGTCTTCATTTATGACATCCTAATGTACTAGGCATCCACGGAGGAGTATGTGATACACTTGAAGATGGTCCTGGACACACTCTGAGAGAACCATCTTTATGGGAGTCTCTCGAAGTGTCTGTTCTTGATTCAAGAGGTCCACTTTTTTAGACACATTATTTCAGAGGCTGGAGTTGTATTAGATCTGATGAAGATTGAGGAAATTCTTACTTGGGATCCCCCAAGTGTGTTACTAAGGTGCAATGTTTCTTGGGTTTAGCTGGGTACTATCGAAGTTTAATACTCAAATTTTCTAATGTAACAGAACCATTGAAGTCCTTGACTATGAAATGGAATCCTTTCTTATGGACGGAGATGTTTCAGTAGTGCTTTTAAGAGATGAGGCAGAGGTTGAAGAGTGCTTACATTTTGAGATTATCGAAGGAGGGGGTTTATTATATATTGTTCAGTGATGCGTTGTGGACCAGTCTTGGTTGTGTCCTAATGCGAGGGGAAGTGATGATTGCCTATGGTTCATTCCATTTGAGGCATCATGATAAGAACTATGTAACCCATTATCTTGAAATAGAAATGGTAGTCTTTTCATTAAAGATGTGGTGAGAATACCTAATGGGTAATAGTCTTACCATCTACTCTGACCAAAAGAGTTTCAAGTATACATTATCTAAGACGAATCGGAACTTGACGCAGAGATGATTGCTAGAATTCTTCCAGGACTATGACTTTTATATTTTTGATACTTTTGGGGAGGGGAACTTAGTGGCATATTATCTTAGTAGTAGATCCATATTTATGTTGTTGTGTGAGTTATTGAAGAATTTCTCTATATTAAATATATCCATTTTGGATATAGATGGAATAACTTACCTTCAATATTTGGTCGTCACCCCTCCACTCTTACAGTGGGTAAGGGAGGCACATATCAGAGAAACCGACTGTGAGACTATACATGATCATATGTCCACGGGTCATGACCCTAATAGATATTTGAATTAGGGGGAGCATGTTTTTCTCTTCAGAGGATGCATAGTAGTTCCAATGACATTGTGGGATGAGGTCTTGAGGTAGTTTCATAATTCCACTTTGTAAGTACATAAATGATTGGAAAATATGTAGTAGGAACTCTGACATCAATTCTGGTGGTCAGGGATGAAAAAGGCCATGGTAGAGTTTGTTTCTCGATTCCTCAATTTCCAGCAAGTAAATGATGAGTATCAGGTTCCAACGGGCTTTATCCAACCACTTGAGGATCCATAGTGGAATTGGGATGGGAAATCGATGGACTTCGTGATGAGTTTACCATGCACGTCCAGGGGACGAAACACCATTTTGGTGATCATTGACCAATTCACCAAGTCATCCAACTTCTTACTGATTCATGAGCATATATCAGTAGAGAGGTTGGGATTCCTCTACATGTAGGAGATAGTTCTACTACATAGGGTCCCATCGACAATTGTCTTGAATTGTGATGATCTTTTTATATCATGGTTGTGGAAGGGATTTCAGGAGGTTTTTGGGACACAGCTACGCTTGAGCATAGTATTTCATCCCCAGACGGATGGCCTAATAGAGAGGAACATCCTGGTTTTGATGACATGATACGTGCATGCATCCCAATATTTGGTCATATTTAGGAGGATCACCTACCTCTAGTGGAGTTCATGTACAACAAAAACTACAACTCCACCATCAGTATTGTAGAATTTGAGGCCTTGTCTATGTGACCCTGCAAGTCCCCACTTTGATTGACAGACCCAGGAGAGTTAGCACTCATGGGCTTGATGTTGCTACATGTAACTATAGAGAAGGTGCAGGTCATCTAAGAGTGGATAAAGAATGAAAAGAGATGTCATAAGTCCTATGTTGACAGGCGGTGGAGGCCTTTGGATTTTGAGGAGGGGTACCATGTGTTCCTTTGGGTATCATCTCAATGGGGATTGTGGAGATTTTTTGGTAAGAAAAGTTATCTCTGAGATATATCAGCCCTTTTCATATTCTGAGTAGAATAGGTGAGCGAGAGTACAACCTAGCTCCATGCCTACAATTTCATCGGTTATATATTGTCTTCCATATATTGCAGAATATAAGGTATGTTCATGATACATAACACGTCATTGGTTAGAGTGATCTGAACACTGATTATGGGGAGACTTTTGCAGAGTACTCGATGGAGATCGAGGATTGATAAAAGTGGATCCTTCATGGGCGGTCAATTCCACTCGTGCGTATTTAGTGGCAGCATGGGAATCTCCAAGAGAACGCTTGGGAGTGGGAGGATCAAATTTATGCTTAGCACCCTCACTTTTTTTATGATTATTGTTTTGATTTGGATTTCGGGAACATAAATCCCTAAGGTGTGGAGAATGTAATGACTTGTATTTTTACAAATTTGTTTTCAGAAATTAATTGTAAAAATTATGAGAACATGTGACGAGACAGCATGTGATTATGAGGCTCAGTGTGCCTAGAAATTTTCATTGAATAAAGTTCAGTTTTTAATTTAAATGTGTGGATGGTTTATCTTTGTACTGTAATAACTTCTAAACGAATGCCTAGATCAGAAATCGGAGGGCAATATTGCATTCAGAACAACTAATTTACCATATTCAGGGCTTAACCTCAAATGTTGAGGATCAGGGGTGGAAGTTATTTTTTCGACATGAATGTCACTAAAATATATAATAAAAATATTTCCTTAAATGTTATATGTTGAAAAAACATCGTTTTACCTTTTTAATAAGGTATGTCATAGGAATTTAGGGTTATTACCATAATCATAGAATTCCCATGAGGCAATGAGAAGGAATCTCTCTCCCAACGACGAATATTAGTGGATCGAGGATCAACGATGACACATAACTTTTTTTTCATCAACTAATGATCTAATCATCAAGGTAGGGTGTCGACATATTTTTGATTTCTTTTCCATTATTAGTTTCAATGACGAACGTGGAACAAACCCACAAACAGGTCGATCCGTAGTTCAATCGTTCTTGCGGGAAAGATAAACTTTGTGAGGATTAAAGGGGTGATAGATCTTGGTGATTATCATTTTATTATTCTTCATTACAACTTCTAATGTGAATCAATAAATTCTGATATGAACAATTCTATGATCCATCCATTTGGGAATTCATGTGCTTTACCTATTTTCTCCAATGATACTCATTCCTTGAAAATTACGATTTGAGATGGGGGTATGATCCCATGGTAGCGCAAGTCAAAGGTAGCCCAAGGTGGTGGCTTTGGCCAGTACAAACAGAGCATGGCAAGGGAAGGCCAGAGGCGGGGTTGGCTAGACAATTAGGGAGCCTAGCCTTGTAGCGGTGGCCTGGGCTAGCGGAACATGGCCTAGATGGGTGGCCGGTAGGGTGGATGGTAGTGGAAACTAGATGCGGTGTAGGCAGGACCACGTCAGAGGAGGGCCTACATCAATAAAGGCCATGAACACCAAATAGGGTATGCGGCTCGGAGGCCATGTCGACAAGATGCTGCAGTGTCAGGGAGGTCATGGGAATAGGCAAGGAAGTCAGTCCGACCACATGAAACACAGTATGGAACTGTATTGACCGAGGGAGCTAGCTAGCCAAATGGTCAAGAGACTGTGTGGATCATAGAGATGCTGCCAGGGTGGGCTACATCCGGTGGACCAAGGAAAGCCCGCATGACGCGTGTCACGCTAGATAATTGGGTCACGGTCTAGGCCCATTAGGTTGGTCCAGTTTGGGTTATCCTTGACCAACTAGGTCAGCCGGGCCAGATCGGGTTAGACCTGAACCGAACTATACCCTTTTTACTAAATTCGTCATATCTTTTCAATTGTGTGTCTGTTTGATGATTTGTTTATGGAATTGGGACTATTTCAATGAGTTAGTCCTTTCAAGAAAACCTAAGTGAGTTTTTTTAGAATTTGGCATAATACATAATGGATTGAGGAGTATGTTAACCCAAAACAAGTGTGTTATAAGCGAAATCACGTGGTTGGCTATGATTATGTGATCTTGGTGACTTTGGGACTTGGAGATGCATGAATCATTGACAATCTATGCACTATCGATGCATCGTGCACCATGGATTCTCAGTGTGCCCTCGACACTATGTGTTCCATCAACGTTTTGGGTTCCATCACCTATATCTATGTCATCGAGGATCCATGCGCCATTGACACTCTGTGGTCATCAATGCTCAATGCACCACTGATGCTCTATGAGCCATTGATTCTTTGTGCGTCGTCGACACTATGTGCATTTTCGACACTTCTAGTGCCATCAAGACCGGTGGATCTATGAATGACAACTATAAATCCTTCTCTTCGTGTTTTAAACTTATACTTATGTTAGATGAATGTATTGACTATACTTCGAGTGTTTCCTTTATGGTGTAATTCATGTATTTCATAGTGGTGTTACCTTTTTGGTTTCAAGTTCCCTTTTGGGTATTTTTTTACACACCCCTGTACTGGTTATGCAAGAACATGTCAAGTCTTATGCAGACGATCGATGCATTGATGGAGTCCTTGGCGGACTGGGGTCAGGTGGTTCTTAGAGATAGGCCTGACATATGAGGTGTGCATCAGTGGATTCAGATGGCTATTTTTGTACCAAACTGTCAAGTAGGGTTTCTGCAGATGCGTTTTAGGAACTTGGGCATTCACTTTGGCAGAATTAACATTTGGTGGGCTTGTATTCTTTTCTTTTTTACTTCCCATATTTTTATTGTCATACTCTATTGTTGGTATCTTTGTAGTATGTACTCTTTTTTGCATAGTGTTTTTATATTTCATCATTTTGGGCATAGATATGTGTGCGTGTGTACAGTAACTTTTGAAAATGCCTCCACTTTGTTGTATATACTTACTCTGTTCTAGTTTCCAACCCCTGGCCTATTAGAGGTGGGATTGGGGGAGTCATGGCACATGCCCTTCTTGGATAGGTCATGATAGATGGGATGTATTCCAGGGAATAGGAATCATTTAAGAATTGTTTTCTAGATAAATATATTCCTAATATTATTTAACTTGGTGTGGGGAAACAAATTTTTGGAATAGAGGAAAACAGAAAAATATTATATAGTCGCGTATGAAGAAAACATCACAATATTGTCCAGGCATTTGCTAGGTTTTATTTAGGAAACTAATAGTAAAATTAATACATTTTATTGAAGATAAGACAAAGTTTACAAAGATATTTTTGCATGATATAATTTAAAATATATGAAAAAAAATGTTGTGATGAGAAAGTTTAGATGGAACTTTCTAACAATTATATTCCTCGAGATAACAAGGTAAGAAATGGCCAAGGTAGAATGAAACAGATAATGAACTAGCTTACAATTCTGAATGTAATCCCTAAACACATTCTATATTTCGTAACCAAAATGTTAATGAATTTTTGATAGTTTATAGAAAGTGTTATCAATGTGGTAAGATGGGGCATATGTATCGTGATTAAAATGAAAAAGATATTAGTGGTGGTAAGTCCAATTTTTATAAGAATGTAGTAATGTATTTTAAATATAATGAGATGGGTCATTATGGATGTGAGTGTCAAAATAAAGACACGAATGATAGGAATCTCCAAGACTACAAGAATAAGGGTGTGTTTAAATCATTTGCAACAACTTTAGTAGATGTTCCTCCACCAAATGATGTTGTAACAACTCTATGGATCTCTGTATTTCCTGAATATTGGCTTAACTGCTGGGTATTATCATCTATAGTTGATGGAGGATGATATTAAAAAATATCATTTCACACTAGAAATTTTTATTTGGAGTTTCTTTTTACTCCCTTTGGTTAAATAAATTGACATGTTGTATTAATGGTTCTTGTGAATAGAATCTATGATGAAATTCTTGATATGTTTATTGTTGTTTTTATTGATGATATCTTTAAAAATTAAAAAAAATTATAAAGATCATGAAACCACTAATGATTTTTCTTTTATAGGTTCTATTTTCAATATTTTGGATCATATATTTGAGAGAATTGATTCATTTTAAAAGTTTTGTAGCATTGATATATTTTGGATACCATTATTTAAGGACATATAATAAAGTGGAAAATAAACTTTTGGGATAATATATTATTAATGGTTAGAAAAATATTATTTTAATATTATTTTATTTTATAAAAATATGTTTTATAGAAGAATATAGAGGTTAAAACTGATTTGAGGATTAATAAAATTTTTGAGGATATTAATTATCATAATTATATTGTTTTAAAAAAATTATAACCCATAGGTCTAGAAAAAACTCGTCGCATCCATCAAGATTGTTTTTATTGAACCCACAACCAGAGGGAGAAAAGGGTGCATCACCTTCCACTGACCATCATAATGTCCTAGTTGTTATGAAATTATTTTACTTTACTTTAAAATTTAGACATTTCAAATTTAAGTTCATTTTGGGAAAAAAATGTTTTTTCTTTGAGATAACCATGGTATTAAAAAATTGATTTAATTAATAGGTTATTAATGTTATTTTAGAATAATTTCACTATTTTTTGAACCAAATATATTTAAGGTCAACATAAATTATGCGGTTTTATTTCAAGATTAAAATTTTCATTATATTTTTGAGTAATACATGGTTTTCATATGTCTTTATGGTGATTTAGGTAATTTATGGAAATTATTAACATATCATGTAGATTATATTACTAGGGTGTATACTTTTTTTATGATAAGTTAAGAGTGGTTGATGTTATTTGGAGAAAAATGATAAATTTATCTTGAAAAAATATGTGATCAAATCCTTAATATTTTTGGGTTTCAATCATACACCATAATATTTTAATGAAATTTTGGGTTAGTTATTTATGGAATGATTTAGATTTTACACTTTTTATTACTATTTAGTTTTGGTGATTATTTTTTATTTCATCGTATAAAGGTTTATTCATATTTTTTGAATTTCTTTATTTGGTATTAAACATTTTTGTTTTAGCTAATTTCAAAATACAGGATTAACTTTTTAAACCTTTTTTTATTTTTTTGATCCATTATAAGTTGATTCTATTACATAAATCATGAAAAATTCATCTTGAATACTCATTATTTGGATAAAATGATGACATGTTGGTGTAAATTGATTAAATTACGAAATTATAATTTTCAAGTAAATATATTTCCTTATGTTATTTTTCTAGATGATAAATTAATTCCTCAACTCAAGGAAAAGGATCTTGAAATAAAAATGTTATCTATTTAATTTTCCTAATGATAACTAAAAGGTCTTTTAACCCATAACAAATTTATGGTTTTCTGATGGTTAACTTTCACATGATCGTGTTCTCTATCAATATATATTAATCCTTGAGAATTACTTTTTTATTACATGTACTTAACATCACATACCATTAATTTTATCATTTCTTGAAACCTTGTTATATTTTTTCCAAGGACCTTCATACTTCCCTTTCCCTATTTTAAAAGAAGTTTTATTAACCCTTTTTATGATGTGCTATATCAACAATTTTATTTTAAAATATTAAAAATTTATTTATTATAACTGAGTTACAATTTTTATTAAAAATTTTATTAAAGGAGGAGAACATAATATCCCAATATTTTGAAAGAACGACTGTGTTTGATGTCATACAAAATATGCGACACTGAGAGTAAATGAACTATGAAATATTATTATATAAATACAAAAAATATAGCCTAATTATTGAATTAGAATGTATGAATATTATTAAACAAATTATGAAATACCTTTAATGGTTCTAATAAATTAAATTTATTAATTAATTAGTTAAAAATAAGAACACGATTTTTAGAAAAATCAGTTTTTGCTTTAAAGATATGTTTTCTTCAAAATGATTTGTATTTATTTTTCTGGGTAAATATTATTATTAATATATAGTAAATTTTGATATTTATTTGATAAATTTAAATTCATTTTTTAATTCATCATTTAAAACTTATCTTAAGATTAATTTTCTTGCATTTTCTAAAAAAATAATTTTTCAATGAATAGTGAAAATGATGATTTTATTGAAAACTGTATTTTCTAGTTGATTACTTGCAAAGTAAAATTATATTTTGGATTATTTATAAAATATAATTAGTTTATTTTAATTTATAACAACTCAATTTTGGTTTTCTAAATGATAATTTTACTTTAATATAGTATAGAAACTTTTTATACTTAAAAGAAACAATTTCTTATAAAAAGTTTGGTTTTCATCGGATTTTTTCATTTTAATTTTAAATGAAATTATGCCACTTAATAATTTTGAATTGTGAAAAATATATTTCAAATTTAGAATCACGGGTTCTTAATTTTTTATAAATTTCCATTTTATTTTTTCTCAATATAAATAGTAACCTTAGAAGTTTTTTTCTACCACAGTTAAGGGTGAATCGAGTAATTAAAGTTTAAATAAATTGATAAGGACTAAAAAATAAATGTAACACTTGCCTAAATTTTTTATGAGTATATTTAATCCATATTCATAAAAAGTTCTAATATATTTCCTTTGTTCCATTTGTATTTTATTTTATCCTTAATAAAATTTTATTTAAAGAGAAGTCATAAATGTCACAATATTCTTCTTAATAAATATAGTATTTTTAAAATCAATATAACCAAAATATGTGTTGGGTTATAAAAATTATTTTCAAATGTAAATTATTTATATTAAATATTTTAGTTTATTTTTAATTCATAGTGAAGAAATTATTACCCGAAATTCTTACACAATATTGAAATGGTAATTATTCAAATAATTTAAAAATAAAATAAATTAAACTGAAAATATTAAAAATAGTATAATTTGAAAGTATTAATTTTCCCTAATAATTATATAGATATAAATTAAATATTATATACTTTTTTATTCAATTTATTAAAATACTATTGTTTTCTTAATGTTATAAAAAGTAATGAAAATCAATAGTTCTAAAAATAAAATTATAAATATTATATGAAAATAATATTATATTAATTAATATAAAAAATTAAAATAATATATTCATAAAAATTATTTCTATATATACTTTTTCCAATTATTCACCATTTTTCAACTTATAGTAACCATATAAACCCTCAAAGAGTAAAAAATATTATTTTCATAATAAGTGTGAAACAGGTTAATAAGGGGTTAAAACCAAATATAAGAATAAAAATATGATATAAAATTATAAATATGTATTGGATAAAAATATTTTGACTAATAATAATCTTATATTATAATTATATCAATTTGGATCTATTCGAACATCAAATATAATTTATATTAAATTAATATTTTAAGAAGTTCTAAGAGTGCTCCTCCCCTCTCCTATAAAAGGGAACCAATTTTTCTCATTTATCCACACTTAAAATCCAATTTTTTCTGAAAATATATGCTTCAATAAATTTCTATAATCTATACCCACATTATAGAGGCCTTATTTTTGATATAATACAAATAGTATATGTATTAGGGTGTTAAGAAAACAAGGTTTTTTAAATAAGATGTAAAGTTTTAACCGCATATTTTAGTTTTATTTCTTCTTCCACAACCTTTAAATATGATTCAACCATGATAAAATAATAACATTACTATCCTACATATATTGATATTATATTATCTTAATCGATTAACCAATACCCATATCCTCTTCCAATCAATTGGGAAACAATACTATCGTCCATGTCTGTGGAATACTAGCGCCTTAGGAACCGATGTGATTCATTTTCCATCATCATCTATTAGTAATGTATTATAATGATGAAGTTAAAATTTACATATTATATTAATGGAATAATAATCATTATTAAAATATACTATATCATTTAACTTTTTACCTTTTCATTCATGAGAAAATGATAACATCATTCATGCGTACGTGTGGACTACCACCTCTATAAAGTTATGGGACTAATTTTTCATTACCTGATTGCATGGATGATATATATAAATATATTAGAAAAAAATATGGTATTCTTGATATTTTTTTCATTATTTAAATTTAAAATAATAATTACTTTCTTTCTATAATGATCATTGTCCAATGCAAATGTTACTCATATTTGCATATGGTTTACCATCTCCATGATTGTAATGTAGTACATTTTTCATCAAAATATTTCATGATTGGTTTTAAAAATAAAGTTGATGTATAAAAATTATAATTATTTTATATTATTATTCTTTATATGATGACCTATTTGTCCATATTCAACTTACCGAATCCACTTTTGACTTATTAAACAAAATTCTCCAAATAATATGACATGAATTTAATTAATTATATAATTTCATATATCATGGTAATAGATAAAATAAATTTAATAATAAACATTAAAAAATATCTTAATAATGTAAATAATTAACCTAAGCTTATAATTTATGAATTTATGAAACAAATTTCATGATTTGGTCTCAAGGTAAGGGACTTTATTTTAATAAAACATATTTTTAAGATTAAATTAAAACTCACTTTTTCTTCAAAATCCATATTTATAAGTTACCTATTTTTTAATTCGAATTAAGATATTTATAAATGAAATTTTATATGTATTTATTAATTTTATTCTTTGTTTTTTAAAAGGAATCTATTTTAAGAGGTTTTTACTTTATTTAAAAACACAAAAAAAATATTTTATTTTATTATATATGGTGACAAAGAGTTTTCCCACTGCCAAAACAATTATTTAATATTTGGATTTATTTATAATATTCCTTTTTTTATAAAAAAAATATATCCCTTTTATTCAAGTAATTTTACTTTTGAAAACATGGCTTTAAATAAAATGTATATATCAATATCCGTAAATTCATTCTTATGGGTCCACAAAATGTTTTTATGATGCAATATTTTTGTGTTATGATTATGCTATGGTTATTTAGACTCTTTTATTATGATTGGTGGTTACATTATAATCCTAGGATATTTAGAAATGTTATTAGAAATGGAAATGTGTTTTCAAGATAAACCAAGGTCATGTTAGCCCGTTATAGCTCCCTAATGCATTTTTTTATGAGATAGAGTTAACCAAGTAGGTTTCTCATAAGATATTATGGGAATATAGTGTGATACAAATTCCATGTATAACTATTTGGGTTATTTCAAGTGTTATTATTATGGATAATAAAAATATTAAAGTGTAACTATGATGTTTAGTACAAGTATTATTATAATGGGTTTTCCATGTGTAAGTGTGATGGTTACTCTATATATACGAGTGATATTAAAATGATGCTCCAAGATTCCAAAATGTTTTATCAATTATTTATAGTGGTTTTAAAAGTTTATTTTTTGGAAAAATTTTGTGTTTTCCTTGTGGAAATAATTTATTTCAAAATCTCGAAGAATAATTTCGTAATGATAATTATATTATGGGTTTCCATGTTTTTCACTAGACTAACAATTTTCATTTTTTTATGCCCCTTAATGGGATTTTTGTGCTTATCCTATATTTTAAATTTTTTCCACATAATGAAAAGTGAAAATGATGAGTTAAAGATTAAATTTGTGAATATGTGTCAGGATAATAAGATTTGTTTCTTTTTGAAAGATCATTTAAATTAAAAATACTAAATAGAATGATCACTTTTTAATTTATGGGTTTTTATTTAAGAGTTATGTCCTAAATCTCTAAAACATTAAATCTAAAATATCATTGGTAATATAAAAATGCGAATTAAATTTAAATTAACTATAAAATTTAATGTTTAAGTTTGGTTCCTTATGTTATTAGAAATGATTTAGTAGACATTTCTATTTTAGGACTTTTTCTAAAATGATAGTCCTGAGAGTGAACCATGACTAAGGAAATGATTTTATATTCTTATGGGTATTCCAAAAACTTATTTATTATTCTTCTGATATATTCTAATGAATAATGTATTTATAATTATTCACATTTATAAATTATGTTTGTTATTAGTACAAAGACTTTTCCCATGATTTATTATTAAGGTTCTTTAATTGATTGGTTAAGGTTATTCAATGTTATGATCATGTTTTCATACCCTTATTTTTATCTTATACACCCTTATTATCATTTATTGAAATCTTTTATGTTTACTATTAATGATCATATGATCCCACCATTTATTATGTTTCCTTTCCCTATGTTATGAAGAATGGCTTTATGTATGATATGTTTGAAAAGGGTTGTAGTTGAAAATAACATAATAGGAAATGGTCTACATCTTTTTTGTACTAGTGGTTTATGTATCCATGTTTCCAAAAACACAAAACCTTTATGGTACTGGCATGGATTTTAATGATTTTTAATGACTATTTTTCTAAAAACATTTAATATATATAGGTAATTTTGGGTTACTATAGTTTGTATCTGAGTAGGGTTTAGTTATTTTTAAAAACTATGGTGTGAAAAAATTTAGTGAAAACCCTTAGTATAATCCTAAGTATAGGATAACATTTGTAAAATAGAAGATAAAGTAATGTGTCTTCATAATAAAATATATACTTTTTTGGATACAAGGAAGTGGATGCAGTTGTGGAATATATACCCTTAGGGGTAGCAAATATGAATGTGTTTATTTGGTAATAAATTAATCATCATAGGTACACAATGAGTGAGGATATGACTACACACCAGGATAGAAACTCCTAAGGGATATTCTTAGGTTAATTCATATTTTATTTGGATAACATTATGAAATATTTTAATAGATGATTATAATAAATGACCTAGTTTAATCATAGAGCATCATCTATTGAAAAAAAATGTATCATGATTTAGACACCCCATTAATTATTTTCATAATTACATTATTTCATTCTATGATTATTGTTTCTCATACTATGATTTGTTTTAGTCAATATATATAACCAAAAGGAACCATGTTAATTCTTAATGAGGTAAACAATCCAGTGATTTTCCTCATGAGAAACCAAAAGAAATGGAAGATAAAATGAAAAATATAGTTATTATTCATAACTATATATCTATATATCTAATTAACATCATGTATATGGGTGAGTTTATGAATAAAGATAATGAGATAAAAATGGAGTTTCATAGATACCATGGAGGAATGTGGATTCATTTTCTGATATATTAAAAATATAGGAAGAAGAACCTGTGGAAATGTCTCAACAGGATAAGAAGATGATTTATGAGTTCAAAATAAGGACATAGAGTAAGTAATTATTTAGATAGGAATAAAATTTTATTTAATTATATTGATGGGAAAAATGGTTTACACAAGGTATCATATAATGTTTAATGTTTTAAATGTAATAATTATAGCTATTATGAAAATCAATGTCCTAGGGGAAAAGCTCAAGAAGAGGATCAAAAAGGGTGTATGAGTAAATGTTTTTTGGTTGATAATGAAGTGTCTAAAAATGGAATATGAAATGTATAAATTATTTTTAGAGTATTTATTATGTTAAAATTAATTAACAAGATTAAATTGGGGTTGATATATCTTAATAAATGTTTCATTTCTCATATTATAGGAAACAATTATGAATGAATTAGGTGAAACAGACTAGCGTATGGTTTGAGAATGAAGTGAATTGATTGAAGTGTTTATGTATTGGGATTTATGAATAATGTTGTAGAAGAGTTTTAGAAATAAAATTCTGATTAAAAGAATCATGATGCATATAAGGTTAGTTATTCATTAGTTTTTCTTCATGTATTTTCAATAATATGTTGAATGGTACTCATAAACTAGAAAATTGATTTAGTTGTAAGGTGATGTCTTTTGATAACATGTAATTGAGAGAATGAAAACATGTAATGTGTTCCTAATGTTTATATAATAATATTTATTTAGGATAAAGAGATTATTAATATTGATAGTCTAAATTGAATAGTATTGGTGACCTTGGAATAGATTATTGATTTGATGAAAATCTGATTTATGATAATGTAAAATGGATAGTGTTGGTGACGTTGGAAAGGATTATCATGTTTTAAGAGAATATATAATCCTGGTATTCATGTGTTTGGTGTGTGAAATTACGATCTACATTATTTTGTTTTGGGATAAATTCTAAATATGATCTTGTAAAAAACTTGATTAAATCCTTCAATTTTTTTGGGTTTTGATTTTGGTAAAATGTATATTAGTGGATTTTTGAGTTAATTATTTATTGATTGGTTTAAGTTTGACATTAGGAGTAATTTATGAGGTTTTACATTTTAATTTATTATTTAATCATATGAATATTTATCTGTATTGGGAAACATATGCTAACCATTTTAGTTTTAATAAGAATCTAGTGATATAAGGAAAGAATTTTAATTATTTTAAAGATTATATAACACGTTAAAAGTTAATTTTATTTCTTTTTTTCATGAACAATTCATATTGAATATTCTTTTTTTTTGGAGCAATATATGAGATAGAAGTTGAAATTAATGAAATCATAATGAAAATATGATATTATCCTTATACAATGAAAAAAATGAGTGAGTATATTTTCTCATATTCTATATCTTTATTGAAAAATAATTCCTTAAATCTAGGAAAATTGATGTTGAAAATAATAATGTTTGCTATTTTAAAGTTATTTGTGATAAATTATTGTTTGTTTTCACCTCTCACTGATTTATGATTTTTTTCATTAACTTTATCAGGACCATGTTCTATGTCACTCTCTATAATTATTTGGACGTTATCTTCCCCATCCATGCCCATATTTTCACTTACCTCTTATTTTCACCTTATCTAGGAACCTGATTAAGTGTTGTTTTAGGTAACCATTATGTTTCCTACATCCCCTTTTCAAAGTCAACTTTATTATCACTTTGTATGATGAATGATTTCAAAAAATGTATTCTTCAATATTTAACCCTTGATTACCAAGATAAAAAATTTGGATGAATAAATATATTTAGGTGGAATATAAAACCCTATAAATTTTGTTCAGAAGAATATTATGCTAGATAGTTTTCATAACACGTAACACTGAGCTATAAAAGAACTTTGATATATTATAAAAACAATATTATTTGAATATAAATGTTATAACAAAAACATTAAATTGGAAGGTATGAATAGTAATAAATACATTATGAAAATAATGTATACGTTTTAAAAAAATCAATTGTTTTAATTAATTCATAATAAATAAGTACTAAATTTTATGTAAAGTAATTTTATGTTTCCGAAATATGTTTTCTTTAAAAAGTATGTTTACTATAATTTATTCATGTAAATTATAATTAATTTATACCATTATAGAAACTGATTTTTAGGTAATTATTATCAATTTTAAATATATATTTCTATATTGTATTTTGGGGAATTTCTAGGATTTTAAAAAAAAAGATTTATTTTTCAGTGACTAATAAAAAAAGACCACTTTCTGAAAAAAAAACATTTCTTTTAATTCAAAAATTCCCATTATTTTTTGAATTTTAATATAATGTGACATAATTGTACTTTAATTATAAATTGTATAATTAATTATATGTTTGTTAACATTATACTTGAATTTGGTATAAGTTCATTTTCTGTCTTAAAAATAAAGTTTCTTAAAAAATGTTTTTATGTGTGCAATGTGTTTTTTACTTAATAAATTAAATTAAACACTATTTGTTTATATTAATGAAATTTATAGATTATATATTCATTAAAATATTTTAAAATTCATTTTATAGTTTTTAAAAGTCATACAATTGAAGTAAATTCGGTTTTATGCTTAAAAATGTGTTTTTCAAAAATGTTTTTTCATTGCATTTTTTATGCTTATTTAAAATTTAATTATTCCAATTATAGAAATTACGTATAATAAAATAACATAAATAGTATGAATCATCATTATTGATATAATTTAATAGGTTTAACTAAATTTTTTACCACAATTAATAGTAGAAATAGTAAAATTTTCTTATCATGGTTAAGGTTAAAACAGTTTTATCAGGGGTTAAACCAAGAGATAAGATTAGTAATTCCACCCGAAAATATATATTTATTATTTTTTAAATATATTTTAACATTATATTATCTTAAATAATAAATCATACCCATTTTTATCCACATTAAAAGGATAGTGACCTTATATCATTGAAATATTTTAAAAAACATTGTGTGTCTCCCACCCCTCACATATAAAATGGAATCTATCATCCTCTCTTATTCACACAAATTTATCCTTACATATCAAAAAATAACTTCTCTATAACCTTCCTATATCCCTTCACTTCATAATTTTTTTTTCTTAATACCAACCATTCAAGGCTTGAGGTGAAAGACAATGGAGGTCTCTTAAAGGGGAGGTATAAATCTTAACTAAACTCTTTCAATCTATTTTCTTCTCCCACCATCCATAAACTTATTTTATCCTAAAAACATATTTATTATGTAATTTTAAATATAATTATATGGTATTATTATTATGTGACAACCACTTCCATCCTATTCTTAATCACATTAGAGATTAAATTATTGCACGTGCTTACGTAGGGACCACCGCCTCCATGTAGTGACATGATTCATTTTTCACAACCATATTTCATGGTTGGTTATTATTATGTATTTAATGTATATATATTATATTTATGAAATAATTATTCTTATTTAATTACAATATCTTATCGACTTTTTTACCTTCTGATACAGTAGAAAACAATAGTGATTATCACGCATACAAGTAGACTAGAACCTCCACGGAGTGATATGAATAGTTTTTCATTTTCTCTTAAAAATTTATTATTTATATAAAAAATAAATATATTACATAAAATTGAATATGATTGTGTACACCATTGGTTGTGTCCTACCAATTCATACTCACACCATGTTAGGGTCACCGGTTAGTACAGAAGAAATCTTTGTGGATGTAAGATATGATAAAAGAAAGAAGATTATGGTTGATATGGTCAGGGATTGATATTTTGATATATTTAATAATATATTACTCATACATTTCATTATTTTTTTAAAAAAATTACCTTTTTTATTTTGATTATTTTTTGACTTTTTCCTATGACCTTATGACATGTGTGACTCATCGATGGGAATATGGTGCATTTTTTAGCACGTGTTATATGATTATATGATACCATCTTTATTATTTATTTAGTTGTGTATGTTTGGATGTATTTTACATCCATTATATATATTTCACACTATTATTACAATGTCATATTATTCTCATCATTTCCTCGCAATCCATGTTTGTTTGATGGAAACGTCTAGAATAAAGGGAGGTGTGATTGAGGCCTTGTACCATCAGATTTGGTTACATTTTATAGATAAATAGGGTGGTTAAATTAAAATATGCTCAAGGTACCAATGAAATGTTGATGGTATGTATAGTAGAAGTAAGTTATAAATGGGGGTTTGACATAGAACATCTTAATGATGATGATATATGAGTAGTTCCTCCGCAATACATTGAGGTAAAATATAATCTGGGAGTCTATGAACCTAGTAAAGGGAGGGACTTAAAACATGATGTATGTTATGAGGTTCTCAAACTTGTTTTGATTTACGCTAACTCAGGTAGGAGATGGTCTTCCAAGTTTTGTTGATTTGTGGATGTTTTACTACATTCAATCTAGGTTCATGTAAATATTTTTAGGTTAACCTCATTCGTGAAGGTGGTGAACTAAGAGGTTATAGAATAGTGGAACCTAGCATATGGTATCATATAAATTCAATTCTAGGTTTCATTTAATAAAGTTAGTTGTGGTGTAAGTAGTTAAAAATAGTTCATTGAGGATACCCAACATCGCAGTTAAAGTAGAGACTTAATGATGCCACTATGGAGTGGGCCACAAGTGATGTGGATTCGGTGTGTCCACACTGGACATGTTTGAGATCAGATTAATAACCTAATAAAATATTGTAGGCCAAGTTTTAATTTGGTATATATGGAGTAGGTTTTATCTCTAGCTCGCATTTATCTTGGGTTCATGGATCGAGGCATAATAAGCATTTTGAGGTTGGACCAGGAGTAGTATTTAGATTTAGTATTAGAGAAACTACAGCACATTGGACACATTAAAATGAATGGGACACCCAAAAATGGTTATCGTGGTCATCAAAGAGCATGAATATAAAGGGAGGATAAACATTAGGTAGTCAGGCTTTGATTTAATTGCATATTATTGATCCAAAATATCCATAATAGGTTGGGGTCACCAACTATTAGAGGGGTATTGTGAGTCTGTGACTATGGATTTATATGAGGGGTACTAATGAATGAAGGGAATTTATGATAAATGGATTAACCAAGTGTTGGTAAATATATAGTAATTGTATATTATGCATGATGAATATATGATCAATTTTTATAGGGTATAAGTGAGCATTAGGTGTGAAGAGTAATGAAAGAGAACATTGGGAATGATGTCGGATAAAATTAGTCATTGGGGTAATGAGGGATCATAACAATCACTGGTTGGTGGCTATGTATTGATAGCTAGTGTGTGTGGGAATGTGGGATACTGGATGGGTTTATACTGTAGTTGTATCATGTGGTTTAGTTTATATGATACTAGGTGGGTGATTCCTTATTTTCCCACTAGGTGAGAAATTTTAATGGTCAAGAGGGGGTGAATTGAAATTTTAATAAAATATTGAATACTTATCAATGTTATGCTAATTTAGCAACTGAGAAAAATAAGGACAAGTATTTATATATTTTTTCATATCAAAGATATCTTATTTCTACTCTTCACACTCCCAATGTGAGAGTATTACACCCACTATATAAGTGACCTACAATTTTAAAGGATCTAAGATATTTTAAAATTTCATATTCACACCTAGAGGAACAACACCTATCCTACCTTTCTAACACATACAGGAAAAATCTCGAACTTTAAATTCAAAGTAGACAAAGAACCAGCCTTTTCTTTTTTGGACCAGGTCAAAACTGAAATCACTTTCTTATTACCAAACCAAGGTAGAAACAAGAAAATTCATTTTTCAACCTATAGGCATAACCCAAGGTGTTCCTTTTAGATTATTACTATAACTAGAAACTAATTTCCTTATTTTAAATGGAATAGAATAAACCAAAAAACATGTTAATAGAAAATATATAGAAATGATAAAATATATAAACCAGTTATATTAATATGATATTTAGCTTCAAATTAGTAGATCCCACTACAATAAAAAATGATTAGAATAATGAATTCTAGTTGAGAGTGTTTTAGTGATGATAACAAAATCATACACCTCAGTATATTTTCAATATTCCCATTTTATTTCGAACCTGGTTTTGTCAAACTAATTTGATAGAGTTCCTTTATTCATAGAAATCTTTATCAATTTATAATTTCATCCTAAACTATTAAATTTTATCTTTTCCCATACAGTACACTTTAAACTCTGAATAATAATGAACTACTTCAATGTTGAGAGAAACTTCAATAATCTTTAAAACTTAATAAAATTGTGCAAAAAAATTGTCATGAAATTTAATATAGAAGTTAATATTTTCATAATAATCAATATTAATGTTCCCGGAATACTCTCATAAGTCTTTCGAGATAGACTATTCATATTTAAAAAAAATCAATTTTGAATCTCATAACTTCAAGGAATGTCAAGTGAAAAATGAAACATGTTTTATCTCTTATGATTGTAATTTAAGTCTTTGTAATATAATTCAAAAATAAATTTTCATGATATAAAAATAATTAGGAATAAATTATGAAATAATTAAAATAAATAAATCAAGTGTATAAATTATGAAATAAATCAGTATATCCAAAATTTAGAAAAAAAGATAATTTCTTGAATTTTAATAAATAAATATTTTGTCATATTAGCCATGTATAACCTACTGGAATTGTCTCATAATTTAAATTCTATAATAATTCCCTATATAACTTTGTACTTATGAAACTTTTGAGTTTTTATATGAATTTATATTTACATGTGATTTTATAACCATATTTTACAAATGTATAGTTAGAAAAAAATCATAATTTGTAAGTCTTTAAAGAAATGTATATAAATTTAAAATTGTGTATGACTTTAAGGAACCATTATAAATAATATCATATGACTTAATGAATCATATTACTTTTAATAGACATTTATTACGACTTTTAAAGTGAATATGAATTCTAATTTCAAATTATTTTTATTTTGAGGGGATTTAATTAAAATGTATAAATTTAATAAAAATTGTAAAACTTTTTTTCAAAATGTATGATATTTCTATATTGTGATAATAAATTCCATAATTAGTAAAGTTTTATAATTTTTTTTAAAAAAATTAGTATGTTCAAATTTAAAATATAAATAAATACTCATTAACCAAAAAAAGATGATTAAGAAAACGAGTAACATATTATTTGAGAAATTATAATTATCCAATTAAAAAAATAAATATATGAATCATAACCCAACTCATACTAAAGTTAATTTTTCACTAAAATTGGTACTCATAACTCACATGAAGAAAATTTCAATAATCAATATCAATAATAATAATTATAGTTATGAGTAGGGAAATATTAAAAGAAAATATTTCACTAAAGTTAAAGGGAATAAAATAATAATTTTATATATTAGAAAAACATAATCAAATAATGTATGTAGTTTTTAATTATAAAAACTTTATTTAAATAAAGTATCAAGGAGACACATAATAATCTCCCCCTTTTTCATAATTAAAAAAACAAATATATATTCAAATATTTCTCCCCCTATTTGAATTTATAAATAATTAAAAATAAACTATTAAAACAAATCACCCTTTTTTTGGAAACCGAAACTACATTAAAGTCAAATCAATATAATTGTAAAAGGAAATTTATGATAATGAAAACATTACTCACTCCTTAATTTCAAAATATATTAACATAGATAAAAAATAATTAAACATTTACCCTCCCCCTAAATTGATGAATTCTAATCATATATATCAACTAAATGAGATATCTAAAAGTAGATAACCCCCACCCACTTTATATAATCTTTTTTTCCATAATAAAAAAATAACATATTCATAATGGTATTGCATAATTTAAATTTTCTATGTGCATAATTTAGAAATTAATTCCTATGTAATAAATAAAAATATAAAATGATCTATTAAAATATGTCAATATGTTCATGAATCATATAATCTTATATTAAATGAATTAAACAGTGAGAAGTTTTTAAACCATTTTCCAATGAACTGTAAAATATAAAGAGATTACTGGACAACTATACATAAGTAAAAAAATTAAGTGGATGTATATTTCCCATAAAATCCAATCATATTAATAACAATTGGAAACCAAAGAAAATAGAATGTCGTAGAAATTAACAATTACAAACTAATAATGTTGACATGAAGTGTGATTCTAAAGGTAGAATGATTTTATACTTAATAGAAAACCTTAAACCCTATATGGACACATGATGGAAACATAATTGATTCAAGTAGATTTAAATAGTTTGTAATATATTCTATTTGACCTTCTATTTCAAACTTACATCATACCAAGTTCAAAATTTATTCTCACAAATTTAGTTGAATATAAATTTCTCTTAAATATATCATCTAGTTGATTATTAGTTGGAACATATTCTAAATATATTCACTCTTTTTGAACATGATCTATAATAAAATAATACTTTACCGTGATATGTTTATTCCTTCAATGTCATAAAATATTCTTAGACATTTCAATAGTTGATGAATTATAACAAAAATTAGGAAAACTTTCAATAAAACATCAAAGTCAATCAAAGTTTTATTAATACATAATGAGGATAAGAAAAGTTTGTAACAACAATATATTCTCCTTCTAAAATAGATAAAGAAATAGAATAATATTTATTAGAGATCTAATAAATTAAACATTTTCTAGAAAGTGACACATTTCACATTTACCTTTTCAATATATTTTTCCTCCACCAAAGTTTAAATTTGGAAAAAAAAATTAATGCCTATAGGATAAAATATAACACGTTTTACATAAGATTTATAATATCTTATGATACTTTTTATATAATTTAAATGATTTTTCCTTAATATGACATTACAATCTAGCACATATAAAAGCTCAAAACATCATATAATTCAATGATGAAATTAAATACAAAAACCTACAAATCATACCTCAAAAAAGTTTATTCTCTGTTGATTTTCTAGTTTCATCAAGGTTTGTCTTACATGATGCTATATTGGAATTATATGATCTCTTAATATATTCAATTATAAATATTTTTACCAATTCTTCTTCATATTTATAATGATTAATCAAAATCTATATTCTCTAGAAAATTTGATAACCATGGAATGATTTTTGTTTTCCCATAAGTCTTTTATCAAATTAACTTATCATTAATTTTGAAATTTCATTACATAATTTAATATATGAATATCCAAAAATAATATCAACCTAATATATTTGAACAATAAATATTTCTATATAAAATTATTTAAAAACAAATTTGGATCAACCTTTCCTTTTAATAAATAAGTTTACAAAATAATATTTGACCATCTTTCATACCAATATCATGGAGCTTAATTAAGTCTATAAATTACTTTAAGAATTGATAAGACGTGATTATGATGTAATTCGTCTTCATATCTAGCAGCTTTCTTATATATACTTCCACAACAATATATCAATTTATAACTTTGTAACATCCCAGATCCGGAACCCACACCACTGGTGCCCTGAACCAGGTTGGTCACATGACCTCAAGCGCATTTACTCAAATGCCAGAGGCTGCCGACTAGCAGCAAGGGCCCAGGTTTGATTATGGAGAAACTATGCCCTCATTTTTCAAAGTGTAGCACAACAGAAAAGATATACAACATACAATAGCCGAAGCATTAAACAATATGAACTAGAAATGAAAAACTCCAGTAAAAGATAACCAAAAGTTATATATAATGATGCATCATATCACTATTTCTATTAAAGAAACCAAAATAGGATACACTGCAATAAAATAAAATACAACTCAAAGTACAAGTACAGCAAAACAAAATAGAACAGTGCAATAAGAACTCAGCACCATCGCAAGCCTAAGCTTGGTCTCAGGCTCTCCAACTCCTCTACAACAATCATGTACCTATATAGGGACCCTTTCCCTGATCAATACTTACAACAATATAATCTATTTGGGCTGAAGAAATTAACCAAACAGGGTGTGAAAAATAAATCCTAGTAAGAAACCACCAAAGGCTCGTGCCCAACTGTCAGTGAAAATGTGCAACAATAGTGTGCCATAATAAATTGTAGTAAACTAGTAAGTACTCAATGTAATTATCACCACTAGTTAAATTTTCATTTTAATATTTTTTTAACAATTCAACAAAATTTAATTTTGAGCTAATCAGAACCATGCCCTCAGGCTAATCAGAAACTTGCCCTCAGGCTAAATGTAACCATGCCCTCATGCTAATATAGTCATGCCCTCAGTCTAAATATCATCATGACCTCATGCTAATATAGTCATGCCCTTGGTCTAAATATCACCATGCCCTCAGGCTGATCAGAACCATGCCCTCAGGCTAAAGTAAAACACTGCCCTCGGGCTAAAGTAAAACACTGCCCTCAGGCGCACGTAACCGGGCCGAGCCCAATGAATTACAAGCAATTTTATACCAAATCTCCTCCCTAGAAAACTTTAAACAGGTAATAATCATGGTATACCCTCAGGTATCCAGGACAAATGGCTAGATAGAGGAACGAACCCACGGGGTGGCCCTGGTTCCAAACAGTGATCCCAAATAGTAGTTTTAATTTATCATTAGATTATCAATACAATTCTAGATATCTTATCAGTAAATTCATCATTTATACGATACCCCAAACATGGGTTCATAGCACAACGGTACACAAAAATCAACCTAATAGTTGAATTTAACACCATACCACCTACCTCGATCGCCCCTGATCAATATACGTGAATGATGCCTCCCAAATCATTCGTGAAAGATGTAGATATGGGATAAACATTCCCACATTCAACCTCAAATAACTTTACTTCGGGAAATAATTGGTAAGAAATGATCTAGGAGAAGGAAGAGCTTATATGTGCGGTTCAAAGGAGATCAACGGCATAGGAATTGGGTTCAAGGTGTGCAGTCGGGAGATCTTCCAAGGTCTGGCCGTCTCTCCTGCGCTCCAAACGAGCCCACTAACTCTTCTTCAAAATGAGGAGGCTACTGCCCCTTTTAAGCGAAAAAAAAAACTACACGGCATGTACTCTCACATACATGGCGTGTACTTTTCATTTTTTAAACTGTTCCTCTAGCGGCTTCTTTCCACTATGGCACGGTTCATCTATCAACATGAGTACACAGCGTGTATTATTGATTAAACGGCATGTACTGTCGCTCCACTGGCGGCTGCCTCCACCGCCTTACTGTTCACCTTCCGACTAATTACACGGTGTGTAAATACTAATTACACGGCGTGTAGTCAGTTTTTACACCCTTCATCACCGACAGGCCTACACTCTCTATGTACTCAACCCACATGGCTAAAGTACATGGTGTGTGGAAAAGTACATGGCGTGTACCCACAAAATTTAGGATTTTTCCCAATTTTCCTTATTTTTTCAAAAACGCTTAAGGGAAAGGGAAAAGAAGAAACTCATACCTCAAAAATAAGAACTGGGTGCTTAAAAACTTCCCCCTTAAAGAAATTCATCCCCAAATTTCCCTTCTAAGGGTGATGAAGATACAGCTGTGAAAAACTCTGGCCACTAAGCACGTATGTCGGTCTCCCACTCTTAGGTTTCGTCCTGCACTCAGCCACGCTGCCATAGCAACCGAACGAGAGGAACTGACTAGCCTCGGAGAACCATTGTGCTCATATCAAAAATAAGAATCAGATGCTCCTTAAAGGATGCATTGACCTGAAGCTCAACCTCCTTGGGCTGAAAAACGTGAGACAGGTCTGAATGATAGCGGCACAACTGAGAAACATGGAAGACATCGTGCAAGGACCGATACCTCAGTGGTAACTACAACCGGTAGGTAACCGACACAACTCTCTCTAGAATCTCAAATGGTCCCACATACCTCGGTGAAAGTTTACCCAATTTCCAGATCTGCCTGTGTCCCAACCTCAGCAAAACAGGCAAGAAAACATGATCCCCAACCACGAACTCCAAGGGTCATCTGCGACGATTAGCATAAGATTTATAATGAGACTGTGCAGTAGACATACGCTTCTGAATAAACTGGACATGCTTAGAAGTCTCCCGTACGAGACGTGGTCCCAATAAAGCTACCTCATCTGCCTCCATCCAGCACAAAGGTGATTGGAATGGCCTACCATATAAAGACTCATAAGGTGACATCTCAATAGTTTCCTAAAAACTATAATTATAGGTAAACTAGACCATGGGTATATGCTTCTCCCAAGATCCCTCAAAGTCCAGGATGCATGCACGCAGCATGTCCTCTAGCACCAGTTTCGTAGGCTCTAACTGGCCATCGGTCTGAGGGTGGTAAGTTGTGCTCAAAAGCACCTGTGTACCTAGTGCCCTCTAAAAATTCTTCCAGAAATGAGACGTAAAGTGGGCGTCCCTATCTGAAATGATAGAACGAGGATACCCAGGAAGACGTACTATCCCGCGGATATACAACTTCTCATGCTCATCAACACCGTAGGTCTCCTTTATCGGAAAAAAGTGAGATACCTTCTTATGTCTATCCACAACAACCCACACGGCATCATTTCCTCGAGGTGACCTCGGCACCCTATCACTAAATCCATCGTGACATCATCCCATTTCCACTCTGGGATGGGTAACTATTGTTACAGTCTGGCTAGCCTCTGATGCTTTTCCTTCACCTGCTGATAGGTGGAACATCTTGTAACAAAACTAGATACTTCCCTTTTCATACTCGGCCACCAATACTGACGTCTCAAGTCATGGTACATTTTGGTAACTCCGGGATGCACTGTCCAAGCTGAAGTATGAAAATCTCATATCAACTCCTCGTGTATATCCCCCGGAACCCACACTCGTCCATGGAAATGAAGTACCTCATCATTTCCTATCGCTCAACTGGGAGGAGGGTCCTCACTTTCCATTGACTCTTATAGAACCAGGCCTTCTGAGTCTGATAGTTGTCTCATCCTCACTCTATCCAGAAGGGTAGAATTCACAACTAAGGATGAAATATAGGTTTTCCCATGACTATCGTGAACCTCCAAATGCATCTCAGTGAATAAGGCCATAAGCTGTCACTCACCACTGGCCTCCTGCACAGCCTGTGTCTGAGTCTTTCTGCTCAGTGCATCAGCTACTACATTACCCTTACTAGGTGTATAGACAAGCTCAAAGTCAAAGGACTGAAGGTATTCGACCCACCTTCGCTGTCTAAAATTCAATTCATGCTGAGTAAAGACATATTTGAGACATTTGTGGTTAGTAAAGACCACAAAGTGATCTCCCAAGAGATAATGTATCCAACAGCGCAACGCATGAACAACTACAGCCAAATCGAGATCATGCGTCAGGTAATTCCTCTCATGTGGTCTCAACTGCCAAGACCCGTACGCAACAACTCGATCACCCTGTATCAACACTGCACCCAGCCCAATAAATGATGCATCATAGTAAACATTATAGCTCTTCCCCTACTGTGGAAGTATCAGAACTGGTGCTGATGTCAACCTTCCCTTTAGCTCCTGAAAGGCTGAATCGCAAGCTTCTGACCAAACGAACTTCACACCCTTCTTAGTCAAACCCATCAACGGCATTGCTAAGTGGGATAAGTCCTTAATAAAATACATGTAGTAACCATCCATCCACAAGAAACTTCGTATCTCAAACATGTTATTAGGTTGTTCCCAAGAAACTACTGCTCTCACCTTCTCTAGGCCTACCACAACTCCTACCTTTGAGATAATATGACCCAGGAATTGAATCAGTTCCATCCAAAAGTGGCACTATGAGATATTAGCATATAGCTTATGCTCTCTTAGTGTACTTAGTATGATCTCAAGATGGGTGGTATGGTCATGTCGAGTGTGAGAGTACACCAAGATGTCATCCATAAAGACTACCAAGAAAGAATCTAGATATGGGTGTAATGCATGATTCATCGGAGCCATGAAAACTGTTGGCATGTTTTTGAGTCCAAACGGCATGACCGAGTACTCATATAGACCATATCTACTCTGAAAGGTCGTAAGCATTATGTCTAACAGTCTCACACACAAAAGATGATATTTGGATCTCAAGTCAATCTTTGAGAACACTCGTGCTCCTCGAAGATGTTAAAAAATATCATCAATCCTTGGTAGGGGATATCAGTTCTTGACCATCAACTAGTTCAGCTTTCGATAGTCCACACAGAGTTGAAGGGTGTCATTCGCCTTATTTGCAAAAAGGACTGGTGAACACCAAGGAGAAGTACTGGGTCAGATGAAACCTTTTGACTGAAACTCCTCTAACTTCTGTTTGAGCTCCTGTAACTCAGGTGTAGCCATCCTATAAGGAGGAATGGACACTGGTGCCACTCCTAGCACAAGATCAATAAGGAAATCAACCTCACGCTCTAGAGGTAGGCATGAAAATTCGTCTGTGGAGACATCCCTAAAATGATCAACCACTGAATGGAAATCCTTCTGACAAGTTCCCTTATCATCCAGATATAAAATCGCAATCTAGGCTGTGACTCCACCTCGCCCACGATACTCTGGTCTAGCTCGACTTTCTTGGACATCCCATTCGCCCTTCTATAGGAACTCTCCGCCCTCTAGTGAAATGAAACTCACCCTGCGATGATAGCATTCTACAAAGGCTCGAAAGGGAACCAACCAGTACATCCCGAGAATGACATCATAAGCTATCATCTCTAAGACATAGAGATCCTATAGAATGTGACACCCACCAACCTCAAGGGGGAACTCCTTGCACTAACGCACACCTTCCATCCTCACTCCCAAAGGTGTGTCTAGCATCATGATATCAGAATAAAAAGAAAAATAAAGCCCAAGGATCTCCACAACAGCCACAGATATAAAACTATGTGTAGCATCAGTATCGAAAAGTGCACAAGATAAAATAGAAGCAACTAGAATAGTACCTCTAACAGTGTAAATTCCAGGATCCTGCTCCTGTTAGGTCTGTTGCACTGCATATGCCTACCTCGTGTTGTGGCCCTACAATACAGCCTGGCTACCCTGAGCTGGCCCGCCCTGCTGCTTCTGAGATCCTGGTGTCTGGCTACCACGGCCAGGACCACCTTTTCATCCTACACGCCCTGACGCATTCCAATTGCCTGACTGGTAAGAAGCTGCTAGTCCTTCTCTGCATGCAGAGTCTACACAGAACCCCTCTGACCAGCCACTGGTATAAACGCCCTGCTGAAACGCTGTAGATGACCCATCATGTCGCAAGCTTGGCACTCCACTGGGTCACGGGGACACTAAGGTCTCTTGTGCCCCTCTCTAACACACTGGTAGCACATTATTGGGAAAACTGAAGAGTTCCTTTGGCTAGTACTCTCACCGTGAGAGAAATATGTCGGCCTCTTGCTCTTGCCGATGGAAATAGTACCATAAACTGGTGTTGAACCACCTTGTCCCACACCACTAGCTTCCTGCAAGTTCCGCTCAAAAATCAGTTCCCGGTTCACAATATCATGTACTATAGGCAACCTAAAAACGTTTACCTACACAGGAATGTCATATAGAAGACCATCCTCAAAGAATCCAGCCCTCAACACCTCATCTCCAACTAGAACGGGTGCAAAATGCTAAATCTCGGTGAAGTGGGAAGAATAGTCCATTACTGACATGGCGCCCTGCTGCAGATTCATGAACTCTCAAGATCGATCTACCATCAGCGTCTCCAGGAAGAAGAATTCATAGAAGGATATCTGAAAATATTCCCACACCATGTCTCGGTGATGCTCAGACTGGGTGATAACATCCCACAACCTCTTGGATGAATTGCACATCATGTATGTAGCGAGCTTGACTCTCCACCCAGGAGGTATCTCCAGATGCTCAAAAATAGTCTGAAATGAATCCGGCCATGACTCTAAAGCCTGTGGTCCGGCATCCCATGAAAACATAGGTGGATGCTGCTGCTGGAAGATACATGTGAGCTCTTCCATAGATGTGGCAACTGACAGTGCTCCCTGGACGGTCTGCATGAACCGCATAAAGCCTTCACGGAACTGCACATCCACGCCTGCGTCCGGTATAACGGATGGCGCTGCATCTGGCACTGCTAGTGGATCCACTGGTAGCCCATGTCCTACTATCTCAGGAGTATAATCATTTCTGCTCTCTTGGAGAACAACCGGTGGTTGTCTCGGCAGCATGACCCTATAAGGTCAAACGTACACTTTAGATCACGATTATCAAAAACTGAAACTAGGAGACCAAGAAGGGAATAGAAGAAACAAAGAATTCAAGATTTAAAAAACTTGACTACACATCGTGTATAAATACTACATGGTGTGTTCCCACAAGCCAGCCACATGGGCGTATACTCTAGCTTAAACTGGTCTTGTAACACCCCAAACACATGATGTGTATTTCTGACTACACGGCATGTACTTTAATCCTTCTTCCCTGTCCAAGTCCTTCTACATGGCTAGGCCACATGGCTCTCATAAAACAAGCCTACATGGCATGTCCCACAGGTACACAGCGTGTACTCTACAAGCATTCATCAGCCCGTGTTTTTCGTGACATGACCTGTGTACCTAGGTCACACTACACTGCGTGTTCCCATAAGACACGGTGTGTATCAAGAAACCCCAGACCGACCCGTGTTGTTAGTGACATGACTAGGTACTTGGTTCAGACTACACGGCGTGTTCAAGGAAGACACGATGTGTATGGCTTAAGGTTTCGTTTTCCGTGTTGTAAGTTACACGAGCAGACACCGGGTCAACACTACACAGGGTGTACAACCCATACACGGTGTATTCCCCAAAAACTTCCTTATCCAGTGTCTCTGCCCACACTGTTAGAGACTACACGGTGTGTACTTAGGGTACACGACATGTACTAAAAAAATTCACTTCTTCCCAAATGTAATAACACACGGCGTGTGTCCATAGAACTACTCATCATGTATTCTGGGTTTTCCAGATAGTAAGCCTCAGAAACTACTCCGAAACCCGAAAAAACATTGAAACAAACACCTAAGTTCCAAATTCTGATCAGTGAGGACCCATACTCCCCATAAATCAAAGCTCAGTATCTTATACATGTTATAACAAAGTAAACTCTCCAATGATCCACCAAATTATGGTTATTGAGGGCCCATACTCCCCAAAAACCAAATTTTGGCATTCATTATATCAAAATATCACCCAACAATACCCTATCAAATAGAAAGTATTTATCATAGCAGCTATCACAACAACATGTTTTTCTAGCACAGAAACTATGACAACAACATGCAATTTCTAATGCACCTACATGGCATGGAAACTATGCATGACATGTGATTTCTAGCATGTGCCTAAATGATGCATGAGATGGCATACCCTCATCCCATCTGGTTGCAACTAAATAGAACCCATGTATAAAATATAAATAGCACATGAAAAGTGTGTCACCCAATGGTGAAAATCAAATCAACTATCAAATTTAAAAATCAGAAAAATTGCAATTACCGAGGTAGTTTGGATTTTCCCTGTACACAGGTTAGCTACTCTTAGGTACAGCTTATTACCAAGTACCTATTTCCATCCTTTCCCTGGATATAGGCTCCAAACAGTAAGTCAATAGAAAATAACTCCTCTGATACCACTTTGTAACATCCTAGATATAGAACCCACACCATGGGTGCCCCGAACCTGGTTGGTCACATGACCTCATGCGCATTTCCCCGAACGCTAGAGGCTACTAACTAGCAGTGAGGGCCCAGGTCTGGTAGTGGGGAAACTATGCCTTCATTTGTCAAAGTGTAGCGCAGTGGAAATGATATACAACATACAAAAATGGAAGAAGTAAACAATATGAACTAAAATTGAACAATTGTAGTAAAAGATAACCAACAGTTATATATAATGATGCAGCATATCACTATTTCTAGGAAAGCATCCAAAACAGGATACACTGCAATACAATACAATACAACTCAAAGTAAAAGTATAGCAAAACCAAACAGAACAGTGCAACAGGAACTTGGCAGCATCGCAAGCCTAAGCTCAGTCTCATGCTCTCCAACTCCTCTGCAATAATAATGTACCTGTATAGAGACCCTTTCCTCATTTACCTACAGAAATATAGTATGTTTGGGCCGAAGACATTACCCAAACAGGGTGTGAGAAATAAATCCCAGTAGGCAACCACCAAAGGCTTGTGCCCAACTGCCAGTGAAAATGTGCAACCATAGTGTGAAATAATAAAATTCAATAAACTAGTAAGTACTCAAAGTAATTATCACCACCAGTTACATTTTCATTTTAATATATTTTTTAAAAATTCAACATAATTTAATTCCAATCTAATCAGAACCATTCCCTCAGGCTAATCAGAACCCTTCCCTCGAGCTAAATGTAACAATGCCCTCAGGCTAATATAGTCATGCCTTCAGGATAAATATAACCATGCCCTTAGGCTAATATAGTCATTCCCTCATGCTAAATATCACCACGCCCTCAGGCTAATCAGAACCATGCCCTTAGGATAAAGTAGAACACTACCCTCAGGAGAAAGTAACCAGGCTGAGGCAAATGAATAACAAGCAATTTTATACCAAATTTCTTCTCAATAAAACTTTAAATAGGTAATAATAATGGTGTACCCTTAGGTATCCAGGCCAAAGGGCTGAACAGAGGAATGCACCCACAAGGTGGCCCTGGATCCAAGCAGTGATCCCAAATAGCAGTTTTAATTTATCATTGGATTATCTATAAAATTCTAAATATCTTATCATGAAAGGCCTCAGCCATACGATACCCCAAACATGGGTTTGTAGCACAAAAGCACACAAAAATTAATCCAATAGTTTGAATGAACACCAGACCACCTACCCCGATCGCCCATGATCGATATACGCGAACGACGCCTCCCTAATCATCCATGGACGATGTAGATCTAGGATAAACGTTCCCACATTCAACCTTAAATAACATTGCTTTGGGAAAGAATTGGTAAGAATGGGTCTAAGAGAAGGAATAGATTACCTGTGAGGTTCAAAGGAGATCGATGAAGTAGGAATCGGGTTCCCGATGTGCGGTCGAGAGATCTTCCAAGGTTCAGCCGTCTCTCCTGCGCTCCAAACGAACCCACTGCCTCCTCTTCCAAATGAGGAGGCTGCTGCCTATTATAAGTGAAAAAAAATACACTACACAGTGTGTACACTCAAGTACAAGGCGTGTATTTTTCAATTTTTAAACTATTCCTCGAGCGGCTTCTTTCCACTATGGCACTATTCATTTGTCGACATGTGTACATGGCGTGTATTCCTGATTACATGGTATGTATTGTCGCTCCACTGGCGGCTGCCTCACCGCCTTACTATTCACATGCCGACTGATTACGAGGCATGTAAATACTAATTACACAGTATGTAGTCAGTTTATACGCCCTGTGTACTCATCTCACACGGCCAAAGTACATGGCGTGTGGAAAAGTATACAGCATGTACCCACCAAATTTGGAATTTTTCCCCATTTAACTTATTTTCTCAAAAACACTTAAGAGAAAGGGGAAAGAAGAAACACGTACATCAAAAATAATAATCGTGTTCCTACATGAACGTTTTATTTCCATTTGAAAAAATTTAAAATCATTAAAATCAATGTAATCTATAACATTCTTATATCCCCTAATCAGGAAACTAGTGTAAATGTTTCTTTATAATCTAAGACTTTATCTTGTGAATAACAATGTGAAGCCAATATGACCTTATCTATTATAATATTTCTAAATCTATCAAAAATATTTCTAAAAAAAATTAATACAAATCACTTGAGTCGCTTTTTTGGTTCAAATAAATATCCAAATTTATTGATAGAAAATTGAATTTAACTATTATTCAATATAAAATATACATTTTGAATTAGTTAAAGCTTCTTCAATATTTTTAGGAATAAAATAAGAAATAAAATTAGAATGAGAAAAGATATTCATCAATTAATTTATAGTATTAATTCTTGACTCAAAATTTCCATTCACTTTATCAAAAAATTACTTATTTTTTATTTTAAAGTTATTTAATTAGGGTACCATGCCCCTAAAAATTTTCACATTCATTAGGGGGTTTAACCTATCCAAAATAAAGAAATTTAATTATTTCATCAAGTATTTCTAAGTCATTATTATTTTTATTTAAATAAAATTCATTAAATTTAATATCTATAGATTCTTTAACAATCATGTTTTTTTAATATAATCCCCCTATGATTTACTAGATTTAAAGTAACCAAAATGAATAACATCAATTTATTTTTCATCAAACAAATCTATGGAATCTTTGGAGTTTGAAACATAGACATTGAAACAGAATACTCTAAGATAACTAACTTTTTTTTCTTCTATTCCGAAGTTCAAAATATGTCATATTTAAATTTGTTCATAATTTACTCAATTAGATGCATAGTAGGAAGTATTTACATATACTTCCAAAAAATATTTATTTGCAGTAAACTCATTTACCATGCTTCTAGTCATTTCTTGTATTGTCATACTTTTCCGATCTACAACACCATTTTGGGGTGGTTTTTTAGGGGTTAGAAAATTTTGATAATAACTATAATATTAATTAATTTTTTAAAATTATATATTCAGAAACTCTCTACCCCTATCACGTATAATATAAATAATTAAATATCATTTTTATTTTGAACTAGTTTTCAATAATAATAAAAATTAGATAAGGTTTCAAAATTATGAGTAATAAAGTAAGTCCATATAAATATTTAAAATTCATCAACAATCAAAAAGACAAAACTTCTTAAACTCTTAGTAGTAGTAGATATCAGTTCAAATAAATCAATATGTATAAGTTTTAAAATCCATTTCAGTTACACTTCCTTAGTAGTTCTGAAACACTCTTTATTTTGTTTACCTTTCATACAAAAATCACACATGTAAGTGTTTTACAAATTCCATTCAAGAATTTTTATATAATTTTACAGTCCAAAAACATTTATATATTCATAAAAATATAATGGTCATTTCTCCTATTCCATAGAACATTTTCTACCTACATAGATTTTAAGAACATTACATTTTTCATGGTTATTTTAGTAAAGTTCAGAGATTATATATTTACCATTCAATTATCCTAAAGTAAGATAGTTTTATATTTAAAAAATATACACTTATCATTTTTAAATTTTACATGTATGACATCTTCACAAAATTAAGATATACTTATCGAATTGTGTTTTAACCCATCAACCGAGAAAACTTTATAAATGATAGTATAATTATAAATTTCAAACTCACAAAATTATTTATCTTTACATTTTTAGTTGTCACCAAATGTAAAATTAACTCCTTTAATTTATTTAATGTTATAAATATTGAAAAATATATTTTCATATGTATAGAGCATATACTATCCTTGTACCAAATTTCCATTTTTAAAATTTTAAGACATATATCCTTCAAAAAAATATTTAAGATGATTTTGGTACCTATGAAAACTTAGGTCAAATCAAGTTATAGAAACCTTTTTATAAACCCAAAATTATTTCAAGAATTTATTCATTTTTCATTTATAAGATAATAATTAAGACATAAATACATTGGGGGTGTCCACGGGAGTCTGTAAATCTCAATGAACATTCACTTACATGGCGTCCTTTCATTCTAAGTTTAAAACATGTAATTTTTTAGCACATCACTTGGATATTTTGAAAACAAAATGTTATATAAATTTTATTTAATGGAATATTATAACCAAGATCAGATTTAATTTCATATAATTTTTTCATTCTTACCATTATATCATAAATTTCCCTTCCTTGAATAAACCCAAAAAAATTTGTCTTTAAACATTCAATTCCATTTTTGAACTGATCATTTTAATCTTTAATAGCATTAAATTTTATTTCTTATGAATATTCACCTTTAAAAGGATATAAATTCTTTAAAGGATTTTCATTGTGAATATTTTCCAAATAAACATAGTTTTTATCATTACATGTAGAAGTAGTATTTTTTTAATTATTCATTCTCTTCTAGAGTGATCTTGTTTTCCAAATTATGTTTTTTATACTTACTCCTATGTTTCTTGTATATTTATAAATGTTTAATCATATTATTGGGTAAAATTTCTATCCCATCATATAATTAATCCATTGGATATTATATAGATTCATATTTAAAATATTAAGAATTAAAATCACTTACCTAATTTAAATAATCCATTATACATAGATTTTGAAGTTCTCTTTCAAATATAGATTCATCAGTGAAAGAGGAGTCTTTGATACATCTCTATACAAGTGCATGTACTTTTATTTACTTTCTTTAATATTCTTATTCTTTATTTATTTCATCAAAATTGGTAATTCATGTAAATAATACCATTTCTACCTCCATTCATAAATGCTTATGTCTATAAATTCATAATAAATGGTATTACCTTTCTTCTTTATTCTATGATCATATGATGAATAATCTATTTTGTTATTTGTTGAATATCACTTTTTATTTTATAAGATCTATTAGAAACCAGACTATATTCACCAATATAGTTTTTCTATAACTCATAATTCAATGTGTATCAAGTGACATTTAGTTTTATTTCAAAAATAATCATGTTTATTTTTACAGATTATATTTAATTTATATTTCTCAATTCTAAATCATATTGAATTAATGGTCTAATAATATCATCATTGATATATTCTTTTGAATTATTATTTTCATCTATTAATTCCTTTTTAGCATTCTGTTTTTTAGAAAGAGCTCTTAAATATATTTCAAATAAAAGAGTATTATTTATATTTCTCTTAATGCATTCATTCCATTTACAATGAAAGAAAATTGATGAAACATTTTATTTATAGTTTTATTTTAAACTTTATTAAAATATTCATAATCTTCCCTTAACATTCCAAGCGTAATTATAATTACTTTATGAGAACCATAATTAGTTTTTTATAATATTATATATATATATATAATGTGCAGTTTTACATGATGGAATGTGAAAAAATAAAATTCAGTTAATAGAATAATTAATTATGTTCATGATATTATAATTAATACATATTTTGAAGCATCATCACCATTGAGAGTATGAGGATAAACCTAGGGGAGTTTTTAATATTTTTCCATGGTTTTATAATGATAATTACATTTTTTTTATAAGATACAATTCCATCTATATATGCCTATTTCCACAATAATTGTAAAAAAAATAGTAATATTTGTGAGGAAATTCCTCATTAGAACTTTTTCATGTTATCTCAAATAGATCTTTTCCTTATATGGTTAATTATAAGATATTATTTGAAATAAAGATAAATATAATAAAACTATAATAATAATTTCAAGGTCCAATATTTGATATTAAATTTTTACCTAGAAGAAAACATAGTTTAATAGTCAAGAGGCAGGGGATTTACCATTTTAAAAATACATTTTTGAGTTAAGTAAATTTTATAGTATAAACAAAATACAGATGAAATTATTTTTATATTATTTTAGATAAAAGAAATCTTATATCTACTCTTCACACTCTCAACATGATAGTATAGAACCCATTATATAAGCGATATAACTGTCTAATGGAGTTACAACCTTTTAAAATTCCTTTTTCACACCTTGGGAGACCACACTCAACCTTCCTTTTAAAATTGAGTACTTACCAACATTTCATTTATCTATAAAAATAGACAATAAAAATCACATACCTTTTTTTAGAATAATCAATAACCAAGAAAATATCTTTCTCAACATGGTGGCACAACCCAAGATTTACCTTTTGTAGGTCGCACGATGTCCTTGACTCGTGTAATTTTTTTATATATAAACCATAAAAATAATAGTATTGTGGTTGTTTCATTTTGGTTTTGGGCCTCGAAACGCCCAACGGCTCCGTATCCCATGAATGATAGACCTTCTTTCCAAAGGCAGGTGTTCGCCAGATGGTCTGACCAGCAACTCTTAAAAACTCACATTGGTCGAGAGGATGGGAAGTCGGGTTATCGCACCTGTTTGGGGGGGGGATTATTTCCTGTTCCGGGAGTCTCCTATAGATTTAACACATATTCATGTGTTCGCAAATCTTTGGTTTATACCCAAACATGGTATCCACATATTTAACCCTGGTGGAAAATGGTCAATAGGACACAGGGGATTCGGAATCATTTAGGCCTGAGGTTTACCATCCCTCATTGGATTAATGACCCCGTGGAGTCTGGACTCATTGAGACGGTGCTAGGAGCAGCTCAGTGAACCGATGTGAAGACAGTCAGATTGACCGGTTTTTGGGCTTGAACCTCAGGGAGGCTTCCTACGTACCCTTCCTAGGGGACAGGGATCAAAGTTCACATAGTTCAAATGGAGAGTGTCATAGAACCAATATGAAGGTGGACCCGGGGGGTCCGTTGGTGGTCGGGCTTGAACCTCTTGGAGGCTTCCTACATACCCTGTCTAGGAGGCAGGGATAAAAGTCCACGTAGTTCGCATTGGCTTGGGACTTACACTCTAAGGAAGCCCTGAATTATGGATTGGGGCTTACACTCTAAGGTGGCCCATAGTGTGGATTGAGGCTTACACTCTGAGGAGGACCATAAGAGGATTTCATGGTCGATGCTTACTCTAAGCCCACATGAGTCATGCTCGGTGTGAGAAACAAGAGGCAGTAGGGACCGGACGATCACGTCGTGAAAGGTGTGTCCGTGAGAAGTGGAGTGGGGCTTACGCATGATGGCGGCCCATAAGGTCAGTGCTTACTTCGGGTTGGACGCCCATGGTGACTGCCTCATGTCTGGCCATGAGGGAATCTCAACCCATTAGTGGTTTGGGGAATATAACGGGGGCCAACGCCTATGCCCAAGTGTACAAGTGGGATAACTCCAAGGGCGTTGGAATCAATCCTAACAAAGGGAGATGAAAAGTGTGAATTACATACACTACATTTGGAATGCAAGGAGGTTGGCATGGCGATGGAGGATAACTGTTTATCGTGTTCGAAACACAGCATCCATATCGCATTAGCCTGAAATAGGGACTAACAAATGAGGGTCGACTGCTGACCATGTTCGAAACATAGTAACTATCTCGAAGTGTTGTCCAAAGTCTTCCGGGGCGTTGTCCCAGGACAGTAGGTGAGCCGATGGGGCCTGAGGCCAGGCCATTAGGGGGTCCCTTCATACATTAAAGAGAATGAAGATCCGAATGAAGGACATGAAAAGCGTGGGGTGGAGTGATGGAACATTTGAACGGATTCCAACACTCTTGAAATTATTCCACTGTGATCATGGCATGAGGCATCTTATAAGGTCGGGGCTTACTCTGAGATGGACGCCCATGTGCTTCTAAGGAGCGGCACTGGTGAATGGGGCTTACTCAAGGAAGCTTCCCAAGTGCCTTCCTCATGTATGACCATGAGGGCATCCCAACTCACTTGTGGGTTGAGGCATATAATTGAGGCATACGCCTTTGCGCAAGTGCACAAGCGGGATGACACCAAGGGCGTTGCAATCAGTCCAAACAAAGGGATATGAAAAGTGTGAATTATATGCCCAACATTCGGAACACAATGAGGGTGGCATGGTGATGGAGGATAACTGTTGACCATGTTCGAAACACATAATTCATATCATGTTAGCCTAAAATGGGGACGAACAAATGAGGGTCAACTGTTGACCATGTTTGAAACACAGGACCGATCTCGAAGTGTTGTCCAAAGTCATCAGGGGGGTTGGCCCAGGATGGTAGGTGAGCCGATGCGGCATGAGGCTAGGCCGTTAGGGGGTCCCTTCAGACATGAAAGAGGATGGAGATCCGAATGAAGGACACGCAAAGCGTGAGGTGGAGTGATGGAATGTTTGAATGGATTCCAGTGCTCTTGAAATTATTCCACTATAAACTTGGCATGAGGCATCTTATGCTTGGAGCATAAGGCATTTCTTTCATGGAGCAAGAGGCATCCAATTATTGAATGTTGGGGAATTCTACCATTAATAGTCATGTAAAGAGGACTGTTTCAGTATATTTTAATGTCATATGGATAGGACGGGGGCCATACAGTTTAACTTCATGTTGTTAGGACGAGGTCCATATAGTTTAACATCATGTCCTCAGAACGATGGCCATATAGTTTAACGTCATGTGGTCAGGACGACTAGGTAGGAGATGCCTAGCAATGGTTGGTGTGGGACTTACGCAAGGAGGGACCTTTCTGGATGAACCTAGAAAAAGGAGCTAGGAAATGGTGTTATAGGAGAGTCATGAGGAATAGCTCAACTCATGGAATGTATAGGATAGATGTTGGGGTGGCACAAGGGTGCAATGTGAAATACTGTTGACCCGACCTGAAAAGTTCATGGTGCGACTCTCTATTTTTCATTGGGGTCAGTGACGGTAGCGAAGGGACCGGCCCAGAGGGCTGGGACCGCAGCCCGGAACTAAACCTAGGCGGGGGTGCGGGGTGCGGGGGTGCAACCCCCGTGGTATGGACCAGCGAGTGCATGGGTTTTTCTACATCGGGCTGGCCGCGAAGGAGCTGGCCACGAGGTGCCGGCCGCGAGGGACTGGCCGAGGAGGAGATGTCCGTGAAGGACTGGTCGCGAGGGACTAGTCGTGGAGGATCTATCCATGAAGGACTGGTCGTGAGGGAGTCGTATGTGGTTTGCGGTTTAGGTCTCCGCAAAGGGTGTCCGTGGAGGAGCTGGTCGCGAGGAGCCGGCCGCGAGGGACTGGCCACGGAGGAGTTGTCCGCAAAGGATTGGTCGTGAGGGAGCCGCATGTGGTTCACGGTTTAGTTTTCCACAAAGGGTGTCCATGGAGGAGCTGGCCATGGAGGAGATGAACGTCCAAAAAGGATGTTGTCCGTGAAGGATGGCCGCCCGCGAATGGTGTCTGCAATGGGGCTGGTGCCCATCCTACTTCGTGCCCGTGGAGGGGTTTCCTCCTCCATTTCGCGAATGACACTGGTCCACAGAGGAGATGGTCGTCTGTGAAGGAGATGGTTGTCTACAAATGAGATGGCCACTAAGGGATAGTCGTGGAGGAGTTGTCCGCATGTGGTTCACAGACTTGTTTCTCCTCTACGCTGAAGAGTTCATCCGCGGACGATATGTACTCCGCAGATGGTCACGAAATTTTACCGCTGGGAGAAATTCCTCCAGCGTCTCCCCATGGGTTTTCACCCGTCCTTCCTCTCTGAATTTTTGGTGCCCCTCAGTGAATATTTATAGAGTCACGAAGAGAAAATATCAATGGTCACATGGCACTTTCTACGGAATCCCATGAATTAATCCTCATCCGTGAATGACTCAGTCAACTGATTTTTGATGAGTCGTCGATGGGGTTGCTTCGCAGCAGCACACCAATCCTCCCCTATTCCGCGAATGATGAGGTTCGTGGTGGCATGGACAGGTTGTCATATTTCGTGGTGGTGGAACGGCCTGGCACCCATCCTGCTTCGCACCCGCGGAGGTCCCCGCCTCTATTTCTCGGACAACAATGGTCCGTAGAATTGTGGGTGGGAGGTCTGCTGAACTCGCCGCGTGCTGTTGCTGGGAGCTGGTGCACGGACTGGTTCGATCCTTTTCCAAGTCTTGCGGTAATGGGATTTTCCCCTGGAAGAATTTTCAGGACCCTACAAATTCTCCCCATCAGAATGGGGTCTGATCAGAATGAAGAGGAGGCTATTCCGATGCAGAGTGGTCCTGAAACATGATGAGTGATTTGGACAATGCTCTAATTTTTTCCTGAACCAAGGGACCCAGCGAGCACAGTTCGACTATTTCAAGGGTTTTGTAGAAAATACCTACAAACTTTTTGTCTCTTATTTTAATACCGTGATTTTTCATGGTCTATTTTAGTGTGAGCCCAGCGGGTATGGCCTAACTTTTTCTTAGGTCGCCCTTTTCATGTTTTCGGCCTAATAGGATTTGTGCCTCTTTTTGTGAGCAGTTTAAAGTCATGCCGACAAGACAATCATTACTAATGTTTTAGGTCGGACAGATTTGACCAAACATGGTGGGGCAAGGGCCCAAATGGGGTTCAGCTGATTAAAATATGTCTCAATACTCTTCAGATGCACGTGGGGGAACATGTTTAAATTTGAATGGCATGCAGGGCATGCCTCAAGTCATGGGAGCCTCGTCGGCATACAGAGGTAGGAAGAGCATGGCCTAAGGAAAACTTGCCTTTGGTAGACGGGCCAGGGGCGACCAATATGCAGAGCCGCTGAGGGTATGGTATGCAAAGTCATGAAAAGGCATCCTTAAGTCAATGAATATCCATTTCTGATGGCCAGGGGACTTCATGGAAGTCCGGTTCATGGAAACCACGATGGGTGGCTTGGAAAATTATGAAAACCACCAAGGGTGGCTCAAAAGGTTAGTGTAACGTATGAAAGGGTTTTAGGAACATCCAGACTAATCAGGATCATGGTCAGGAGACCACTTACCTAGGAATTTAGTTAACATAAGGGATGGTTGAGGCTTGGTGCAGTTTAAAGTCATACAGCTGGGACATCATTTAAAATGGAACGACTTCTCCTGGTTCTCAGTAATCTTGTCAAAAACGTTCCACCATATTCATCCAGGGTTGTGAAAGAGGTTGGTAAACTTTAGCTTAGAGGGTTTCCGAATCCCGGGATATACATGGGGGCTTATGGGCCAAGAGGCGTACGGAGAGAAGCATTGCCTAACGCAATATTTCTTTTGGTAGACGGGCTAGGGGAGATCAATATGAAGAGCCGCTGAGGGCATGGTATGCATAGTTATGCAAAGGTGTCCTTAGGTCAATGATTTTATTCCCCCGATAGCTAAGAAACTTCAGGGAAGTTGAGATTTTGGACCACCAGGGGTGGCTTATGAGAGTTTGGATTTTTCTGAGTGCAGAGTATGGTTTATGATGAGAGGGTGCTTGGATACGGGGGAGACATCTAGACTGAAATTCTCGAGAATGGGTGAAGTAATCCCTTCTCACACAGGTGTGAAATGGTGGCTTGTGCCGGTCTGACCCATGCACTGAAGGACATAGAAAACCCTCTGTTCCTTACTGAACTCGTGGCATGTTTGACCATGCAGTTTAGCATCATGTGGTATACACGAAGAGTATTATTAAAGGATTTTGTGCAGTTTAATGCCATACAGTGAGGACAAGGGGAATTTTTATTTCATTTTCCAATGCTGTGTAGTTTAACGTCATGCAGCAAGGACGATTGACAGTGCAGTTTAACATCATGTTGTGAGGACATAGTTGAAAAGGCCTCTCTTGATTAGAATGTAACTGGGCCCGAGTATCCTGGCATGTCTAAGACGTGGAGGGGGGTTGATGGTGTAAATCATGGTTCTGGGGATTCCTGGATCAGGAGAGATGTCAAAGAGGCTCTGAGGTCGGTAAGCGTACAGAGCTAGGAAGAGTGTCGACCGAGGATATCTTGCCTTTGGTGGACGAGCCAGGGGCTATCATTATGCAGAGCCACAGTGGGCATGGTATGCATAGTCGTACAAAGGTGTCCCCAAGTCGATGACTTTCCACTTCCGATGGCCATGAATGGTTATGAAGATCCGCAATTATCCGGGCCACGAAGTCTGTCATCGGGGAAGGAAATGTCTGAACATGTCAAGCATACTCGACCCTGGTTGCAGTTAAATCTTAGAGAGCTCCCTGTGCTAATTTATCTTGCTCGCGGGGGTGTTCCTTCACTCCATGTAGTTTAATGTCGTGCGATAAAGACGAGATACTCCTAGTTTAGCGGTCATAGAGCTCAGACCATTGGGTGACTATTACTGCAGTCACTCGAATGATAACTTGGTCAACATGTTCTGATATACTTGGAACAAGGTGGGAGATGAAGGTTGTAAACTGCAACATTGAGTTTTCCCAGATTAGGAGGTATGGCATGGGGGCTCTGAGGCCGATAAGAGTACGGAGCTAGGAAGAGTACCACCCAAGGAAATCTTGCCTTTGGTGGACAAGCCAGGGGTTATCATTATGTAGAGATGTTGATGGCATGGTATGCATAGTCGTACAAAGGTGTCCCTGGGTCGATAACTTTCCTCTTCTGACGGCCATGAATGATCATGAGAATCCACGATTGCTCACAGTGCAGAGTTTGGCACATGGGGATAATGGTGTCTGAGTATACCAGAAACATCTTCACTGCAATTGTCTGTTGAGTCAAAGTAGTCTAGTCCTGCCTTGATGTTTGTTGATGCAGGTCGCTATGTGAACCACTGATGGACACATAGGCTAGCCAGGTAGGTATACCCTGGAAACACTTGGATGTGAAAAGGGGAATGAACTTGTAAACTACTTCGCCATAAACTTTTGGATCAGGATGTATGGTATTGGGGCTCTGAGGCCGGTAAGCGTACGGAGCTAAGAAGAGTGTCGCCTGTGGAAATCTTTCCTTTGGTAGACGAGGCAGGGGCTATCATTATGCAGAGCTGCTGAGGGCATGGTATGCATAGTCATTTAAAGGTGTCCATGGGTCAATGACTTTCCACTTCTGATGGCCATGAGTGGTTATGAAGATCCATAATTATCCGGGTCGTGGAGTCTGATGTATAGAAAGGATGCATCCAAATGTTCAAGGAATATCTCCATCTCGCATTACCATGTGTCTTGGGTGGGTTACGATGAAGTCCGTGAAGTTTAACATCATGAGTTGAGGATGAAGTCCATGCAGTTTTACATCATGCGGTGAGGACGAAGTCCGTGCAGTTTAACGTCATGTGGTGAGGATGAAGTATACACCCCATGCAGGTCTAGTCCGTACACGGGGGGAAGGGGGAATTTTAACATTATTGTTTGCTTAGTTTAACATCGTGCGGAAAGGACGGCAAAATACACCCCATGCAGGTCTAGCCCGTAGACGAGGAAAAGGGAGCATTTTTAAATCTTGCTATCCATGCAGTTATACGTCTTGCGGTAAGGACGAGAAGTACACCTCGTGCCAGTCTGGTTTGTACACGGGGGGAAAGGGCCTCTCTTTTTTTATTCAGGGGGATAGGCCAGGACTAGGGGATCCTGGCGTCGCTACGTATCCTGTGAGGGCAGAAATCAAGCCGCAGGTAGTTCTCTGAAAGAAGTACACCTCGTGCAGGTCTGGTCCATACACGGGGGGAGAGGGGCATTGTTGAAACTTCTTGTCCCTGGAGTTTTAACGTCCTGCAGTGAGGATGATTGATACACCTCGTGCAGGTCTGGTCCGTACACGGAGGGAAGAAGGCATTTTTTAACATTTATTCATGGGGTTAGGCCAGGATATGGGATCCTGGCATCGCTATGTATCCTAAGAGGGCTGGAATCAAGCCGTACGTAGTTCTCTAAAATTCGTGCAGTTTAACATCATGCGATGAGGACGAAAGCCATACAGTTTAACATCATGTGGTAAGGACGAAGGGTATCATTAGATTCCATGCATTTTAATGTCATGCGGTGAGGACATGGGTACACTTCGTGCAGTTCTGGTCCGTACATAGGGGAAGAGGAATTTTTGTTTCTGAGGTGACTGGGCCAGGGTGTGGAATTCTGGCGTCTCTATGTATCCCGCGAGGGCCAGGAATCAAGCCTCACTTAGTTCTCTAAAAGACGATACACCCCGTGCAGGTATGGTCCGTACACAGGGGAAGAGGAAATTTTAAAATCATCTTGTTTGGACTGTTGGGAGCTTGGCAGTTTAACGTCATGTAGCTCGGACGAAGGGTATGCCCCGTGCAGTTTTGGTCTGTACACAAGGGGAGGGAGAATTCTTGACTCTTATTATCCGTGCAGTTTAACGTCGTGCAGTAAGGAAGAACTACTCTCAGTTTAAGGTTATAGAGTTTGGACCGTTCGGTGCTTGGAAGTTTAATGGCATGCATCTCGAACGAAGGGTACGCCCCGTGCAGGTCTTGTCTGTACACAGGGGGGAGGGATAATTCTTGACTCTTATTATCCATGCAGTTTAACGTCGTGTGATAAGGATGAACTACTCTTAGTTTATGGTCAAAGAGTTTGGACTGTTGGGTACTTGGTAGTTTAATGTCATGCTGCTCGGACGAACTCCATGCAGTTTAACGTCGTGCGGTGAGGACGTAGGGGGCCCGACGTGAAAGGAAAAAAGGGGGGTTTGCGCAGTTTAACGTCGTGCGGTGAGGACGATTTCCGTGCAGTTTAACATCGTGCGGTAAAGACATAATCCACTTTCAGTTTCTATGATAAATAATTCTTTAGGAATCTCGCATTTTTAGGAGCGGTTGTAAATTGTCCGTCCATAGATATCAGGGTATATGCTCTATTGGAGTAGACCTTGTGTACAACGTATGGTCTGTCCCACTTGGGCTCCAACTTTGGAGGATTCTTTTCGGGTATCATTGGGGTCTGGAGGACCAATACCAATTCTTCTTCCACGAAATACTGAAGACAAACCTTTTTATTGAAGGCTCTTGCGATCCAGTTCTGGTATACCTCCAGATGGTGCAAAGTGTGCAATCGCTTCTCGTCTAGCTATTCCAATTCACCTAGCCACTTTTCTGACTTCCCATCATCGGATAATTGATCACATATGGCAACACGGAGTGAGGGAATTTTAAGTTCAATGGGAAAGACCACCTCGGTGTCGTACACCAATGAGTATGGGGTAGCCCGAGTAGCGGTGCAGATTGTGGTTCGATAAGCCCACAATGCAGGGAGGAGTTTATCCGGCCATGACTTCTTGTCTTTGTCCACCATTTTCTAGAGAATATTGGACAGGGTATTTTTGAAAGCCTCTATCTGTCCGTTGGCTACTGCATGGTAGCGGGATGAGTGGTTAGCCTTGATACCATACTCGTGGTATAGTTTCTCCAATTCAACAGAGCAGAAGTTGGATCCATTTTCCATTAGTATGGTATGAGGGATGCCAAATCTAGTGATGATATTGGTCTTCACAAAGCTATCAATATTCCTTTCCTCGAATTCCTTGAGGGGTATGGCCTCTTCCCATTTGGAAAAGAATTCGGTTTCTGTGAGGATATACTTCAACTTTTTGGTTGTGGCGGGAGGATATGGTCCCATGACGTCCATTCCCCAGACAGCAAACGGCCAGGAGTACTTAGCTTGATGAAGTAACTCCGGTGGTTGGTGTATGAAGTTGGCATGAATTTGTCATGAGTGGCATTTCACGGTAAAATGATCGCAGTCTCGTGCCACTGTGGGCCAGTAGTACCCAAGCCTTCGAACCTAATGGGAAAGCTTGGTCCTCGGTTGATGTGCTCCATATGCTCTGGCATGTACTTCAGACATGACGGCAGCGATTTCCTCTCCATAAATGCATCTGAGGAGCACTCCATCGAGGCCTCATTTGTAGAGGACCTCTTGCTGACCCGCTTCGCTATATAGGACAAAGTTGATTTCCCTTCTCCGTATTTTCTCTCATTTAGCCCTGTCTAATGGAAGTTCACCCCGTTGAAGGTTGTTTGCAAGGGGGGTCATCCAGCAAGTGGTAGGAGAATATGGCTCTGGGATAGGACTTACTTCGTGGATTTCTTCTGTCTTGGTCTGAACAAATGGCAATACCATTCGACGGTGAGCAATACTGATAACTGTTTCATCATGGCCTAGGTCAGCTAGGGCTGTGGCCGCATTGGCTAATGCATCAGCATGGGCGTTCTGAGACCGGGGAATATAGGTTAATGTTGGTTTTGTGGAGAATTCCAACATTAACCCTCAGAAATGGTCAAATAGGGGTATTAGATCCTCCTTTTTAATAGAATAGTCACCATTGACTTGCTTGATGACCAGGTCTGAGTCACCTTTTACCTTAAGGTGTGGTACTTGTTCCTGGAGTGCGAGTTCTAGGCCTGTAATGAGGGATTGATATTCCGCTTCATTGTTCGTACATCCTTCTGATAGTAGGAAGGAATATGGAAAGATTTCATTCTCTGGGGACATGACTATTATCCCAAAACCCACTTTGTTGAATCTAGGATCTTCCATCCTATTCCCAGTGGGGCTTCAGGATGCACCGTTGAAGTACATTTCCCATGCTGGGAACTCCTCTTGAACTGAGAAGACGTATTCATTAGGTAGCTCGGCGTCCAGTGTAGTGGTCCCTATCAAAGGGTGCTCTACAAGAAATTATGCTAATTCTTGACCCTTGATGGATTTCTGAGGCACAAATTGTATGTCAAACTATTACAGGATGACCGCCCATCGGGATAGGCGTCCGGTTAGCCTCGGGCGGCTGAGGATGTACTTGAGCGGGTTACTCCGTGAGATCAAATGGAATTTGTGATGCTGCAGATAATGTCATATCTTTTGAACTACAAAGACCAAGGCCAAACAGTTCTTCTCGATATTTGAGTATCCAGTCTCAACATCAATCATTGTTCGATTGAGGTAATAGAGATTGTTTTCGCTGCCTGGGTCATTCTTTTGTGCGAGGAAGGCTCCCAGTGATCTCTCTAAGGCTGTCATGTACAGGATGAGAGGTCTTCCTTCAAACGGGGGCATGATCACCAGTGGGCTTAATAGGTACTTCTTCATGTTTTCGAACGCCTCTTGGAAGCCATCCGTCCATTGGTACGTGACCCCCTTCTTCATTAACCTGGTGAAAGGTAAACATTTTCTTGACAGGTTGGCTATGAACCGCCTAATATAGGCTAGGTGTCCTTGGAATCCCCTCAACATGGTGATATTGCGAGGAGGTGGCAATCCAAGGATATCCTTTGTCTTCTCAGGGTCGAATTCGATGCCACGATGGCGTACGACGAAGCCAAGTAATTTTCCTGAGGTGACCCCAAAGGCGCATTTCAAGGGGTTCATCTTCAAGATATGCTGTCAGAGCTTGTTGAAGACGGTCTCAAGGTCCGACAGGTGATCAGAGCACTATATGGACTAGACCACTAGGTCAACCACGTAACATTCAATGATTTTCCCCAAGAACGGTTTAAAGATCTCATGCATGGCGCGCTGATATCTGGTGCCAACATTTTTGAGACCAAAGGGCATGACCCTTTAACATAATACCCCTTAGGGGGCCCTGAAGGTAGTGGATTCTTCATCTTCTCAGTCCATCCTGATTTGATTATATCTAGAATATCCTTCCATGATGGATAGAGCCTCGTACCCAGTCATCGCATCGATTAATAATTCGGTGATTGGAACCGGGAAGTCATCTTTCAGGCAATGCCAATTGAGATCTCTGAAATCGATGCAGATGCGGATTTTTTCATTCTCTTTCTTGACAGGGAAAATTTTGGCCAACCAAATGGGTTACTGGACCTCCCGAATGAAGCATGCTTTAATGATCTTATCGACTTCAGCCTCTATTTTGGAGGCATGTGAGGGATGCATCCTTCTGGCGGCCTGTTTATAGCCCCAGTGGTCTTTTGGAAGACCCAGGTGATGCGTCTCCACTTCGGGATCGAGTCCCAGCATTTCGGTGTAATTCCAGGCAAAAACATTGTGATTTTGCCTCCGGAAAGAGGTATATACCTCTTGCTCCTTGGGGGACATGGCTACACTGATGCGAGTAGGCCTCGGATCTTCCACAGTACCCAGGTTTATTTCCCTGAGTTCGTCCATAGTGGTGGAGATACCTTCCTCAAATGCGGGAGGTGCATCCTGGATATCTTCCTCCTCCTCTTCTCCCAAGTCCTCATCTTCTTGATCCGACGGAGAGAGAGTTTTCGGTCTGAGTCTTTGAGGGTTTGAGGGAGATGCATCGTGGGCATCCCCGCTTGAGTATCCGTCCCCAGATCGAGGGTTGGTGGATGTTCTCGCATTATCGTGCTCGGCCATCATGGCTAAAGTCATGAGGACATCTGAGAGCATCTTCGTACTTGAACTCCTACTCTCAACATGGTTGATGAGAAGGACATAATCTCTGCCATGCTGCATGAGGGGGTAATCAGGAACCATTTCCAGGACATTTGGAGCGGGGATCCAATTGACACCATCAACCAAAGGCTTCTTCTTCTTTTTCTCATAAAACCCATCGTCAATGTAATGTGACTCAGAGAGCTCGAAAGGGGCCTTGTCGGTGTGCAATGTTCCACTTTTTCCATTGACGCAGTACTTGATACACTGGTGATAGGATGAAGGAATGGCCATGAGATTATGGAGCCACGGCCTTCCCAGAAGGGCATTGAATGTTTTGTTGTACCGAACCACCAGGAATTCCGTGTAGGATACCAGGTCACCAAAATGGTTCTTCAGCTTAATTTTTCCCATTGGTTTCTGCTCACTCTTGTCGTAACCCAACAGATTTTTCACCGAAGGAATTAGGTCATCCTCAATGTAGCCCAACTTAAGGAGTGTTCATAGGGGAAGGAGGTTAACTCCAGAGCCATTGTCTATGAAGACTTTCTGGATCTCAATACCATTCAATGTGCTGGACACATATAGTGGTCTGATGTGTCCTTGCATAATGGCATCTTCATCCTGATCGGTGAAGGAAATCACCGCATTGCATTCAACCAGGTCAGTATCTGTCTGGTAAATTTCGGCGGTAGCTACCTTGGCTTGAAACTCCTGGGGGCAGATCAAAGCTTCTATAAGCGCCTCCCTAAGGTATTCTGATAGATTTAAGGCATCGAGGACTGAAATCTTGGCTGGTACCGATTCCAGCTAATTAAGGATATCGTATTTCCACTCTAGCGGCTGATTCTTCTCCATTGGAGGGAGGGTCTTAGAGGGTGCTTTAGGGGATGGAGCATTTGACGAGGAGGGACCGGCTGTGGGGTCAGATATTGATGGCACTCTCGAGTATTGAGGACTTGTCTCGGCCGGTCTGTTTGTGCGCACTAGGCGACCAGAAACTTGCTCCTCCTCTGGTGGGTATCGCAGAACAACAGGGTGAGAGTGGCCTCTTGTGGAGGTGTAGGGGCATTCCTTCTCCTGTTGAGTCCGTTTAATGGCTCTCCCAGGGGTTTCCGCAATATTAACGGTTTGGGCCGGGATCCAACCGTAGGGTTGGTTTCTGCCTTGGCTACGCCTCCCCTGGTATCCCCTACCTCTGCGATTCCTCCTCCCGGCTCCTCATGCAGGTAACTCGGGTTTGTAACCATACCCTTCATTAGGGAATGATTCCATAAGATGGATGACATTAATAGAACCAAAGATTGTCTCTTCATCCTCTGACAGGTCAACCTGGTCGGTATTCCCTGATGGTGTCGATTGGTGGGTTGGTGCCCGTGGCGCCAAATTCGGTGGCATATAATATGCTAGGGTTGTGACTAAATTTGGCCCCATCACGGACTGGTCCTCTGGTGATTTCCTCCTCCTCCTTCGATTTTTCTCGAATGACCGGCTCGTGGAGGGTTGTGAAGCCGATGTTGTTGGTTGCGCAACGTCAGGGGTAGTTGGAGGCAACACTGGCTTCTGTAGTTGAGATCGGAGTATTCCCTAGGCTCGGTCGATAGTCTTTTGAGACATCCAGTTGTCAAATTTCTGCCCCTGCTTGCTGGTGACTTTCTACCACCCCTCTTCTTTGTCGGAGTCAGTGGTAGATATACATGAGACATGTGCTGGGGGTGGTCCCAGCTCGACCTGTCTAGAGTCTACTATCCTCTGCAGGAGGTCTTTGAAGATGAATCACTCTCGGATACTGTGTCCCAACATCCTATGGTAGGGGTAGTAATCTGTCCTATCATCACGGTCGACCTCTTCAGGTTTCCTCAGCTCCGGAAGGTGGAGCAAGTTTCAGTTCATGGCGGCAATGAAGTAGCCGCATACTTGATCATCTTGGAATTAGTATACTTTTTTTCTTTGTTCCTCAAACTGGTTCTGCTTCGGTCCTTGCTGATCATCCCATTTAGGTGGAGGCGACCACTGATATGAAAGAGGCCCTTGACGATTTGGTGGAGACATGAGCGGTGGAGCGAGCACAAGGGCCGACTTGAGTGTGATAATGGACGCTTCAGCTCTAGGGTCTCTTTTTACAGGAGCCTGCGAGGCTATTTGGGACTTCTAATTAGTCCGCTGTAGGGAGTCCTCAATTCTATGGGCAATGGCCGAGAGATGGCAGAAGCCAGTGGTGCACTCCACTGGTATGAGTGGTGTTTCACAGCTCATCTCGATGATTATCGATGCATATGGCTTGCATCTCATCTTGAGGAATTTTCCTATTTAAATAATAGGTCAAGCCTTTCCATCTGGCGATGAAATCTGAGACCCTCTCGTTCTCCCTCTACTTCCAGTTCATGAGATCGATGACCGTTGTTTTAGGCAATGTTGAGATGAAGTGGAACAGGAACTGCTGACAAAGGTCTTCCCAACTCTTTATTGACTGGGCTGGCTGACTCATATACCAGACAAAGGCAGATCCTTGCACGGTCCATACGAAGCATCTGAGTTTCACTACTTCTTGCTATTCCAGAGTCCCCATCATAGGGTTGCAATAGGATGTGTAGTGCATCAAATGCTGCTCTGGATCGCCTGATCCATTGAAGATGGGGAATACAGGGCTACCAAAATTAGGTGGAGGTGGTGTGTTGGTCGCCCAATCTGGATATGGTTTCCGCTTTGGCTGTATCGGAGCGCATCGACCTTCCATCGCTTCCAATCGAGCTGTTAGTGCCTCAATGGTGTTGGTGAGACCCTGGTTTACATCCTGTTGGGCCTGGTATTGGGAAGGCGTAGCCCGAGGCACTTCCTGAGGATCCGGATTGGCCGGAACCAAGGGTGTGTGTGCCGTTTGTGGCACCTTCGGAGGGTTCAGGTGTACTCGCTCTGGTTGCTTCCTAAGTGGACGTAAGTCTTAGTATTCATCCAAATATACGTTTAGCTAGTTGGACGGTCCGGGTGCCTCGTTGGACGGGAGCCCTGACCGTGTTTCGTTTTCCAGGGCAAACCTTTGACTTTGAGGTGCACTTTCTGGGAGTGCATGATGTGGTTCCTCCTGGGATGCACTTTCAATAAGGTGGTTCCTCTAGAGTAGCTCAGCATTAAGCCACCGTAATTCTTTCATCTCCTCTTCCTGTCGAGCAAATCTCTCTTCGGGCGTGAGTGGATCATTTTTGTCGAGATAAGGAGGCGGGTTAAGGGTAACCGGTCCTTTATTATTATCCTTATTGGAAGCTCACTGGGTAGTTGGAGGAGGGTTGGCTAGAAGGAAAGCCATATTTAGGGCGGCCCTCTGGTTCCGAGTGTGCACACCTGGTGGTTCGTTGTGAGTCACAGCCTGACCAGAACTATCATCTCCCGACCCATCCAGATTTTCATTTTCCCCAGTTTCACCCATGGGGTTATCCTCTATAGAATTGATGAATGCATATTGTGGGGTGGAGGGGATGTCATCTTCCAAATGGGAAGAGGATCTCTTGTGTCTTCTACTGGACTTCCCTCTTGTAACCGTGGATTTCCTTCAGACATCTTGAAGAAGAGTGACGCGAAGAGTTATTTGATGAGACCTTATGGTGCGCCTTCCTTTCGGAGGGGATGATGATCCAAATGATGGGATAGGATGGGAACCTCCTCTTCTTACTGTCCTCCCTAGACGAGAGAATACTGGTTCTCATGGGGGAGGTTGTTGTTGATAGGGTAATAATGCCCCCAGCCCTGAGGGTTGGGGTTGGCTCCATTCCTTTTACACTGAGTCTCTTCCCGGTTTTATTGGTCTTATGGGGGAATTTGTTGTTAAAAATGCCCCCATCCCTGTAGGCTGGGGTTGACCCTGGATTGCGGCAGTCACTACGGTTGTCGCTACCTGCCTGATCTTGCGTGCCCCCATTCGGGGGTGAACTGGGTTTGATGTCGAGTTCTTCTGTGAACCCATCCTTTCTGGGGAGGCAGGAAAAGATTGCTGATTAGCCTCTCTTAAGCGAGAGGCCTGTTTTATGCTCTTGGTGGCCTAATTCAGGAGTTCTTGAATGTCTTGTTCCCGTAGGGCCTGATGCTTCTGGGACTTACTCAAGGCCTGACTTTGTTGGGTGTGTTGCCTTTCCTGAATAGAGAGACCACTCGATTGTCATCTTGATGTGACGATGTTGCAAGACACCACACCAAACAGGTTTTTTTGGGTGGGGAGAGGAGTGAAATGAAGAGCTCCGTGTTCCCCCCATCCCCTGATATGGACTCCCGTTGGAGCGTCACCGATGAGGCGGTGCAGTTTGTGCAGCGCACGGAGGCAGGCTATCTCCATGTTTCCTTTACGCCTCTCGGGTCACTGTTGTCATTCCGTAGGAAGGGCCTACAGGTTAATGTGATGCAGGAGGTATCCTATTGTCTTGATGTGGTCTACATACCTGTCGTATGGAAGGAATCTTGATTTCAGTCGGCAGAGGGTTGTCCATATATTATGGCGAATGTCAGGCATGAGTTCTTCCAAAAACTCTCTAGGTATGTCGAACTGAGAGGTGGTCTTAGGCCAAAAAATAACTGGTATATCATCCCTAGCTAGTCGTTTTCTCAGGTGCAGCATATCGGCATACTCCTCCGCTAGTGACTCCTCTACCTGGTCGGCCCAACTGAGATGCTCACTGACAATGTGGTCAGAGGCAGTGGGACTGGTAGGTGCTGAGTCATTATGTAGGCAATTTCAAGGTGGTTCAGAGTATGAACACGGACGTGGACCATCTCCTAATTGTAGAAGGATGTCGTTGGTGACTAACTAGGAATCTGACATGCTTGATCCCGTCCTTCTGAGTGCCTCATCATACGAGGGCCTTTATGTGCTTGATTCGACTGAAGAAGGACCTTCCTGTCGATATGATATGTCTTCGTGGGGAGGACCTCCGCAATGGCGGGCATAATGGAGAGGACTACCATTACTGCTTTATTCTTCACTGTATAGAGGACTTTTGCACTTCACACCCTGGAGAGGACCTCTAAGGCATGCTGCAGCAAGGGGAGGACCTTCGGGTTGCATAGCGTCGTTACGGGGAGGACCTTCAAAACAAAAACCATCATGGTGAGGATGACCATCATGGCTTGACATTCGACGTGCATCCTGGGGAGGACCTTCAAGACACACCGCAACAAGGGGAGGACCTTCTTGTTGCTTGGGGCCAATGTGGGGAGGACCTTCACAATGGCATTCGTGGTGGCGAGGACTACCATCACGGCTGCGGAAATGGTGAGGACTACCATTACCGCTACCGCAGGGAGAATATATGTGGGATACATCCTGGGGAGGGCCTCTAGGATGTACTGCAACGAGGGGAGGGCCTTCTCATTTCTTGACGTCTCTACAAGGAGGACCTCCGTTATCAGGGTGGCGAGGACTACCACCGTGATCTGATGTCTAGCTGCGTAGAGTTCTGTTGCTGCGTAACCCCTGGGGAGGACCTTTAGGGAAGGCTACGATAAGGGGAGGACCTTCTTGTCATGATGAGACGTCACTATGTGGAGGGACTCCGCAGTTGAAACTATAATAGTGAGAAATACTATCATAATCTTTGGTCCCATTACCTGGAGAGTGATTGTAGTGTATACCCCGGGGAGAACCTTCAGGGTGGACCACATCAAGTGGAGGACCTTCTTGTTGCTCGATCTTCTGGTCACATGGAGGGTTTCCGTGACTCGCATTAAAAGAGGAGCTCTTGTGATCGATCGTTATATGCCTGCGAGGGAGGCCCCCATATGTGCTCTGGGGAGGACCTTCAAAGATGCTGGTAGCGACATTGTGGGAAGGACCTTTGCAACTGCTACTGCCACTCCCATAATATGGTAATGGGTGGGCAGGTTTCTGAGCCTTTGATGTATGCTTAGCGGTGTTGGGAACCCCATCTTCCAGCAGAGCGGAGTCATAAACTCCCTCATTATTTTCTGGCTACCTTCGGCGTGTTCGGGGTGCTCTTTTGCGGGAAGTGGGGACCATCTGTTGTTGACAACGGCCTTCACCTTCGGGTCCCTGTCTAATTGGGTCCCATGAATTTTCTGGGATATGATGACGAACATCTTGACTCATTGTAGGGATATATTCATGCTCTAGAGCATCTACCGTGATGGATGGGTGTCCCCCAGTTGGAACGAGTGAAGTTGCTCAATCCAGTTTCCCTTGCGTCACAGAATATGGCCGGTGACCCTCCTGGGAAGAAGCATGGATGCATATCTGCTCCAAGGTGTCTATCTCATCACTTAGATGAGTCGCCTCAATTGGAGAGATGGGATCACGGGCCCGAGTTCTTGATGTTGCCACTGATGCAATTGCATTCTGGCAAGTCTGCAAGATATGATCTGCGATCGATATCTGCTCCTCCATCATTTCTAGCATATGTAGAGAGACATCTTTGGTTGGAACGGGTATGAAGGCCCATTCCGGTATCAGAGTAGGAATATCCTTCTCTGGTCCTCCGGTGGTCTGTGGGTACAAACAATTCTCCTGTGTTGGGGTAGGTGAACGAATCTGCCCTTGTACTGGGATACACAGGTTTATCTCTCCGTTTTCCACCACATCGGGGTGGTGTTCTTTACTTGCATCTGCAGGGAGCTGGCCCTGCATATATTGGTTTCCCACCGTATCGATCTGGTGGCCTTTGTTGGTGGGGAGACGTGCCCACCTATTATTTTCCGCCACATCTGGGTGGCGGGCATTGTTGATCGCCGCTATATCAAGATGGAGGGCGTCAAAAGAAACTGCTAGGAGCTGGTCTTGCAGGTGTCAGGTCGCCACCACGTTAGGTTGGTGGGCTTCACGACCCTGGGCAGGGAGAGGTGCCTGCCTGGTAAGTGCCATCCTACATGAACGACAGGCCTGATGGAGCTCGGAGGGGATGCGCGCCAGCCCATATGATGCCGCCATGTCTGGATGGCGGGCTCGGGAGGAGCGAACATGTGTAGGTGCCTGTTCGTGGTATGTCTCTATGGCTGGGCAGCGGAGCTCCTCCTCCGGGACCAGGGTGATGATCGGTCCCGATTGTACGTCTGCCACCCTCGTCGGGCGGTCCGAGGGGCCGAAGCTCGGGGAGCATGGGCCCGAATCCTCGGGGAGACAACCTCCTTAGCGTGAGGATGCCGGGTCGCGGCGTGACCACAATGAATTCTTTCAGCGGGGGCCTTGGGTTGGAACACCCACTCGGTGGGGATGAAGTCCTCAACGTCGACCTCATCCGCCTCCCTAAGATAAGGGAGGTACGCATTGTCTTGTTCCAGTGATAGACTCCGGAAACGGTTGGAGACAGCAACAAGGGCTGTCTGGATCTGCCTTTGCAGCCGCTTCTGGGCAGGCGTCCGGTGAGTTCTGGCGGATTGGAGGGCGTACATGGCCACCTCCACCATTGGGAGAGTAGCATTTACGTGGTACTCTCAGATCAGTGCGTTTGAGACCCAGCGTTGAAGATGTTGGGTGGGTGATGAGGTCCTTCATAGGTTAGGACGTCTGGTCATTGCATTGTTGGATGTGCACACTTGTGATTTCCTTTGCGATGTCATTGGATCGAAGGGAGTTCTGAAGGTAGTACCTGCAAAACAGTTTAGCAAATAAAAGCAGCAAACCCATCAAAGCAGTATCTCATGATACCATGCACAATTAATGACCTTGCTTGGCCTTCCTTGTGAGTAAAAGGGGCACCGAGTGGGATTAAGTTAAATCCATCATGCTTGGTTAAAGATTCATGTCAGGTTCACCATTTTTTTTGTTTTGGTTTTTGGACTCGAAACGCTCAACGGCTCCGTATCCCATGATTGATGGAACTTCTTTCCAAAGGCAGGTGTTCGCCGGATGGTCTGACCAACAACTCTTAAGAACTCACATTGTTTGAGAGGATGGGAAGTCAGGCTCATCGCACCCTTTTTTGGGGGAAATTATTGCATGTTCCGGGACTCTCTCATAGATTTAATATGTATTCATATGTTTGTGAATCATTGGTTTATACCCAAACATAGTATCCACGGATTTAACCCTGGCGGGCAGTGGTCAACTGGACGCAAGGGATTCAGAATCATTTAGGCCTGAGGTTTACCATCCCTCGTTGGATTAATGACCCCGTGAAATCTGGACTCATTGAGACGGTGCTAGGAGCAGCTTGGTGAACCGATGTGAAGACAGTCGGATTGACCGTTTGTTGGGCTTGAACCTCAGGGAGGCTTCCTACGTACCCTTTCTAGGGGACAGGGATCAAAGTCCACGTAGTTATAATGGAGAGCGTTGGAGAACCGATGGGAAGGTGTACCTGGGGGTACGTTGGTGGTCGGGCTTGAACCTCTTGGAGGCTTCCTACGTACCCTGCCTAGGAGGCAGGGATCAAAGTCCACGTAGTTCGCATTGGCTTGGGACTTACGCTCTGAGGTAGCCCAGAATGATGGATTGGGGCTTACACTCTAAGGAGGAACATAGTGTGGATTGAGGATTACAATTTTAGGAGGCCCATAAGAGGATTTCATGGTCGATGCTTACTCTAAGTCCACGTGAGTCATGCTCGGTGTGAGAAACAAGAGGCAGTAGGGACCAGAAGACCACGTCGTGAAAGGTGCGTCTGTGAGAAGTGGAGTGTGGATTACGCATGAGGGCGGCCCATAAGGTCGGGGCTTACTCTGGGTTGGACACCCATGGTGACTTTGTCATGTCTGACCATGAGGGAATCCCAACCCATTGGTGGGTTGGAGAATATAACGGGGGACAACGCCTATGCGCAAGTACTCAAGCAGGATAACTCCAAAGGCATTGGAATCAGTCCTAACAAAGGGAGATGAAAAGTGGGAATTATATGCCCAACATTCAGATCACAATGAGGTTGGCATGGCGATGGAGGATAACTGTTGACTGTGTTCGAAACAAAGCATCCATATCACGTTATCCTGAAATGGGGACGAACAAATGAGGGTTGACTGTTGACCATGTTCAAAACATGGGACCTATCTCGAAATGTTGTCCAAAGTCTTCCGGGGCATTGGCCCAAGACGGTAGGTGAGCCGATGCGGCATGAGGCCCGGCCATTAGGGGGTCCCTTCAGACATGAAAGAGAATGAAGATCCGAATGAAGGACACACAAAGTGTGTGGTGGAGTGATGGAATGTTTGAACGGATTCCAACACTCTTGAAATTATTCCACTGTGATCATGGCATGAGGCATCTTATAAGGTCGGGTCTTACTCTGAGATCGATGCCCATGTGCTGTGAAGGAGTGGCACTGGTGAATGGGGCTTATGCAAGGAAGCTGCCCAGGTACCTTCCTCATGTCTGACCATGAGGGCATCCCAACTCACTGGTGGGTTAAGGCATATAATTTAGGCATACACCTATGTGCAAGTGCACAAGCGGGATAATTCCAAGGGCATTGGAATTAGTCCGGACAAAGGGAGATGAAAAGTGTGAATTACATGCCTGACATTCGTAACACAATGAGGGTGGCATGGTGATGGAGGATAACTATTAACCATGTTCAAAACACATCATTCATGTCACGTTATCCTAAATTGGGGACGAACAAATGAGGGTCGACTGCTGAATGTGTTCAAAACACAGGACCTATCTCGAAGTGTTATCCAAAGTCATCAGGGGCGTTGTCCCAGGACGGTAGGTGAGCCGATGCGGCATGAGGCCAGGCCGTTAGGGGGTCCCTTCAGACATGAAAGAGGATTGATATCTGAATGAAGGATATACAAAGCGTGAGGTGGAGTGATGGAATGTTTGAATGGATTCTAGTTCTCTTGAAATTATGCCACTGTAAACATGGCATCAGGCATCTTATGCTTAGAGCATAAGGCATTTCTTGCATGGAGCAATAGGCATCTAATTATTAAATGATAGGGAATGCTATAGTTTATAGCCATGTAGAGAGGGTTGTTTCCGTATAGTTTAATGTCATATGGATAGGACGGGGTCCATACAGTTTAACGTCATGTGGTCAGGACGAGGGCCATACTGTTTAACGTCATGTGGTCATGACGATGGCCATACAGTTTAACATCATGTGGCCAGGATGACTAGGTAGGAGATACCTAGCAATGGTTGGTGTGGGACTTACGCAAGGGCGGCCCTTTTTGGATGAACCTAGCAAAAAGAGCTAGGAAATGGGGTTATAGGAGAGTCATGAGGAATAGCTTGACTCATGGAATGTATAGGACGGATGTTGGGGCGGCACAAGGGAGCAATGTGAAATACTGTTGACCCAGCCCGAAAAGTTCATTGTGTGACTCTCCATTTTTCTTGGGGGTCAGTGACAGTAGCGAAGGGACCGGCCCAGAGGGCCGGGACCGCAGCCCAGCACTGAACCTAGGTGGGGGTGTGGGGGTGCAACCCCCATGATATGGACCTGCGAGTGCATGGGGTTTTCCGCATGGGTATGGCCGCGAAGGAGCTGGCCACGAGGTGTCAGCCATGAGGGACTGGTCGTGGAGGAGCTGTCCGCGAAGGACTGGCCACGAGGGACTGTCCGTAGAGGAGCTATCCGTGAAGGACTAGCCGCAAGGGAGCCGTATGTGTTCCTCGGTTTAGGTGTCCGCGAAGGGTGTCCGTGGAGGAGCTGGCTGCGAGGAGCCGGCCACGAGGGACTGGCCACGGAGGAGTTATCCATGAAGGACTGGTCGCGAGGGAGCCACATGTGGTTCGCATTTTAGTTGTCCGCGAAGGGTGTCCATGGAGGAGTTGTCCACTGGGGAGACGAACGTCCACGAAGGATGCTGTCTGTAAAGGATGGTCGTCCTCGAAGGGTGTCTGCAAAAAGGCTGGCGCACGTCCTACTTCACGCCCGCGGAGGGGTTTCCGCCTCCATTTCGCGAACGACGCTCGTCCATGGAGGAGATGGCCATCCGTGAAGGAGATGGTCGTCCACGAAGGAGATGGCCTTAAGGGCTGGCCGCGGACGAGTTGTCTGCATATGGTTTGTGGACTCGTTTCTCCTCTACGCGGAAGAGTTCATCTGTGGATGATATGCGGTCCACAGATGGTCGCGGGATTTTACCGCTGGGAGCAATTCCTCCAGCCTCTTCCCATGGGTTTTCACCCATCCTTCCTCTATGAATTTTTGGTGCCCCTCGGTGAATATTTATAGAGTCATGAGGAGTAAATATCAATGGGAACATGGCACTTTCTGCGAAAGCCCATGAATGAATCCCCATCTTCTAATGACTCGGTAAACCGATATTTGATGAGTCTTCGATGGGGTGGATTTGTGGCGGCACACCAATCCTCCCATATTCTGCGAATGATGAGGTTTGTGGCGGCATGGGCAGGTTGTCGTAGTTCGTGGCGGTGGACAGTCCTGGCACCCATCCTGCTTCGCGCCCGCAGAGGTCCCCACCTCTATTTCTCGGACAACGATGGTCCGCAGAATTGCGGGTGGGCGGTCTGCCGAACCGGCCACGTGCTGTTTCTGGGAGCCGGTGCGTGGACCGGTTCGGTCCTTTTCCAAGTCTTGCGGTGATGGGATTTCCCCCTTGCAGAATTTTCAGGACCCTACATTGGTATTTAGGGTTTCAAATACATAGGTACATAATTTTTTGTTACTAAAAAAATCAAAGACAAACAAAACAATACAAAAAACGATGAGAAGATAGTGTAGTGGTAGTGATTTTTTGTAGTGAAGTAGAACATGAGTGAAAACAGCAACAAAAGTGAGATAGAGAGTTTGAAAAACTTGATTTATTATGGTTATTAGACTATATTGAATTAATATAAGTAATTCTTTGTTCTAACTCAAGTCATGTTTAATAAAAATAGTGGTAAGAAAATGTGTTTAGGATCTATTAATCTCCCAATCAATGTACATCATAGTTCAGTGAAGTTTCTTTATATTTGATCTCTTTATTTAAACATGGGAATCAATTTTTTTCAATAATTGAAAATATTACATTAGACATTTAAATTTTTTATTGATTAGGTTAATATATAATAGTTATTGTTTCCTCTATTTCCACACAACATTTCTTAGAAAGGAGTAAAAATGATGTTCATTGTAAACAAGAATGAGTACAATGAACTAAAAATGACCTCTTAAGACTATAATAAAAATAGTAGAATATATTTAGAGATTAAATTCATTATATTTGAATATTAAAAATTCATTTATTTAAACATATAAGTAATAAAAATAATGAAGTGAGAAGGAAGATAAGAGGAATATTTTCTAGACAACTTTTCTCCTTCCTCAGTCTCCTTCTCTAAGGCCTACTCTAAACTCAGTCATTGTATCCTCGTTATGTATCCTTGATGATGTGTGTTATGATCAATGTAATCCTCCCATGGGTATAAATTTATAAATTTTATTCATGTTCAAACACCAATATCACCTCTCATAGTAAGAAGCACTTATCTCATCTCTTTAGCCTCTATGTAGTAGCATTAACTATTTATCATCCCCTTTTTGTGACCCAAGACAAACTCCTATGACAAATTTGATGGAACCATTTGAAACATTATTTATCTTTATGTATCATACATGGACTTGTTTCTAGGATCATAAAAAAACTTCCAGCCACTAGAAACTTCCATAATGTTCATGTAACTTTGGCCCAATCCCCTAAGTACTTCCTTCAATTGACTTGAGCTCCTATTAATGGATTATAATTTTTGAATTTAGGGTATTGCATATAGCTCATTTAAAAACCTTTCAAACCAAGGTTCTAATTTCATATCACTTGGATATATAATTCATTGATAACCTCATGGAAGTTTCCACTAGTCTACCTTAACATGACATCGATATTTTAGAATCCTTACTCATTTGTATCACTTGAAATATTGATTAAGTTAAACAAGTCCCATTTTTTCTAATATCAATTTTATTTTATCCTATAAATATTTATCCATCATTTTCATAGAACACTCTTACTACTTTCAACCCTTCTCATCTTCTAAAAAATACTTTATCAAATCTATGCCAAAATTGGCTAAGCTATGATCATTCGCCCTCAATATCAGGTGTGATCTTATTGAACCTAAGTTTGGATTTGATGTTCATTACATTATGAAGCTACAATGACTCTCATCAATTAATATCAAGTAGAAATTCATCTTCATTTGGTGTTAAATATATCAATGGATGAAAGTTGAGAATGCTATATCAAACCATTCATGGGTCAAGATCAAACTCATCAATAAGGGACCCCTCTGTTCAGTGTGGCTTAGACCTAGGACTCCCAACTCTATCAAAAGAAACATCACACCGGCATTTCAATAAAGACCCTATATGAATATCTAATCAACCTCACGAAACTTGAATTCTGGAAGATTAATACCCCCACCACTAAATTCTTGAACATGTATAGGGGACAAACACAGACCTCCCCTTCAATATTTTTGTCCCACCAACATAAATTATTCAATGATTCGAACTATCATAATTTTTATATCTTCTTATGGAATTATCAAATTAGGATAGTCATCAAAAATATAAAAAAACACCCATATCCTTATTTTAGTTGACATTAAAAATTGCATAACCAGTTAGAATCAGTTATCCTTTGTTATAAGCTCTACTATTCTATTTATATCAGGGACTCACACCATAATAAATTCAGTAAACCGTAGAGGCATCCTAACATCTTTGAAATTTGAGTTCCCTAGATATAATCATTTATTTTAATAAATTATTGACATCAAAACTTTAAACAATGATCTTTACTAGACTCAGGTTCTCTAATCGCATTCTTAGAGACATCATCCATTTTTTATTTACTCACATCGATAATCCTTAGGCAATTTCCAACCATGAAAGATCATCATCTACATTGATGGGGCTTATTCATATGTTATTATCTTTAAACTCAATTTTTTTGGTTTTTGTATCACTTTGGGAAGCTCTTCCTTGAATATTCTTCATAGTAGGTCCCTTTTGAACTTTATGGTTGATTAATCGACTATAGACTCTTGGTAGATTAAAAAATAATCTTGTGATCGATTTAATCTATTCCCCTTATTTGGTAGATAATGTTAAACATACTGTTGATCATGATATTGGAATATATTCAAAAACCATCACGATCATGCGGTTGATTGATATGTTTCACGATCGATTGAAAGAATAAGTCTCAATAGTAATTCTTCAGAAATCAAGGCATGGTAGATTTCCTTCAAATTTTTATTTCCTATTTCAGTCAAACCATTTACAATTGCAGTCAGTTGGAAACAAACACAATCCATTAATTACTTTTCCAAAATTTCAATCTACTTTTCTATATGAATCTTACGGTCACTCTATAACATGCATATTCAATTTCCATTTTTGAATCAATACAAACAATAACAATTTAAAAAAATCAAATTTCATTAATTAATTAATAAACAAAAAACAAATAATTGGGAAACTAAATAAACTAAATAATAATTAATAATTATAAATAATCATTTCTAAAATAATATAATGTCTAAAAAATATCTAAATTTTAATACAAATTATATTTTTTTTAGTAAATTATTTAATTAACAAAAAAAGAAAGAAAATATAAATTTATAGAATAAAATAATTAATTCATAACAAAAAAATAATACTTTAAAATAAAATTCATAATTATATAAAAATACTCAAATATTGATAAATTTATTAATTAAAACATAAAAAATTTACATTAAACATAAGACTTGTTAATTTTAAATATTACATACAAATTAACCAATAAACTATAATTAAATAATAAAATTTATATTTAAAAATAATGTAAATAAATTTATTAATTTGACAACAAATTAAAATAAATTTTACATTATTATTATAAATCATAAATTTGATAAAAAACTTATTTAATTATAATAAACTCTATAGAGAAATATACCAAAGTGAAAGACACATTTGTGGGGGTGGTATAACCTGACAATAAGGTCCTAATTTTGGATATAGAAGCACAAAGATCATTCAAAGATAAAATATATAGAAATATTTCACCACATAATCTAGTTAGAATAGTTAAAGCTTGAGTGATGAGGTAACGTAGAACACTTCGGTATAAAAGTTTTTGATTGAGGAAGTCTATCCAAGAGTGTTGCAATGTTGATTGCAAAAGAGTGTAGCTCAATACATTTTTAATATTCTAAAAAATTACTCTGATTTTGAATCTAGTTATGTCAAACTCTATATATAGAGTTCCTTAATGCACACCATTATTCCACAAATTATAATTTCATACAAATCCATTATATTTTATCTTTTTATATATATTCGTACTTTTCTCTCTCAATAATAACAAACTTCTTTAGAGTTAAGAGAATCTTCAATAATATATAAAACTTAATAAAATTGTAAAAAGAATCATTAGAACATATAATATAGAATTTAATATTTTCATAATAATCAATGTTAACTTTAGGGGAATACTTCCATAAATTTTTTGAGGTAGATTTTTTTATTTCAGAAAATTCAAATTTGATTCTACAAAATTCCTATATACAATGTTAAAATAGAAACACAGTTCAACACTTGTTATTTTAATTTATGTGTATATAAAATACTACCAAATATTTTTTCACAACACTAAAAAATTAATAAGTAATTATAGATTAATTAAAAAAGGAATCAAGTTTATCAAATATATAGTAATTTTATATATCAATAATTTAGAAAAATAATGAATATTTTTTAATTTTGATGAAAAATTTGTTAAGTTATTCGAATCATGCATGACTTACTGTAATTGTGTAAGTATTTCCATTTAGTAAAACTTATCCATAGTACTTTTTACATACCCATATTTCATGTTTTAATATGACTTTATATCTTTATAAGAATTTATAAACTAGTCATACGACATTATTATTATATAAAATTCTCATTTCATAAATATTCTTAGCACATTGTATGACTGTAAGGAACTCGTTTGAATTATTTCATATAAATTCAAAAATCATATGCCTTTTAGTAGACTTTTCATACAATTTCTAAAAGGTATATGAATTTATAGTTGGATATATTTTTCTTCAATGTAACTTTAACCAAGATGTATGACTGTAAGAAAAATCCTATGACTTTGAATCCAAATTGCAAAAAATTGTTATACCACATGAGTGAATTCCAAACAAAGAAAAAATTCAGAAATTATGAAAATATAAAAAGTACATCCAGAATAAAAAATTAACTAAAAATATGAATGAATAAAGAAATAAGTAATAACCACAAAAATGAAAATTAAGAAAAAAAATAACTATTTCTTTGATAAATTGAAATTATAAATTTATAAAAGTTCAAATATATGAGATATAACTCAACTCATATTATAGTGGATGTTCTCCAAAATTAGTTTATTATACATATAATGAATATGAAAAAATGAATAACCAATATAAATAATAAAATTTTCTTTTATAATTAGTGAAATCTAAAAACACATTCCTCAACTCATGTTAGAGAAAATAAAATAAAATTTATACATTATAAAAACATAAAAAAATTACGTAAGGTGTTTTTTATTATAAATATTTCATATTAATGAAGTGGAAAGGATACATGAAACATTCCTATGGTGGGGAGTCTCCATAAATGTAATTGACATATTTGTGTTAGTTATATGGGGTAGTCCGAGTATATGTTTAAGATAAGGATTCATTTGGCATCATCATGGGGTTTTGAGAATATGGGGAGTAAGGTGCTCAAATTTTGTTATGAGTTGGTTGATATATAAATAGTTCAAATTGATTGGTTATGATTTATAATATTATGACAATGTTTTTAGGTATCAATTATTTGAAAGAGTGATTTAGGATAGGTTTTGGATCAGCTGGATGAATTTAGACCCTTTAAATGTACCAAGGGTTTCAGTATAGACTAGGTAGTGAGTTTTAAGAGATGGCCTAAGCTCAGGGTTGAAATTATGGAGTGGGAAAAAAATCAGGCAATCATATACTATTAATATATGTTTAGAAAATGTTTTGGAAGTCATGGAAGAATATGGAAATGTAATGTAATTTTTTGGATTTTTTATTTTGATTTATAATTTTTTCAAAATTTTAATTAGTCTTAATTATTATGCATCATATAGGGAAATATATACTACATATTGAGGGAAATGAATATTATGTAAAATTAAATATGGAAAAAATAATGATGCATATGATATATTTATTTCACTCTTAAATTATAAAATTGATTAATTGTTTATTTCCCCAAAATTTGTAAGGTTTTTTATATGAGGGTAAGGTTTTTTATCAAGGACCTATTGAAATGTGGCTAAGTGAAAACCCTTATGTTTGGGTAAAAATATATTACGAATCATTTTTTAGTTAATTAAACAACATTTTATTCTGAGAAGAAGTATTACATATGGATTAATTTATATTACATATGGTTTTCCACCTAATGAAAAAACCTTACATGTGAGTTTTATGTTATGTATTTTATGAAATATATTAAGTATTAGAAATAAAATGTTGTGTAGAGAAATAAAATATTATGTATGAAATCCTATCTAAGAAAAATATTTTATCTATGGATAATAAATTATATATGAATTTTTGTAATATATTTTCTGATTAAAATTTTGGTAATGTTTTGAGACATAATGTGATATATAGTATTTTTATAAAAATATTACATGTGGGTCTTTAGGTGGAAAATATGTATGTTTTTCACCAGTGCTTTCCAAAATTTCAAATATTGATATTTTTCTAATTTTTTCCAAAAAAATTTCTAAAATGATAAAATTTTTGGGAAATTCATTCTAAAATAAGATTTATGGGTTGGGTTTACCAAGAAATTATAGCTTAAAGCTAAAATATAAATTATTCTTCTCTTTATCAAAGTGATATTCTAACCGAATCTTGTGGATTCTTTATGTGGTCATAAGTAAGGAATGGTTTTGGGTAAGGTTTTCATAATTTTATCATATAATTTTTGATATTGTTACCATTATATCATTTTTAATAAAAACCCTAAATTCATGTCTTTTTCAGACTTTGATTAATCTTATGAGTGAATCTGAATTGGTCAGTTGTTATTATCCAGTGGATTTTAGCAAGCACTCGGTAGGTGGTCCCTAGATATTTCGTATTTGTATATTTATTATGTGTTAGGTCATATATAATAATGGGATAAATATTGTGTGTGTTACTAGTAAATATAACCATAAGTTGTTTCCATAATTTTTTAAGAGATACTCTTAGGAATTCTTATGTGTTAAATGGAATTTATGATCAGTTATTCCATGTTTCCCTAGTATTTTTAGTTCAGGACATGAGAGGCTTGATGATGAGTGTTGGAAAGTAATAATCCAAGGATTCGATGATCGATGTGTTGGTAAAGTGATGTCTATAACCCATTTGATTTTGGGTGATGTAGATCACTAAAAATGGGGAAATATGGTTTCCAATATGGTGTATATGGTTTTGATCAATATTGTGGGTGGCTACAAAGGTTTACTACATTTTGGTCATAATAGGTCGGTGATGTTAATCACAATAGGGGTAGTATCCATTACAATTTGGTGCACACAGGATAAGATCATGTGGTATTTTAGTATACTCATTTTATGTGGTGAACTCAATAGATTATTTTAGAATGGTATATATTTTTTATTATCTATATGGAGGAGGTTTTGACCATAGTTTGCCCCAATTTTTGGTGTGTGAGACCATCGATTGGGAGCATGGATGCTCACTATAAATGAATGATATGTCATGGTTATCGATTCAATAAATAGGAAGAAGATATATAGTCATGGAATTATTGATCAGTGATTGACCCAGTATTATAATACCCTGATATTTTATGATATATTTCTATATAAATAAGTTTTATTTCTTTGGTAGCTTTCTTTTCATGGAACATCGAGTTTAATCAAACCGTGATATACCACTGAGATATTATTATTTACTGTGATAGTTAACACCAAACCATTGGATTTATAGGTGTGAATATAAATAACTCGATCATGGAAAATATTTGTTTTACACATGTTTAAAAGAAATTTATTGGTTATTGATTGATTAGAAATGAAAATAAAAATCATTTAAAAATAACGGAGATGTTTTTCTAAAAACAATATGATAGAAATACATTTTTATCTTAATAAATCAAATTAATCACAATTATTTAATGATTTTAATGATGTTTATATATTATAAATTCTATAAAAAATTAACATTCATCTAATTTATTTTCTAGATATGGGAAAAATAAATCATGTTTTATACTTAAAAATGTATTATTCTAAAAACACAATTTTTCTTTGTGTTTTATGCACTTATTTTAAAATAGATTTATACCACTTCTAGGATTGAAATCATTAAAAATGGATCCTATATTTTTTTCATGGGTTTAAAGTATTTTATATAGGTTAATTTTACTTTTTCCTTTATGATTAGTAACTTGGTAACTTTTTGTTACCTTAGTAAGTGTAAAACAGGTAAAACAAGGTTAAAATGATTGGATAAGGCTTTATAATTTTTTTAACACTTGATTTTATCCTATTTTATGAGGTAATATCATCCATATCATACAAATCTGAAACATATGGCCATTTAGTTATATTTTTCTTTGATTGTGTCTTATATGTTATTTAAGTAAAGAATAAATATAAAAGGTCACTCTCTTAAATTTAATATCTCTAAAATAATTATATAAGGAAATAAAGAGATTATGTTCTATTATAAATATTTATTTGAATGATAAAATATTTTTTTATCATATTAATTCATTTTTAGTTTTTTGTATTTGAATTATTACTTTAAATTCTTTGGCAACACCGACCCTGCATTTATTCAATTAATTGAAAAATAAAATTTATGATTTTAAAATATTTAAAGTAAGATAATTTAGAATAATTATTATGTTTCATGAATTTTATAGATAAATATAACATATTATTTATGTTTTAAAGGTTTATATTTTAATTCCATTATTCACATATTGCATTGAATGTCAAAGTAAATGAGTAGTTCCAAAAATGGCATTAATGATATTTTATAAAAAACAATATTTTTTTAAATGATTTAACATTAATAAAAAACATATGATCATTTGAATTAATTTTATATGGTTTAAAATATAATTAATGGTCTATTTCAAAGTATATTTTCATTTTATGGTAATATTTTTGAATTTTAAAGAGTAGAAACATTTACGATAATTGTCAAAAAAGTGTTAATGGGGGGGGGGGGTTAAAACTAAGATATATGGGTGAAAACATAAACAAAACTTGTCTAGCTTTTATTAGATTAGATAATTTTGAATCATAAAAATTTATCATATAATTATATCAATTTGGATCAATTTTACTATAAAAATTTATTCATATTAATTTAATACTTTAAGTAATTACGAGAGTGTCCTCCCCTCACTTATAAAAGGGAACCTCCACAATATCATTATTCAAAATGTTTGTGCCTTATATATCATGTAATAAATTACCTAATAAAATCAAAGATTCATTACCAAATCCTTGATATTTTTTTATTTCTAGAAAACAATTCTTTTAAGGCTTAACGTTTAAGCTAAAAGATGTTTCACATTTAAGAGGCATAACTCTTAACTAAGAGTTTCAATTTTATTTATTCTTATAACTCCTATAAAACTATATTATCTGTTATAAAATAATGAATTTATCATATTAAAAATATTTACCTATTATTATGATGATAGATAAACCATTATCTACTTTCTTTCAATTTTTTTTAGAACGATAATTTCGCTTGTACGTATGTGTAGACTGCCACCTTCCTGAAGCATTGTGATTCATTTTCCATTTCTACTTTTCATGAATGTTAATAAGGATAAATCTAATGAATATATATGAAATATATGATATAATAATTATTCTATAATTTTTTTTTATTATTTAGCTTTATTTTTTTCCATCCATCAAAAAATGGAAATAACGTTCATGCATATGCATAGCCTATCATCTCCATTAATGGTGCAATTCATTTATCTATATATAATTTTGTGGATTGATATAAATATATATATATATATATATATAATGAATATATTTTATATTTATATAATGTTCTAAATTCCAGATATTATTGAATGATAATCAGAGTACATATACCAGAACTACCAAACTGACATTCTCATGAAAAACACAACAATTCATATTTGGAAATGAGGATTTTAATAAGAAATTGTTATTAAATTGGGGTTGAAATGTTATAAATGGAACTTAAATGTTATTATAAGTATGAAAATGATTATGGTATATAATAATAATAATTTAAATTTAATATACAGAATATTATATTCCTTTTTAAGCAACGGGAACTTGAGGTAATGGATTTTCATCTAACTTTTATTTTTATGTGACACATACCATATTCACCACTTGTTTATTATATGTGGTGTATATAATTCAAATAATTGTTTTTATGATGTTTATCATGAAATTTAAAGGTATATAAATATCCATATAATTTTATCTCTTTTGTGAGGTTTTGATTATAATCTTACAAAATTGGTAAGGGATTTATGTTACGATCTCATTCTTTATTGAGATTATTTTTGATAGTTTTATAATTATAATTTTCTTTAAACCATATCTCAATAATTACATGAATTTTATTCTACTTTTGTTTTTTATAAAGATTAAATGTTTTCCTATCATTTTCCTCCCTTGAATAACTAAATATTCTGAAATAATTTTTTAAGGAAACGCAGATTTATTTTTCTCTTTAGTCAAAAATCCTTTTTATTACTTATCCATGTTTTATAAAAAAATCATGATTGTCATATATTATCTTATAATTATTTAAATAAATTTTTACCCATGAATTAATTTTTAAAAATTTGTTCATAAAGGAATCCTATTTTCATTTCTTGAATGTGTTACTTTGGAATTTTTATCAAAAATAGTGAAGGGGATATTTGTTTTTATATACATATCATGAATGAGATTTCCTACTATAATGAAAAATAAATGATTTTAATATTCCATTACATGTTTCTAAGGTTATTTTTAAATAAATATTTTTCCTTTATATTTCATAAATTTTATATTTTATGTTATTAATTCCAAAGTCAAAAGGATGTTTTTCACAAGAAATGTCTCTGTGATATTTTAAAATAATTTTTCATTTAGAATAACATAATTTTCTGTTTCTTATGACCTATTGGGGTTATTATCTAATGATGAAATCATATTTCATTATTTGGATGGATTATGGTTATGATTATGATTTAAGGATGATTCTATGAATCATGCTTCTTTCCCACGGGTTAATTATGTTATGATGAAACTTTTTTGAAACGCATTTCTTTTCTAAAGGTTATGTTATAATGTTATGATGAAATTTTTATGAAACAAATTTTCATTCCAAGAATTATGAAATGATGAATATTTTATGATCTTGTGAAACAAATATGTTTGATTTTCATTAGGTAATGGTTGTTATAGGAATTATATATATCTATAATACATTGGCTTAAGATGGATATCTCATGAGACAATAAGGACTTTCATGGAGATTGAACCTATTTTAGTAAATAACTATATCCACTATGATTTCATTAAGAGTTAAACTTGACTAAGTATATACTAGGATGGGGAGTGAACCCAATCTACTATGATAGTGTAGTGAGACATGACTAAGTATATGATTTTTTATTCTTAAATGTATTCCATGAATTTATATCATATTCAAATGTTATTCTCTCATGTACCATGTTATATAATTCATTTATGATTCATGTATTATGAACTGTCAAAATTTATTCCATGACTTACTATTATGATCTCTAATATGCAAGGTATTATTTTGAAATACAAATCCCATGCTCTCACACCATTATGCCCATGTTGTTCCCCCATTTAACCTCACTAAGCATCTGATCTCAACCTTTCTCATCTTTCCCTTCCTCTACATATGAAGAAATATTTTAAGTATGATATGTCTAATAAGGGGGATAGTTATGAAGACTAAGTGGGAGGTGATGTAGAACTAGTTTTTTATGTATCCAATTTTCCAAATACACTATACCTATATTATTTTGGCATGGATAATAATGTTATTTATTGGGGATTCATCTATTAAGATATTTCACTAATAGATTAAATATATAGGTCACTATAGTTGGTATCAAAGAAACTCTTAGTGTACTTTGGAAACTCATATGAGAAACCTTTGTTAGAACCATGGTGATACTTTTAATTATTATATAACATTATGAGGTTTTAGTAATGACCTAGGATAAGATAGGTTAAACCAAAGGTTCCATAGATTTATAAAAATGTTTCATGATTTAGACACTAAATAAATGGTTTTAATGAATATTTTTTTCCCACATTGATTATTTTTTCTCACACTATGATCTTTGGTTTTATTCAATGGATGAGACATAAATGAATCATGTTAACGATGAATGTGATGGAAAATTAAATGATTATCCTCATAAAAACCACAATTTTGTTGATCTATAATAAAAAATATTATTTCTATGATTATGAAAATCTCAATCCATGAATCAATATGAGCTTCCAAATGAGAAAAGGGGGAACGATGTTCTATTGAGTCCTTCATGAGGAAAAATACACCTTATTTTTGTTCTTCCAGTAATCCAATAATTACTAAGTAATTTATCAATAACACTAAAAATATATTTTTCATTCTCTAGTGTTTATAAAATGAGAGTTATTTTTTATGTTTATCATTTGGAAGATAATGAAAATCAATGGTTGAATTTTATCAATAACATGACGAAATAGGTTTAAATTGTCTTCATAGAGTGGGATGATTTTAAGAGATTATTTTTCAATAATTACTTTCCTCATATTCTTCATATGGAGATATATATGTAAGATCTTGAGATAATTCATAAGGATGATGAATCTATTAGTACTTATAAGGAAAATTTTACAATAATTATGAGGGCGGATTATGGTATTATAATACAACCTGAAAGTAATATTGATTGACTCTTCAGTGGCTTAATACTAGGAATTTTAATGGTTTTATTCATAAGGGACATCAGTTTCTAAAAATAAATTGATCTATGTGAAATAAAGGAGTACATGGAATTTGGAGATACCCGTCAATATCATAGTTTTGATAAGAAAAATAATGTATAATTTAAATGAAATTCAAAAACTCATAGAGAGAATAAGATGATCATTAATTTATACTCAAACTATTGAAGGAAACATGGGAGAATTTTTCATAGGGGACTGATATATTTTTTAAGTGTGGAAGGTAAATTCATAATTAAATTTTATGTTGAAGTGATGGGAAGAATAACTTAACTAATGATGTATATAAATAACCACAAAATGAACTACACAAATTATAGTATTTGAAATGCAAAGATTATGAGAATTATGTTAACTAATGCTCAAGTTTGAAGAGTAATGATGATGATTAATTTTATAAATCTCTTAATCACTAAGAAAAATGGAAATCTCATTGGATCATTATTTTCGATGTTGGGTATGATAAAGAAGTGGTGAATGGTACACTTACCATCCACTCTAGAACTGATAATGTCTTATTTGATTCAATATTTACTCACTCTTTTCTATCTAAAAAAAATTCTAAGCATATCACAATACCACCCCAATGATTATATTTTTAATTAAAATAAAAACTCTTAATGGTATGATGATTTCATATCATGTTTATGATTATTCTCATATTGAAGTTTGTGGGAATGTGATTCTTTAAAATATCATTATTCACTCTCTAGTGTAAATTAATGTTATTTTAGGCATGTATTAGATTTATTTATATAAATAGATTAATAATTTCCAAGTAAGGGAAGATTTATTTGATATTAAAAACCAACTTTTGATCTTCTATCACTGTGATGATAAATTTAAACTTCCAATGGAAATTTTATCCATTATATGGGTCTGGATTCCAATTAAAAAGGGGTTTTTTCCTTCGATGGTTGGGGAGAAGTGTAAAATTGAAGATATTCCAATTTTATGGGAGTTCATTGAAGTATCTTTTTTAATAGTTTCCTTGAATTACTTCAAATTATGAAGTTTAGTTTTCAAAAGAACTCATACCAACTGATACACAAATTTCAAAAACTCCATAGAGAATGTATCGGATTGAGTTGAAGGAACTAAATAAGTAACTCTAAGATAATATTGATAATTAATTCATTCATCCAAGTGAATAAAAATTGGGCACACCTATTCTTTTTATATATAATAATGATGGATCTATGTGACTCTTCATTGATTATCGGGTACTAAACAAGATCAAAATCAAGAATAAGTATCCTCTTCCTCATGTTGATGATTTCTTCATCAAATTACATGAATCTAAATACTTTTTAATGATTGATCTCTAATATGGATATTTCTATTTTATTATCAAAAGTGAACACACGCAAAATATAGCCTTCTGTATGAGATATAGACTTTATGAATTTATAGGGATGACATTTGGCCTTACAAATTCCCCTCTTATCTTCATCAATTTAATGAATATAGTCTTTAGAGATTACCTTGATCAGTTTGTGGTAGTATTTATAGATGATATATATATATTTAAGATAAAATAAGATCATGATGATCACTTCTGTATTTTACTGAAGAGATTATGTGATGTGAATATATATTCAAAATTTATAAAGTGTGAATTCCGGCTATATAATGTTTTATTTTTGGGTCATATAATCTCAAGTGAGGGTATATTTGTGGTTCAATTAAAGATGGAAGTTACTGAATATTTTCCTAGACTAACCACTATGATAGAGATCTATAGTTTTCTTAGTTGATATGTTTATTAGCACCTTGTGTATAGCTTCTCATAGTAGTATAATCTATTTTCTAAGTTAACTCGTAGGGGATCCAATTATCTTTAAACATATTAATTTAAATATAATTTCAAGGAACTAAATAAAAGGTAACTCATTACACCTATGATCACACTACCATGTAGTGGATAAGGGTTTTTGATTTATATTGATGAATTGAATAAGGGACTAGGATGAATTATCATGTAGAATGGTATGGTTATAGCTTATACGTCATGAAAATTGAAGGCTCGTGAGAAAAATTACCAAACTCATAATTTGGTGTTAACTCTGATAAATTTTTGCATTAAAAATATAGAGGTATTATCATTATGGAAAATGATGTTATATATATACTAATTGGAAATGTTTAAATTATTTATTCATATAAAATGAGTTGAATATGAGCTATAGAAGATGGTTGGATATGATTGTAGATTATGAATTCTTAATACATTACCACCATGGGGAAGTAAATAAGACGAAAAATGATTTGATTCAAAAGGATCATACTAGCTTATCTATAATGATGATCAAAAATGATTAAATATTTCTAGATTTGAACAATATGGATATATAAATATTTAAGGTGATAAATATTATATTTCTAAAATGAATGTATAAATATCTATCCATGTGATGATTAAATAGGTACATAGGGAAGATGAGGAAATATGGCATAAGGTAAGAAATATTACTAAGTTCAACCCTAATTAAGATGGGATGATGATATTTAGGAACCATTTTTGTGTTTTGTCTATAATAGATTTGAATAAGGATCTGTTGGATTAACCTCATCGTTCATCATTATATATTAATCCTATAAGTATGAGATGTATAGATATATGAAAGAGTATTTCTAGTGAGAAAACATAAAGAGATATTTTTTAGAGTATTGTTCTTGGTTCTTGGTATTTCAACAGGATAATGCTGATATATAAAAGTATAAAGGTATTTTATAACCATTATTCATACCATAATGTAAACGAGAAATCATCAACATGTATTTTTTCATCAGACTACCAAAGAATTATAAAATCCATAATGTTATTTAGGGTGTAGTCGGTCACCATATTAAGTCAAAACATATCATTATTATTAAAATAAGATTTATCTCTTGATCAAATTTCCAGAGTATACATTAAATAAATTTTAATGTTTCATGGAGTACCACATTCTATTATATCTAAATGGAATATAAGGTTTGCCTCAATGTTTTGGAAACATCTTCAGCTGGATCTGAATACATAGTTTATTTTCAATCATATTTATCATCTATAGATAGATGGTCATTCTGAGAGAACCATTCAGTCATTAAAACATATGATAAGGTCTTATTCTATGTATTTTAAAGGTGGTTGCAATAGTATATTTTACACAAGAATTCAGATCAGTCCTTATGAATCCCTATATGGAAAGAAGTTTATAACGCCAATTAGTTGGTATAAAGTCATAGAAATAAAAAAAAATGCGATACAATGTGTGTAATGTCCCTATTTTTGGAATAAAATGGTTTGAAATATGTCTAGAAATATTTTCAGTGTCGGGTTCTGAGACAACGTGAGATTCTGAGGTCTGGTGAGCCCAAAATTTATATTGTAAAAATATTAAATATATTATTATCATGATTGTGTAGTTTCCCTAAAAATGTTTAATAAATCCAAAACAAAGGTTCAAATTAGAAATTTGAGTCCATCATTGAGTTTAGGAAGTCGGTTTTACCCTAGGAACGACATAATCTTTGTTGGTGTCAAGAATTTGTGAAAAAGTTTTCATAAGGGAAAACAATAAATAATTTAGTTATTTTTGTAAGTGTTGGTGTAGTGACATATGCCACTCCTATATAGACCTTGTTATAACCAATTAACATAGTTATCTGAATAACCCTAAGAATTAAAAAACTTAGAAGAGATTATTAGTAGATGGAAATAGATTGGAGGGTTGGATCGATACCAAATGTATCATCTACACTAATGGAGTTTATAGATTTCACCAATGGATTTGAAACATTATCATTATTCATCAACAACCAATTCTAACTCGATTTTGGATGTTTTATTTATGTGTATTTATCTTTGTTTATTTTTTCATGTTAAACATGAGTCAATTCCACTAACAAGAATTGATCTATAGATTTATGGGTGATATTTTTTATATTGTTTTGATGATGCATTTTTTATTACTCTCCATTCATCAATTTTATGACAACTTATAAAGGATGAAACAAAAAACGTTTGATTTTCATTCCTTACATGATTATTTTATAGATATCACCACTAATTCTACACAAATTAATCATAGGAAATCTATTTGTCCTATGGATTAATGAATTCTCATAATTCAACAGTTGTGTGACCGTTCTTTGATGAAATGTATCAATAATAAAGGTTTATTTCATGATTGACAAATTGATCAAGGTGTGATTATGATGGTTAGAGATCGAGGGAGGATTGAGACCAAGTCAGCGGATCTTATTGTGGTTTTTGGTGTGCAGTGTTGGAACAGAAAACCGGAGGTGATGATTTCTAGGAAAATAAAATGTTGGAATCTGGACACCGGTGATTTGAAATCCCCTGAGATCCTAGATTTGTGACTCATAGAGGATATGGTGGAAATATTTAAGGTGGTGGTTTTATGAGAATATGTGTATAATGAACTATTGGTTTCTTCAAAACCAATAATACACATCCTATAATCCCGAGAAACACGCTGTTTGGGACCCCCATCTACAATGCTAGGGTTTCTACAACAAAATTAAGTGTCATGAACCATGTGCTCCTTATCTCATGCCATGTACCCTCTAGCTGATGGCATACCTTGTGTCATAGAGGATGAATGGGAATGAGTTTATTATATGGTATAAGTCATTTACTCAAGCATGGCTTTAGTAAATAGGTTAATTCGTGTACTTAGACAAGACATGGTGTACAAAGGTATGGCTCTAAGTACACGAGAAAAGACATATGGCATTGGAAGAGTGTAAGTAGAACTCTATATTTTAGATACACTTGGAGGATACACTATTTAATGTTATTTTTTTCATTCTTTTTTAGAAAGAAACATGTGGGTAGACTAGAGGTTGAAAATTCATATCGTGTACCCCTATTACACGTTGTGTACTCCCTCTTAGGGTGTTTGGAACTCTTCATTTTATCAATTTAGAATAGAATCAATTGAGTGTGATTCTTTGTTCTCTTCTTATGAAGGTATTTTGTGGATTTACATCCCTACAAAACATTGTGATCCCCTCGATGGTTTTAGTTTCGGATAGATTTCAGTATATCCCCATGTGGGACCAGTGTGGGATCCTCTATTTTTCCATGGTGGGATCTAGGGTTTTATTGTGAACACCATGAATTGGGTGTCAATATCCTATCTAACAGTATAATCCAATAAGGTTTTGGTATCCCCCAATGGCCTTGTGTGTGATCCCCCACATGGATGATGAAATATTTAGCGATCTAGTGATTAATTCTTAGGTGGGGCCCAATGATGAGGACCTCTTAGATGAGCATCATTTATGATATCATGGATCATGGAGTGAGTAATCTCATAATTATAATTTCATTTAATCATTGGGTTGTCTCATATGTTTATAAGTATTTTTTAAGACCACTTAAGACCGGTTGTGTATTATTAGTATATCATGGTTTTTTTCTATTTCTATTATGAGTTGACTACTCTTGATTATTTAATCTTAGTGATTTCAGTGTGTTTGACTGAGTATTTTTATACTCTTCTATCCATGGTATTTTCCATCATGTTTCATATCTTATGTAGATGAGCGACCTTTTGATAGAGTCATAAGAGGATCAGAAGAATGAGAATCTTACATTGGCCTAGGTTGACCGAGGTATTTTTTAGGTGTTGCTTCGACATTAGTCCCCTCCTTCTAAGTAGGTTGGACTCCTTTGTAGTTTTTTTAGGCTTGTATTTCACCTCTTTATCAGTTTTAGTACTTCTATTTTACTTTGATTATGATTTATATTATGCATGCGTTCGTATCAATTTTTTGTTACATTTTGTTATTATATGGTCTTGGATATGGTTTTATGTGTATTGGTAATTAGGCTAATGCCTCCCATGTGTGGGATATTCCAACTCAACACTAATCTCCATACCCTAGCCTATTTGAGGTGGGATTGGGGTCATCACAGTCATCTTATCTTTGGCTAGTCCGGCCTTAGTGGTTTAGTTCATGATAGAGTGGTATCAAAGCTGTCATTTCTACCTTAAAACTGGAGTGTAGATTTTTTTTAGATGACTAAATTGGTTTTAGTTTTTTGAAAATAGTGTTAATGTTTTTATAGTTCATATATAAAGTCAAGGACTCCAGTTTCAGTGCGTTAGTTGACATATCCATTCACTAGGACACTAATAACATACTTTTTTAATCAATTCATATATACAGTGGTTGTAGATAAGGACTTTATTACATGCATCATATATAAATGAGTTGTGGTTTCCATGTCCTTCCTGAGTCATCTCCTAAAATATACTTATTGATCATGGTGAATATTTTTTATTTCATGATGCCTCTACAAATATAAATAAAGAGTATTCCACTACATAATCACGAGGATGATCCATCGAGTGGCGAGGCTTCAGTACATGGGCATATACAGAAGATAGTACCTTTGGTTGGTTTCCAGCAACCATTAAGTTGAAAATAGCACTAGTAATACTTGTTGAGAATACATGTAGAGTGACTATAGTGCATGAGTTTCATAGTAAGAGACCTCTTAATTTTATGATGATCCAGACCCCCATGTAGTTTGGGACTATCTATAGGTATTCACTTAATTTTTATGCCTCGTGAGGATGCCTTTAGATCATATGGAATTCCTCATAGCGAGACTTATTCAAGGATCTACTGGGTGATTGTGGAGTTTAGTGGATCAGTCACATAATGAGACACCACACTCCTAGTTAGACATCGAGCATCTCTTTAGGGAGGAGTTTTATCTGGTCATATTTTTATTATTTCACATCTAGATTATTATGTTTTTAAAACATGGTAGTATGACTGTGTTGGAGTAATCAATGAGATTTACTTACCTATCATGATACTCTTTGAATATAGAGAGAGATAAATTCTTCAAGAAATGGAACTTCAATCATTGATAAAGCTAATATATTTGGTCTTAATTGATATCTATTTGAATTACCACCTATTCTAGAGTTCTTGAATGGTCTTTAGTAGTGTAGATCTTTTGAATAGAGATGATTTGGAAGTGGGTTCTAGTAGTGGGAATACCAGAGATGAGATGTCATAAGTTGGTCACCCATGGAAGCCGCAGGGATCAAGTTATGTGAGATGAATTAGGATATTATCCTAGAATAGAGGATCAGTGGTTCATGGCTTTTAGGATATCTTGAGTTATCTAAGAGATAGGTCTTTCCTCTCATGTGATGGTCAGGTACATCTTACTCGATATTTTACAACCCGCCACACAACTAAAAAAGAGACATTTGATGGATTTACCATACAAAAACAAAGGCAAGATCAGGGTGGTCTACAGTGTAGTGAATGTGAAATAGAAATATCTATATTAGTATATTTTTTAAGGATGTTTTACTTACTTCCACTTCCACCCCAGGTGGTATGGGCCAAGCTTAGAGAACTAGTCATCTGGGGATGGTACTGTTGTAGGCAGTGTAGGCCTATGACCCCAAGGATCCCAACAAGAATAGAGGTACGATTTTCATATTTTATACCTTGTTTTTAGTATTGATGTGAACAAGTTTGATCCACTCTTTCCTTTCTTATTCTATGGTTCAATACCTCCTTACACTTATGAACTCCAACGGGAGGTTACTTAGTGATCACACACTTCTGCTGACAATGTGACCTAATACTTGGAGTCAATAGATTCTTATGGGGTGTATTTTTAGAATCAATGAGTACATATTAAATCTTCTTCAGTATTGAATATATATCCACATTTCCTTAAAATATTCATTATTTTTAGTGGAGGATGTGGTGTATCTATAGGGACATATCGAGGTTTTCCTTTGTGGATGGGAAGGAAACCCAAGAAGAGTAGGGTATACTCTTTCATAGGAGGATAACCATAATTAATCACTATTTTTATTATATTTATATTTTATTTTTGTATGTTATAGGATTTTAGTTTCATATAGTGGTGGAAGAGTATGAGTATGTCTTTACTTAGGATGTTCAAAGCTTGTGACCCCACCAAGAGATAGACTTCTTCCTTGACTTTCACCCCGAGGAAACCCTAATATTTGCATGACCATATCAAATAACTCTCGTAGATCACAAATATATAAGGTTGTAGTAATATGGATTGTGTAGGAAGGATTTTTTGAGACCCATTGTTTCCCCCTGGGCAGCCCCAGTGTTGTTCACTAAGAAGGCGGATGGGAGCATGAGGTTTTGTGCGGATTATCAACACCTAAAGTAGGTGACCATAATGAATAAGTATACACTACATATGATGGATGACCTATTTGATCAGTTAAGAGGGGCTTGATAGTTCTCAAATACTAACCATATATTAGGATAAAATAAGCTACGAGTATTGGTTTATAATATTCTAAAGATGGTATTAAAATTTCACTACGGTCACTATGAGTACTTGGTGATGCCTTTCAGCCTAATAAACACCCATAAAGTGTTCATGAGACTCATGAGATAGATATTTCATCCTTAATTAGACTGGTTTGTGGTGGTCTTCATCGATGATATCCTAGTGTACTCAAATACAAAGTAAGAGCATGTGAGACACTTGAGGATGGTCCTTGATATACTCTAAGAGAAGTAGCTTCATGGGAATCTCTCAAAGTATCAGTTTTAGATCTAGGATGTCCAATTTCTGGGAAATTTCATCTCGTATGATGGTTTAGTAGTAGAACTGATGAATTTTTTTATAGTGTTATCTTGGGATCCACCCAAGAATGTGAGGGAGGTGTGGAACTTCCTTGGAATGTCATCTTACTATAGGAGGTTTTTTCTTGACCTCTCTAGAATATCGTAATATTCATTACATCAACCTAGAAGGGGAAGAATTTTTTAAGATGGAGAGGTACCAATGATATTTTTAGGAACTACTGTATAGGTTTAAGAGTTCCCCATATTGATATTTATAGAGGGAGGTGTCAATAATGTTGTTTTTTACGATGCCTCAGGGACCCAAATTGGTTGCGTTATGATGTAAAGATAGGAAGTTATTACCTTTGGGTCTAGAAGGTTGATATATCATTAATAAAACTATGTGTTCCATGATCTTGAGTTTGTAGTGATATTATACACCTTAACAATGTGGTGAAACTACCTTATAGATGAGTGGTTTATTATCTACTCTTAAAATAGGAGTCTAAAATATATAATCTATTAGAAGGATCTTAATATGAGATAGAAGTGATGGAAAGAGTTACTCCAGGAATATGATTTTAATATAGTCTATACTCTTGGGGAAGGGAACAAGGTATAAAATTATTTCATCATGTTATCTTTATCGAAGTAGTTAACTAAGGCTTCTGAGTAGTTATCATAATTGTAGCTATCCGTAGTGGAAAAGTATGGTGCTTCATATATAAATTAAATGGTTATTGCCCCACTATTTCTACATCATGTTAGTGAGGATCAATATGAAGATACTTTCTATGAGTCCTTACACACTTAGATATCCACTATACATGATAATGATGGATTTACTGAAGGTGGGGAGCATGCAATCCTTTTCAGATGATGGATCATGGTACTAGTGGCGTTCTAGGAGGAGGTGACAAGGGATATTCATACATCACCTTTAGAAATATAGCCAAATGTGACAAATATTTATGAGGAACTCTAACATTAAAGTTTTTTTTCCTAGGTCTGAAGAAATTTTTAGGGGGGTTTTTCTCTTGATTCCTCACTTCATCGGGTTTAACTCAACCCCTTGTAGTGTAAAAGTGGAAGTTGAATGTTCTATATATAGACTCTATGATGGGGTTACAACAAACATCTATAATAAATAATTTCATCTAAGTAGTTTTATACTAACTCACCAATTCATCCAACTTCATACCTATCCAAGAGTATATTTTAGTGGATATATTAGGATAAATTTACATATAGGATATAGTTTGGATGCATGAAGTTCCCTCGATGATCATTTAAGATTGTGATGCTTACATCATGTCATGATTGTGGATATGATTACAGGATTACGTTAGGAATTAGTTATGTTTGAGCACAACTTTTCATCCCTAAATAGATAGTTAAGCTGGTCTGACCATCCAATTTCTAGAGGACATTATATGGGTTTGCTTGTTAGACTTTGTTTTTAGTTGGTAGGATCACCTACCCTTGGTGAAGTTTTCATATATAAATATATACCATTCCTCTATCAATATTTAATGATTCGAGACCTTGTACGGGAAACCCCATAGGTCACGAGTGAGTAAAATTGATCCATGTGAGTTAGTACTCATATGCCTAGAGTTTGTGTGATGTATGATAGAGAATGTGAAAATAATCCATGATTGGGTGAGGACTACACATTTTTTTCATAATTATCATGATAATGGATAATATAGCCCTTTGTATTTCATAGAGGTAGTCCTTGTATTCCTGAATTTTTCACCTTGATATAGATTATAGAGATTTGGTTGGGATTTTAAGTTATCTCTAAGGATCATTATCCCATTCCAGATACTATAAAGAGTGGGTAAGGTGGGGTACCACATGGAACTACTATCATAGTCAATCTAGGTACATGAATTCTTCCACACGTCATAGGTAAGGAGGTACATGCATAACCAATCACATGTTATCGACTAGGGTGAGATGGAAATCAAGGATGGAGATACCTTTGTAGAATACTAAAAGGAGATTTAGGATCATAAAGAGAATATTGTACATGGTAGAGTGATTCCTTTAGTTCATGTACAGTGGAAGTATGGGATTATTTAAGAGGGAACCTGGGAGCAAGATGCCAACAAACGAACTCAGTACCCACATTATTTAGGAGTATCTTTTGCTTTTTAGGAAGAAAATTACTAAGTTGAGAAGAATATAATGTATTAGTTTTTTCCATTTAAATATTTGAAATATATCTTGTAAAATATTTTAAGTGAGGTGTTAAGACGATGTGAGATTTTGAGACCTGATGAGGTTGGAATTGATATTTTAAAAAAAAAAATATATTAATATCACACACATTCATTTTTAAAGAAGAAATCATAATGAACCTAGAATAGAGGCTGAGATAAAAAATATAAGGCTATTATTGAGTTCAGTATGTGGATTTTACCCTAGGTGTTACATAATCATTATATTCATAAGGTTTTAGTTAAAAATATTTCACTGGTGCAACAAATAAATAAATTTATTTATTTAATAATTTTGTTGTGTGTTGGATTAGTAAACTAGCCCTCTCTTATTTAAACCCCATTAAATATAATTTTCATGGTTAGCCACATAACCCTAAGAATTGAGAGGAGAGATTAGAGTAGACCAATTGTAAATGATAATGGATAAGGAGATTGGATCTATTCCAAAGGCATTGTCTATGATAATAGAGATTGGGGATTTCACCAATTACTAAAATGTAGGATAATTATTCCTAAACAACTGATCCAAAATCATGGTAGAAAATGTTATTTATATTTATTTATCCCATGTAGAATGCAGAACAATTCCAATAACATGAATTGATCCTCAGATCGGTGGTTCGTATTGTGGATATTGTTTTGATGTTGTGTGTTTTTTTCTTTTTCATTTGTCAATTCAACAACAATAGATAAAGTATAAAATGATCAAAGGTCGAGGTTCATTCCTCATGTGATTTATTTTGGATTTCTCCCATGCTTATACACATGTTCATCATGGGAAATATCTATGGCCCATGATTCAACAAATACCAAGTATTTGACCATTACACAACCATTATTTTGTTCAACAGATCAATATTATGGGTGTGGTTCATAAATAATGGATTGAGATCTTTAGATGACCTCTAAAAGTCATGAACCCTAAGAGGGAACATGGAATATTTTGAGGTTTACATTCCATGTGAGACGGTTGTAGATGCCAAAAAGCACTCAAGGGTTGAGGAAGGTTCAAGCGCAACAAAGAGAAGCCATATTTGGAACCAGTGATCCAGTCTGGGGATCCTGGAGGGGCGGCACAAAAACAATTCTGAGTTGCGTGAAAAAAATATGTCCCGCATGAAAAAAACATGGATTCGCGAGAGTTTTCCGCACGAGCGCGGAACTTTTTAATGCCACCACTCCGCGTGGTTGATTCCCATGCTGCTGACGTCAGGCATGAAATATTTCCCACCGGCTTGTTTTTCGCGCAGACTGACGATCCCGAGCACCTATAAATAGAAGGAAACCCCTTTGACGTTTGGCCAGAAGAATCTGAACCGTCTCCCCTATGCAAAATTCCTCTCCCATGCACGCAACAAGATGGCTCTCAGGTACTGAATTGTTTACACCAAGTCACTCGGGGGTCCACTTTCATGTGAGACCCCTCGAGCTTGATCCTCGTCCAAATCCCTTCGGCTCCTAACCTCCATGCACAATTCTTTCCAATTGCACGAATTCCTCTCATCCGCATACAAATCTTTCTAAATTTCACACCCTATATTGCGTGCCTGGACCATCCCTTTCCTGCCCGAACCTGATTTCTCACCCGGCCTGGCCTTTTTCGTGCACATCACTTAATTACATGCCACCCTGGCTGATTTCGTGCCTATGCGGTCTTTTTCACGCCAACATCTCAATTGTGCGCCCAGCCCGGGCTTTTTCATGCATGCCGCTTAATTGCGCGCCACCCCAGCCTATTTCACGCTGGCGCGGTCTTTTTCATGCAAGCATCTCAATTGCACGCTAGCCCGGCCCCTTTTTCACGCAACAGTACCTTTCACGTGCAAGCCTCCCGCCTTGTATGCCCGTGATGTCCCACTTTCGGGCATCATTTTCAGGCGCCTCCCATGCCCAAAGCAACTTTTCCACATACTCATTTCCCATGAAACCTCCTAGGTTCGCACGAAGTAACTTCAAAGTCCCCTGGACTATACCACCCGTTGTGTTGCTTCACCTCATGCTTCTTCACATAGGCATGCTAACGGCTATTGCTTCTTCACATATCCATGCTAACACGGACCCCTCAATGGTCTGCTCCATGACACCTCCTTTTCACAGTGTTTCGTGTCCCTTCTCTTCACCAAGGAGCAGAGGGTACCGGTTATGTAAGTCCTAGGGGTGCGGAGGAAACCCATATCGTCCAAGGTGCAAGACATTAAACTGCCAAGCACCATCATCCTCATAACATGACGTTAAACTATGACCTCACCTCGTGACTCACACGTGGAGTGCCCCCACCTTGGAAATGCTGAACTCCCACTAGTCTCCATAGAAGTGAGATCATTCCTCACATGAAATGAGATCCTCTTTATCAGAGCGGCGTCTGTCCGCGGGGAAAGGGAAACCATCCTGGTGTAAGCCCCAATCTTTTCTTGTCGGAGGCAGCATCCCTGCTCCTCATTTCTTCTTCGGTCACAAGGACCAGGGGGAGGGGAAATGGATGCCGGACCCCTCCTTTATTCGGTACCAATCACTCTCCTGTTGGGATTTGTTGCCACTAGGCCTCCATCCTGAAGTAAGTCCCAAACTCTTCAGGCCACTAACCATGCATAATCCCATGTTTCCTCATTGGGTTATGATCATATATAAGACCCACTTCACCTCTTAGGGATGCACCTTTCTCGACATGAATGTTAGGTCTTTGCAGCCTCTTATTTCTCACACCGAGCATGACTCACATGGTCTTAGAGTAAGCACCGACCACAACATCCACCATGGTCAGCCTAGAGTGTAAGACCCACATATTCCGAACTATGTGGAATTTGATCCTTGCCAAGGCGGGATATGTGGGATGCCTCTACGAGGTTCAATCCCACCATCCAACGGACCCCAGGTCCTCCTTCACGTCAGTTTACCGCCCCCCATGAACTACGTGGTCTTTGATCCTTGCCAAGGTGGGGTATGTAGGAATCCTCCATGAGGTTCAATCCCACCAACCATTGGTCGTTCCGACCCCTTTATGTCAGTTTGCCAACACATTGGGATACCTCAGGGTGTAAGCCCCAAATTCCCCATATCCCGAACTACGTGGACTTTGATCCTTACTAAGGTATGGTACATAGGAATCCTCCATGACGTTTAATCCCAACACCCAGCAGTTCTGACCCCCTTCACATTGGTTCGCCCCCGTCCTGCATGATGTTAAACTGTGGACCCCATCCCACGGTATGTCGTTGTGACCCCATCCAGTGGTCATCCGTTGCGACCCCATCCAGTGGTAAGCCGTTGCGACCCCATCCAATGGTAAGCCGTTGCGACCCCATCCAGTGGCAAGCCGTTGAACCCCAATCAACGGTAAGCTGTCATCAAATTAACTACATGGATTTTGATTCCCTACCATGGGGATACGTAGGAAGCCTCTTCATGGCTCAAGCCCAAAACTATCGTCATCATTATAGTGGTTACATCCCATTCACCACCCACTTCATTTAAACTATCTATCATTTCTCCTGATTCTTACTCTGACCACCACATCCTGGTGGGATTATGCCACCTCATATCCCATTCCCCTCAACAATAACCAAGAATTCAACGACGCGTTGGCCCCAATATCAGTGTTCTCTCCAGGGGTTTTACCCATTTGATCCACTCTAGTCAGTGTTCTCATCAGTCTGATCTGTCTCCACTGGACATTAAACTTGCTGCATACCCTATGTTAAACTTGGGAAGTTGAGGAAAACCTCAAATAAATTCCCTTGGCATATGATTCCCGATGTTCGATGTGGTATTACTTATGCTTCTGCACCCTCAAGAAGCCCAATAATAAGAGACAGAAGATAGATACGCTAGTGCACCAGTGGCTAGACATGCTAGTGATGCCCAATGTGACTACTCCCCTGAACAAAAGTTGTTGCCCTGACTGGACCCCTTGGAATGTCCCAACAAATGTAGTGTAATTAACTGGTGTCCATTAAGATATGGTGCTAGGAAGAGTTTCACAAACAACATATTAAATCTATAAGGGAGACCCAGACTAGGTGACAAGTTCCAAGGAGGAATACACGAAAGTAAGAACTGACATCCCATCATCTCGTTTTAATCAAGGATCAAATGTCCCTCAATAAGGAGCAGATTTTACCTGCCTTTGGAAAGTAGGAATGCGTGGAAACAAAAGCGCGCCTTTATTCCTCAAATGAGATGGACGCGCATGCCCTAGAGAAAGCGTCGGAAACAGAAATGGTGAACCCGGAGTGAAATTGTTCTCCTAAAAATGGAGAAAAGTAGCATTTGAGGCACTGATGAGTTTAATCTCCCAGCATCTCAGGAATCAATTTACTGTTCGAGGGATGCGATCACCACCTTCCCATCGACGTAGGGGTAGGGGAAGCATCAACATGGTCGTTACTCATGGATTCACCTTTTTCATGAAGGCCTCTACATATATGACCATGTGGCACCCACACCCCCTCTCCCCGTCCGAGGTCATCCAAAGAAGGGTGATCAACGACCTCATGCGACGCTATGAGGAGGAGGGCATAATCCCAACCCGGGATATGGCCCACCTGGATCTGGAGTCGTCTGTGCCTCGCCGCCAACTCTGCCCCCGAGGGTCGTGCAGGGAGCCATTGCTCCCCACCAAGACATACAATCATTTCAGGAGCCTGTCCATAGAGATCTTTGACGAATCCCTGCCTTACGCTGACATGGTAGGTGACATCTGGCCCAGCTCAGTCAGAGTCCCATTCCAGGGGTTCCCAGCGAGGACTACCACTTGGTTGCGTCAGCGCCGCCGCTCGGTCTTGCTGGAAGAGGAGAAGGTAAGCTATGTACCTACACCACTATCCCTGGTTCATCCGACTTGACTCCAGTGTCAGGCGCAAGTTGAGGAGGACGCCTGCCAAGGGGTGTCAACGTCGGCAACTATTGTGGCATGAGCCACCACCGACACATATCCTCAGTTTCATGCATACATAGAGTAGGGTCACTTATACGTCTATCAAAGATCAAGACCCCAACCGCCCCATGGGTAGGCTGGGTCGAATCTCTTGGTCACTGGAAAAAGTAGTGGCCGCCACAAACCAATCTACAGCGATGTCACCCTATACGGAGGTCCTACCCGTACCACTACCACTAAAATCACGTGCCTTTTCTTCTTTGAGGCTCAACATGGAGGTTTGTCCCATACTACCCTCAATCTGAATGAAGGTCTTCCCTATGGCGGTGATACTCAGCACGAAAGCCTCTCATGTGCCCGTCACACTGGGTATGGAGTCATTTCTCCTACCCCGGACTGTCGGTGCAGGGACCTTGCCCATCCAGCCACTCTTCAACGCGGGGATCCTCACCACATCCTCTTAGCAGCTAGTGAAGGTCCTCCTCACCTCGACAACATAAGGGGTGAGGGCCAGCTTCTCTCCACCCACACGCAGCACGGGTGGTCCTACCTATGTTTAGCTGGACCGGTACAAGGACCCTCATCGTACTAGAGTCTCTAGGGAAAACAAGTATGGAGGTCCTCTCCATGCTTCTGCTAATTCCAACAGAGGTCTTTCCCGCTCCAGTGATACCCATGGAGGTCATCCCCATGTCCCCTTTGACATCTTTCCAAGTTCTCCTCGCACCTCGGTTTTCTCGGGTGGAAACCTTCTCCACCCCAGCACCAGTGCGGCCGAAGCACCCCATGTCAGAAATTTTCCCTATCATGAGGAGCCACCCAAGGGTAGGAAGGCGGGTCGTCGCTACTATAAGAGGAATTCCAGGAATGTCTGGATAGAGATCAGACCAGTATGCTTCTCAGAATCTGAATCGGAGTACGAATCTGCAAGGGAACCCTCATCTCACTCATCCGAGTCAAGGGTCGGGGTAGGGACGTGGGGAATCATCCTGGTGCTCCTGGAATGAAAGGTTCATATGATTCCCACCTCCCTCTGCAGTTATATCCAGGAGGACGAAAATTGGACGACCCCGTAGGTTACGGTCGTTCAATCACCACCATCGTCACCAGAAGCGCTCTCTACCTCAACAAGAGATCACGAAGAACTATTATTGGGACCGATGGAGGCGAGTAGTAGCGCAACCTATCGCCATTATCCCCATCCCCTAAGCCAGAAATTGTGGTCGTTAGCTCCTATTATAACGACATGGTGGCCAGGTCGCTACACTCTTCAGAGGACAGCCAGAGATATGGCAGTCAATCGGCCCGTTCGCCGTACTCTCCACCGGCAGGCCTGTCGTCCCAGCGGTCTACCTCAGTACCGCTGCCAGTTCCCCAGCCACACAAAGTTGAAAAATGGGGAAATTAGGGGCTAGACCCTAAATCTGAGCTGAGGATCTTATGGAGCATCCTCGCAGTGGGCCACTTCCCCGAGAATTTTTGGCATGTGGCAGTGCAGAATTTTCGTGCACCAGATTCCCTCACCCCATAGGAAGTTGAGTGTTTCTGCCACACCCTCTAGGAGATGCACTTTATCCTTCATTATCAGAAATTGGTTTATCCCAAGAGCCAAGAGAATTGTGAAGACATCAGCAAGCAATTCCGTCTGGTTGATTTTGCCGCACTCATTGTGGCCCAGCACCCCGAGTCACCAGGTTATTGTGAGGCCCTCCAGGGACAGAGCTGAAGACGGAGCTCACAGAAAGATGGCACGGTATGTCTCACAAAACCCTCTTGAACAGAACATCAATCCAAGGAATATGGCCCAGGTTCCCCCAACTGCCCCGCAAGTCGCTCCTCCAGCTGCTCCATGAGCCGCTAGGCCTATTTACCGTGTTGAAGAACCTGCCAACACGCTCGTAGTTAGGGATCCCTGTCAAGATAGGGACCCCCACACAGATGATCCAATGGTGATGCTCATAGCCCACTATGAGGCATTAGAAACGTGGCAGGTGACAATTCCACCTCATGGTAATCTATACCCGGCATGGGTGGATGATATACCGGTGCCTCCGGGTTTCATGAATCTCACCTTCTCCCCCTTTAACGAGACGGGGGATCCGCCATAGCACCTGGACAACTTCAACTCAAGGTGTGGGGCCAAGTTAGGGACTCCAACACAGCATAAGGCTGCCAAGCTCTGCTGTTTTGTTCAGACATTGGAGGGGTCAGCATTCGTCTGGTATAGCCAGATCCCTGTCGGATCCGTAACCAGTTGGGAGGACCTTCGCAGGAAATTCCTCTCTCAGTTTAGTTCCACCGCCTGGAAAACTAGCATCGCATACCTCTTAAAGTGAAAACAAAGGCCTGATGAGCGAGTCACAGACTTTATCACCCATTGGAAGGGGCTCACATACTCTCTTGACATGCCACTGACTCGGGAGAGGTTACTGAAGATGTGTGTAGGGAACGTCAAGACGGAGCTGGTTCCTTCATGTATCACCCAGAACTACCCCAAAGGATTCTGAGACTTCTCCGACAAGGCCCAGCGCCAGGAGGAATCCCTACAACAGGCCAGCCAGGCACGTCTGTTTCCCCTTGTAATTCCATCAAGGAGGGCTTCCATAGTCGAGCCCACTGCAGTGGCCCAAATAGAGGCCCCCTGACAGCTAGAGTTACTACCAGTGGCACCAGCCCTATAACCTTGCAGTGGTCCTCCACCCCAGGCACAGCCTCTGGCTCAGCAGCATTCACCTCAAAATCGGCAAGCGCCTCTGCGGAATGCACCGCCACCATCCAAGCGGGAAAATTTGGGTATTCCTCCTCGAAAGGACCCTCTATCTCCTTGCTAGGTTCAGGCTCCAAGGTCCCCCTTCTTGTAAAAAAGAAGTCATACCTACTCGCTCAATGAGAATTAGGTCATTGGCTATTTCAGAAGTGCCTTGGAACAATGGATCGTGTGTTTGCCTAAGTGTAGAAGGCCAGAAGAGGAGAACCTCATTGATCGACCCAACTATTGCTCCAATCATCAGATCCTAGGGCACACCCTCAAGTAGTGCTATGTGTTTAAATAATGGCTTCAAGACCAGGTCGATAACAACATAGTCAGGCTGGGCCCATCCCCTGCACAAGTGGAGGGTGTCTTTGTAAGGCCAGACAACAGTAGAGACAACAAAGGTGAGTGGTAGCAGGTTTCCAACCATGAGTCCCAGAAGTATGATGACTGGATGGCTCACAAAACTGTTGCACGTTCCCATGGCATCATTCGGGAATGCCTGAATCAGCTGGATCCTTCAGAAGCTATAGTCACCAGTTCTACATCATAATCTCAACCGGCCTCTTCCCATAAGAGCAAGCATCGGCGGCACAAGGGAAATCAATGCACCCAGCCAATGCCATCGTCGTCCCGCACTCTTGGTAACTTCATGCCCCTTGATATGGGGATCCCCCCCAGAATCCTCTCAGTGATGGATTACTCTTCAAGTTATAGTCATGGGTACGCTTCGGTTAGTTCCGTGGAGTTGGTAAACCCCTATATGACTCCCGATGACGGGGAGTGCTAGGCAAACCTCCCCAACGTCCCCAGCCGACATTAAAGTCGGTGGAGCCGTGGCCATATGGGTTGTCAGGGCACATTAGTTTGCACCTTCAACCAGGTCGTGCATGCCACTGAGACCAGACAATAGGCCCAGCATAGAACTCTACACGCGTAGCCTCTACATCCAGTGTTGTCAGGCCCGCCTCCACCACCGTTTTTGCCACTGGATTAAGCAGAGCTACCTAGACCATGTCGCAACCATCCTCGCCCAAATACAGGTTGATCTCAGTCATCCGGTTCTCATCCAGCAGCTACTCTCTAGGCTTCGACTAGTGAACAGTGGGACATAACCAGAACCAGACAGCCACCGCTCCAGCCGGCGGGGCTCGCCATGCCTCCCATCATAGAGCGGCCTCCTACAAGCAGAAGTTTGTTCCTGGCACGAAAATATGATGTCCTAAATCACCTTGTCGGTGTCTCAGTGGGGCTTTCCATCCTTGAGGCCCTTTTCCTGTCGTCATATAAGCGTGATGCCCTCACTGTGGCAGTAAGAAGCCCTCTCCAATTTGAGATGGAGGTAGCAACTGCATAAGCTTTTCATGTTGAAGCGATCGAGAACGTTGAATGTCATGCCATAATTTTATTCCCTGGAGAGGATGAAGGCTCCCCCATATAAAGGTACATCTGCCCACTGTACATCACCGGCCAATTTAATGGCGTGGAGGTTCGCTGTTGTCTCTTTGACACTGGCTTCGGGATCAACATTATCCCGATGCAGACACTGCGGAAGCTGGGGTTATCCAAAGATGACCTAACTCCCTCTGAATTAAGGATCTAGGGATACGACAGGACCGAGCAGACCACAGTTAGTAAGATCCATTTGAAGACCCAGTTCAATGGCCTAGTTTCCAGCACTGATTTTATGGTCATCTCCCATGACACCATGTACAATGAATTGATGGGCAGTCCATGGCTCCACCTACATGTGGTGGTCCCCTTGTTGTATCACTAGTGCCTCAAGTACCCCCTTAATGGTCAAGTAAGCATACTCCAATGTGATTCATCACCTTTTTCCTCTTGTGAAGCTCTCTTCTTAGATTTCAACTATTACAAGAGCATGGACAAATAGATTCATGTAAGTGAGTTCGAGCCCGCCACGGTCACAACTGACCCTTGGGTAGGTCTGTATGACGCCTATGTCTTTCTGATCCATCGATTGGAGGCCACAACCCCTGATATGGGGAAATGTATTGTTATCTATGGTAAAAGAGGGAATCATGTTCCCAAGTCCAAGCGACAACAAAAAATCACCTTTTAATCCTACACAAACCAGGCTCAGGTGATCCTGGAGCCTCCTACCCCCGTACGGTATCAGGATGTCCGCCCCATGGCAACGGCAGTACGTCATACGTGTCTGTTTCTCCAGGCTGGGATTAACTAGCTCAATCCAACGCACCACTATTGCTTTGATATCATCAAGTGTGGCCCCTTGGGTTGAAGACCATATGGGATAAGATCTACTGCCTTCATTGCTATGGTTTCAGTAGCATGTGAATCTCCCGATATGTTTTCCACCTCTGTTGAGGCTAGTACCAGCCTTCTGTTAGGATATTCCGACCTAGAGGAAGCTTCTCCCACTGGGAATCCCTCCACTACAAGTAAAGAAGAGGGTTTGGAGGATGCTCCCCCCACCTTTGAAGAAGGAATCTCTTCCAAAGTCGATGAACTGGTACAGGTGAACCTTGGTAGCGAGGAAGATCCGAGACCCACAGTGATCAGCGCCGCCATGCCCCTCGAGGAGAAGCAGCAGTACATAGATTTCCTGAAGTAGCATTGTGATGTATTCTCCTAGATTTGTGACCAGATTCTAGGTCTAGATCCTTAGGTATTCATCCACCACCTCGATCTCCCTACAAATCATCGTGGGTTCAAGCAGCCTCCCAGAAAGATGCACCCTTCTCACGGTGTCATGGTCGAGGCCGAAGTTGATAAGATCATCAGAGCCAACTTCATCAAGGTGGTCCAATACCCTAAGTGGATAGCCAAAATTGTTCCAGTTAGGAAGAATAATGGACAAATTAGAGTCTGCATCAACTTCTGAGATCTCAATCGTCACTGTCCAAAGGATGATTTTCCCCTTCCAGTGACAGAATTGTTAATCGATGCTACGACTGGGTTTTAAGCCCTCTCCTTCATGGACGGGTACTCTAGATATAATCAGATCTATAGGGACCCAAAGGATGAATATTCCACCGCTTTCAGGGTGCCCCAAGGTACTTTCTGTTACCAGGTCATGCCCTTAGGCTTAAAGAATACAGGTGCCACCTATTAGTGGTCCATGCACCACATATTCAAACCAATCCTCAGGACATTGGTGGAATGATATGTGGATGATCTGGTGGTTAAATCTCGCTAGTGCCAAGACCACCTCAAGGACCTTGAGAATGTGTTCGGCTTCCTCCATTCCCACTACTTGAAGATGAACCAGTTCAAGTGTGCCTTCTAGGTCACCACTGGGAAGTTTCTCGGCTTTGTTTTCAGGTACCGGGGCATCGAGATCGACCCAGATAAGATCCAGGCCATCAGCCAGATGCCTCCCCCAAGCAATATTCAGGAGCTTTGAGGTTTCCAAGGCCACTTATCCTACGTACTCCGATTCATAGTGAATCTGGCCGGCAAGTGTTAGCCCTTTTCCCAGATCATGAAGAAAGGTTCCACCTACGAATGGGATGAAGAGTGCCAGACCACGTTTGAGTAAATCAGAAAGTATCTTCTCCAGCCTCTGGTCCTGATGCCACCCATCTCTAGAAAACCACTAATCATGTACGTTACTTCCCTGGAATGATCTCTTGGTGCCCTTCTCACCCAGAAGAACAATGAGGGGATAGAAAACAGCCTCTACTACCTCAGCCGCATGCTCCGCGATATGGAGACTAGATATTCCCCCATATAAAAGAGCTTCCTTGTGCTAGTATTCGTAGTACAGGTGTTGAGACATTACCTATAGTACCACGAGGTATAAATGTTGTCTTGAGTAGACCTGCTGATGTACATTCTGAACCGCCCCATGTTGGTCGGCCATCTAGAAAGGTGGGCGGTAATCCTCCAGCAGTTTGACATTAGGTTCGTGCCTCAGAAGGCTGTCATGTGAAAAGCATTGGAAGACTTTCTAGCTACCCATCCAACCCCCATAGACCAGTCCCTAGACCTGGACTTTCCCAGTGAGGCAATCCTCTCGGTAGATCATTACATCCCATGTTGGAAGATGTACATCAATGGTCCCTCCCGGAGCCCCACCGGTAGAAAACTCAATGACCCCAGACTCAACAGAGTAGGCTTGGGTATTGTCTTTCTAACCCCAGTGCAAGACATTCTGCCATATTCATTTTTGTTGTCTGAAGGCTTCACCAACAATGAGGTAGAGTATCAGGCTCCTATCACTGGCCTCAAGCTAGCCCTCGAGATCGATGTGCCCTATCTGCATGTGAAAGGGGATTCCAAACTTTTCATCAAGCAAGTCAATAGTGACTATGTCATCAGAAAACCAGAGTTGGTACCATTGTTGGAGTACAACCTCCAGCTAATGTCCCAATTTTCGTCTCGTTCAGAAGTTACTCATGTCCCTCGATCTCATAACGGTCGAGCCAATTCCCCGGCCGGCCTGGCTGCATCACTTGTAGAACCCGAGCAGGATGATCTGATTATACACGTGGCACATCGGATAGTCATTTCTCTTTTCACCCCATATAATGCCAATAGCCTATGGGTAAGCCATCTTACTACCGGAGCCTCCACATTAGGACCTCCAGTTTCCTCAGATGCAATGGTTTAAGTGACTCCTGACTGGAGAGCCCCTATTGTCGAGTATCTCCAAAATGGTTGCCTCCCAGCTGATCGGGCCGAGCGTGAACGAATTCGACGCCATGCACTGCAGTTTACCCTCTAGAGTATTCCTAGTCTTGAGCAGATCCTCTACAATAGTGGGTTCGATGGTGTTCACCTCTATTTCATCCAAGGAGTCAAGATTTCTAAGGTCATGCATGAGGTTCATGTTGGTTCCTATGGGGCTCACCAGACTAGGCCGAAGATGTCCCATCAGATCCGAAGACTGGGGTATTTCTCGTCCTCCGTGATCCATGAGTGCATCGAGTTCACCAAGAAATGTCACGCATGCCAAATTCATGCTAACTTCATGCATCGGCCGCTAGAACCTCCCCACTCCAACAAGTAATTCTGGACGTTCATAGTATGGGGACTCGATGTCATTGGACCATATCCACTGGTGACAGATCGCCAGTACAGGTTCATCCTAACCACCACAGATTTCTTTTCTAAGTGGGCAGAAGTAGTTCCGCTCAAGGATTTCAAAGTCCATTCTATCATTGACTTCATGAAATCCAACATCAACTACCGGTTTGGAGTCCCTCATACTTTCCTCACTGATAACGGAACCAACTTCCAAGAATCCGAGCTGAAGAAATTGTATGCCAAGTACAAGATCTGTTTGAACCATACCTCCTACCATCACACACAGGAAAATGGGAAGATCGAGGAATTAAAAAAAACCCTCTCTAACATTTTTCAAAAAATGGTTGGTCAGAATAAGAAGGGTTGTCCGGACAAGATCCCCAACACCATCTGGGCTTATCGGATGACGACTTGTAATTCCACCTAGGTGACCCCATATTCCATGGTGTACGGAGTTGAGGCCATCCTTCCCATTGAGATCTAGCTGCCTTCGTTACACATAGCGGTCTATGACTAGCAGGCACCAAATAAGGTAGCTGAAATTCATCTAGGTGAATTGGAATCACTTAGAGAGAATAGGCTTCGTGCCCTGCACAATCTTGAAAGGCATCAGAATAAGATAGCTAGAGCCTTCAACAAGAAGGTTCGCCTCTACTCTTTCCTACAAGGCGACTTGGTATTGGCCCTCCAGGCACCAATGATCCCTGGAAGGAAACCACCCATGTTAGAGACCAAATGGGAAGGACCTTACATAATTTTCAGGGTTTACCCCAATGGAGCATACTCCCTGGTGACCATGGATGGTGAGTGTATAACTCCTCCCACCAATGCCAAGTTCCTTAAGAAATACTTTGCCTAAGCCATAGTTGGTCCTGAATGACCTTAAACTGCTGGTCCCGCATGACCCTAAACTGTGTGTCGGTCCTGCATGACCCTAAACTGCATGTCGGTCCTGCATGACCCTAAAATACGTGATGGTCCAACATGACCCTAAACTGCATGATGGTCCACCATGACCTTAAATTGTCCAGTCCTACATGACTTTAAACTATGCTTCATCATGCACGATGTTAAACTACATCTTCAGAATTACATGTGGCTTGATTCCCATCTGCATGGGATATGTAGGAACTCTCAAGCATTTTGTCTTGATCCCAGCCCCAAACTCTTCTCTTTGACTATTCCCCCTGGGTATAGTTCTTGCTGAGGATCCTTGCATGATATGGTGTAGGCTTCCTTATCCCCACTCATGCTGGAATAATAATGGTCGCACCATGTGCCCTCTCCCCGTTCTTCTATCCTCGCATGTCCTCACCACATGACGTTAAAATGCATGGCCTTCAAGAACTACGTACAACTTGATTCCCATCCTTATGGGATACGTAGGAAATCTTGTAAATTTCATCTTATGTCCCAGCTGAAATGCCAGAACCTCCCATAGGGTCAAGACATATGGTGTGGTGTAGGTTCTTACCTCAATACACGTCGAGCTTATCTCAATTCCGCCATATGTCCCACTACCCAGAGGTGTCCGCCTCTTTCACCGCCCTCCTTGATTTTAAAATGTATGGATACATCTATGCTTCACCCACTCCTTTGATTGGGACTCCATCATCCTTTCCATCTAGAAGGGCCCCGAATGGCCAGGATGCAAGGCCCAAGGGCCCTCCTACCATTTTGGTCCAACGCCCTCGAGGATGTTGAGCAACAAAATGATACAAATCTCACGTTGTGAATATGGTCAGCATTCAATGCTCATTTGTTGTTCCCATTCCTGGTTACCATAATAATTTTGTGTTTTAAACATTGTCAATAGCTATCCTTTTTCATTAGAGCCACCCCAAGATGTCCCAAACATTGAGTGAAGTGGTTCATTCTGCCCCATTGTATATCCATGCGATGAACTCCCATCGGGCGATGCCAGCCACTAGACCCCTATATGGCTAGGAGAGCCAAATATGGATCCTTGTTTCACACACCAAGCACTGCTCACATGGGATTAGGAGCTATGATGAGGCGGTGATCGCATAAGAGGTTGTATGGATACCATTGGTCGAGACGCTCTGCATCAGGCCCCTTGGCCTTTTCCGGCCCCTTGGACTTTTTGGTCCCCCGACCCAAGTTCTTATTTAGGGTTGTATGGTGTGGTATGGGATTATTTCCTCATTCACATCGGGTTATTAGTCGTGCCGTACAACCCCTTGTTTGGGGTATCTTACCCCTCACTTCGTCCTCACTACAAGAGGTTAAACTGCAAATTGACCGGGTCTTCCCATCTGACGCCCAGCCTCAGGCCCCTTTTCCTTTTCAGGCCCCCGGTCCAAGTTCCTATTTAGGGTTGTATAGTGTGGTATGGGATTATTTCCTCATTCACGTCAAGTTACTCTCCATGTCGTACACCCCCCTCATTAGGGTATCTTACCCCTATGTGCGATTCCATAACTACGTATGGCTTGATTCCCATCCTCATGGGATACGTAGGACCGCCCGAGCATCTCATCTTCGGGTACAACCCCGTCTTGGCCCCTTGGCCCACATTCTCCCAAAGGGAGGAATATATGGTGTGGTGTGGGATTATGTTCTCACTCATGTCGGGTGTTGTGACAACCATGCCATTTACCTCCTCCTCCTGAGAGTCTTCCATCCCCTTGTGCTATCCTTGTCTTTTCAAACCAGCTGCTCTCAAGATGATCCCCCTCAACCCTCTTCGTTGATTCACCAATGTGACTAATGGTACTCTAGATTAGTGCTTGGAATGTTGTAATTTACTCAGACATGCTTTCACCCATTTTTAAGGCTCCATGTTCTCCCTCATTAGGGATTTAATCGCCTTTCACATCCAAAGGGACCCCCGAATGGCATGGATACTCGGCCCAAGGGCCCTCCTACCATTACGGGCCAACGTCCTCCAAGGTTCTGGACAACAAATCGATACAATGACTGCATTGGAAATATGGTCAGTGGATGCCGCTCATTTGTTTGTCCCCATTTCAGGCTAATGCGATATGAATGTTGTGTTTCGAACACAATCAATAGTTATCCTCCATCGTCACGCCAACCCCATTAAGACCAAAATGTCAGTTACATGATTCACATCCTTCTCCACCTCATCATGTCCAAGTAGAACTTAGAAATTCTTAGCATTATTCCTCAGTGCGCATCCACGCGTTGGGGGGAAAAAGTCGTGACAAGGCAATCATTCGGGGCTCTACACCAACTTCCCTTCTCCATGGTCCGAGCTCTAAGATCATAAACTAAGATCTCTTTTATAACTATGTATGGCTTGATTCCCATCCTCCTGGGATATGTAAGAACACCCAGATGTCTCGTTTTCGGGTCCAGCTCATTTGGGAGATAGTTTCTCCTACCCCTTACCCTCTTACCTCTATTTTGGCCCCTTGGCTCGGGGTTTCTTTCTCGAAAGTGCATACGGTTTGGTATGGGATTATGTCCTCATTAATGTCAGGTATTTTGTATTACACCATGCACATTACCCCGTTAACTTCGTCTCTACTACATTAGTGCCGCATGACGTTAAAGTGCATGCCTGGTCCCATCACATGACCCTAAACTGTGACATTATCATCATGTCTGCATGACAAAAAACAGCACTGCATCGTGATGTCCTCACTCAAGGGGACACCATGTTTGGTATCGGTCACATGCCATACCATTTTTCAACACCTGCATACATCTTGATTCTTATGGTGATGACGGGACTTACTATCCTAGGCCTTTCACTTCACAATAAAAAAACCATTCACCTTAAAGGACAAACAAGACACATCAAATACCGCTTCTTTTGGTACGAGGGCCACACACGTACGCCCCTTTTATCACTAGTGCTAGTACCTCACTGTTCCACCTCTTATAACTACGTATGGCTTGATTATCATTCTCATGAGATACGTAGAAACGCTCGGGTTCTTCCCCACGGGCATAGACTAACTTTCGTGTTCGGTCCCTTCACCTAAACACTTTCCCAAGGAATATATGGTAATCTTGACTCCGGGTCCTAATTCACTTCGGATTTCATAATCACCTTACCATATGTCCACTGCACTCCTTACTAATCCATGGTCCAAGCTCTATGACCATAAACTAAGACCACTCTGTGTCCTTGTCGCAAGACATTAAACTACGTGACACCTTTAGAACTACGTATGGATTGAATACCTATCCTTATGGGATATGTAGGAACGCCCAGGAATTCCTCCTCAGGTCCAGCCCCAGGGATCATCAATCCTATTCATCCTCATTTCTGGCCCCCTGGCCTGACCCATTGTGGGGAACCATGTAACTGCAGCTTTGCCCTGAACATGTTCGGGATGCCCCACGATGACATTGGGAAGCGAAAGATCCCTCGCTAGAGAGGTCCTATCTAAAAGAAGGAATAATCCGTGATCAAACCTATGCACACATTTAATGTGCTTCCACCATGGGGGGTAATTTTAATAGTGTCGGATTCTGTTCGAACAAACCATCACTCCATATTCCATGCTTTGTGTTCCCCTAATTCAAACCTCATCCTATTTCGTGTCCAAAGGAACCCCCTAACTGTATGGATACTCGGCCTATGGCTTGCCTACTATCCTGGGACAACGTTCCAGAAGACTAATGTATGACATTCTGAGTCAGGCCCCGTGTTTTGAACACGGTCAGCGGTCGGCCCTCGTTTGTCATCCGCATTTCAGGCTAATACAATATGGATAATGTGTTTTGAACATGGTCAAAATTTATACTTTATTTTAATGCCACCCATGCGGTGTATCGAATCCGGGGTATCATGGTTTACATTTTCCATTACCTTATGTTTGGATTGATTCTAATGCCCCTGGCGTTACCCCACTCGTGCACTAGAGCACACTGGGAATATGATATGTCGATTGTTTTGAGGCCCTCATACTTATTCGGACCTCCTCCTTCTCTTCTTGGGAATCTGGATTGGCTGTTCGAATCTCAAAATCCTAGACCTTGGTTGATGCTCCAACGATCAAGAAAAGTAATAATACAAACATCCCTTGTTTCTTACATTGGGTGCAACCCGCGTGAGCTTAGGAATGGATTTCTATTTATTCCAGGATTGTGGTGGAATGAATTAAAACAAACGGACAAGTATATAAATGTATCCATACATGCAGTTCTGAATAAGAAGTTGTAAGGAGAAATGAGTTTATGAGTTCATCCAAAACAGGTAACTTAATGGTCAACTTCTTGGATGGATCATTCCAGCGCCACTACCTTTTGTCTGGTGGCCTCCAGGATTGCTTTCTGCCCCCTGAGGACTCTCTCTTCATCAGTGGTCGCAGAGAACAGTCCACTGACCCTAGCCTGTTCTTGCGCCTATTCAGTTTGAAGTGCGGATATTTGGTGACCTGCCTGCACTAGTTACTCTTGGGCATCTTCCAGTTGGGCCCTCAACTGCTCCACAAGTTCAGAATAGTTTGCAATGAATATCTCATTTTCCTTCACCTATTCTTTGATGCGTAGGGCCTCTTGTTTTGACGTTATGAATTCTTGGGTAATCCCTGACCCCTCCTGACACTAGTCAACGTCAGAGCATTAGCTTCTCTCATGTAGCTTCTCATCCATGTAGTCACGGACTGTCAAATGAAGGCATTGTGCATCCACCCCACCATCACAAAGAAAGCGCAGCCAGGTGTGGAGTGATCCCATCCGATTTAGCCATTCCATCTGAAGCTGACTGAGAAATCCCTTAATGCACTTCCACCCTTTGTGTCACATCATCCGTCTCTCCTCGGCCGCCTCCGAGTTTGAATCATCAACCTCCTTGGGGTCTACTAGCGGATAGTCGGGGAAGGCAGCCAGTAGGCTAGAAGTAAGGTCTTCTTTGGGCATCCTTCCCAAGGGGTTAGGCTCTTCGATACCTGGGAAATCTTCCTCTCTTACCACGGTCCCGGTAGTTTCTTCAACAACTTTTGGCCCTGCCCCGGTGTTGGTACCGCTGATGTCCACATCCCTTTTCTCACCGAGCGTTGGGACCGGATCGTTTTGAGAAGTGTTGGATTAAACATTTACAGTTGAATCAATTGTGGATGACCTGAGTTTGGCAGCCTAACGACCTTCCAAGGCTGTGATTACTGCATAAACAAGGAACACCCTGATCAATGGAGCTCTCCAATGGTGAATACTGGAATTGAAGTAATGAACTTACAGGAGCCCAAAGCATCAACCTTCGGTGTTCTATCCGCTATAGGAACTCTCGTTATGGGGGATCCCTCAGTGCTCGTCAACTCAATAATGGGCGTCGGTTCCCCCACCTTGTTCTATCTTTGCCTCCTCCCCTTAGAATAGAGACCCTTGGTCGACACCCATATGCTCCTGAATAGGATAAGGAGATCTAATTGAGGGCTACAAAAATTGATGAGAGGAAAGGATAGATAAGGGCTGAGACATACCTCAAGGAGCTTGGTTATATCCACATCAGAGCCAACAATCTCGCCACTCTTCTGGAGACTCCCTTAGTGGGATGCCCCCTAAGACCCTCCACCTTCAGGCTCCTATTCTCCTCTGCCCCCTCCTTCACCTTCTCCTTCTTCCTCCCCTTCCGTCTCTGCACCCTCCGGCTCATCGTCATTGTACTCATCCTCTGACGGCATCTTTTCTAGGTCATGCTCCTGGCCGAGCATAACTTTCACCAAGAAAGACGGATCCTCATGCTAACCATGTTCGTGTACATACACGTCCATGGCCGTCATATACGCATTCCGGTGATGAAATTTCACCCTGTCGACAACTCGAATGAGTCCAACCTCCGACAGCTGGATTCCATCTCGTACAATCTTTTTCCAAAGAGCGTCAGTGCTCACCGATTGTCGCTGGGTCATCCAGGCTGACCACAGAGCTGGGAAGATTTCATCCTTAGAAGGTTAGAGAAGATACCTTATCTGCTTCCCTGGGAGTTCCTTGGCCGCTACATGAGCCTCTCTCCACCTATGTGATGAGGGCCTGGCCACGCCGCATGAAGTCCCCGCTACTAGATTCTCGGCCTGTGTGGGCCCAGTTGCCTGACATGCTTCCGACCTCCCCCCTCTAACAGCAGCATGTCTTATCTCCCGCTGCCTAGGTTCTACACTAGCTACCTTGAGTTTCTGAACTCACTTCCGCAAAATCCCCTCAGGGTATGCTATGGCCCAGTTCTCGGCATATTCGGTTGAGAGGACAGAATCAACTCTGGTGGGAGGAAAGGTGATAACATCGCTAGAGCCTTGGGTCGTGAACATCATCCAAATTTGTCGAAGAACACATGGGTGCCTTTCCTCCTGAGCATCTATGTGCACCTTCTTCGACATCCTCTGAAGGCATCTGAACTGCCTGGAAAACATGGATGGTACGTAGGGCTATCAAAAGATCTTCCCATCAATCTGGGCTATGAGTACCCCACCTTTGATGCTCTGGAAGTATTTACTTTACTCCAGTGAGCCTTTCCTATTATCTATCATCTGGCATGTCGGGGTGGGAATGGGCTGAAAGTGAAGTTGGCATGATTTCTGATTCTGATCCTTACTCCCTCCTCATTGAGAGTCAATGGCATGACCCTGGCGATGTTCAGCAGAGAAGGTCGTTGGCCTTTACCTGGAGGACGAATGGCGTTCAGGAAGGTATACCCACCACGATGGGTCATGATCCATCCATAAAGGATCTGAAAGGGGCCACAGATCATCCTCGATGACCCTCCTCTCAAAATTCATCCCAAAATGGCGTATAAAAGAGCCAATATAAGGACTCCCATATTGAATCTTTGATTGGCATCCATAATGTCATCCATCACCAGGGTTGCTGGATGAACTTATATCCTTGCGTCCCTCACCGGTAAGAGCCACCCACTTAGGAATGTGGTAAGAAATCTGGCGTGACGGACGTTCGGGCCCCGAATCTCATTTATATTAAATACCCACGACTGTTAGTCCCCCGCCTCTAGGATCCTCCAATACCATCCGTTTTTTCTCCATTGTGTCGTGGTCGAACATCGTCTCCCTCATCCCAGCATCTTGAACTCCAGATCTATTTGCAGGAACAATCTGAACCTTTTCTTGTAAGAAATGTCCTTCAATAAATACTTGACCCCCAGCCTCTCCTTAGCCAGCTCCAACGGGTTCCATGTCAGCATAGGGGTTCGTGATCCATCTCCCCAGGTGTTCCTCGTTGGGAGGAATTCATCGTACAAGTTCCCATCCAAAGGGATACCCCCTGATGCAATGAATGTCTCAAAGGCTGATGTCTACTTCCCCAGGATAAAGGTGGAAGGTACTAGTAATAGAGGACCATCGAGTAAACAGTTATGGACCGATCTCAGGCTGGCGATAGAAGTGAAACTGTGACGTCCACACCGCCTCAAACAAACTGATGTGCCGTAGTTCGGCCCCAAACTGGTCACATGTCTGGCAAACCCAATATGCCCAGTCTCATTCACTGGTGAAATTTCCTCTAGACCGAAAATCCCAATCCTATATGCATCCTTTGGTCTCATCATTAACACTCTAATGGATGGTGCTTGCATAAAGGGCTAGAGAACTCTCTATGACAGGGTAACTCTCTGAGATGGTCCTAGTCCTGGGATTCAGGATGTAAACATCCATGTGTCTAGTTTCTCTAGAAGGATGGACATTATAGGTGATGTTATACCGGGGTAGGTCATCCTCGTGGGTCCCCCATAACCACGGTATGTCAACCTCAAACCTTGGCACAGGTACCTCTTCCCTGATTCTGAAGTCCCAGATCGACAGGTTGGAAGACAGTGCATACTCCTTATACATTGGGGTCAACATGTTAAAGAGAGTATGGTTATTGGATATGATCCTTCGAGTTCCATAAACCTTAGGGTTGGAGACAATCTCAGCCCTTCGAGTAGCGGATGCGGCTTCCCTCCCAATTTTAGCCCGATTGGTGGCCATCTCCTGCCGGCAAGGTTTTGATAATTCTGCACGAAAAAATAGCTGTTGGCACAAAAAAGTAGATTATGGCTTGAAAAATCAGTGGCATGCGTGGAGAAGTAGCTACAGGCGTGGAAAATCATCTATTGGGGCGAAAAATCGAAAGTCGGTGCGGAAAATCCTAGGTTGGCATGTAAACCGATGACTGTTCTCGGTGAATTACGTGCAACCGAATCATTTTTCACTTAGGCAGAGGAAATTTTTCGTGCACAAGAGCTCTGAGCTTGTCACACGAGAAAATACATAAGGAATGGGGGACCCACAGGGTATTTTATAGGTGTGATGAGAAATTTCCGCGCATGCACAAAAAGCAGATTGATCCCTCTGTATCGGTTTTTCACGCCACTCTAGTTTTAAGTGTGAGCCGGCCCCAGGGAGTCCTGTATCTCAGCGCTTCCCTCATAATCTGACCATTGCGGCCCCTCTCTGATCCGATTCCGAGGGGGGGAATTTTTAGACACCGAAAAGCACTCAAGGGATGAGGAAGGTTCGATCACGACAAAGTGAAGCCATATTTGGAACCGATGATCCAATCTGGGGGGGTAGAGTGGGGGTGTGAAAAAAATACTAAGTTGTGCGAAAAAAATTTATCTCGCATGAAAACTCTGTGATTCGTGAGAGTTTTCCCCACGGGCATGGAACGTTTTCATGCCACCACTCCATGTAGTTGATGTCTGTGCTACAGACGTCGAGAGAAATATTTTGTGTCGGCTAGATTTTCACCCAGACCTGCGATCCCAAGCACCTATAAATAGAAGGCCACCCCTTCGACTCCCTGTCCAAAGAATATGAACCATCTCCCCTACATGAAATTCCTCTCCCGTGCGTGCAAAAAGATGGCTCTCAGGTACTGAATTTTTCATGCCAGGTCACCCGGGGGGTCCGCTTTCACGTGAGACCCCTCAGGCTTGATCCTCGTCCAAATCCCTTCAACTCCCATCATCCACACGCAATTCCTTCCAATTGTGTGCAATCCTCTCATCCACGTGAAAACCCATCCAAATTACTCAACCTCTATAATGCACCTGGACCGGACCTTTCATGCTCGAACACGATTACGCGTCCGGCCCGACCTCTTTCACGCACACCACTTAATTGCATGCCACCCTGGCCGATTTTGCACCGGAGAGGTATTTTTTGTGCAAACATCTCAAATGTGCACTCGGCCCAGCATTTTTGGCGCACGACACTTAATTGTGTGCCACCCCGGCCGATTTCGCACCAGTGTGGTCTTTTTCACACAAGCATCTCAATTGTGCGCCGGTCCGGCCCCTTTTTTGCACAATAGTCCCTTTCGCACGTTGGCCTCCCACCTTGTTCGCCCGTGATGTCCCTCTCCTAGGCATCATTTTCAGGCACCTCTTGTGCCTAAAGCATCTTCACCACATACTCATTTCTCGTGCAACCTCTTAGGTTCACAAAAATTAACTTCAAAGTCACCTGGACGATACTGCCCATTGTGTTGCTTCACCTCGTGCTTCTTCGCATAGGCACACTAATGGCAATTGATTCTTCGCATAGCCATGCTAACGTGGACCCCCCGATGGTTCTCTCCATGACACCCCATTTCCATGACGTTGTATGTCCCTTCTCTTCCCCAAGGAGCAGAGGGTACCGGTTGTGTAAGTCCTAGGGGTGCAGAGAAAACCCACCTCGTCTGAGCTACAGGACATTAAACTGCCAAGCACCATCATCCTCATCACATGATGTTAACCTATGACCTCGCCCCATGCCTCGCACGTGGGGTACCCCACCTTGGACATTCTGCATGCCCACTGGTCTCCACAGGATTGAGATCATTCCGAACATGGAATGGGATCCTCTTTATTGGAGAGGCATCTATCCGCGGGGAAAGGGAAACCATCCTAGTGTAATCCCCTAGTTTTTCTTGCCGGAGGCAGTATCCCTGCTCCTCCTTTCTTCTTTGGTCCTAAGGACCAGGGGGAGGGAGAAATGGACGTCGGACCCATCCTTTCTTTGATACCAAATCCCTCTCGAAGGGATTTTTTATCACTGGGCCTCCATCATAGAGTAAGTACCAACCTCTTTGGGCTGCTAACCATGAATAATCCCATGTTTACTCTTTGGTTTGTGATCACATATAAGCCCCACTTCACCTCTCACGGATGCACCTTTCATGATGTGATCGTCAGGTCTTTGCTACCTCTTGTTTCTCACACCGAGCATGACTCACGTGATATTAGAGTAAGCACCGACCATGACATCCACCTTGGGAAACCTAGAGTGTAAGCCCCACACATTCTGAACTACATGGAATTTGATATTTTCCAAGGCGGCGTACGTATGAATCCTCCATGAGGTTCAAGCCCGCCATCCATCGGACCCTAGGTCCTCCTTCACGTCAGTTCACCGACCCCCTGAACTATGTGGTCTTTGATCCTTACCAAGGTGGGGTACATAGGAAACCTCCATGAGGTACAAGCCCACCAACCATTGGTCATTCTGACCCCTTTACATCAGTTCACCAACACCTTGGGATGCCTCAGGGTGTAAGTCCCAAATGCCCCCATATCCCAAACTATGTGGACCCTTATCCTTGCTAAGGTAAGGTGCATAGGAAGCCTCCATGAGGTCCAAGCCCAACACCCAGTAGTTCTGACCCCCTTCAGGTCGGTTCACCTCCATCCTCTGTGACGTTAAATTCTGAACCTCATCCAGCGGTAAGATGTTATGACCCCATCCAGCAGTAAGCCATTGCGACCCCATCCAGCGGTAAACAGTTGTGACCCCATCCAGTAGTAAGTCGTTACAACCCCATCCAGTGGAAAGTTGTTGAACACCAATCGGTGATAAGCTGTTGTCAGATGAACTATGTGGACTTTGATTCCCTTCCATGGGGATACGTAGTAATCCTCTTCAAGGTTCAAGCCCAAAACTATCATCATCCTCATGGCGGTTCCATCCCATTCATCACCCACTTAATTCAAACACTCCATTATCCATCCTAATTCTTACCCAGGCCGCCACATCCCGGTGGTATCATTCCACCTCATATCCCATTCCCCTCAAAAGTAACCAGGAATTCTACCACATGTTGGACCCAATATCGGTGTTCCCTCTAGGGGGTGCAACCATCTGATCCACTATAGTCAGTGTTCGGATCAGTCTGATCCATCTCCGCTGGACGTTAAACTTGCGGCATACCCTGTGTTAAACATGGGAAGCTGAAGAAAACCTCAGATACATGCCCATGGCATATGATTCCCTGCATTCGATGTGGGATTCCCCGGGCATCTACACCCTCAAGAATCCCTATAATAAGGGACAGAAGACAGATATGCCAGTGCACTAGTTCCCAGACACGCTAGTGATGCCCAACATGACTACTCCCCTGACCGATGGTTGTTTCCCTGACTAGACCCCTTGGAATGTTTTGACAGTAGCAGTGTAATTAACTCGGATCCATAAAGATATGGCGCTAGTAATATTTTCATGAAAAACGTATTAAATCTATAATAGAGACCCGGACTAGGTGACGAGTTCTAAGGAGGAATCCACGGAAGGAAGAACCGACATCCCATCATCCTGTTTCGATCAAGGAGAAAACGTCCCTGAACAAGTATTGGATGTCGCCCGCCTTTGGAAATCGGGTTTGTGGGGAAAAAAATTGTGCCTTTCATACTCAAATGGGACAGACGCGAGCACCCAGGCGAAAGCATCAAAAATAACGGTGATACACTGGAATACCAGAGTTTGGAAATACATGTTGTGTGCTCCTTTAGCAGGTGTTTATAACCCTTAAATTCTTTATTTTAGATCAGTATTAGTTGAGTATAATTCCCTGGACTATTACTATGAGGGTAAATTGTATAATTTCATATTTTTCATAGGATTTTGAACCCTTCGACTAGTTCAGTTTCAATTAGAGTTTGGTGCATAACCCTGTGGAACTAGGGTGGATCCTCTACTATTCCAAGGTATGGTTTGTGGTATTGGAGTGACTACGATTCATAGGGAATGGAAACCTTGTCTATTAGGACAATATAAAAGTGTTCATGGTGTCCCTCAGTGGTCCTAGGAGTGATAAACTACATGGATGATTAGATCTTCAAATTTCTATTAAGTACTTCTTGTTCAGGGCCCAATGATCATGAACTCTTGGATGAGCATCATCAGTGATAACATAACTCATGGTGTGAGGAATCCTAAAATGAGAATTTCCTTTTATCCTTGAGTAGTGTCCTATGGTTGGTAGTATTAGTTCATACAACTTTAGACTGGATGTCTATTATGAGTACATATGCGCTTGTTTATTGTATTATTGTTATAAGATGGCTACTATTAATGCATTATGCTTAGTGATTTAGTGGTGTCCTGCTAGGTATTGTTATACTCATCCTTTCAGGGGCTTATCTCGAGCTTGTCGTATCTTATGTAGATGAGTGACCTTTTGATGGAGTCCTAGGAGGGTTAGAATTAGGCGGAGCTTAGACTATGCTATAAAGGCTGAGGTGTTTACTTGGTGTTTCATTTTATAGTAGTCCCCTCCTTTTGAGTCAGTTTGACTCCTTTTCTTTTTTTGTTTTCTTGTCTTTATCCTCTTTATCACTTTTAGTAACTATATTTTACTTTGATTATGGGCTAGATGTATGAATGCCTTGGTATCAATTCTTTTACATTACATCAATGTATGGGCTTGGAGATGGGTGTGTGTGTGCAGTTACATGGGATAATGCCTCCCATGTGTGGGATATTCCTACTCAGCATTGGTCTCTAGCCCCTTGCCTATTGGAGGTGGGATTTTGGTAGTCACACTCATCTTGTCACCGGCCAGGTAATCCCTAGTGTATCAGGTCATAAAAATATCATTGAGTAAATTGTAGAGAAAGTTATAACCATTCAGCAGAACATCAAGTCAGCTTAGAGTCAATAGAAAATTTATGCTAACAATCATTAATGGAATAAAGAATTTGATGTTGGTGAGAAGGCATTCCTATAACTTTATCCATATAAAAATTTTATTAGACTTGAAAATAAGGGGATGTTGAGCCCTGGGTATGTTGTGCCCATTGAGACTCTTGATCAAGTAAGGATGGTATCTTATCTCCTAGAGCTTCAACCAAACCTCTCTCATATTCATAATGTGTTCTATGTTTCCCTCTTGAGGAATTACATACCTGATCATCCACGTGAACTAAACTCAGAGTTTAACTACTGGAACATGATGTTTCAAATGAATAAAAACTAGTATAAATATTAAATCATAGAGATAAATTAATATGGAATATGACAACTCGCCTAGTTAAATATTCCGGGATGAATCATAAAACTGAATAGGCCACTTGGGAACCCTAGGATGTGATCAAATAGAGATATCCTCATTTTTTTATATTAGAGTGATTGAATTTTTAGGATGAAATTCATTTTACGGGGTATATAATTTAACACCTTGATGTTTTACGATATATTTATCTATAAATAAAATTTATATTTTTGATATCTTTCTTTACAAACTACACAAAGTTTAAAAGAACCGTGATACAATGTTGACATATTATTATTTAATGTGATAGATGTCACATAGCCATTGGATTGGTAGATATGAATATTACTAAATATGCTATGAAATATTTTTTTACACATAGATATAATAAATTCAATGTATTCCAATTGATTATAAATGGATATAAAATATCATTTGAAAGTAAAAGATATGTTTTTCTGAAAGACTAATTTTATGAATATAATGTGTTTTTATCTGAATAAATTGTATTATTAAATAATAGTAAATTATTTTAATAAAATTTACATATTATATATTCGATAAAATATTTTAACATTCTTCTCATTTCTTTTCTAGGCATGGGATAAGAATAAATCCAGTTTTATACTTAAAATGTATTCTTCTAAAAATTGTTTTTGTTGCATTTTAAATACTTATTTTAAAATTAATTTCATAAAATTATTAGAATTAAATCTTAAAAAATTAATCCAATATTTTTAATTATGATTTTAAAATTTGATAAATATTTACCTTTTATTTTTTAACATTATGAATAGTAATCTTGGTGAATATGTCTCACCTCAGAAAAGGTAAAATGGGTAAAACAGTGTTAAAAATTTGGGATATGGCCTTTAAATTTATAAAACACTTGCCTATATTATATTTTATGGGTTTAGTTATTAAATTATAATTAAATTCCATAAAAAACAGCCACTTTGTTCCATTTTTCTTTGATTATGACCCTTATATTATTTTAAGTAAAGAATAAATGCAAAATATCACTTACATGACTTTAATATCTATAAAATTATTTACATAAGGATAAAATGTGTTAATTTTTTATTATAATTATTTATTTTAAATATAAATTAATTTTTTTATCATAGTAATTTATTTTTAATTTTTAGTAATTTAATAATTACCTTAAACCCTTACGCAATGCCAACACAGTATTTATTCAATTAATAGAAAAATAAAATAAATGATTTTAAGAATATTAAAAGTACTAAAATTTGGGTGAATTATTGTCTTCCATGGATATTATAGATTAATATAACATATTATTTATGTGTGAAATATTTATATTTTAATTCCTTTTCTTTCATTTTTTTTTCAAAGTCAATGTAAATGGGTACTTCCAAAAATAACAATATTGATATTTTATAACAGAAAATATTTTATTATATGATTTAAAATTAATAAAAAATATTATATTTGTACGAATAAATATGATATAGTTAAAATATTAACCATGTTCCATTTATGGGTAAATTTTCCTTGTATTTTAACATTCTTTACCCTTAAGGAGTAGAAAACTTTGTTATCACGGTAATTATCAAAAAGGGTTAACAGGGGTTAATAACAAGGGATAAGGGTTAAAACTTCAGAAAAAACCTATCTAGATTTTATTTTATTAGAGAATATAAACCTATGATCATATTGTCTATGAATTATATAAATTTTTATCCATTTTTCCAGAAAATTAGTTTATATTAATTTAATAATTTAAGTAATTCCAAGAGTTCCCCACCCCTCACTTATAAAAGAAAACATCATCTCATTCATTATTAACAGTGTTTGATCCTCATATCTTAGATAATATATTCCATAATAACGTAATAAATTCTTTAACCACATTATATAGCTAAATGTCTTCCCAAAATACCACTCTCTCAAGTATTAAGGTGTAATCTAAAAGAGGTTTCTCAATAAAGAGCTATAACTCTTAACCGATCATTTAAAATTTTATATATTTTATAACACCTATAAATATATGGTATAAATTATAAAATAATTAATTAATTATCTTAAATATACTGAAATTTTATTTTGATAATTGAATAACCATTATCCACCTCATTCCAATCCTTTGGGAAATGATAATGTCACACATGTGTTTCTATGGACAACCACCTCATTGAAGTGATATGATTCATTTTTTATTTCTAATTTACATGAATAGTAATAAGTATAAATTTAATAAATTTATATGATATATATTATATAATAACAATTCTATAAATTTTAATTATTATCTACCTTTATTTATTTTTAACCATCAAAAAATGGAAACATCATTTATGTGTAGGTACAACCTACCATCTCTGTGAAGAGAGTAATTCATTTTTCTCTCTATACCCTTTATGGGTAACTATAAATATATATATATATATATATATATATATATATTATATTAATAGTATTTTTAACATTATATAGATGATTAGACCATGATTAAAGTACAAGTACTAGAAACTACTGAACTGAAATTATCATGAAAACAAAACAGTTAACACCTGAAAAAAATAATTTTAATATGGAATTATTAACCAATATGTTATGAAATATTAAAAATGGAACATATATAATATAATAAATATATAAATTATTTTATTATATATTTCTTATAAATTTAAATTTATTATACGTGAGGTTAGATAACTTTTTAAGAAACTGTAACTTGAGGTAAGAGATTTTCGTATCACTTTTATTTATGTAAGATAGGTGCAATATCAACCACTTGTTTATTTTTTGTCATGTATATACTTAACATGAATGTATTTTATTATTATTATTATCAATATTATTGGAATTTAAATATACATATATGGTTCTCTCTTTCTTGATATTTTTATTTTAAAGTTACCAAATTGGTAAGAGATTTATGTTACAATATCATTTTTCATCAGGATTATATAAGATCAAGTTTCTGATGATGAAATTTCATAAAATATCTCTTAATAATTCCATGAATTTTATTATCATGTTCTTATTTATGCATATTACATGTTTTCCTTTAATTTTCCTCTTTTAACTACTCAATGAATCGAAATGATGCTTTTAATGAAAACAAATTTATTTCTATATTTGACAAAAATTACTTTTTCTTTAATATCCATGTTTTCCATAAAAAATATAGAATTATGTAATATTCTCCTATGATTGTTTAGAATCATTTTTAGAAAAGTTTTAATTTTTTTAAAAAGTAAAAAAATTAATTTTCTTTTCATTTTTAGAGTGAGTATCTTTCAATTTTTTACCAGAAATGTGAAATGAAAATTTGTTTTAACATACACTGTAAGAATAGAATTTATTTTCATCATGATCGATCAGTGATTTTAAGCTTACTTTACGATTTTTCAAAGGTTATTTTTAAATAAAAATTTTTCCTTTATATTTTGGAAACTCTTATCTTTTAAATAATTTATTTCAAATTGAAAATGGTATTTTCATTAAAAAAAATTCCAATGATATTTTAAAGGAATTATTCATATATTATGATTTAATTTGAGTTTACATATACTTTATTGGATTTATGATCCAATGATACCATCCACATTCATTCTTTGGATGTATTATGATGATGATGATTTGAGGATGATTCAATAAAACCCATTTATTTCCCATGAGTTACTTATGTTATGATGAAACATTTATGAAGCCTATTTATTTTTTATAGGTTCTGCTATAATTTTATAATGAAATTTTGATGAAACTAGTTCCTATTCCATGAGTTATGATATGATAAATTCCTTAGGATATTTTAGCACCTGTATATATTATTTTCATTATGTGATGGGTGGGGTTGGATTTATAAATCTCCCAAATGCATTGGGTAAGGATGGATATCTCATGAGATAATAATGACTAGAACAAGGATTGAACCTAATTTAAAAAGGGATTATACCTACTATGATAGTATTTGGAGTGAAACTTTAATAAGGATATGATGGAATAGATATTGAACCCAATATACTATGATAGTCTTGGCAGTGATATTTAAATAAGGAAATGATTTTACATGCTTATGTGTATTCCATTAAATAATGTCTCATAATAATTTTATACTCTCATGGCTCATGTTAAATGATTCATTTATGATTCATGTCATATGAACTACCAAGATTTATTCCATGACTTGATATTGTGATCTATGTTATGTAGGGTATGATTTTAAAATATTAAGCTCATGTTCTCATTACCTTATGATCATGTTATGTTTAAGTGGTAATTGATATCTCCCATGCATAACCTTTATAGGAATCTAAGATCACCCTTTCTTAGGTTTCCCTTACCCAAGATATGATGAAGTATGTCAAGTATGATATGTCTAAGAAGGGTACTAGTTATAAAGAACTAATTTATAGATGATATAGAAAAGGTTTTGTATATATCCATGTTTCCAAAGTAACTTGACCTCTATGATTCGAGTGTGGATAATAATATTACAAATTAAAAATTCATCTATTAAGATATAATGATTATATATGAGAAGTATGGTCAATATATAAATTGTAAAGGGTTGGAGGACCATGAGACTTTGGTTGTTACATGAGGATGTGTTATTAGGAATCATAATGAATCAATAATGGAAATCATTAATTGGTTTTCTTTGTGGATATGTTTAGAAGGTCAAGGGAACTTCTAGTATGAAAAAATATGGATATTCCATTCCACTTCATCATGAGTTGAAGCAGGTAAAGTCCCACCATGGCATGATGAGAAAGGGTGTAGAAGGTTATGTTATAAGTCATTTATTACTATTTATTTCATTTTTCAAACCCTGGTATGTTTATGGATATCAGATAGAACGATAGTTAGTCATGGATAATTGAGTTCATACTCAATCCCTACATGGTCCCTCTAGGACATGTATAGACTTAATATATTATGGAATAGGTAAGGGAAATGGATCATTAATTGAATCCTAGTGGATATGGATGTTCAGATGGTGTATAGGTTGGGTGGAATGGTTTTGTAGATGATTTAGTTTTCCTTGAAGTCTGGCTAACATTTTATTTAATAACATTTATACATATAAAAATGTGATCATCTTATAAGTGATCTTATTTACTGCTAAATGTCTTTAAATACATAGTAGACATTTATTAAAAATAATTATTTATATATTGAGTTTTTATTTAAATTACCAATATTGTGTTGTTTTGTTATGGTTATTATTTATATTCCTAGGGCACAATCTCCTCACTATAATCCAATAAACCCTCAATACTTATCAACATTTATTTGTGTACAAGGATAGACTTATATGGTCTAATGATAGTTGTTTTGTTTAATGTGGAGTGAACTAAGTGAGGTTGTTACACTCCCCTGCACTTTTCTTAAATTTTAAATCTTGTATTAAAAGATTATGGGATGGATGGGAATGGTTTTCTCTTATAATGTATCTTCTAAAAGGTTATTCATGGTCTCTAAATCTCATCAAAATAAGGGTTATAAATGAGTTAAGATTGAAAAGAGTATAAGAAAAGGAATTTCAAATTCAAAAAAAATTATTATTTTTACTATAGCTAATATTATATAATTTTTAGTAATCCAACAATGAATGTTCTGGATTGTGAATAAATTTTTAAGATCTCATGAGATGGTGAAATTTAAGGAGAAGTATAAAAGGTTTATAAACCTATCAGGTTGGTTAATTTTATATTTGGAAGGTGTTTACAAATATAGACTTCTCAATGGACCCAATATTCAATAAGTGATAAAATTTAATTATAGAATTAAAGTATATCAGTAATAATGTGAGTTTCAAGATTTCAAATACAAAAACACTTTCATAGTTAACTAAATGGTCCAAAAATTACAAAATTGTTCAAAAATCTCAATCATCACAAAAAAAGAATAAAAAAAAGATAAACCCAAATATATCATGGTACTCTTCCCCATACTTATATTGATAAATCTATTCATTTTATTTCAATTATTATTTTACATCATGAAATCCTATGAGGATTAACTACACATCGTAAAAAACATAGAGAGAAAAAACCTATTTAGTGGTAAGTTTCTTCTTATGAATATAGTGTATCTATTACTACTACCTTCTATAAAGACCTCTAAATAAAAAACAAAAAAATTAAAGAAATACAATAAATAAATATTAAAGATGGATTCTTTGTTTGAACCCCCAAGTAATTACTGGGATTTTTCTACACCCATTTTAGAAGTTGTGGTGGGATATCCCAAATAAAAAGGAGGATTTATCTTTTATGGTAAGAACCGCCACATGTAATTTCTTATACCATGGTTCAATCTAATGTGACCATGGTGGTTTGTGATCTAATCATAAGAAAACCTTACCTATATAATTTTAGTCTAATGTTGTTGCAATCATAGTCAGTTTATTCTCACATTGAATCTATTCATGACTAGTAACAGTGTGATATATCCTTTTATCCCTATAAAACTATTAAATCGCCCTTCTAATTTTATATAGATCCTTGAAAATCTATTTGGTCACACAATTTATACTCAAAATTCCTTTTATTATTACATATCCTAAATGAGTCACTTTAAATCATATGTGAATCTCCAAAATCAATAAAAAAAATCAAATTTAAATTTAATATTATTCAAATTTAATTCTTAAATCAATTAAAATATTGAAAAGTTGATTTATGATGAGTTCACATTAAATTTTAAATTATTATAAAATATTTAAAAATGTGATAGTTTTCTGAAATTAATGAAAATATGGGGGAATATAGGGAATGGAAATTCGGTAAAAATTCATAATTTTATTATTTTATACTCTTCATCCATTAATCCATTTCACTCCTTGGAAATATAAACACTTTATTCAATCCAATCCCAGTAAATCAAAATTGTTAAATTCTATTTTTTTATCATATTCTCGTCTTTATTTTTTTATGAATTTAATTATGTTTTCATTATGCTTAAGAAATCATTTTCAATTCCATTTATCCGTCCATGCATATGTATATGTACATCACCTATAAATGTATCCCTCACTCTTAAGAAATTATTTTTTTTAAAATTTACATATTCTTTTAACACTTTCCATAATCTTGAAATATGACTACTTCTCCATTCAAAGATAAAGTATTTGCATAATAAAAAGGGTTCTTTCATGGATTGTATTGTGGATTAATTTTAGTGGTCAGATGTTTAAAAAATTTATTAAAATAGTAATATAATGATATTTGTGCACTTTTATTTTGATTAGTGTCATGCATTATTCAACAAGGTACAATGATAAATTCATCCCATCGCCATTTTTTAATATTTTAGATGAATTTTCTCATTTTTTAAAGATAAAGTGGAAAAATTATTTTCAAGGAATATTGTGATTTCTTAAACTTTCAAATAGAAACACCACCTCAACATCCACTCAAACAAGAAACTCTCTCTAGAAATTATTCCAATGAAAAACCTCACCTATACTTCTCTTAAATTTTAAATCATGCATTCAAAAATCAAGAGATGGTTTGGAATCGGTTTGGATTATAATATATCTTTGGTAAGGTCATTCATTATCTATAAAGATCATCAAAATAATGGTCAAATGTTTGGTAGGCATAAAAAGAGTATAAAAAATGGGATTTGAATTTTAAAAATCAACTCTTACATTTTAAGCATGCCGAAACTCACATAATTTTTAAATAGTATACAATGGAAATTATATATTTTGAAACATGTATCAATATCTCAATAAATATATAAATATAAGGGTATTTTTAAAAAATGATTAGAAACCTCTTAGGTTAGGAAATTTTATCATTGGATATTATTTACATACATGGACTTCTCAATTGACCCAAAATTCAATAAGTGCACAAAATTAATTAAATAATAAAAACATATCAACAATATTATGGGTTTATAGATTTATAATTCAATATTGGGGTCATAATTTACTCAAAAGTTTAAAAAATGATAAAATTTTACAATAAATTTCAATTCTCAGATCAATAGAATCAAAGAAAAATAAAACAAAAAATAAACCCGAATTTATCAAGTTACTCTCCCAAAAACTCATCTTAAGAATTTTCATCATCCAAGATCAATTATTATTGGACATATTTAAACTATATTGTAATTTACAACACTTCAGAAAATATCATAGATTGAATCAAATCTGATTATTCGGTAGGGATGTTACTTCTAATGATATTTGGTGTATCTAATGATACTTCCCTTAATGGAAACACCTAAATAAACTCAACTATATTAAACTCTTACGAAATAAAAAATAAAAGTGAAAGAGAATAGAATATATTTTTTTTTGCAACACCAATGTAGGTACTATGTTTTTTCTACCATCAGTTTAGCAGTTTTAGTAGATTATCCCCAAACTGAAGGGGTATGATCTTGTGTGTTGAGTAAAAGTAATATTCCCTAAATAAAATATTTCATGTGATGAATTTATATGTCTATATCCTTGAGTTTTAATCTTATGTGATTTAAACTTAATAAAATCATAAGAATATGTTACTTTCAACATGCTCTTAAAAAATCAATTAGAAGTACATTATTGCCAATATATTGTGATATACATGACATGCATACCTTAAGATTAAATTTTCTTTAACATATCATTGGGTTATGATAGTGGGGGTTAAAGGAAAAATAGTTATTATTTAAGTGATCATCCCTCTTAGTCATTTATTTAAAAATCATTACACTACATGTAACATATGACTAGAGTGGAATTCATTCAAGTGATGCATGATCAAGCCATGGAATTAGTATGTGTGTTATAATGCATGAGTTAATGAATGAATCGATGAGGGTCATCATCAAACCTATATAAAGACAACTAACATGAAATTTTAGTGGTTTTAATGTTTAAATGAATCTTAGATGACACTTTTAGTCTCCTAATTATCTCTTCTTATATGATTATTACACCAAGGGAACTAGCATTTTATGGTGGTCTGATGGATACCTCTCGTATAGAGATATATTAATCGTGTACCATGGGTACACCATAGAGGAAAGGGTTTTTCAATCTTATTTTTTTATCTTCATAAATCCATTTGATCTTATGAAGATGTTTCACAAGACCATAAAACAAAGGTACTCTTTTTATGGTAGTTCCTCATTTATTGTTTAGGATTTCAATTTAACTAATACAATGTGATATTAGGTTTTTTGTTTTTATATACTTATGTTTCTATGGTTAAGTGTTAATCAACCCATTAGAAACATAAAAGTGGTTTTAGATAATTCATGTGTTTCCAATATTTAAAACTTATTTTTTAAAATTAATAATAGTGACTGACATTATGTTGTGAGGAAATGTAATATCAATTAGAGACCTTGATATTACACCATTTGATAATGTAATGTATATTTCACTAACTAAGGTTATGTTGTGACAATGTCGTGTAAGGCACTATTATTTGAGGCTACATAATGTTTTAATGTAATGTCAAGAAGAAACTAAAGATGATTTGTGAGATAAATTATCCTGAGCTGGCATGTGAAGTTACATTATGGAGATAAGGTAGTTTTTACCCTTTCCATAGAAGAATAGAGGATCATTTTTAGATTATTAACATTATGTTGAGTGTCATCATAATTTGGGGAGTTGGCTTGACATTACATTGTGATACAATGTAATGTTAATCATGCCATGTAGAGAGCATGTTTAACTAATGAATAGTTACCTATTGAATATGTCCCATAATATACTTTACCTAAAGATGGGAGTTTTTAATTACCATGAGTGCTATAAGGGGTGTTGTTGGATTCTTATGCAGTAACCCTACTACACAACCACTACCATTAGGCCACCCCACATGGTGATTCTCACTCTTTATACCACCTCATTCTCTTCGAATCGGTGCCAACCTATAATAACCTTCATGAGAGAAATTGATAATACATTGAGAGTTAATGTGTTGTATATCATTAGAAATAAAAAAAATTGATTAAATAAATATTTTTATTTGGTTAATTATACATATTGTATTTAAAAAAATTTATAATTGATAATAAATTTTTATAAACTATATTTTAAAATGTATCTTTGGGTGCTTATTAATTATAAAAGGTTTAAATTTTAATTAATTATAAAGTGTTTATAATTAATCAATTAAATGTTATGAAACATTTTTTAGTAAATATTACATAATATTAATGTTAATAATAAATATATTGTCTAGTATGATATGGTATGCCTTTTAAAATAGAAATAACAATTTTATTTAGAAATAATTAGGGGTAATCTATTATGGTTTTCTAAATTATATAATAAGGTAAAAATATAAAATGTTTATATTAATTAAAATTATTAAAGGTAAAAGGATTTTTTATTTTAATTAAATCACATAAAAATTGTTTTCATTATTGATATGATCAGGGTTTAAATTAAGTTCAGTATGTGCTATTTATATTATGTAAAATTTTTAAATAATATAATTAGAGATATAAAATGTTTATAATTCATAAAATTTAATATATTTAAATTAAAATTTCATATAATGAATATTATGGAAAGTTCATATTATGGAATGAATATAAAGTTTTTATTTTCAAGATTACAGATTTTTCATAAGATTTGGCTAATTAATAAAGTGGTTGTAGTTAGATTTTATTTATAAACAGATCATAACTGATAATATCATGTTTAAATATTTGAATTTTTCATTAATTTAATGGTTATTCCTTTATTTAATGTTCATGATTACAAATTTTTTAAATTTTTTTAATTATTGTATTCTTTAGTTTAATGTTCTTAAAGTGATTCTTATAAATATCCAATCACTTCACTATAATATAGGTACATCAATATAATATTTGTTTTACATCTACCATAACATTGGTTTATAATTGAGTTTATTATATCGAATTATGTTATTGAATATAGTTTATAAAAATTAGGTTCCATAGTTATAATTAATTGGATTATAACTTGAGCAAATTATCCCTAAGTAGAGAGACATTGGAGTAGACTACCCACTATCCCAGAAGCTATGCATTATTCTAGAGTTGTGGGGGTTAGTTATCTATTTATCTAGTCTTAATTTTGTATATATTGACAATTTCATATAATTATAATCTTTTACAAAAATATTTCACATACTGTGTGCATGATATATATTTGGATATGTGTCAATGTTTTTGGCATCTATTTCTGTGTGAGTAAAACAAACATTGGATTATATAAAGAGTTACTCATTTATATTCTTTAAAAAAAATTTGGTGGATAGAATAGAATTACAAATTAAATCAGTATAAGAATGTATAGAAAATGGAGACAACATGATATAATACTATGATTAAAACCCCTTAAAATAATTTTTTGTTAGAATCCTTACAATGCATCACTTTCAACACTTTGATCATCCAACCAAGTAGGTTATACCAAATAAGGGTGCCAGTGAATTATCTTTTATAAGGAAATCAAGTAATAAGTTACATTGGATCATCCTTGGGTAGGTTCATCCTAATTTGGGTTCCCCTCAATTGTCTTTCATTATCATGTTCTTGAAATTTCATTTAGTTTTCACTAAATTGGGACACCCTAAGTGTTAAAATACCAGAGGATTAGAGTTGGGTTTATCCATATGATATATTGTGTAAATTGTACCCACTCCAATATCCAATATTCTTTTATAGTATGTGTTAGGTCAGAATATACAAAGTAACACATAAGAGGGGGTTAATTTTATCTTTTCAAATTCTTCCATAATTTAGGCTTTTGACACCCTCTATAATTTATGTGAATATACCGTGTTATTCTTCTATATGAAAATATGTAGAAGATAAATAGAAAGAAATAACATATCTTTTTATAGTGGTTTGGGGTATAAATATTCCCTAGTCCACTCCAACAAATGTTCTCTCTGTGAGCTTAGTGAATTTCACTAGTCTGGTCCTCTTATCAAAAGACCAAAATCCACAAATTAGTGCAGATAGTTGACACCTTTACAAACAAGATTAATAAAATAGTCTTCTAGTTCTATAATAGATAACTGTTTATCCAAATAATAGGTCGAGAAGATGATACTCCACTACAAATGAGTATGAGTAGTTGAAATACAAATAAATCAAAAGAGATTGATTTGTTGAAACTGGTTGAACTAAAAAATTACAGTAGTTGAAACTGATAGTATATGTATACCTTTATTCAGAAAAGATAGTCTTTAAGAAATAATGAGTCTAAAGAAATATTAATTCCATATAAGATCTTTAATTTAAGAAAAAAAACAAAACAGAGGAGTCACAAAGTTATAGTAGAATAAAATAGAATATGTATGTCTCTAAAGTGTAGTCGCTTCTAAGTTGTTCAATAGATGTAGCGCTTTATAAGGATATTTTATAAGAGTATGATTTTATATGAAAATAAGTTTCTTGAAAAAATCCAGTATCAAAAAATGATACACTAATGGAATATATAAAGAACAAAATCATGCTTCATAATTCTAGATCCATGAAAAACGCATGAAAAATCATAGATTTTAAAATTTAAATAAGGGAGGGTAGTTGTAACATACCTTAAGAATATGAGTGAAAATATTTTTTTAATATGGTTTTTGAATCAAATAAAATGATCTTCAAATCATTTGAAAATTATCTTTCAAAAACCTCTAACTCTATCAATACCGTTGTAGAAATCGTACAAAATATCATGGATTTAAACCTCTGATGTTGAAAAGTAAAATGTAGGGTTTCTTCACAATGTGAAAAAATAACAAACATAGGGTTCCACTATGTAGAGTTAATTCTCCAAATATAATGTTGAAAATGTAAGGTTGATCCTAAAAGAAAAGTTGATGATCTATATGTTTTTATCTAAAGAGTATAGTTCATTACTTACATATGTTTCTTTAACCATACTTTCTTCTCTTGACAAACATAAGGTTCCTTCCAAACATAAGGTTCTTTAAATATAATATTTTAATAATATAGGGTTGATTAACTAAACATTTTTTTCTCCTAGCATAATGTTGAATAAAAATGTATGGATCATGATCCATATGTGTTGTACAAAACATAGGTTTTATTCCTCATGTTACGTTTGTCTATGTAGGGTATGAACAGTGTTTCCAGAATTATGGAAAGTGCATCTCGAACACTTTAATAAATATTCCTTGAGAATTAAAAGCTTAAAAATAATTTTAGAATAAATAAAAATAAATATTAATTCCATGAAACACACTTAAAGTAAAATCATTAGTAAAATAAACAAGGGTATTTATGAACATCAAAATCATAATAAATTATATAGTATTATTGAGACAATACATGCCCAAAAATATCCCCATTTTTTATGATCATAAATCCCATAAAATTATTAACAAAATATAGAATTTTGTAACAACACTTAGGTAAAATATTTATAACAGTATTTTGATTTCACATTATTATTTCAATAAAAATAAATGTTCTGTTCGTCTAATTTTATCCCCATTTTGTGATATCAAAAAGAAATTATTTGAAAAAAAAGATTAAAACACATTTAATTTTTCATATAATTGTAAGTAAATGTTATAATATATTGCTCATATAAATAATATTGGGATTCTAGTAGTTTCTATAAACATAAAATAATAACAAATAAATCACAAAAAATAATAATAATAAAAATTAGTGAAATATGTACTGATACAATAGACAGTTTCGGCATAAAAAATAGGTTAGTAAACTATAAGGGTATAGTCAGGGTTTGTCTCTAGTACTGGTCATAAATGAATATGAGGAGATTTAAACACTTCTTTCATCCCTTCCATCTATACTGGTAACATTTTAGTAATATTTTTTTAACTTCTTTGTCAAAAATATAGATTCCAAATTCACATGAAGACTTTAAACTAAATTTCCTTCTAAAAAGTCATGCAAACTTTCTTCCTACTTCATAAATGAACCAAATTATCACTTAATCAGTTGAGTAGAAGTCTAATTCCTGGTTCACTTGTAGTCAATTTCTCAATAATATATCATTAATTGTCTAATAAGACTGACATAAGATTATTGTTGCATTAATGGTTCTGAAATATTTCATTCATATCAGTTATAACTATTGTGATTGCTTGAAATCTTCTAATAAAATATGATGAGGTTGATGGGGAAGACATATAAGTACTGATTTGAGTAACACTTCCCTTAATGGACTTAAACTGGATTCCCAAATATTACTTCATATCTGAAAAATATTTTTTGGAAATAGATTCATACTTGATTTTTTCAATCTGATCAAGAATCTCCCTCTTAAAAGCATCAAAATTGCTTTTTGAAATATAATTTTCTTTAATTTATTAAAGTTGAGTCTGAGGGGACTCAAACTCTATCCTTGGGGATGATGAATTTTTCAAATCATTAAAATATTTCCTAGAGGCCTCCATATCCTTTCTAATAACTTAATTCTATTCCCAAACCTTATTGAAATTAACCATAATATTTTCAGTTTTTTTAGTCAATGAATCAAATTTACCTTCATATATATTTTTTGATTGATCAACAGCCACAATGGATTAGGGATTAGTGGAAGAATTCTCAACTGACTTTTCATTGGAACATGAAATATAATTTGGAACTTCAATCTTTTCTCTACAAATAGATCATGGCCTCCCTAATGACTAGTCAAAGGCTCAGATAGTCTGCTGATCAATAAGATCTGTAACCTCAGTTTCTGATCTTTACACTTGATGTTCTTCTCAGGCAGCCTCATCATAAACATCTTCTACTAAAATAGCCTCATCTTGTTCATAAGTAACATCCTGAAGATTTTAAATTTGACTTTTAAACTATTTAACTTATTCTTGAACTAGTTCTTCTAAATGAACTAATTGATTATCTTCTCTAGAACCTAACATTGGTTCTTAAGCTGGTGGTTCTTCTCTATTCCTTAGATTTATAATTGATCCTCTATTAACTATTCTTATACTAAGACATAAAATCTCAATTTTCTCTTCCCAAATTTGGAAATTCCATCGACCCTGGATTCTTTAATTCCTTTATTTAGTACAACACTTTACTCCCCCTGATAAAAGGATCCAAAAATCAGTTGGTCATCTACACCAACTAGAATAATATTCCCTTTCACAGTACTAAAGTAACATCCATACTTCTTTAGATTAATAGCATTCATAAAATTACTATGATGACATTTTATTCTTCCATCAAATAAATGAATCAAATTCTTCCTGAAAAGAGTTAAATAAAGTATATGTCCATAGGGATAAAAAGATAATTGAGCCTCTACTTGAAAATAATAATTCAAATATCTCAACATGTATCTTGGAAAATTGAACTGGATTTAACTTAGGAACAAGATCATAATATACATGTCTGGATATAATATTTTCTCTATTTCAGATACTCTTGGGGAAATTACAGTTTCAATGAATATTACTATGATGAAATTTTCTGATCTGCCTCAACTTCCTTAACAAACATCTTCCTTATATTCATTGATCCAAATAGAAATGATATAATATCCATAGACTTATGATCATTATTTCCAAAAGATCGAAGGTCAAAATGAAATACACCTTCATGGGGACATTTAAAAATATGATCTATTTCTACAGAAGAAATAAAAAATTACTTATATTCTTTTTTGCAGATACAGTATCTTCTATTTAACCAAAACTAAACTGTACACTACTATAGAAATGCTTGAGTTATACCTTGTAAACAAACTCTACATTCACCTCATTGAATAAAAATCCCAAACATTAAAATGCTAAATCTTTCTTAAGAAATAGACTCATTTCATATAGCCACTCAAAATCTAAATCCTTTCTTGAAGAATATTCCTTTATAAAACTCGTTGATGCTTCAGGTCACTGGGTTCTCCCAAATCAGTTAGTTTGGTCGTCGCCATTTCTAATAATTGAAAGTTATGAGGATTTCAAATTATTGGGTTTTGAATGTAGATAAATATTTGAGTAGAAAAAATAGTTTGAGAAAAAATGGGAAAGTTCATTCAGAAGGTTTTTAATAGATAATGACATTCCCTTGGTTTCATGTGCCAATTACGTAGGGTAATTATTACAATATTTTAAAACATGCAACATAAAAACAAAAATCTAATATATTTAAACAAATAAACATCGAGAGTAAAATAAACAATAAACAAAATTTAACTAAAATAAATGTTTTAAAAAAAATTAATTATTTAAAAATTAATTATTTAAAATAAAATAAACTAACACCACCTAAATAAAATCAAAATTTACACTTATAAGTGTTTTAGTGAAAATATCATCTAATTGATATTTGGTATTAACAAATTATAAAGATAAAACCTTTTTATGAACATGATATCTTAGAGAATGTTGCCTTATATTAGGGTGTTTAATCCTAGAATGACTTATATGATTTTTTGAAATATTTATTGCATTAGTATTATCACGAAAAACAATAATACTATTAAAATTTAATCAAAAGTTCAGTATATTGTTTTCATCCACAATACCTATGCACAGTAACTGCCTGCAGACACATATTCTACCTAAACGGTTGATAGGGAAACCAAGGGTTGTTTCTTACTAGAACATGAAACTAATGATTTTCCTAAAATGTGATAGATTTTTATGTGATTTTTCTATCTAACCTACAATCTCCAAAGTTAGTATCTGAATATGTAACCAAATAAAAATCAGAAGTTTTGATGTAAAGAAGATGTTGAAAAACATTTACTTTTAAATATCTAAAAATTATTTTAACAATAATAAGATTGGAATATTTTTAATTTTATTGAAATCTATCACAAATACATAATGAAAACATAATGTTTGGTCTACTAGTGGTAAGATATAACAAGCTACCAGTCATACCTCTATATAACTTATTTTCCACTATTTTTACAACATCATACAAATCAAATTTTGTATTGGTACACATAGGGGTTGTATATGTCTTATTGTTTTCAAGTCCAAACTTTTTCAATAAATCAATAATATATTTATTTTGATTTAAAACATTTCCAAAATATTTTTGATAAATATAAAATCATAAAAAAATTCATTTCTCCCATCATACTCATTTCAAATTATTTTTTCATTAGATTTGAGAAATCATGACAAATATTTTTATTATAAGAACCAAAAATAAAATCATCAACATAAATTTGAACTAATAAAATATTAGAAAACACTATTTTCTTAAATAGTTTTGGGTTTACTAAACCAATAGTAAAACCATTTTTCAAAATAAAAGAACATAATATTTCATACCAAGCTATAGTACTTATTAAAGGCCATATAGAGATTTAGTAAGTTTAAAAACAGAATTTGGTTTTTTAGGATTTTGAAAACCAAGGGTTGTTCAACATAAACATCCTCCATTAAATACCTATTTAAAAAAGAATATTTAACAACCATCTAAAATAATTTAAAATCCATATGATATGCATAATCTAAATAGATTCTAATTGCTTCTAGTCTAGCTATAGGGGTAAAGTATCATCATAATATATTCCTTATTTATTATAACCCTTGTCTACTAATCTAGCTTTATTCCAAGTAATGATCCCTTGATTATCCAGTTTTTTTCTAAAGACCCACTTCGTTCCTATAACTGGATATTTTGTGGGTCTTTCTATTAGTTCCTAAACTTTATTTCTTTAAAACTGTTTTAGCTCTTCTTCCACTTATAACATCCAACTTTCATCTTCTAAGGCTTCTTCAATAGTCTTAGGTGTTAACTAAGATAGAAACGTAGATAATTATGCTAGTTTTCTTACATTTATTCCCTTTCTAATTCCTATTTCTAAATCTCTTATGATAGTTTCTAAAAAATGGTTATTTAGAGTTCTAGACTGTCTACGCAAAACACTTAAAGATTCTTTAGTTTCATTTTCTTCTAAACTGGACTTAATTTTGTTAATATCATTTTCAAAATCATTTTTTGGGGTTTCCAACTGCATGTTTTCAAAAGGCTCAGTGAATTCATTAGTTTGATCTCTCTCTTTGATGAAAGGTTCAGTTTCAACAAACTTCACATGAACTGATTTTTCAAAAATACTTGAATTTTTATTAAACACTCTATAATATTTAGAGGTAGCAGAATATCCTAAAATATTCCTTCATCAAATTTTGGATCAAAATTTCCAATATAGTCCTTGGTGTTCAAGATATATATCATGCATCCAAAAAATTTAAAGTAATTTACTTTAGGAATTAAGTTATTCCAATGTTCATAAGGTTTATTTTTTAAAATAGGCTGAATGAAAACTCTATTCATGATATAGCAGGTTGTGCTTACAGCTTCTTCTCAAAAATTGCTAGGAAGACTACATTCATTTAATATAGACTAAGAATTTTTTTGAATAGTTCGATTTCTCCTTTCAATAATTCCATTTTTTTGATGTGTTCTTGGTGTATTTAAGGTGCTTTTAAAAACCAAAATTTGAACAAAAATAATTAAATTATTGATTCTAAAATTCTACATTATGATCACTTATTAAATAAATTATTTTAAAACCTTTTTCATTTTGAACAATTTTACAAAAGCTTTCAAAAATAAAAGAAACTTCACTCTTAAATTTTAAAAAATAAACCCAAGTAAATATAGAAAATTCATCAACAAAAACATAAACATATAATTTAACAACCAAGCTTATAACTATTTATGGTCCAAATAGATCCATGTGGATAAGTTATAAAGGTTTTTATGTAACAATTTTTTAATGTATATGAAAGAAGATTTATGTTTCTTGCCAATTTGGCATGAATCACAGAATCTATCCTTAACAAACATAAGACTAGGAAAATCAGAAACTAACAGTTTCTTAGAAAATTTATGTAAAGGCTATATTTTAAAATGACCAAGTCTCATATGCCAGATCCATGACTCATTTTCCTTTGTTGTTAAACAATTCACCTATTATTTACATAAGTAATTTAAATCCAAAGTATAAACGTTGTCAGTTCTTGATGCTCTAAACTTAAGTAGTTTATCTTTAGAAAATGAGTAAGAATTGTTTGAGAAATAAAAATAAAGATCATCATCACAAACGAGAGAGATATTAGATTTTTCTTCAATCCTTTCACATAAATTACTCTGTTAATAGATATGGTCTTAGGATCTCCAACAGTTCAAACTCCAACTATTTTTCCTTTGTCATTATAACTAAAAGTGACATGACCTCCATCCATTTGAGTCATTTTGTGAAAATTTGATGGATATCCATCCATATTCCTCGAACATCCATTTTCCATATACCATATAGTATTTCTATACTAATGGCATGTTACCTGAAAAAGTGTTTAAAACAATGTTTGTTTTGGTACCCACACTTTCTTGGTTCTAGCAGTGTTAGCTAGAAGAGATCTAGGAATCCATACATGCTTTGTTTTTCTATAGCTTATATCATTAGATTCAGATAAATTCATTAAAACAAAGTCTCTTTTAATTCCACTAATTTGAGGATTTCACAAACAATAGTTATTTGTCACATACCCTTTTATTCTATGAAAATCACAAGTTTCATTTTTTGAATTGGGGAAAAAATAATTCTTGTATAGTTTTAATTTATCACCCTTACTTCCTACATAAAATCTTTTCCTTTTAACAATATTATTTCCAAGGATTTCATTTAATATATTTTCTTTTTTAATAAAAACAAGAGAAACACTCTTATATGATTCTACTTCATCCTATAAATCTTTGATCTTCTTTTCATGATCAGTATACTTTGATATAGATGAGAAAAAAATTTAAATTAACCCTTGATGTTGTTCTAGAAAGGTATTGCTTTCACCTAAAATAGAATTGTGAATGTTCTTTAAGGTTTTTTTATTTTTTTAATAAAGATTAATATTTCTCTTATAACAAAGAATTATAAGAATATAATTTAATATTTGATCAACTCGAAGATTAAAAATCAGAACTGGATGAGTAATAGGTTTTTACCATTTGATGAGTAATAGGTTAGTACCTTTTCATCTTCAGCCATGAAGCACATATTGGATTTCAAATTTTATTGTTATTTTTCTGAATCATATTTAGATGAATTGATGGAGTCTTCTAAAAAACTCCATGTTTCTTTTATTGCTCTTCTGGATTTATGTTAATAATTATAATTTTTCTGATATCTCTTATCTGGATTTCTCTTTTCATATTTTAGCTAAGGACAATCAGGTCTACTATAACTTAATTTTTTTTATTCATAAAATAAGAATTATTTTGAAACTTTATCATCCTTCTTGAAGGATTTTCTGAATCCTCTTTTCTACTGATAAAATTTTCTAAACATTACAGCTAACTGAGCTAGTTCTATTACAAAATCAGATGAATCATAATTCTTCTCCTTTCTATCTTCTTATTTAATTTTTTGGTTTGGATTTTGTGATGTTACCATTAGATAATTCTTCTCCATTTTCATAATTATTCTATGATCTTAAACTTGGGATTGAATTTATGCTTCATACATCATAAATTTCTTAATTGGTTCTTTCATTATCAGATCTATTACAAGTGATGATTTTCAAATAGCAGTAGATATGACATTCTATTTGAAAGGTGGTACTCTTAGTAATTTTAAGGATTTATTATATTGTTTGATAGTTTCACCTAAGGATGTAATATTATTAATAATTTGTTTAAGACTTACATTCATCTGTGTGATTATTTATCCATCAAACATCCTAAATGTTCCAAATTATTGGTTATCTGTATCATACCTCATTTGTCTCACATTATCTATCCCTTAAGAGGAAACTGCAATATTTTCTCACATCTCATACATTGTAAGACATTGTGAAACATGATTGAACTCATCTGGTCCAAGACCAAAGATAATTGCATTCATAGATTTGGAATTCATATCATATTAGGCTTCAGTTGTAGTATCCCATGTTTCTGGTCTGTCAAGAATATTAAAGGGACTAGTGATTCTAGAATAAACTCTGAATCCCAGATTTTTTAGATATATAACCATCCTTGATTTCCAGTAACCATAATTTTCACCATTGAAATACAGAGCACAAACCATGGAAATATCTTCTCTTAGATCAGCCATTTTTATCTTTATATAGACCTTTTAATTTTATCTTGCTATATCTTTATCCAAAATCTCAACTCTGATGCCAATTTTTAGGTCAGAATATATTAAGTAACCCACAATAGGGGTGAATTCTGTCTTTTTAAATTCTTCCACAATTCAGGTTTTTGAAACCCTTTGAAATTTATGTGAATATGTAGTGTTATTATTTTGTATGAAAATATGCAGTGGGTAAAAATAAATAAATAACATAGCCTTTTATAGTTGTTCAGGGCACAAATATCCCCTAGTCTACTCCACCAAATTCTCTCTCTACGAGCTTGGTGAATTTCACTAGTCTGGTCCTCTTATGACAATACCAAAATCCACAATCGATTGTAAGAAGTTAACACCTTTACCAAAAATACTAATAAAAAATTATTTTGGTTCTTTAACAGAGAACCAGTTATCCACAGCTTAGATCGAGATGCTGATACTCTATCACAATTGAGTATGAGTAGTTGAAACTCAAATAAATCAAAACATATTGATTTATTGAAACTGGTTGAACATGACAATTATAGTAGCAACAATTGATAGTAAATGTATCCACTTATTCAGAAAAAAAATATATTATTCAAGAAATAATGAGTTTGAATCTATCCTGATTACACATAAGACCTTCTATTAAAGAACAAAAACAAAACAGAGCACTCGCAAACTTTCTGTAGAACAAGATAGAACATGTATTTTTCCAAAGTGTAGTCTCTTGTAAGATGTTCAATCATTGAAGCACTGTACAAGGATTTTTTATCAGATTATGACCATATATGAAAATATGTTTCTTGTAAAAATCCCATATCAAAAAACGACACACTGATGGAATATATAAAGATCAAAACCTTGCTTCATAATTATAGAAAGAAATAATATGCCTGAAAAATCATAGATATTCAAATTTAAATAAAGTAGGGTAGTCTTAACAACCCTTAAGAATATTAGTGAAAATCTCCATTGAATATGGTTCATTGAATAAAAAATGATCTTTAAATAATTCAAAAATGAGCTTTAAAATATCCTGTAACTCTATCAAGATCATTATTGAAATCATGCAAAATATTACAGATTTAAATCTATGATGTTGAAAAGTTAAATGGAGGGTTTCTTCACAAATAAAAAAATTCCAAACATAGGGTTCAACTATTTAGCGTTCATTATCCGAACATAAGGTTGAAAATGTAAGGTTTATTATAAAATTGAGGTTGGTGATTCATATGTTTCTATCTAAAGAATTCGGTTTAATACTTATGTATGGTTTTTAACAATACTTTCTCCTTATGAAAAATGTTTGATTCTTTTCAAATGTAAGGTTCTTTAACCATACTTTTCTTATAACTTAGGTTTGATTAACTATACATTTTTTTATTTCAGTGTAAGGTTGAATACAAATGTACAGATTATGATCCATATGTGTTGTACAAAATTTAGGGTTTATTCCTTACATTATGCTAGTCCATGTAGGGTATGAATAGTGTTTCCTGAATGCTTGAAAATTCTTCCCAAAAACTTTAAAAAATATTCTTTGTAAATTAAAATCTTGAAAATAATTTCAGAATACGTATAAAAAGATATTATTTCCATGAAATAAACTTAAATTAAAGTCATTTTTAAAAGAAACAAGGGTATTTTTAAACGTCAAAATCATGATAAATTATATATTATTTTTGATAAAATACATTCCCAATAATATTATTGAGATAATGGTCTACCCAAACTTCTAAGTGTTTAGAGAAAAACCAATGTAGATTCATTTCTTTGTGAAATATAAATATTTTTCTACTAATAGATGTGGTGACTATAAAATTGGACGTAATTTTAGTGGGATACCATTAAATAAAATTCCTTATTAATGGTAACCAAACATGATACTCATATGATAAAATATTCTATTATAGATAAATAAAATTATTATTATAAAACATGAATGTATGATTAATCCATATGAAGGAAAACATAATATAAGAAAATATAAAGATTAGTGACTTGTGAAAATTTATTAAGTTAAAAAAGAAACTTTTATGTGGTAAAGAAACATCTTCCTGGCCAATAAACGGTATTATTTATTCAATATGTGAATCTATATGCTTATAGAAATAATTTAATAATTTAATTAAGATTTCAAATGCATTGGATGTGAAATGTCCTAAGGAATATTAGTATCATATACTCAATATGTTTGGGTATATTAATGATATTCAAAATGATTAAATGGCATGGGGGGACTAATAATTTTTTTTAAAGCTTCTTTAGGTTAAGTGATTATTTATATTGTCAATTATGGAAATTTTTCGACAAGGTGAATGGATTAAATAAATGTTTATATTATAGTCTCAAACTATTTAGAAAACGTATCTAGGAATGTGATATATATAATAAAGTACTTTGTAGACTATAATAATGGATAAAGGATCAAACTATAATAATAAATTTTTGTTGGAGAGTCCAATAATGTTTCTTCATGAAGTTAGATGAGGTCATCTGAAATATAAGGATATTTTTGAGGAGTAATGATGCTACAAAATGAAATTTTTCAAGAGACCTAAAGGGGTTTGAGAAACACCATATAATAAGTATTAATATTATAGAATTTGATTATTCAGTTTTAAAGGTTATATGATATTGAATGTATACTTTACAAGTCTGTTTAGTATACATTAGTTCAAAATCAAGGAAAATTGATAAGAAAAAGTAGTTTCAATTCATGTGATTAAGTAAAAAACTTAAGAATCAAATATTTTGAATGTTAAGGAAATTATCAAACTTAGATGGTTCTAAGTAAAGGGTGAATATATTTATCTAATTTCTCTTATATAATAAAAAAATCATTAGAAAATAGTTGTTACAAAAATTTAGATGATAAATTGCATACACTTAGTTTATCATTTATTTTTTTATAACATATTTTTAAAAGAAGAAAAGGATAAAAAAAATGCATTATCTAGAATAAATACTTTATCCGAATATTTGTTAAAATATAAGGGAAGGGTGTCCCAACTACCCATAAGTGGAATTTTGTGTCGAATAGTCTTTTTCAGATTAAAATGATTTGAACATATAAAATATCTTATCTGATATGAAATAATAGTTTATTTTTTAAATATTACTATTAAAAGTAAATAATAGTTATTTTCTAAACAAAAATTATTATGTGTATCTTAGCAATATATTCAAAGTAGATTATATTGTTTAAGAGGATAGTAGGAGTTTTGGGATTAGAGAAGTTAGAAGATAACAAATAAAAGATTATATATGTATAATGTAAGTGATTTTTATGTGATATCCCAAAGATTTTATGATATGTGACAGTAAGTAAAATGTAAGAGTTAAATTTTGTTATAGTTAAAAGTGGACGTCACTATTTTATAAATAATTATACCAGTAAATGTGGATTTCATTCTATTCAAAGGATTTAATGATGTTTTAATAACCAACAATATCAATAGTTATATTTTTTTAATGAAATATTTTATAGAACATTGTTCCAATGATGATGATATTAAACATAAAAATAGTTCTAAGTAGATAATAGAAATTGACATCAAAAAATTTAATGATGTGGAGTTAAAGAGTTTGAATATTTTCATGGAGCTAGACATTATGAACAAGATTCCAAAAACTCACTATTATTAAAACTAACTTTCTTTATAGTTGTTACTCAATAAAGAGTCTATTGGGAGGATTTTATTATATGGTCCTATAGATATGTGGTGGTATTTATATATAGATATACTAGGTTAACATTACCCCAGAATTTCTATCAAAGATAAGACCGATCTATCCATTTTTCATAGATAATATGATAGGTCATTGCTTATTTTGCATTTATTTAAGTATTCGTAATATATTTTTAAGAAAAAAATGTATCATATAAGAGAAAATCTATGTTCTATCATACTTTATCATTGGATGTATAAATTTATAAATATAGATAAAAAATTTGTGAAATTAAATTATAATTAAACTCTTAAATAATGACTCTTATTTTATCCCAAACCAATGTTCATCATATAGTACTATATTTTATGGAAATATGTTAAGGTTGGTGTTAGTATGACTATTGTTTGAGATATAGAATAATATCTTTTGGTACAAAACACAAAGGAAAAGTACCTTAGAGTGTGGTGGATAACCTAGGAATTATACCTATAGATTGTAATACACTAAATATTTATTATACAAGAGGTCATGGATCATATTTGGCCCCCATTACATGAGGATATCAAGAAACCTAGCATATTAACCTTCATAATTTGATACCTTTCTTATTAAATCCATTTCATATTGAATAATCCAGGGTGTTTGGTTATGTTTTTGATCATGTCTTTGTTTGGAGCTCAAAAAATATGGTATTTTTCTTCTTGTATGAAAAGTATCACATATGGTCTCTCTATTAAGATAAATTGGGAGGTTTATGGCCCCACCTAGGTAACACATATTATATTCTTATTTATTTGGATAAGTTTCACGTGATGAGCCCATCTATAAAGGTGAATGAAATGGGATGTATTCATCAACCATGTCAGTCTACACATAAGGAATTGAGAACGTATTAATTAGATATAAGGGTCTTTCATACTTCATTTCCCATAGTCACTTTTCTTAGATAAAGGTATTGTATGACATTACATGATAACATGAGATGTTTCTAGTGGAAAAAGTTATATAAATACATTTTTTTGATAGATATCATGTAATATCCCTTTATAACTTGAGTAGCGTTGTTGTTTTTCTAAAGGTCGATATTTATTTATATTTATAGACTTAGAAATTCATATTTTTTTTCAATTATATAGATTCTTGTGGGGTCACACTTTGTGGTGGGATGAGTGAGGATTTATTTTTTCTCAAAGTGATACTCAATAAATTTGTAAAAGTTAATCCAAAATATTTTGAATCAATATTCACAAGATATTACATATAATGTGATACAAGGTGAATTTAATGATATATTTCCAAAACTATTTTGAAAAATATTCAAAAACAAATTTAGATATGATTTCACAAGTTATTATATATTATAAAATATAAGGTCAAAATGAAAACTGTCTTTTAGGAATTAGAGAAGGTGGTAGATTGAAAGTAATTATACCTAAATCCAATATTGAGTGTGATGAATTTTGGTGGCTATAGACTTCAGGTCATATTTACACTAATTTAAACTTAATAAAATCATTAGAATATATTATTTATACTATTTTTTATGTAATGGATTAAGTGTACATTGTCAATAATGTATTTTTTTGATTATTATACTCTTAACATACAATGTGTTGGACTACTAATGTTGATCCAAAATATTCCATTTACTTTAGGTATTGATGCTCTAAAATACCCTTCATACTTTACTAATGATCATGTTTTCTAAGTTTATTTATCAGGTTTTATCTTATTATTATACGTTGGGAGGTTAACTTCTATAAGTATGGATTCTAGATGGTTTTGGCTTAGATCTTCCTAAGTTTAGAAAATTGGCTACATGGTAAAAAATTTCTACGTCAGTCAATTTCTTACGGGAAGGAAACAAATATGTTAATTATATACTTCATGAAATTTTCTACATGGAAATTTTCTATTTCAAAAAATCACATCTGTAAGAAGTCATATACATGATCCTTTAACTATAAAAAATGGTTACTTGGAGTAATTAGATATGTGAGTAATCGCCTACATGAGTAATCGGATATGTAAATCTTTTATGTGAACAAATTGGTTATGTGAATCAACTTCATGGTCAAATCAGCTATGTAACATCAATCAGATACATAAATATTGGTGAATCTTATACGTGAAGAGAATGGATATGTCGTTTTAATCAACTACATATGATTCATCTATGTGATGGAAAAACCTACATAATTAAATTAGGATATGTAAAGAAAAATCAGTTATGTGGATTCAGATATGAAAATCAGTTATGAAATTTTAGATCATCAATTTTGGTATGTAGATTTAAATTAGAAAATTTTCTACATCATGATACAAGATTGTATTTATTATCATTGAAACTATTGAGTGAAGTTTTTAATGTGGTTGTACAATCCTTAAATTCTTGATTTCCTCTTTGAGATAAAATTGAATAAAATTAGATCCAAGTCCCGAGACCTAAGAAGAGGATGATATTTTTTATTATTTAATATTGTTTCCATGGTTTTTTTTAATGATAATGGGATTTCATTGATCCCTATTTCTCTAAGGATCATGTGTAGTGTTTTTAAATAAAAAAAGGTGCATTAATTTTCAAATGGTGGTGTGCAAGAACATATTCAGGAGAAGTGTAGTGGAAAAAACATATAGAGAATTATTTTCTCAAAGTTTCAACAATGATACTCTAATTTTTATATATAAACAATGAATAAGAAGTCTTAGATTATCATATGACTTTCCTATTAATATTTTCTATATTTATAACACTCTATTTGAGTTTCTTACGATTCAGATTATTTCTCTTATAGGTCATTCTTTTCCTATCAATGGTATCTTACAGTTGTGAGATGAAATATGTAAACTCTTAATTTTATTATCATTTGGTTTAATAGTTAAAGGTAGAAGAAAACTTTAAAGGATGTTTCTTATAAAGCCTTTTTGGAATATAGTTCAAAGCCCGTTTTCTTGTACCAAGTGTTGACTACTTGCACTCGGTCATGCAGTCCCATGAAAAATAACTGATAGTCCCCAAAAAATGATTGGTCTAGTGAAAATCATCACAATCATGGAGAATAGTGGTTGTGTAGTGGACTAGTGGATATCTATTTCCTGAACCAATATAAGTCTTTCTATGTTTTTTTCTCTTTTTATGATTTTATTTCCATTGTATGTTTATTTAATAATAGAATAGAATTCAGTCATAAAAATGAGAGGGAGATTTTTCTATTTGAGTAAAAATTTAAATACTCAATTCACCCCCCCCCCCCTCTTGAGTCTTAATACGGTTAGTCTCTAACAACATTTTGAATCATAGGTATTGATTCTTGAGTTCTCAGTAGTAAAAAAGTTTAAATATAAACATATATTTAATAAAGGCCGTTATGAATAAAAAAAATTAAGGAATATATATAGTTAGAGAACCTTAATTTAAAGGTGAGAATTATGCTTGTTGGAAGGAACAAATAATTATATATCTAAAGAAACTTGGACTGAAGTTTTATCTCAAAGTTGTAAATCCTTATAAAATTTCAAATAGAATTTGAAAATTGGGATATAGAAACTATAGAAAACTGTGATATTAATTCTAAATATATGAATGATATAATGTGTATATAAGGTCCAAATGAGTTCAATGGAATTTTTCAATTTCAAATATCTCATGAAATTTGGACTCCAATTTTCGATTCTTATGAAGGTACACATAATGTGTGGGCTCTCATATACAATACTATCAAAATAAGGTTTGACACTTTTAAAATGATAGATGGTGAGATTATCACATAGTTTAATGGAATACATATAGGAACTATAAGTAATGTTACTACTTTAGGGACACCTATTACTGGACCAGATAAGGTTGTGAAAGTTCTCATAAAACTACCACCAAGTGGGATTGGTATTTTTACTTCTATCATACAATCAAAAGAGTTCAACAGCTTCAAAATAAAATATCTTATTGATACTATGATGCGTTAAGAGGTAGATATGGAATTTGAAGCTGGATAAAAAATTCTAGTTAATAGGGATGGCATTTATTTAAAATTGTTACGTTCAAATGATTATAAGAAGTGTAAATAAGTTCAAATAGTTGATCCATCTACTCAAATTTATTCAAGTTGTTCTCATTCAAATAGTGATCATTCACACTTCCAAAAAAATCAAGAAAAACTATAAATATATATGAGGTTTTAAGAAACCTTTCAAAAAATATAAGATGTCAAATAAAATTATAAGGAAGATGTTATGAGTGAAAGAATTTTTGACACTTCAAGCCTGATTTTCTACATCTTCTAGATGACAAGAAGTCAAAAAATAAATACTTCCATAGATTTGGTTATGATAATAAATCTAAGAAATCCATGAAGGAAATATGGTGTGCTTCAAGGTAATATAGTTTTGTTTCATCTTCAAAATTAAAATCTGAGCATTCTAATCAGAAAGTCAACATGTGTTTTATGTAACATACTAATGATGTAAATTCCTGATAATATTATAATCATGGGACTAAACCAGAAAGTAGAAATTTCTAATTGCATTGGGTGAATATTGTTCCATAATAGATCCTAAATATGAATCTTTAAAAAAAACACTCAAGAAATCATATGAGGTAATTTTTAATGAAAAGGAATAATTAACTAAAATGATTCTAAAATTAACAACCAAACTAGAAAATTTAGTTGCGTCATGTATTGAACATGGAAGTAAAATTGAAAATTTACAAAAATATTTTCAAGACTTTAAATATTATACTAGTGTATTTAAAATTGGTGAAAATTAGTAAAATCAGATTCTTGAAAAAAAATTAAACTCAAAAAAATTGATTTAGAATAGGAAGTCAATGTGAAAAACCAAGGTTTTTCAATTACTATTTTGTACCTAGTTTTATGAATATAAATACTTCAAACATTACTTGTTTTCATTATAGTGAGATATAACATTATGAAAATGATTGCAGTTTCATTAAACCATGGTTCTTTAGAGTCAAAAAATTCAAAAATAAGTTTTTCAAAATTTAATGCTTATTGTTTTGGACAACCCCTGAAGAATTGGGTTCTTAAATCCTTAATTGATTACATTGATCGACCCAAGAAAATATGGGTACCAAAACAATTTATTATTTAATTTGTATTTTTATATACAATGTTTGATGATACCAATGAAATATGTTGTATGGATAGTGTATTCTCAATGAATATGAGTGAGTATTTCTCTAATTTTACCCTTTATCAATGATATATGGAGGTTATGTCAATTTTGGTTACAATTATAAAGAAATAATATGGGATTTATATCTATTAGAAATATAAATTCCATCCTTATCAGTAAATATCTCTGCGTGGAAGGTCTAAGAATAATTTGATAATTATATCTCACATTTATGATGAAGTTTATTTTCTTGATTTTCAAATAATGAAGGTTCTATTTTAAAAGAAAAAAATATTAAATTAAAGGAATCATGAATAGAGATTGTCTATAATCTAGATCTTAAATATTTAATAAGGAAAAAGGTGAACTATTTTAATTCTGAAAAAATGAGTTATAGATATCGTATACAAGATTGGGATATGGAAATGTGTATTCCTTAAGAAAATTGTCCAAAAAAGTTTTGTTTTATATTTAAACCAACATAAAATTGAATAAAAAGATTCTATGAGATGCATCTCAAATGGGTAAGCAACACAAGTCATCTTTTAAAACAATTAAGGATACTTCAAATTCTATACCCCTAAAACATATTCATATGAATTTTTTATGTCAACAAGATTAGAAATTCTAAGTGGAAAAACCATTTTTTTTGTTTTAGTTGATGATTATTGTAGGTTTTCCATGGTTTTATTTTTAAGTTTCAAAAGTTATGATTTATCTATTTTATAAGTTTTTTCAAATTTTTTCATAAGGATAAGGATCCCAAAATTACTTCATTAAGAAGTGACCATAGTTTTGAATTTGAAAACCATGAGTTCAATACCTATTATTTAGAACATGGTACCAAGAAAACCGTTTCTGACCCCAGGATACCTCAAAATAATGTTTTGTTAATTGGAGAAATAGGACCTTGTAAGAAATTACTTAGACAATGTTATGTGAATATAAGTTTCCTGCTCATTTTTGGACTAAATCTGTCAATATAGCATGTTATATCATAATCATGAATCTAAATAGAACTTTTTTGAAAAATAATCCCTATGAGATATGGAATAATTGAAATCCATAAGTTAAATACTTTTAAATTTTTTTGTGAAAGGTTAATATTCTAAACACAAAGGATAATATTATTAAGTTTGATCTAAAATCTAGTAATATAATATTTATATGCAATTATGATACTTAAAAACATATAGAGTTTTCAATAAACGATCAAATATTGTTGAAGAATTAACTCATATAAATTTCGATGAAAGTGGTCCTTTTTATCATAAGGTGACTCAAATTGATGAACTGAGAGATTATTTTCAAAACATTCTATATGAACCTCTTTATAATAACAAAAAATTTGAAGAATTATAACTTGATTTTCTAGAACAATATATTGAAAGGTTAGATGTCAGTGATCTTAAAAGTATGAAACCTAGAAAAATTTGAACCCTTAAGAACCATCCTTTTGAAACTATTATATGAAGTTTAGATGAAGGAATTAGATCTAGAATGAGTGTATAAAACTGTGTGTATTTTTTTTTCCTTTTTATCTCAGATGGAACCTTGGTCTATGGAAGAATACATAGTAGATAAAAGTCAGGTTATAATTATGAAAGAGGAATTAAATAATTTCAAGAGGAACAAATTAATAGAATTAGTTGATAGATCTTATGCCTATCTTGTAATAATAATAAAAAATTGATCTTTATGATTAATCATGATGATCTTAGTGTGATAACTATGAGTAAATCTAGACTTGTATCTAAAAGGTATAATCAGAAATAAGGTATAGACTGTGAGGATACTTATTCCCCAGTAGCTAGATTATAATCCATTCGGATTATTTTAGCTTATACATTATATATAAATTTAAAATTATATTATATGGATAGAGAATATTATTTTCTGAATGATTTTCTAGTAGAATAATTTTATGTTGAAAAACCAGCAGGTTTGGAAAATCCTCACTTTCCAAATTCAGTTTCTAAAAATAATAAAGAATTCTATGGTTTTAAAAAAGCACCTAGATCTTGGAATGAGTGTTTATGTTATTTTATTTTATCAAATGGTTTTTTAATAGGTAAGTAAGATCCTAATTTATTTACGAACACTTCATCTTTAGATATCTTATTAGTGAAAAAAATATATTGATGATGTAATAATTGGTTCTACAAATAAAAAATAATGTATTGATTTTTCAAAACTGAGGCAAAAATAATTTGAAATGAGCATGATGGGTGAGTTCAATTATTTTTTTTGGATTTAAAATTTATCAAAAATACTTTGGTAATGTGATAAATCGAATAAAATACATATTGTACTAACTAAAATTTTTGGACTTGAAAGTGGAAAGTATATTCCACTCTAATGAGTTAAAATAAAAAATATGACATGGATGAAGCTGGGAAACAAATTGAAAACAATATTCATAGAGGAATAATTAGTATTTTATTGTATTTGGATACTAGTATAACAGATATTATGTTTTTAGTATGTATTTATGCTCAATTTCAAGCTAATACTAAAGAATTGCATTTAAAATATACCAAAATGAGTTTAAGATATTTAAAAGGAATAATTTATCTTTCCTTTCATTTTACAGAAACTTTTTAATTAAATCTAATATCATATTAATATTCCAACTTTGGTTGTTTCGACAAATATATAGTATAATGGTCTAGGATAAACCAATATTAAGTTTCTTTATCTATTATAGAAGTAGAATATATTATTTTGGGTAGTTGTTTTTCAAAAATGTTGTCAATGAAACACTCCTTAATGGAATTTGAATTCAATTATAATCAAGAATAAATTAAATATGACAAAACTATTGCAATAAAAATTTATAATAAGTAGATAAATAATTCAAGAAAAACTGTATGGACTCAAGGAATCATTTCTTAATAGATTACTATCAAAAATATTATATTTCTCATGATTTTATCCCTATAGAGAATCAGTTAACAAATATTTCAACTAAACCCATTTAGTGTGATCATTTTGATTTCATTAAAAGAGAATTTTATATATTATTTTAAAATATATTTAATTTTTTTTAAATTTATTCTTATTTAAATGAATTTATATTCATTATTTTCATCATTGTTGTTGAGTTTTAAAATTTAATATTTTGTTATATTATTTAATTTAATGATATATAAAAATTATTCTTATTTGTTTTTATTTTTATTTAAAAATAGAAAATAGAAAATTATTTGTTTTATTTTCTTTATTTATTTATTTTATTTATTTTTCATTTAAAATTAACCCTAAAACAAAGTTGAGAATGAATGAATATTGGGATTCGGGTGTGTGACCAAATACAAAATAGTCTCTCAATCCTTTTTCGATTCTCATATATAATATCCCTTTCAATTCGAACCATCATCTCTAACATCTATATAACTATTCAACCTTCAAATAAGCTATTGAAAATGGGAAATAAAAATTATGCTGATTATGGAAGAACATTTTTTTTAAGAAATCCAAAGGAAGTGGAATAAGAGTTCTTGTAGGAGAATCCGTAGATTTTACATGGTTGAATACAACAAAAATGATGTTAAAGAAAGAACTTTATTTTCAAGAATGGGATTTTCTGTTTTATGAGAATAGGAAAGGTTTTGGTTTTGCGGAAAATATTAACAAGTTCTTCATTAATGCTAAGACTCAGTTAAATAAAAAAGATGATGTAATCACATCAAATTCTAAAGGAAAGACAACGGTAGTTTGTTATGTAGAAATGGAGGTGGTATTTCACTATCCCTCTGAAGGGGAGTTTTATTCAAGTCATAAGATTGTTGGGATAAGCTCTGTGGGCCCAAAATATGTGTTCATGTTTTTGTTTAAAATCGATTTTTTAAAATAAACCTATTAATGAAATATTTTCTTAATAGAAAGTTCTTTGTAAGTTTGTGAAGATAGATATTTCACAAAGAGTAGGAGAGAAAGATAAAATTATTTTTCAAGATATATAATTAATGTATTTCTTTATTAATAATGAAAGGCTTAGTTTCTTAAGATACATTTTGAGATTCATTCATTATTTCTATAAATTAAAATGAAAGTTAAGCTACAATAATTATGGTAGATTAATTTCATTATTTTTTAAGATGAAAAAAGTGGATTTAAATAAAGGTGATGTGGTGAAGTTTCATAAATGTAATACCTTATCATAAGTTCTCTTGAATATTATGCATATTTCCTGGATTCTGCTTTGAAAACTATTAAGATTGTTGGTTTTGAAATTTTGACTCTTGGGGAGTCAGACCAGACCTCACTACTAAGTGATGTGACACCAATCGAGAGGGTGTCTACAAGGGGAGTAGAGGATACAACATTAGTAAGAATCATGTCTTCATTTCCAATTATCATTCCTGTATTGGATGATTCTTTCCAGATCAAAAGGATGTGGCTACTCTGAATCAAGTTGTTGGTGAATCTATTGTGTCTGTTGAGGAAGATAAGTGTGTAGATAATTTTTTTGAGACAACTGAAACTTTTTATAAAAATTGGTCAGCTAGGATATGGTCTAAGGTTTATAAAGTTCAAAGAGGTATTGAATTAGTGGATGTGTATAAAGGAAATGATCCAATTATACTTGGATCACTGAGTGATAAAAGAAGTTATGTTGATGTGGTTATGGATTCTCAAAAGTATTATTATATACAATGGGTACTTTATTTACCTTCAATTGATCATGAAGTGTCTCTTTTAGATAGAAATAGTTCAAAAATTAAGGAAAAGGAAGTGTTCACCAAAAAATTAATGATGAAGATTGAAAATATTAGATTATATAGTTATGGTTTAAAAGTGGACATATGTTCTTGCAAAGATGAGATCAGATAACATAAAGAGGACCTAGCCTCCAAATTAAGCTGTAATAATTTAATTGGAATGGTTTCTTCTCAATAAAAAATAATCAATATTCTTATAACAACTCCACATTATCCACAAGATAGTTCTGATATATGTTATGAGGAACTTAGGTAAATTAACCCCATGAAAAATGGCTTTAAATACGTTTTCCCTAAAAAAATTAAGTTTGGTGAGATTAATTATTTGGTTTCATATCCAAAGGATGTGTGTAAATATTCTTCATCAATGCAATCATATTTACCCAAATAAGTTATTGGTTATATCAAATATTTTTTATATTAATTTAAAGAGGCTTTGAAAACTCTGAATGGTGTTTTGTTAATTCATTCCAACTTTATAAAGAAGTTTCAACCGTATACTACTTTTACCTTTGAATATCTCGTTTTTTCTGATTTCTAGAATGGAGTGGGTTAGATAATATCTATTGTAAGTTTTGTTTATTCTCAAATATAGTGTCTCCAATTTGATAGGCTTTCTCTAGTGTTTTTGGAAGAAATGGAAAAGAATATTTCTTGTCATTTTCATGAAAACTAGGAATCCAATAAAAAAGATTCATGTTGGGTTAGATATGTTCATGAATGAACATGTTGGTAATCTTGATAAATCTCTTGTGGGTGTAAAAAAATAAAATTTGAGTCCTTAAAAAGAATCAAGTTATTTTCATGCCTCCTTTTTAAAAATTAATGATCATAATAATCAATAATTTTTATCAAAGTGTAAAAAAAGTCTATTTGAAGGGTGTGGATCTGTATTCATATTTTGTTTCTGTATCATAAGAATCTTAAGAAGAATTAGTTCCAGTTATAGTGTGGTAGTTGGTTGGGTATAAACCTCTTATAGTCTCAATATCAATTAAACAACCCCTAACTATTAGTGCTCAAGTTTCTTCATCATCTCTCAGACATTTTAAGGAAGTTGTTCGGAATTTTTTTAGTGTAAGTGAATAGAATAGAATAAAAATTACCATCACTGAATGGAAGGATAATAGACGTACAGTCATCTATGAACCTAATTATAAAGAAGGTTCTTGTGCACATGTCGTCTAGAATTTCAGCAATAAACATTTCCCCACTTCTTCAACCTCCTTCTATTAGAAAGTTTTCAAGATTCTCTTGAGGTAAAGTAGAATAACATGAGATGTTTATCAGGAATAGCATGGCATCATTTTCTCAAATTCAAAAGAAAACATCTCTATTTATCCTTGTATTTTGTATGTTTGATGTTATTCCATGGACAAATATCTATGGTGAAGCTTTATTATGATTGATAATAAGAATACATCTTGGTCCTGATCCTACTTGTACTTCTCAGCAAACCATGTATAAAATAGAAGGTGTTTATGATCCTTCAATGCCATCAGTACCAACACCATCTACCTCCATACCATCTTGAACCTTAAAACCACCTTCACCCAAACCAAAATGGATTCCTTGACTGATATTTTTGTAACTTTATTGTGTGTATTTATGTTTTTATTTCAAATAAAATAATGCAATATTTCATTATTTCCTTGTTTTTTATGTGTTTCTTACTGATTGTTTCCATTTGATGTTATTTATCTCTATTTTATTTAATGAAACCCAATCATTTGAATAATTCCATGTTCAGTTTTTTCACTACACTTAGATATTTCATAACTCAAAAGTGCTAAATTAACATGTTTTTATCTCTCTTACCCTTCCTTTTTAAAGAAACAGAAATAGGGATAAATTTTCTTCCTTATCAAAAAGTGGAGAAGTTTTTTAAAAAGGGGATAAGTTTAAACATTTTTAAAGTTTCTATGTAACTAATTAAGTGTAACAAACACTAAATGATAAACTCTATCATAACTTCTACACGTAGTTTTTTTAAAACCTTCTTGAAATTCTATATTTGTTACCTACTATGATATCTAAGGGTTATTACAAGTTTTACAGGTTTTGTGATCACTGAAATGAGAATGTTGTTGGAATACTAATGTGGATCCAATATATTCCATGTACTTTAGGTTTTTATTATATCAAATACCCTTCATAATTTACTAATGATCATACTTTCAAAGTGTGTTTATCAGGGTTTGTCTTATTCTTATATGTTAGGAAGTTAATTTCTCTAAGTATGGAATTTGGATGTTTTTGGCTAAAATATTCCCAAGTATGGAAAATTTTATATGTGGTGAAAAGAAGATACATCGATAAATTTCCTACATAATGTTAATGGATATGTCAATTGTCTACATTGAGAAATATCCTATGTCGATATTTCCTAATTCAATAAGATCTCATAAGTGAGAAGTTGTCGACATGATCTTCCAGCTATGTAAAACGGCTATGTGGAGTAATCAGATACATGATCAATCAACTACATGGGTAATCAAATATTCAGATATGATACATGAATAAATTAATTATATGAATATTCTAAATGGTGAAATAGACTATGTCACTTCAATCGGGTATATCAGTATTGGTGAATAATCTATGTAAAGAGAATGGCTACATAATTTCAATCAGCAACATCAGATTCTACAATATGAATTAAATTCCTATGTAATTAAATTTGTCTATATAAATCTAAATCAAATATATGGATTCAGTTTTGTAAATCAACTACATGGTTTCAGATCAACAATTCTGATACAAGGATTTAATTATGAAAATTGGATATGTAGTGCTATAAGTTGGTACATATTACCATTGAATCACTGAAGTGAAGTTTTTAATACGATTATAAAATATTTAAATTCTCAATTTCCTATTAATGATAAAATACAATATAATAATATCTATATACGGAGAAGAATAATACGATGATATATTTTATTTTTCAATACTATTGTTGGGGTGTTTTTTAAAAGAGAATGATGTGTCACTTACACCAATTTTTTTACAGATCATGTGTAGTGTGTTTAAATAATGAGTGCATGAATTTTCAAACGGTTGTCTGTGAGCATAAACTTATGTAAGAAAAAGTTAAAAATAACATATAGAAAATTCTTTGCTCAAATCTTCAATAATAATACTATGTTTTATATATAAATAAGGAAGAATAATTATTGACTTATCATCTATGTTTACTATAAATATTTTTTGTGTTTGGAAGAATATTATTGAGCTTATTACTCTTAATATTATTTCTCTCATACATATTTCTTTTTATATCTACTCTATCTTACAGTTATGAGATGAAATATGTAAAATCTTTATTTTATTATCTTTTTTTGTAAAGGTTCCATGTAAAATAAATGTTGAAATATGTTGTTAATAAATCCTCTCTTGATAATGGTTGAAATCTCAGGTTCTTGCTCTAAGTGTTGACTACTTTCACTCATTCATGAAATCCCTAGAAAAAGGATCGGCACTCCCCATAAAAATAACTCTCCTTGTGAAAATCATCAAAATCATATAGACGAATGATGGTGGAGTGTTCAAGGGAATTTCTCTTCCAAAAAAACTATAAATCTATCAGTGTATGTTTCCCTCTTTATGATTTTATTTTCACTTCATTTTTTATTAAATAATAAAATATAAGTCAATAGTAAATAAGAGAGGTAGATTTTTCTCAGTGAATACAAAATTAATGAACTCAATCCATCCATCCCCCCCTTAAGTCTTAATGTGACAATTATTCGATAACATAATGGGAATAATATAGTGGTGGATTAAGGTTAAATGGTTATCATTCGACTGATCATCTCATATAAGTTATCAATTATTGAAGGATATCATGAGATTTAATGAAATATTGAAGTTGTATTTATTCATTTCATGCATGATCAACATGAGAAATTAACTCATGCATTATAATGCATGAGTTAATTAATTCATCCATGAGGATCATCCTTGGGCCTATATAATGTCCATTTTTATATAATGTTTTTGGTTTGGATGTTCAAATAATGCTAGTTCGAGACTCCCAGGTGCCTAATGATCACTTTTTTTTCACCATTACACCTAAGGAACTACTATGTCATATTCATTGTAAGGGTCCCTCTCATATGAGAAGAGATTCAAATTAACCAATGGATAAACCATGGTAGGGGCCATTTTATTATTCCTTTGGTGATCTTAATCAAACCATTATATGGTTTGAAAATGTTATGGAAGCTCATTAAATAATGTTACACAGTTTATAGTATATCCTCATTTACTATTTAAGATTTTAGTTTATGAAATTCGTAGTGATATTTGGTTTATGGCTTCTATAAACATTCATTATTATCATAAAGTGTTAGTGAACCCCTTATAATCCCACTAGTATGAACCAACCAATGTAATTTATTACAATTCATTTTAAGTTATATTAATTTACATTTTGTAGGACACTTTTTTTAAGGGATAGAGTATTCACTTCCCATATAATGGTGTTCAAGAATGGTAGTTGGGTTAGAATAATTTAACGGGACTCATGTTTCACTTCATTATGATAGATTGTGATGTCCACGACACTACTAACATCCTCAGTTGGTAGTAGGACCAACACCTCTTTTTTATTTTTTCTCTTTAATCATTTCACATGCGTCATCATTATTATATAAATCCAATACCAACTTCATTGGTGCTGCATATATATTCAAATCATAGGTAGATTCAATAAAAAACTTGATTTTAGTGAAATTGATGACATATTAATTTAAATATAAATTCTCCCAATAATAAAGAACATATTATACTTCTATCTCTATATGGATGGTCACAATAAACTATTATTCTTCAACTTCTAACACAATATTACCATCAGTGATGGGTGTTTTCTCTTCATCTTCACTATTCATGGGGATAATTAATATTGGATCTTTACTAAAATATAAGGGGTAGTGAGTTTTTAATTCACTATCTATAAAGTTAAAATAAAAACTAAAAAAATGAATACTCTCGCTGAAATGGTTATCATGGAATACCTACTTCAACCAGCACCTATAAATGTTTTGTGAAGTCTAAGAGAAGGTTTTTCAATGAGATCCCTTTCAACCTTAAGTGGTTCCTTCAATTAAAATAAATATATGTAATCTTTAACTTTAGGTTTTTTAGCTTCTTATAATTATAGAAAAATCTCCTCCTTCTACACTACCTATACATGGAATTCTCTACTAACTTTCTATACAACCTTCACTTGAGGTCTTATATTTCTATCAAAATAGTGGTTTAAATTTATAAACGGGTATTTTATGTTTATCCAAATCATGTTATTGTCCTAGATTCATGATTTGAAAATCAAATTGGTTCTTGAATTTTTTTTAAGTAATTATAATTATTTATAAAAGATATAAAAAATATTCAAGTGAAATTATCAAATCCACAATAATGGTTTTAAATTTGGTGAGATAACAAACTTTTTGAATGTTTTTTATAATAAAATAGAAAGGTAAAAATTCCCATTAGAGCATCTTGGGAGATGATCTTCAATTTTTCTCTGAAGAACCAAGTTTAAAACACTCATTGATCTTCACCCTAATGAATATTTTTAGGTTTTTTTAAAATAATGAAAGTAGTATAGAAAGGTTTAAATGAGTTACATATAAAAATATGAAAATGAAAATAAATGAAAGTAAATAATAATAATAATGGGTAATCCTTGGGGATACTTTAAATAATGCTGCTTCATTGTCCTACTTAATGTTTTTCTATCACTATAACCTCACTCAATAGTCAGACTTGATACCTCTCAACCAACCATGTATCACAATTCATAATTCTAAAGAGGAAGAAAATCATAGTTGTAAGTGCACTATTCCCTTTTGTTATCCTATAACAAGTGGTAAAAAACATATCTCAACAATATACATATATAAATCCTCTACAACCCAACTTAGTAAGAATTACTAAGAAGGGATGCTACACTGTTCATGGAAGGCATCCACTATACCACTCCATGTATGTTCTCAGTGTAGCGGAAGCATAGTTGGGCCGACACCCAACATCATTTTTTACCATGATCAATGATTATTACGAAATTAATACGAAGATGAATTCTAGTCTCCATAGAATATAATCAAAGATTTAGATAAAGATGGAAGTGTCCTGAAACTTTTAGAGAGGATATTTCACATAATTTTTATAATTAATTTAATTAATCTCATAAAGAAAAGAATACCTGGATCTTTAGTAATTTCTTCATTGATGATATTGATCATCTGGAATGACCCTTTCAGATTGTATTGTTGTGCTTTCAAGGAATCAAACCAGAGTCCCTATAGTGGTGATCCACATGTGCTCTGATGACCTCTGATCGACACCACTCATTCTCTGAGTGCTAGCACGACAAAGTGAGTGTATTGTGTTAGTCATTCTTGATTGCTTGTTCTTTTTTCTTGAAAAACATATCTCGTTCGTGAGAGGGATGGTAAGAGGATTCGAGAGGGAAATCATTTAGCTCAACAATTATCAATTCATCGGTCATGTAGTTAGGTACCTAGCACAATAGATGTACGTGTCTAGTTATCGACAAGGGGCTTCAGTTACAATATTTAATTGTGTAACAATAATTAAATACATTCATAACCTTAGAGAAAACCCATTATTTTAATAATAATACCACGTCATTATTTATGGTGCACCAAATTGCACAAAATGGAGTTATAAATAAAATTATGTGTCATGAAATAATAGTAGCATTATTGTTATTTTAACTTGTCCCGACTAGTTAAAAAATTATTTACCATCTTGAAAATAATTAATTTACTACTAGAATAGCCTTGGCCTGCTCAAACTCCACTTCCATTTATTGAACACTCAAATAAATAAATAAATAATTTTTTTCTCTTAAATAAATATTTTATTTACAAACTAGTAAATAAATATTTATTAAATGTTCCATAAAATAAATAAATATATTTTACCCACAATCCAGTGAATAAATATTTATTTCATTTATGAAATCATTTTAACTTGAATAAAATTATTCGACTATCTTGAGAATAATATTTATTCAATTAATTAAACTCAAATAGAATTTAATCGAGAACACCAGAAACACTTACTGTGTGACCCTATATGATTCTCTCTCTTAGGCATTAGGTAGGATTGCCTAAAGTCCAAGAGTACTATCTAGCAACGAGTCAACTCACCTAAGAAAAAGAACTTAAAGACACAACAACGACATCCACATATGAATTATCCCTATGTAATATAATTCCTTTATCTGAATATATCATCAAGATGGTTTCATGATAGTTTCATCAACCTTTATGCTTGATATGTCGTTCTTTGAATACCTGAAATAAACTCATCATTACACCATGGCCATGGAATTTCGTGTGACGGTTCTATTTCAATCAAAGGTTTAAGATATCGACTTCAATAAATGGAAGGGACCAATCCTTCCTCAAATTATCCATTAATAACATGTCCTTCATGATGCACCCAATGTATCCTACTTCCCACCAACAATCTACGTGACGGTTTTTGTCAGAAAATCAAATTTTGCGAGTAATGAAATGTATTTATGATAATATTAAACTCTAAGGATCATTACACATGCTTGCAGATAAGAATATCCAATGACACCAAAACATGTGGTATTCCTACTGGCAGGTCTGTTCTCATAATCTCTCATCTTGGAGATTACCAAGTGTAAACCTCGTGAGAATAAGACTCATCTACTTACAAGTACTCACATCTGATGGTATATATACTATTTGTCCTATTATATTATTTCATCCAACTATAGAACTATATTTAAGAATATTTTCATATCACTTTAAGGTTCTCATCATAGCAGAGAACTATTATGACCTTGTCAATGTAACAAATACTCTAGGAAATTATTACACTATAGTCATGAATAATAATGAACAATATGTAATAAGATGTTTAATATTTAAATATAATAAATATTCATGTAATCAAAGTAAAAACAATTGGTTCTAGGACACAAACTCTTATAAACTCCCACTTAGACTAGAGCCACCTGCCTACAACTTTCAGTTCTCTATACCTCTCATGATGATAATTTTTCTGCTGAGTCAAGACTTTAGTCAAGGGGTTTGCTACATTATCTTCCATGGAAATACTACTCATGACAACTTCACCTCCCATAGAAAAATCCCTCAATAGATGATACTTCCAAAGTATGTACTTCGTCAGCTGATATGACCTTGTCTCTTTTGCGAGAGCCACTATTGCGGTATTATCACAGTACAGTGTGATGGGATCTTTACCACTAGGCATAACATCCAGCTCCTAGATGAATCTTCACATCCAAGATAATTCTTTAGCTGCCTCAAAATCCAGGATATACTAAGACTCTACTGTAGAATATGTGACCACACTCTTCTTTGAGCTCTTCTAGCTCACAGTACCCCCATTCAAAGTGAAGATGTATCTCATTAGAAACTTCATATAATCATGATCAGTGTGGAAAATAGCATTTGTATATCCTCTGATTACTAGTTCTTCATCTCCTCCCAAAACTAGGATCATATCCTTAGTAATCCTTATATACTTTAGGATAGACTTGACTGCCATCCATTGGTGGTCACATGGGTCAGCTTGATATCTACCTACTGCATTCACTGTGTTGGCGACATCCAACCTAGCATATAGCATGGAATATATGACTAACCCTATCTCTACTGCATATGGATTACTTGACATTCTCTTTCTTTCCTCAAGTGTATGAGGACATATTTTCTTTGAAAGATAAATTCCATGTGATACTGGAAACAATCCCCTCTTTGATTGTTTTATACTGAACCTCTTCATTATCTTGTCAATGTATGTACTTTGAATTAGGCCCAAAAATCTATTGGATCTATCATGATGGATCTTGATCCCAATAATATATGTTTCCTATCCCAATTCCTTCATCGAGAAGTATTGATTCATCCATGCCTTAAAATACTATAAGGTTGGTATCTCATTTCCAATAAGTAATATTTCACCAATAAAAACTATTATGAAAATGACTGCACTCCCACTAAACTATTTGTAGACACAAGGTTCACATTCATTATTTATAAAACCATATTCCATTATGGATTCATCAAAATGAATGTTCCATGACCTGGATGCTTTCATTAATCCATAAATGGATTTTTGCAACTTGCATACCTTATTGGAATCTTTTAGAGATATAAACCCTTCAGTTTGTGTCATGAATATATCTTCCTGAAGGTTCTCATTAAGGAAGACTATTTTTACATCCATTTTCCAAATCTCATAGTCATGGTAAGTCAAAATGGCCAATAGAATTATGATGTATTTCATCATTGTAAACGGTGAAAAGGTTTTATCGTAGTCAGTGCCTTGACACTTCTTGAACCCTTTTGCAACTAGTCCTTACTTATAGGTATTGACTTGTCCTTCCATGTCCAGTTTCTTCTTCAATACCCATTTTCTACCAATATTATTTACATAAACTAGGGGATCTACCAAAATCTAGACTTGGTTTTGGTACATGGAATCCATTTCAGAATTCATGGCTACTTCCCACATGGCAATGTCTATGCCACTTACTACTTCCTTGTAGGTTAAAGGATCATTATTATCAACAAAAATTGAGTCATCATCCTCGATAACTAGAAAAATATACCATTCTAGTTCTCTAACCTATCTTGTACTTATATGTATTTCTTGTGTCTCTAGAATAGTTCTTTCTTCTATAGGGCTTTGTGGAATATATTCCTCTATCAACTCTTGTGTACCTTGAGCATCGACTTCATTGAAGTCTATCTAGATCCCACTATCTCTTTTGGATATGTGATCCATCTCAAGGAATATGGCATGTCTTGACACTATATCCTTTTTCACTATGGGGTTTTATAGGTAATATCCCCTTGTTTTCTTTGGGTATCCTATAAAGGCACACTTTGTTCCTCGGGGTGAAAGTTTGTTACCTGAAGAGGCTTTAACAAATGCGTCACTTCCCCACACATGTAAATTCAATAACATGGCTTTCTTTCCACTCAAGAACTCATATGGAATACCACTTATCAATTTAGTTGGTACCTTTATTATTATGAGTTCTGTTGTTGTTACACATATCCCCAAAAGGATAATGGAAGACTCGCATGACTCATCATTGATCTCATCATTTCCAACAAGGTGTGGTTCCTCCTTTCGCTCAAAATATTCCATAGGGGTGTGTAAGGAGGAGTGAGTTGGAATAGGATACCAACTCTCATAATTAATCACTGATGTCTAGATTATGATATTCTCCACCTCGGTCTAATTGGAGTTTCTTAATCTTATTAAAAATCTGGTTCTCAACTTCATTCTTGTATTCTTTGTACTTATCAAAACAATCCTATGTATACCTCATTAAGTAGATATATCCATATCTAATAAAATTATCAATAAAAGTTATGAAGTATGAGTACCCTCCCCTTTATTTGACTGGAAATGGTCCACACACATCAGTATAAACCAATTCAAGAAGCTATATATCCCTTTATCATTTCCCATTGAATGAGGATTTGGTCATTTATCCTTATAAACATGCATGACATACGCCAAGTGGTTTTAGTTCGAAAGAATCTAAATATCCATCTTAATAAAACTTTCTCAAGCATTTCTTTTTTACTTGACCTATCTAATGATGCCAGAGTTGGGTGTGGTATGAGTCATGTGAAGTATCTAATTATTTGTTTGTGTAATCCAACACGTAAAGACCATTTTATAAATGTACCCTACGAAAAAAAATTCTATCATTGAAAAAGAAGCAAAATTAATTTCAAAACATGAAAAAAAATCCATCTATATCTTATCTGGATATAGAAATAATGTTTTTAGAAACAGATGGCACATAATGGAAACCCTTTGACACCAACATCATCCTAGTTAGCAATGTGGGGTGGTAGTCCCCAATAGCTACAATAGTAATTCAGGCTCTGTAGGCTGCTCGTATATCTACCTTCCTTTGACCAATCTTCCTGAATCTACTTGGTTCTTGTATTTGGATACATATGTGATCACCACAAGTTGTATTAAATACCCAATTTTTAGAAATAAATAGATTTCATTCGATAAAAAAATGCACCTAAATCTTCCCCTTGCTTTTTAGGCTGGGTGCAGTTTTTCTTCAAGTGGCCCTTCTTGAAAGATGTGAAACAAATAGCCTCATGTTCCCTTTCCTCCCCTTTGATCATATTTTTATTAGAATGGTGTGAAGAACCTTGGGCCTTAAATCACTTTGCCTTCCCTTTCCTCTTATTCACTATAAAGAAAGAATCCTTTTCACGCTTTGTATATTTTTCCACTTGGAAAATGAGGATAAGAAGATCAGATAGAGACTTCTCAATGTTGTTCATATTAAAATTAACAATAAAACTGGAGAAGATCTAAGGGAGTGATGTGAGAATGAGATCAGTGCCTAGTTCATCAGGGAGTTTAATCCCTAGAACCTCCAGGAGCTCAATGTAGCCAATGAGCTTGACTACATGAGGCCCAGCTAGGGCGCCCTCTCTATGCTACCTCTGAAAGAGTGCCTTTGGAGATATCAAACCTTTCTTGTATTTATCTCTCCTAGAAAAGTCCATGGAGGATCTCAATCAAGCTATAAGCATCCATGTTTTCATTAGACTTCATGATCTCTTTAGACATTAATGATAGCAACAAACATTGAACGTCGACCGCATAGTTCATTTTTTTTTCTCATAGACTAGGAAATCGTCAAGACTCACCTCTTTGTCAGGCATATCAGTTAATGTTGAATCCAATACATAAAACTTCTGTTCATTGAGTAGGATAACTCGAAGGAAAATAAACCATTCCAGGAAGTTACTGATGGTGAGGATTTTGTCTTTATCCATGATTGGTCGTTAGGATAGTGTGGTTGAAAATATTTTCATTTTTATTCTACAATTAAAAGATAATATCATTAGTACTTTCTTGATTATATTTTATGAGAAATAATAAATTAATTTTATTAAGTCTCCCACTATTTTATCAAGTCCCAATGGCCCTCACCATTGAACTCGGAACATCCAGTTTCCATGAAATTCAAGTGGAAATGATCCATATTCTCCTTTGTATAAACCCAACAAAGGCTGTTCAAGCTATTTGAAGGTATTTCAGTAGGCGGGTCTTTTCCAACTGCATTCTTGTAGCTCCTTGATCTATTGAGTGGACTCCACAATCCTGAAATCCTGACTTTGGATTTCCTCAACTCTTACCTCCAATATTACACCAAGTCTAGAAAGAGATACTCATCTATATGTAATATGGTTAAGTCCACCCAAAACCTTTCATAAGGGCTTCCTATATAAAATTATGTGTCCTAACAAGGGTTAGTCAAACACATATTTTTACTGAGTTTTTTTCTTAATCAAATAACAGAAGTCTTGGTATGACTTAATATTTTATTTGAGGGATTTTTACCTCTTATGCATGAATTGATTATTATAATTATCACATTATTGTTAATATTTAGTGGAACTTACTTAAGTGATTAACCATGTCTTGATAATATTTATGCATAATACTAGTTTATTTTAGTTCCATCATGCATTCTTTTTTAATTCATTAATTATGTGATCGTGACAACACATCCATAATGATAAAATATGAAACTAACAGAAATAAAATAAAGCAAAGTTCATGATCATGAGTTGTTCTAATGGTTAGTTTATATATTGATTGATAAACTAAACCTGACATAGGGGAGAAACACCTTAAACCTTTTGGGTTCATGTTTATAGCTTTCCACTTGTCCACCCCTATATCTCCTCGGATTAGATTCTCCTCATCTCCAGCTAGAATCTCCTCTATTATCTTGGGAGCTTAGTCCATTACCAATATTTTTTTAACTCACACACATGTGAGGGGTAAAAAGTGAGGGTTTATATAAAATAAACAATGGGCGTGCAGGCCCTACATATTAATGGGGATAGATGGATCTCAGGCCAACAATTAATTTAATAAATAAATTAAAAGGAAACCAATCACATACAAATATCTTGATCTATCTCATTGCACCCACATACATGCAATATGTTACATATTTAATAAAACTAGTATTCAATTATTTAATCATTATTATTAAGATAAATTGTTCTTTAATCGATTAATTATTGTCTTTAATTGATCAATCCTTTTATCTTAATCCTTTTCTGAATTTTCTTGAGATTCTCACCATTGAACATAAATACACCTTTGAGGTAATCTGGTGAATACTCATTAGAATATACCAAACATGTATTATATTTGTATATTGTTTTACTCTTCTAAAATATGGCATACACAATGCTTCAGTGCCAAACATTAAAGTTTTAACTTTGTGTAATTTGGTAAAGTAAATAGCATGAAGTTCTGATTATATGGCATATACTACCTTCACCATATTTCTCTAAGTAAATGGCTAGGGACTCAGTATGTGAGGCATACTTTGTAAATTTCAGAGTACACAGAACGTACAATGAGCTACATACTGTGTTGTCTCCACGTTACATAGTTACTGGTCAGCTTATCCATGTATGGAATACATGGTTTGGCCCCTAACCCAAAGAGACTACACACCGTGTCCAGTGGGCCACACGAAGTGTAATCTGGTATCTGTGTGCTTATTTGTCCTGGTCAACACATGGTGAAACATTAACTGTACCGTGTGTCATAAATGCACATGACTTGAGTAATTTCCGAATTAATCCTGATGTGTTGTACACGACTATACAACGTGTAGTCCAAATTACACGGCGTTTATGGAAGAGAACATGACATGTAAGTAAGAATGCATGGCATGTACTTTCGTGTCACCTGGGAAGAATCGTCAGTGCCTCCTGATGAGTTCTCCATATTAATTTTAATTAAATAATCATTTGTTTCTGTGAAATCTGTGAGAAACCAAAAGAGGGAGAACAAGTCTTCAAATCCAGATTACAAGAATGATTAACCTTGAATTTAAAAACAAAATTATTAAACTATAAATAATTAATTATTTATTTAAATAATTATACACTATGACGTAACCTCACTCTAATACCACTTGTAGGTTCTAGGTGTAGTGGAAGCATAGTTGGTCCAGCACCCTACTATAACTTTTACCATGATCAATGACTATTATGGGATCAGTATGACGATGAATGCTAGTCTCCATAGAATATAATCAAAGATCTAGATAAATATGGTATAGGGCCGAAAACATTATATAGGATCTTTTGCATCATGTTTATAATTAATTTAATTAATTTTATGAAGAAAAGAATACTTATATCTTCAGTACTTTCTTCGTTGATGATGTTGATCATCCGGAATGACCCTTTCAGATTATATCTTTGTGCTTGCAAGGATCCAAACCAGAATCCCTCTAGTGGTGATCCACTTGTGCTCTGATGGCCTCCGATCGACACCACTCATTATTTGCGTGCAAGCACAGTGAAGCGAGTGTCTTGTGTCGGTCGTTCTTGATTAATTGTTCTTCAGTCTTGAAGAACGTCACTCATTCTTAAGAGGGATGGGAAGATAATTTGAGAGAGAAATCGTTTAGATCAACAATTCTCAATTCACTGGATGTGTAGTTTGGTACATGGCACAATAGACGTACGTGTCTATTTATTGACATGGTGCTTTGGTTACAATTTTTAATTGTGTAATAGAAATTAACTACATTCATAACCTTAGAGAAAAATTATGATTTTAATAATAATATCGCTTAATCATTTATGGTGCGCCAACTTGTGCAAAATGAAATTATAAATAAAATTCCACGTCACAAAATAATAGCAGCATTATTATTATTTTAACTTTTGAAAACTAGTTAAATAATTATTTACCATCTTGTAAATAATTATTTTATTACTAGACTAGACTTGGTCTGCTCAAAATCCACTTCCATTTATTGACCACCTGAATAAATAAATAAATAATTTATTCTCTTAAATAAATATTTTATTTATAAACTAGTAAATAAATATTTTTTAAATCTTCAATAAAATAAATAAATTTATTTTACCCACAATACAATGAATAAATATTTATTTAATTAATGAAATCATTCTAACATGAATAAAATTATTCCACTGTCTTGAGAATAATATTTATTCCATTAATTAAATTCAAATAGAATTTTTCCAAGACAAACAGAAACACTTAGTGTGTGACCCTCTCGGATTATTTCTCATTGGTGTTAGGCGGGATTTCCTAAAGTTCAAGAGTACTGACTAGCAACGGGTCAAGGCACCTTAAAGAAAGAACTTAATGTCGCAACAACGATATCCATATACGAACACTCATTGTGTAATATAATCATTTTATCTCAACATCTCATCTAGTTGGTTTCATGATAGTGTCATAAACCTTTATGCTTGATATTTCATTCTTTGAATACCTGAAATAAAATTGTTGTTACACCATGGTCATGAAATTTTGTGAGAATGTTCTATTTCAATCAAAGGGCCAAGATATCAACTTCCATAAATGGAAGGGAAAAATCCATCCTCGACTTATCCATTAATAACATGTCATTCAAGGTTTACCCAGTGTACCATACTTCTTGCCAACTATTTTTGAGATAGTTTTCATCAGCAGATCAAAGTGTGTGAGTCATGACACATATTAATGATAATATTAAAGTCTAAGGATCATTACACATTCTCATAGATAGGAATATATGATGACACCAAAACCAGAGGAATTCATACTCGTGGGTCTATTCTCATAATCTCTTATCTTGAAGATTACCAAGTGTGAACTTCATGAGAAGAATATCTATCTTCTTACGAGTACTCACACCTAATAGTATGTATACTATGTGTCCCATTATATAATTTCATCCAACTGTAGAACTATATTTAAGAAAATTGTCTTAGAAATTCAGGGTTCTCATAATAGCGGGGAACTACTATGACATTGTCAATGCGAAAAATACTCCAGGACATTATTACACTATAGTCATATAGAACAATTAACAATATGTAATAAGATGCTTAATATTTAAATATATTAAATATTCGTGTAATCAAAGTACAAACAGTTGGTTCTAGAACACCAACTCTTACACCACACATTATTCTTCCTAACATATTTTTATAAAGTATTGCACAATGAAGGTAAATTTTCAATTATAGATAGTAAGATAAGAGGGGGGAATGTAAAATAATAGATAAATAATGTTAACCTACAATTCCAACCATTAAATAAAGCACACACTTATCCCATCATGAAACTAGAAATATTGATAGAAAAATATATTTATATTTGGATACACTACCCTAGATTCTCCCCCTCATTATACCCATGCAGGGATTAACTTTACATAACCATGGTGATGACAGAGGTTTTTTTGGGAAGAAACGTAATAACAGAATGAAAATTATGAAAGAAAAAGAAATAGGTTTAGTCATCCTATAAAAATTATTCCATGTCCCCTACCTTTCCATTTAAAGTGAAAACACAAGGCTCATGTGCTTAGGATCAATTTAACAGGGATTTGGTTTCTTCACATGATGTTTCCACATTGACAATGATAGCCTGAAATCCCTCTAATCGGGATCTGGCTTTGAAAATCAAACCATAAAACCAATATTTTTTCCCCAGATGAATGATATGTGGGTAGACCTCCCAGGGATTACCCAACTTTTAAATACTAGCATAAAAAACATATTCTCTTAGTCAAGAGTCTCATACATGGTCTCCCCGTAGATTTCAAATTGATCTCATGATCTGCATAAATACTTATCGATACTTCTAAAGTGATTTTGAGTTCACATTTATAATGATTCAATGATTCATAGAGTTTCAAGATTTCATGGTATTTTAGGTCACAAAATCTTGTAAATAGGGATTTTAGACCCCCTATGGAAATCTCAAATTTAACTGACATCATATCCTTCTTCCATGGAATTAATCACACACAACATTACTTGAATCTTATGTGTCCTTAAGAATTTCCAATTTAATTACATGCAACTTTCCAATATGTGTCAACTTAATCTAATGTTATTATGCTTTAATTTTTTGAATCCATTAAAATTTTCAATTTAATCACATGAAAATATTTTGAGTATATATTTAGTCCGACTTAGTAATGGTCATGACTAGTCTAATCTCACATATTATCATATTATGGATAGTGATAGAGAGATTCATCTTTTTATTCTTACATGGTTTCTAAATATTCCTTTTAATTTAACATATATTTCATAAAATAAATTTAATTATAAGTGAGAAACTCAATATCCCAATTAATATTACATAGACACAAAGAAGTCTCTTTAAATCATCTACAGCACCTAAAAATCCAAAAAACACACAAATTTAATGTTCAAATTATTTGAAATTAATTTCAAAATAAATGAAAATATTAGATACATCAATTAAGATAAAATCACATTAAAATCCAAAATATTCAAAAAAAAATCATAATTTCTCTAAATTAATGAAATTATAGGGAAATATTTTGAATTAAAAGAAATTTAAAATTATAATTTTTTTTTTCTTTTATCATAGGTTTTAGTAATTAGTTTGGTAATAAAATAATGTTTATTTGGTAAAAATTGATGAAATATTAAGAATAAATTCATGTCCTAGAAAAACTTTATTTTCATTGGTTGTGGATGAAGAAGATAATGAATAGTTAACTATATTTTAGTACAAAGATTGGTCATAGAGGTTTCCATTTTTCTAGGAGTAAAACAAGGAGATATGAAAATTCATTATGGTTATAGTGATGTGATATTATATAGAAGAAAATAATAATAACCATGATTATTTAATAAAATGTTTTGTTTTTATCCATGTATTACTAATTCCATGGAAAATGACTACATTGTAGTATCATATAGATGTCATGGTAGGCAGAAGGGGTGAAAGAAGTTGGAAATACCACAGTGATATTAGGAGAATCCCTATCATTATAAAATATGGACATGAATATTACAATATAAAATAAAATTATATAACATCATGTAAATAAGAAGGTTATGCCCTGGAGTTTTTTATGATAATAAGATGTAAAAAACCCACCCGTTTTTCATGTAACAACATCTTGGTTTGTATATATGAATTCATAAATAATTAATTAATAGGAGGTATGTTGATGATATATTATATAATATGTGGGTGTTTAATATAAAATATATATATAGATTTTGAATAAAATTAAATGTGGTTTTATCTGACTTATTTCATTTATAAAAAACCCATACCCGCAAGAGAGAAAAATAAAGAAAACAATATGAATAATTCCAACTGGGATTGTAAGACTTCATTAGTAGTTTTTTCTAGTATCAGTTTTAATTTTTTTTAATTTAAAATTACCTAATTAGTGAAATATCCATGCAGGTATAGTTTCTCATATTGGGATTATAATGGAAGAGTTATTGTGTTATTTATATTCCTTTATTTTTTAATAGTAATTAGTTAGCTTTGTACATTCATACATTATTTTTTAATGAAACTTATGTCATCATTCATGGTTACTATTAACTGATAGAAGAATTATAATTTAATGTGACAACTATGAGAGTTAAATTATTTATTTACTATGGAATTAATTTGAGTTATCTATATTTTAATTTGATTTTGAGTTACCAAACTTTTTAAATGTTTTAGCAACAATTCCAATGGAAAATAATAGTTTAATAAAGGGATAATAAACACCACATAAAGGCTTTGTTTAATATTAATTTCAATGATCTTTGTTCTCATAGACCAATGTAGACACCCTTGAGTGGGCTGGATTAGATGAAGTCAAATTATTTTGATCAAAAATTGATTCTTCTTGAATTACTTAAACACTTGTTGGTTTTTTATCCTCTATAGATAGTTATGAAATATGAATCAATTATTGTTTAACCTAACATACAATGCCACCTGCAATAATAAAAATAATGTAAATATGTAAAATATTACTAACAAGTCATGTCCTTAAGACTTACTCATTTTTGTGTTCATATCCTATTGATACATGTGTACTACACTATAAATTGTTTCATCAATATATATGGATTTCTCTAGATATCATCTTGAAATCTAGAACATCAAATTACACTAGTGTGAGATCACTATATTACACATGTGATTGATATAACATCCCATTACACTTTCTTATACTAGAGAACCACCATTTTCTTTTAAGATTTACCATGTCCTCTAAAGTAGACCAATAGTTCTTCATAAGGATGTCTCAACACCCACAAACTGATTTTCTTCCTCAAGTCATAGTGACTTTGATGGCCTCAAAGTTTTTGACAAAAGTCTATACAACTCATTATTTTAATCTATAAATATACTAGTTATTATAAATCTTTTATATGACTATACAAATAAAATATTCCTCTAAAACTCAACACTATATTCTCAAGTATAAACAATTTTCACTATACACTCAACCTAACCTCCAATAATGCATCTTTATTCTTTTTATTTATTTTACTATAATTGATTAGTATTATAGTTTGGAACACTCAACTTCTTATTATTCTTCTTTTTATTTGAAACCCAATTGACTTTTAGCTTAATCACTCATTTAAATTCAACTACCTACCTCACTAAAATATGAAAAAGTTTCTCCTTTTATTTCTTCCTTCTTTGAGAGGCATGGTCCTCTTGGATACTCACATGGTTACTTCCAAAAGTAGTGTCTCACCATTATTTCTCTATTCATTCTTCCTCAATATTCCCATATTCTCACATGTATGAGTGGCTACATTAAATGAATAATATAATTTACAATATCCTTTTATGGATTTCATATATAAAATACATTCATTATCCCAAAATTAGTATTATAAAATAACTATTTGTGGATTCTTATGTTTTACCAAATACTTATTTTTTAACTCAAAGGATATTACAAAAATTCAATTATTAAATGATCGATATAGTATCCCATAACACTTTTTTATATTTTAATCCCATAACTTCTTTTTAGATATTACTTCTTATCTAAATTAGATAAAAAATACTATATAGGGATATCACTTCACCCAGAAACTGATATACTTCATCAAATGATAGCTACTTTGACTGCCTCATAGTATTCAATTGAAGTCTATGGAACTCATCCTCTAAACATGTACAAAATCTAGTTCCTTTGAATATATAACCTTAATACTTAGATAAGTTGTTTTTCTTAGACTCAGAACTATAAGATTGGTTATAAAAAAATTCATTTCATACTCAACCTCAACTTCAGGAACTTCTTTGTCTTCTTTCCACTTCCTAGATTATAACTAATCAGTTATACAGTTTCGTACACTCAACTTATTTTTTTACACAAATTATTTGAAACCTAGTTGATGTATATATATAGAAATAATTTTAATTCTTCAACCAACCGCTCTACATCATTTAATATCTCTTCCTCTTCCTTCTTCCATTTTATAGACTCGTGGTTCTTTGGTATATTTGCATGGTTTCTACCTGAAGTAGTGGCTCACCAGTCTTTTTCTAATTCTTCTTACCCGATATTATCATCTCCTTACATGAATTATTAGATAAATTAAATGCATCATATAATTTCCAATTTACATTTAATTAATTAATATATATTGAAAAAAATGATCCCAAAAAAATATTATAAAATAATTATTTTTGGATTCTAAATATTTTCCTTATACAACTTTTTCAACTCCAAATATACTCCAAAATACCCTCATTAAATTCACCTCATGGGACTTAATAAATATTTATTTTATTATTATATAGTATTGGACTTAACTTCATAAAAATTCATCACTATAAAAGTGACACTTTAATATTGATATTGTTATAGTGGGTGGCCTAGAACCAACTACTTTGTACTTTATGATAAACTCGTATTCACGGATTTGAATATTAATAAATACCTTATCACATCTTGATTATTCTTCTAGAAGACAATTCATGTGATAATTTCTTAAGGATAGTTGTTTCACTAAAGGGTTATAGTGGATCCCTACTGTGATGAGAACCTAGAAGTTCCATAACACTATTTTTGAATATATGTTCTATGGTCGGATGATGTTATTTGAGGGACACAAATAATACAGTCCTTTAAGGGTGAGGACTCATAAAACTTTGATGCACCTTCTCATACTATGCGCCCTTGGTAATATCTAGGTGGATATTTTGAGAACAAGACTCACTAGTAGGAAATTCACATTTCATAGTGTCCTTGGATGTTTCTATCTGTGGACATGTGTATTGATCCTTAGACTTTAAGATTATTATTAATGGGTATTTCAACTCGCACACTTAGATTTATTGATGAAATCTATGATGACACAATGTTCGCAGTGAGGTAGGATATGTTGGGTGTATCACTAGTAATACTACATTAATAGATAATGCGAGAAAGGATTTTTCTCTTCTGTTCCACAACAGAAGTTTATATCTCATGACCTTTGATGGAATTGATATAACCTAAATAAATCCATGGCCATGGTGATGAATGGGAGAGTTCAATTCCAGGAAGTGAAATAAAGAATAATCGAGCACATGGGTTGATGCCACTAGCATGAAACCCACTTAATTTGAGATATCGATAAAAAGGGATTAAATTACATGGTAAGTGTTCATAAGTGGTGACACATCATTTTGGCGTTAACTTCTTTCTATACGGGTTCCTTGGCATGTTTTTGATGCTAAACTTGAACTTTTGGTAGGCTCCACCTAATACAACTAATAAAGATTCCAAGAGGGTTACACTCTAAGTGTGTCCATGTATCTCAGTTAAATATTCATATGATAATTTGAATAAATATTATTCCCAATTGTGGTTTAATAATTATTCAAGGATGCCTAATTGCATTTCTTTCGACACTGGTTATTCAAGAGAATATATTGTGTGTGAAATAATATATATATTTATTAGCGAGTAATGTTGTGATATTTATTTAAGAAATAAATAGTCATTAATCAAGGTTTAATAAATGTGGTAGAGGAAATAAATAAAATGGAAAAACAAAACTACACGTTTTGTATATTAATATATACATACCATGTATTTTTTCTGGGAATTTGTGAGAAATAATATTATTTATTTAATTAAATAATATTTGGAGTAATTCGTTGGGCGCATGTCAAGTAATAATAATAGTCAAATGTTATTATTGAACATGGTGTCTTAATAAGAATTAAATGAAATGAATTAATGATTTTGGTTAATTAATTAATTTTATTATTCTAATTATTATAAATCCTAATTGAATTATTCTCATCAAGCCTATCCATTCTCTGTGGTTGTGCATAATGGATCTGGAGAAATCTCTCAAGCTAAAAGATAATTTCATTCCTCTGAGAACACTCTCAAGTAATGAGAGATGTCCTCCTCCACCAGATCAAGTATAGAACATTGGAAGCATCTATCAAGGTGATCTAAGATGGACATCTCAAGTGAAGGTTCTTCCACACTAGCACCAGGAGATCCCTTCAGTGACATCCAAAAATATGTGGAGCATGTCTAGATCACCTCTGGAAAATGCCTACACTTGGATAATATGACATAATAATGGATCACATTGGATCATGACTGGAAGCATCAACAAAGAGATAATTCCATCAAGGTAATTCTTGTATTTTAATTAAATTAATTATAACCAACATATGATGATCCTATCTTTGGTTCTGGTAATTCCCTCTTTCCTTTTCATTCTTCTTTCTATTCTGAAGATCCATCATTTTATCATCATGAAAACCCTTAGATTGGTCGTTGTTAATGGTAAAACTAAATTTGGGTACACTCGTCCACACGCTTTATCTACGCATGGGACCTTTAGACATCTGTATGAAAATATATGCCATAACATTTGTAACTTGGAACTCTCTTTTCATAATATAATAGCTTCCAATAACCCATTAAAATTTTTAAAATGAATCTATTTAAATAAAATAAAACTAATAATCTATTTCCTCTTAAAAAATTACTTCATAAATTATTTAAGATGTGATGAATAGCTTGAGCTTCTTATCAACAATTTCTTCATGGTTCTTTAAAATTCAAGAATTTATTGTTTATCTTTTGAGATTCACATATTTATCCAATTGTGATCTCCTAAAATATAACTCATTAAATTTTCTCATATATGAAATATATCATGGTTCTTGAGAGTTTAATGGTGTTAAGAACATGATCAAATAGATTCAGCAACATCTAATTTAATATTCTCTTTAGAATTATAATTCTACAAATCCAATATTTTTCAATCCACAAGATTTATAAATTATTTATATGTCAAATATCAAACACTATTGTATATTTAAAATTGTCACATAAATACCAAAAAATATATATATATGTAAAATATCATATTCAACCTGAAATATCATATGGGCTTTAGAAAATTTTATATCGATGGCTTTCATAGCTCAATTCAATTATGCATTGATCAATTCTCTTATGCATGGAAAAAATATCCTATACCATATTAATTTTTACTTTTTCATATTTTGGAAAGCTCAAGTGTCATACAAGATTCAAAAAATTATAGTTTACGAAGATAACATAGAAAAATTCACTTAAATGTAGGAACAATCCCAAATGTGTAGCCTAAATGACTTATGAGTTAGCCAGTTTAACTTCAGCATAGCTCAATTTATCTTTCCATTTTTCAAAATTTATTATGCATGGATAAATTCTCCTATAGTACTGTAAATATATTATGCATTTGAAAAATGATTTTTCTATCTTGTCAAACTTCTTTCACATATGTAAAATTTCATATTAACTGGCCTAAATCTCATTTGTATATATGAATTCTCTTACACATATGAGAAATTATTTTTCGATTTTTTTGGGCTCTCTAGATCATAAACAAAAATTCCATAATATATGAAAATGTCTTCCAAACATCTTTAAATTTTCTAGGGGCCTTATTAATCATCCCAAATGACTTCAAAACAATTCCAAATATTTAATGGAATTATTATAATAATTTCTATCTACTTTTATCTTGTTTCAAATACTTTTCATATATAAATACTCAAGATAGAGTATTTTCTTAAATCCACTACCTTCTTGACTCTAGACTTATTTTATCATTTATAAATCATTATCCATAAAATATAAATCACTATAATCGATGAAATTCATTCTCAATCACTCAAGGATGGATTATTAAACAACTTTAGCTAACTTAGGTTCTCCCCATTGGTTGGATTCATCTAAACACCTATATTAATTTTTCTAGATAACACTTCCCCACCTTCAACACATTTATTTGTCTTGAGGACCAGTTCTCCAATCATTTCATATTTTTAGGTTTCCCACTTAAACCTATCAAGCTAGTTATTATAAGGAATCAACTAAATACCCAATAGATATGAAAAATTCCCTAATTTATTTTGGGTGGGTCCTTTCTCTATCACCTAGGACATCACCTTTTAAAGATTGTAATGGAGATGAAAACAATTATTTGTGATAATAAATACAACTTCAAAAAAATGGTACTTAAATTCATTAAAATATAATAATCCTATATAATTTATTATATCATACATTTAAATTCCTCTCTTTTAATATCTTTTAAATATTACTCATTTTCTTTTAATTTTTTTTATAAAACCAAATCACTCAAATATGATCTTTATGACTTTTAAATCAAGTTAATATTCAAGTTTCAAATTAAATAATGTCTTACACTCTTGTAGTTTAGTAGTATGAAAGGATAAACATATAAATTTATTAATTCACATATTCACAGAAATTAATAACTCTAGTGGTTATGTTAAATTTATTGGTATCATTATAAAATCATAGTATAACTTTTAGGTATCTCAGATTTGATATATAAGTAAAATAATTTTCATATCCCTTTTAATTTTTTTCTATATATTTTTTTTAATATGTTTTTTTAATTAATCATATTTTTCATCAAATTTAACTAAAATATATTTAGTTTTGAGAATAAATTCGTTACATCCAAAAACATGAATTAATCATCCTTCGGTTTCTTATCATTTCACAACTCAGAGGGTGTTTTCTGGAGAATGGGTATAATAGGAATTATATTTGAAACATAAAAAGATGTATGAATGACCTCAACCCAAAATTTATAAGTAAATCATACTCTCTCATCATGGTCCATTTCAATTATTAAAGAGTCTTATTCCTACTTTTAACTACTCTATTTTAATGTCGAGTTCTAGATGCTAAAAATTTGTGAGAATAACCATTTTCATAAACTTTATGATACTCCAAATTTTAAAATTACCCTCCTCGATCACTTATATTTGAAATAATTATATATCCATTCTCAATCTTAACTAAATTTTTGTAAGAAAAAAACCTAGATGAAGTTACACTTTTATTTGATAAACATATACCCAAGTAAATTTGTTATAGTCATCCACAAAGAAAAGGGAATATTTCTTTCTAATAAGACATATAAGATTAATTGGTCTAAATAAATATAAATAGACCAGATTGAGTGGTTTGATAGTTTTCACATGTTTTATTAGTCTAAATGACTTTTTTTTCTACTTTAATTTAAAGAACGGATCACAAACCTAATATTTTTCCACCTTAATTTTAGATAATTGCAAAAGTCTTCAATTATTTGAAAGTATATGAAACAATATAAAATTTACATGTCCAATTATCATATTCAATAGGATACTATCTATCTGTATTGTATTTAAACACTATACAAATTGAACTATTAGTTTAGATAAGTTAATCAGATAAATTTTCTCCATTTAGTCGTATAAAATAATACAGTATTATCTTTACAAAAGTAATTTTTCATTTAGAAATTTAACAAAAAAACCATCACCGCATAATTGAGAAATTATAAACAAGTTATGTAATAAACCATAAATATATAAAACTTTATTAAAAATAACATAGTTTGATATACCAAATTTGGAAAAAACATTCACCTTGCCTCTGGAATTGACACCATAAGTGATAGTTCCTCCATTAAAGATGTTATAGGAATTGAAATTTGATAAGTATCATCTCGTATGTATAGAAAATCCACCATCCATATACCATACATCCTTATTGATACTTCCAAGTAATTTTTCCTAAATATTTAATTAGTATATACTTTTGGTACCTGAGCCAACTTGGGTCTAATGTGATTAGTTAAAATATTATCCAGTACCCATATGTATTTTGAAAATTTATTAATATTAATTCTAGAGTATAATTATTTACAAATAAATTCTTTCATGTATCCCAAAAATTTTGGAAGTCTAAGTAAACACTTACTAGTATAACTTCCGTGAATTCTATATCTAAAACACATGATAGTATATAAACTAGCTTTCATTAATTTTACAAATAAGTTCTAGTACATCTAAGGTCGTTTCCTTTCATAACCAAAAGAATTTTTTTTATTAATTTTTTTCATCAATATAACTTTTTATAACACTCATTACCTTGAGAAAATGAATCTATTTTTTCTTTAAAACTTTCAATTTCATTATTAAACTTTTCATTTTCATTTTTAGTGATCTATAATTTATCACAAAACTTTTTATCCATTCTAGATGTACTTTTATTCAACTTTTCATTCTCTAAAGTAAGACCCTATTTTCCTCAACAAGTTTCTTATTACTTTCTCTGAGTTATTTTTATAACTCAAAAATTATAATGATATCTATTTTTAAATTTTAAATTTCCCCATTAATCTAAAAAATGATAGGTTAATAAAAAATTTATTTATCATTACAATCATATTCAATTTCAATACCATACTCACCTACCTCATATTTTAATTCCATGAATCACAAGTTGGTTTATTCTTTCCCAGTTCTAGATTCTTCACTAGAGTTATAATATTCATTGCAACTCCAAACAGTGGCCAAATCTATTTTTTCTTTATTATTTAGATTTTTTCCCATCCTTTAATTCTTTTGTCATAAGATTTTATTCTTGATGTGGCCTTTATTTCTGTCTTAATGATAGGTGAGATCTAAAGTATTATAATTAAAATTAGAATTACCATTCATAATGACTTTATGATTATATCTCTGATGTCCCTTTCTAAATCATCAGTGGAAGACTTTATTTTCATGTATTTATATAATCCTTTCACAATTTGAGCTATTTCAACTTTTCCACATCCTTATATCTCATAATCAGACTTGTAAGAAACAATATTAACATATTTGACTTATAAACATTTCTTTTTGGTTGTCTATTATTTATAAATGTTCTTAAACTATAATTAATATTGCATAAATGAATTAATATGTTCACAAAGTGTGCACTCCTTTAAATTATTGATTTCATCGATAGATACCTTCTTGGAATTACACTTCTTGGGAAGATATATGAGAATTATTTCAATCATTGTATTTTTTCCAAGGTTTCACCAAGATTACTCATTCCATTCATAATACTTGTCAACCTATGGAATATTTGATTCATAGTCACATATTCTCCCATTTTAAAGTTTTAGTTCTTATCTCACAATATGAAATGTTTCATTCCCTTCAACTCATCTATTCTATAGAGAATAACTTTCAAAATTATCAAAATTTCATGAGTAATTTTACTTCAAGAAACATGACAAAAATCATTTATAATAATAGAATAATGAATTTTGTTTGTAAATTGATAATTTAAAACACACATATCCACAAAATTATCAATGGAATAATTGGTGTTATCCTTAAGAAGTTTATAATTTTTTACCATTATAGCCCAATTTAACTTTCTAACACTCTTTAGGTGAGATTCCATACTAGGTTTCCAACATCCATAGTTAGTTTCATTGAAGAAGGGTGGTATTTGAGGAATTTATCCTGTATTTTTTCCTTGACCTTTCATCTAGAGATATTTACCTTAGATTATTAATTCAAGGATAAGGTTATTAACAAATATATATAAAAAATAACCAATGGTCTAAAACTAATAGAACACAATTATCCTTAAAAGGGACTAATTTGATAATAATTTTTTCCCATATTTTATATGTCCATGAACTAATAGGGTAGGTGAGTATAATGAATTAAAGAATAAAAGTTTAAATAAAACTAAAGAAAGGTAAATATAAACACAAGAAATTTTTTTAGTAGTTCAAATCACAGATATTTTATATCAAATATTCACATCCCTGTAATAATTTAGAGTTATGACACCTATTAAAAAAATATTTTCCAAGGGGAATCACAACATAATTGTATCCTACCTTTTATAATGGAGAAACAACCAAATAAAAAAATAAGAGTTTTCAGGGAGATTCACAACCTAGTTACATACCCACACATTTTATATATATATATATAACTAAATATAATGTAATAATGTCTATAAAATCATAAATGGAATTTATTTTTCATATAGTAGAAAGGATAAATAAATAAATAACTGCTAAATGAGATTTTATAGTAAAATTATGAATAGTTATAGTGGCTTGATAACTACAGTAAATGATGTTACGGATGATAAAAGTATTCAAAATAAATTATATTCATGTTATTATCACTAATATTTTATGTGTATTTTCTATTTCAGGTCAATTGTTTGTTCTATTTTTATAAAATCTCTATTTATAATGATATTTTTATGATAACCATATTAAATTACTCATAACCGTTGGAAAATATACTTCTTGAAAATATAATTTATGAATCTCCTATAAAAATATACTATTTAGAAAAACTAATTCATAGTTGAATAATTATTCTTTAAAAATATTAATAATCGTTCAGGATTTTATTTCCAATAAAATTTATTTGAGATAATCTCTATATTTTAAGACACTTAAATTATTCATGCAATCATCTGGTAAGTTTCTCGTGCCTTTTTATGAAAAAAATATAATTTAAAAAATATAGATTATCTATCATAAATAATGATAGAAAATTATATTATTAAGAATAATAAATAATACTTAATGTAAAATGATAATAATTAAGAGTTTTTATTTAGAATACTTAACTTATGAATCCATTATTTTGAACCATTTAACTTCTGGTCACCATGTAACATATTTCTTAAAATTTTATAGTAATGCGTAATATATATTCCTCTAAAACATATGATATTTTCCTTTGATAAAATTTCATTATGTTGGATTTTTATTTAATTCTGATAATATGTAATGAATTTTCCTTAGAAAAATACTCAATATCAAACATATTTGTATAACCTTCATAGAATATGTGTTTTCCAAAACCTCTACTATATACATAATATTTTTTCCTTTAAATCAATTTAACATGTAATATTCTTTACTAGATAAGTAAGATATTATTATTTAGTAGATTTCCAAGAATATCAAATATAATATCATTTCCATCAATACATAATATATTTGACTTTGTGTAATTTCAAAACATATGAAAAAATTTCATATATAAAGCCCTTTTTACTTCTTTTGTAATGTGTAAAGTTTTATACTTAACTAGAAAACCCAAACCAAAATATAAAAAAGAAATATAATCCAATACATAAAAAATATAATTACATATTTTATATTTTCTCCACACTAATTAAGTATGATATTTTCAATAACCAAGAATAATATCAAAAGAAATAGATCAAATCTCTAAGGATCCACTCAATAGGGTGAAGGTACTAGCTAGAGTTTCACCCCTGTAAAGGCCCTTCAAATTATAGATGAGTAACTATGGATTTGTTTGATCTAGTATGAGGGGTAACTTCTCTATATTTATGGGACTATAACCAAGTAAATAGTAGTTTCTAGTATCATCCTCCTTAATAAATTGACCGGTCATAAATACATTGTATCAGGAAAGTTCATGAAGATTATTAATCCAATGCACTAGATAGTTCTAGCTCGACTGAGATCAAGGGATGGGTGTGATGGAAATTAACCCAAACCCATAAAGTAGGAATGTTTTAAATTTTAGTTAATTTCTAAAATTTTGCCCCATTAACTCTTAAATAAGTAGATACCTTGGATGACTATGTTTGATTTGGAAACCCTCAATGTTGTTGACAATATTTTTCCACCATATATTAATATAAAAATAAACGTATTCTAGGTTTAGTTCAATAAAAAATCCTAAGAAAATGTTATTGGAATAAAACTATAAAATATTTTGTTAAAGTACAAAATCCTATATATAACTTATGTGGAGGGTACACTGAATAAGTGCTTGTGTAAGTTTTTGGTGAAATGAGAGCTGCTTAATTTCTATATGGTCACATCATAAGTTGAAAAGGTCCTTTATGGGTGATCTTTCTATAGTGGTGTGGTTGAAATATAATTCAAAATAACATAAAATTATAGAATATTCTCATAGATTATAAAGTATCGAAAAAGGGGATATTCCACCCTATATAAAGAGGAAGAGGTGACTTTTTAACTTCTAATTATGTAGACTATGTAATTTTTTTATTAGATGGATATTCATTCATTTCTTATCTAGATGGAAACATATCCCCTACCCATAATTTTTATATAACATCCATCCAAAGGTTCATCTTTTTGTATCTTCTATAAGTACAGTTCCTTATTCTTCTTATCTCATATGTTGAGTAAAATAGAGACCTAGAATCTTTGGTCTATAACTCAAGTCAATAGGTAGATCTCAGTAGTAGGCCACTAATATCATCTAATATGTGAATTTCATATACACTTATGGTAGATTATCTTCTTGAGTTGACTCTTTTTTCATTGTAATATTTCTTTAGATTCACTTTCTACACAAAATTCTAACACATGGGTCCACCTTCTGTCATGATACTACATTTTGACTTCATCTCCCTTTTCCTTTCTTGTAACCTTTTCATATTTTAGAATGTCCCCTTCATGGTAAAATGAATATAGATCCAAAAATTTCATTAATTTCTCATTGATATTGATACTAACAAACACCCACATTTTTTATACTAATGAAGTTACTTTAATTTTATTTTGGTATCAAATTTATTATAATATTTATTTCTTTTTATCTTTAATTATGGAATTAATTTAGTTATAACTCATACAATGTTTTTATAAAAAAATTATTCTAAAAAATTTGAAAAAAAAATGGAATCACTGTTCAATAACCTATATTTAAGAATATCATTACGTTTGGGAACATAAATTTGGATAAGGAGTGATTCTTTTGGACCCAGGAGTTTGGACTAAATGTTAGGATTTGAAAACTAAATTTTGTGAAGAACTCTATGTTTGAGTATCAAATGTTTGGTTAGTTAACTGGATGTTTAGAACCAAAACAATTGTTAACCATACTTTTGGATTTATTTATACATAAAGAAAACCCTACATTGAATCAGTATTGTGCAGGATTTGGATTTTGGATATATACAATATTTATTTAACAGTGTTTCCAGATTAAATATCCCATTAATTTTTTTTCAAAGAATGTTTCAAAGACTCTTCAACAATGAATTAAATCATTCATATTTCTAAGGGAACTTAGGATTTTCAATGGGAAATTAAATTCAAATTTCAAACACACGGAGTGTTTTGAATATCATGATTTTCTCTAGTGATATTTTTAAATCTATATAACTAGAAGAAAATATGATTTATTATTTATTCTCATTGGATTTATCTAATTGACAATGAGATATTATAGAGTGAAATATATTTGAACAAATCTCTATTTTCTCATAAGTTGAATAATTTGAGTCTATTTTTAATTTATTTAGGAATTTCCAGGATTAATTATATTTTTTATATTGTACCTACTTATATTCTTCAATTCATCAACGTACTTTACTATGACTACACTTTTAATACATACATGTTGTAAACTATTACTGTGTATTTTTTCTTATTTTTAATAAGTTATTTCTATTGTTTTTGTGTTATTTAAACATTTTTTGTAGAAACCCATAGTTTATTCAGAAGGATTGTTCTATTAATACTTTCTTATCTTCCTCTAAAGATATCTTCTTTTTTAGTTGTAGAGGTAAATGTGAGCTAAACTAATATTCAACAATAGTTATCTTTTTTTATTTTCATTTTATCATATTAAGTTTTTTTATTGAGGTTCCCTGTAAAAATAACCTGAAGGACCTATAAAATCCTTGTTATAATTTTCCAACTACCTACACTCATTTATAGAAATCCTTGGTAAAATGATATATTTAGTAAGAAACACCAGTGAAGAGAGTGTTAGAGAAGTGTACTTGGGGGTATTTGTGGCCCAAACCACTGTAAAAATAGCTTTTTTCTTTTATTTATTATTTCACTACATGATCTATTTAAAGAAGATAGTATTGGATCACTTCTTAATTCATAAAGGGGGTCCGTTTTAATTTATCAAAGTTCTTTAAAAGGAAAAAATTCACCCCCCCCCCTTTCTTCATGTTTATTCTAACCAGAAGCCATACTTTTTATACTATTTGTGTTTTTGGAACATGCATGTGTCTAATTTTGATAAATCGCCCCATTTATAATAAGATCCCTAATGTCTGATAACACCAAGTATAAATTACCTATTGAATTACTCACCATATTAAGAATCGCATCCCAATATTCTTATAGTGATGAGAGTAATAGTAGTTCCCACTCTAGATCCTTAAATCTTACCTTTTCTGATTCTAACTGAAGTTATATAATATTGAAGTCATTGATTTGATCATTAGTTGGATTTAATTTTCAAATTCTCATGTCAAAAAACCTCAATAAGATTAATTATTTGTTTATTATTATCATCTTTTAATACATATTAGGGATAGTGTTTATAGGTTTTGAAGTTATATTCACATCATGGATGTTATAATCTCTATTTTGAGTTAGTGACATCCAAATCATTATAGATTCTTTCTTATCTAGCCTTTATCATTATCCCTTTTTCACAACTTCCATCTTTTTTATCATCAATGAAATATCAAGATCCTTTTATAGTATACAATACCCTATTTCTATCTTCTAAAATATGAAATACTTACCAACAAAAATCTTCATCTGAACCTAACCCTCATCCAACTCCATTAATTCTAAGGATAGTGAACTCCAAGTAAATTCTATAACACATATAATTAATTTATAACTACTTATCATAATTTTGCTACATGTATAAAGGAATAATTATTCTACTAAACTTATCTATAAAACCCTTTATTTTGTTTTTTTCATTTGAATCTCTACAACCATAGTTTTGATACCGCTTTTTTGGTCTAATGAAACTTATGAACAACCTTCAAAAGATGCACCTCTAAAAATTATAATGTGGAAGATATATTAATATAATGAATATATTATTTCAATTCACCAAAATATATAAGAAAAATCAAATAAAAACAAACACTATAAATTAGACTCGGGCAAGTATTTTCATAAGATAATGATTGAAAGAGACATATGAAACATAACAACATAAGTTTTTAATTGGTTTATAAATTAGTTAAAATCCATGGGGATACTATAATATCTTTTATAAATGAAGCTAAATATAATTTCAATACAAGATTATATACCCTCTTTCAAATAAGAATCCACACCATACCATTTAAAGAAGGATTTGGATGTTAAAACTAGTAATGCTTTATTCGGGTAAATGCAGATATTATTCCCACTTATCTCATATTTTCATTGGAACCACTTAATTTGGTGAAATAAATGAACTACCTAAATTCATAATTTTTATTTATATTGTGTACATCTAAAAACTTTATTATTTTACTCTTACATGTCATCTTGAAAACCTATACACATTCAATTTTGTTATAAAACATCCAACGAATAACCCTTGTGTATCCTTTATAAAGACTCTTATGTAAGTCCTTTTTTCTCAAAACCTTAACCTTCAGGATTTTCAAGGGGTAATTTTTAATTTTATACTTTAAACAACATAATATAGTCTTATAGCTTCCCAAATTTTTTATTTTGTACTGTCAACTCCACCACCTCTATCTGAGCTTTAGAAATTATACTTTTGGAATTTTTACTTCCATTAGTTTTAATTACTTATCCAAAAAAATATTTTTATACGTATAAACAAAATAATAACTATAAATACCCTGAATCTATTAGCCCATAGCTAGTTTCTACCTTATTTAATTGGAATAAGATACAAGTAATCACATCCTGAAGGTATGAATAGTTTAGTGTTCTTGGTAAACTAGATAAATACTTTAAATTTACAATAAAATTGATAACATAAAATACATAAAGTTTTTTCACTGATAACTTCATATTTCCCTTTATCATATCCCTAAATATCAATCATAAAACACTTCTTGGTATATTAGGGAAAATAAAACATAAGAAAGGGGTGTGCTCAAAAACTCAATAAGGGTATAGATATATTGGGATCTATCATGAATAAGTAATTCTGATAATTATGGTAAGGAATATAACTAATACACATGTCATTCAATTAATTATTTTCGAATAATACGTTAGGAATAAATAATGCTAAAATAATGCCATATAAATAATCACGTGATCTTGAATCTTAACCATGGTAATTATATCTAATAGAATAATCACATGGAACATCAATAAATAATATCATAATGAGTAAATCCATAATTTCATAATTCATAACCATGTTATCAAGGCCTCATTTTAAGAAATCTTACATTAATGGGTAGGGTATTGACCAAAAACATGAGATAATTGGTCTCATGAGACTCGGTGATGCATATAGGGGTATAGGGAGCCCCTCCCATCACTTATTAAGTATAATTCATTCTTTATATGAAATGGGTAGATCATAATCTATAAAAACATTCATATTGAAAAACTATCATACGAAATGTTTACAATTACCCCAATTAATAAACATAATCATAATAATCCAAAGAAATATGAATGGTATCAAATAGGTACATCCCCACTAAAACTGATCCTAAGTCATCCAGATAAATTATAATTATAGTATCATTATAACATATACCTAGTGGATCATATGTATAGTAAAGATTTTATGTTTCTAATGAATATAAATACCATAAAAATGACATTAAAAACATTCTTGAGGAAAATAATATTTTTACTTTGAAAATATTTTTAAAACATAAAGTTTGCAAGATATTTTAAAAATATTTCCATTTTAAAATAACCTTTTTAACATATAAAGTAATATTTTAAACATTTAGTGGTCAGGACGGCAGAAATTTTGTACATGTTATACACATTAAAACAAATATTCCTTTCACATTTTCTATAAAATCAAAATGGATCATGTTTAAAAAATGACATGAAGATTCCATTCAAAAAAAATTGTAAAAATTAAATAATGTTTAAAAATGAAATTTATAAATTATTCATATAATGTAAAAAATTGAAAATAATTTTATAAAACATGGTTTTCTAAGAAAAAGGGATTTTCGGCCGAAGGGAGAAATAAAGTCGAATTTTTAAAAAACATTTTCTCAATAATTTTAAGTACCAAAAAGAGTTAAAATTATACTATTACTTTAAAATTTTCATATATAACCACAGTATAATAAAATATATTGAGTTTAAGATATAAATATCAAATAATTTCCAAAAGGGAGGCTTAAATATAAACAATCCTTAATAATGATGAGATTGTGAAATAAACCATTATCACATTGGTAACTTTTGAATAATAATCCAAAAGAAAGAAAGAAATTAAAATGAGACTTTAAATTCCATTAAGATAAATATATTATTTATATAAACTATAAAAATGGGTGTTATATACACCACATAGAGGAATAAGTGTTTAATATGGCATATGTCTCAGGGAAGAAAAAGTAAGATGAGAAACCCTTGCATCAGATTTAACTTTCTGCATATGTGTATAAACCTCCTATATAATAAATATATTTTTATTATACATATATTAAAATAACATAATCATATATATCATACTATATATTATTTTTTTATGGTCATTCATCGCACGTTCATTAACAATTCTTTGTTAAAATCACTATTTTTTGTAACAATAGATTTTTTTTCATATTTGTTTTGATTTAGTATTATGGGATATTTTAATTTTATCATTGTTAAATTATATCCAAAATGTTAACCATAATATAAATTTAATATATATTCACTATATATGTATTTATATTTATCTATAAAATTTAGATATAGAAAAAGGATTGCACCGTTCATGGAGAAAATAGGTCATACGTATGCTTGATGGTTGTTTCCATTTTTTTATCGATGGATGGAATGAAAGGAAAATAAATATAAATTAACCATTATAAAGTAATTATTATTTAATATATATTATTTATATTAATAAAATACATCATTATTACCATCCATGTAAAAATAAAATGAAAAACATTTCACATCACTGTTTGTAGGTGGTTGTCCACACGTACGCACGATCAGCGTTATTTTTTACAACAGATTGGAAGGTAAGAAGTTATATGTGATATTATATTTAAATAATTATTTTTAGGTCAAAAATATAACATATATTTATTAATTTTAACCTTAATACCTTTCATATAAAGTTTAATTTAAAAACAAATAGCATTGATTTGCGAGGCGGTAGTCCGTCATATACACTAGAGATGTTATCGTATCACCAACAAAATAAAAAGTGGGAAGGTATATGTGATATCATAATTAAATAAGTATAATAATTTTATAAATTCCATATAATTATTTTAAATCCATCATTATATCCATCCATAAAATTTTTTGATGGAAAATCAATTACATCGGTTCGCGAGGCAGTAGTCCTCCGTACACATGATCGACAATTTCATTTCCCATTTGATGGAATTGTAAATTTATATGGGTTATAACATTAACATAATAATTTATTAGTATATAGGGGATAATTGTTTTATTATATTATCATATTTTAATATTATTTTAAGGATTTTGAAGGATAAATTAAACAAATGCGTAAGTTTAAGAATTTTACCTCTTCTTCAGAGAGCCTCTATAGGTTTATATCAAAAACCTTCATAGGAGGTTTTAATAATAAAAATAAGGAATCTATTATATGTTATGGTAATTAAGGAATATATTTTGGTATTTATTTTACAAACCAAAATATTTTGGATGTTTCAAAAGGGGATGGTATGGAGTTTCCTTTTATAAGTGGGGGAGAGGACACGTGTAGAATTTTTGAAAAGATAAAAAGATACACAATTTTTTATCATGAAAAAAGCCTCATAAATGATTAATTATATATCCTTAGAGGTTATAAGGTTAAAATATGGACATAAATGGGTTTTTTATAATTTGTATTCCATTTTTAACCTTTAAATTCTTTTTTTAGACCCCAATAAAACCATTTTTACCATAACCACGGTAATTAGTTTTTACTATTCTTACTTTTCATTATAGTAAAAAATTATTTTTACCTTATTATATAATATTAATTATCATGATTAAAAATATGGAATTCTTTTTTCCAAATTTATTTCATATAATTTGTGGAAATCAATTTAAAATTAAATCCGTAGACGCGTCGAATAAACTATTTTTTAAAGAAAATGTTTAAAAAGTTTAAAAAGTTTTTATATCCAAATTTTATATGAAATTGATTAAAATAACTTAAATTTTTTAAATTTTAATATAACTGATCTAAATTAACTTTAAATTTCATTTAAAATATAATTTAACCTTGTGAATATTTTAAATGAAAAGGCAGTTTTCAATAAAAATCAACATTTTTCATTATTCCTCAGAAAATTAATATATTCAAAAAAAACCCAAAATTTAACACAAATATAATTTTGACATATAGAGTTAATAATGCAGTTTTTTCAAATAAATTTTTTAAAATTGGAAAAAAAAATAATTTTAAATTATATGCATAAAACGTAACTATATTTCCTTTTAGAAAAATAAATGTTTTTGAAAAACATTTCATTTTTATTTCAAATAATAATTATTTTATTTATAATAAATAGATAACCATTTGATTTATTTTATACATGTGTAAAGTTAAGTTCCTCAGAAACATAAATATGTGATTACTTAAAAGATCGTTTAATTCATCGAATATATAGGTAATATGATAATATTTTTATTTCAAGATTAGATTCCTAAACTTGAGGAATTCATTTACTGTCTAATAATAAAAGAAATATAATTAATTGATATATTTATATTACATAATAAAAATTTAATCCTTTTTTTTCTTTGATCAATTTCCACTTTATCTTTTACTCTAAGAAATGAATATCGAAAAATAGTTTTTTTATACCTAAAGTACTAAAATAATCATTTAAAAGATTATAAAATCCATAAAAGAATGATAATTCATTCCTTATGTCACTGGATATTTTCCAAAACTAAAATGGTTATCACAAGTTATCCAATATAATACATTAATATCTAAATCTAAATAGTAACACCTCTAGATCTATATTAATATTTATATTTCAAATAATTTAATTAAAAAAATAACATATCAACCAAAACATCACATAGGTTAGTGGTAGGTATAGTACCCTTGTCACCCTTTGGTTGTGGGTTCAATCCCCATAAATATTCCAAATCTTAGGGGTTGTCACCCAACATGCTGGTTTTCCTTTCTCCAAAACATTATTTATATAAATCTTATAGTATTCCCAAATTTTAATAACCCATAATTACCTCAACATTAAAGGTAAGATAAACCTTAAAGGTTACCAATACCTTCATAAAAAATATTAATCATTATTATCTCAACATCGATCACATATTAAGGGTTATCCACTCTCAATTATTTGTTTTCAAATAAGTTCAACTTACCACTAAATTATGTTTCATGTTCATCAATACCATTCGACATATTCTCTAAAATATTTAAAGAAAATTTACTAGAGTATAATCCTAATGCATTTAATAATTCTTATAATCAGAATATCATTGATAAAATACTCTATAACATAATTTCTAAATCCAAATACAATCATATTAATCATTCCACTTCATCTATAGTAATAGAATAATTTTAACCTTGATCCCTTATCATATTTTGAGTTATATTCCCTTGATGATTGGGGTATTCATTTGTGTAGTGCCTCATCTCCTTACAATTGAATTATTTCACACCTGTATATAATTTCTTTCCCTTGAAATCACGAGCATGGTGACATTTCTCTCTAAAATTATGGAAAACTCTAATTCCATTCAAGAAATTACTAGAGTGTTTCTTTCCAAAATTATCATATGGGGTAAATATTTTTCCCCTTTCATCCCTTTATCCATATTTCTCTCTTGCATCCTCTTCTTCTCTTGCTTCCTTATGAAACCATAATACTTGGAGAATTATTTCATTGTATTTATACCACATGATAGTATGTCTTTATATAATGATAAATTTTGAAAGACTAGCACCCTTAAAATAATTGTCTTAAGAGCATAAAATAAATGGTCAATCTTTCTCTTTGGAATATATACATAGTGCATAAAATTCCTTGATAACCTTTTAATGTTGGCTTCATACTTCACAACATTTCCAACTTCATTTTTTCTTAGACACGTGAATTTTATCTCCATATTTACTCATTACTTGTGACGAAAATACTTTTCTAAGAAGATTAATTTAAAATCATTCCATTCTATGTAATCTATTTCTTCTTCACCCTTGTTTTTTTGAATCAATGAACACTATTTATCTACATCTACTAAGAGATAATAAACTACCATGAAAACAATATCACTTTCATTAATTATTAATGTGATAAATATCTTCTCTAAAGAACTTATCCATTTCTCAAATAAAAATTAATTTTTATTCCCATTGAATTATGAGGGTTTTTGATTCATAAAGAGGACTAATATTATTACACTACATAGTGGATCAGCATGTTGATCCATATGGGAAAGTTTATTTCTCATAACCTAAGTCAATTTTCTCAATATGGTTATAATTTGATCATTTTTAGTTTTATCCCTATCTCTAAATTCATTAAATTTCCCATGAGGCAAATCCCTATATGTAGTACATGAATTAATATCATTTTTATTCCTTATTCTAGGCACCATTTCCAAATAATGGAATGCACTATATCAGATCATAACATTATGAAACATAATGTTGTTGGAACCAAGGTTGTTATTTGTTGTAAATGGAGGATATTTTGTTTTTGTTTTCAATCCTCACATGGAAGATTAGATAGTTTTCAAGGAAAGTGATCTTATAGTTCAAGCAGACAATAGTATTGAATATGCAATCATTTCTCAGTGTTTTCCAAATGTTTTGGTCTAAAAATTGTAAAATTAAGAAAATTGTTATCATAAAAGAAGGTTGCACACAAGTTTGAAGGTGTATTGGGAATTTTCATGAAAGGAATGTTTTAGGATCATCACGTCAAAAAATGGAAAAGGGAAAACGTACATACAAGATTTAAATGTGTGCGAAATATGAGGTTTCAAGGAAGAGAATTATGCATCCAATGCAACATCAAAAGTGGTTTTCTGTGGTAGGGGAAATGTTGTGCACAAGGAGGTTGTCAACAGATAATATTACACTTAGGGTAGTCAAGGCCTATAAATAGAAGGATAACAACTTTTAGAACTAAGAACTTTTTCTAACGAAGATCTGATGTCTCTACCACATGAAAGAGTTTTGTGTGAAAAACTTGCATGTTGTAAATATTATGGGAAAAGTGTTCCTTTATTATTTAAATAATAAGTGAAAATTATGGTGTAGTTTTTTAAAAGATAATGTCTGAGAAAAAAATAAGGGTTGCAAAAAATTTATCTTTCATGACAATCCTAAATCTTACATGCATGAGTGGGTATTGCGCTTAAGTTCCAGTGTATGATTCTAGCTAGTTTTAAATATCAGGTTTGTTTGTTTAGTGATTTTAAGGGAATCAATTCAAGAATTCAATATAAGAAGAGTGTCATGCTAAATAGGGATAAATACTTCAAATGAAAATCTATTTAAGTGGCCTTCACGTTGATAAACTGAGTTAGATTTCTCTTAAAGTAGTGAGCTAGGGGGAGTCATTGAAAGTTTTCTAAGTGACACACGTTATCCCTAAAATATTTTAAAGGTAATGTGTCTTGCACAGAGTGACTGTGTCTGAACTCTTATATTACAAAATGAGTAAAGTTTATTGGATTCAGTTATGACTGACACACTGTTGGCATATGCTCCTTGGACTATCCCTTAGCGGTGAACCAAGTAAAATTATTGTGTGATCTCTTTTCATGTGGTTGTTTATGTTCTAAAAATTCCCATTAGATGGGTTTAATTGGTACCTACCAACATCGGAACAAGATCCATCACTTTTTTAGAAAAAATTGAAACCCTAATTCACCCTTCCCCTCTCAGGGTGTTCCAGGGTCCTTCAAATGTATAATCCCAAAACTAATGAAACACTTAACAAAAATTGAAAAAAATTTGCATGGATAATCTCATAATAATAAACATGGTTTCTCGGGAAAGGTTTTCAAATAAATAAAATATTTTCAAAACCTTTATAATGGTTTGTAAATAAATTTTGAATTATCCAAATCATATCCTCTAGGAGTTTCAAACCAAGTGCACAATAAGTTCCATTATCAAATACTAGGTAACAGTTAATTTAATCACAACATTCTTTTTTCAAAGGTATTAACCCTAGGTAAATCTTTTCTAGAACTGCGTCCACTTGTAGTATCCAAATACAGATTTATTTCTAGGAAAACCACATAATATCTACCTTACCAAAACATTAGTATGTTCTTCAATAAATATCCTCAATGTTTATCATATTTTTATGTTCCATAATATATGTTTTCTTAAATCCAGTTCCCATGGTTTTTATAAAACCACCCAATTATACCAACTATAAAAACTCTGACCCTGCTAGCCTAGAGCCAGTGTCAAATTTATTACATTAGTAGAAGATACAAGGAATCACATCTCAAAAGACTGAATAGTTTAATAGTCTTAGTAAAGTAGATACATAATTGAAATTAAAATTACAATTTAAAAAATAAAATCATAAAGAGTTTTCTTTTATAACATTATATTTCCCTTTATCATATCCCTACATATCAATCATAAAACACTTCTTGTATCCTGGGGAAAATAAAACATAAGAAAAGGGTGAGATCAAATTCTCAATATGGGTATTTTTATAAAAGAATATATCATGAATAAATAAATATAATCAATATTGAAATTTCATAACTAAAACACATTCCATTCAATAAATTACATGATCATGATATAGTAGGAATAAATGATTATCAAATAATGACATATAAATATATGAGAATCAAAAATAACCATGAGTATTATAAATAATATAATAATAACATGGAACATTAATAACTAATCACATAATTTTGTAATTCATAATTATGGTCATCATAACCATATTTTCAAGGTCGTGTCCTAAGACACCTTACATAAATGGGTAAAGCCTGGACTAAAAACCCAAGTTAGTTTGTCCCATGAGACCTCTCGATGCTTCAAGGGGATATAGTAGGCCCCACCTGTAACTTATTATGTTAATTCATTAATCATATGATAGGTGTGAAACATATTCAACATAAACATTGGTATTGAAAAACTAGAATACAAAATGTTAATAATTACCCAAATCAGTAAACATTAATGTAATCCATCCAGAGAAATATGAATAGAATAAAACTGGTATATCCCCAATAAAAATAATCATAATCCATCTAGATAAATAAAAAGTATGGAATAATTACAACATATACCTAGTGCATTATATGTTCCATAATGGTTTTATGACATTAATGAATAGAAATACCATAAAAATGTCATTAAAACATTCTTGAGGAAAATAACCTTTTTTACTTTGAAAATATTTTTAAAAATAAAAGTTCAAAAAATATTTTGAAAATAATTACCTTTAAAAATATCCTTTTAAAATTATAAATTTATATTTAAAATCATTGATTGTTCATGATGTTGAAAATGTTTTACATGTTGTACACATTAAAACAAATACTCCTTTCACATTTTTAGTAAAATCCAAATGGGGGTTATTTGGAAAATGATGAAAATATTCCTTTAAAAAAATTTGTAAAAAGTAAAAAAAAAATAGGCAAAAAACTATTTAAAATCATTTTTATAACGTTGAAAAAAAATTTGAAATTTTTTTTAGAAAACATGGTGTTGGAAGAAAAATATATTTTCAACCGAAGAGAGAAATAAAATCAGATTTTATTAAAAACATTTTACCAATAAAATTAAGTACCAAAGAAATTAAAAATGGTTCTATTACTTTAATATTTTCATTAATAAAAATAATATAATAAAATATATTTATTTTCAGATATAAATATCAAATAATTCCCTCAAGGGATACTTAAACATAAAAAATTCTGAATAATGATGTGATTGTGAAATTAAAACATACCACTTTGGTAATTTTGGAATAATAACCCCTATGAAGTAATTAACTTAAAATTAAACTTTATATACCATTGAGATAAATATATTCATGATATAACATATCATAAGGTGTATTATATACAACACACAAAGGAATAAGTGGTAAATATGACATATGTCTCACAGAAGTAAAAGTGGGGCGAGAAACCCTTTCCTTAGGTTCGACTTCCTTCATATGTGTCTAATACTCCTTTATAATAAATATAAGTTTATAATTAATCAATTTAATAACCATACACCTATATATCATATTATATTTGATTTATTTATGGTATTTTATCTCCTGTTCATTTATAATTCTTTTTTAAAATCATTGTTTCAGGTAATAATAACTTTTTTCCACGTATGACTTGATTTGTTATTTTTACCTCTTAATTTTATCATGGTTAAATCATATAAAAAGTGTTAAACAAGATATAAATATCATATATATATATATATGTATGTATTTAAATTGATCTATAAAAGTTAGAGATAGAAAATGGACAACATCGTTGATGGAGATAGTAGGTCGTACGTATGCATAAATATTATTTCTATTTTTTTCTTAATAGACTGAAGAAAAAGGAAAATAAACATTAATTTAACTTTAAATAATCATTATTATCTTATATATAGGATTTATATTGATCAAATAAATCCTTATTACAAATCATGTAAAATAAAATGAAAAACATTTCACAATGCTGCGTGAGGCGGTAGTCCACACATATAAATGAGCGACATTATTATTTTACAATGGATTAGAAGGTGAGAAATTATATGTGATATTATATTTAAATAATTATTTTTAGGTCATAAATTTTACATATATTAATTAATTTTAACCTTATTACTTTCCATGTAAATTGTAAGTGAAAAATGAATCGCATCTCTTTGTGAGGTGGTAGTCCACCATAAACAGGAGCAACGTTATTGTATCCCCCACGGAATGGAAAGTAAGAAGATGTATGTGATATGATAATTTGAGAAGTATAATAATTTCATGAATATAATATAAATATGTTAAATCCATCACTATATGCATCCTCAAAAGGTGGTGATGTAAAATGAATTACATCGGTTCGTGAGGCGGTAGTCCGCCATACACACGATCGACGGTTTTCTTTCCAATTTCATGGAAGTGGAGATATATATAGGTTATTAAATCAATGTAATAAAATATAAATATATACATGATAGTGTTCTTATTATATTATTATATTTTAATATTATTTCAATGAGGTGGAATAATAAATAAAATAAATATTCATGTTTAAGAATTTCACCACTTCTTCAGGGGGGCTCTTTAGGTTTATAACTAAATACTTATTATGATGGATTAATAATGAAAATAATGAAAATATGATGTGGTTATTGAATTAATTAATATATTTTGGTTAGTTAATGGATAAATCAAAGGGTTTTTAAAATTTTAATAGGGGGGGAGAGGGGTTGGCCTTTTATAAGTGGGGGAGAGGACACGCATGGAATTTTTGGAAAGATAAAGTCACCCCCACATTTTTTTCTATTAAAAAAGCCTCAAAATGGGTAATTATAGACCCATAGTGGTTATAAGGTATACATATGGACATATAATTTGTTTTAGACTATTTTATGTCATTTTTAACCCTTATTTTCTTACTTTAACCCCCAATAAACCTATTTTTAACTTAACCACTGTAATTAATTTTTTATTTTTTTTATAATTAATTATTATCCAATATTAAGTAGGTATTATTTGATAATAATTATTATTATTATTCAAAATTTGGAATTAAATTCTTCAAATTAAGTTCATACAAATGGCATAATTCAATTTAATATTAAACCCACAAATGCGTCAAAAAACGTTTTTTCCAAAGAAAAGATTTTAAATGTTCAAAAAGTTTTTATTTCATAATTATATATGAAATTGATTATAATAACCTGATATATTTAAATTTTAAAATAATTGAACTAATATTAATTTAAAAATAATTTAAAATATAATTTAACCTTGTAAATAATTTAAACAAAAAGGTGATTTTCAATAAAAATCACTATTTTTCATTGTTCATCAAAAAATTAATCTTTCCAGAAAAATAAAAATAATTCACCCAAAGATAATATTGAGATGAATATTTCAGAAATAAATTTTCTTTTTTCAAAAAATTATTTTTTCAAATAAATTTTCTAAAAGTGGCAAAAAAATAATTTTAAATTATATGAGCAAAGCTTTATTAAATCACCTTTTAAAAAACAATGTTTTGAGAAAAAATTTATTTTATTTAAAAGGATTATTATTTTGTTTATAATAAATATATAACCATTGAATTTGTTTTATATCTGTGTAAAACATATAGTTTTCATAATTTTTTAGTCCTTTTCATACCTTCCAACTTATCATCTAGGTTATAAAGGTCATGTTTAAATAATAATATTTTAATAGAGTATCATGTTTTGTTTAAACCCAAAGTTACATGCATCATAAGATATCGAAGATATTTAATTCCTTAAAAATTAAATATATCGTAAATTATTGGTTTGTTACATTATTTTCTAATTTTTTGTTGTGTTTCATATACACTATCGAATATGATGTTTCTATTTTAAAATCTTGTGGCGCTACAATAAATATATTGTCACTAAATTACTTTATTCTATGCCAAATCTTTTCATTGAATCCTTATCATATTTGGATTTTAAAATAAATTTAACTTTATTTTGTTATATCACCTACAAAAAAAGTAAATATGTTAATTAACTAATCATAGTCATTTATAATTTACTCCTTATAAATTCTAAAAACTCCTTAAATTGTCTTTATTCTGTCCTCTAAAGTATAATATATCCATATGAATTATAATTATCATCATTTGATCATACCTATTCATATAGATATTTTTATTAACTACTCTAAATTGTAATAAAAGCTTTTTGAGATATTGATCAATCCTAGAATACTAAGTTCTTAGTGCTTTCTTCAGCACATGGATTTTCTTCTTCAATAGACACATTTATCCATATTCTTATTTAAGATAAATCCATTTTGTTATTTGATGAATGCTTCTTATTTTATGTCTCCATAAAAATAATTGATTTTAATTACATTTAAAATAACATAAACTTATTCTTCAATAAAATGAATAAGAACAATATAACTATTTCAGATCGTTCAATGGGTCAAAAGATTTCATTCATATCAATTCTTATAATTTTAGAGTATCCTTTGAACACAAGGCTTTAATTTTATTAGATAATTATAAAATATTTGTTCATTTTGTTTTTGAAATTACACATGGTTTTGATGAAATTTTAATCGTATAACATTGAAAAAAATTCCCATGTATGACTCTACCAATTTGGTCAACATCATCATTTATAACATTGATCCAACTCTTGTTGGAGTTGTTTCCCTAGAAACCAATGTCTTTGTACTTTATGATAAACATGTATTCATTGGATGAATATTAATAAACTAATTATCACATCATGATTGTTCTTCTATGTGACATAGTATATGATAATGTCCTAAGAATAGTTGTCTCTTTAAAAGGTTATAGCATCTCCCTGCTATGTGAGAACCCGTAAGTGCCATGACACTATTCTTGAATATTTTTTATATGTATGGATGATATAATTTTAAGGGAAAAATAATATAGGCTATCAGGGGTGAGGACTCATGAAACTTTGAGGCACCTTCTCATAGTATGCGCCCTTGGTAATATCTAGGAGGATATTATGAGAACAAGATCCACCGGTAAAAAATCCACATTCATAAGTATCATTGGATGTTTCTATATACGGATGTGTGTATTGGTCCTTAGACTTGAAAATTATTATTAATTGGTATTATGACTCATTCAGTTATATGTATTGATGAAAACCATGATGACATATGTTTGCGGAAAGGTAGGATATATTGGGTGCATCACAAGTAATACTGCATTAATGAATAATCTAAGAAAGGGTTTTTCATTTCTACAGAAGTAGTTATATCAGGCCCTTTGATGGAAATGATATAGCCAAACTAAATCCATGTCCATGGTGTTCTCTAGTAAATTTCAATTTCAGGAAGTCAAAGAATGATAAATCAATCACATGGGTTGATGGAACTTGCATGCAACCCACTTGATTAGAGATATCAAGACAAAAGGATTATACTACATGGTAAGTGTTCATATGAGGTGACATGTCATTACGACATCAACTTATTTCTCTTGGATGCCTTGACCCATTGCTAGATAGTAATATTGGACTTTAGAAAAGCTTACCTAATGCCAATAAGAAAGAGGTATAAAGGGTCACACACTAAGTATAGCCAATATCTCACTTAAATAATTTATTTATTTAACAAGTTGAATAAATACTATTCTCAGTTATGGTTTAATAATTATTCAAGTATGATTGATTGAATTTATTTCATCTCTAGTTATTCAAGAGAATATATTGTGGATGGAATATTTATTTATCGATGAATAATGCAGTTATATTTATTTAATAAATAAATAATCATTATTCAAGGCCCAATAAATATAAAATAGGATTAACAAACCAAGTTATGGGACCAGTGAGAAATAATATTAAATATTATTTGGTTAAATAATAATTAAATATAATGTTAAAGTTAAGCACATGTCATTGAAATAATAGAATTTGTATTATTATTTGACATGGGGTTTTAAATGGAATAATAAATTAAGTAACGGAACTTGTGGTAATTATTTATTATTACCTGGTGAATTAAATTCCCTATTATGTTATTATTATCTAAATTATACAAAGGGTGTCATTCCACTGGTTAACCAATGGTTTTGTGCACAACATCCTTGGAGAAAAGCTCTTGATCCTAGAGAACACTTCCCTATCCAAGAATGCTCTCTAAAATGAGATATATCATCCTCCACCAGATCAAGGAGAATTATTTGGAAGCAATTATCATGGTGATCGAAGGTAGACATCTCAAGCGTAAGGATCTTCTACACTAGCACACATAGACGCTTTCAGTGACATCTGCAGATATATGGAGCACATGTGGATCACCACTAGAGAATTTATATCCTTGGATTCTACATCACAACAAAGCCACACCTCAAATTGGGCAATCAACGAAGAAAGAATCATCTTGGTGGTAATTCTATAATTTAATTAAATTAATTGTAAAAAAAAATATGTCAATCCTCTCTTCTTGGTTCCAGGTTCTCTCCTTTTTCATTTATCTTTGATTCAATTATGTGGATACTAGCATTCATCATCGTATTGATCTCATATTAATCATCAATTATGGAAATTTGAAAAGTTGGGTATGCACTCATCTTGTGCTTTTGCTGAACCTGGAATCTTCAAGTGGTATCAGAGCAGTCATATGTTCTGTTTATAATCATTTAAATAATTTGTTGATGATTTACACTTTAATTATTAAGTTTTTCGATTCATTTTTAATCATTATTGTAATTAGAATTTTGATATATGTTCATCCCTTATCATTTCTTTCATATCTAACATAGAAGAATAATTTTATGATTAAAATTAAATCAAGGATATCATCAAGAGGTGCCAATGTTTTCTTCCAGATAACACAAGAATACATGTTGTGTAGTCAGATCTACATATTGTATATTTATGTTTAATGCATCAGGAGTAATTTTGTAATTACTCAAGCTGTGTGCATTAATGACACGTTGTGTAGTTAATTCTTACACCGCGTGTTAACTAGGATAGACTGGCACATGGTCAGCAGGACTACATGTTGTGTAGCCCACTAGACAAATCAGGTAGTCTCTTCGGGTCAAGGTCAAGTCATGTATCCCATATACGAATTTCCCTACTAGTGACCATGTAACATGTAGTCTACACTGAGTGTGTCCCACTAGACACGCCGTGTACTCCAAAGATTTATGAAGTACACCTCACACACTGTTTCATCAGAAGTGTACTTCAGAGGGATGGTGAGGATGGTACACACCATGTAGTCAGATCTACATGTCATGTACTAGTTTCAGATTAAGTATATTTAAAATTTTATTATTATATTATGTAACCCTTGAGACATATACCTTCTTGTGGGCATAAATCTGGGACACAACCTATGATAGGTGTTTGATATATATATATATGTGTGTGTGTGTGTGTGTGTTTGTGTTTTTAATTAACATCTCTGTAATGTTCAAAGATTTTCACATAATTTTTGAGTTCTATTACAATTATAATTCAGCATTCATGCTACGTGTCACAAGTAATAAAGTGTATACATGTATAAATACATGTTGGGTAGTTTCGGATGGGTGTTCACCAGGTTTCTTCCAAGGTACAAGTTATGTACAAGGTTATGGATAAGAATCTCAAGGAAATTCAGAAATGGATTAAGATAAAAAGGATTGATTAATTAAAGACAATGATTAATCAATTCGAGCATCATTTAACTTAATAATAACAATTAAAAAATTGATTGATATTTTTATTAAATGCATAATTTGTTGCTTGTATGTGGATGATTATGATCAAGACCAGACCTTTGTATGTGATTGTTTCCCTTTTAATTTACTTATTAAATTAAAATTGTTGGTCTACATTCATTCTATTCATTAGTATGTAGGGCATGTGTTCCCATAGTTTCTTTTATGTAAATCCCCTTTTACCCCTCACCTACATGTGAGTTAAAATCATATGTAATGTATGGAGCTCCCAAGCTAGTTTAGATGGTTCAAGTTAGCAGTCGAGGCAAAACCAATCCAAGTAGATACAAAGGTGGACATGTGGAAATCTATAAATGCAAACCTTAAATGTTTCAAGGTTTTTCTCCCCTAGGTTAGAGTAAGTTTATCAACTGCTATATAAACTAACCAATAGTAAATCTCATGATCATACACTTTATTTATTTCTGTCAGTTATATGGTTATTCATTATGGATGTTTGGCATGATCACATAATTAATGAACTAACAAGCATACAAGATGGAACTAAAATAAAATGGATTATGCGTAAATATTATCTATACATGGTTAATCACTTAAGTATATCCCGCTTAATATTAACAATCATGTGAAAAGTTAATAAGTGAAAATGTATTCATAAAGGGTAAAATCCCTCAATTAAATATTAATTTGGTATAGCCTTCCATTACTTCATTAAGAATCAAACCATATTTCAAAGTGATTTACCAACTATAGTTGGGATGCTTTCAATTATTGGGGAATCTAATTTGAGGTTTTGGGTTGAGTTAACTTATATTACATCAAGGTAAGATTTCCCTAGCAGGACTTTGTGTAACTGAGAGGAAAAGGTTGAGGAAATCCAAAATTAAGGATTTTAGGATTGGGGAGTCCACTCAATAGATCAAGGAGCTGTGATTTAATGTGGTTTGTATTTTGAATGTATACCTAAAACCTTTCAAATTACTTGACTAACCCTAGTTAGTTTAATGCAAAGGGAAATATGGATCATTTCTGCTAGAATATCCATGCAATAGGATATTCTGAAGCTAGTGGTGAGGGCTATTGGGTTTCAAAATAATAGTGGGTGACTAGTAAATATTAATTTATTTATTTGTCTATATTTATCAAGATAAAGCAATAAAACTATGTTCATATTAATTTTTAGATACTGAAATCAAAATGAAATCAAATATATCATTTTGATCCATACACAAGAAGTAAAACCTTCTCACTATTACTAATTTCCATGAGTGGAAAAGGAATCTTCGGGTTATCCTTCACCATGAGAGGAAAATTTATGTACTGTAAGTGCATTTACCAATTTCACTTGGAAATAAGGTGAGTGATGAGGAACTCTCTATGTATGAGAAACATATGAATGATGCTACAGATGTTCAGTGCCTCATGTTTTCATCCTTGACTAATGATCTCTTTAAGAAACATGAGGAAATGGATTCTTATAGCATGATATCTCTCCTCAGAGATCTCTATCAAGAGAAGGTGAGACAGGAGAGGTATGAGATCTCAAATGCTTTGTTCACTAATAATCTTAGAGAGTCTATGCCAGCTGGAGCATATCTAGTCAAGATTATTGGCTACATTGAGAATCTAAACATCTTAAGGATTAAATTCATAGATAATTTGTGTATATATCTCATACTAACATTCCTACCTAATACCTTCTCTAGTTTTATTATGAACTACAATATGAGCATTAATAAGAAGAGTCTATCAGAGCTTCTTACCCTGATTTTCCAAGTTGGTAAGGACATGGGGTGTGAAAAAACCCACAGTCCTTATGGTGAATAGGAAGAGGAAGGAAAAGGAAAGGGTCATAAGATTTATAAACAATATAAAGCCTTCGATCATTATCTATCCAAGAAGAAGAATATCCAGAGGCAGGGCAAGGAAAAGGATCCAGTATGATTTGTATGTGGCAAGTCAATCCACTATAATAGGAACTACACCCAAAGGAAAGGGGAAGCCAAAGGTGCATTTTTTATCATGTACAATATTTCCATTTCTACACATTGGGTATTAGATACAACTTGTAGTTCTCACATCTATATTCAAATGCAGGAACCAATTAGGTTTATAAAAATTTCCAATTGAGAGGTGGATCTATGAGTTTCCAATGGTGTGAGGTTGGCTTCTCTTACCATTGGTGAATACCACCTCACATTTCTAACATGAATGATTTTTGTTTTATATGGTTGTTATTATGTACCTAGTGTTTCCAATAACATAATTTATTTATCGAGTTTAGATGTAGATGGATTTATTTTCATGTTCGGAAATAAATTTTGTTACTTTTATAAGGAAAAAATATGTTATGGTATGTTTCATTTAAATAACGGTCTGTATATATAAAATTACGAGAACCAATTGTTGGCAATTGATAACAAACCAAGTTCACATTACTCATACCACACCCAATTTTGGAATCACCACCTTGGTCTTGTAAATGAAAAGTGTCTGAAAAAGCTCTGTCAAGATGGTTATTTAGACTCTTCCAAGAAAAAACCACTTGATATATGTCATTATTGTTTACAAGGGAAAATGACCAAAAACCATTTGGCAGAAAGGATGAAAGGGTCATAGAGCTTCTAGAATTGGTACACATTGATGTTTGTGGACCATTTTCAGTAGAAGCTAGAGGTGGATATTCATACTTCATTACTTTTATTAATGACTTGAGTATATATGGATATGTCTACTTAATGAGTTATAAGTCTGAGTCCTTTGATAAATTCAAGTAGTTCAAGAATGAAGTAAATAATCATCAAGGTAAGAAGATAAAAAAGACTTGATCAGATCGAGGTGGAGAACATCTTAACCAAGAGTTCATAAACCTTTTACAAGAGTTTGGGATTCTATCTCAACTCACTCCACCTTATACACCATAGTGGAATGGTGTTAGTGAAAGGATAAACCTTACCTTGTTGGACATGGTAAGGTCGATGATGAGTTATGCAAATCTTCCATTATCCTTTTGGGGATATGCATTGAAAACTGTGGTATAAACATTAAACCAAGTACCAACTAAGGTGGAAAATGGGATTCCATTTGAGATATAGAGTGGAAAGAAACCCACTTTGTCATATAAACATGTATGGGGATGTGAGGAATTTTTTAAGTCTTTCTCAGGCAACAAACTAGCACCTCAAGGAATGAAGTGTATTATAGGTTATCCCAAGGAAATAAAGGGATAATACCTATACAACCCCCTCAAACAATAAAGTTAATTTTGTCAGGAAGGTTTTCTTTCTTGAGAGGGATCACATCCTCAAAAAGGATAGTGGAATAAATATTGACTTCGATGAAGTTGATGCTCAAGATACACAAGATTTACTATAGGAAAAAGTTCCACAGGTACCCATAGAAGAGGTAGTTCCTAAAACACAATTACTACGTAGGATCTTAAGAGAGGTAAGGGAACAAGAGAGATATGGTTTCCTTGTCACTGAGGAAGGTGACTCATTATTGTGGGACAATGATGAACCTCTCTCCTACAACGAAGCAGTAGAGATATCAAAAGATGCAAGATGGCTAGAAGCTATGAATTATGAGATGGATTCCATGTATTAGAACCAATTCTGGGTTATGGATGATGCACAATTTGATGTAAATCATGTTGGGTGTAAATGTGTATTCAAAAATAAACTGGACATGGAAGGTCAAGTTAGTACTTATAAAGCAAGGATAGTGGCTAAAGATTTTAAACAGTTTCAATGAATTGACTATAATGAAACCTTTTCACTAGTTTCCATGTTTAAATCCATAATAATCATACTTTTCACAGCGTCTTACCCTGACTATGAGATTTTGAAGATGGATGTCAAAACTTCATTCCTTAATGGGAACCTTAATGAATATGTCTATATGACAGAATCAGAAGGTTTTGTGACAACAGGTGATGCTAAAAGGGTATTCAAGTTACATAGATCCATTTATGGATTAAAAAATCATCCAGGTCATAGAAAATTAAATTTGATGAATCCATAAGAAAATTTGGTTTCATTAATAATGAATGTGAGCCCTGTGTTTACAAGCAGTTTAATGGGAATGTGGTTTTTATCCTAGTAGTGAATGTTGATGAAATATTTCTTATTGGAAATGATATACCATTCTTGTATCTAGTTAAGAAATAGTTGAACAAGTGATTTTCCATGAAGGAATTAGGCAAAGTAGCCTATATTCTAGGGATAAAGATCATTCATGATAGATCCAAGAGGCTTCTTGGACTAATTCAAAGTGCATACATTGACTAGATACTAAAGAGATTTATTATGGAATAATCAAATAGAGGATTGGTTTCAGTGTCACATGGATTATGTATTTATAAGAAAATGTGTCCCCAAATACAATAGGGGAAAGATAAAATGAGTAAGATTCTATACACTTTAGCGATAGGATCTATCCTGTATTCCATGTTATGTACTATACATGATATTACCTATGTAGTATGCATGGTAGAAAAATATCAAGAATATATAGAATAACACCATTGGAATGTTGTCAATACTATCCTTAAGTATCTAAGAAGAAATGAAGATATGTTCTTGGTGTATGGAAGAGACAAGGATCTTGTCATCAAAGGGTATGATGATTCTAGTTTTCAGACAGATCAGAATGATCTAAAGTCACAATAAAAGTATGTTTTCTATATCAATGGAGGATCTATGAGATGGAAGTGTTCAAAGAAGCCAGTTATCACTGATTCTACAGTAGTGTCTGAATATATAGCAACTTCTAATTCATCCAATGAAGCCTTCAGGATTCGAAACTTTGTCTAGGAGCTTGATGTGGTTCCTAGCAGTAAAGATCCCATTACATTGTATTGTGATAATAATGTAGTGGTGGCTCTTGAAAAAGAGCCAAGTTCACATAAACGTACCAAGCACATACTCTAAAAGTATCACCACTTAAGGTATTTCTATAAAAGGGGTGAAGTTGTAGTGAGAAAATTGTCCAAATAAGATAACGTGGTAGACCCCTTGAATAAATTCATATATCAATAGAAGCATAGATATCATGTGATAGCTGGCACACTAATGGTTTTTAGTCATTGGCTTTAGTGAAAGTGGGGGTCTGTTGAAGTTGGTGCCCTAGAAACCAACTTATTTGTACTTTAGGATAAACCTATATTCATTGTATAAGTATTAATAGACTACTTATCACATCATTATTGTTCTTATATGTGACATAGTATGTGATAATATCCTAAGAATGGTTGTCACATTAAAAGTTCATAGCAGCTCCCTGCTATGATGAGTACCCAGAAGTGCCATGACAATATTCTTGAATATATGTTCTATGGTCAGATGATATCATTTCAAGGAACACAAATGATACCATCTATCAGGGGTGGGGACTCATAGAACATTAAGGCACCTTCTCATGGTGTGCGCCCTTGGTAATATCCAAGAGGATATTATGAGAACAAGACCTGCCAGTAGGAAATCCACATTTATAAGTGTCATTGGATGCTTCTCTATACAGAAGTGTTTATTGGTCCTTAGATTTTAAGATTATTATTAATGAGTATTATGAATCATGCACTTAGATGTATTGATGAAAACTGTGAAGACAGATGTTCGCAATGAGGTAGGATATGTTGAGTGTGTTAAGAGTAATACTACATTAATGAATAATGAGAGAGAGTATTTTTCACTTATATGAAAGTAGATGTCTCAAGCCCTGATATAGCCTACTTAAATCCCTGAATAGGGTGTTCTCTAAGAAATTTCAATTCAGGGAAGTCAAATAACGAGAAATCGAGCACATGGGTTGATGGCACTTGTATGCAACCCACTTGATTGGAGATATCAGGACAAAGGGATTATATTACATGGTAAGCGTTCATATGAGGTGACATGTTTTTGTAACATTAACCTCTTTTTCTTGGGTGCCTTGACCCGTCGCTAGACAGTAATCTTGGATTTTAGAAAAACCCGGCTAATGCCAATGAGAAAGAGGCCTAGAGGGTCACACACTAAGTGTAGTCAGTATCTCAGTTAAATAATATTTTTATTTGACAAGTTGAATAAATATTATTCCAGGTTATGGTTTAATAATTATTCAAGAATGCCAAATCACATTTATTTCCTCACTAGTTATTTGAGAGAATATATTTTAGATGAAATATTTATTTATCAGTGAATAATGCAGTTATATTTATTTAATAAATAAATAGTCATTATTCAAGGTCCGTTAAATATTAATGAGGATTGGCAGACCAAGTTATGGATCTGGTGAGAAATAATATTAAATATTATTTGGTTAAATAATATTTAAATATAACATTCAAGTTAATCACGTGTCATGGAAATAATAGCATTACTATTATTATTTGACATAGGGTTTGACATGGAATAATAAATTAAGTAACAGAACTTGTGGTAATTATTTATTATTACCTGGTAAATTAAATTTTCAATTATGCTATTATTATCTAAATTATCCAAAGGGGGTCATTCCACCAACTAACCAACAGTTGTATGCACAACATCCTTAGAGAAAATCTATCGATCTTAGATAACACTCCCCTCCCCAAGAACTCTCTCAAGAAAGAGAGATATCCTCCTCTATCAGATCAAGGAGAATGTTTTGGAAGTGATTCTCAAGGAAAACGAAGGTGGTCATCGCAAGTGCAAGTATATTCCACGCTAGCACATAGAGACTCCTTCGGCGACATCCAGAGATACATGGAGCACATGTGGATCGCTGCTAGAGTATTACTATCCTTGGATTCTACATCGCAATAAATCTGTAACTCATACCCATGGTCGGACGCATCAACGAAGAAAGAATCACCTTGGAGGAAATTCTATAATTTAATTAAATTAATTATAAAAAAAATATGTTGATCCACTCTTCTCAGTTACAGGTTATCTCCTTTTTCTTTTATATTTGATTCAATTACTTGGATATTTTCATTAATCATCGTATTGATTCTAGATTAATCATCGATTATGGAAAATTTCAAAATTTGGGGGCACGCCCTTCCTGGGAATTCATTGCACCTGGAATCTTCAACTCTCATATTTTGTAACCTCATCAAAAAAAATAGATCTACTTGAGATAAATTCATTTTTATATAGGGACTTCATTATTCTTGTTTTCATAGGGGTTTTCTTATCACTAATAATGTTATATTCATCAATTTCTTCTCTACTTCTTAATTTTATCAATTTTGAAAGACTTGACCTGGAACCCTCATCATGTGTACATTCATCTAAATCAATATCAGCCTTATTCATTCCCCTTGATCTTATTAACTCACACTACTTTCTTTTATAATTTTTTCACTGCTTTATTAAAAAATCTTCTCATTCTGCACAATAATGACATCTTATCTTTCAAATATTTTTCCAATACTTTACTGGAACCATTTGTATGATTTTCTCTTTGAGTAAAAAAGAAAATTTCCATCATCCCATCAAGATTAAAACTTCTTATTGATATTATCCTTATTGATTTTAAAACATTTACTTATAAATATTCTAAATTATTTCAATATTAGATTATTCCCATGACAGATCTCATATTGGGTTTTATCCTCACCTAGACACAACATGGACTTATTAATAATTTATAAGATATCAAACTCACTTATTTCCAAAAAACATTTTATTGGGTTTTTCTGAATGTGCAACAATTGAGCCATGTTATTTATTATCTAGAATCTTCATTCAATTATTAAATTTTTATGATGATTTTACACAAATGAAATTGTATATCTTATATTGCGATTCTTGAGACAATCCTCCGCTTGGATATTTTTTAATTATATACCATTATTGGTTTCAAATTTTAATATATTCTTTCTATATTTTTTTCCAATTTTTTATATCATTTAATATAGTTAAGAAACTAAATTTTTTTAGTAATCATAATTAATAAATAAATTATGCTATAATCATCATTGAATAGTCCCTCACACTTATTTCTAGCAACAACCATTACCAGTGTTGACCTAAAAACATAAATATTCAATAATTCCAGTAATCTCGTTGGCTTCTTTCACTTCAAATTATATGTTTTTTTAATAATTTTTCTTATTTCAAAAAGAACACATGTATTAGTAATTAATTTAGGGATATCATGTGTGGATCCATGTTTTACCAAAACATGAGATTATTTTTTGATCAGGTGTCCAAACCATTTATGCTATAGTTTTCTTATAATCCTGAGATAGAAAGAATGTGTGTTATTCTCTTTTATTAAAGAACAAATTCCATTTTTACACTTCTATTCCATTATGATTGACCAACCATACCTTTGATAGTGAAATTATTCTTCATGAAGCATATATCATGTCCCAAGTCACATGATTTGATGACACCTATAATATTTTAAAAAATATATTCAATAAAAAATAACTTCATATTTATCTTATCTTTTCCTCCAATTTTGGATTTCACGGAGCCAATAATCTTAAATCCTCGATCATTAACAACTCTCATAAATAATTATTTATAAAATTTGATTATCATCATAAGATCCTTATTTCTTATTATATGATAAGTAAAATAACTATAATGAATCCATAATCCATCTCAATAAATTACTTAAAAGTAGTATCCACCATTGTATCTTTTTCATTCCTTTTCTTCTTGATTCATTTTTTAACCTTAATTAGTGGTTGATATACATGTTATTCCTTGAATATGAATGATTCTCCTCATATTAAAATTTTATAAACTGATTTTATTCTTTTATATTACTAAATAATTCCTTTATCTACTGTATTTCACCATTTTGAGTTTCCCTTGTCACATGTATGATCTTCCTTGATAAGAAAAAAATGGTTACATAAAAAATAGTATCCATCAAAAAAAATCAAGAGTATTAATTTATAATCACATTTATTCTTTTATCTTATGAATAATATTACCTATTTACTATATAATAAAAATATTTTTTATACCCTATCATTTTATAATAATAACACTTTATTTTAGGTGCATTATTGTGAGACTTTATTGGTTCTATGGTGGTATTTTAGGTCTCTACCAAATCAAACTTTTTCTTAGGAGAGGAGTATTGTTTGGTGAATCAACCATAAAATAGTTTTTTATGATTAAGACCCACGCATATTTAACGTTAATTATGAAAACATTAATACCATAGTTATATTATGAATATGTTCATGCTTTTGTTTTAAGGGTTAAACTACTTTTATAAATTTTCATACATGCATTTAAGGAGTTACATTCTAGGTATGATAAATATTTAGTTATCTTCTCCCTTAACATTGGATTTTACTAGGTTATGAGCTTGAATTCAAAGGTTGGTTGAATTTTATACATATTAACTGTTAGAATTGTGATGTAATTTAGGTATATATGGAATAAAGCTATAACTTTAGTGTAAAATCTCCCAAACAAAACCCTAATTAGAGCGCTATGTGACCTCAAGTGTGACTCCCCATGTTCCATAGGTTGTTGATTTGCACCAAGAGTTTAAAAATAATGGTGAGGAGACTATAATATTAGAATAATCACATCCAATAACATATAAATTACTAAATTAATACACATAAAAGTAATCTTAGGGAAGTATATCTAATATCCAACCATAAACAATATATAATATCAACATGAAATAACAGAATGAAAATAATTCTCAAAATACATAAAAACATACTTAAGGACCAATGCATAGGTTGATCAAATACAAAAAATTATGGTAAACAAAATATGAGGGAGAATCCACTATGAAACACCAAGTTCCTTAATAGAGTAGTCTCCCAAAACCCCACCCAACTCCTCCAACTAAATCTCCTTCATACCCTATCACATAAAATCAAAATATGAAGGTTGAAATGTTAACCATGGTGCTCGTGTAGGGTATGAGAAATTAATCCCATTAGGGAACCACTAATGGGGTTACTCTAATATATCACAATACTCATAGAGTGTACTCATGTAAAATATGTAGACAACACACAAATATATGCACTAGTTCATTGTGTGCTAACCAGAAGACCATAATTCCTAACCACGTCTATTATATACAAATATGGTAGGATAATTTTTCTTATAATCTAGTTATCCCTTGGTCTCATTGCATAGGTATAATACCAACTACAAAGTTTCTACTACTTCCATCTCACTTAGGGTAAGGTCTCGTACCCATCTTGATATCTTGTCTCATCTCATACCACCACCCTCTCACTCAAGATGAGGTATAATTTCATTTCTTATACCATATCGCATGCCACCTCATACCACCACTCTCTCACTCAATGTGAGGTCTTAAAACAATATTTAGGACTGATACCCTCTCACTTAGGGTGATCTATGCTATCACCCTATCACACAAGGCTAGGCCTTATAATGCCATCCTGAAACAATACCCTCTCACTCATTATATTCTATTCCAACATCCTCTCACACATTTAAAAGACTTGTAAAAACATCTTGGATCAACATCCTCTCACTCTGAGTGGTCTATGAAAGAACCCTCCCACTCAATATGAGGCCTTGTAACAAAATCCAGGATAAATAACCTCACACTCAGGTTCGTCCATGCCAGCACCCTCTCAATCAGTATGATGCCTCATAAAAATTTCCTATATTGATACTCCCACACTTAGTTTAGTTCATTCCATTACCCTCTCACTTCAGGAAAGGCCTCATAACAATATCCTGGACAAATACCCTCTCACTAAGAGTTATCAATTCCAGAACCCACTCACTCAGGGTGAGGCCATATTTCCAATATCATCTTTATATAATGTATCATAGGTGGGGCACACACATACAACAATAATAATGGAAATGTATCTCAAGACTATCCCCATACTAGACACTAACTCATACATAAAACACTATTAGATAATACCCCACAACAAATCTCATCATAAACTGACCTAGACCGTTATGTTATACTTGTCCATACCCATGCACAACATCTCCCTAGGGAATCACCTAAACCCTGAGGACTTAAGAAGCTCACCTCGTCATTACCATGCACATCACTAACTCCCATAATGTTATTCTAAGGCACACTCATGTTGAATATATACCCTAAAAGCCTAATTTATATGTGATATATATGGGAAATATATGCTTTGTGATTGAGCATGTTGTATAGTATGACATGCATGGTTATAAAGGTATGTTGTATGCTTGATTCTATATTATATGTAATTGAAATAGAAACGTTCTCAAGCCTATTATGTAATGACATGGCACTACCTTGTCATGGAACTGGAATGTTAAAGAGTTAACATTCAAATATTCCTATATTGGATATCATAATTTAACATTTCATAAGATAAAATTTATAGGAAGATTTTGGAATTCATGAAATGAATGCATAAATTTATGCTTCCATCTACTCATATGTTATAACATGGGAGAAAATTAATGACACATAGGTAATGTCCCCAAAAGATTATATATGGTGAGAACCCCATTGATAATGATGTTCTAATATTATAAAATCTCTTAATAAATTATTCTAGTCCCAAAGATCTATTTATTATTCATCCTTATCTTACTAAGAACCTAGAATACCATGGATGTTAGGATGATATTTCCTAGAAATTATTAGTTCTCTCGACCTGTGGATACTCCATATATGAAGGATTTTGATGGATTCCTTTGAGTGGTATTCCTTAAAATAATATTGAAGACAATATATGTAAATGTTTTACAATGAAAGGTACACACATGCATGTTTTTCATTTATGTTTACATTGTTTTAGGTTTAAATCATGGTAGATCTTTGGAATTTGGGTTTCTTATTTTTCCACTGGGTTGATTAATTGTTTATTGATACTTAGAAACTCATTAGTGGTATTAGAGTCGTTCTATGTGATTAAATTCAAGAAATCATGTTTAAAATGAAGAGTAGTACATATTATATTAAATATATATAGGTTTTTGTAAAATACAATTGAAAATTAAATCATTCCATGTTTTATGGTATGTGAAATTGTAACATGAAATTTGAACGCAGCATATATCATAAGATTTCATTCCTAATGACATAGTGAAATACTTCTATTTTCATCATATCATACTATACAACATGGTATATCGTACACTATGATTATGTCATTCCATGGATGAAAAAAATAATATTATATCCTCTATGATATTGTTACATTTTATAAAAAACAAAACATCACTAGTTTAATCTTACATAGATTACTATCATGTCTAATGATTACCAATGCGCTAAGTTTATTATTTCAAAATACATAATATCATAAGGAGAACCAACCAGAAATTTGAGGTTACTCTCATGTGGGTCACTATGATATGTCATAACACATATAATATCCATCATAAATTATGAAAGATAGTGGTGTGATACGATTCCACAAGCCATATTATTAATCATAAACTATGATTTGCATAATTTTAACAGTATGATAATTAGGGGAAAATTCCATTATTTCAGTTTTGAATTGATATAAATAGTTTATAAATCATAATAAAAGGTATTTGGGATAATTAACTAATTTATAAAGTGTTCATAAATTATAAATTATGATGTGTTTTTAATTAATTTATAAATTGTTTATAAATTATAAAAATAAGTAAAAATAATAAGGGTTTATATTTAACATTATGAATTGTTAATAATATTTTATTTGAATTGTTTAAATTAAAAGTTATTTATTTGATAAATTATTTAAACCATATGAAAATTAGTTTTTATAATTGAAATTATATAGGTTTAAATAATATTAACTGTGTGATATTTCAATTATGTAAATTGTTTACATAATAGAATAGAAATATAAAATGATAATATTTCATATAATATTATATATTTTAGTAAATTCCATATAATTAATAATATGAAGGATTTCATATTAAATGTAAATATTAAGTGTTTATATTTATTTAATTATGGGATTTTCATAATGATTTAATAAATTATAAAGTGTTTATAATTTATTTATTATTTATGAATTTTTCATAAATTGTTTTCTTAGGTTTAAATATAATAATTTTTTTCTTATTAATTTTATTCCATGTTTATTAATAGATATAATTTTTATATTATGAATTTTTATTTATCATTTAGATTAAATGATAAACTTATTCTCTAAATTTTCCAACATGAACTTAAAGAGTTACACGATAGGTGTGATAATTGATTTTATTTTCTTCTTTTTTTACATTGGTTTGTACTAGGTTATGAGCATGAATTTAAAGTTAAATTTATATTATACATATTAGGTGTTATAATTATATTAAAATTTAGATCTCCATTGAGAAAATTTTCCTTGATTTTATATGAGTCTAATCCCTTTCATGAAAGGGTTTCATATACCTCATGTATGGGATTCATTTTGATATGTATGAATATAATTAGATTTTTTTTAGGTTAGTAGAACATGTTATGGATTTTGTAAAAACATGCACATAAATATGGTTTAAATATAGTTATTTAGTGGAAGGAATATGAAACTAAACTAAATCATTTGAAGAATTCATATATGTAAAGTTCATAACATGTGATAAGATTGAGAGATTAAATCCCCCTTAGAAATACTAAGTGTTAGATTCCTTACAAATCATCACTTTTCAAGACCTCGGTCATCTAACTAGGTAGGTCATTATATATCTAGGTTCCATTGAATTATCTTATGTAAGGAAATAAATTAATAGGTGATCCTAATAGAATCAGGTTATAGTTCTTAGTATTTGATTTTGGTTACAATTAGTTGGGAGACCCCAATTAGATTAGGTTATTAAAGGTATAGAGTTAAGTTTATCCATATGATAGATTAGACAAATAATTTTCCACTTAACTATCTAAGAGTCATGTATGATATTATTATGATAATACCATGCCTAAATGACTAAGTGGTGCTAGAAATTCTATATCAGACTCATTTCTTAGTGAAATATGGATCCTTTCCAACTAATGGATATGATGTACATCCAAATGAGTCATCATTTTAGTGTGAGAATATTTCATAAAATTTTTTATTAAATGAATATAAAATATGATACTCATTTTATAAGAGATTTTTTTATAGATAAAGAAAAAATTTTACCATTAAACTTAACTCAGATATCATCCCTAGAGAAAGTATAATCATGTTTTAAGTAATTTCATAGATTATTATACAAAATTGAAGACTTTTTCATAAGAAAAATATATGTGTGTGTTAGAGTAACCCCTTTCTAAGCTTCCAAATATTAAATTTATTCAAAACTGTAATCTATATACTAATGAAGAGCATATAATTATTTACTCAAATTCTAAAAGGAATTAAATTCAAGATGAACAAAGGAGATTTAGTCTCTACTCATATAATCAATGTGATTGAGTGGTATAATGACTTAGTGAGACTAATGATATCATCTAAGTATATTTATACTTATGGAATAAATTTAGTTGGAAAAAATATAGAAATATGATTAATTTCATGAAATATTTACCCTATTTTTTCAAATAAATTTGGTAAAATAAACCAGGGAATGTGTTGTGATGGTTATAGTGTTATGTTGATAGTAAAAATTGGTAAATTTTTAAACTGTGACAAAAAATGTTAGTCGGAAAGTCCAAAAAAATCATTATGTATAAATCCAAGGAGTGTCAAGAAGGAGAGGTAATGATTAATTTAGATGGAATTTTTAAGGATAACTTAATGGGTCTTAAAAACTCCATTGAATGTTTATATTGGTTCTTGATGTTATATAAATTAGTTCTTCAAATTTAAATGTATATGATACTAAATGTATACTTTACTAGTATTGTAAATATAAAGGAGCTCAAAATAAATTTAATGATTAATGGAGATTTTAGGTTTCATTAAATAGATGAAGAAAATGATTTAGGAATAAAATAATTGAATACAAAGTAATTTCTCAATCTCATACGGATATTAAGTAAAGGTTGAGTGTTTTCATCACATTTATATTATATGATAAGAGAAGTTTCTTGTAAACTAAAGATTTGTTCAACAATATGAGAAGATAGGTTTAATAAACATTGTTTGTGACTGATAAGATTCTATAACATGTTTTAAGAATAATATGAGGATAAAAAATATCCAAGAAAAAGTGTTTATCTATATATTTATTAAAATATGAGGAATTTGACCCCACCACCACCAGTGGAATATTTTAAAGAATAAAGTCTTATTTTTGTAATAATTCTCAAAACACATATAATTATAAATAATATACGGATATTGGTTAAATATTTATATTAAATAGAAATATTTTTTATTTATTAAAAAAAATTAATTGTGTGTATCTTATAATGGTTTTATGAAGATCATATAGATTCTAATAATCTAGTGGGAGTATTTTTAGACTTAGAGAAGTTCGAAGTTAAAAAATAAAGGATTATTCCAATAAAATTATAAAGTGAATATCACTTTCAAGGAAAATATTTGATATAAAGGTTTCCAATAATGATGATGATAAATATAGAAAAAGTTATATGTATACAACATTAGTTGTTAACATCGTAACATTTTTTTTTGTGAAGTTAATTACATTGAATGATTTGTTTAAGGAGTTGAACATTGGGAATATGATTCATATATCTCACTATTATTCTAACTAGATTTATCCATAGATTTTACTCACTAAATATTTTAGTGGTAGGGTTTTATCACATGGTCATATTTTGATGTGGCATGAATTACATAGAGATATAATGAGTTTAACAAAACTCCTAAAATTGAATCAAACATAAGGTTGATATGGTATTCAATCATATGTGATATGTTAGGAAGGATATTATGTATGATTTTGTTAAGTATTATTAGAGATATTTAAAGATATAAATTTTATCATGTTGAATAAAAGTAAATCTCTACTTTATCATTATTTCACATTGGTTGTGCATATATATATGTATATATGAAATTATAATTTATCTTTCAAAGTATAGGTTTTAGTTATTCCTAACAAATTTTAATCCTAGAGTATTATAGGTTATGGAGAAATGTTAAGTTTTTCATGAGTGGAATTATTTTATCATGATAAATAATATTCACATGAGGTAAAAAATGTTTTTTTATAGGATGACCCTTGAATTATACCACAAGGAGTGTCATAAACTATGTATTTGGTATAATTGGGGTGCATGTTTTATATTTTAGAGTCTCCCCTATCGATGTTTGGTAAGATACCTAGAATGATAACATTAATACATTGATACTTGTTCTACACAATACATAAGACTTGGTTAATTAGGGTGTGGTTAGGTATATTGGTTATATAATTAGTTGGATCATAACCAATATGGGATTTTTCCTCTTATATGATGAGTATGACATTCGAGCACTCGATTGATATATAATATGGAAGTATGAGACCATACCTAGATATTATATATAATTTTTTTATATATCAGGTGAGGGGGATGTGATATTATTATCTATAAAGGTGAACTACATGTGATTTATACATCGACCTCTTCATTCTATAATTGAAGAATCAATATCATTTGAGTGGATATATGTGATTTAAAGGATTTGTTTCTTTTAGTCAGTTAATTTCTTATAAAATAGATCATATGAAAATGAATTCTTGTATATGATGTGGTTGGTGGATATAGGAATAGAAATACATGTGTTTATTAAAGATCGCATTGTATCCCTATATAGCTTGAGAAGCAGTAATACTTTCCTAGAGTCCCCTCTTTACTTAAATTTATGAGTTTAGGAGTTTTTAGTTTTTATAATGAAATGAAGTCCCATGGGGTCACACTTTATGATTGAATGAATGGGGGTTGAGTTAGACTCATAAATCTACTCTAAAAGTTTTTTTTACTTTATTCAAAAGAAGTTTTATTTGGTTATTTACAAGGTTTTACATATTATGTGATACACAGTGAAGTTTATTATTGATTTCGAAAAGTGTATTGAAAGATATCCCAAAATATTTTTGAATGTGGTTTTATAAGATATTATATATGATATATTATATGGTTAAACTATATTAAGTCTATTAGTATTTCGTGAAATTAGGATATTATTAGATAATCCAGGTATATAAGGGTCATATACACTTTAGAATTGAGTATTTTATTCAGTACTTCATGCATAATTATAAAGTTATATTGTGTTCCTAGATTATATATCATAAATAATTATATTAAGTATGTAATAAGTCTGGTTATGTGATAGAATGTCACTAATTTGGCATGGAAATGGAACATTAAAGAGTTAACAATTGAATCTTCATATATTATCTATCATAATTGAATGTTTTATAAGATGAAATATATAGTAGGATTAGTGAATTCGTGAAGAAAATTCATAAATAGTAGAAACCATTTTGCTCTTGTATTTTAATACATGATTAAATGAACGATTCCCATGGAATGTTCCAATGAGATTATATAAAGTTAAAATCCTAGTTAGAATGGTGTGCAAACCCTATGTCAGCTCTTGGATAATTCTCCCTATCCCAAATATATTTTCATTATTAATCCTTTTGTTAGTGAGGTATTAGTATACCATGGATGTGATCATGATCCTACCCATGTGATGGGTGTTTTTTTCAACCCATTGATACTCCATAGATAAGGGATCCTAATGGATTCCTTTAAGTAATCTTCCTCAAATATGTTGATGAAGATTTTCATAGAGGCTCGACAGTGAAAGTTACACACATGTCCATTCTTCATTTATGTTTACATGGTTTCGGGTATCATACTTGGTGAATCTTGGGTGTTTATGTTTTTTTTACTATTGTGTTGATTAAGTGTTAACCAATATTTAGAAACCCATCAACTAGGCTCTTAGTCCACTTTCTACATTTTTCTATCACTTAGCATGTAAGGGAACTAAGGATATTGCCACACTTTCACCACCTATAGGAATCACTTCCCAAAGGCTAAATGATCCAATCCAAGCACTCATCATTCCCTAGGAATAAATTATTTCTGAAATATTTCAAGCATCAACCCACCACAGGTACATTCCCTAATTGGACCCCATCAATTATTCACCAAATTCACCAAACATAGAAACTACATTGAGGTTTAAACCCTTATACAACCAAAACTCATATTAAAAAAGACTCAACCCTGAGGAACCACATCACCATCAATCAACCCTTAATAAGGGTTTTTTAGGTACATAAGGAACAAATTATTTCTGAAATATTTCAAGCATCAACCCACCACAGGTACATTCCCTAATTGGACCCCATCAATTATTCACCAAATTCACCAAACATAGAAACTACATTGAGTTTTAAACCCTTATACAACCAAAACTCATATTAAAAAAGACTCAACCCTGAGGAACCACATCACCATCAATCAACCCTTAACAAGGGTTTTTTAGGTACATAAGGAACACCTGGACCTCTTTCTATATAATACTAGAATTACTTCACTTACTAGAATATATATCCCATTCCACCACCACTAAAGAGACCACAATCCCACTCTCATAGACACAAACTAGGCCAAAGCATCACCAATTAGATAATTAACAACCAATACAGACATTATTGGACCCAACTAAAGGTCACTCCTTTTGGAATCATAGCCACCAAGTCACCCTAAAATCAACAAATCATGTGTGGTTCCCTTAATTCATACCTTGGAGGCTTTCCATAACATAATCCACACACTGAGACTTACCTAGTTATTTCCTACAATTTTTATGCATGTAACTCATCACATTTATATCCATATCACATAAAAACGTGTGATACATTGTGAAATTTGAAATAAACCATCTACCTCATGTTCATGAAAGGAAACTCATCTGATATCATGGCTTGATCTAGCCCTATTTTCCTAAAATCAAGAAATTAAAAAAAGGCCCTAAAATGAGGGTTACACCAAAATAGTAGTCAAATGAAATAAATGTAAATAAGGAGCCTAGGTCTTACCTTATCCTTTTCGAGAAGAACCCCCTACTTTATATAGGACATAGATTCACCAATAAATAGTCTTTGGAGGTACTAAAAATTGAAGGAGAGAGGTGAAAATATTGGGGAAGAGGAGTGGTTTTCCCCTGGGTGGAATAAAAAAAAAGGATTTAAGGAAACATTTTAAAAATATTAAAAAAAATATTTAAAATCACATAGGGTTTCATTATGACATGAAGAAGGGGATTGAAGTTACCCATTCAGGATCAAAGTATCACTAGGAGGGGGAGGGGTTGAATCAATGATATCTTTTACTTTTATGTTTCTCTATTTTTGAAACAACCTTCACCTCCTATTAAAGTGATTCTTACCTGCTGAACATAATCCCAATACACGGCCATAGGAACACAAGAATTTATAAGGTTCACTACTCAGAAAGAGTATCTACGTCCTTGGTATGGTATGGAAATAATCCAATACCATACAATCCACTATAAAATGATCCTTTGATGTGGAATACAATAATTAGTATATTCCCTTACACTTGTATAGAACTTGGAAAGCAATTTATAAGCGTGTGTGCTCTCTATTAGCATAAATAGGGTAATTTGATGTTTTGATGCTTCTTGATCAGTATTCACAAATTTTATCTTTCAAATTAATTCTTCACTTTTCTACCCAGAAGATGGTAGAAACTTCTTCCAGTCCTTTGTGAACTGACCATCCTCCTCTGCAAACAGTCCTTCCTCCTCCACATATTGCCTCAGTCCTCTACGTACCGTGTAGTGGGAATGTTGCATGGATAGCTCTTCTCCCACGAACTACCACTACTCACCATACTACTTCTGATTTTGTGTATCACCTTCTCATATTGCTTCTACTTCTACAGAATCTATTATTTTGTGGACGGCTTCCCCTTAATCCGCGAACCGTCTTATCTTCTGTGGACCACTTCGACCTATGTAGAATCTCTCTTCCGCAAACAACTTTTACTCGCAGAATTTCATCCCATGAACTCATTTTTACAGGGAATCCACTTCCACTAACTCTTTATACTTCCCTAAAATTATTTCACAGTGATGATCTCTTCTTATAAAATATTTTCTACCTTAATGGTGGGATTAGGGTCCATTATATAGGCAAATAACTCCAAAAAATATTCTAATCAATTTTACCACAATTTTCAATGTGGTACAGACTTCACTGTATACTACTTCCCATGCCAAAAACTACAAGCCTTCTGTGTACCATAAGTCTCCGATATATGCCTTTGCTGCGAACCTTTTTTGCTTTCGCAAACTTCTCTTTGTAACGTTCTCGCTACCTCACACGCAGTACAAAAATAATTCCCGAACATGTCACGTGGACCATGTCCCATGGTATGTGTTTTCCAGTATTTGTTGATTTCATTCTCCTTTCCACATCTTGTTCACTCCTATGAAGAAATACTTCTATTTCCAAAAACGAAATCCCTATTTTGAGATCAAAAAATTTGGAAAGCATTGGTAAATGACACCACCTTAAATATCTACATTGGAAAGAACACCCATTCTTCTTCATGGTCATCTAACTTCTTTAAAAATCAGATTCTTTCATCACGAACCTTATCTGTCATGATATATAGTCTTTGATCGATCACCTTTAGTATCTTCATATTTGGAAAGGAAAGTATTTCAACTTCACTATCTTCTAGAAACATCATTCTTTCCAATAAAAATTGAATATGATTAGTATCACCTTTTCTTCCCCTTTCCTTCATAAGGCTTGAATCATAAGTTCTCCAAACTTATGATATTTATGAAATACAAATCAGTGAAGCATCATCTAGTTTAACAAGACTTTTACCAAGTGAATTGATTTATCATATTTCATAATTAAAGACAACACTCTACAAAAGAAAACACATGATACTTCCTTCTCTATCCAACATGGTCATAACAATACCCACCTTTGGATTTTTTTGTCAACCAAGATTCATAAATCACTGAACCTTGTAACCTCAAGAAATGGATTACTTAACAATAATTCTAAGGCTACATGAACTAAATCATTATTGAAAACAAGAATTAATGACATCCAAAACCATGTTGTCCAAAAGTAGTGACTATGAAATTTAATCATCATTTATCCTTATACTTCTTCATAATATCCTCTAAGATTATACCTCTGCATTCTTCACTTCTTCAACTTTCCTAGAATACAAAAGTTTTGTTTCCTACAACCACTCCAACAAAAAGTTAGAAATTTTAACTCACTTACATGCTATATTCACATCTTACCCACAACTCCCCCTTTATGTATGGCCATTAGGATAGATTTATGAAATAATTCTTCCCCTTTCCAGCACTATCCAAAGGTAAGATGATAGAGAAGATACAAACACATACCTAAACCTTTATGTGAAGGAGGTTGGACACCCATGTTCAACCTTGATTTAGAAAATGGTTCCTTTGATAAAGGTATTGTGAATATGTAAGAAACTTGTTCTGAGGTAGGAATGTAATCTGTCTTTAACTAATTTTTATCCACATTTTCTTTGATTAAATGGTACTTTATGTAAATATGTTTTGAATGATAATGTTATACCGGATTCCATGTTAGATTGATTGCACTTTTATTGTCACAACCTAATAGTAAGGGTAACTTTAATTCAACAAGTAGATCCTCCAATTGAGTCTTCATCCACATGATTTGGATAGTAGCTTGAGTAGTAAAAATATACCTAACTTATGTTGTGATAAGAGTCACTGAATTCTATTTCTTTTTATTCAAACTAACACAACTTTTCCCCAGAAAGAAAAATACACTAGATGCGGATCTTCTATTATCAACGTTTCATGTTCAATCAGTATCTGAATACCTAAAAATATCAATGTTTTCTGAGCCATCATACCTAATTCTAAAAATATTTTGTGCCTTTGATATATCTGAGAATTATTTTTTCAGAAATAAAATGTGATTCTTTAGGATCACTTTGAAATCTTTCACATAAGGTAATAGCATAGACAATGTCAGTCCTTGAGGCATTCAAATATAACAGACTTCCAATCATCTTTAAAAACTCTTTCTGATCAACATCCTTGCCTTCTTCATCTTTAGATGACTTGGTTCCCACTAAAATTCATGTGTATATTATTTTTGAATTTTCCATGCCAAACTTTTTCAGAAGTTACTTCACATACTTTTCTTGAGAAAAAAATATGGTTCTTCTTTTATAAAATTTGTAACCCAATAAAGTATTTCATTTCTCCTAGAATGGACATCTTAAACAAATTTTTCATTTCCTTAGAAAATATTTCACAAGATCTTTCATCATTCCCAAAAAAGATAATGTCATTAATATAAACAATTATGATCAGAGAGAACTCCTAAAATTCCTTGACGTAAGGATTGTTTTCAACTCTTTCTTTCTTGAAACTCATCTTCCTTAAGCAATTATCTAGCTTAGAATACCATGCCCTTGGGAATTTTTTTTATCCCATACAAGTCTTTATTTAGATTACACACATAACTTTCATCTTTCCCAACAAAAAATCCATAAGGTTTTTCAATTTAAACCTCTTCATTAAGGTTCCCATTCAGAAATGTAGACATCATGTCCATTTGAAATATTTTGTAGCCTCATTGTACTACAATTGTAAGAAATATTTTGATTTTTTTCCATTGATCCACTAGAGAAAAAGTCTCATCAAAATCAACACCTTCAATATGTGAGTAACCTTTGAACACTAATCTTTCCTTGTTCCTTATCACTTCACCTTCTTCATTCAACTTGTTTTGAAAAACCCGTTTTGTACCAATAAAATTTTTGTCATTCAGTTTGAGTATGAGTTCCCAATTATCATTATTTTATATTAGATCAAGCTCTTCATTCCTTGCCTGAACCCATTCTGGATGCTCAAAAGGTTCATTTACATCATTTGTCTCCACTTTTGAATATAAAGAAATATTTTTCATATCATTTTTTATTCTTCTTGTTTTAACCCTCTAGTGTTGATCACCAATAATATTCTAAGCCTCCACTTGCTTCTTCAGCCTAGGATGATCTATTTGAATTTCATCCTCATCACTTGAAATTTATCAGTTTTATTCTTCTTCTTTATTATGATTTCCTCTATCAACAGTATTATCAGAATCATTAATAAATCTTTCCTTAACCAACTCAACTTCTATATCGTAAAAAGTTTACTTTTCAATCTCAAAATTTTCAACAACTTTCACATCATTGGAATCAGAAATTCTCTATGTTTCTCTATTGAAACATTTATATCCTCTTCCTTCTGGAGTATAGCTAATAAAAATTCCATCATCTCCTCTTTTCTCAAACTTTCCAAGGTGTCCACCTTTATTCTTTATAATGTATGGACTCCCAAAAACTCTTAAGTGTTTCAAACTTGTAGTTTTCCATTAAAAATTCCATATGGAGTCATATCTAAAGTTGGTATGTAGAAATATTAGTTTTGAATGTAAACAGTAGTACTCATGGATTGCCTCCAATAGTAATGAGAGACACCATGTTTAAGCAACATAGTTCGTCCCATTTCAACCAGACTTCTATTATTTCTTTTAGTAACCCCATTTCATTGGGGTGTATATGGTGAACTAAAATCATTCCAAATTCCATTATTCTCAAGATAGTTATCAAACTCTTCATTATTATACTCTTCACCATTATCAGTTCGCAACTTATTCACTAAATACTCACATTCTTTCTCTGCTTTCCTCCTGAAACTCTTAAACATTTTTAGAGCAGATGACTTATGTCTCATGTACATAACATAAGTAATGTGAGTAAAGTCCTTAATGAAAGTGATAAATTACTTATCTATATATTTTTATTTCTTTCTAATTGGACCACAGATATCATAGTGAATAAGTTCCAGGGGCCATTTTGAACAAATGTCAACTCTCTTATACACAGAATTTGTAATCTTCCCTTTATCAAAAATAGTACAACATCAATATCTTCTTCTTGATAAATCAGGAATATCTAGGACACTATCTTGTTTTGATAACTTGTAAATGATTTTCTAACACATATTCCCCAACCATTTGTGCCAAAAATTATTTTCATCCACTATACCCATGTAATAATATTTTTGTATTTCACCAACTTGGAATAAGTTTCCTTTTGTACATTGGCCACATGTAACTACCTTTCCATCAACTTCACTTTTCATAATAAACCCATCTTTTCTAATGATAACTTTATTACCCTCATCACATAGTTGTGAAGCCCTCAGTAGGTTTTTTTTCAATCTATCAATATATAATGGTTTCTTAGATTTAATCTTTTCTTTCCCAATGATGGTTGATCCAATACCTTTGATCCTTATACATTCATCATTATCGAATGTCACTATTCCTTCTTTGAAGTCCTTCATATTCTTCAACATATTTAATTATTCTGTCATATGATAGGAACACCCACTATCAAGAATCCAAGGTTTTCCACCTTTTATAACTTCCAATGTGGTTTCAACAATAAGAGATTTTTATTTTTCCTATTCTTTATTAAACTTCAACTTCTGAGAATTATTAATGAACTTTTTTTGTGTCAATAACACAATAAGAAAATCCTTAGAAATATGTCTAGGTTGATCACATATTTCAAAAAAAATCCAATGGTTGAAACCTATTCTCAACTTTCACACCAACCTTCTCATATTTCTTCAGAACTTCCTTCTTAGGATTATTATTTTGGGAGGATCAACTCCCCCCCAAACCTTTACTTACATAACCTATGAAATAGTAATAATATTGTTGATTAAACCAATACATATTTGTGGTATGTCAAAATCCACCACAATACCAGTAGTAACTATAGAAAGAATATTTTCTTCTAAATCTTCCATATTGATCTAAGTTCTGAATAGGCTTTACAATAACCTTCTTATCAAAACTTTTTTGACCATGAACCTTCCTATTTTCAGACATAACTTTCTTATTCTACTTATATTTCTTCCCAGACATATCAAAACTAGAAGTATTATAAATTTTTCCAAATTCAGGATTTTTAGATACTTCTGATTTTTTAGCAATGTTATCTTTTTACTCATACATAACTTTCTCATATTTATTCTTCTCAAATACAATTCCTGATTTCTTCTCAACCTTTGAAGACAACTTCTGTTGATCTTTCTTAGGTTCATTATTAATAAAACTTTCACCAAATTCTACAATAGAGTTTTTGAAACTTATATTCCTCTCTTTAGTTTTAGAAAGTTTCTAATGGAAAAGTTCCAACTCTTATTCTTTTTCCTTCATCTTTACTTTTAGATGATCATTACGATTATTTTCATTCTCAAGATAATTCTTCATATCATAAATCTCTTTTACCAGCTTTACTTTCTCATTAGGAAAACCTTCTTGATTGTTTGATGAGGAGTTTTAATTTATCAAATTTTCTTTTTCCTTCTTAAGTCGTCTTATCTTTCTCAAACATTATTTCAACTCTTCTTTAAGATGATATTCAAGTTGAGTTTCTTTTTCTTTATAACTACTGCTCCCATAATCTTCATCATTCACTGTGGTAATAAAGGTATTCTCTCTAGATTTCATAGAAAAAGATTATTTCAGATTCATCTTCACTATCCTCTTCTTCATCATCTTTAGACAGAAATATTATTATTTTTTATTTGAAGAACTTTTTATCCTTCCCTATGGAAGAATATTTATCTTTATCACCAGGTTTCTTCCATGACCTTCTTGGCCTTCTTTCTTCTTCATTGTTGTCTTCTTCTTTCTTTCTTTGAGGACAGTTAGCAGAAAAATTCCCAAAAGCTCCACATTCAAAACATTTCAAGGGGAGTTTCCACATGTATTTACTTGTATCTCTTTTCATATTCTTAGAACACAAGGATAAAATTTCATCAAAATTTTGACATACCTCATCATCAGAATTGGATTCACCAGCTTTATCTTCAATAAAAATCTTCTTTGACTTATCTTTATTAGCATCCTTGAAAGACATTTCTCTATCAACTTTTGTTTTTCTCTTCATATTCTTCTCCATTCTCATTTCATAAGTGATGATAATGCTATGAAAAATATATAGAGATAATGTTTTAGGGTCTTTGTCTTCCATTGACGAAACTTTATCATGAAACTTATCAAGTAGAACTCTCAAGATATTTTCAACTATTGTAGAATCCTTCAAAAAATCACTAAGAAATATGATTGTACTGACAATTTCATTTACCCTCGTAAATAAGTCCCTAATAGATTTAGAATTTCCTATTTTTAATTCTTCATACTTTAGCCTCTATATTTGTATTTTTTCCTTATTCACTTTTGTATTTCTTTCATAGATGTTCTTAAATTTATCCCAGATGCCTTTAGTTTTAGAGAAACCTTTCACTCTTAAAAAATCATTCTCATAAAGATATGAGAGTAATGAATTTTTATCACTTTCATAATTCTCAAGATTCTTCTTATCAACAGGTGTATGAGGAACCTTGTCATTAATAGTAGGAAATCCATCTGTTGTAGCTTCAAGATCTTCATACCAAATAGACATAAGATAAGGAATCATTTTATCTTTCCAGATATGATAATTCATACCCTAAAATATAATAATCTTATTACTATTCACACAGTTCATATTTTCCATCACAAATTCTCTTCAAAACATCAGGAAAGAACAAATGAAGAGAAATCGTCCCTCTATTACCAATTGAAGTTGCCCAGTCAGGATTCAAGTATCACTGTGAGGGGAAGGGGTGAATCAGTGGTAACATTTTCTTTTATTTTTCATTATTTTTTAAAAAACCTTCTCCTCTTATTAAATAGATTATTCCCTACTGAACACAATCCAAACACACAACTACAGGAACATAAGAATTTATAAGGTTCACTAATTAACAAGAGTAGTTGTGTCCTTGGTATGTTATGGAAACAATCCAATACCATAAAATCTACTAGAAAATAATCCTTTGATGTGAAATAGAATGATTATTATATTCCCTTACACTCATTTAGAACTTGGAAAACAATCCACAACTACATGTGCTCCCTATTAGCACAAATAGGGTAATTCGATGTTTTGGTGCTTATTGATCAACATTCAAAAAAATTAACTTTCAAATTAATTCTTCTCTTTTCTAACCAGAAGCTGGTATAAACTTATTTCAATACTATGTGAACTGAATAACCTCCTCCAAAAACTGTCTTTCCTCCTCCATGTACCACCTCAGTCCTCCGCGTAGCGTGTAGCGGGAATGCTATGTGGATAGCTCTTCTCCCAAGAACTACCTCTGCTCTTTGTACTTCTTCTGATTTTACTTACCTCCTTCATGTACTGTTTCTAATTCTGTAGAATCCCATATTCCACAGACTGCTTCCCCTTAATCCAAAAATTGTCTTATCTTCTGCAGAACACTTACTCTTAGTTGGAGTCTCTCTTTCATGAACAACTTCTATTCACAGAATTTATTCCCGCAAAATCCTTCCTACTCAGAATCCTATTCTGCAAACTCTTCGTACTTCTCCAAAACTCATCTGCATCGATGATCTCTTATTATAAAATTCTATCTACCTTAATTATGGGATTAGGGTCCATTATATAGGCAAATAACTCCAAAAAATCCACTAATCCGTTTTACCACAAGTTTCAATGTGATACAGCCTTCACCGCATACCGCTTCTCTTGCCGTAAACCGCAAGCCTTCCTCGTATTGCAAGCCTACTTCATACGCCTTCACCGCAAACCATTTTCAGTTCCACGAACCACTCCGCATACCATTCCTGTAGCCTCGTACGCGGTCCTAAAACCATTCCTGAACATGGTACATGGACCATGTCCCGTGGTAATTGGTTTCCATTCTTTGATGATTTCATTCTCTATTCTTCATATCGTTCACTCCTATGCATAAATCTTTCCATTTCCAAAAACAAAATCCTGATTTTGAGGTCCAAAAATTTAGAAAACACTGGGAAACGGCACCACGTTAAATATATTATTTCGAAATAATACTCATACTTATTCATTGTCATCTTGCTTCTTCAACAATCAGATACTTTCATCAAGAACCTTATTTTTCATTATATATAGTCTTTGATCGATCACCTTTAGAATCATTAGAATTTCAAATAAAATTATTGAAACTTCAGTGTCTTCTAGAAATATCATTCTTTCCAATCAAAACTGAATAGGATTTTCATCACCTTTTCTCCCCCTTTCCTTTATAAGGATTAAATCACAAGTTCTCCAAACTTATGATATATAGGAAATACAAATCATCAAAGCATCATCTAGTTTTCCAAGTCTCATACAAAGTGAATTGATTTGTCCTATTTATAACAAAAAACAACACTCTATAAAAGAAAACACTTCAAACTTACTTCTCCATCCCACTTGGTCCCAACTGGGATCATGGTGTAATACCCCCTCTAGAGATTCATTATAGCATGAACACTAGGTATATCCTGCTACACCCTTCCCAATGCCATAACTAGGGAATACTCATCCACCCATTACAATTTGATATGGTTCCCTACAATGCAACATGCCTCTTTTGATCAATCTGAAACTCTTCCCCCTAGATACCCTTTATGGAAAAAACCCCTTGGTTATAGAGTGGTGTTTCCTTGAATCCCAAAAATTGTTCTTATATTGGGGAATCAAAGTGAAACACCACACACTATAGTGTGAGATCCCCCAAAGTCCAAAAACAAAATCTTACACAGCACCCCACCATGTCGTGACACCCTCTATTGTGGCATGATCTTCTATCAGCTTCAAAATTAACCATTTTGGCATCATAACAATCTCCTCATTCCTTTGAATAACACCCTCAAAAACCTTTAAAACATCTAAACACATGAAAAATACCCCCTTGAGATATCACAACTCTCAAATTTTAGTTCTGAATTCCAAATCATGATTCGAAAAAATTCATCTTCTCTAGAACTCAAAATTTTAATTTTCTCTCAAAGATAATGAACGATAAATTCATGGATAATTATGTACTCCCCGTCATGAGGATTCTCATCCCTAAGAAGAATTTGGTATGATACCTCAACATAATATACATCCATCAAATACCAACACCGCCACTTTTTTATGACTCCAAAATAGATTCCATCAAATCATCCACCAACCTCATCAAACCATACTGAATTTTCCTAAAAACTCTCATCCTAATGTTCAATAGGAATATGATATAAAAAACATCACTCAATACCCATAAATATGGAAAATATACTATTTGATATATTATAGACTATCTTTCTTCAAAAAAAATGCATACCTTCAAGATATTGTCTCCCATACCACACAAAATACTACCACCATAGTGACATCATGCAACCACACAAGATCCACCCAACCAATTCATTATAATAGCCGCCAATAAATTTAACATGGTTCCTACACAAACATTCATGAAATTTCCAATCCCTAACATCTGTTCTCAAGCCCAAATCACATTCATTTATCTAATTAACAATATATTATAGAAATCCACTTCACACTTTTCCCAAGTATTGACATACTCACACCTGGGCCACACACAACCTGAAAATTCATCCCCAACCCTTATCAATTGACGAATGCACTGATGAAATCAACCATCATAGATGAATTATCAAATCATGTATGCATCTAGAATTATATATGAATCATCCTACCATCATCCCTAAAAGGTGTGAAAACTCATGATATCATGGATTTCGAACCTTATTTCATTGAGAATCCATACCTTGATTAACTTGTTGGTTACTCCCCACCATAGTACTATATATACCATCATCTTGCTGATATGACCATACTCAAAATATCAAAATCCTACTAAGGTATTACTCACATAAACCATGCCCATTAAGACGCATTAAACTCATCCCATGAATATATATTCTAGGTATTATGAGGTTGAGCTACCCCAAACACCCCTCATTTAATATAGTTGACTCCTGATCATCACTGCTAAATTCTGAAAGACACTGGTTATTATGTATATGTCACACATTGTCCATGGAATCCTTAAGAACTCATTATTTCTTCCCACAACCACTATCTCACTTTCAATGTTCTACCACATTCCTCTACGAAACCCCAGAAATCTCTACCAAAGTCCTAGTATACTATGAATGAGATATCCCATACCATCATGATTTAAGACACCTCAAGGAATGGAAGACTTATCCTCCTCTTAATACAATACAAGGGGTTGCCACAGAACCAACCCACTCAATTGTGGAACATAAACTAAACATCATTCATGATTATATCATCAAGGAATATAAATAATTACAAAAATCCTACTCCTAAATTAGTTTAATGAGGCACTACCCATCAAAGACACTCACTTTTCATGCCTGATGTCCCAAGAGCAGCTGTCTATAAAACATCACTCATTTATTCCAAGTTACTCACCAGATGATCATTCCTTAATGAAACATCCCCATCATTAGGATTCCTTAAAACCATGAAATCGAACCTCCTTGGCACCCAAAACATAATTCCCCAAGCCTATCACACCATCCCACTCCTCAAGACGTCCATGTCTTACATGAGTCTTACATGTCCCAGGCATAACAAGAGGCCAAATACATGGTTTCCAACCTAAAACTAAAACTAAAATCCAACCATACTCATTAGAATAATGAAAATTTATCTCTCATGAAGTAGAAACTGTGTGTTTATTAGTAACACAACCATGGAAATTCTTAAAAAAACTAAATTTCTAGAACCATTGCATGATCATTGCTCATATTCAGAGCACCCATCGATTCTTTCCTAAACCAAGGTCGCATCCTCCCATGCACCTAACTCCAATAAAAACCATTCACCAACCATGAAGACAATGGGGGCCATCTTCCTCACTAACCAAACTCAAAATCAGTTGTCCAGGGGTAGATTACTTTATAACTAGGGTCGTCTTGGTAAAATCCCCACATCTAGGGATATATTGCAGCATGAACCTCTACTCTATAGTACAACAACACCCTTTTTTCAAAGGGTTTAAAACTTCATGGATACTTATTGTGACATGACCTAATACATCACACTAGAATGGAATATATCATGGAATATTCATACACACTACAATGAGATCCTTTTCTTGTAGTATTTCACCTTATAAACTAAGGCATGGACCTTAAATCTAATGCAATGATCATTAACCTCAAACAAAACACTCCCTAATCACTAAATAGAGGGACAAATTGTCATCCCAAAGAAATTTTAAATGAAAAAACGACCCTCTTGAGGGAATCTCATCAACCAAATCATCCTAAGTTAAACTAACCACATCCTTGGATCATACCACCTATATTACCCCTAACAGGAAATAGTTACTTGAGTCAACTCACTGAAGGGTGGTCATCCATCTCACCTGCACAACTATAAGATCATAAAATCAAGTAAAAACATACCAGAATACTATCTTTTTTTCAATTAATTAATATAAAAAAAATAATATATTTGGGAAAACACTACATAAGTTTTTTTAGCATTTTAATTAAATAATACCCATTTTATCAACCATTTTATAGCCATTTTCTAAGAAATTTATTTATAAAATATATTTTTCCAAAACTATTTTCCATTTTTCAAATCATTCATAGAAAAGAAGTTATACAAATATCTATATAAACCTACATGTTTGATATTATACATGAACACATGCACTCTTTCCACCACAATCCAAGATTAAAAGAATTAATGCAATCATAACCCAATGAACTTTGATAAACATCTCAATTTGAATAGTGAAAAGATAGGAAAAAATGTAACATATCCATATAAAGTTGATCTTTCCATTGAAAAAGGTGGTTTTGATTCACAAGTCTAGGGTCTCATCCAAGCTCTGACACATCCTTATATCTGAATCCCAAGTTCCCAAACTGTAATACAACCAAAACAATGCTTTAATACCACATTGTAATGTATGGAAAAAATAACCCTAATGGGACCCTAGTTAGAGTATCGTGTGACCTTAGGAGCATGTCCTAAAACATGATAGGTGACTAACTAATGAAGATGTCTGATGTGGCCTTAAATTTATAAATGTTTTTATATTATATTTATGATTTTTTTAATGATTTTTATGATTAAATGATATTTTAATGGTAAATTATTTACCCTTTATCATATTATGATGAAGCTGTTATTTGTTGAAATAATTATTTTGGGGATTAAATTATTTAAAGTTTTTTGGATTAATTTTCTAATATTTTAAGAATAAAAATTTTGTTTCTTTCGATCTTTGACTGAAATATTTATTTTTAAAGCAACTTTGGGTCTTTGTATATTATTTAATTAAGTAACATGAGTTAATTATATATATATATATATATATATTATGGAATTTGATATTATATTAAGCTGTAATTTCAAAAAAAATGAATAAAATTACTTGGTGAATTTTGGTAAGTCTTTTGTATGTATAAATCTTTTATCATAATACTTTTCATGTTTTCATATTAATATAAGACTTCTACAATTTTTTGGTTGGTTGGAATTGATCATAAGTCTTGGTTCAACCAATGTAATACTTACAGGGGCATCATAAGGATTCAATAGCTCAATGTAAGGCTTTAGGGGAACCAACACTAGACTTTATAGTGCTTCACTGTAAGACTTGTTCTGCATCATAAGGCTTTAATTCCATATCATGAGGATTCTTTTCACCCTCATAAGCCATAACAACAAAAAAAATCTTTTCTTGGAACTTGGAAATCACAAATAGATCATCGAGGTTGGAAACCAACCATGAGCTTTGAGCGAGGGGAAAAGTAGACAATTAAAGATGATCCAAACCTAGACCAAACAAGAACAGCCAAAGTATGAATTTCAAAGAATCTGAGTTCAAATAAAGAGAACAAAAAACTTTACACATGGTTATCAAAGTCAATTATTTCCAAGGAAGATAGATTTTGAGCTCTTCATGTGCTGAGTACAATTGAAGAAAGTGTGAAAGCTATGATTCAACTCAAAACCATGGTAAATTTGAAGATGTGTTCACTGAAAATATGATCACATTATTTCTTATTTAAGGTGATTAACTAGTCACAACTATAATTGAAATAATTTTAGGGATGAGTCTCAAACACTTATTGAATCTCATGGGAATATTGAGCTTGTGGAAGGTAAAGGTTGACTGAGGCTTTGAATCTCAGATTATAATCGAGTTTATTGTTTGTTTCTGTTCCATATGTGGGTTAAAGAATAAAATGGGGGGATTTATAATTTCCCAATTATATGGACACTAGGACAATGAAACTTATACTCAAGGTGTTCGACTAATTAATTGTTAGATATTAAAGTTAATTGGAGATCTTATAAGTTGACCGATTCTGAAGCTCGACTTGTTGTGGATGAATGATGAATCCATATTATTAAACTCAATATAAGATTGAAATATCATGCCAAGTTCAAAATTATGAGGGGGAATTAAATCAAACAACATCATATTTGAATAACTCATTCCCTCATTGATCCAGGATAAAATTTCTGATGTTGAGTCAATCGATGAAGCTCGACTAAAGCTGAGTCGAATCAAGTTCACAGTCGAGCTATGACACACCTATGATACCTGGAGTTGATTAATTTTGTTTTTATTGGATAATATGAATTAAATGAATAAACTTTATAAACCCAAGAAATAAACATAGAAACTTTTAATATGTCAGGTTTAAAATGAATCATAATTTGAATGTTGTAAATGTTGAGGCTGATAACCTCAGCGATGCCTGTTGAATTAAAACTAAATCTCATGGAGAGTTTTGATTTAAAAAGGGACTGTGGATATCGATATTTTCTAAATATGATAATACTTTAGACCCAATTTAAAAAATTTATGATGAAGGAAGGTAGGTTCTTCCAATAACCTTTTCTGAATTAGATATTAGTGCCATCTAGATGTTATTAAATACTATTTTTGGGTAGTTAATTGGTCAAAATTTTATAATGTGCCTACATTTATTAATTGGAAGGAGGAATTCTATAATAATAAAATATTAGAAAAATTAAAACTCAAGGAAAAAATAGGATCTACCACTTATACATTATGAAATTGAGGTGAATTCAATAATTATTAGGGGGTTATTATTTTCCAGATGAGTTTTTTGGGATACAAGATTTTTTTCTTAGTAGAAGAGTAGAAATAGATATTTTTTAAGGAGATACTTCAGTAAGGGGAAAAGTGTGTAAGAAGAGGTCTTCAAAGGAAGATCAATATACTCTATGGAGAAATATTTGTTTTTTCTTACTTTCCTCTCTCTATTATCTAAATTATTTTAATTTTTTATACTATAAAATATTTAATAGAAGAAAAATGGATAAATAATTCATTGGGGAATAATACTAATCGAGTTTAATATTTTTTTTCAATTTATATGTTTTCTTATATTGAAATATTGTTCTCATTATTCTTGGAATCACTTATTTTCAAATAATCAAGTATTAGTGACATTTAATCATGATAAAATTATCAAATTTATCAGGAATAATTTTCTTAAAAAATATTCTGACATGTAATTTTTCAATAAATCAAAAGTTTGAAAACAATGCACTGTGATTTAATGAAATTTCATATTAGTGGCCTTTATTCAATCATTTCCAGTGGATGAGTTAAGCATCATCATTAAAAGACTAAATTGGTTGACTTTCTACTTTTCTATTACTCAATAGAGTCAGTGGAAACTCTATTTTATGAATGAATATTTGGTCATACTTTTTCATGATCAAAATTATTTTCAAAGACCAGACAATAAAAATTCAGATGGAACATCAATTTCTTATCACTGCTCACTTTTTTTAAAACACTCCTTATTAGAATTTATTTCACATCATTTATACTCATTTACTATTATTCCTTTCTTAGTTTCACATCACACCATCATTGCTTATTTTTTCTCATTTTTTTGTTATTTTCTCTATCTTTAAAGTTTTTTTCTTATTTCACAGACATTTGATTTTTCATTCCGTACAAATATGACCTCTCTTACATATACTATAGATATTAAGTAATAAATAAATTTTATAGACTGATTACATCTATCAAATTTTTTTAATCAAATCTAGGGAACTCACATGTGACCAATAAGAAAAAAACAAGAAATATGTTTAAAAAAATATGAAATGTACTTATTTCTCTATTGTTTTGTGTTTTATTCCTCCTATAATAACATAAATATATATTAACACTAGGAAAAATTAAACTAAATTAGATCTCTTATATCGAAAAATTAATAAAAAACTGATTTCTATGAATATGGAGGATAAAGTTAATGTGGAAAACATATAAAATGAAATATTTTTCACTAAAATCAAAATCTTAATCCACCCTAACTCAAAAAATAATATTAGAGAGGCATGGGATTGGTGAGTTTAATTTCATATTTTATCAAAAAATAATTAATGTATTAGTCTTACTTCAAGGTCTAGGAACTATGAGATCATATTGTACAAGTTTTCCATTCTACAATCCTATAATATAATTCTTATTGAAATCATTTTATATTTCATTAGGGGTTTTTATAGTGTGGTTCAACAACATCCATTGTAAAGGTCGAGTGAAGAAGTGTTAAAGATTAAGGTTTCCCTATTTTTCCTTAAATTAAAATATATAATATGGATTCAAAAGTTTGAAGAATAAATTTTTGATATATAGGATCATATTTTCAATTATTTTTCATGAAGTTCTATCCTAGGAGAACGACCACTGAAATTAGACATAAGATCAATGAGTTTTTGAAAGATGATGGTGAGATATTCCATAAAACTTGGTATATGTTTAGGATACCTTTTAGAAATTTTTTGAATAACCATTGTGTTCCATATTTTCTAATGGAAACCTATTACAATGGTATCATCCCACAAAATCATACTTTAGTTGATTAGTTTTTTTGAGGTGACTTCTTTAATAAAACTACTAACAAATTGAAGTAAATTTTTAACACTCTTATGAAAAAATTATTAGAAAAAAAATTTCTGGGATAATAACCATTTATATATATATAATAAAAAAATTCTATTCAATAAGAAAAGGTTCAAAATGATGGAATTTACTATGAAAATTCACTTAGGGAACAATGTGTCCATTGTGGTATATATGGTCATTCTAGTACTTGTTTCCCTAAATTCAATATTCCTACCCAACCTTCTAAAAATGTAGATATTTCTATGTAATAAACTAATATGAATTATAAATATTATCCTTTCTATAACAATAATAACTAAGGTTATAGAAACTATCCTAACCTATCTCAAAGAGAGCAATAAATTTTTAGACCAACTATTTCCCATAGATTTCCACCACAACCTAGGAAATAGTTCCAAAACCAAGAAAGGGATAAGTATTAAAATTGATAAGGTAATTTTAATGGGAAAATTATTTCTATGATGGATTAAATGTCTAATATGATTGATTCTCAAGAGAAAACCCATAAATCTTACATAGAATATCAAATATTTACCTTCAAAACTAAAATGAGCAACCATCAAACCCAAATGAGTCAAATGGATACAGAATTGGGAGGAAGATAAATAAAAACTAAAACTTTTGAGAAAAAATAAAGTTAATATAAAGTTAAATTCCGTGACTTTGACCACTATAAGTGGTTTTAAAAACCTATAGAAAGCTATCAATGGCCTTAGGACTATTCAAATATAATTTAAAAAATATATATCCACCAAATTTTGGAAGATCTATAATCTGTAAATATGAACATCAATGTTTAAAATGAATTAAATGTTGTTCTTTAACTTGAAAAATAATAAGAAAAATACTCTAAAAATAAAAATAAAGGGAGGGAGAAACATGAAGAAGAAATTAATGGAATTCCCACTATTCCTTATGAACTTTTCCTAGCCTTTATATTCACTCAAAAGCTACAATAATAAAATCAAAAAACTGAACTTATCAAGTTCCTTAGGATGTTTAACAATATCTAAGTTAACATTAATTTTGATTAAAGATTTAATTTATATTACATCATATCAAAAATATCACAAAAAAATATAATTGGAAAACTTTGGAGGATTTTTTCACTTAAATCCTTGAAAAAGAGTGTGTTGTTATCCTCCAAAACAAAATCCCTCTAAAACTCAAATATACTAGAAGTTTTTTCATCCCATGAACTCTATATAATAGTTAAAAACTCAATTTTCTTTGTGATCTTAGGGAAATAATTACCTTTATCCCTTTCTCATGTTTAAACATTTGAGAATGGGAGAACTGCATCCCAACACTATCATTAATCAATTGATTGATCATTTGATAACACACCCTATAGTTAGAGTTTATTATCTTCTAGTTGGTGTTAGTAAATTTTTCTTTCCTACTGATTTTATTACCTTGGACACAGTGTGTATTAATGAAGTCCCTGTCATTTTGATTAGGACTTTATTAGTCATAGGTGGAGCTATCATATATGTTTCTAAAGAAAATTTAATATTTAACTTTAGATAATAAAAGGGATAATTTAATTTTTTTAAAACAATTAAACAACCCACCACTAAATAAAAATTTTTAAGGTTTGAATTGATATAATATAAGGATAATTTTGATAATATTGAAGAGGAATTTCTATATTTCATTGAATATTTAGAATCAAATCCCATTAATAGAGAAGTTTTTGTAGAAATTAGTTTTGGAAAAGAGGAGGCACAATTACATGAGTATAAGCGTGAATTTTTTATCATTTAGATTTTTTTAATGAGTAAAACATTCTTAACTCATACCTAAGTTTAAAGGGGAGTGAGTTTTTCACTTTTGACAAAAATTATGTGACACTTAATTATGGTCTTTATAATGGAAACAAAATTTTAAAATTTTTATAGTTTTCACACCCAATTTATATGACACACTGAAGATATTGATCCAACTAAGCCTAATATTCTAATATCTAGTAAATAATCACCAAAAATTGACATTAAAGCACTTATATCTCATTAAAAATATTCATTTCTGGGTGTGGGTTCTTCGCTGACTATCATAGTTTCTATTTAAATATAGAAAATTCAAGTTTGAATATTCATAGTTTTCTTAAATAAGTGACAAACTTCCATAGAATTTACCAAATCTAATATTAAATGGATTATAATTTCATTTTTTATTCATAAAATCCCAATGGAATCTAATCCCAAACCAATAGTATAGGTAAAAATAACTCTTAATCCAAATATAAAATAGGTTGTGTGGAAGGAGGTTATTAAGCTGGTTGATGCTATAATTATTTTTACCATTTCAAGTGGCCCTTATTTCAACCCAGTCCAGGTTTTCCTTGATAAGGGAGGTATCGCAGTTATAACCAATGAAGAAAATAAAAAAATTCAAACTAGTACAAAGACCAAATGGGGAGTGTTTATAGACTATAGTAAACTTAATTATGTTACTAGGAAAAATCATTATATTATGTAATTACTTAACCAAATTCTTGATTAGTTAGATGAAAATGAATTTATTTATTTTCTTGATAACTATTCTAGTTACAAAAAAAATTCTATAGCACTAAAATACCAGGAGAAGGATACTTTTACTTATCCATTTAACAAATTTTCCTACTGATGGATTCCCTTTTTCTTGTGTGGTTCTTCAACCACATTTTAATGGTGCATGATTGCTATGTTTTTAGACATTATTGAGATAATAATACAGGTGTTTAGGGATGATTTATCTATAGAATGTATCACATTTGAGAGTTTTTGAAATAATCTAGAATTAGACTTGGAAATATATTGAGAGACCAACTTATTTTAAACTGGAAAAATATTCAATTCATGGTAATTAAAGGGATAGTGCATAGACAAAAGTTTTTTAAGAGAGGTATAGATTTTGATGATAATAATAATATCGAGATTAGTCATAATCTACCACTCCCAGAAAAAGTTAAAGGTATTATAAGATTCTTGGGTCTTTTTGGGTTTTATTAGAGATTATTTATAAACTTTTATAAGAACGAAAGGCCCTAGTGATTACTCCTTGCTAGGTATGAACCTTTTTTATGATAGATTTATCGAATCATTCAATATTTTTAAATATATAATCACTTATTCACTCAATATAACTACCCCAAATTGGAATTTTCCATTTAAAATAATGTATTGTACTAGTGTTGTGGTTATTGGAGTGGTTTTAGGAAAAATTAAAGATAAAATATTGCATGTGGTGTACTATGATAGTAAGTTTCTATATGATGACCAATGAAATTACACCACAATTTAGAAGGAGATATTGGTAGTTGTGATTTCTTTAAAAAAGTTCAAATAGTACTCAATTAGGTTCAAATTCATTATTTTCACTGATTATTCATCCTTGAAATACATTTTTTCTAAAAAATAGGTAAAAAAAAGATTTATTAGAAATATTAATTTACTATAGAAATTTAACATAAAAATTCACAATAAAAATGGTATTGTAAATGTTGTGGTTGATCACTTGTATAGACTATTTAGCACCCAAAATAGTGACCCTTGGGAGATCAATTATTCTTTTCTAGGTGAAAAAATACTTGTCATGTTAGTAAAAAAACCTACTTAGTAAGAAAAGATTGAAATTTCTTAGCATATGGAGTTATTCTGAAGGATTTTACACAAAATCAAATAAGTAAAATTGTTTCATAACTTAAATATTACTTTTGGGATGATCATTCTTCATTTAGAATGTGTTTCAATTGTATCTTGAGAAGATGTGTTCTTTTGGGTAAAATGTTTTCCATTCTTGGAAGATGTCACTCTTCACCATGGGGTAGACATAATGGGGGTATAGAACTTCCCAAAATGTCTTAAGAGTTGGTTTCTATTGTACAACACCTTTTAAGGGTTCTTTAATTATTGTAGTATGCTATGATAAATTTTAAAGGTTTGGAAATGTTTGGTAGAAGAAGGATCTTCCATAAATGTATTTTAGAGTTAGAGATTTTTTATATTTGGGGTTTAGATTTCATGGGACTATTTTCATCTTCTCATTAGAATGAGTACATTTTGGTGGTTTAATATTATGTGTATGAGTGTACTAAAGTTATGTCACTTCATAATAATCAATATTTTAGTGTTTTAAAATTAATAAATAAAAATATAATTTTTAGATTTAGAGTGATTAGGTCTTTTATCAGAGATAATGGTACTCATTTCAAGAACATTAAATTGAAAACATTAATGGAAAAATACGGTTGTGTTCATAAAAATGGAACTGCTTATCATCCATATTTGAGTAGATAAGCTAAGGTTTTTAATAGAGATATCAAATAGATCATAGAGAAATGTATCTCTATCTTAGAGAAGGATTTGTCTTTAAAGTAATATGAGGCTTTGTGGGCCTATAGAACCACATTGAAAACTACCATAAAAATTTATTTTTATAGAATTATCTTTAGTAAATCCTTTAATATACATTTATAAATTTATCATAAGTCCTTATAGGTTGTTAAAGTCTTAAATTATGATTTTGGAACTGCAGATGAGAGAAGACTGCTTGAGTTGAGTGATCATGATTAGATAATAAGATAATACTATAAAAATTCTAGGATTTACTAAGAGAGGACTAAGTATTTTCATGATTTTATCATTCAGAATAAAAAATTTAAGGTTGGTTAGAGAGTTTTTATTTTCAATTTCAGACATAAACTATTCCCTATAAAGATAATATACAATTGGTTTAGACCCTTTTAATTACAATTAGTTTTAGTGAATGGGTTATGGAATAAGTTGGTGAGGATAATATTTCGTTCCTAGTTAATGGAAAACGTATCAAACATTTTTTTGAGGGGAAACCAAAGGGATTGGTTGCTATATTTATTTTTGAAGAGTGATCTTTCACTGAGTCAAACTAAGGACTTCAAACTCAGTGATTCAAGGGAGTCAACCCATGTTATTTTTTTATTATTGTTTTTCTTGAAATAATAAGTAAATAATATTGTGTTCCGACTATTTTCACTACTGTTTTCATGTTTAAAAGTTACTTAAATAATCATTATAATGAATTGTGATATCTTTAGATGTATTTATGGTTGGAAACTTTATGTTTGATTTTTCAATTTTTTTAAAGTAATGTTGAATATTCTATGCACTTTGCTTCAAAAGAAGAATTTCATAATTGTGCAGTAGAAACACAATGATTTTCAAAGTCTAATAGAAGATTCAAGCTAAATAAACCTTTAATCAACTTCCCTTTAGTCAAAATCTTGTTAATTTCTTCTAGAAATTAAATTTTTGGGATATCATATTGTAATATACCTCAATTCGACACTCTCTCATGTGGCCAAATATGGTTGGTTATGAGAGCTTAATCATGCCTCCCCATACTCCAAAGGTTGATGACTAGTATTGGAAGTTTAAAGAATATAGTGGTCAGACTATACCATCTATTAAAGAATTATAATATAGAAAAAGTAAACAAATAATAAATATTATAGTAATGGATATGGCAGAAATAGTATAATATAAAACTATAATGTAAAAGAAAACCCAATAAACCAAATAATTTGAGCCATGTAATTTCATATTGAAATGTAACTAAATGACATAATGGAAGTCAAAAGGATGAAAGAACAAGCTTACACAATAACTTAAAGACCCTATTCTGGAACCCCATGTCAACCCCACATCCATGCCCCAACCCATCCAATAAGAAAAATCAACAATAATGTCCAATTACCTTGTCCAAACCATTATCCATATAATATACTTGGGAACCAAATGGAGACCCGAATAGAGTGTGAGTAAACTCAGTAGGTCAACACCAATGTGTTTAAATAAAAAACTAGTCTAATAATAAGTGAATGAAATAAATCAATAAATAGGTATATTAATTAATCAATTAAAATATTACAAAAATCAACCTTCTTTGTCACCATCCTGAAATATCTCTGGGCATGTAGTACAACTATGCCAACCATAACCAAAAAACCATGGAATAACCAAATGTCTAGGAAAAATCCCATATATAAGCACTTTAACATCCATTCTAATCCCTATAATCATTACAAAATCTAGGCTAAGCCCTCTATATAAGCATTTCTTCATCCAGACTAACACCAATAAGAATTATAGCATCTGAACCAAGCCCTATAAGTATTACAAGATCATCGGGAATAGACATATATAAAATCATTACAGCATCACCAGTAATATCCATCTATATAATCATTTAAACATTAATTAAAACACATTCCATAATGGTAAGAATACCACATCATCACATCATTGTATAATTCACAATGGTTAATTTTTTCAATTACCATTTATCTTTCAATTACCCTTTCATTTATCAAGTTGGTCTTAAAACATTAACATGCCAAATTTCATCCAATCATTTCATATCAAATATATTCATTTGAATAATCAATTAATAAAATTTATAAGGTGAATCTACCATAATCAATCACCTGAGGTCCCATATTATGCTAAAGAACACTTTAATCCATTATCCAATTCATTATTAATCTAGGGTGGGCTCACCCAATGGGTATCCACTAGCCAAGTATTATCATCAATGGATCCAAATGGGTCAAACAAATAATACAACATAGGATTTATCATCATATATTATTCAATTAAATTATTGTTTATTTTTTATCTATGAAATCGCAATATTGCACATACATAACAATTAAACAGGCCATAGGGTTAGGTTTTTGACCACCTACCTTAACTGAAGATCAAGAAAACCATTCTAACTAGAAATTACAACAAGAATTCAAACATGGAAGATCACAAGAAGAACTAGATCACACAAGATCAAGGTTGACACCAGTTTCTATAGCGAAAAAAATATTACATCGGGATAATAAGAAACAAACGGAAGAGAGGGGAAAACTAAAGTGAAATAATTAACTAGATATTGATCACTTGATCATGATGTCTATAAGGGAGTAAGGTACTCTAAAATTACTTAGAAAATATCTTGGGCTCAATATAGAAGAGTTTTCATACATATGGAATGAATTTACATGTGAATCATGGATTTAAAACAATCTATCCTGAGAAATATACACCTTGTAACATTTACACTATGTGTAATTATTGATTTATGAGTTAAAATGAAAAATGTGTCACCTAAGGTTAAAATAATCCCATTCAAACATTAAAAATCATGTAATAGTTTCATGGAATGTAACTACTTTACCTATGGAACCAGTTCATAACGTCTATCTGGCAATATTTTCACATCGTGTAATAGGTTCACAATGTGTAACTATTTCACATCATGAACCAGTTCATAAAATTTTCCTAGTTAAATTTACATATTGTGTAACATATACATGGAATGTATTCATTTCATGTAATGAACCCATTTTACAATATCTTCCTATATACAGTTACAAATTATTTAACATATACACAACATGTAAATTTCTTGTAGGAATCTTTAATCATAACTTCTACAGAATAGATCAAACCACCACTGAAGGCTTCCAAAATCATGGGAAACCCTTATAATACCCTTTTACACATTTATAACTAGAGTCCATTAATTTTGAAAAAATAAATCCCTAAAATTTAGGATACTTTCCCAAAAAAATATCTTCTTCTCTAAATGAGGTTGGACCACCATGGTATAAAGAAGAAGAAAAAAACAAACAAAATAGGTTCAATAAAAAATTCAAAGAGGGATTTACCTAAAAAAGACAGGATCTTACAACATATCCATCATATAACAACTCATTCCCAAGATACTCCAATATTCACTATGGGGTATCAGTGAAAAAAGTTTATCCATTGTGATTACATATCAAATTCCCTCTCCCAGCTCTCCTCTTAAACATGCCAATGATGCCACTACACTCAAACAAGAGGTATAGCCTTTCCCTAGAGATACTTCTCACTACATTCTATAATTCATATCAGATACTCCTCAAAGGACACATCTACACCATGACCAATTTCATATATGTATACTATGTGAGAAGGGTTATGATGATATATTGTAAGATGTGACACATGAAACAGATAGTGCATGGAATTGTAGCATGGTGCAAGGGTTAATCGGTATGCCATAGGGCTGACCCTTTCCACTATCTCAAATGGCCCAACAAACATGGGTGCCATATTTCCTTGATTCTTGAGATGGTGTTTCCCCAAAAAAATTGACACATAATGGAAAACTTGATAACCAACAACAAACTCTAGAATTCATATTTTATGGTCAACATAATATTTCTTCCTACTCTACATGGTCACTAACCACCTCCTGATGAACTAGACCTACTCAGACATCTCTTACATGATAGTAGGTCCAAAAAGTGCTAACTCATCTGCCTCCAACCAATAATGAGGTTATTGGTATGTCCTTACATAAAAATCATCAAAATGTTCCATTTGGATCGATGTTTGGAAGATATTATTATATAAAAACTCCATTAGTTCTAAATTATTCTCCCATGAACAACCAAAATCCTAAAAAAGGGCTCATAACATAACCTCCAGAATATGAATAGTCCACTCAGATTGGTCATTGGTCTGAGGATAATAGGTTGTTCTCAAAAGAAACTATGATTCCAGAGCCTTTTAAAAAACTTACTAGAATCAAGACATGAAATAATGATCTCAATCAAAAACAATACTCCTTGAAAAATCATGTAACCAAATATCTCTCGCACATTGATACTACCCATACCATCAACAATGAAGGTCTCTAATATAGGCAATAAGTGGACTACCTTCTTCATTAAATCTATAATAACCCATACTACATCATTCTTACTATGTGTATTTGGCGATCCTATCACAAAATTCATAGTCATGTCATCCCATTTATACTCAGGAATGGGAAGAGGCTACAATATCCTAGTAAGCGTTTAATTCTCAACTTTTACCTGTTGATAGGTGAAACAACATACCATGATTCCCAATATCTCCTTATTTATTATTGGAAACCAATATTTTATATGGATATCATAATATATATTTATCAAACCAGGATGTTCCACCCATTAGAAGCATGATACTCTCCTATAAGATGTTTATGTAAACACATAGGAACCCATACTCAGCCACTAAAAGGAAGATAATTAATGCTACTAAGAGACCATCTAGCTGGTGGATCCCCACCATATAGGTTGTATCTCTAAACTAATCCCTTCGTATCAGAAAACTGTTATTTAAGGATCCAGTCAATAATAACTGGTATAACATATGTTTAAGTTAGGGCTACTCATCCCTGGGATTTCTGAACATCTAGATGTATGTCTACAAAGAGCTTCATCATCCGCCACTCATCACAAGACTCCCTCACTACCTTTATTTTCATATTTTGTCTCAAGGAATCAGAAAAAATCATTTCCCTTTCTCATTGTATAAGACAACTCAAAGTTGAAAGACTACAGATAATTGACCCACCTCCTCTTCTGAAGGTCCAGGTCCCACTAAGAAAAGATGTACCAGAATCTATTGTGTTCCATGTACACCACAAAACTCTCACACAAAAGATAGTTTCTTTAAGGTCTCATTACATGTAACACTGCATATAACCCCATATCATCATTAGGGTAGTTCGTCTCATGTGGTCTCAGCTATCTAGACATATAATCAACTACACTATCCACCTACATCAGAACTGCTCTAAGTTCAAATTTAGATGCATCATAGTACATGGTATATTATTTACCTAGGAAACATAAAGCAATTATAGGTTCTCATGTTAGCATCATCTGTATCTCCTCAAAAGATCTCTCATAAGCATCTTACCAACCAAACTTTTCCCTTTCTTGGTCAGCTCAACAATTGGTGCTACAAAATGGGAGAAGTCCAAGATAAAACATTGATAATAACCCTCTAGACCCAAAAAAATCTCTGAATCTTAAAGAAATTATTCAGATTCTCCCAATATACCACTGATTAAACCTTCTCTGGGTCCACTGACACTTCTTCCTATGAGATTACATGACCCAAGAAGTGCACTTTATCAATCCAGAAACTACATTTTGTTAATATAGCATAAATTTGATGCTCTTTAAATGATGTCAAGATGTTGGAAATTATTTTCTAATGACTGGGGTACACTATGATATCATTGAAAAAAACCACCTCAAGCTGATCTAGAAAAATATTAAATACTTGATTCATCATGTCCATGAATACCTCTGGTTCATTCATCAAACCAAACAACATCACTATGAACTCATACAAGTCATACCTACCCCTAAAGCTTTCTGAGGTATGTACAATAGTCTCACCATCAATTCATGGTATCTCGATCTCAAATTAATCTTGTAGATGATCATATCACCACTCAAATGGTCAAAGAGTTCGTCGATGTGTGGATGTGGATACCGGTTTTTTACCATCATTTGGTTAAATATCTGATAATCCACACGTAAGTTCAAATTCACATAAGGCTTCATGGAGAAAAGAACTAGGGAACCCCATGGATATGTACTTATCTATATGAAACCTGTGGCTTCCAAATTTTCCATCTGAACTTTCAATTATCGAATTTATACTAGTTCCATCCTATAAGGAGGGATAGAAACTCTCTTGGCTCCCAAAACCAACTTAATCATGAACTCAGTCTCTTACTCGGGTTATAATCCATATAACTCATTAGGAAATACATCCTAAAAATGGTTTACAACTAGAGGAAAATTATCATGCTTCATTCCACCATCATATAGAACAATCCTTGTTACTTGAGCCATGATACAATCCAATTTTCACTAAATTAGTCCCGCATGATCAACCTAAAGATCCCACTCACCCTGGTGAAAATAGCTTCCTCATTCTAGAGATAAAAAGGTAACACTTCTCAAGTAATATTTGATATGATCCTAGTAAAGAACTAGTTGATCCATACTAAGTATTGAATCAAAACTTGTCATTTCTAGCATAAACAGTTCCCAAAATAAATAGTAACCAACAATTTCTAGAGAACATGCATTTCAACATTTGATATTTTCTGACTACACTCCAAACAACATATTTATGGTTAAAAACTATCCAATATTTCCATAACCAATCCCAATCCATTTTCAAAAGGAGAATAAAATAAAATCACCGGTATCATACCAATGATGATAAAATTTCATGCATTGACACTAGCTAAAGTAGAATATATAGCATGTACCTGAATTACCCCTACCCTGGGCTCTAGTATGACTCCCATGGGATATTTCCTAAATCTAGTATTTTATATCCTACAATGGGGTACCATGTCCCCTACCTTGACCAAGATATATAGTTGAACCCTAGATACCAATATTTTTAGGGGTATTTGAGTCCTTCCCATACTCGGGTACCTATCATGATCCCCTACCACTGCACTTCTACTACATTACCCTATAAAACCTCTACAGGTGACCCAGCCTACCGTAAGCATGGAAATCCAAATTAGGGTATAGAAATTGAGGCCTCTTGTGGACCAAATTTTCACACTAATAGAACTATAACAGAACATGGTCCTAATATGGTTTCCCACTTCCCTGAATGCTCAGATCACTATTTCTTTGGTGATAACTATCATAGTGGTTCTTTTTACCACTATAATAATAGCTCTTAGTTCATCCTGCCGAAACAACATGGCCACTACATGGGGCCTATATGAGATTCCCTTATGTGATGATTTCTTAAGTCATCACTTCCAAATATCTACTCAAGAAAAATACATTCACCTATAACTTGATCTCATAGCTAAGCCCATCTGGGAAAAGAATCTACCTAGATATCTCATTAGTAGCTAAAGATGCCACAGAGCACTCAAAGTTTTGTGAAACATACAGGGTATTCCATCACCGACATTCCCTTCAATGTCAGTTTCATGAACTCATGATCCTTATCATCCCTCAACAACTCAGGATAGAAGTGACTCAAGAACTTAACCTCTAAGCCCTTATAGGATAACTCTTATTTATTCCCATATTGCTCTATAATATCCCACCAATGCTTGGTATGTCCACAAAACATATATGCAGCAAGATTTACCCTCCTATTTGTGGGTGTGTCGAGGTGATTAAAGATATTATGGACTGACTCAATCCAGAACTCAGCTTCTTAGGAGCCCCCACCCCCATTGAATGTAGGTAGATAATGGAGCTCATCAACTCAGACATTGAATTAACAATTCAAACAATCTCCTTTTACATGTATCACATAACCCTCAGTAAGCTGCTACAAAGTTTAATATCCATCTGATCCTCATAATATATAGGAAGATCTGACACAGATGTGTTATGAGCAAGCTAATTTCCACTCTTCTAACTCTCAACTCAAAGATGATGAGGAGGCATTTTATCTAAAAGAAAAATGCACACCTTATAAAATTGGATAAAAACAAGGTTAACCTAGCAGGTGAAAAAAAATGGAGAACCAATGGCTCATGGTCACTCTGAACATGGATTATAAGTGATTCAGTATGAAATAATGGTTCATTTATCCCTTTTCTCATCATATATAACAGATATATCATTTCAATTTTCATACAAGATAAAATATAACATGTAATAAGTATATCCCTATCATGAATAATGCATGTCAATATATCCTTGTGTCACTATCATGATTCATGCACACTCATCTCGCACCATACCAGTCCATGATTAAAAATCTCAAGAAACAATAAAATTGCATAACATGTGAACCACCCAAGATGAAATAACATTACCAACAACAAGAAAACATTATGAATAGAAATCCCATCTTTAGGTACTTAGATTTTCCCATGTAAATGGGTTAGCAACTCCCAAGAATAAGCTTATTACAAAGTTCGTACACATCCTAGTATCCATTCAACCTTTCCCAAACAGTAAAGTAATAGGAAAGAAAAACAACCTAGTCCTATGATACCACTTTGTACCCCTACTCTAGAACTCTCTCATGTGGTCAAATCAAGTTGGTTGTGGGACCTTAAGCATGCATCCCCATATTCCATAGGTTGATGACTAGTAATGGGGGTGTAAATAGAATAGTAGGAAGACTATACCCCAATTATAGAGTTGTAATACATAGGAAGTAAAAAAAATAGTAAATAATAGAGTAATGGATATCGTTGAAATAATACACCATAAAACTATAAAGTAAAGGAAAAACTAATAAAAAATACTATAGAACTATGTAATGTCAAATTGTAATGTATCTAAATGACATGCTAGAAGTAAACAGAATAAAATAACAAGCTGACACAATAACTTAGACCCTGATCCCAAACCCAATATCATCCCTACCACCATGCTATAACCCATCCCTCAAGCAAAAATCAATAATAAGGTCCATTTCCCTTGTCCAAATCTACATCCATGTAATCTTTTGGGGTAATAAAAGGCATATTGAATAGGGTGTGAGTAAACTCAATAGGTCAACACCATCATGTCTAAACAAAAATAGTCTGATAATAAGTACATAAGTGATAAACGGTTGTATTAATTAATAAATTAATATAATAAAACAATCAACCCACTTAAACATCATTCCAGAATATCTCTGAGTATATAGAACAACCATGCTAACCATAACCAAAAAACCATGTAATTACCACATAATTGGGAAAACCCCTCTCTATAATCATTTCAGTATCTAGGATAAGCCATATAAGCATTAAATAATCTATTAAAATCCATCTATATAATCATTTCATCATCCTGTCCAAGACTTATAAGTATTGTAGCATCTATAACAAGCTATATGAGTATTATATCATCACTGGGTATATCCCTCTATATAATCATTACATCGTCACCAGCCATACCCCTCTATATAAGCATTTTTTCATCAATTACGACACATTCCACAATGGTAAGAATACCACAACATCATGTCATACCACAAGTCATAATGGTTAATTCTAACAATTACCATTTATCTTTCAATTACCTTTTCATTTATTAAGTTGGTCTTAAACCATTAACATTCCAGTTTGAACCCAACAATATTATATAAAATCTATACATTTCAATAATAAATTAATCTATTTTCCAAGGTGAATCTATCATAAGAAATCAAATGAGTTCTCATGTCATTCTAAAACATACTTTAATTCATTATCCAAATCATTATTAATCCAGGGTAGGCTCACCCTATGGGTATCTGTAAGCCCAATCTCAACATAAATGAATCCAAAGGGATATAATTCATAATTAAACACAATATTTATCATCATAAATTATTAAATTCAATTAATGTGAACATTATGTCATCATAATCGCAATATTGCACATACATAACAATTAAGCCATCCATAGGGTTCGGTTTTAGACCACCTACTTTAACCAGTGATCAATAAAACGCTACAAACCATTAATTACAACAAGAAAAAAGGTGAAGAAGATATAAAGAAGAACTAGATCACACATTATCAAGATCAACACATATTTCCACAATGGTCAAACAATTACACCACTAAAACAAGAAATAAGTGGAAAAGATGGGAAAATCAAAGCGAAACAACTAATCGAAGATTGACCACTTGATCAGGATATCTGGAAGGGAGTAAGGCACTCTAAAATTTCCTAGGAAATGATTAAGGATAAAGATATGAGAGGATACACACTAATGGAATGAATTTATATGTGCATCATGGCTTTAAAACCACTGAGCTAGATAAATACATAGTGTGTAACATTTATACAGCATGTAATTATCAGTTTATGAGTTATGAAAAAAAATGAATCACCTTAAGTGAAAATAACCCCTCTAAAACATTAAACTTCATGTAATATTTTCAGGTTTTGTAACCATTTCACATACTAAACTAGTTCATGGTGTATGTCTAGTGATATTTGCATATCGTGTAATAGGTTCATGGCATGTAGCTATTTCATGTCATGAACCAATTCACTGTGTCTTCTTGGCTGAATTTACATGTCATGCAATATATACGTGGCATGTATTCATTTTAAGTTATGAACACATTTCATGGAATCTTCATGGTGATATTTACACATCGTGTATCATATACGCAGCATGTAATTTTCATGTAGGCAGCTTTAAGCCCAACTTCTACAAAAGATCCTAAACCACCTTCGAACCCTTTTAAACTCATGGGAGACACTCATAATCCCCATTTACACATTTATAAATAGACTCAATTAATTAAAAAAACATTCCACCTTTAACTTTAGGTCATTTTCCTAGAAAAAAAACTCTTCGTCACCAAATGAGACTCGACCACCATAGTCTAAATAAGAACAAGAAACCCAAACAAAATAAGTTTAATGAAAAACTCAAAGAGGGGAAGACTTGGAAAAATATGGGATCTTACACATATAAATTTATTTCATTATATATGAAATAGAATTTGGTAACCAAGGTTTGTTCTATAATGGGTTAAAGAAGATACATATTTTGTTGAACTTTAAGGGATGATGCTTATATATCAGGGGAGTTTCTATTTAAATTTTCTATCTTATTTCTTCTCATTAGTTTCTAAAAAAATCTTGATATTTGGTTGAATTAAATTTCAGGAAATTTATTTTTAAGTGTTGTTTTATGCGGAAATTAATTTTATAATATACTGCGAGATCTTGATACTCTTTGATAATTTTTTGTTGAAATCATGGTCTTGAAGGCTTATTTTTGTAATTTTTTAAAATAATTTTAGACTTCAAGGTTTTTATCTATTTGGGAGATTTATTATTTTTCACAAGGGATTTTTTTAGGATGTTGTATTTTTATTCTAGAAGCAAGGAATACAGGGGTATGTTTGGAGGTGACACTTAGACAAGGAGATGAGTGGGGAATAATAGAGCTTCAAAGGAAGAGAAATCTACTTGATGAAGAAATATATTTTTTTTGCCATATTTCTTCTCTTTGCTCTCTCATTTATTATAATGATTCATTATATAAAATTTTTAATTGAAAATTTTTGTTGGATAGATCTTGCATGGCAGAATGAGATTAATATAGTTTGATCATTCTCATTGATTCATGTGTTTTCTTGGATTGTACTATTGTTTATCTTCCTATTGGTATCACATATATTTTAATCATCAAGTATTAATGGCATTTGATCATGGATAAATTATCAAAGATGTTAGGAAAAATTTTCATAAAAAATATTTAATAGTGAATTTTTCAATTAAACAAAATTTAAAGAACAACGCACCATAATTTAATGACAGTCGATTCTAGTAACTTTCGTTCATTAATTTTAAGTGGATGAGTTAAATAATATAGTAAAAAAAGTATAGTGCTTAAATTTCCACCTATCTATGGCTCAACAGAGTTAGTGGAAACTCTCTTTCATGAATAAAGATCCATTCATACTTTTTCATGGTTGAATTTAATTTCAAAGACTAGAAAATAAAATTTATCCTATCTCATCAATTGTTTATCACTCCAAACTTATTTTGATCTCTCTCTTTATTACCTTTTTTTTTTGCCTCATTTCTACTCATTCACTCTTGTTCCTTTCTTAGTTTTATATCACACTATGGTTTTTTTTCTTCTTGTTTTTTGAAGTTTTTTATATCTTTGATGTTATTTTCATGGTTCACAAACACATACACTTTTTCCTTCCCTATGGATATGATCCCTCTTGGTTATACTTGAGTTAATAGGTAGTAAATAAATTTATTAGACCAAAGACATATATCAGGGGTTTATAGCAATAGTCTGGATATTATACTCTTAGTATCATCACATACAATAACATATAAATAATCGAATCAATAACTATCAAAGTAATCATAAGGAATTAAAGCTAATATCCAAACATCAACTATATACAACATTAATGTGCAATGAAAGAATGATACTCACTAAAAAAGGTATATTTGGAGAGGGTTATTTTTCTCATTAGTGATGGTTATAACCCCCTCAAAATTAATTATTATTAGTTGTAGAAAACCACTACAAACATGTCCACTAACTATAGTTATTGGAAATTATCTGCAAGCAATGGCCAGGTAAAAAAAATTAGTGGTGGTTTTAACCCTTTTTAGATGATTTTTTAAAAAAGAAAATTTCAAATCATTGTTAAAAATAATTATATCTTTAAAAATATGAAAAAATTAGCAATTCTTTGTAAGGGTCACTATTTTCTAAAAAAACATTTCATTTTAGACATCACACCAGCCTAAGGCATCCTTGTCTCCTCCCACTCAATCCCTATGCACCTATGAGAAATTGAAAATCCCCCCACCCTCATTATGATTTGAATCAGAGACCTGGGGATTCAAAGGGTACATATCAACCAACTCACCTAATTTTATTTTCTATTAAACATATATGTACTGATATATCTATTTATTTTCTTTATATATTTTACTATTTAAATATACATCTATATGTTTAGATTTAATGTATATATACATTCATGTATATTTTCTAATTCAATTTTCTATTAACATATATGTATCTGTATATTTATATATATTTATATTTATATATTTTAATGCATGTTTAAATATTTAATCTATATTTTCTAATTAATGTATATATATATATATAATATGATATATTAAAGTGTGTGTATACACATTAAAAAATTATTTAAATATATTATATGAATTTATTTAAATATATTATATGAACATATTAAAAAAATTCATTTGTAATAACATGATGTAAATGTGTTTTATAAATATATTTATAATAAATTAAACATATAAACATAAATTCATTTAAATATAAAATAAACAGTATATAGAAATAAACTTATTTAAATATATTACACAAATAAATTACACACATGCACCCATAATATGTATTTGTATACACACACACACACTCACACACAAGAATATATATGTATAAATATGAATTCATTATATAAATAATATTTATTTATTTATTTATATAATGTATTTACATACATAATACATCTACACACTATTATATTTTTAAAATTCTCATAATATATTTTACATCAAAAATCCATAAATACATTTATATATCATTTTTATATAATGTATATTTATATATATCTGTATATAAATAAATAAATTAGAACACCTACCCATATATTTATAATTTATTTAAATTCATTTATATATTAATGAATTTATATACTAAAATCACCAATACATTTACTCAATGTTTTATATGATAATATAATTATTATTATTGTAACACCCCAAACATTTTATGGTATGCTTCTATTAAATACATTCTATTCATTATTCTATCCCTTTGAAACAACACTAGGTTATTTAGGAGATAGTCAAAAACCTAGCCATTAAATATAAATTTTCCACTTCTATGTTTTGAATTTTGAAAAATGGTCATCTAGAGTTGTGATCAGTAAGTCATTTAGAGTCTGATAGAACAAACTTGATTTTTTTGGTGAATAGTAACATACCCTTATGAATAGTAATATGACCCTTATGAATAGTAAATAATATTATTATTTTATTTTCTTAAGGCAATAAGATAATGAGATCTTAATTAATTATTTAGTGTGAAATAAAACTAATTGCACCTTAAAATTGTTATTTTTAGAATTAACTATAAATTTATTTAAAAATTAAATTAATAATATTTAGAAAATTTTTTTTTAAAAATGGAGTTCACATTTGAATTCTACATGTCGAAAACTGGTAGGGGTGAATTTTTGGGATTTTTTTGAAATTCTATAATTTTTTACGAATAGTGAAATATGATAAAATACCGTATATAGAAATTATCAGTTAAATATACTATTCATGACATCACAAGTGATGCAAGGACACTTGGTTCTAACTCTCATGCACTTATTACTATTAGGGATCACATGAAACAACACTATTGGTTGTCTTGAGGGAAATAATAAAATAATGAAGTAAATATTCAAAATTTACCCCTCTCCTCAACTATAAAAACCCCTCACCACTCCCTCTTATCTTCACTCCTATAAGCCTTGAAGCTCCTCAATGTTCTGCCCAATTACCCTTCCCTAGTCTCTCCTCATGTACAAGAAGCTTCTGGTCTTTCCAAAAGACCAAAACCCCTTCCCTTAAGGAGTTTCTCAAGGAGGTTATTTCACGAGGTAAAGCACCCTTCTTTTTCATTTGGTTTCATTTCAATTTATCTTATTTTGCTATCCTCTCCTCACCTCCTCTGTCCAAATGATCATGATAAATCTAGTATCATATATATACAGAAATTATATCATGTTAATGGAAGAACCATCATAAATATTCTTACTTCCTCCCTTTTATTTTTATAAATGAAATCAACGTCCATGAGGTTCCAATTTATAGCCTTCATGGACGACGAAGTTTCATTCTTAAATTTCTTCTTCATTACTGGTCATGAAATCATATTTATCATTTAAACATACTATAATATATGTATTATAACATAATTAATATTCAGGAACCAGAATATGTACATATAATTAAGTTATATGACAAAACTAGTTCATAATAATCCAAATACCACCGAATAATCGAAGTGGATGTCATCTATTGATTCATCCTCATTTCCATGAAACCAAATGATAGAAATGACCATTATAAAATATTTATGTTCATAATTAATATATAATTCCAATCCTGGTGATTTATAACCATTCCACGTGAACTCTATTACTTAAAAACAAGTGAACCGATTATGAAAATAAAGAAAACGAACACCCCAGAACAACAAAATTCAATATAATAACCTAGAAATAAGTGTATAAATGAACTAAACAGAATTATGATAAACTAAATACATGTATAATATTTTCTTAGTTAAGTTATTAATAAGTATAATTTCATATTCCTGGAGCTTAAGTTCAAGATCGGAACACATTTGGAGTTAAGGTAAGGGTTTTCCACCCAAACTTCCATTTTCATTCAGGTTACTTTTATTGTCTAATTTCCTCGATGAGATTCATAGGTATTGTTTTGTAATACTCATAAATTCGGTGTGAGTATTCTATATATTTACAAAAACCAGAATCCTTCCCTATTTTCTGGATAGTAAAATTTTTTAAAAGAAGCTCTCAAAACTATTTCCAAAAATACGAGCTCGATACAAGGGAATTTCTCAAATTCATATCTATTTTCAAGGGCAAGATATAATCTATTTTTGGAAAAGATTATACTTATAAAAACACTCATTTTATCATGAAATAATATCTTACTTTACTTCTGGTTTTATACAAATATTTTTACAAAAGAACTCTTCTTTTCAAAATAAAAAGAGTATTTATCACAAGAATTGCTTAATGATTTTAGAAGATTATTCTCGTTTGATTCAACACTCTTGTTGATTATTAAGTATTATTGGGGTTAATAATTTATGATTTCATATACCATATTTTATTTAATGGTTTATTACTAACTTTATTGTGGATAATCTATCCTAAAACCATTCACCATATTATTCTGAATGGTTAGTGTTATGTCCAATAATTGGGGAGAGTTAGTTACATTTCATATGATAGTTTCAATATGAATGTATATGTTATTTATGTTTATCCCCACTCATATGAGGAATTCATTGGACTTATTATGTGATAGTTGGGGCCTGTTATATCCCCTTGATGCATCGGTAGTTCACATGAGACAAATAGACGTGGAATTGGCCGAGGCCTTTCCCAATGTGATATATGGATTTTGGCCGAGGCCTTAATTGTTAGACGTCCCGTCCGAGGCCTTGAAAAAATGTTCCAGAATGTCCAGCATATGCACTTCCCTCATTATGAAGCTATTAACTGAAAGTTCATGTGGTTATTCGACTAGTATAATACCTATGATTATGTTTTATTATGGAATTGTTTACTCAGCTCATGTTCCTTCCATAATGTGTTCAAGTTTATTATTAAAGGCATGTGTTTTCAATTATTCACCATGTATAATGTTTATATTATCTTCCACTATATTGCATACTCTTACTAAGCATTTGATCTCACCCCTTTCTTATGTTTCATTTTCTCAGGGCAAGAATAATTCTATTATGAATGACATGTTGAAATAACCTAGGAGTTGTGGAAGTTGTATAAGTAGATTATATGTAGTTTTTCATTTCAAGTTGTAATTATGAACTTATGTATGTATCTTGTTTCCAATAATACTAAACTACTCGGTCCTTCGGGATTCGTATTCCTTGTATGTATGCCAATTTAATCAAATAAGGCACCGGCTCTAGGTAACTGGGGTCGGGTCCTTCTAGTTGGTATCAGAGGAAGTTTAGTAGAATACTTGGAAACTAAATTTAGAAAACATAGAATTAGGGAAGAGTCCCTAAGTTAGTCTTTGAGTATATACATGCAAGAACGTCCTGGTATTTTGGTAAGGAATAGATTATGTGAATCTTTCCAGCAAATACATCTATGTCTAGATACGAGCAGGTAGAGGCGGCTCTGGCACAGATGTATCTAGGGGTAAAACCCGAAAACACCGCTTTGAGCTAGACTCGAACGGGAACTAGTACACGTCAATGGGCCTTACTGCACTCTTGGTTACGACACTCCTAGGGGAAATGTTTAGGATAATTCACATTTTCCTTACAATCCATTATGAGGGAGTTTAATGTAAATTTTCCTCAGAGGATTTGGTTTGGATAACTCTAGAAACCAGAACTGAACAATGAAAAACTTACATAAACAATACTAAGAGAGATGTTTTCTTAATTTTCAGATAGAAAACGAAGGTACTTGTCTTTTGTCTCTTCCAACGGAAGTATTAGATACCATAGTGGAAAAATCATGTGTAGAAAACTACGAGACTTTTGAAAATATTTGTTTATCATGCAAAACCCTCTACTGAGTATCCAACTCTCCTCGGGTACTCTAACTTCACCATGGAGCAGGTTTTATCTATTACCTGATGATGAGCGCACAATTTTCATTATATGTACAACAATAGAAATACTTTGAGGGTATCTTTAAATGTTTTACCCTAGCTAATAATTTCTTTTCTCTTGAGGACTATGAGGAGGCTGCACAAGGGGGATACCTCCATGCAGCATATCTATGTCAGATTTTGACCTACGGACTTTGTGGTCAAGTTTTGGACTTTGAAGCCCTTGAGAATGAGACTACATGTTTTCCTTATCGGCATCAAGTTCATACTGATGTCTCTCAACTTGATACCCAACATGATTATCTCAATCTAAATTCTAGATGTCCATACGCGGTTGACCCTAGTTGCACACGTTGCATCTGGACCAAGGAGATAGAGGAATTTGGAATCGCTTTGGGGATCTGTTTGTCTGAAAACTAGGGAAATCCCCAACATCAGTGGAATCTATGAGGATTCATCTTAGAGGATGTCAAGAAGTCCATACTAGTGTTTTGTGAAAGGGATCAAGAGATTGTGTAATTTCTTAAGTTTTATAAATCATGTCTAAATAAATGATGTTGTATTCTCTATTTTGATATGTTTTTATATAAAATAATAACTTGGTTTAAAATGGATTTTCCATACTGAATGTTGATTTACTAAAACTTTTTAGATATAATATATGAGTCAACCAACAAATATTTTATCACTACCTACCGAGTTGTTAGAGACTACAATTATCAAGACATGCTCCGAAGAGGACCAGCCCTATGCCAACTTACATCTGACTTGTAAACTACTCCATCAAGTATCGAATCGTCCAAACATTCTTAATCTTTACCAAGGAAGAAATATGTTATATTACCATATTTCATATGCACAATTTGCTACATATAGGAAAAGAGGGAAGTATTATGAAGCTCTTTTTCTATGTTTCACTCTGGTTGATAACTACTGAGTTGTGGGTAAATTTCTAGAAGCTTCTTTGGATGGTGACCATCTAGAGGCCTACCTATTTCAGATCCTGATTTTTAGTATGTACGGAGAACTTTATGACATAAATATCTTCAAGAATGACGTGGTGCTTGGGAATTATAAGGATTTAGTCCCCACTGAAATTTCCGACCTCCACACTTCTCATGCCTCTCTATGGAAGCTTGAGTGATTTAAGTACAGATTCAACCCTAGTTGTCTGCAGTGTGTCTGGGCTAAGGAAATCGAGCAGCTAAATACTTCCTTAGGAATCCACCTGAGGTCGTCAACACCCTAGAATCGGTGGTGTTCCCAGTAAAGGGACTTCGGGAGTGACGTGTGTCTAGTGTTGCATATGGTTCTGGGAGATTGAAATCTTTGAACTAGTTTTGGGGATTCATGTATTGGAGACTGGGGAAACCATTAGCACTGTTTTACTTTTTGATCCAGTGGTTATATAAAAATATAACTTGTTGTATCTTCTTTTTGTTATACTTTCATTAGTTATACCTTTCAATGAGTATCATTAAGTGAAATTTTATAATAAACTTTCATATGGAAGGACAAACCCATATGTTATCTCTTCCTATGGAGGTACTAGAGATTATAGTGATCAAAACCTGTGAAGAGGAGTACCTACCTCTCACAAACTTTCGAAAGATGTGTAAACAACTATATGAAGTGAAAAACAGTTTGAACATTATTTTCACCTATTAATGGAATGATTTAATTTACTACCGTATAGCCACAGCACAATTGGCCGAGTATAGGTGAAGAGGAAAATACCACAAAGGACTTTTCCTATGTTTCACCCTAGGCCAGAACTACACAGCCAGTTTATGTTTTCAAGAGGATACTTTGGAGGGAAACCTTTGTGCGTCCTACATGTACCAACTCCTTAGTTTTATTCTGTAAAAAAATGTCTATGACTTAGATGTCCTCAGTCGAGACATAGTCTGGTGAGTTCTTCATGTGTTGGTCCATTCAGACATTTCCAAACTTTCCACCGTTCAAGCCTCCCTCTGGAAGCCCGAGTGTTCAATGCAAGAGTTCAACCCCTTCTGTCTGAGGTGTGTCTGGGTTAGAGAACTAGAGGATTTGAGCATCAATTAGTGTTTTTTTTAACGCGCCTGAGGATCCTCTTTGACGAGAGATGTGGTAAGAACATCAGATATCATTCTTTGGTGGTTATGAAATGAATTGCGAGTATGAAATTCTTCGAAGGAGGGAATAATGAAACACCCCAAACATTTTATGGTATGCTTCTATTAAATAAATTCTTTTCATCATTGTGTTCCTTTGAACGAATGCTAGGTTATTTAGGATATAGTCAAAACCTAGCCATTAAATATAAATTTTCCACTTCTATGTTTTGAATTTTTTAAAAATGGTCATCTAGAGTTGTGATCAGTAAGTCATTTGGAGTCTGATAGAACAAACTTGATTTTTTGTTCAAAAGTAACATACCCTTATGAATAGTAATATGAATAGTAATATGACCCTTATGAATAGTAAATAATAATATTATTTTATTTTCTTAAGGAAATAAGATAATGAGATCTTAATTAATTTTTCAGTGTGAAATAAAACAAATTGCACCTTAAAATTGTTATTTTTCAAATTAACTATGACTTTATTTAAAAATTAAATTAATAATATTTAGAAAATTATTTTTGAAAAATGGATTCCACATTTTAATTCTACTAGTCGAAAAATGGTAGGGGTGAATTTTTGGGATTTTTTTGAAATTCTATAATTTTTTATGAATAGTGAAATACGATAAAATACCGTATATACAAATAATCAGTTAAATACACTATTCATGACATCACAAGTGATAAAAGGCCACTTGGTTCGAACTCACATGCAATTATTACTATTAGGGGTCACATGAAACAACACTATTGGTTGTCTTGAGGGAAATAATAAAATAATGAATTAAATATTCAAAATTTTCCCCTCTCCTCCACTATAAAAATCCCTCACCACTCGCTCTTCTCTTCACTCCTTTAACCCTTTAAGCTCCTAAAAGTTCTGCCCGATTACCCTTACCTCATCTCTACCCTCGTCCAAGAAGCTTCTGGTCTTTCCAAAAGACCAAAACCCCTTCCCTTGAGGAGTTTTTCAAGGAGGTTATTTCAAGAGGTAAAGCACCCTTCTTTTTCATTTGGTTTCATTTCAATTTATCTTCTTTTGCTATCCTCTCCTCACCTACTCTATCCAAATGATCATAATAAATATAGTATCATCTATATACTGGAATTATATCATGCTAATGGAAGAACCATCATAAATATTCTTACTTCCTCCCTTTTATTTTTATAAATGAAATCAACGTCCATGAGGTTCCAATTTATAGCATTCGTGGACGATGAAGTTTCTTTCTTCAATTTCTTCTTAATTACTGGTCATTGAACCATCTTTATGGTTGAACCAGACTATAATATATGTATTATAACATAATTAACATTCAGAAACCATAATATGTACATATAGTTAAGTTATATGACAAAACTAGTTCATAATAATCCAAATACCACTGAATAATCTAAGTGGTTGTCATCTAATGAATCATCCTTATTTCCATGTAACCAAATGATAGAAGTGACCATTATCAAATATTTATGTTCATAAATAATATATAATTCCAAACCTGGAGATTTATACCCATTCCACATGAAATCTATTACTTAAAAACAAGTGAACCGATTATGAAAATAAAGAAAACAAACACCCCGGAACAACGAAATTCAATATAATAACTTAGCAATAAGGGTATAAATGAACTAAACATAATTATGATAAACTAAATACATGTATAATAGGTTCTTAGTTAAGTTATTAATAAGTATAATTTCATATTACATGAGCTTAAGTTCAAGAGCGGAACATGTTTGGAGTTAAGGTAAGGGTTTTCCACCCAAACTTCCATTTTCATTCGGGTTACTTTTATTGTCTAATTTCCTAGATGAAATTATTATGTATTATTATGTACTCCTCATAAATTCTATGTGAGTATTCTATATATTTACACCAACTAGAATCCTTCCCTATTTTCTGGATAGTTACATGTTTTAAAAGAATCTCTCAAAATTGTTTCCAAAAATACGATCCCGATACAATGGAATTTCTCAAATTCATATCTATTTTCAAGGGCAAGATATAATCTATTTTTAGAAACAATTATACTTATAAAAACACTCATTTTATCATTAAATACTATCTTACTTTACTTCTGGTTTTATACATATATTCTTCCAAAATAACTCTTCTTTTCAAAATAAAAGAGTATTTATCACAAGAATTGCTTAATGATTTTAGAAGATTATTCTCGTTTGATTCAACACTCATGTTGATTCTTAAGTATTGTTGGGGTTAATCATTTATGATGTCATATACCATATTTTATTGAATAGTTTATGACTAAATTTATTGTGGATGATCTATCCTAAAACCATTCACCATATTATTCCGAATGGTTAGTGTTTATGTTCAATAATTGGGGAAAGTTAGTTAAATTTCATATGATAGTTTCAATATGAAGGTATATGTTGTTTATGTTTATCCACACTCATATGAGGAATTAATTGGACTTATTATGTGACATATGGGGCCTTCTATAGCCTCTCTATGCATTGGTAGGTCTCATGAGACAAATAGATGTGGAATTGGCCGAAGCCTTTCTGAATGTGATATATGGATTTTGGTCGAGGCCTTAATCATTAGACATCTTGGCCGAGGCCTTGAAAAAATGTTCCAGAATTTTTGGAATATGCACTTCCCTCATTATGAATCTAATAAATGAAAGTTCTTGTGGTTATTAAACTAGTATAATACCCATGATTATGTGTTATTATGGCATTGTTTACTCAACTCATATTCCTGCCATAATGTGTTCAAGTTTATTATTAAAGGCATGTGTTTTCAATTATTCACCATGTCTGATGTTTATATTATATTCCTCTGTATTGCTTACTCTTACTAAGTGTTTGAGCTCACCCCTTTCTTATGTTTCATTTTCTTAGGGCAAGAAGAATTCTATTATGAATGACATGATGAAATAACCTAGGAGTTATGGAAGTTTTCTAAGGAGTTTCTATGTTGTTTTTCATTTCAAGTTGTAATGATGAACTTATGTATTTATCTTATTTCCAATAATACTAAACTACTTGGTCCTTCAGGATTCGTATTCCTTGTATGTATTCTAACTTAATCAAATAAGGCACCGACTCTGTGCAACCGGGGCTGGGTCCTTACAATTATTATTATTATTATTATTATTAAATTTAATTTTTTAATTAAAAAAAATTAGTGGGAGTTTGATACACATGAATATATTTACCTAATTTATATAATTTATTTATATAATGTATCTACAATATATGTGTATTAATTATAAATACATTATGAAATGTATTTATTATAAACTTATTTATATAATATGTTTATATAATGTCTTTATATACTATCTTTATATCATGTATTTTTAATATATACAAATATTTAATGTATTTACTTGTTATTATTAAACTTGTTTCTAAAAAATAGAAAGGTTTATAATCCTCCACTAATATAAGTGATTATTGAGGGTTTATAACCCTAGATAATTTATTCTATATTTTTTTAGTAAATAAATTATATATTTAGCAATGGTTTTTGGATAGCCACCACAAAATATATAATTTGTTCATTAAAAAAATATAGAAAAAATTAGAACTGTTTATAAACCTTGGCTAATATAAGTGACTAATAAGGGATATTAAAAACTGTTAATCACTTATATTAGCAGTGGTTTAAACCCCCTGTTCTTTTTTTAATGAATTCATTATATATTTAATGATAATTGTCTGAAAACCGATGCTAAATGTTACTTTAGTGGTGATTTTATTATAAATGGCACTAAATTATATGAAATGTAATTTAGAGTGGGTTTTGTATAAACTTCTCTAAAAATCACATTAGTTTATTGTCTTTTTATAGTGATTTATACTCATCATGAATACAAACATACACAAGGGTCACTAGATAGGTTGATCAAATATGTAATCCCCATCCAAATTTACTAAGACTGAGTTGGTGGTCCAAAAGACCTTATGCATGCCTCCCCATACATAAGAGGTTTTTGATAAGTGGAAAGGGCCTCAGTCATGTAGTTGGGAGGCCATTCCCTTGATATCAGATAACCGTTAATCACCAACACAGTGGAAGTGACAAGAAATAGATAAACAACAAAAATATAATATCATGGAAACCAAAAGATACTAACATGACATGAAATATCAATGTTGTAAACTAGTTTTTTGTGTTTGAACTCTTATAATATTTTAAATAATATTTTATGGATAGTTCAATAAGTTTTTTTCATTATATGAACATTATGGAGCCTCAATAATAATATATTAAATATAGTATATTATTTTTATTATATAAATGTTGGATCATGTTAAAAGTCTATTTTCCCCTAATAAAATTCTAATATAAGAAATATAACACCTTTTTTGTGTACAAAATAGGTTTTTTACCATAGTGATGGTATAATGTTGGTTTTCATCAAGGTCCTAGGTCAGGACCATTTCTAGTTTACCATTAATAAATTAATTTACCTTTTTATCTATTAGAAACCCTAAATCCCCATATTTAAGTCCTATTTAACTCTTTAATTTAGGTATATTTTCCATAAACCCTAATTATAAAGAGATGAGGGGATAGTGATCATTGGGGGAATTATATATAAATACTGAAGGGCATGTTCTTCGATGAGAATCACCAACAAATTTTGGAATAATTGAAAACCCCTTTAATGATTGATTTGATCAAGTGGTAGGCTTTTTAATTTTGATTCCTTGCTCTATTATTCATGGTTTCTTGGGAAAATAATTTTTATTCCCGATTTATGATTCACTTATGCATGTCCCTAAATACTTATGGATTTTTATCATCAATTTTTAGTTATCTTCCATGTGTTTTTGTCATCATAGAATTTTTTCTCGATGTTCAATAACCAGGATTCACACCATCCACTAATAAATTTGTCTACAATTTCTCCTAAATTGTTATCCCCTTTTTCCTATTGAAATTAAAAATTATAATCACTTTGTAGGATGGTTCAATAAATTAGTACCCAGATCGATGAATTATTGAATATGGGGCTACATTCAATTGAATTGGCTATAATAGTGAAGATCATGGTGTGTGAGATCAATGATAGGGGATGAAGAATAATTTTAGACTATGAAGACACATAATTAATTGTGGTAAAATTGTATGAGAGAATTGTGGTTGTGTTTGAAATCCCTTTCAATTAGTTTTTCTGGTGATGAATGCTCAAAAAATGACTATCAAAGGCAAAACATCATTGTAAAAGGCATTTGGTGGAGTTTTAGTCTTGATAAAGGAAAATAATTATAAAAACATCACAATTATTTGTATTCTAAAAATGTTGGGATTGAAGACACAATCACGCAACATGTGATCTAGAGCCACACATTGTATATCACCTAAGTAGTGATGGATAGGGTTTTAGTAAGAGGTAAATATCATGTTCCATGTATCCAAAGTGCACAATCTATGTATCCATAATCTTACCATCTAGGAATGTACAAGTATTATGCACCTAAATGGAAATATTAACACACTCTCTACTTGGGTTAAAGCCATAAATCATGTATCCTTGGTTTTAGATGACTTCCCCCCCTCGGGCAATACACATTGAGTGCTCTTGCAAGAATTAGACACTAAGCTCACCCCTACATGACATCTATACTACTAAATCACATTGTGTAGTCTATATAGAAATGACTTAGGGTAACTTCTACTCATGTAAGATTATATAGGAACTCTATTGGACCCACACATCATGTTTCCTATTACACACATCATGTAAATTGAACCATACTTTAAATGTAATGAGGAATTACACAACTAGAATTTTTTTAAAGTGTTACACATTATTTTCCCCTACAATATATGTCATGGAATTTTCTAGGATTAGTGGACTTTCATATCTTCTTTCATTGGGTCTTAGATTTAAGTTTTTGTGTAGCCTATCCTGAAGGTTTTTCTATATAGATTACAATGGTTCTCTTCTCATTAGTGTAATAGGTGATATGTGAGGTGATATAAGTAATTTATTCTTATTAATTATTTAGGGTCGATGATGGGGATAGGGAATGGTCAAAAGAGAATTAATGGGGTTGGAAATACCCTAGAAACTTGGTTATAGTAGGGCATGGGTCTTCCACATTACTGATAGAGTTTGTTACTCCCCAACATAATTTGGGTATGGGCCCTCTATATATGGATTTTTTTACTCCCTCTTCTATGAGCTCAGATAGACACAGTTCCTTCACTAGGGTTGGTTATTCCCTCAATTGGAACTTACCCTTTGGAAATAAATGGTTTCTCTACTAAAGTTTCATAGAGGTCTCATGGTTTTCTTAGCTGGGTAGTTTTGATTTTTGGGGTTTCTTGTTGATTCTCCAGTAGATAAGTTGTGCAGAGTGGGACTCTCTCCTATATCTCAAGTTCTATTCTTTAAATCATATACACATTTTTATGGGCTTCTTCCCACCTTATTTAATTTATGGTTTTTATCAATTGGTTTTCTTCTTATTTCATTGTGGTTTTGGGGGAATCCTACTCAGTATATATATACTCACCACTATATAGGGATATTTACCTATACATGTCATGTTTTATGTTGATGGTGTATAGTTTGATGACGAACTTGTTGGAAATAGTGTTGGTGGAGCTTAGTGGTACATAAATGTGATAGTAGAGGAAAAAATTCATCTCTACATCAAGTTTCTTGTGGGGATCTCTTAACCTCATATATCTAGGTAGATTTTTCTATTTGGGTTATTGCATGTGAATATTTCCCATTTTTCATTATGATTTATGAACCAATTACTCCTTTTTGGATTTATCATTTTTCTCATGCATTATATATTATAGTTAGTTTTATTTTTATATTCTGTATTATTTTTTCCTCTATGGAGGTGTGAATTGTGTATAGTTTCACTAGGATAAGGCCTCCCATTATGCATGATATGCCTACTTGGTGCTAGTTACCATACCATGGCCTATTAGAAGTAGTATTTGGGGAATACTCGTCTTACCACTACTTAGGAGGGGACCTGAAGGATTGAGTCAAAGTAGTTTCAAATTGGGTCAGTCTTAGGGATAGATCTTTGAGTTAGAGATCTAGTGAAGATAAGTTTGGTAATTTAGGTAAATGGTGTGAAATTATACCAAGCTCATTTTTTGGGCTAGGAAACCTGATTTTGATGTGTGGGTCGATATATCCCTTCAAAAGGACTCCGAAAACATGTTTATTGACTAAGTACACTAAGGAACCAGTTGTAGGGAACAAACAATGATACATGCATTATATATTAATAAATCATTGATTTCCATGACCTTCTCAAGTTATCTCCCTAGATATTCTTTACTAACCATGTTCCATCTTGTCAATAGTAGGATACCACTATATAGAAAGTCATTTAGGATCCTATAGAAGGCTCATATCATACTTTTACTAGTGATTTAGTCTCTTTTTGTTGACTGTCTATGTGATTAGGCTTCCATACAGGGACCAGATCATGAGGTGATTCCACTGGGTGTGTGGGGATCATTACTCTTCCCATTGTATAGTAAGCAGATCCACCTCTCATAGTGAAAGAGGATGTTCCTCCACCTAATGAGTAGTGAATTAATCTATTTTTATAGGATAAGGATATGAATAGAATGAGTGTGCTACATGAGTCTTAGTGATATATTTAGTGTAGGTTTTGAGATGAGTCTGACCCTCAGGTGGCTGAGGAATATATTTAAATGGTGATTTGAGTTTTTTTCCTTGTTTGAATGCCTACTGATTTGATGGTACTACTACTATCTATCCTTTTCTACTACACAGTGAGTGACTAGTGGACATTAATCATCTAGACCCACAATAAGGATATTCTTCCATGGGTATATTTCAAGAACCATATATACAAGGAGTACTACTTGATGATGTTGAGGTCCATACAAATCTAGGAGATGTTATAGTTGTATCTGGGTATCATGTTTGTTTCTTAGTATTTTTTGAGATTCACTGATCTCATGAGGTTCTCTCTCAACAAGATTCATGATGGATTATTCAAGAATAGAGGTTTGAGTGCATCCTCTGAAGAGGAATTCTATCTGGAATTATCCCCCTATATATCCATACCTATGTCTAGGTTTTGGAGTGACCCTTAGTGATGGTGAGATTATTAATAGTGGGGTGACAGGTATCAAGCACTATTTAAATCTGTCCAAGAGTAGAGCTGTTATCTATAGCCATTTTAAGATAGACTTCAAGGTCACTACATAGAAAGAATTCTGATACATAGTCCCAGACCCAATAATTAGAAACTCATGAGTCACGTAGAGGATATATTCTTCTAGGATATAGTATTTTTTATGATTGTAGAGGATAAAAGAATATGTATAATGACTTCCAAGACTAATGTATAGAAGAGGGCTGTTAAGATGTAGATGGTACCTCTAAGTCAAAGAGAGTGATATGATCAAGGATATCTTTGAGGTAGATGAAGTGGTCCTTAAGGATATAGTAATGGTATATAAGTTGGTTATTCCCTTGAAGGAGGTTCTATAGGAGGATTCCGCTATGATCCACTTCTATCACTACTACCCCCAGGTGATCCAATCTAGGCTCAAAGGGTTATCAATCAGTGATGAAAACTTATGTAAATTATGGAGGGATATGGACAAGTGGTTCCCAAAATATTTTGCGGTATGATCTATGTATTATCTACTTTAGCTCCCTTACTAGTAAATATCAACATGATCCATTCCTTTATTTTTTTCATCCCTTGTTTGAGAACTAGAAATCCTGGTCGATCTCCTAGCTCGCCCCATGTAGATAGATCATCCTACTAGAAGTGATCACATGATCACCCATATCTACTAATGATGGTAGCTTGTGATTAGTGGATAGAGGTTTCCATGGGACCTCATAAATGGTTGTGATAAGCCCCTACTATGTCATACTTGTTATTGACTAGATATCCTAAGTCCATACCTAGATATACTACTACTATCGAAGAGTGATGTGCTTCTGATATTACGGATTGAGATTATCCTTCATTGTAAAGTAAGACCTTCAATCAATATTAGTAGTTCATGTGTGCAAGAAATTTTAGTTGATCACCCATAAGTTAGAGAGTTTGTATCTATATGTGTTATACACCTTAGACGATCATTTTCCTTCAGTTATAGTGGAGTATGTTGATGTATTTTATAAGGATTTCATAGGGTTTCCCCCTTAATAAGAGATCTAATTATTTATAAATATACACCTTAGGACTGAAATGATATCTTTTACATCTTATCAGATAGCCTAGGATGAGCTTAAAGAACTGAAGGTTCCATTAAAGGACCTTATAGAGAAAAGGTTTCAACAAACCTAGTGTGTCCCCCTAGTCAGCTCTAGTGTTGTTTTCCAAGAAGTTATATGGAATATTTATGATTTTTATTGACTATCCCCACATGAATAATATTATAGTCAATAATAAATACCATTATCCATGAACCAATGACCTATTCTACAAACTAGAGTGATAAAAGTGGTTCTTGACGATTAATCATACATCGGGTTATCACTTGCTTCAAGTTTATGAGAAGTATATCCCAAATATGACATTTCAATACCATTATAGAAATTATTAATGTCTAGTGATACCCTTAAGCATGATTAATTCTCTAGATGTTTTCATGGGATTTATGAAACAGATCTTTGAGAATGTATTGGGATTGTTCATGGATTTCTTCATTGATGGCATGGTCATCTATTCAGCATTAGAAGATAATCATGTTGAGCATCTATGGGTTATCTTGGACCTTCTACTTGATCACTAGTTATATGGAAAACTCTTGATGTTTTATTTCTATATTTAAGAGTCCCACTTCATGGGATATGTCATCTCATAGTGTGGATTATCTATGGACTCAAAAAGGATCAAGGTGGTGCTATCTTGGGAGATACCCAAGAGAGTGTACTGGGTATGAAGCTTCCTTGGGCTGGTGAGGTACTACCATATATTCTTGGTAGAATTATACAGGATTGTGGCACTCAATAATTACCTTACTGGAATGGGGTATCCATCCTTTTTTTTAATTATTCTCTCGATATTTTAAGGATTTGAAGTGGAGGTTGATGAGTGATTCTATTGTAAGGTTTTTAGATGAGGTAGTTGAGTGTGTGGTATTTTACAATTCTTATAGATCTAGGATTATCTTTGTGTTAGTTTATTAGTATATGGTGATTTTTTATAGGTCCATACAAAGAGACCACGCTAACAGAACTATGTGAGACATGATTTGGATCTGGTAGTGTCATTGTTTCCCTTGAAAACATGAAAAAATACCTTCTTAGTAAGTATTTTATATTCTATATAGATCTAAGATATTCTTATACGTATTCACTTAGAGAGATATTAACCTAAGGTAGAGTATTTGGATAATGTTTCTATATGAATATGACTTCATGATTGTCTATGCTCTAGGAATGGGAAACGTGGTGGTTGATACCCTTAGCAGGGAGTCCCATTGTCAATTGTTTGGGGATTAATCTTAATGGATAGCCTTATTGTGGTTTTCCTTAGTAGATTAGGGAGAAGTGGATTTTATTTTATTGATGGTTATTTCCCATAATGTGATAGAGTCCTGGTTTAAAGATATAAATTGAATGGTTTTTTCAATTGGATATCTTTAAGAGATACACCATATAGATATTAAGAAGGTGGGGAGTATGCCATCCACTTACATGGATAGAAGATTATGTAAAATTTATGAATGAGGAGGTGTTGAGGGAGTCTCATACCTCACCCTTGAGTGATGATGTACCAAGATATAAGATGTCATTTTTGGTGGGGAGGTACAAAATGGAATGTTTCTGAGTTTATCTCATGATGAATCACCTATCAATAGGCTAAAGAGGATCACTAAGTCCCATCAAGTTTGGCATGTTACCTTGAAGTTATAAATTGGAAATAGGATGATGTATCAATGGATTTTGTGATAGGGATCCCATGATCAGTGAGAGGTTATGATGCTATATGGATTATCATTTACTAACTAACCAATTTGGTGACTTCCTACCTATTTGGGAGTAGATTCTGAGGGAGAGATTGGGATTTTTATACTTTGAGGAGGATGTTAAATTGTATGGGATACCCTTGAAGATAATTTCCAACCAATACACTAGATTTACATCCTTATAGAGGAGTTTTTAAGATGAATTTGGGACTCATTTTTGGTTGAGTATAGTATTCCACCCTCAAAATGATGGCTAAACTAAGTGAACCATTAAATTTGTCAATCATATTCTAAGGGAATGTTTGTTGGTTTTTGGTTAGATCATTGAGTGTAACTTTCCCTTAATGTATTTCACATAAAAAAATATATAGTACTCCTCAATTTTCATGAAACCTATCAAGGCCCTATACAGGAGACCTTGTAGGTCACCCCTATACTGAATGGAGATGGGGGAGTCATCACTAATGGGGTTGGAGTGGGTGTTGGTGATGGAGGAGAAGGATAGGGTGATAAAAAATTGGATAAGGGGCACTTAGATCCTTCATAATTTCTACATAAACCATAAATAGTGTCCTTGGGTGTTTGAGGCGGGATATCATGTTTTTCTGAAGGTCTTATCATGGTATTTTTTTTTAGGGATTTGTCCAAGGAAGTAAGTTTCCCCTAAGGTTCATTGGTTTATTCTGAATCCTATAAAATATGGGAGTGGTTTCTTACCACCAAGAATTTTCACTATAATTAGACCATGTACAAAAAATCATCCACATTTTATAGCTTGAGAGATATATCCATAACCCATAACACATTATTGAATATGGTGAGTTGGATATCATGGATGTCGCCGCCTTCTCAGAGTACCTAGGGGTGATTGAGGACTAGTAAGAGAGTAATATTCAAGGATGATCTATTTTATTGGTGTATGATTGTTAGTAAAATGGGAACCTCCAGGAGAGCTCATGGGAATGTGAGAGTTAGATTTGGTCTCAATACACTTGCCTTTTCAAGTAGTTTGTGTTTTCAGGATGAAAATACATAAATATGGGGAGAATGGAATAACCCTGGATTTTTCTATTTTAACCCAAAATATATTAAATAACATTTCATAGATATTTCATTGATTCGTTTTCATTATATAAGTGTTGCAGAGCCTTGATAATAATATATTAAATATAATATACTATTTTTAGTCTATACATGCGCTGTCATGGGAAAAATATAATTTTCTCTTAATTAAAGACGTGGGTGGGAGATTTGACATTATGGTTACATATATAATATAGGTTTTATCCTAGGGATGTCATAAAGTGGTTTTGTATCTAGTTTTTGGGTTGGTCCTGATTCGGGAGTTCCATAAATTAATTAATTAAATTTTAATTAGTTATTTAATTTTGTATCTTTTGGAAACCCAAATAACTTATATTTAAGCCCTGTTTATGTCTTTAATTTATAGAGGGCCACTATAAATCTAAATTATAGAGTGAATATGGGAGAGATATTATTGGAGGAATTAGATTTAGAGATTGATGAACATGTTAATCCAAAGGAATCTCCAACAAACTTAGGATAAGACATGAACCAATTCAATGACTGATCTAGGTAACTGGTATCACTCGTTGTTTTGATTCCTTGCTCTGTTCATCATGATATTTTGGGTAAATAATTTTTATTTGATGCATGATTCACTAGAACATGTCTCAATAAATTTATTGGTTTTTATTATCAAGTTTTTCTTCACCTCCCTATGTTATTTGTTGTTGGAGAATTCCATGCTTGGTGTTTGGTGACTGAGCTTCACACCACCCTATTATAACTTCATATATAATTTATCCTATGTTATTCTACCCTTTTTCTTCAGTAAATTTCCAATGAACATCACTTTGTCCAATGATTCGACAAATCCGGACCCATATCGATGAATGGTCAAATTTGGGCCTATGATCAATGGATTTTTCTATGATAGTTGTTGTTCCAAAAGGTGTTTGGTTGTATTAAAAATGGTTTTTAATTAGGTTTTTCAATGTATTTATGAAAATTTGATATATTATGTGAAGATATAAGTATCCAACCATGAAAGGAGATTGAGTTACTACCATTATGTTTACATGGAAAAGGATAAGAACATGGGTCTTTGGAATAGATTGCAAGATATATTACTCAGAACAAAAACATTAGGAAATTTTTTATCTGTTTTATTTTTCTATGACAAGTGTTTCTGATGTTAAATTCATTGTCTACACCAGACACAATAATTGAAGAAGCTGATGAAGGAGTTGGATGATGGGTATTTATTGAACATCTTACCAATATTGTATTCAATAAGTTTTTAATAGATTAAATTTTTTAAAAAATATAGATAGATATAGAGAAGTGATACTTTAGTAACTTGCACTTTGGTGGTGGGAATATAGTAAGATACACTCCTAGATAAAGGTTGGTTTAAATAGATATGGATTGAGATTTATTTAAGAAGAGATAGACTTGATCTGGAATAATAGTTTTTATGAATAATCAAAATTGACTATATTATATCCTACAACACCTAAGATATGTGCTTGAAGTTGTTCCGGGTAATTTTAATGATTCTTATAATTATGTAAAGAAGTTCTGAGATGATTTGAGGTGAATGGAGAAGGCCCAGAGATGATTTTTAGGTTATCAAAGTTCATTTGAAATTTTTTTAAATTATTTTTTATCAATATATAATTTGTAAAAGGGTAAAATTTATTTATCTATTCAATCCATTATTTAAGGGAATCGAATTACATGAGGTACTTCATAAAAGAATCCATCTACACAGAAGTAAAATAGCAAAGGTATTTCTCGATTAATATCATATTTTAACACATTTTATTATATAATTAAATGTTTTTATCCCACCAAAGTGTTGTTTCATGGGAAATTGTTGCATATTTAGTTTTTAAGAATAATTTGAGATTAATTTTTAAAATGGATTAATTTTTAAATCTTAAGTGTTTTTATTTACTTTTCTATTTTAGAAACAAATTTTTATACACTAAACATAATTTCAAAATTCATTTTTTTAGGATTATATATTTGTTGAGACAAATTTCATTTAACATGACCAAGTGTTGAATCCAATCTTTAGAGGCATAAAAAGAGCACAAAATTCAGGCCTTGAAGTCTATGAAAAGTTATGGAGACCTTTAGAGATGGGTTCATATCTTTTAAACCGATGAATTAAATGGGTTGAAATTTTGTGCAGAGTAATATAAGAGGCCATGGACCTAAATTCATGGGAAAATGGTGAAGGATAATTTTAAGTGTCTTCCTATCATAAATAATTTATTTAATAATCTGTTCATAACATTGTCTACACATGTCCAATAAAGAAAACATTTATGGGTGTATGTGTAACACATAGAAGAAAAAATTTCAATAATACAATTTTCATTGATTCATACATTTACTTTCCTAAAGTCATGAAAACATTCATAGGATATATTTGAACCAAAAAAATCAGCTATGTTTCCTATAAAAATAAACCCCCACTCCTTTATAAAGAGTAAGATTTTATATAGATTCGGAATTTTTTTCTACTGTAATAGTTTTATACATTTTTAATAAATATTAGTCTTTTTCTTCTCTCATTATTTCTTCTCTTTTTGTCCTCTTCTATATTTACCCCATCGTGCTTATTTTATCTCTATGGTTGTGGAGAACTAACCCTCATTATTTTTTGAGGTGTAAAGTAGTTTTGTTTTGAGTTTATTTTTCTTAAATTTTATTTATTTATTCTATTATAATAATTTTAGTAGTGGATGAATTGATTATGGTGAGTGTTATCCCCATTTTTTCTACAGTGTATTTATACTTCCTTGTTATAAAGCATCCTTACCTCCACTATTTAATTCAATCATATGTTAGAGTTTGACTTAAATAGTTTTGATTGGAAAAGATTTCTCTTAATTGGCTTTAGTAAGAGTATTGACCTGGATGTAGAGGTATCTATGTGGGGTAATTCCAATTCAAACAAGAGGGTGTGGTGTGACATTACACATTAAGTAGAATATTGATATTTATTTAAAGAACAATGATGGCTCTATGGTGAACTCCTTAGAGAAATTTTCATTTATTTTTAACCTCTTTTTGTTTTGACTAATTATTTATATTTTTTCATTTATATATTTTTATTTATATAATTTTCACCTTTAAATTCCCCCTTTATATTAGTATATTATTTATAAGTATATTAGTTAGATAAAAATAGTGATAATAAAAAATCAGTTTGTGTAAGTGGCCTCCATGTGATATCAAACATAGGAGTGCACAATATTTAATTATTAGTTAAATAAAAATATTGACCAAGGATCAAATAAAAATAATTTTTTATCAATTTGGAACCATTTTTTGGGATTACAAGAGCCTACACATTCTATTTTTCGCAATAATTCAAAAAAAATTAAAAATTAAAAAAAAACTAAATAAAGAGAGATTCATTGTATATCTTTATTTTTATACAAAAAAGTTGGATTATTTCAATTATTATTCATATTATTGGAATAAAATTGAATATAGTATGGAATATTCAATGAAAATTCTAATGCAATATAGATTTTTATTGATGGAGGAATTGAATAAAAAATTGATATCTTTTCCACCTCTCACAATGAAATCAACGATCCATTGTAGGAAGGACAATAACAACACAAATTTGAATAAGAATAGGAAAATATCATTACACCTACATTTATAGTTTACAAACCATTGGAGGAAATTATTGTACTACTTGAATATCCATATATCAACCCTAGCCTTTTACACATTTCATTACAAGATTTTAAGCATAGTAAAGCATTATATTACAATCCAAGGATCGTAAATTCTAGTGTCTTGGAAGACTAGGTACATAAAACATAAAACATGGGACTAAATATAAAATTTATTTATTTAGTATTCATAAATAGATCCTAATTTCAATTATTCTCAAAAATATTCATAAGATAGCCTAAGGATAATATGAACAAAGGGATGAGCTAAAAAACCAGTAAGGAAATAAACATAAGAATAATGATTTAGAACATGGGTTAGAAATCATAACATAATGATATAAAAAGGCATGGAACATATGGAATCATAACATATAAACATGGATCATATAAACATGGATTCATAGTAATGTTTCATAAACATAAAACATTACTTTAGCACATGTCAAGGCTCATTTCACATAGAGGATAATAGGTCAAGGTTAATCACTAAGACCGTTGCACATGGTAGCACGAGTCAAGGCTAACCGCCAAGAACGTTGCACATAATGTCTCATGATACTCAACTTTACCCAATTCATTGGAGTTCTATCTATTCATGCCCATCATAAAATGTTCATGAATATGCTTTTTGCATATATAATCATACATAATCAATCACACATAAACATAAGGGTTACCTATTGTAAGAATTGGGTATCATAGTTATGTCATAAAGAATAACAAATGGGAGTATCATAAAAATATCCCTGAAGAGAATGAATTTATAATACATGGAAAATAATTGGGTACAATAGGAATATATCATGAAAAGTGATGTCACTTGAAGTAATAACATGTAAAAAGAGTACATAATAAACTTTAGAATTAAAACATTTCAGTGTGGTTAAAGGAAAATATCAAAGGTCATTTAAAACATAAAAGGGAATGATATTTTATATAAAACCAAAAGTGAAAAAATAAGGTTTTAATTATAAAAAATACTAATTTTATAAAAATAATGGTTTCTTAGAAATAGATTTTATAGTGTACTTGAAAATGGGTAAGAATTCGGGAAGTTCCCTTAAACGAGTTTTCTTATCGAGAAGTATTGAGGGGGAACCACTTAAAAACATGTATATCCCTAAAATATAATGATGAATGAATCTTGATACATGATTTTTGAGAATGTAAACATCATTTATAATATGTATATAAAATAACAGATAACTTCATTTGGGTAAAAGGAAAGGTAGATCAACCTGGAGGAGTAATGGAGGTTTAGGTAGAATCCCTTACCTTAAGTTCAATGCTGTTTTTGAATTGATCTTAATGTCCTGGATAACCAAATTAAATTAATATTTACATAACCTATTATTTATTTAATTTATTTACTATAACCTTATTAAGTTAATTCATGACCTTTTTGATGGGTTAAGAGGTTCAATTTCATTGTTTGTTTCATTGGTTTTCATGATTGGTTTACTTATATACATGTAAGGATAAACATGTAAGATGATAATGGTTGTCCAGAATTAAATTTGTATGCTATTAGTGAACATAAATAATATTAAATGGTTATAAAATTAATTTTTTTATATATATTTAATATGAATCATTATATAAAATATTAATGATAACTGTTTTGGTTAATTGGTGGTTTTTTTATCACATCAAACACATTTTGATTTATTAATTAATATCATGTGTAGAAAAGATTCCATAAGATTAAATTAGATATAATACATATATTATATTCTGGTTAAACTATAAAAATGGTTTCATGACCAGAATTGAATATGATAATTGAAATTGAAAACATGTCGTCCTTGAATGTGAGAAATTAACACATCTCAAATGGTGTTTTCATTTCTAGTTTAAAAGGAGGGGAAAGGAGAGATAATGATAAATTATTCCATTATCATAACAAAATTAAAATACATGTAAGGTACTGGAGTTATCATAACATTTTGATGAAAGGATTTGAGGAAAGAAAAAGAAAAGAATGGAACTTGAAATAAAATAAAATAAATGAAAAGAGAAATTTACCTCTTGAATATATCTTCCTTGATAACCTCTTTAAGGGAAAGGATTTGGTATTTTGAAGGGAAAAATGGATGATGGAAGAGGGAGAGGGTATTATGGAGGTATTTGAGTAGAATTTGTGCTAGGAAAAAGGCTTTAGAGGAGTGAATAGAAGAGGGGGTGAGGGTGGTTTTTATCGTGGAGGAGAGGAGGGTTTTCTCAATATTTTATTCATTATTTTATTATTTTTCTCAAGACAAGAAATAGTATTTATTCTTGTGAAAATAAATTAAAATTTGAATTTTAGTTTCAACCCAAGGTTATTACATCATACATGACTCAATAAATAGTTTATTTAACATATAATGTATATATACAACAAATTACTGTATTTTACTATTCACAAAAAAATCAAGTATTTCAGAAAAATCCCAAAATTCACTCCAACATTTTTTTTATATATAGAATTTAAAAATGAACTACATTTTATGAAAATAATTTTATAAATGTGTGAAATTTAATATTTAATTAATATTATAAATTAATTAAAAAAATACAACTTTTAAAATTAAAACTGTCTTTCTAACACTTTGAAAAATTAATTAAGGCCTCTTAAAATTATCATATAATCATAATTCATCAAAATTATTATTTATGAATATATTTTATGGAAAAAAAATTTCTTTTAAATTATTAAATTAATCATAAAATTGTAATTAAATATACATGACTCACAAAAATACCAACATTATGATATAATTATATCATATTTTCACTTATAAGATGGATAAATTTTATTTATAATTTCACTAGTAAGGTTACTTATTCACTTGTATGGTTTACTATTCATAAGAATCATATTATTATTCATAAGGGTAGCATTACTATTCATAAGGGTTAGTTACTATTCACCAAAAATTACGTTTTTCTTATCGGACTTCAAACATCTTATTGATTGCAACTATGTATGTTAGATTTTCGAAATTCAAATCACATAAGTGACAATATTATGTTTAAAGGTCACATAGTACTTAGTAGTTCATTGTGTTGGGATTTCATGTTATTATACTATATGACATAATTATAAGAATGGAATTTCTATTGATTAAAATTTGGGTCATTACATTATTCCCCCTTATGAAATTTCACCCTTGAAATTTCGTTTTACATTTTTAGTCACAAATAGGTGTGGGTACATTTCCTTTATTGCCTCCTCTAGTTCCCATGTTGCCTCTACATACTTATAGCTCTACCATAGTACTTTGATCAAGTGAGTAGTCTTGTTGCATAGAACCTTATCTCTACGATCTAAGTTCTTCACTAGCTGCTCCTCATAAGAAAGATCATTCTCTAACTATACCACCTTAAATAAATTACTTGTGAAGGATCTGGTATGTGTTTCCCTAAGAGAGATACATGGAATACATCATGTACTTTAGACATGGTAGGTAGAAGTGATAGTCGATAGGCCACATCTACGACACGATCAAGAATCTAGAAAGGTCCAATGTACCTAGGAATTAGATTTCCTTTCTTCCCAAATATCATGACCTTATTCTATAAAGATATGTATAGGAATACCATGTCTCCAACTTTAAACTCAAGGTCTCGTTGACGATTGTCTGCATAACTCTTCTGTCTACTTTGGGTAGCCATGATGTGCTGCTGAATGGTTTTCACTTTCTCCACCATTTCTTTGACCATTTAAAATCCTAGAATCTTATGCTCACTAACTTCATCCCAACATTCTGGTGTTCTGCACCATTTCCCATAAATGGATTTATATGGTGCCATTCGGATGCTCGAGTGGAAACTATTGTTGTAGGAGAATTCTACCGGTGGAAGATGTTGGTCTCATCCTCCATTCAAGTCCATAGAACATTCTCTCAACATATCTTCCAATTTATGAATAGTTTTCTCATATTGGGCATTATTTTGAGGATGGTAGACCTTACTAAAGTTCAGTTTAGGGCTTAGAGCATGCTGGAGACTTTTCCAGAACATTGAGGTGAATCTCATATCTCTATCAGATACAATAGATAGTGATAATCCATGTATCCTTACAACCTATTTGATATATATCCATGAAATTTGATCCAATGAGAAGTCCTCTCAAATTTATATAAAGGGGACTCTCTTTGTAATATGATCCATAATGACCCATATATCATTTTTCCTCTAGATTTCTTTGTAAGTCCAGTGAAAAAGTAGATGGTGATATTCTCCCACTTTCATGTTTGTATGGGTAGTGGTTCCATCATCCCCTTATACTTATGTATTTCAGCCTTCATTTTTTAACATACCAGGAACTTTGATGTATATTCAGCAATCTCCTTCTTCATATTTTCCCACCAAAATTTCTCTCAAAGATCTCGATACATCATTGTGCTCCCTGGATGAATAGAGAAGGTTGAGTTATGTGCATCATTCAAAAGATCTTTCTTTGTCTCTGGATTTGATGGTACACATAATCGTGAACCAAATCTTACAAATCCTTCTTCATCAATCTTGAACTTATAGGATTACCCATTTCTAATATCTTCCACCCTTTTCATAATTTCCATATCTTTTCTTTGATCATCCTTTATTTTCTCCATGAGGGATGGTTGAATAATCATTTGAGAAAGGATTCGTGATGTTCCTCTATTAATTATTCTCATGTCTATCATCTACAAATCTAAGAATATTGGATCCTTTTCGTTTCTCATCGTTGATAAAGATGTAGGATCCTTTCTACTTAGAGCATCTATCACCTTATTTTCCTTACCAAGATAGTAGTAGAATGAGCAGTCATAATCCTTGATGAGCTCTAACCATATTTTTCAGTGTATATTAATCTCATTTTGTGTGAATATAAATTTTAGAATCTTTTGATTAGTATATATCTCATACTTACACCCATAGAGATAATGCCTTCATATTTTCAATGCAAAGATCACAGCTTCCAACTCCATATCAGACGTAGGATAGTTTTTCTCATGGATTTTCATCTACCTTAAGGCGTAGGCTATAACTATATCATTTTTCATCATCACATGGCCTAATCCCTTCTTTGAAGAATCATTGTACACCACAAATAGTTCTCCACTTGTTGGGAATGTGAGTACTGGTGTAGTGATAAGCCTCTTTTCCAACTCCTTAAAACGATCTTCACATTCTTGATTCCAGACAAACTTTACTCTATTTCATGTCATCTTGGTTATTGGATTTAGCAATCATGAAAATTTCTCCACAAATCATCAGTAATACCTAGATAGACTAAAGAAGCTATGTATCTTCATTACAGATTTTGTCATGAGCCACTCTTCAATTGCCTTTGTCTTGTAAGGGTCCATCGATATCCCTTTGGTGGTGATAACATGCCCCAAGAATGATACTTCCTCCATCCAGAACTCACATTTATTGTACTTTTCATAAAGTTTCTCCCTTCGCAAAGTCTTTAGAATAGTAGTCAAATTATCTTCATGTTCCTCCTTTCTCTTGGAGTATATCATAATATCATCGATAAAGACTACCAAAAATTTGTCAAGGTAATCTATAAAGACTCTATTCATTAAATCCATGAATATTGTAAAAGAAATAGTGAGTCTTAAAGGCATCACTATGAAATCATAGTTTCCATACCTTGTTCAAAATGCAGTCTTGGTAATATCTTACTTCCTGACCTTTAAATGGTGATATCCTGAACGAAGGTCCGTGTTAGAGAAATAATTGTCCCTAAGAATATGATCAAACAAGTCATCTATCTGTGGAAGGGGATACTTGTTATCTATCATGATTTTATTGATCTCGTGATAATCAATGTCGAGGCACATTGATCCATCCTTCTTCTTGATGAAGAGGACTAGCGCACCCCATGGTGATGTACTCGGGAATATAAAACCCTTCTGCGGATTCTCCTTTAACTATTTCTTTAGCTCTTCGAGATCTATGGTGTACATTCTATAATGTGTCTTTGATATAGTCAGAGATCCTGGAATAAGTTCAATTGAGAAATCAACCTATCTATTAGAAGGAAGACTAAGAAATTCTTCAGGGAATACATTAGTATAATCCCTCATGATGGGAATATCATCAAGAAGTATCATCTCCTTTGTCTTAATAATTTGATCTAGATAAGATTTCTCATAAGGAATTAATATCCGCACATGATAAAATGATTCTAAAGAAGATTCATCTTCCTCCTTACACTTGCAAATAATTGGAGGATACTTTGGGATGTGAAGAGTGATCTCTCTTTCCCTCCCGTTGATGTTAGATTTATATAAATATAGTCAATTCATTCCTAAGATAACATCGAACTCCATTAAAGGAAGTATAACAAGATTTTTTGGGAGGTTCAATCCACAAATGTTAACTGTGGAGGAGTTATATACTTTGTATGCAATAATTTCCCCATTTTTTATACTCATAGATAACGTAACCTCAAAATTTTGAGTTGGTGTTTAAATAGTTCTACTAAACTTCAAAGATATAAAAGAATGCGTAGAACCATAATCAAATAGTATCTTTTCTATTCATTAATGAATAACTAGAATACTTTTCACTACATATTTTTCTGGATCCACCTCAGCAGTAGTGATAGCATAATCCCATCCTTATTTCCTTGGAGGTTATTGTTAATTTACTTTGAAAACCCTTGGATTTGGGCAATTGTTTTCATAATTACCATGCTCTTTGCAGTTTTAACACTACACTATAGGTTGAGCATTGATCTGAACCTTCCTTTCTTCTTCCACATTAGTGGGATTCTTCACATCCCTCCATCATTTCATAGCCATATGTCTCATTCTTCCAAATTTGAATCAATTCACAGTTCCATTTAGATAGTTCTATGGATGATTCTTCCAACAATTTTGACTCATGGGATGTTTGATCTTCTTTACATCATGGGATTTATTTTCCAAACCACCCATATTAGACTCTATTTAATGATTTTTTTTTCATTGAGCCCATGATACCACTGAGATTCACATATCTCTATTTCCACCTTGAGGGAACAATGTACAATCTCCTCATAACTGTCAAAGTCTTGAATCACCTATGTTTTTCGTAGACTCGGCTTTATTCTGCTAAATAAGTGATCCACCTTTCTTTCAGTGTTCATGACAAAGCTGAAGGAATATCTTTCAAGCCCTGTGAAGTTTGCTTCATAAGCCTCGATGGACTCATCTTCCTTCTTATTAAGTCCGAGGAACTCTCTTTCCCTATTGAGATGGAGGGTTCGGGAAAAATATTTATTGAAAAAACATTTTCTTTAATTCATCCCAATACATGGAATCAATTTCTTCTTGGGACTTTGTATTCTTGATTAGTTTCCACCATTGATCATATTTCCCATCAAAATGATAGATCTCTAGTATGAATTTCTCTTCTTCAGAGCACTGTAGGATAGAGAATATATTTTCAATGGATTTAATCCATTTTTTCCATAAGGATGGGATCAAAAGATCCACTAAACATGGTTGGCCTTTTCCGCATGAAGTATTCAATAGAAACATTATATTTCCTTGGCTGGTGAGGGAATTTCACATGATTCATGTTATTATTCATAACTTGAGCCAGCTGAGCAAGTATTTTCATGAAGTTTTGAGAACCTTTTACCATCATATTTGGAATATCATTAAGGAAATATTCACATTCCATATCACATTGAATGTTTGCACATTTTCTTCTATTTCCCTCCATTAACTAATAAATATAACTTATAATTATAGGGCTTGAATACTTATCTATTAAGAATAAAAAGAAAACTTTAAACATAAAAGGATAAAATATTAAAGGAAAAGTATATCCTAACTTGTGATTCCCTAGGTTTCAATATTGGTTATCCTTGATCTATTTATTAACTTATATTCTTATAGGATCTTTTGTTATTCCTTTAATAATTGTTTGTGATAATCTTATGAATTTACCAAATCATATCCCTAGAGAGTGTAAAATTGTGAGTGCAGTAAGGCCTGTTGTTGTGCACCAGTTATGGTTCGAGTCTAGGTCAAAGAGGTTTTTTCATGTTTTACCCCTAGATATATCTATTCCATAGCCACACCCACTTGTTCATATCCAGACAGGGATGCATTTTCTTAATAAACTGCTTACTCTATACTTACCAAAATTTAGGGATATTTTCTTATACTTTGTCTCATCCATAAGGTTCTTACTAAAGTTCTCTATTCCTAATCTCCTAAAATAACTATACCATTCTCTAATACCAACTATAGATGTCCTAGCCTCTTGCACATTTCATTACATGATTTTAATCATATTAAAGCATCATATTACAAACCAACGATCGTAAATCCTAGTGTCTTGGAAGACTATGTACATAAAACTTAAAACATGGGACTAAATATAACATTTAGTTATTTATTATTCATAAAGAGATCATAACATCAAATGTCATAATAAATATTCATAGGATAAACTGGGGATAACATGAACAAAGGGATGAGATAAAAGGACCATAAATGGAATAAACATAAGAAATAAGATTTTACACATGGGTTAGAAGGCATAATATAATGATATAAAAAGGCATGGAACATATGGAATCATAACATATAAACATGGGATCATATAAAAATGGATTCATAGTAATGTGGTATCAATATAAAACATGGACTTAGCATGATTCAAGGCTCATTTTACATAGAGTATCATAAGTCAAGGTTAACCAACAAGACCGTTTCACATGGTAGCACGAGTCAAGGTTAACCGCCAAGACCGTTGCACATAACATCTCATGATACTCAAATTTACCCAATTAATTAGAGTTTCATCTAGTTACACTCATCATAACATGTTCATGAATATGCTTTTCACATATATAATCATACCTAATCAATCATATATAAATATAAGGGTTACCTATTGTAAGAATCGGGTACCATAGTCAAGTCATAAAGCATAACAAATGGGAGTATCATAAAAATATCAATGAAGAGAATTAATTGAACATACATGGAAAATAATGGGGTATAATAGTCATATATCATGAAAATTGTTTTCACTTGAAGTAATAACATGTAAAAATAGTACTTAAGACACTTTAGAATTAAAACATTTTAGTGTGGTTAACGAAAAATATCAAAGGTCATTAAAAACATAAAAGGGAATAATATTTTATATAAAACCAGAAGTGAACCAATAAGTTTTTCATAATAAAAATACTAATTTTATAAAAATAATGGTTTCTTAAAAATAGATTATATAGTGTACTTGAAAATGGGTAAGAATTCGAGAAGTTCCCTTAAATGGGTTTGCTTATTGGGAAGTATTGAGGAGGGAACCACTTAAAAACATGTAAATCCCGGAAAGATAATGATGAATGGATCTTGATACATGATTTTGGATCAAGTGAATATAATTTATAATATTTACATAAAATAACAGATAAATTTTTTTGGGTAAAAATAAAGGTATAGCAACCCGAAGGAATAATGGAAGTTTTCATAGAATCCCTTACCTTAAGTCTGATGGTCCTTCACTTGATCTTAATGTACTAGATAACCAAATTAAATTTGTTAATTAATATTTCCAGAACCTCTTATTTATTTAATTTATTTATTATAACCTTATTAAGTTCATTCATGACCTTCTTGATGGGTTAAGAGGTTCAATTTCATTATTTGTTTCATAGGTTTTCATGATTGGTTTACTTATATTCATGTAAGGATAAACATGTAATATGAGAATGGTTGTCCATAATTGAAGTTGCATGTTATTAGTAAATATATAGAAGATTACATGTTAATAAAATTCATTTTATTATTTTAAGTGAAAGTGAATCATTATATAAAACATTAATGATAACTGTTTTAGTTAATTGGCGATCTATTGATCACATCAAACACATTTTGATTTCTAAATAAACATCATATGTAAAAAAAGATTACCGAAAATTAAATTAGTCATAATACATATATTATAGTCTATTTCAACCATAAAAATGATTTCATGACCAAAATTGAAGGTGTTAATAGAAATTGAAAACTCGTCGTCCTTGAATGTGAGAAATTAACACATCTCGGATGGTGTTTTCATTTCTAGTATAAAAGGAGGGGAAAGGAGAGATGACGGTGAATTATTCCATTATCATAAAAAAATTATAGTACATGTAAGTTACTGGAGTTATCATTACATTTTGATTAAATGGGGTGATGAAAGAAAAAGAAAAGAATGGAACTTGAAATAAAATAAAATAAATGAAAAGAGGAATTTACCTCTTGAATATTGTTTTTTTGAGAACCTCTTTAGGGGAGAGAATTTGGTCTTTTGAAGAGACCAAGGGCTACTATAAATGGTATAGGGGATTAGGGATATATTTGAGTATAATTTTTACTAGGCACAAGGATTGAGAGGATTTAAGAGAAGAGGGGGTGAGGGTGGTTTTTATAGTGGAGGAGAGGAGGGTTTTCTCAATATTTTATTCATTATTTTATTATTTTTCTCAAGAAAAGAAATAGTATTGATTCAGGTGAAAAAAATAGTAAAATATGCATTTGATTTATAACCTAAGGTTCTTACATCATCCATGACTCAATAAATAGTGTATTTAACATATAATGTATATGTACAACAAATTACTGTATTTTACTATTCACAAAAAATTCAAGTATTTCAAAAAAATCCTAAAAATTCACCCCAACTATTTTTAGATGTGTAGAATTTGAAAATGAACTCAATTTTATGAAAATAATTTTCTAAAAATGTGAAATTTAATTTTTTAATTAAAATCATAATTTAATTGAAAAAATACAAATTTTAAAATTAAAACTGCCACACTTTGAAAAATTAAGTAAGGTCTCCTAAAATTATCATATAATCATAAGTCATAAAAATACTTATTTATGAATATATTTTATGAAAATAAATTTTCTTTTAAAGTATTAAATTAATCATAAAATTTTAATTAAATATATATAACTCATAAAAATACCAACATTGTGATATAATTAAATCATAGTGTCACTTATAAGATTGATAAATTTAATTTATACTTTCACTGGTAAGGTTACATATTCACTTGGATGATTTACTATTCATAAGGGTCAGTTAATATTCACCAAAAAATAAGTTTGTCTTATTGAACTCAAAATATCTTACTGATCGCAACCTTGTATGTTAGATTTTATAAATTCAAATCACTAAAGTGACAATATAATGTTTAAAGGTCACATAATACTTAGTAATTCATTGTTTTGTGATTTCATTTGATTATACTATATAACATAATTATAAAAAAGGGAATTTCCATTGATTAAACTTTCGGTATTTATAATCCATTCAGCCTTGCTCAACCATTGTTAGAGGAGTTTCTAAAGAAAGCATGACAATTGACGCAATTGTGGGAGATCGATGAGATTTGAAAGAATACTAGTCAGACATTATAAAATTGTAAAAGGTAAGTGATACTCCCATATTTAAAAAATAAAAATCAATTACTCTTTATCTCACTTTTTATTTGTAATAATAAACCACTAATGTGGTGTAATTTAAAGAAAAGATGGAGGATATTGACTACTTTCCTCCATCCACAACAAACCTACTCCAACTCACACTAAGAAAATAATAAAAAATTGAATCCAGACCAATTAATGAATATTATATGTTCATGAACACTTTTCTTTATAATTTAAAAGAAAATGAATTTATTTTTACCTAAAAATTCTATGATTTTATAGATTTGGTTGACACGTGTATTGACTTAGAGGATGAAGAAGAAGATGAATAAGTAACATATTTTGAGGATAAAATGGAGGAGATAATGGATTTTTACACTTGTGCATATGAAGATGATAGTATAGAACTAAAAATAGTTAAAGAATCAATTAATAAACATTAATCCAAAGAGAAGACACATCCTATCCTAATATTTTAACCACTACTGGACACCACTCCTCCATCAGAACAAAACAAGGAGAACCCATTTATACTTTACCATCTCCCCTTTCAACTCTTCTCTTCATTAATTCTTTGGGATGGGTTGATTTTATTTTCTTTTATGGGTCTCAATTATTAGTTTCTACTCATGGACACTGGAAAAAGTCAAATTTAGTGTTTTTTCTAAAAGAAGATCCATCACCATCGAATTAGAGATATAGTTCTGAAACTACTTGACTAAGGGAAGCAAAAAACTAACACCCACATGAGGCTCCAAACCATGTTCTATCCTCTTTTCCATTTCTTTTTCTTTTTCTTTTTCTTTTCTTATGTTTTTTTTCTTTCTTGTAGTTTTAAAGTATAATTAGTTGGGATATTAACTCAAGGATTCTTCTAGAAAATAAATTTAGGTCGTATCTTTCCTTTTTTTGTTTTTATTCCTTTATATTTTTTCTTTATTGGGATAAAATTAATGGTAGTTAAATTTAGGTGTGGGGGGAATCAACATGCTTAGAATTTTTTGTGTGTTTTATATTTTGTTTTTTTCTTTTTTAATAACTTTAATCTTGGATGAATTTTATTCAAAAAAATTCACACAAAAATTTATTTTCAGAGTGTTTCTTTACTTCTTAAAGAATTTTATTTTAAATTATTGTTGATGTGGAAATTTTTCTTATAATTTAATTTTCAAATATTTTTATAAGTTTAGATAATTTTCTAAATCTATGCCCATAAAAAACTAAATCAAAATATTTTTCCTAAATTTTTATTTATTCTAAATCATTTTGAAATATTCTTCTTAATACCCACACTTTCTTGAGAGAATCATGGATTTTGTGTGTGAACCGGAACTTGTGGTTTTTCTCTTTCAAATATTTGTAGTTTATAAATTTTTTAGATATGATTGAGGTATTTCTATAGATAACTACATTTTAAATTGAGACCTACCTTTAAATTTACCCTTATTTATCATTTATAATCAATGAATATTATTATAGGTTTAAGACACCTTAAAATATTTGTAAAGACCCGTAAATTTAAAGGAAATTTTTTTCTTAATTTTCTTTGGAATTTTACAAGAACGCAGTTTCTGACGGCGCCTGATTCCGAGGCCCAGTGTGCCCGGAATCATTTTCCGAAGTTTGGCTCGGGTACGTTCAGTGAACGGACGAGCGGGTTTTTCTAACTTTTGAACTGGTGCCCAGAATCGAATTCTGAGGGCACCGATGAAATCGCAGCGCCGGTATTCGCTTAGAAACGCCTCTTCCGGAGTTGCGTTTGCTCGGGTGTGGTTTTTAATTTTCGGGCTTAAAGTTAAGAAATAAAATAATTTTGCGACAACTTTATTTTATTTCACTTAAGCCACTTGGAAGCCACTTGAAGCCACTTAAAGGCGGCTTGAACTGAGTTGAACTGGATAGGATGCTATCCAGAAATATCCTACCCCCTTGGTAGGATATTTGTGAGGTGGGGCCCGCACGAGTCACGCCGTTTCTTTCCGCTAAGAAACGCACCCGTGAAAACCCGTCTTAATGAAAGTCAACCGAAGCGTTTTCTAAATTCTTAACAGACCATTTAATTGGGCGGTTTATTTCATGAATTAAATGGGCTGTTTCTTTCGTGAATTAAATGGGTCGTTTCTTTCGTTGAATTAATTCAACGAATTGATGGATCGTTTCTTAACCAGTTTTTCAAATTCGTTGGCGTAATAATAAAATAAGGCCAACGCTTAACCTCTGGTTATTTGCGCTTGAGAAGATTTGAGAGAACCATCGTAACTTCTTCTCCCTCGCGAAGAACGCGAAGAACGCGAAGAACGCGAAGAACGCCGAACCCGGAAATCGACGACGCCTTCGCCCGAGACGTTCTTCCGATCTCCGATCTCCGATCTCCGATCACCGACCATTTGAGGTGAGTGATTTCGGACTTCCGCTCAAGGTTCTTTTCTTTGGGTTTAAACACAGATTTAAATACTAATAATTTAAATCTGTTGTTCTTGGTTCGTTGAGTTCGCCGACTCAACGCCGGTTTCCGCGACGACGCGACGCCTCCCCGCGATGACGCGACGATCCCTCTCTTCCGCGACGATCTCTTCCGCGAAGAACGCCCGCGCGCGACGATCATCAAGGTAGGGATTTATTTTGGAAAATTACCCCTTTTTAATTTTCCGGTGAACGTTCTTGAAAATTAAAAAGTCGGTTTCAAATGAACAATTTTTTTTTAATTAAAATTGTCAGTTCATGTGTTGAACAATTTTCTCCCGGTTGTTTATTTCTAACGCGGAGGGTGCGGGCCAAACGAACACGGCCCGACGACCCTCCATCGTTCTTCGTTTTGTGCGGATTTGACGGTCGACGACGGAACGTGCCGCAGCGGACGTTTGACGATCCCGCAGTAAAGAACGGATCCCGGGAGGAGCAACGGCGCAGACAGGAAGGAAAACGGGCCACCGGAGCAGCCTTCCTTCAGTCTCTCACAGTCTCTCCTCCACTTCTTCAGCGGGTCAGAGAGGCACAGCATGGGGACGTTGACTGTGAGACGCGGCGTGCACAGATATCCTCGGGACAGGCACCTGATGGTTTCTCCCTTGGAGCAGAGCACGATGTCCTTTTCAGAGGACGTACCTTGGTACCAGTCGCCTTACGAGAGGAGGTGCTGAGAGAGTTTCACACTTCTCCTTTGGCAGTACATCCTGGAGTGGCGAAGATGTACCAGGATCTCAGGCGACAGCACTGGTGGTCGGGCATGAAGAAGGCTGTGGCAGAGTTCGTTTCACGGTGCCTCACCTGCCAGCAGGTGAAGGCAGAGCATCAGGTACCAGCAGGCTTGGTACAGCCCTTGGAGGTCCCGGAGTGGAAGTGGGACGGGATATCTATGGACTTTGTTACTGGACTTCCACGCACTTCCAGAGGTCACGATTCCATTTGGGTGATTGTTGACCGACTCACCAAGTCGGCACACTTCTTACCCATCCGAGAGCAGGGCACAGTGGAGAGCTTGGGGCGTCTCTACGTTCAGGAGATTGTACGACTTCACGGTGTGCCATCGACTATCGTCTCCGATCGGGATGCTCGTTTTACTTCCCGGCTTTGGAAGGGGTTGCAGGAGGCGTTCGGGACGCGACTACGTCTGAGCACCGCCTTTCACCCTCAGACGGATGGTCAGACGGAGAGGACCATTCAGACTCTCGAGGACATGCTCCGTGCATGTGTCCTAGACTTTGGTCGCAGCTGGTAGGACCACCTACCCTTGGTGGAGTTCGCGTACAACAACAGCTACCACTCCACCATCGGGATGGCACCCTACGAGGCATTGTACGGCAGGCCTTGCAGATCTCCTTTGTGCTGGACAGACCCTGGAGAGTCAGCACTTGTGGGACCGGAGATGGTCTGGGCCATGACAGAGAAGGTCCAGGTCATCCAGGAGCGGATGAGGACAGCACAGAGCCGGCAGAAGTCATATGCTGACAGAAGGCGGAGGCCACTAGAGTTCGAGGATGGCGACCACGTCTTCTTGCGTGTCTCACCTCGACGTGGTTTGCGGAGATTTGGCCGAGGCGGCAAGTTGTCTCCACGCTTCATCGGACCCTTCCAGGTCCTCAGCAGGGTTGGCGAGGTGGCTTATCGCCTGGCTCTGCCAGCTCAGTTGCACCGGGTGCACGACGTCATCCACGTATCCCAGCTGAGGAGATACGTGCACGACCCGACGCACATCATTGACTATGGGGAGCTAGACGTGGATGATGGAGAGACTTTTGAGGAGGTCCCAGTGGAGATAGAGGATCGACAGGAGCGGGTCCTACGTGGGCGATCAATTCCTCTTGTGCGCATCAGATGGCAGCACGGGAACCTCCAGGAGAGCACTTGGGAGCGGGAGGCTCAGATGCGTGCTCAGTACCCACATTTGTTTCCCTAGTTTTTGATGTATCTTTACGGGGACGTAAAGTCCTGAGGTGGGAGTAATGTAAAGACCCGTAAATTTCAAGGAAATTTTTTTCTTAATTTTCTTTGGAATTTTACAAGAACGCAGTTTCTGACGGCGCCTGATTCCGAGGCCCAGTGTGCCCGGAATCATTTTCCGAAGTTTGGCTCGGGTACGTTCAGTGAACGGACGAGCGGGTTTTTCTAACTTTTGAACCGGTGCCCGGAATCGAATTCTGAGGGCACCGATGAAATCGCAGCGCCGGTATTCGCTTAGAAACGCCTCTTCCGGAGTTGCGTTTGCTCGGGTGTGGTTTTTAATTTTGGGGCTTAAAGTTAAGAAATAAAATAATTTTGCGACAACTTTATTTTATTTCACTTAAGCCACTTGGAAGCCACTTGAAGCCACTTAAAGGCAGCTTGAACTGAGTTGAACTGGATAGGATGCTCTCCAGAAATATCCTACCCCCTTGGTAGGATATTTGTGAGGTGGGGCCCGCATGAGTCCCGCCGTTTCTTTCCGCTAAGAAACGCACCCGTGAAAACCCGTCTTAATGAAAGTCAACCGACGCGTTTTCTAAATTCTTAACAGACCATTTAATTGGGCGGTTTATTTCGTGAATTAAATGGGCTGTTTCTTTCGTGAATTAAATGGGTCGTTTCTTTCGTTGAATTAATTCAACGAATTGATGGATCGTTTCTTAACCAGTTTTTCAAATTCGTTGGCGTAATAATAAAATAAGGCCAACGCTTAACCTCTGGTTATTTGCGCTTGAGAAGATTTGAGAGAACCATCGTAACTTCTTCTCCCTCGCGAAGAACGCGAAGAACGCGAAGAACGCGAAGAACGCCGAACCCGGAAATCGACGACGCCTTCGCCCGAGATGTTCTTCCGATCTCCGATCTCCAATCTCCGATCACCGACCATTTGAGGTGAGTGATTTCGGACTTCCGCTCAAGGTTCTTTTCTTTGGGTTTAAACACAGATTTAAATACTAATAATTTAAATCTGTTGTTCTTGGTTCGTTGAGTTCGCCGACTCAACGCCGGTTTCCGCGACGACGCGACGCCTCCCCGCGACGACGCGACGATCCCTCTCTTCCGCGACGATCTCTTTCGCGAATAACGCCCGCGCGCGACGATCATCAAGGTAGGGATTTATTTTGGAAAATTACCCCTTTTTAATTTTCCGGTGAACGTTCTTGAAAATTAAAAAGTCGGTTTCAAATGAACAATTTTTTTTAATTAAAATTGTCGGTTCATGTGTTGAACAATTTTCTCCCGGTTGTTTATTTCTAACGCGGAGGGTGCGGGCCAAACGAACACGGCCCGACGACCCTCCATCGTTCTTCGTTTTGTGCGGATTTGACGGTCGACGACGGAACGTGCCGCAGCGGACGTTTGACGATCCCGCAGTAAAGAACGGATCCCGGGAGGAGCAACGGCGCAGACAGGAAGGAAAACGGGCCACCGGAGCGACGCCGGCGGCCCGCGGAAGTTGCCGGCGGCGCGGGTCACCGGCGCGGCGGCGCCGGCGGCCGGAGGCGGCGGCGCCCCGGCGCGCCGCCGGATGAGACCGCCGCGTCTGAAGCCGCGGCGGCGGCGGCCAACGGACCCGCGGCGCGCGGGTCCGGTTCGTCCAGGCGGACGCGGCTCAGCGCGTCCGCGGTTCGCCAGCGCGGCCCGCACGCGGGCCGCGGTTCTTCCTCAAGCCACGGGTCAGCGCCCGCGGCTTCCACCCGCGCCGCTCGGCCAAGCCGAGCCGGCCGAGCCGGCCGAGCCGGACCGGCCCGGGCCCGTACCCCCCATCTTCGGACGTTTTCGTTCAAACACCCGTATCTTGAGTTTCGTGCCTCCAAACGACTCGCTGTCAGTGGCAACGCGATCCTTGGATCGAGACGGTCGTTTCGGTATATCCCACTCAAGGTTTCGGAATACTTTGAGTTCGGCCGGGTTGGTTCGTACACGAGACCAACCGGGCCCTCGGAGCGGAAACTCTCATATCTTGAGCTACGGACGTCCGATTGACGTGCCGTCAGTTTTGTTGAATTCCTCTAAGTGAGACGGATCTTTTGGAATACTCCACCCGAGGTTTGGACGCAGGTGGAGTGCGGTCGGGTTGGTTTTGCCTTAAAAACCAGCCGGGCCCTGGGACAAAAATGCCAATATCTCTCAGACCGAGCGTCCGATTGACGCGCCGTCTGCGACGTTGAGTTCCTGTTGACGATACGGAACTTTTGGATACATCAACTTCAGACTTCGTGTCAGTTGATGTATCAGCCTCTCGGCTCGTGGAGCGGACCCTCCCGAACGAGCTTGCTGTGTGCGGGAACCCTAGTGCTGGCTGCGACTGCTACTTCGACAGCGACGACCGTGCAGAGATCCTCAGTGGACTGCGGCGACGACTGTGCAGAGGTCCTCCGTGGACTCCGACGACGACCGTGCAGAGATCCTCAGTGGACTGCGGCGACGACTGTGCAGATATCCTCAGCGGACTGCGACGACTCCTGCACTCAGCGATCCTACGTGGATCAGTGCTTCAGGTCCTGCGTGGGCCCGGTCCTGTGTGGGCCCGATCCTGTGTGGGTCCGATCCTGCGTGGGTCAGCGCTCAGCGGTTCTATGTGAGCCAGCGCCTACAGGTCCTGCGTGGGCCCGGTCCTGTGTGGGCCCGATCCTGTGTGGGTCCGATCCTGTGTGGGTCATCTCTCAGCGGTTCTGTGTGAGCCAACTCCTACAGGTCCTGCGTGGGCCCGATCCTGTGTGGGTCACTGCAAGGTTAGTACCTATCGATCCTTCGTGGGTCCGACGACTTAGATGGTTCAATGATCATCTTTATCGTCATCCGAAGAAGTATACCTGTGTGAGCTGAATCTTGTGTTACTCTCCTTTGTGGATTGTGTTGAGCTATCCTGTGTGGATTTACTGTTTACTCTCTTTTGTGGATTGTGTTGTTCTATCCTGTGTGGGTATATGTTTTGTTTTCCTGTGTGGACTGGGTTGTGCTTGGGCTCGGACGTTGGAGTCGAACGGGAATTGAAGACTTAGGTATATGTATGGGCATATACCTAAGCCGTGTCAGATGTTACTTCGTGATTGTATCTTTCCTTTGTGGATTATCCTTTGTGGATTTTGGGAGACCTTCGGGGGTCTCGGGGTCCCTACTGAGTAGCTTATACTCACCCCTGCACGGGCTATGCCCGCACTTCGTGGTGTTGGTTGCAGACGACGGACAGCGCTGATCGTGGAGGAGGCGTGCGGAGCAGGACAGTACCTGGAGGTGGACCACTGGGCGGGACGTACTCGGAGCGGTTAGGTGGACCCGAGGAGCAGTGGAGGCTATCTGTACCCACCCTTCAGGTGGGACTTCCAGTGGACGGCTCGACGCTGCAGTTTTCCCTTTTCAGTTGCTGTTTTTCCTTTCAGTTGTACTTTACAGTTAGGCTTGTATTTCTGGCCCCTTTTTACTTTCAGCACATCTTGTACAGTTTTACTTAGTGTTTACTTTTCCGCTTGCTTACTCTGTGGTGCTTGTTTACTTTTCAATGGCAATGCCTTCCCTTTTTGTTGGGATTTATGCCTTGGTGTTAGTCGCCAGCCCCTGGCCTATGGAAGGCGGGCTTGGGGTAGTCACGGCACGGACCCCGAGGACGGGTCGTGACAAATTGGTATCAGAGGCGGTCGGTTCTACCGCAGACTCTGATCTTTCTTCTATGTGAAGCAATAGTGTTTAGCGTATTGAGTGTGGTTATCAGTCCAGGGAGTCCAGTGTTGGTGCGGCGGCCGACGTATCCATACACCAGGACCCTGACTTCTGATTTCCGACTTAATGCACGAAAACATTGATTGCATGTGTGTTTCAAGTTTTCTTTGTGATTACTTGTGTCAGCTCACCAGGTATACTGTTATGACCGTGGCATGCTTGTTTCCTTTTCAGGATGGCATGACGACAGCAGCCAGCTAGGGTTCCCAGAGTAGGGCGCGACGACAGCCTGCCGAGCGACGAGGCCTCGGTACAGGGCCCGTTGACAGCAGAGGCACCAGCGGTACCTTTACCCGCCGAGCCCCCGATGCTTCCAGCACTGGAAGCTGACGACGCACGACGCCTTGGAGCTCTTCACGAGTTCCAGCGCCAGCGACCACCCAGGTTCCGTGGGGAGTCGGACCCCCAGGCAGCCGAGGACTGGCTGGAGGCGGTCGTCTGAGTTTTTAGGCTAGTGAGGACACCAGCAGACCTCATGGTGATCCTCGCGGCGAGCCTACTGCACGCAGTAGCCGGACGCTGGTGGAGCCTGATGCTCCAGGTACACGATGAGGCCACCCTCATCTGGACGGACTTCGAGAGCCTCTTCCGCTCAGAGTTCGTCCCGGCCACCCTCCGAGTGGTGCGCATCTAGGAGCTTCTTCAGCTGCGGCAGGGCAGCTTGACGGTCACTCAGTACGCGGCGAGGTTTACCGACCTTTCTCGGTACTCGACAGACATGGTGCGGGACCCCTTCTTCTGGGCCCGGACCTTCGAGCAGGGTTTGAGACACGAGATCAGGGCATCGCTGATCTCCCTCAGCATCCCGACCCAGGCAGGAGTACTGGAGCGAGCCCTCCTGATCGAGAGCTTCCTGGCTGAGTCCACAGCGAGACCCACCGCAGGGCGGCAGATAGAGGAGTCTTCGGCAGCTGGTAGCCGGTGGATGACTCAGGGTTCCAGGCGGACCAGACCTTCCGGCAGGCGACCTCGGGACACTGGCTCAGCAGTGCAGGGCACCCGGCCCGGAGCCAGCCTTCCGAGAGGCAGACAGTGCTACGAGTGCGGCGGGCAGGGCCACATGGCTTGTGACTGCCCAACCCGTCGTACTGAGGGCCAACAGACGGTGGAGGGACCACCCAGGAAGAGGCAGAGGGTCGACCGTGGCGGTCCGCAGGGAGGAGGCGGACGAGGCAGAGGAGCTGGCCGAGCAGCAGGTGGTGGGCGACGCTTTGAGGCTCTGCCACCACCACCACCAGGAGGCCCGCCTCGACCACAGGGATCTGGCGGGCAGAGACAGGCTCAGCTCCAGGCAGCGGAGGCCTACGACCATGGCGCACCAGAGATGATTCGAGGTACGATCTGTGTCTATTCCACCCTTGCTGCAGTTCTTATAGACACAGGAGCGAGTCACTCTTTCACAGCCACTGCCCTTGTTCGGAGCTCGGAGATTCCGACGGAGCCGTTGGCTCGATCCTTACAGCTAGAGACTCCTACGGGAGCAGACTCGACGATTACGCACTGTTGCCGGCAGTGTGAGCTTACTCTAGGAGGCGAGAGCTTCGGCTGGGATCTTCTTGTAGCGGCGTCGAGGCCTTACGACGTCATCTTGGGCATGGATTGGTTATCTACGGTCCATGCTCAGATTGACTGCATTAGGCGCAAGGTGCGATGTGTGCGCACCGTCGGGAGCAGGTTCACCTTCACCGGCGAGAAGGGAACCTTAGCAGCACAGGATGGACTCACACAGAGGAGAGGTCAGCCCATCACTCATCAGTTGGCTAGCCTCATCCTGGGAGCAGTTGGCGTGCGGGGTCCCAGTTTTCCTGCAGTGGTGGATCAGTACGCAGACGTCTTTCCCGACGACGTTCCAGGACTACCTCCTCGCAGAGAGGTAGACTTTTATGTTGACCTGTACCCCGGGACAGCCCCGATATCCACTCCAGCATATCGGATGGCCCCCGCTGAGCTTCGAGAGCTGCGGGTATAGTTGGAGGACTTGCAGGGCAAGGGGTTCATCCGACCCAGTGTTTCGCCCTGGGCTTCCCCGATTTTGTTCGCCAAGAAGGCGGACGGGAGCTTGTGACTGTGTGTCGATTATCGTCGCCTGAATCAGGTGACAGTGAGGAACAAGTATCCGCTACCCAGGATTGATGACCTCTTCGACCAGATCAAGGGAGCACGGTGGTTCTCGAAGATAGACCTCTGGTCAGGCTATCATCAGCTTAGAGTTCGAGACGAGGATGTGCAGAAGACGGCCTTCAGGTGTCGGTATGGCCACTATGAGTTCTTGGTTATGCCTTTTGGCGTGACCAACGCTCCAGCAGTGTTCATGAGCCTCATGAATAGTATCTTCCAGCCATACCTCGATCGATTTTTCATGGTCTACATCGACGACATTTTGGTGTACTCGACGACGGAGGAGGAGCACGCCTACCACCTACGTGTTGTGCTAGACACACTCCGAGAGCACCAGATTTATGGCAAGCTCTCGAAGTGTCAGTTCTGGTTACGTGAGGTCCACTTCTTGGGGCACGTCATTTCTGAGGCGGGAGTTGCAGTGGATCCCGCGAAGATCGAGGCAGTGCTAGCTTGGGAGCCACCCAAGAGCGTGACAGAGGTGCGGAGTTTCTTGGGCCTAGCCGGATACTATCGGAGATTTGTGCCGGACTTCTCCAGAGTTGCGGCCCCACTCTCAGCGTTGACGAAGAAGGGGAAACCCTTCGTGTGGTCAGACAGATTTCAGCAGAGCTTCCAGGAGCTGAGGCAGAGGTTGACCAGCGCACCTATCTTGAGGTTGCCTGAGGATGGAGTTGGATACGTAGTCTACTGCGATGCATCAGGGACCGGACTCGGGTGTGTCCTGATGCAGGAGCGGGCCGTGATTGCCTACGGATCACGTCAGCTGAGGCCGCAGGAGCAGAACTACGCTACCCATGACTTAGAGTTGGCAGCAGTGGTCTTTGCCCTGAAGACATGGCGACACTATCTGATGGGCGAGCGCTTCAGAGTCTTTTCTGACCACCAGAGTCTCAGGTACATCTTCTCTCAGAAGGACCTGAACCTGAGACAGCGGCGATGGCTCGAGTTCCTCCAGGACTATGACTTTGAGATAGTCTATACTCCTGGGAAGGGGAACGTGGTGGCTGATGCCCTCAGCAGGAGGACGGGCATCCAGCTACTTGAGGAGGCGACAGAGCAGCTAGCCGCTTTGCAGATATCCTTCGTGGATAGAGACGGAGCAGCCTTCCTTCAGTCTCTCACAGTCTCTCCTCCACTTCTTCAGCGGGTCAGAGAGGCACAGCATGGGGACGTTGACTGTGAGACGCGGCGTGCACAGATATCCTCGGGACAGGCACCTGATGGTTTCTCCCTTGGAGCAGAGCACGATGTCCTTTTCAGAGGACGTACCTTGGTACCAGTCGCCTTACGAGAGGAGGTGCTGAGAGAGTTTCACACTTCTCCTTTGGCAGTACATCCTGGAGTGGCGAAGATGTACCAGGATCTCAGGAGACAGCACTGGTGGTCGGGCATGAAGAAGGCTGTGGCAGAGTTCGTTTCACGGTGCCTCACCTGCCAGCAGGTGAAGGCAGAGCATCAGGTACCAGCAGGCTTGGTACAGCCCTTGGAGGTCCCGGAGTGGAAGTGGGACGGGATATCTATGGACTTTGTTACTGGACTTCCACGCACTTCCAGAGGTCACGATTCCATTTGGGTGATTGTTGACCGACTCACCAAGTCGGCACACTTCTTACCCATCCGAGAGCAGGGCACAGTGGAGAGCTTGGGGCGTCTCTACGTTCAGGAGATTGTACGACTTCACGGTGTGCCATCGACTATCGTCTCCGATCGGGATGCTCGTTTTACTTCCCGGCTTTGGAAGGGGTTGCAGGAGGCGTTCGGGACGCGACTACGTCTGAGCACCGCCTTTCACCCTCAGACGGATGGTCAGACGGAGAGGACCATTCAGACTCTCGAGGACATGCTCCGCGCATGTGTCCTAGACTTTGGTCGCAGCTGGTAGGACCACCTACCCTTGGTGGAGTTCGCGTACAACAACAGCTACCACTCCACCATCGGGATGGCACCCTACGAGGCATTGTACGGCAGGCCTTGCAGATCTCCTTTGTGCTGGACAGACCCTGGAGAGTCAGCACTTGTGGGACCGGAGATGGTCTGGGCCATGACAGAGAAGGTCCAGGTCATCCAGGAGCGGATGAGGACAGCACAGAGCCGGCAGAAGTCATATGCTGACAGAAGGCGGAGGCCACTAGAGTTCGAGGATGGCGACCACGTCTTCTTGCGTGTCTCACCTCGACGTGGTTTGCGGAGATTTGGCCGAGGCGGCAAGTTGTCTCCACGCTTCATCGGACCCTTCCAGGTCCTCAGCAGGGTTGGCGAGGTGGCTTATCGCCTGGCTCTGCCAGCTCAGTTGCACCGGGTGCACGACGTCATCCACGTATCCCAGCTGAGGAGATACGTGCACGACCCGACGCACATCATTGACTATGGGGAGCTAGACGTGGATGATGGAGAGACTTTTGAGGAGGTCCCAGTGGAGATAGAGGATCGACAGGAGCGGGTCCTACGTGGGCGATCAATTCCTCTTGTGCGCATCAGATGGCAGCACGGGAACCTCCAGGAGAGCACTTGGGAGCGGGAGGCTCAGATGCGTGCTCAGTACCCACATTTGTTTCCCTAGTTTTTGATGTATCTTTACGGGGAAGTAAAGTCCTGAGGTGGGAGTAATGTAAAGACCCGTAAATTTCAAGGAAATTTTTTTCTTAATTTTCTTTGGAATTTTACAAGAACGCAGTTTCTGACGGCGCCTGATTCCGAGGCCCAGTGTGCCCGGAATCATTTTCCGAAGTTTGGCTCGGGTACGTTCAGTGAACGGACGAGCGGGTTTTTCTAACTTTTGAACCGGTGCCCGGAATCGAATTCTGAGGGCACCGATGAAATCGCAGCGCCGGTATTCGCTTAGAAACGCCTCTTCCGGAGTTGCGTTTGCTCGGGTGTGGTTTTTAATTTTGGGGCTTAAAGTTAAGAAATAAAATAATTTTGCGACAACTTTATTTTATTTCACTTAAGCCACTTGGAAGCCACTTGAAGCCACTTAAAGGCAGCTTGAACTGAGTTGAACTGGATAGGATGCTCTCCAGAAATATCCTACCCCCTTGGTAGGATATTTGTGAGGTGGGGCCCGCATGAGTCCCGCCGTTTCTTTCCGCTAAGAAACGCACCCGTGAAAACCCGTCTTAATGAAAGTCAACCGACGCGTTTTCTAAATTCTTAACAGACCATTTAATTGGGCGGTTTATTTCGTGAATTAAATGGGCTGTTTCTTTCGTGAATTAAATGGGTCGTTTCTTTCGTTGAATTAATTCAACGAATTGATGGATCGTTTCTTAACCAGTTTTTCAAATTCGTTGGCGTAATAATAAAATAAGGCCAACGCTTAACCTCTGGTTATTTGCGCTTGAGAAGATTTGAGAGAACCATCGTAACTTCTTCTCCCTCGCGAAGAACGCGAAGAACGCGAAGAACGCGAAGAACGCCGAACCCGGAAATCGACGACGCCTTCGCCCGAGATGTTCTTCCGATCTCCGATCTCCAATCTCCGATCACCGACCATTTGAGGTGAGTGATTTCGGACTTCCGCTCAAGGTTCTTTTCTTTGGGTTTAAACACAGATTTAAATACTAATAATTTAAATCTGTTGTTCTTGGTTCGTTGAGTTCGCCGACTCAACGCCGGTTTCCGCGACGACGCGACGCCTCCCCGCGACGACGCGACGATCCCTCTCTTCCGCGACGATCTCTTTCGCGAATAACGCCCGCGCGCGACGATCATCAAGGTAGGGATTTATTTTGGAAAATTACCCCTTTTTAATTTTCCGGTGAACGTTCTTGAAAATTAAAAAGTCGGTTTCAAATGAACAATTTTTTTTAATTAAAATTGTCGGTTCATGTGTTGAACAATTTTCTCCCGGTTGTTTATTTCTAACGCGGAGGGTGCGGGCCAAATGAACACGGCCCGACGACCCTCCGCCGTTCTTCGTTTTGTGCGGTTTTGACGGTCGATGACGGAATGTGCCGCAGCGGACGTTTGACGATCCCGCAGTAAAAAACGGATCCCGGGAGGAGCAACGGCGCAGACGGGAAGGAAAACGGGCCACCGGAGCGACGCCGGCGGCCCGCGGAAGTTGCCGGCAACGCGGCGGCGCCGGCGGCCGGAGGCGGCGGCGCCCCGGCGCGCCGCCGGACGAGACCGCAGCGGCTGAAGCCGCGGCGGTGGCGGCCAACGGACATGCGGCGCGCGGGTCTGGTTCGTCCAGGCGGACGCGGCTCAGCGCATCCGCGGTTCACCAACGCGGCCCGCACGCGGGCCGCGGTTCTTCCTCAAGTCGCGGGTCAGCGCCCGCGGATTCCACCCGCGCCGCTCGCCAAGCCGAGCCGGCCGAGCCGGACCGGCCCTGGCCGGGCAGACCCAGGGGGGGTCGGGCCGGGTCGGCCCGGGCCCGTACCCCCCATCTTCGGACGTTTTCGTTCAAACGCCCGTATCTTGAGTTTCGTGCCTCCAAACCACTCGTCGTCAGCGGCAACGCGATCCTTGGATCGAGACGGTCGTTTCGGTATATCGCACTCAAGGTTTCGGAATACTTTGAGTTCGGCCGGGTTGGTTCGTACACGAGACCAACCGGGCCCTCGGAGCGGAAACGCTCATATCTTGAGCTACGGACGTCCGATTGATGTGCCGTCAGTTTTGTTGAATTCCTCTAAGTGAGACGGATCTTTTGGCATACTCCGCCCGAGGTTTGGACGCAGGTGGAGTGCGGTCGGGTTGGTTTTGCCTTAAAAACCAACCGGGCCCCTGGGACGAAAATGCCAATATCTCTCAGACCGGGCGTCCGATTGACGCGCCGTCTGCGACGTTGAGTTCCTGTTGACGATACGGAACTTTTGGATACATCAACTTCAGACTTCGTGTCAGTTGATGTATCAGCCTCTCGGCTCGTGGAGCGGACCCTCCCGAAAGAGCTTGCTGTGTGCGGGAACCCTAGTGCTAGCTGCGACTGCTACTTCGACAGCGACGACCGTGCATAGATCCTCAGTGGACTACGGCGACGACTGTGCAGAGGTCCTCCGTGGACTCCGACGACGACCGTGCATAGATCCTCAGTGGACTGCGGCGACGACTGTGCAGAGATCCTCAGCGGACTGCGACGACTCCTGCACTCAGCGATCCTACGTGGATCAGTGCTTCAGGTCCTGCATGGGCCCGGTCCTGTGTGGGCCCGATCCTGTGTGGGTCCGATCCTGCGTGGGTCAGCGCTCAGCGGTTCTGTGTGAGCCAGCGCCTACAGGTCCTGCGTGGGCCCGGTCCTGTGTGGGCCCGATCCTGTGTGGGTCCGATCCTGTGTGGGTCATCTCTCAGCGGTTCTGTGTGAGCCAACTTCTACAGGTCCTGCGTGGGCCCGATCCTGTGTGGGTCACTGCAAGGTTAGTACCTATCGATCCTTCGTGGGTCCGACGACTTAGATGGTTCAATGATCATCTTTATCGTCATCCGAAGAAGTATACCTGTGTGAGCTGAATCTTGTGTTACTCTCCTTTGTGGATTGTGTTGAGCTATCCTGTGTGGATTTACTGTTTACTCTCCTTTGTGGATTGTGTTGTTCTATCCTGTGTGGGTATATGTTTTGCTTTCCTGTGTGGACTGGGTTGTGCTTGGGCTCGGACGTTGGAGCCGAACGGGAATTGAAGACTTAGGTATATGTATGGGCATATACCTAAGCCGTGTCAGATGTTACTTCGTGATTGTATCTTTCCTTTGTGGATTATCCTTTGTGGATTTCGGGAGACCTTCGGGGGTCTCGGGGTCCCTACTGAGTAGCTTATACTCACCCCTGCACGGGCTATGCCCGCACTTCGTGGTGTTGGTTGCAGACGACGGACAGCGCTGATCGTGGAGGAGGCGTGCGGAGCAGGACAGTACCTGGAGGTGGACCACTGGGCGGGACGTACTCGGAGGGGTTAGGTGGACCCGAGGAGCAGTGGAGGCTATATGTACCCACCCTTCAGGTGGGACTTCCATTGGATGGCTAGACGCTACAGTTTTCCCTTTTCAGTTGCTGTTTTTCCTTTCAGTTGTACTTTACAGTTGGGCGTGTATTTCCGGCCCCTTTTTACTTTCAGCACAGCTTGTACAGTTTTACTTAGTGTTTACTTTTCCGCTTGCTTACTCTGTGGTGCTTGTTTACTTTTCAATGGCAATGCCTTCCCTTTTTGTTGGGATTTACACCTTGGTGCTAGTCGCCAGCCCCTGGCCTATGGAAGGCGGGCTTGGGGTAGTCACGGCACGGGCCCCGAGGATGGGTCGTGACAATATTCCTTACCTACCTTCACTCTTAATATTTTTTTCATGGATATTTCATGTTTGAGTGTGGAGGAAGTGACTTCCATGTGTGTTCTTTGGTATGTACTTAATTTTTGGGTGGTGTGAGGTGTGTGTAATAATTTTGGGTAGTGTATAGAGAGATATAGAATTAGGTATGAGTCACTATTTCTTTTTTCTTTATCTATATCATCCAGTTCTCTGAAAAATATTAAAAATTGAAAAAACAATTGAAAAAAATTGAAAAAAAATGGAGATGGGCTTTAATTTTTCATTATGTTTACTTTTTTGAATGTGGCCTTCTCGAAAATCAATGGCATTAGTTTTCATTCATTAATTTATTGTATTTAATTTAAATACCATCCTCCATGAATAATAATATATATAAAATAAGAAAATAAATAAAAAAATAAAAAAGTTATAATTGTGATGAAATAATTCATTTTATTCACTTTTTCACTCATGTACTGAGTCAAAAAAAGGGTGTGTGGTGTACATTTGTAATAGTAAATGAATGAGAATCATCCTATGTTCTTCACTTGAATATCCATGCATTAGTATTTAAGATTTTTGCCTCCTCTTTTCAGGCCTAAATTTTAAAATGTTTTTCTCATCATCCCTTAACCACTGAAATCACCTAGAAAAATTCCACATTATTGGAAATATTTTTATGACCCATAGTTTAGAGAGATGAAAATTTTCATAAACCTATGGTGATGCATTTGATTTTAATTTATGATCATAACTCCATATTACATTTCTCTTGAGTGAAGAGTGACATAAAATTCAATGTGAGGTAAATGTGATTGGGTTATGGATGTATTTTTTTAGTTTGAATTAATTTAAATGAGATATATGAAAATGAAAAGGAAATTTTTTCATGATATATGATTAAATTCTATTTTTGAAAATATTTTGGAAACTTTATCATTATTTATTTAGGTTAGAATTTTGATTTGAATATTTTATGATTGATCGGGAGTGCAATCATTAAGTATAGGGGTGATAAAGATCATATTTTTACACATTTTCCCTATAATACAATGTTTGTAATCCCACCAAAGTTTTATTTTATGGGAATTTTTCATATATATATGTTTTAATAATAATTTTATCTTAATTCTAAAAATGGATTAATTTTTGAATTTTAAGTTTTTTTATTTGATTTTGTATTTCATAAATATATTTTTCTAAATTGACCCAAATTGAAAAATTACTTTTTATGATTCTATTTTTTTCACATTTCATTTAACTGGACCAAGTTCTAAATCCAAAATTTGGAGGCCCAAAATGAGCTCCTAATTTATACCTCTAAATCTCCATATGGTTTTAGAGACTTATAAATATGGGCACATATATCCTGAAAAATAAATTAAATAGGTTGAATTTTTTTATAGATAAATATTAGAGGTATAGTATCAATTTCTTCAACTATGTCCATGTGTAATTATTCCTTCTCTATGACCATAAATGCATGGTAAATCGAAGAATTGAAATTTTAAGAGTCTTTCTACGAGAAATAATTTATTTAATGATCCAATCATAAATTTGGATACAAGTGTACAATAAGGATAAACTGTTATGAGGGAATATGAAATATATATATATATATGAACATCTTTTAAGAAGAATAATTTCATTGATTCATAAATTTAATACACCACAAATGTGAAAATATTCATAGGATATATTTGGATCTAAAAATTTCCCTCATGTTGTCAATAAAAATGTACCTCCACTCCTTTATAAAGATTTATCCATTTTATATAGCATGGAAATTATTTTATATTGTAATAGTTTTATAGATTTTTAATATATATTATTATTATTATTCTCTTATTAATTCTTCTCTTTTTTTCTGTTTATTTATTTCCCCACCATGTATCTTTTATCTCCATGGTTATGGAGAACTAACCCTCATTATTTTTTCAGGGGGTGATGTTTTGAGTTCATTATGCTTCAATGCTATTTACTTATTCTATTCTCAGAATTTAAATAATTTTTGAATTGATTATGGTGATTTTTAACCTCTTTTTCTCTACTTTTTAGTCCTACTTCCTTGTTATCAATCATATTCCCTTTACTATTTAATGTAATCATACATTGGAGTTTGATTAAGATAGTGGTAATCAGTGAATATTTCTCCTAGAAGGATTTAGTAAGAGCATTGGCCCACGTGAAAAGGTCTTGATGTGGGGTAATTACAATTTGAATAGGTGTGTGTAGTGTGATAGGCCACATTCAGTAGAATATTGATAGTTATTTAAAGAATTATGATAGCTCCATTGTAAACTCCCAAGGGAAAGTGCCACTTATTTCTAAACTCTATGTGTTTTAACTTCTTCTTTATATTTTTATATTTATATATTTATATTTATATAATTTTCAAATTAAACCCACACCCTTATATTAATATATTATTTAGAAATATATTAGTTATAAAATAATAGTGATAATTGAAAATTAGTTTATGTAAGTGGCCTTCATGCATGGTCCGTCCTAGGATTGCACTATACTTCATACTTAGGTAAATAAAAATATTAATTGGGGATTTGGGACAAATCATCATGTATAATTTATCCTATGGAAGAATATATTTCATCATGAATAATATAAATGGAAGACACATATGATGATTATGCTATGCATATGAGAATTGTGTCTCATATAAATAAATTCTTCAATACAGAAGGGAAGAGGCTAGCATGTGAGTTAATTCATCTATTCTGATAATGTTTAATGATAAATGGAAAAGTTATTGTGCTATGTGGTTAGTCTATAAGAGAATTATCCTACATAGTTTCCTGTAATGTAAATGAGTTAGCCACATTTTGATAAAATATGAGCTCATATGATAAAATACTTATGGGAATTTTCAAGATCTCATCCAAATGAAAAATTGATTTTCCAAAATTCTTATATTCTAAAGAAGTAAAAATATGATAAAAATTATTTTTTTCTCAAGTGTTTATAACATCATGAATATTTTTAAGAACCATAATAGAATCTTAAAGATGAGAAAAAAAAGTGAATTAAGATGAGGAGGTCTTATTTGATTAAATCTATGGTTCTCAAAAGAGAAAAGGAAATTCTTGAGTTTAAAAGAATAATTTAAATACTATTTGTTTGAATCTTGTATATTTTTAGTTCCTTGAGTCATTTATAAATAAATTTGGTTAAGAAGAAAAAATAAAGAAGATATTTGGGTTGTTGTTGTCTGTACAGACTCAAATCGAGTTCTATAATAGTTTCTTGTGAGTCTCTCAAGCCTCAAACTAAGCTCCAAGACACAGACATAAGTATTGAACATTTTTGTAAAACTATAAATATTGACATGTAGATTTAAGTAGATATATTTTTATGATAAGAATAATAATTTGAGTCTTGAGAGGAATAAAATGAAATAAAATCAGTTATGGAGGTTCATTTAATTATGGGTATTTTTGGAATATCCTTTTAGTTGAAAAGAAAGTATAAGGAAAATCATGTGAAGCTAAATATAGGTATTTAAAATTACTAATTTTTGTTTGGTGGTTTCTTTTGTCAAAATTCCTTCCATTTATAGAAAATTAAAAATGAAAGGAATATTTAATGTAGCTTCTCATTCATGTGAGGAGTAGCATGAATATCATGGAGAGTAGAAATGAAAAATATATGAATTAATACCAAAAAATAATTGTATACCACTTATTTACATAGTGAGTAAAGAATAAGAAACTGTGAAACAAAAAATATATCAAAGAAAAGGAGGAATAATAATATTTGTTTCAACCTGTAGATAAGAACAATATAGAACTGAGCCTACTGAGTTTTCTAAGAGAACTTAGACTCTTGAGGGGATTCATAAAAAGTACATGGGGAGAAAAAGTTTCTAAGAAGATGAATCCTAGGTAGTGTTTATTTGATTATATATACACCCATGTTTCAATATTCAGATAAAAAATAAAGAATTATAGAGGATAGATCAACCTTCAGTACATGTCTTGATATTTGGTGTCAAGCCTTTCAGTGTTTGGGAACTGAGTTGAGAAGCCAACAATAGTTCTTATAAAGAATTTTAATTTTTAGACATATAAGAGGTTGAGTTGAAAGTGTATTTATTGAAAAAATCTTGTAATTCAAAGTCACTCTGTTTTTAGTAAGTGGATCTTATATTATTGGTGTTATGACACCCAATACTTAGTAAATATCTACTTCAAGAGGGGGACATTGTTGAAGAACTTATGGGATGCAAGTATGAAGAATATATGAAAGAATACCAATTCACTTGGGTAATATAGTGAATCACACATTTGTAATATTATGTGAAATTGGTTACAAGATTATCCATGGACACCCATTGTAATTGGTGATTTTATTATACTGTATAATTCATGACTCAATGGGAGTATTTTTCCCACATAGGGTCCTAACCTTGTAAAAATACTATGTTATGATGTCTTATTCATATTTATGCATTCCTTGTGGTCTTGTAATATTGGGTGAATATTAAAATATCCATTTATAACCTAATAGTTAATAGGGATTAACGTACCAAAGGGGTTAAGTTAAAAGGCTGAATAGGTATTTGGTAAAAATTTATCGCACCTGATTTACCTTCCCCCCCCCCCCAGGTGTGCCTATGTGGTCCACTAGACTCTATAATTGGTATTATAGCATATGTTCTCTCTAATTATATATTTTTTATTATTACAAGGGTAACTCTGATAGGGATTACAAATTTTATCCTAGTTTTTTTATCTAATATATATGAAATAAAAAATTTAGAGACTTAAATAAAACCCTAAAATGGAAGAACATGCCCCTAGTCCAATTTCTACTAAAAAAGTGGTTTTCCCAATACTCTGAGATACTAAAAAAAATCCATGAATTTAAAAAAAAATCAAATAAGGAAGAGAAAACACCATTAGTTGATGGTTCTTAGAATGGTGAGCTTCTATAAGTTAAATCTATTGAATATTTTTCCTATAGTGAATGTGGTTCAAGCTATATAGATGGTGATTTTAATGATTCATTTAGTGAATTTTATTTTAAAATTAAATATCACTTTTAAACTTTCTCTAAATAGTTTTTTGATTACATGTTATCACATATCATTGTAATAATTATTGAAAAATTATGGCTAAAAAGAGAATTATATTCCATGGAGGATGAATTTTCAAAGAGTATGAGTTCCTATAACACTCTCATGAAGCTAGTGAAATCCATGGAAGAATCTATCCTACTTTTTTATGAATGAATATCTTTATTAGATGAAAAATTTATATAGATCATTTTTTACAAATAAGTATTTTAGAATGTTAAAAAATTGATGTTTCATACATTTTTTAATCTTTATAAAGTCTCAATTAATGTTAATTATGTACAACTAGAAGTTAAGTCAAAAAGGGTGAAAGGGTTGAATAATTATTTAGTAGAGAGAAGGAAAAATTACGAGGTTAAAATGAAACATTTTAATAGTGTTTGGTAAGATAGGTTGATATTAGTGGAAGATGAAAAGAACAATCTCAACCTTGAGTGTTTAGAGTTGAAAATTCAACTGAAGAACCTAGAAGAATCAAAATCTTGAACTTCCCAACATACTGAGATTAAAAGTGTTGCCACTCAAGTTTCTAAAATGAATTTTCTCTATAAAAAGACCCATGATATTGGAAAATAGAACTTGATATCATCTAGATAATACTCTACTACAAATTTATAGTAAAATATGTCTCAAGTTCCTAAAAAACTAGTTTATTTTAAATCTATTTTTTTATAGAAGTTCAAAAAAAGTTCAAATTTTTTACAAAATTGTAGATTATATGTAATAAAAACACACCAACAGGTCAAGGGTGTATTTCAAAATTTATAAGAAAATAATCTTCCTAAACTAAGCCTAATAGTGGTGTATAAGTTCAAAAATATCAAGGCATGCAGTCTGAAAAAAATTCATATATTGTACCTAAAGTGAAAAGAACATTACTTATCAGAATATTATAATATTACTAGAGATTTGGGTGTATAGAAATCAATTTTTGGAATAACATTTGATTATCCACAATTTGTAGAAGTCCTAAATATGGGGGGATCTAAAGGTAGAAATAAAACAACTGATGTAAAACATGCCTCACATAATGGAAAAAATAAAACTTCTAAGGATACATTTGAATTACTTGGAAATATCTTTGAGATGTGAAATATTTTCATTCACTATTATGATGAATTCTAGTACAAACCACTACAAACTGAGAAATAGAAAAAGAAACAAGACAGGTCTATCTTTAGAGATGAATCAATTAAGATGGTTACAAAACAAGTCACTCCTAAGAAGAAAATGAAGAATGTTGAGAAGGATATAAAACCAACTTGTAGAGGATACTTATATTATGTTAATAGATATCACATTATGTAGAATTGAAAGATATCCATGAATATCAGATTAAATGGGAGAAGGATGAAGGAAATAATATAATCCATCTAAGATAGAGATTATAAGTTTATATTAGTGGTTGATACTCCTTTTTAAGAAGTAGAAAAGATACCCAGGAAGAGAGAGAAAAATGAAAAAAAAAAGATATGTGTGGAAGGTGTTAGAAGTCTGGTCATAGTGTCATCAAATGTATGAAATGACTACCTAAATAAAAATAAATGATGAAATATTGAAAAAAAAATATCCAATGATATCAAGTTTTAAAAATATCACTACAAAGAAGGAATCCAAGCCTGAGAAAAAATCTGATCATGTTCCCAAAGGTTTTATAACCATGAGGCCATATTAGTTGGAGTTGGATAAAATCTATAATAATATAGAAAGAAATCTAGTGATCTATTTTCTAAATTAATCAAGGATGATCTAGATAATAAAAAAATGTTAATAATTTATATAAATACATGTTTCCAAAAGGTAATAATTTCTATAAATTTAAGCGAGGAGATATCATGAAGAGTTATAAAAAAATTGCACTGGAAGGAAGAAGTTGCATGGGTTAAGAAACAAGTCTCAACCCCACTTCTCCAACTAAGAAGATAAGTATATCTAGTGTATTCCCATATCAATATTCTAGTGCTTAAATAATGGTAATTTAAGCTCATGAAAGGTTTAAATCTTCCCTTTAAGGGGAGCTATCAAAGGATACTAATCTGCTAGAGATTTTCAATTTTTATTGAATTTAGAAATATAGATAACCCCTTAAAAATTAAAGGATGAGGTATGGTTTCATTATCTCATTTCTATTTAACTCATATATATTATTTTTATAAATCAGATTGTTAAACTAATGGGTAATACCTTTCACTTAAAATGTTTTTATATATGTTTTCAATTAAGTGTAGGTTCCTAAAATTTCTTGAAAAATATTTTCAAGCTACCTCTAATATTTGAAAGATATAAATTGGTATTTCATATGGTGAAAATATGGACATAAATATTATTTAAACTTTTCAATCTTGTTTTTTATAATTTTTTGTACCATTTTAACTTAGAGATGATTATTTTATTTCACATTTCTAATAGAAATTTGATCTCACTTCTTATTTCATTCAATTCTTTGTTATTCTAAAGTTTCTACAATCACTTGAATCAGTAATTTGTTATTATTTAGGATTTCTTTATCTTAAATTTATTTTCATATAATAACACAAATAATGAGAGTAATAACATAGATATAATATGTTTTTCTCAAATTTGTAAGATTTAATTGAGAAAATCATCCTCATATTATTATAAAAGGGAGAGTAATTTGAAAAATAACCATCCCTTGTATCTCAAATGGTATTAGATATTAAAGGGGAGAAAAAGATAAAACATAAACTATAATATTTCAATAAGGTGAAAAATACCTTTCCCCTTTGTATTTATCATTAATTAGTGTTATAAATATTCCATTGAGTAATGGATCATAATGTATTTTATTTATAATTGACAACAAACACAAAGGGAGGGGATTTTTGTGCCCATGTGTGTTTGGTTTTATTTGTTTCCAATTAGATTTTTCAATTACGATTGTCAATGTATTTATGTAAAGATGATATCTTGGGTAAAGAAGTGAGTATCCCCTCACTAAAGGAGATTTATTTGCTTCCATTAGGTTTTTATGGAAATGAAAACAAACACAAATATTTGGAATAGATTGTTATATAGATTCCTTGGACCAAAAACATCAAGAAATGGTTGGGTTGGTTTTTTCTATGAAAATTACTATTGATATTGAATGCATTGTCTACGCCATTAAAAAGAAGTAAAGAAGTTAAAGGAATAGATGGATTCTAGATCTTCATCAAATATCTTAGTAATTTTGTATTCAATAATTATTTAATAGATTCAAAGTGTTTTAAGTGGATAGTTGAATATAGGGAATCCATCATTGAGTAAATTTCATTTTGGTTACTAGAATATAGAGAGATACAGTTCTATATAATGGTTGATTTGAATATAGAGGGCTCGGGATTTATTTAATAAGTTCTATAGAAGATACGGTTGAAGATTTCATATGAATACTCTAATTTGATTATTCTATATTCTATAACACCTCAAAGATATTCTTGAAGGATTGTAGGGTTATTTTAATAATTCCCATAATTATTTGAATAATTTCTAAGATAATTTTAGGATAATATAGAAGGGTCTATGTTAATTTATAGCTGCTTGAATTTTATTTTAGAGTTTCTAAAATTATCTATTATAGATCTATAATTATGAAAAAAAGGGAAAATGAAATTTATCTATATAGTCCAATTAATACGAGAATTGAGTTATATGAAGCACTTAATAAGATAATCCATCTATGAATGAGTTAAATAATAAAAGTATTTATCATATAACATAAGATATTTCATCATATTTAATAAAAATGGAACATGAATAAGATAATTATGCTACGTAGATGAGAATTGTGTCTTGCATAAGTAAATTAATCTATGAAAAAGATAATAGGTATGCACATGATTGAATTTAACTACACTACTAAAATATAATGTTAAATGGGAAAGGGAATTATGATACATGGTTATCTCATAAGATAATTATAATATGAAGCTACTAGTAATGTAAATTATTTATCCATATTATGAGAAAATATAAGCCCATAAGATAAAAGAATTAAGAAAATTTTTGAGATCTCAGTAGAATAAAAAATTGTTTTTCCAGAATTATTAGATTCTAAAGAATGAAAAAACTGATGATATAAAAGTTTTTCTCTAGTGTTTATAAAATCATTAATCTTTCAAAGAACCATGATACAATCTTGAAGATGATAAATAAAAATGAGTTAAATATAAGGAGATCGTGGTTGATTAAATCCATAATTCTCAAAATAGAAAAATAAATTCTTAAGTTTCCAAGAATAATATAGATATTTTTGGGTCAAAATTGTATATTTTTTAGTTACTTGATTCATTTATGAAACAAGATAATTAAGAATAAGAAACCAAAAATCCATTGTTTGTTTAGACTAAAACTGAGTTTTGTACTGAATTTATGTAAATAACCCAAGCTACAGACTAAGCTTCATGACAAATACATAAGTGTTGTAAATTTTTTAATATTATTAAAGATTTATATTCAGATTTAAGTAGATATATTTTGAGTAAATGAATAAGTGTAAGTTTATTATTGAGAAGAATAAAAGAAAAATAAAATTTCTTCTGGAGGTGCATTTAATTTGGGGTATTTTTTGATATCCTTTGAGTTGAAAATGTGGTACAAAGAAAATAATAGAAACCAAAATATGGGTATTTAATAATACTTATTTTTGGAAAGTGGATTATTTTCTAAACATGTGTTCCATTTATAGAATATTGAAAATGAAAGGTACATTTAATGTATCCACCCATACACAGATAAGTAGTAACATGGATATTGAGTATAGAAGAGACAAAATGTTTATGCATCCAAACCATAAAATAATTATATAAATATCCTGTAATTTATTAGTGAATATTGAGAAAATGAGAAGCAACAATGCTCTTGAAAAAATGAGGAGTGGGAGGAGGAGTCGTTGCAATCTGTAGAGAATAAAAATAGTAAACTAAGCCTACCAAGTTAGCTGGGAGAACTTCCAATATTGAGGAAAGTCGAAAACTATAGGTGGAAAGATTAAGATTTTGAGAATCTAGAGACAAGGTAGTGTTTATTTGATTATATATACACTCAATATTGTAATATTAAGATAAAATGAAGAAAGAAGTACAGAGAAAATATCAACTTGTAGTGAATGTCTAAATATTTAGTGTTGATCCTTTCAATGATTTAGAATTGTTTTGAGTAGCTAGAAGTAGTTTCTATAAACAACTAGAATATGTTGATAGAACAGAGATCAAGTTATAAGTGTTTTTTAATACATCTTTTCATTAAAAATCACTCTGTGTTAAATATTTAGATCTTATATTGTTGGTGTTATGACACCTTGTGATTAGTGAAGATCTAATTAAATGGGAGGAAGTTATTGAGGAACTCATGGGATATGAGTATAAAGAACCTATGGGATAATATCGGTTTACTTGGTTAATATAGTGAACCACGCATGTGTAATATTATGTGAACTTTGTTACAAGATGATCCTTATCCATCCATTATAATTGGTGATTTGATTATAGTATAGAATTCATGACTCAACGGGAGTTGACACAATAAGGATTAGTTTCCCTACATTGGGGGTAAACCTTATAGAAATATTGTGTGTTGATATCTTATTAGTATTTCTATATTCCATATGTTTGTATCATGTTGGTTGAATCTTAAAAGATCCATTTATAACCTAATAGTTAATAGGTTTTCAAAGACCAAAGGGTTTAAGTAAAGAAGAAGAACTGGTATTTGGTAAAAAATCACAACTAATTCAATCCACCCCGCCTTCTCATGTGTGTTAGCATGGTCCACTGGGTACTAAAATGGAAAATAAAAAGGTAAGGATTATCGATGATGAGCAATGAAAAATTGTGGTAATGTGTGATGATTTCATGCCTCTGATGGTAGATTTTTTAGTGAAGGATGCTAAAAACTCTACTATTAGAGGCATAGAATCTTTGGATGTGGAATTTGATATATTTTTAGGCATGTTAAGGGGTAAGAATGATAACAGTGGCACAAATTTAGGCATTCTATAGATTTTAGGATTAAATATGTGATCACACGATGTGTGATCCAGAACCACAAACCTTGTATCACCCAGGTAGTGGTGGTTTGGCTTTTAGTTAAAGATAAATATCACATATGTGTATCCCAAGTTCATACATTGTGTATCCCCAAGTTTTCTATCTAAGTGTTTACAAAAAGTAGACACCCAGTTGGTCGTTTACCCATATAGATCGTGTGGTTCAAATTCATGCACCATGAATTTGTGGTGGTAAATGACTCTACCTCATCAGGTAATACATGCTAAGTTCTCTTGTAAGTCTTACATGGTGAGTTCACCCATATACACTACGTATAATCTAAATAATGTTGTATAGTCTATATATAAATTAATTGAGGTACATTATACACATGTAATATTAAATGGGAAACCCTTGGTCTCGCACACTTTATACCCTATTACAAACACCATGTATGTAGACCTATACATTCCATGTAGTGATTTAGTACTTGAAAAAACTACTACTGAGAGGATATATGTCATATAACCTTACACTGCATGTTGTATACCTTTCTAGCTTTATTATATTTTCATATCTCCTTTCTCAAGACTCAAATTTGGTCATGAGAGAGTAGCTTATCCCAAGTGTTTTCCATTTAGAATGTGATGGTGCACTTATCTTCAGCATAAGAGGTGATACATGAGGTAAAAAAAGTATATTAGTCTATTTATATCTGTAGGGATAATTATGAGGATTGTAGATGGTAATAGTAGTGTTCATGGGGTAGAAACTCCCTTAGAAACATGTTTATGATGAGGCATAGTTCCCCTGAATTACTGATGACGTTAGGTAATCCACCACATAATTGGGGCACAGGTCCTCCTTCAGGTTTAGTTCCTCCCTCGACCAATAATTATCCTTTATTGAGGGGGAGGTCCCCCGATAGAGTTTCAAATATGTGACATGTTTTGATAGGTTTGGTTCTTTGGATTCTTGGGGATGCTTTCTGATTCTCTTATAGCTAGGATATGTAGAGAGGGACTCTTTCCCATGTCAAAAATCCTCTCCTTTAAAGTATATTTGGGTTTTTATAGTTTTTTCCATCCTTTTTCCCTTTTTGGTTTTTAGATAATTAGACTTCATATTATTCCTTTATGTTTTCAAGGTGTTCCATTGGGTATGTGTATACTCACCCTTCCATGGGAATCTTCACCCACACATGTTGTTCCATATTAAAATGACGGATAGTTTGGTATAAACCATGGTTGAAAAAGTGTTGGTGGAGTTTAGTGGTACAAAAAGGTGATTGTAGTGGATGATGTTCATGTCTGGAGCTACTTCATTATGATAAAATCTTCACCTCAAGTGTTTAGGTTGGTTTTTCCTTTGGGTTTTTGGGTGTGTATCTTTCCCCTTTTTCATTATGGTTTATTCATTGGTTACTCCTTTATGGATCTTATAATTTTTCACATGCATTATATATTTCAGTTAGTTTTATTTATCTATTCTACATCATTATATTCATTATGGAGATGCACATTTTGTATAGGTTCATTATGTTTAGGCCTTCCATCATGTATAATATACCTAATCGATGCTAGTGAGCAACCCCATGCCTATTGGAGGCATGATTTGGATGACACACCTAACTTACTAATTCCTAGTATGGTCCCGATTAGGTTGGTTTGTGTCAATTAAAATATGATAAAACTATTCATACATTCAACTCAAAGGGATCCCCACATGTGGTGGATCAATACAAGTAAAATACAAAAATAATTAAAGAACATCATAACCTCAACAAAAAAGATCCTAAATTATGTCCTAGAAAAACTTCAAATCCCAAACCAACTGTATATTATTATCAACCTAACATAGATTCTTTTCCCTCTACCGGATCCCTACTAATGAAATCTATATGAACACTAGGGAACCCATATAGTATGTGAGTAATAAACCAAGTAGGAAACAATAAATACATCCTTAGGAAAAGTGAAGAAAAATTTATGAGAGAGTATGCACTGCAAAAATATGTAAATAAAAAATGTATATCTTTGTAAGTACATTATTAACTAACAAGGACACCACAAACCACAAAAATACCTACTTCATCTCCATATCATATGCAATAGTAATCTCAAATCACTAGTACATCCCAGAGCATGATCAGTACCTTCTCACTCAAGGTACAGTCTCACATAAAGAATCAGTCCATCCCCTATCACTCAGGAGAGGTCGAACATAAAGTCTTGGGACATCCCCTCTCACTCAATGGAGGTCACACAAAAAGTCTCAATCTATCCCCTCTCACTTAGTGGAGGCCACACATCAAGTCTCAGACCATAACCTCTCACTTAGGGGAGGTCACACATCATCATCTTTGGACCAACCCTCTCATTTAGGGGGGCCTAAACATCTATGATCCCAAGTTTCTACATCAAAACCAACCACCCTATCACTTATTATGTTTTCATAACCATAATTGTTGACATATCCCAATATTATTATTAGGAAGAGAAAATAATATAGCAGTGTAAACAAGTTGACATTGGCCCAATGAAACATCCCAAACATAAGAGTACCACAAGGATAAATTGTTTCCCTATCCCTTAAAAATCCATCTAGTTTACCCACATTATCCATTTTTATACACCTGAAACCATCACATATGAATATATCCATCACCATAACCTATTTGAAAACCTACTAGGTCACCCAATCCTTAATTGATCCCAAACCGATCACTCTAAGCCCAATTCACACAATAAAAAAACCTTACCCCTAGACCAGAAATGAGGCATTGTTACTCCATTTCCAATTCATATTACCCATATACACCCTCTAAGGGGTCTTCTATAAAATTATGAACCCACCCAACCACATTGATATGAAGAAAAAAATACTATTGATCCAACTCAAACTCTTATATGCAAATCAGGCTATACAACCACATATGATTGTCATAACATGGTAAGGACTTCATCCTTTGTTTATAAGGGAGAAAACTAACCAAGTCACACTATACGATTCAATACCAATCCACAAAAACCCTAAAATCATCCATAACCCCTCATACTTAGGTATTTACAAAACAAAAACAAATAATCATTAGAAGGGGGTCTAGTGAATAAATAAGCTTTGAATTTCTAAGATAGGACCACAAAGAACAATAAAACATAAAAAAATAAGAGGAGATAAAGTATTAACTTAATAAACCTTGAAAGAGACCAAAATCTTGAGATAACTAAGTGGAGGTTGAAGTAATATAAGAGGAGGGTTTAATGGGTCCAAGAGAAAATTCCAAATCATATCCTTTTAAAAAACAGCCCAGTAGAAAAGTTAAGGCATGTCCATGATGGTCATGGTGTAACCAATACCTATCAAGGATATGTTATAGAATATACCACTATACTGTAATGAAAACCCCCCAAAATAGGGCTTGACACCCAGTAGGTTACTGTTGTGATGTAACACTTGTCCTTACCCTATAATGGTCCACATTGTGGCTGCCTCATAGGGAAGAAAACCAATTTTTATCAGGATCCTACCCAATTCCAAATTTTTAATCTAACTCAAGACCACAATGTTCCAAAAACCAAAAATAAATATATTTTTATCTACCTAGACTCCATAAATTTAATCATGTGTGGGATTATTCCATGCCATATTGTACAATTTTGTGCCATAATTCCTTACCTGTTGTGGGATTTCAACCATAAATGATCACTAAATCCTTAAATCAAGATCTTGGGCCACCATTATCATCCCAAATAGATATAAATCATCACTATACAAAAGATTCAATAAAATTTAAACAAACCATTCCTTAAAATCCAAGTGGTTCTATAAACTCCATCTCTAAGGGATTCTCATCCTTAAGAAACTTGTCTATGGATCCTCACTAAAAAAATTTTGCCACTGGGCTCAAACATATGATTCTCACTCCCAAGTATCCTCATATATATTATGATTATACTATAATACCTAAAAAAGAGGCATTGTATTTCCTGATATAACCTTCTCACTCAATTTTATGGTACACACTGGGTACTCCTCAAATGATTCATTTAGATCCAACTCGACATCAATATTGTCGATCACATGCATGGGGTCCATATCATAATTTTGGATATAGAAAACATGAAACATGTCATGCATAACTTGATTTCATGTAGGCATATTTGACTAGTAATACACTACTCTAACATGATCCACAATCTCAAACAAACCAACAAATAGTATCGCAAGCTTTCCCTTCCCCTTATACATCAATTACCCAATTGAGGTGATGCACACAAGAATACTTATCCATGAATTTTGAACTCCATAGGTCATCACCTATAGTAAAAATATGAATACTTACTCCTTTTAGTGGTAAAAAACTACTTTCAAGTCAACTGCACCCACTTGGTGGTCTTCTACACTTTGCTTAGCATGATTATTATCAACTCGCTCACCTCCAACTAGCATACTAATGGGTGGCACGACCTACCATAAAAAATCACATAGGGGGATATCTATATCAAATCATAAAATATATTATTCTATGAATATTATTCCAATTATATATGGTTTTCCCACACTTTTATAAACTCAATAATGCGTTCCCTAAGTATATCCTCATGTATATGGATTATCCTAAAAGATTGATCATCTATCTATGAGTGATACATTGTACTCAACTCTAGTTGAGACCCTATGGACTTTTATAGGACATGCTAAAATATTAAAATGGAGCATGTTTTTTTATTTGATACTATAATCATAGATACCCTATAAAACATCACTATCTTCTACACATATATCTTTCCTAACTCATCCACTAACTAAATCTCCAGGATTAGAAAGATCTGCACAACCTTTATTAGTCATTCAACCACCACCCACACTATATCAAGACCTTTCGGGGGCCTATGTATTCCTATAAATAATTTTATAGTAACTTTTTTCCACTAACATATTGGCACTATAAGGGGTTAAAGTAATCCTCTTAGTCGATGGTGCTCTACCTTTATCCTATAATAGGTAAGGTAGCTAGTAAAAAAACTTGCAATATCCTTCCTCATATAAAGCCACAAAAAATGATGCCTAATGCATTAATATATCTTGGTCATTACTAGATATATCTCCCATCATGAGGCATATAAGTCCCTTATAAATTACTCCCTAATAAAAATGGATACCACCACCTTATCATGAATGTAAAGAAATTATTCCTCATCCTAAGACCATCTTAGGACTAGATCACCTCCCATGAGTCATTACCATATTAGAAGACAATCATAATCAGGTGCCTAGAAAATCCTTTACCCAATATACTAATGAATAGGTAATGAACAAAGAGGCATAGACCATATCCTCTTGGGCCTCTGACACATCAATTTTCAAGTCAGCGAGCATACTCATTAGCTTCCACTCATCATCAGATGTTGAAAATCCCTACCTCTAAGTCTTCCTACTATGGGATTATTCCATGATGTTTCCTTTACTAGGGTAGTAATCCATCTCAAAATCAATGTTCTATAGATACTCAACCCATTTCATTTATCGTAAGTTCAAGTTATTCTAGGAAACTGTGCATCGTAGCCTTTTGTGGTCCATGTAGGTTAAAATTATCCCATCAAAGAGATAATTAGGAAACTTATTTAATGTTTAAACCATCATAGAAATCTTAGTCATGGGTAGTGTAGTTTTACTTATAGTTTCATAGCTAACAAGTCCCATAAGTGACTAATTGGTCCCCCTATGTTAGAAAATATCCCACACTGACCCCTAAGGCATCACAATAGATAGTATAACTAATCATGGAATATAGAAGAATTATAATTGTAGAAAAATTAAACCTCATATTTAACTCCTATAAATACTCTTTACACATATTAGTCAACGTACTTCTTGGCTATTCCCATCATTGGTGCTAACAAGAAAGAGAGGTCCTGAATGAACAACCTATAATACCAATCCAAGCTAAGAAAACTATTGATATAAAACACATTCTTGGGTCATTCCCAAAAATCCACCACTTCCAAATTTTCTAGATTAACTAATATCCCTACCACTAAAATCACATGCCTAAAAAATCACAACTCCTAGATCCAGAAGTGAAACTTTGAGTACTTGGTATAAAACCTATGTTCTTGAAGTATACTCAATATTATCTCTAGGTGATCGAACTAAAACTTCTGGGTCTATTATTATACCAATAAGTCGTCAATAAACACCATAATTATGGAGTCTAAGTAGGTATAAAAGATATGGTTTATGAAATAAATAAACACCAATAGTGCATTTTTCAAATTGAATTGAATCACAAGGCACTTGTATAACCCATACCTACTCCTAAATATTGTCTTTAGTATATCCTCTTCCATAAACTACAACTAATGGAAACATGTTCATGAGTAAATATTATAGAACCTTCCGGCTCTCCTAAATTAACCTAACGAATCTTCTATCCTCCACAAAAATATATATATTCTTCACTATAACATGATTTTTTTGATAATACATGCACAATTTGAATCTTCCATCCTCCTACTTTGTGAATAAAATCAAGTCACCCCAAGGAGAGGTACTCTAGAGAATAAATCCCTTTACCTAAAGGTCCTCAAATTTCACCTTATCTCTCTCAACTTGGTTGGTTACATATGGTAAAAAGAAATTAATATAGGCTCTACACTGAACACAATATCAATCGTGAACTCCATATCCCTCTTGAGAGAATATCTTGAGAATTCACCTGGGAGGAAATCCTAGAAACAAACCATCATTAGAGGATGGTTAGCTTCCACTACAAGAACTATACATACTACCTACTTGGTAATGAATCTTATTTGATTGAGTTTAAGTCCCACTCTACCTACCTCCACATCCCACTCTCCTAAAATAATATACTCCTCTCCCATAAGGGAGGTAAAACACACTCATGTCTAGTAATATTCAATGTGATCCCATAAGTGTGTCAACTAATCCAACCTCAAGATGACATTAAAATTCATCATATATAAAAAATGGCACCCCATAAATGTATGTATCATCCAACCATTAAAGAACATTATATGAACCTCTAAATATAGTATAAACTCTTCCTGAGATGTGTATCAATAGATAACATCCTAGGGGAGAACTCCATGGATAACCCCAAACTAGACATAACCCATGAAGAGATAAAATAATGAGATTACCTTGTATCAAACAAAGTATTAAAAATCATAAAAGTAACTGAAATTGTACCATGGATGATGGAAAGTATATATTCTCCATTAGTTGGAATCTATTTTGAGGCATATACACTGTCTATATAAGATATGTGACCCTCACCCAAAGATACATATATCACCTAAGGATATTATCCCTAAGGGATTCACTGATACTTTTTTCCATTAAGACTTTAGACCAATTCCATGACCTAGCCTCATAGATGAGGTACTACTATTAGCATGAGGCCCCCCTAAGGGATATCATATATAGAAGATAGTCAGCTCTTTGATTCTGACTACTTAGTTACGAGGGACATAATATATGGTTCAGAACCACCATTGGGTTAGTCCATCAGTTATGACAAGGTCCTTCATGTTCGAGGTTAGTTTTTAGTTCATACGAATATAAATGAGGAGATAATGAGGTACTCACACACCTTGAAGTGGGTTGTATATATGAGCTTGACCATGATGTATCAAGTTGTGCACATGTAGTATTGGTGGCCTAATATGAAGAGGGACATTATGGGGTTTTTTACATGGTTATCCACCTAAAAATGTGTAAATATTGAGAATCATTGTCCCACTAGTATTATGCATCCATATCCCATTCCTGAGTGGAAGTGAGATGATGAAACTATGGACTTTGTAACAAGGTTTTTGAGGACACCTAGAGGCAGTCATGCACTATGGATTATTGTAGATCTGTTGATTAAAGTGTCTCATTTCATACTATTATAAGAGACCATTTCAGTGGATGATATGGGTAAGATCTATGTTTGGGAGATATCTTATTTACATGGAGTACTATAGGGAATCATTTTAGATAGGTATGTATGCTTTAATTTAGGATTCTTGAGAGGGTTACAAAAGTATCTTGACATGTAGGTGGATTTGAGCGCTACTTATCACCCTTATACTAATTGAAAGTCTAAGTGTGCTATCCATATTTTAGAATAAATTATTTAGGAATGTTTCCTAAAGTTTAGAGTTTTTTGGGAGGGACATTTAGAGTTTTAGGTTGTCAAGTACAATAATAGGTACCAATACTTTATTTTGATGGTTCTATTTGAGGATTTAAATAGCTGGAATTTATTTTCACCTTTACGTTGGTTGTAAGTCAAGGATTTAGTGATGGTTAGACTGAGTCTCGTGTTGGATATTTTGGAGCCCATATGATTGATTAGGATGTGGTTGGTGACCATTCAGAGGATGAAACAATTCTACAACTACTGAAAATTCTATCATATGGAGTTTAATGTGGGTGATTGGGTATTATTACATGTGTTTCCTAGGTTAGGGAACCAACATATTCAAAGGTAAGGGAACCTAGTACTTGGATATGTGGGACTATTGGATATCATGGTAAGTATCAGTATGAAGGAATATAAATTAAATTTTACTCAATGATATAGTTCTATGGATTAATTTTTTTATGTATCACAGATTTTAAGGTATTATCTTTATCCATCTCACATGAACACTATTGACAACATCGTGCTCAAGGATGATGCATCATTTGAGAAGTGTTTTGTTCAGATAGAGGATCAAAGTGATAAGCCTCCTTATGGAAATATGGTTCCACTGGTATGAGTGTATATAAAATATAATAATATCCTAGAGGAGACATGGGAGTGGTATTCTGATAAGTGAGCTTAGTGGTGGGGGTTATTCATCAGATAGGATCAATGGTGTTCAGGAGTTAAATTCAAGTACTATGTGTTATATGGTGGAGAGTTTGTAAAACCTAAAACCTTATTAAGGTATGAAATTATTTAAAAAAATCATCCCCCATTCATCTTGATTAATTATAAGTGTTGAGGTGATGAAGGTGGATCGACGGTGGGTTTTAGAAGGTTGTCAGGATACTATAGTTGAAATTTCAAGCAACACCCTATAGAAAGTGAGACATAAAAGATTAAATGTTACTACCCATTTCAACAATTTTAACCTTTATTTCAAGGTCCTAACTAATTATAACTCCATAGTTAAGTATTCTTGGATTAGAGTGGTGTTAGGATGAGTGACCTCCTAGTAAGTTTCCTAGGGTGTGTGTGAGTGAGGACAAAGCATACTGAAAGGACATGTGCTGGTCTGTGGGAATATTCATTAATATGATAAGTGCTCATATTTATTAATAACATATGATATATTGGTAATCCAAACATGGTATTACAAGATACCCATGTAGTAATGCAAAATGGGCATGTGGCCAGTGGGATTCACAGTTATAGAGTGGATACGGGGTGGTCGGGCCTAAAAAATTTGACTGTTAAAAGCATGGTCCAATGAAGGTTAAGACTGTAACACCCCAAGCTTCCATGGAATGTTTCTCATTGAATAATAAAATATCTTGTGATGTACGCAACTTCGAGTTCTAGCACACTACGACCAATCAAACAAGCCGTATAAAAAGTAGTTATGAATAGTAATACCTATTTTTTAATAATTTATAAATTTTATTTTTCATAATGGAATTCATTTTTGGATTCAGAATATCAAAATTAGCTTAGGGTGAATTTTTGGTACTTTTCTGATAAATTTCGTATTTTGATGAATAGTGAAAAATACTATATTTTAATTAAAAACAACTTTTTTAATCGAAATAATTTATAGTGTTAAATTATACATTTTAGTGGTTTTAAAGTATCATTAGATTATATTTTTATTATTTAATAGAATGTATTTCATTGGATGTAATTTCACATTTAAATTTTACACAAACACATGTCAATCTTTTGATAGTTTTTACTTCTTAAAAACCTGCTTTTTGGTTTTGACAATTGGAATTAATTTTAAATTAATTTATGCAACTTCTGTATTTTTAATTTGGAAAAAATGGATTCCATATTTTAAATCAGGAGGTCCAAATTGTGTAAATTGGTAACTTTTATTTTTAGACATTATGAATAGTAACTTCAGTAAATATTTTATTTACCATGGTTAAAGGGTAAATCTGGTAAATAAGGGTAAGAAAATAATATTATAATAATACTAAATTAATATAACACATGTTATAACCCTATTTTATAATACATGTCCGACCATGGCCATCCTTGGGTCAATTTTTTGACCCCATGGAGCAACTTGTAAGTGAAAATGACACTTTATAAAAATTAATTTAATGATAAGGAAAATGTAACATAAACATATATCTTTTAGTAACACAATTTTTATATCAGGTTATACAATTTATCTATTCAAATATAAATAGTAATTATAAATCTAAAAATATTTCCTACATCATGATATTTTATTTATAATTTTTAGACATAAAATAAATATATTTATTTATGACACAATAATGATGCAGTATTTTCCTTATTAATGAAAGAATCAAATAAATGATATTATAAATATTAAAATAAATATAATTTGAAGTTTTTTATTCCATACACAAATTTTCTAGGTTAATATAAAATTTTAGGGTTTATTAAATGTATTTTCTTTTAAGTAATAAAGTTTTTATGACTTTCACAAAAACCAAATATTAAATAGTGTCAAAATTGACATAAATGAGTTTTTTAAAAAAAGTCTATATTATTAAATGATATAATATTCCTAAAAATATAATATTCAGAAAAATTACTTATATAAGGTTATATATTTCATTATTTAACCACTTAATGTTTTCTTGGAATTTTATATTAAGTTTATTAATCATGTTATATAAAAATACAAGCAGACATGGTAAATGTCAAACTATTTAACTAAGAGTTAAATCTAAAAGATATGGTTAATATGGTGACATAAACTTGTATAAAATATATTGTTTGAACTTATTTCTACCCATAACCACCTTAGGCTCTAAATAAATCCATTTTTAGCTATTAATAACTGAAAATTATTTGAGAATAAATTAATACTTCAAACTTTTCCTAAAGTTTCCCGCACCTCTCTTATAAAAGGGTAATTCCCATTCTCTTAAATTTACACCTCCAATGAAATTTGGATCCTCCAAAACCTGATTTAATATCATATCAAATACTCTCACTTCATCCTAGAGGCCTTACTTTTATCATAAATCCACCCTAAGGAGACCTTTTGTTCAAATCAAAAGGAATCACCCGAAGAAGAGGTAATTATTTCATCACCTATTTCAAATTTCTTTTCTTCTTCCACTTCCTCTTTATTTGTTGTTTACATATTAAAATAATAATTCATGTACCTTATACATAATGATATGTTATTATAAATATGGTATAACCATATTCATTATTCTATCCATCCTAAGAATGAAAAAAGTCACTATATGTGCGTACGTATGGATTACCGTCTCCATGTCGTGGTGTTGTTTGTTATTCAAAACGTCATTATATGGATGGGTATAATAATGAGTATAATTGAAGTAAATAATAAATATAACATGTTAATTATTCTTTATATATAATATACCATTTAATTACATACTATTTCACCATCAATAGAATGATATTTTCGTTCGTGTGTACGTACGACTTACCGTCTCCACTGCGCGATGAGATTTCATTCCCCATCATAACCATTCAAGAAAAAAATTCATTTGATGATTAAAAAATATAATTTTTAAGGACTTAATATTTTTTTTTACATGAATCAAATTAATCCTATCCATAACAAACATGATTTATGTAATAGAATATATAAAGGAAAATGAATCAATTAACACCCGAAATAATGATACTACTGAAATATTTTTAACAAAGAAATGTTAGAGGATCATATATGATATCACATTTATGTATGTGGTTTTTGTATAATTTAATAACAATTATTTAACTATTATATAGGAGTTTAATGTACCATAGACTAAGGAAAAGTACAAGGTAAGGGGTTTTCATCTCACTTTTTATTCTCGTGAGATTAATGCTATATTTTCCCCTATTTCCTTTTGTGTGGTGTATATACTGACCATGATTATATTAATTGTGTAATATAATTTAATTTATGGGTATTTACATCTTAATTGTATGATCCTTCTATCATGGGGTGTATGTTTCATAAGTTACCATATTGGTAACGAAATTTTAAATTTCAATTTCCACTCATTGGGTTTTATGCATACTTCATTGATTATTTTACTCTAAGATTATGTGTAGAATCACTATTTATTTATTTATGTAGTAATTTCCACTCCCCTTTGTTTTTATATACTTTTTATACACATAATCACTCTATTTATAAATTCTCATGTCATTAATATGAACTTGATAAGGGTAATCTTAACTCAATTCTCATTCATTGAGTTAAACATCCAAGTCGTTGGTTTTGTTTATTTTTTCAAGAACATGTTTGAATGTCCTCTGATTGATTTACACTGAATTTCCAATCATATTGAGTGTCTTTATATTTTTAAGACATGATTATGTCATTGATTTATCCTTAATCTAAGGTTACAGTCTTTATAAGTTATTTTCGTCTCAATTTTCATTCCATTGAGACTTCTTTGTTGTTATGAACCTATTCACTTTTATATGGTGTATATAATTTCCTTTGAAATATTATATCATGAATCCATTTATTCTCATCATATTATAAATTTTTGATTAAATTTTATTCCTCAATTATTTTTATTCAAGCATCTCTCATTTTGTTAGGAACTCTTTAACTAAAATATCGTTTTAAAAATTTATTCTTCTAAATATTTCTCATTAATTTCCATGTTTTAAAAATGGTTTTAAGGGTTTATTTATATGTACATGAATATTTTAAAATTAAAATTACTTTAAAAAGTTTCAAAGTGGTATGGGACACTTTTATTCAAAAATCCATTTTAAACGACTTCTCTGATAAATAGTGTGACCTTTAAATATTTTCAAGAAAAGGGGGATATTTCTCTCAAATATTTTTAGTGATTATTTTCATCTATGTCAATATGATTCATTGTATTTTATTCTTGATTTAGGTTTATTTATTATAATACAATCTTCCATATTGTATTGAATGAGTTATGTTTGACTGTGGATCTGCTATTTTTATACCATTCATGGTTTGTGGTTAAAGTATTGACATTCTGTATGCTAGTTTTAATACAAATATTTAGATTATTTTTCACCCTTTTCATATGAAGAATTAATTGGACATAGTAATTGATGGAAGAGGCCTATTATATCCCCTCGATACATCGGTAGTTCTCATGAGACAAACTAGTTTCTTGGCACAAGGGCTTGAAAAAATTTATATTTAGGGTCTTGGCATGAGGCCTTGACATTGTGGTTAAGATTCTGCCATTATGCATTCCATCATTATGAGAATAGTTATTGATGTTACATGTGATTATTTTACTAGTTGAATATCCATGTGAATAATTAAATGGCATTATTTGATTTATCTTTTCTATATTATACTGAAGTTTAAGTTTAAAAGCCTTGTGTTTTAGTCTTCTACATTTCCTTAAATTTTTGTGCTTATTTATGGTAGTTTCTGCTACTTTGTTATCCTTACTGAGCATCTGATCTCACCCCTTTCTTAGGTTTTATTTTTCACAGGATGCAAAGAATTATATTATGATTGACCTATAGGAATAGCATAAGGGATAATAGTGTGTTAAAAGGGGACACAATGTTGTTGTTTTTCCATTTCATAATGTAATGTAAAACTTATGTACGTATCTAGTACTTCCAAGGATACTAAACTGATCGGTTTTTCAGGACTTGATCTCTTGTGATCAGGCCAATTTTATGTAATAATGCATCAACTCTGGGTAACTGGGGTTGGGGCATTATAGAGACCTCATGGGTGCGGGCTAAGATTGGTCGAGACTGTGCGGGTGCAGGATTACCTATGAGCCTAATTTAAAAAAAAATATTATTATTACAATATATTATTGTTAAACATTTTGGTTTTTTTTTAATAATAAATCATGATTAAACCATAAAATATAATTTATCATCATAATTGTCATAATAATTAACCATTAATTCACATGTTAAGTTTAAATATGTCTATATTTATTATTTTAATATGATATTACAATAATTCTATAGTAATTATTAACTATATTCATATGTTGTGCCATTCCTCCTCTTGAAAAATAGAACCCATCTCTGTTACACATGGTTTTAATTATAAAAGAGTTATTATGATCATAATATTTTTTGGGTTAGTTTATTATTATTATTATTTTATTTAATTTAGTTATTAAGAAAATATGAATAGACCTCATAGGAACCCTAATCTCTTTATCTAAAACTAGTCTCTACATGGATATTCTTCATATAATCATAGGTCCATGCATTCACATCACCACACAACCAACATCATCATTCATAGGCCATCATTGATCACTCACTAACTTTGCATCATAACAGTTCACCACCACATCAGTGTCACCGCATTCCACCATCAATCCATCAAAAAACGATCCACCACTTTCATTAAAACTCTATCTATGGTTGATATGTACTTCTCCCCATAACTACCATTCAGAATGAGAAAATATAATATTTAAATGATTATAAAAAATATTTTTTTTAAATATGATAAAGCCCGCGGGCTACACACGGGCTAATGCGAGGTGGAGTGGACTTGAATTTTTTCATTGTATGCAGTTTTTTTCATACAAACTCATGCAGGCTCAAACTCACATGAGCTTAGCCCACCCCACCCCACCCCACCTATTTCAAATTACCAGACCCATGGGTTTGGATAATCATGTACATGGCTTTATGAGGTTCTATTGTTACAAATGGTATCAAATATAATACTCAGTCATAAGTGCATTGGCATAGCCTAGGTTTGAGGTATGGGTTCTATAATATAGGTGTTCTGATTTAAAGGGGGGAGTGTAACACCCCTTTAAAAGTGAGACTAAATGATATTACTCATGTCAATAAGGTTCACCTTTCTTTCAAGATCTTGATGATTAGAACTTCACATTTAATCATGATTTTCCTGGAGTAGTGTCAGGATGGGTGACCTCTTGGGAAGTTTCCTAGGGTGTGTGTGAGTAAGGACAAAGCACACTGAAAGGACATGTGTTGGCATGTGGGGATAGTCATTATTCTAATAATTTCCCTTGATGGGTAATAACCTATGGTGTGATGGGAAGGAATAAAATGTATTACAAGAGACCCTTGAGGTTAGATGACTAGGTTAATGGACCGAGGAGGTTGGTTCATGGCATTTTAGCTATAGGTAGGTGGTCACGGTGTGGTGGTTGAGTGTCCTGGCGCAACTCCTAGAGCTGGGAGGCTCATAGTGTGAGGCTAAGGGGGTGAATCATGATGATATTTGTGTATAGGGTAAACCCTTATTCTATTATAGGTTATTCTATGAGCCTTATGGTCATGTCATGGAGTCTTTGAGAATCAATTCCCTTAGAATTTCTTCTAAAGAGACATTCCATGAAGCTGAAGGTCTCACAGTGATGAGCATAAGTGATGGCCTGGTGTTTATTCCTTGAAGGGGGTTTTCACATCACAACCCTAATGGGTTATAAACTATGGTGTCATGGGAAGGAAACTAAGGTTTTAAAAGAGACACATGAGGTTATATGACTAGTTTTATGGACTGAGGAGGTTGGATCATGAAATTTTAGCTATAGTTAGGTGGTTAAGGCATAGCGGCTACATGTCATGGCGTAACTCCTAAAACTAGGAGGCTCATAGTGTGAGGATAAAGAGGGTTCATAATGATGATATCTAAGTGGGGGATTATTCTAGGATAGGTCATGAAATGACCCTTATGGCCATGTCATGAAGTCCTGTAGAACTGTTTCCCTTAGAACTGCCTATAAAGAGACATGTTGTGAAGGGGAAGGTCGCACAGTGATAAGCGCGAACATTGGGATGGTGTTTATTCCTTGAAGGGGGTTGTCACATCATGACCCTTGGGCCACTCCACTATGTATTTCCTAGGAATTTTATTTAAAATGTTCAATTAAATATTTTGGTGGAGTTTTATGTTAGACTAGGAGAGGTTTTCCCTCCTCCAATGTGTACTCCCCTCTACACTTCCTCTTGATCTCTTTCTCTTCCAAGTGAGTTTATCTTTCGTTCCTTGACAGAGTCACACATTGTTTGATTAAATATATAGATATAGGTAAGTATAAAACTCTTCATTCATCCTTTCAATGTTTTATTCACTATTTTTTTTTGTATGCCAATTATAACCTTTTTGTTCCCTATTTCAAGGTTTTTGTTTGATTCTTCAATTTCCACCATTCCATCTCAAATTAAATATAGATATTTGATGTGTAGTTATATGCCAGTATAGGGTTGGTAGTACTTAATTTATCCCTAAATTAATTAACTTTTTATATTTTCATGTTATGTGTGTGGTTTTTCTGACCTAATGCATTCTTAACCAAAAACTCAAATTAATTCCTTTTACTTTTTTACCTTCATGACTAAACCCTTCTTTGGTCTGTGAGAATTTAGTAAATGGATATATGTAACACCATGAGATTTTAAAAGAGAAAAATATTCTTTGATAGAATATATGACTTGAAAAACCAATCCTATAGAATAATTTAACACACTGAGAATTTACAATATATTTCTTTTTAAAAAAATCAATTCTCTATAATAGATTTCGGAACATGCAATCCGGATTCTAAATGAATCATAATATAGTATATCATTATAATCTAACTATTAAATTAGAGGCTATGAATATGATTAAATAAATTATGAAAATTATATTTTTTACACATACATTAAATAATTTCCATGTTTATCTATTTATTATAAATAAAAATAAAAAACCTTAGAAAGAAAAAGGTATATTTCATAAAACTGTATTTTTCTAAAGAGTGGTTTCACTGCGTTTTCAGAACATATTTTAAAATTGATTTTTAACACTATCATAAAATTTATTTGAAAAAATAAAATTCATTTTTTAAATCAACATGTCAAAATTAACTTAGAGTGAATTTTTTAAAATTTTCTAAAAAATTTAATTTTTTGATGAATAGTGAAAATACTGATTTTTATTAAAAACTGTATTTTCATTAAATTTATTTAAAAAGTTAAATTATATATTAAAATTTTTTATAAAGTAAAATTAGGTAAATTATATTGTATTTTAACTAATTTATATCATTAGGATCAGTTTTATGTTCAATTTCAATATAAAACATTCTATACTTATGAGAACTTTTCTTTGGAAAACTGCTTTTTCCTCGAGTCTGTGGGTTTTATTTTAAATTAAATTACTCCAATTATGTAAATAGAATTTGTAAAAATGGATTGAATACTTTTAATAAGAATAATTAATATTATATATTAAGTTTAACTTAATTTTGGACAATAATTAATACTGAAAACATTAAAAATTAATTATTGTGGTTAAGGTAAAAACTGATTTACCAGGGGTTAAACTAATAAGATAAGGGTTAAAAATGACCTAAAACTTATCCAATATCCATTTTATGGACATATTTAGACCTTATCACCTCTAATGGTCTATAATGTCTCATTTTGGAGGCTTATAAAATGATAAAAGTGTGGGTATCACTTTATCTTTTCAAAAATTTCTTGTGTGACCTCTCCCCCACTTATAAAAGATCACCCCCTCTCCTCCCCTCTCTACACTTCTAAAACTATGTAGTTTGGAAAATAATTTCAAAATATATTTCTTAATTACCTCCCCATATCCTATAGGACATTTTTTAATAGGAATAATTCCTAATAAGGATTTAGTTATAAACCTAAAGTGGATCTCTGAAGAAGATGTAAAATTATTAAACAGGTGTATTTGTTTTATTTCTTCTTCCACCTCCTTTAAATCATATTCAACTATGATAAAATAATTAAAAAAAATATGCCCTATATAATCATATTTTATTATGTTAATTTAACAACCAATATGCATATCCACTTCCATAAAATTGGAAATGAAACCATTGATTGTATGTATGACAGACCACCACCTCACGAATCGATATAATTTGTTTTCCATCCCCAACTTTCATGGATGGATATAATGATGGATTTAACATATTTGTATTATATTTATGAAATTATTATAATTATGGAATTATTATATCACATATACATTTTAACACCCCAATAATTTATAATATTTTCCTTTAAGAATAAGTTTAATTTTGTTGATGGCTTGCAATGCATGCAACAACGGGTTTGAACAAAACATTGTTTAGTCACGCTTTTCACACTTAATTTGAAATCAATTTTTTACAATTTTTGAAAATTTATTTGAAAAAATAAAACTCATTTTTTAAATATTAATATTAAATTTATCTTAGGATAAATTTTTTATATTTTTCTAAGAAGTTTCATTTTTTGATGAATTGTAAAAAATACTGGATTTTAATTGAAAATTTCCTTTTTGTCTAAATAATTTATAACGTTAAAATATATTTTGAATTGTTTTTAAAGTACAAAAATATTTTAATTATACATATATTAATCCAATTTAGGTTATTGGAATTATTTTTATATTGAATTTTGATATAAAAACATTGTAAACTTTTGAACATGTTCACTTTAAAAATCTTCTTTCTCATCACATCTGTGGGATTATTTTTAAATTGATTTTTTCCACTTACGTGGATTAAATTTAAAAAACTTGATTCCATATTTTTAATAATCATATTTTATAATATTCTATTAAGTTAAACTTTATTTTTTACCAAAATTATTAGATAAAATAGTTAAAATTAATTACACCGTTTAAAGAGAAAACAATTTTACTTAGTGGTTCAACATAGAATATAAGGTGATAAAATGAACCAAAACTTATAAAAAATGTATTTTATGGAATTAATTAGGCCTTATACCTTATAGTATCAATAATTTATTATTTTTGGATCTTGTTTACATGAAAAAAACATGGGTGGAATTCACTCTTTCAAAAAATTATAAGTGTGTCACTCACCCTACTTATAAAAGCTCATCTCCTATTCTCTCCACTTCACACCTTCAAACCACTTTGTTTTAGACAAACCATGACCAAATAACTTTAAAAATTAAATACAATCATACTAAAATTCTTATCTTGGGCACAAATACAACTTAATAATGCATTATTGTAAACCTAAGGAGGATGCCCAAAGAATAGGTAATGTTCTTCTAAAAGAATTTTTATTTTATTTATTTCTCCACATAATTAAATTATTATTATAACATGATTATATAATAACAAAAATATATTTAATATACTTATATTTTTTTATTTTAAGGTTATGAACTATAACTTTACACACTTCCATTGAATCTGTTACGAAATCATCATTCATGTGTACGGCAGACTACCTTCTCTTGAACCGATGTCGTTCGTTTTTTCATTAAAACCTTTAATGGTTGAGGATAATGATGGATTTATAGTTTATATATGATATTTATAATTTTATTATTCTTATGTAACTATTATATCATACATACCTTCATGTTTTACATTTTGAGGGAATATGATAAAGTTTCTCGTGTGTGCGATGGACTACTGCCTCGTGAAGCGATGTGATTCATTCATGATTTATGTGGAAAGTAATAAGGATGTGTTCAATAAAAATGTGTGATATATATTACATAAAAATTATTCTTAAATAATATATATATATCATTTAATTTTCTTTCTTTTAATACTATAAGAAAATGGAAACAGCATCCATGCATACATATGGCCTACCATCTCCATGAATGGTGTATTTCATTTCCTATCATAAAATTTTATGTATTAATCTAAATGTATATATATAATGAATATTTATGATATTTAAATCATGGTTTAAATTCTGGAGATGATGAGATAATAATTAATGTAATAGGAACAAAATATAACAAGTCAAAACATACTCGAAAAATAAGACAATTAACACCCAAAACAATGAAAATAATAAATGATTATTAACAAATAGGTGATAAGATGTTATAAACTGATCATATATGATATTATAAATATTAATTTGGTTTTTTTATATGTTAATAACATACTTAAACCCATTATACAGGAGTTTAATTTTCTATGATATTATATATGTAGGCATTTCATTCTCATTTTATTGATTAAATGGCATGTGTTTTAGTAATTTACCTTGACATGTTGATTATTCCTTATCCATATATTTATGAGGAATGTGTGTTCAGTTATCTACCTTCCCATATTAATTATGATAATTTATTCATTATATCTTCCATTGTACTTAAACCTTACTAAGCATTTGATCTCACCATTTTTTTTTGTTCCCTAGGATATGAAGATGAATTCTTGGAATGAGTTTTAAGGATGATAAGATTTTACTTTTATTATAATTTATTTTATTTTAACAATATAATATGGGTATCATGTATGTAATTTGTTTTTCCAAAACTACTTAATTCTTTAATAATTTTGGGATTTGAAACTTGTATCTATACCAATGTAATAAAGTAAGGCACTGGCTCCGGGCTACTGGAGTCAGGGTTGTTATAGTTGGTATCAGTGCAAGTTTAGTAAAATCCTTAGAAACTAGATTTAGGAAAACATATATTAGGGAACAAAACACTATGATATAATTTGAGGAAATTTATATAAGAACATCCTAAATTTTTGGTAAGTTAGATATTGTGTAGGTCTTCCAAGAAATACAACCTAATCTGGATACTATAAGTGGACATGGTTCTAGCATAGATGTACCTAGGGGTAATAACTCTGAAAAGGGTGTGTTGGGCTTGACTCAAGAATAACTTGGTATACAGAAATGGGACTTACTATGCATCTAGTTTGATACTCCTAAGGGATATTCATTGGATAATTCACATTTTCTTTACAAACAATTTTTAAGGATTTGAATGTAAAGATATAACTAATGAAACCAAAGTTTATGATTCGTAGATTAATAATGCATAAGTTTTTAATTTATATTTAGAATTAAACTATATTTATAATTATACATTTTAATTTAAAATTCATAATTGTATGTTCTAATCCAGTATATTCCATTTTTTAGAAATGGAACCTGGAAGGAAGAATGGTATCAATACCTACAGATAATGTAGAGATAGCCCTGTTGAGGAAACCAATGCAGTTGGAATTGGAATGCATAAAATTATGGATATATTAGGTTGGATTAATCGGGTTATTAAAAATAACCTTTCCCATATAGATTAAACTATCACATAGATAGATTCTTCTTTGTTTTATTTCCTTATACAATAGAAACCCCCATCATTTAGTGGGACTAATAATCTAATTATAGTCAAACAATGGATTAAGTCTATAGAGAATATATTTATAGCCTTGGGATGTGGTGAAAAGGAAATGTTTACACTTGTGGTGTATTGTCTCAAAGGCTATGTGTAACAACCCGAGATTTTATGAAAAATATTCTTTTTAATTTTATTAATGTCTTGTGTTGTACGCTACACCAAAAGGAGCTTGCACAACACGCATCTTTGACTTTCCTTGCATTACACGCAATCGCAACCTTCCTCGATAGCGTGTGTAGTACGCAATACCGAGTTTCACTAAACAACGATATGCTATTAAAATATTATTAAAACTAGTCGTTATGAATAGTAATAACCACTTTTTGAAATTTTATAAATTTTATTTTTCAAAATGGACTTCATTTTTGGATCCGGAATATCGAAATTAGCCTAGGGTGAAATTTTGGTATTTTTCTGAAAACTTTCAATTTTTGATGAATAGTGAAACCACTAAGTGGTAGGTAAAAAAACTGAATTTTGCATAAAACTTAATTTTACCGCTTCTGTGAATGGAATTTCAAAAATCCGACAGACACGGTTGATATCAGTAAGTAAAATGTGGTTCAATGAGATAAAAATAATTTTTTTGGTGAATAGTAACTTTTTACTATTTTTTACTGCGGTTAATAGTAAATAGGGTAAATATGATATTAATATTACCCTAACACATGTCCTAATTCTATTGGACAAGTGTAATTCGACCAAAAACAAACTTAGGAATAAAATATGACCATTTAGACCCACTTGGATTAGATTAGGACATTTATTATTAATTTATTTAAAGAAGGGTTAAAATAGTTAAAATCAAAGTTTAATAAGTAAATCATTTTTAATATGGGGTTATACATAAGATAAATTCGATTGTAAATATTCATTAGAAATATAAAAAGATTTCCTACATGATGGTATTTTATTTGTAATTTTTAGACATCAAATAAGTTAATTTATATATGACACAAAGATGATGCAGTAATTATCTTATTAATGAAATATTGACATAATTGATAATATAAATACCAAAATAAATGTTATTTAAGCCTTTTTATGAATTCCACTAATTTTCTAGGTTACTATGATATATTAGTGTTGATTTAATCAACTTGGTTCGAACATATAATTCTGTTATGACTTTCAAAAAAATCATATATCAAATAGTGTCAAAATTGACACAAAATAGTTTTTAAATCAAATATTATATTATTAATTGTTATTTTATTCCTAAAAATCTAAGGTTCGGCCAAATGACTTAGATAGAGATATATATATTAATAATAAACAATTTGGGGTTCGTTTGGCATGTTATAGTAAGTGTATTAACCATATAGTGAAAGAAAACAAAAAGACACGGTAAAAGTTAAATTAATTAACTTAGAGTTAAATCTAATTGATAAGGTTAAAATAATACCCTAAACTTGTCTAAGTCCTATTGGTTGATAGGATTTCGACCCTTCCCCACTTTAGCTTCGAAATAAGACCCTTTGGAACCATTATAAACCGATTTTGACTTTAATATAAAATAATATTTTGAGATATTCCTAAGGTGCCCCTCTCCTCCCTTATAAAAGGGCACCTCCTCCCCCTCCTCCTCACACCAATTTGAGCACTCAAGCTCGGCCAACCCCTGCCATTTTCTCCTCTCCACTTCCCTAGAATAATCCTAGAGGTCCTGGTCTTCTCCAAAGACCAATCTTAGTTCCTTAAGTGGGGGATTCAAAGAGGCGTTCCAAAGAAGAGGTAATATCCATTACCGATCTTTTCAATTTCTTTCTTCTTCAACTTCTTATTCTTTAGTTGTTTCATGATAAAGTAATAACATCAGTATTACTTACATACTGATATGTTATTATAAATATGAAACAACCCTAATTCACCTTCTATCCATCCTACGGAAAAATGAAATCACCGCGCGTGCGTACGTACGGAATACCGTCTCCACGCCGTGGTGTAATCTATTTTCCACCATCACCTTACAAGGATGGGTATAATGGTGTAATGAGTAACTATATATGATTATTATAAAGTAATATTGATACTGAAATAATATATATATACTCCAATACAATTCCACGATCATAGGAACGATATCATCACTCGTGCGTACGTACGGAATACCGTCTCCACGATGTGATGCGACTCGTTCTACATGATCTTCATTTCATAATGATTATATAAATGAATTGAATGAATGAATATGGTATATAATACACTAATACCATTCTGGAAATGAATTATCTATAACCTAAAGATAAGAATAAGAATTTATTCGACAAAACACGCATAAGAACAAAAAGTTATAAAGACCCGAGTAACAAGTAACAATGAAATATTACTAACAAGAAGCTAATAATATGACCATATATGATATCATATCAATATGTATGATTCTGGAATAAGTCAATAACATTATTTAAACCATTATACAGGAGCTTCGGACACGAACAAAGCAAATCGGACCTAAGGTAAGGGAAATATCACAATCTCATTTTTATCCGAGATTGTTTATTCGTAAGTATTTACTGGGGTGTATTTTATCATCCACATCCATGTTTACTCAATATGTAATATTATTTCCATCCACCTAAAATTGTTTAAATCCATTTTTACCCTTCAGTGAGTTTTTAGTAATACGTATGAAATGAATCTTTTGTCGTTTTTCGTACGAGGTACTTTTTGACTTTTCCGACAAAAGTACGAAGAATGTTTTTTTTAACTTATACGGCACGAATGGATTTCTACTGTTTTATAAAGCCTTATTTTAATGAAGCTTCCTCTAAAAGATTTCATGACTATTTTCAATAAAATATCTTTCTTTTAAAATTGCATGATGTTTTGTGAAAAGAAATTTATTTTGAAGAAGAAAGGATATTTTCCTCAAGAATTCAATTCAAGTGTTTTATCAAAATTATTTTCCATCTAAGATAATAAAGGGTTCTGTTTCTATCCATATTTTTACATTGATTTGACTATGTTGTGATGGAATTATGTTTATGAATTCCTTTATCTTATATGAATTGATTTATGATGTCATGATGTTTCAAGAATCCCATTTTTGTTACATGTGTTATGCGATGATGTATGTTTTATGATTATGTGGCACACATAAGAAAGGATTCATTATAAGATGGGTGGGACCTATATCTCCCTCCAATGCATTGGGTAATGATTTTATATCTCATGAGATAGACATGGCTGGAACGGAAGGTTATTTCGGTTCAGTGATACAGGACTGAAACGAGGAGTGAACTCGGTTCAGAAAGGGACTTTGTCCACTAAGATAGTCTTGGCAATGAGTCATGACTAACAAGAAATGATTTTCCATGATTATGTGTGCATGCCATAAAGTTTCAAGTTTTATGTTATGATTATGGGGATCTCATTTTCACTTCTATGATTTATTACATGTTAAGATATTATGATCTCTTTTGCAGGTTTTGATTTTCAAAAAGATATGATATGATTTTTATTTCCTTTATTTGCCCTTGCTGAGCATTTGAGCTCACCCTTTTATGTTTTCTTTTCCCCAGGTCAGGAAGAAAGGTTTTAGGTAAAAAAAAGGAATATTTTTATAGGAGATGTTGAAGATCTTTCACCACGATTAGAAGATTACGTTCTGAGTTTCCAAAGACACTAAACTATTACGATCCTTGTGTGTGTGTTTTTGTTATGTACTAAGTATTCCGCAAATGTAATATAATGTCCATGTACGTCAGGCTTCGGGTCTCTACAGTTGGTATCAGAGGAAAGGTTTAGTCAACCTTTGGAAACTAGGATGCGAGAACTTTAGTGAGATCCCTAGATATATTTATAAGGTATGTCTAGGGATGTCCTTAAGGATAAGTATACGTATAGGATACAGTCCTAGAACTACGGTAACGATCATAGAATTTAACGTAAGATGATAGATATTGAGGATAATCCACCTTTATTATGTTGTTTTACCAAGCATGATTTTTGCCTCTCACACTATTCTTTTTGGGTTTTAGACGATGGCTGGAACCCGAAGGAACCGTGTTGATCAATGCAATGGACAATGCAATGATTGCCCTCCTGAACAAACAAATGTTATGGGAGATGGAGTGAAAAATCTTATTTCTATACTTACACAAGCTATGAATCATTCTGGACTTCCAAATGAGCAGAGAAGGGAACAGTATTCTATTGAGTCCTTCATGAGGCAACGTCCACCTTCTTTCAGTGGGACTTCCGATCCACTTGTTGCTGAACAATGGATCAATACTACTGAAAAGATATTTTCAGTTCTTCAATGTTCTGAACATGATAAAGTCATCTTAGCAGTGTATCGTTTGGAAGGTGATGCTGATCAATGGTGGAATCTTATCAAGAATACGAGGCCAAGAGATGAAATTGAGTCCATGGAATGGGACGAGTTCAAGAACTTGTTTTTCAGTAAGTACTTCCCTCGTATTCTTCGAACAAAGATGGAAAAAGAGTTTCTTGAGCTGAAGCAGAAGGATGAGGAATCTGTTGGTATATACGAAGCAAATTTTACAAGACTTGCAAGGTATGCATCTGGCATTATCATCCAACCTGAAAGTAAAGTTGATCGATTTTTCAGTGGCTTAAAACCAAGTATTCGAAGGGCATTAGCTATAAGAGACTTCAGTAGCTATGAATAAATTGTGTGTTGTGCTATCAAGGTAGAAATGGAAGTTGGTGTTACATATCCATCTCATGGTTTTGAAAAGAAACGAAAGATGGAGTTCAAGGAGAAATCTCAAAATAATGGTGAAAAGAAGATGAATGTTCCCTTATGCACAAAGTGTGGAAAGAAGCATGGTGGAGATTGTCTTAAAGGGACTAGAAAATGTTTTAAGTGTGGAAAAGAAGGTCATCGAGTAGCTGAGTGTCGAAGTAATGGAAAAAGGGTTTCTAATGATGTGAACAAAGCAAACACTGCAGAGAACGCACCACCAACACTTCAATGTTTCAAGTGCAAGGAGATGGGACATTATGCCAATAAATGCCCTAATCCAAGGGTTAGTGACGATCAACATGAGCAACCACTTAAGGCAAAGGACAAAGGGAAGTCACATGCGATCTCTATTGGCAATGTTGAATATGACAATGATGTGGTGGAATGATTAAGTGTTTATGTAATGGGATTCCAAAATAATGTTGTATCATGTAGTATTGGAATATTTATGTATTTGTCTAATGTGGTATTCAAAGTAATTGAGATATTATGCGCATAATGAAGGGAAAACGAAAAAATGAAATGTTTAACAGTATTCATGAGCTCATGATTGATATAAGGACTAAGTGATATCATTTTGAGGATTTTGGTATGTGGAAAGTGTTAGATTTTAACTGCATTCATGTTTTCACTAAGGTATTCAATAGAATACATGATTAAGGACTTTGAATGTTTGGAATGTGACCAAAAAAACATATCTTATGATATATGGGGATCGACGATGGTGTTAAATCTCTGGTAATCATTTTCACTATGTTATGAGAGTGGACTGCAGTATTATGGATAAGCCTAAAGAATTGGAATGGATTATGTTGTACATAAGTTATTATTGATTAAGGATAGAAGTTCTCTCGATATTATTGATGGGATGTTATAGTAATATAGTTTTAGAAAAAGGACAACCTGCAGGACGGGCGACAGCCCATCGCTTCGGACAAGGCTGTGGGAATCGAACCCACAACCGAAGTGCGACTGGCCTTTATCGCCTACCACTGGCCTACAGGAAGTCCCTGTTTAGTAGAAACTAGTTTTATTTTATTAAGCGGTATGATATATGAAGTATAAGTTCATTTTTGGAACCATATACGATTAAACTCACTATAAGATGGACTTATAACTTTTGCTAACCTTTTGTTTGAAATAGATGGAATGACCCATCCTTCTATCACATGATCTGCTAATGCTTCAGGAATAACAAATTCAACTTCATTTCTTTATGATATGAAGTGGAAATTGTTCAATTCACGAACAACAGTGAGATTGTAACAAAATCATGTAAGTATTTCTTTTAATTCATCAACTTTAGGGAAATGATCTTGAAAACCAAAAATGTTGTCCTAGTGCTCTTATATCTGATTAATCAGATGGTACCTTAGATCATCACAAATTTATGGCTTTGTGATTGCTAGATTTTCCATAGCCATGTTCTCTACCACTCTCCATCAGAACATGATGGTTAGATTTCTCTTCCATATCCATATTTTCACCTATGTGGAAACCCAGTGATTAGTTTATTGGGGTAATCGTTACATTTCATACTTTAGTTTTTAAAGCCAAGTTTTGGTATTCCTTTTTACGATGTGGGTTTCTATTAAAGAAACTTTCGAATAGTAAACCATTTATAATCCCGACGAATTTCGAGGGCGAAATTTATTTTAAGGGGGGTAGAATGTAACAACCCGAGATTTTATGAAAAATATTCTTTTTAATTTTATTAATGTCTTGTGTTGTACGCTACACCAAAAGGAGCTTGCACAACACGCATCTTTGACTTTCCTTGCATTACACGCAATCGCAACCTTCCTCGATAGCGTGTGTAGTACGCAATACCGAGTTTCACTAAACAACGATATGCTATTAAAATATTATTAAAACTAGTCGTTATGAATAGTAATAACCACTTTTTGAAATTTTATAAATTTTATTTTTCAAAATGGACTTCATTTTTGGATCCGGAATATCGAAATTAGCCTAGGGTGAAATTTTGGTATTTTTCTGAAAACTTTCAATTTTTGATGAATAGTGAAACCACTAAGTGGTAGGTAAAAAAACTGAATTTTGCATAAAACATAATTTTACCGCTTCTGTGAATGGAATTTCAAAAATCCGACAGACACGGTTGATATCAGTAAGTAAAATGTGGTTCAATGAGATAAAAATAATTTTTTTGGTGAATAGTAACTTTTTACTATTTTTTACTGCGGTTAATAGTAAATAGGGTAACTAAGGGTAAATATGATATTAATATTACCCTAACACATGTCTTAATTCTATTGGACAAGTGTAATTCGACCAAAAACAAACTTAGGAATAAAATATGACCATTTAGGCCCACTTGGATTAGATTAGGACATTTATTATTAATTTATTTAAAGAAGGGTTAAAATAGTTACAATCAAAGTTTAATAAGTAAATCATTTTTAATATGGGGTTATACATAAGATAAATTCGATTTTAAATATTCATTAGAAATATAAAAAGATTTCCTACATGATGGTATTTTATTTGTAATTTTTAGAAATCAAATAAGTTAATTTATATATGACACAAAGATGATGCAGTAATTATCTTATTAATGAAATATTGACATAATTGATAATATAAATACCAAAATAAATGTTATTTAAGCCTTTTTATGAATTACACTAATTTTCTAGGTTACTATGATATATTAGTGTTGATTTAATCAACTTGGTTCGAACATATAATTCTGTTATGACTTTCAAAAAAATCATATATCAAATAGTGTCAAAATTGACACAAAATAGTTTTTAAATCAAATATTATATTATTAATTGTTATTTTATTCCTAAAAATCTAAGGTTCGGCCAAATGACTTAGATAAAGATATATATATTAATAATAAACAATTTGGGGTTCGTTTGGCATGTTATAGTAAGTGTATTAACCATATAGTGAAAGAAAACAAAAAGACACGGTAAAAGTTAAATTAATTAACTTAGAGTTAAATCTAATTGATAAGGTTAAAATAATACCCTAAACTTGTCTAAGTCCTATTGGTTGATAGTATTTCGACCCTTCCCCACTTTAGCTTCAAAATAAGACCCTTTGGAACCATTATAAACCGATTTTGACTTTAATATAAAATAATATTTTGAGATATTCCTAAGGTGCCCCTCTCCTCCCTTATAAAAGGGCACCTCCTCCCCCTCCTCCTCACACCAATTTGAGCACTCAATCTCGGCCAACCCCTGCCATTTTCTCCTCTCCACTTCCCTAGAATAATCCTAGAGGTCCTGGTCTTCTCCAAAGACCAATCTTAGTTCCTTAAGTGGGGGATTCAAAGAGGCGTTCCAAAGAAGAGGTAATATCCATTACCGATCTTTTCAATTTCTTTCTTCTTCAACTTCTTATTCTTTAGTTGTTTCATGATAAAGTAATAACATCAGTATTACTTACATACTGATATGTTATTATAAATATGAAACAACCCTAATTCACCTTCTATCCATCCTACGGAAAAATGAAATCACCGCGCGTGCGTACGTACGGAATACCGTCTCCACGCCGTGGTGTAATCTATTTTCCACCATCACCTTACAAGGATGGGTATAATGGTGTAATGAGTAACTATATATGATTATTATGAAGTAATATTGATACTGAAATAATATATATATACTCCAATACAATTCCACGATCATAGGAACGATATCATCACTCGTGCGTACGTACGGAATACCGTCTCCACGATGTGATGCGACTCGTTCTACATGATCTTCATTTCATAATGATTATATAAATGAATTGAATGAATGAATATGGTATATACTACACTAATACCATTCTGTAAATGAATTATCTATAACCTAAAGATAAGAATAAGAATTTATTCGACAAAACACGCATAAGAACAAAAAGTTATAAAGACCCGAGTAACAAGTAACAATGAAATATTACTAACAAGAAGCTAATAATATGACCATATATGATATCATATCAATATGTATGATTCTGGAATAAGTCAATAACATTATTTAAACCATTATACAGGAGCTTCGGACACAAACAAAGCAAATCGGACCTAAGGTAAGGGAAATATCACAATCTCATTTTTATCCGAGATTGTTTATTCGTAAGTATTTACTGGGGTGTATTTTATCATCCACATCCATGTTTACTCAATATGTAATATTATTTCCATCCACCTAAAATTGTTTAAATCCATTTTTACCCTTCAGTGAGTTTTTAGTAATACGTATGAAAGGAATCTTTTGTCGTTTTTCGTACGAGGTACTTTTTGACTTTTCCGACAGAAGTACGAAGAATGTTTTTTTTAACTTATACGGCACGAATGGATTTCTACTGTTTTATAAAGCCTTATTTTAATGAAGCTTCCTCTAAAAGATTTCATGACTATTTTCAATAAAATATCTTTCTTTTAAAATTGCATGATGTTTTGTGAAAAGAAATTTATTTTGAAGAAGAAAGGATATTTTCCTCAAGAATTCAATTCAAGTGTTTTATCAAAATTATTTTCCATCTAAGATAATAAAGGGTTCTGTTTCTATCCATATTTTTACATTGATTTGACTATGTTGTGATGGAATTATGTTTATGAATTCCTTTATCTTATATGAATTTATTTATGATGTCATGATGTTTCAAGAATCCCATTTTTGTTACATGTGTTATGCGATGATGTATGTTTTATGATTATGTGGCACACATAAGAAAGGATTCATTATAAGATGGGTGGGACCTATATCTCCCTCCAATGCATTGGGTAATTATTTTATATCTCATGAGATAGACATGGCTAGAACGGAAGGTTATTTCGGTTCAGTGATACAGGACTGAAACGAGGAGTGAACTCGGTTCAGAAAGGGACTTTGTCCACTAAGATAGTCTTGGCAATGAGTCATGACTAACAAGAAATGATTTTCCATGATTATGTGTGCATGCCATAAAGTTTCAAGTTTTATGTTATGATTATGGGGATCTCATTTTCACTTCTATGATTTATTCCATGTTAAGATATTATGATCTCTTTTGCAGGTTTTGATTTTCAAAAAGATATGATATGATTTTTATTTCCTTTATTTGCCCTTGCTGAGCATTTAAGCTCACCCTTTTATGTTTTCTTTTACCCAGGTCAGGAAGATGGATATTAAGTAGAATATGATAAAAGGGACCCTATATATGATGAAATAAATGGGAGACACTGTAGAAGATTTATGAACCAGTTGTTTATGTTTCCCAGTTTCTAAAGACACTATACCTATACGGTCCTTTGTGGTTTTGTCATATGTTGTAATAAGTGTGCTTCAATTTTGAAGTATTAACAATGTATGTAAAGTATGGGTCGTTATACTATGATGACCAATGGTGGTCTTTGATCTAGAATACTAGATATGAAGACGAAATAGAACTCATGGAATGGAAAAGTTTTAAGGATAAATTATTCAATAAATATTTCTCTCACGAGTAACAAATTGAGATGAAGATAAAGTTACGAATCTTGTAGAAAAAGGAAAAAAAGAGTATCATATATTATGAAGCTACCTTTACAAGGTTTTCTAGATATTCTATAGATTACATACTTAACATGGAGTGCAAGATTGATCGTTTCATTAAAGGGATTAATCCAAGTCTCTAAAGGGAGACGGTCTCTCAAACTTTTTCATCATATGATGAAATAGTTTTATGTACCATCAAAACAGAGAAGAAATTTTCTAGATCCTATATATTCAAGGTAAAATAAGAGAAGAATAGGTTATCTTAACACTATGGAAAAGGAAATTCATAAAACAATAATAAGAAGAAGATGAAAAAATTACCCCCGTGTGAGAATTATGGAAGGAATTGCCGTAGGAAATGCCTGGAGGGAATGAGAGTTGTTATAAGTGTGGATAAAAGGGTCATTGTGTTAAATAATTCTAGGGGAAGAAAAAAAGAACTATTATTCGGTGTTACAACTACAAGGATATGGGGAACTATGAAAATGAATTCCTTAAGGGTTAAGGGAATCTATCACAGAACAGGCTAAGGGGATATGGCCAAGCTTATGTGATTACTATAGTAGAGGTAGAAGTACCCTATAATGTGGTGGTAGGTACATTAATCTTGTATTCAAATTTTTACAATGCTTTATTTTATTTTGGATCATAATACTCTTTAATATCCACCCAGTTTTCCATGAAAATTAGACATTTCCCTTTTTATTTTATAAGGGAGTTTTCTGTAAAAACTTTTAAGAGAAGTCTCATTACAAAACAAATATGTGTCGAGAAGTCTCCATTATGAAACATAAATGTTCTTTATTTGGTGACCTTATTATCATAATTATTTTTTTCTTTGATATAATCCTTGGTGTGGATTGGATTTCAAAATATGATGAAAAAATTTATTACAAGAAGAAGGAAATTATAATTTATGAGGAAGATAATGGATTTATTATCTTTCTATCAGGAACTTCATCATCTGATTCTTATCTAGATCCACCCCAGTATCTCTGCTGAATCAAATTCTTGGGGAATAAGAGAATAAAACATCTAGGGATGAATAAGGTAATATTCAAATTGAGTATGCATCTATTGTGTAGGAATACATTTATGTATTTCCTAAGAAATTACATAGACATCCCCTAGAGCATGAAGTTGAATTTTGTATTGATTTAATATCTAATGCAAGACTAATATCAAAGACTTCCTATGGAATGGACATTGTTCAATTAGTATATTTGAATCAACAAATAGATGATTTGGGTATTAAGGTATTTATTCACCCTAGTGTTTCACCATGGTAAGCCCCTGTTATTTTTGTTAATAATAAATATAGATCCATGAGGTTGTGTATTGATTACAAGTAAATCAATTCTATTATAATAAATAAAAAGTATCCTCTACCTTGCATTGATGGCCTATTTGATCAAATTCATAGAGCCCAATATTTTTCAAAGATTAATCTTAATTATGGGTATCATCAATTGCGAGTAAATAAGGAAGAAATTCCAAATATGGTTTTTCTAATGAGGTATAAACATTGTAAGTTTATAGTAATTCCATTTTTAGTGATTAATTCACCCTATGTTTTTATGGATCTAATGAATAGAGTATTCAAGTAATATCATGATTATTTTTGTGTGGTATTAATTTATTATATTCTAATATTTTCTAAAAGTTATGAGGACTATGATAATCACTTTCAGATCACTCTTATTACTCTTACAAGGGAAAGAGTTATATGGTAAATTTAGTAAGTGTAATTTTTGGATTCAAGATGTTTCTTTTCGTGGCCATATTTTCTCTAAAAATGGAATCTTGGTTGATCCTTCAAATTCAAAGGCAGTCAGAGAATGGCTAACACTAATGAACATAATTGAGGTACATAGTTTCATTAGTTTGTAAGGTTAGTATCAGTGATTAATTCGTAATTTTACATGATTGGATAACCTTTTAACCAAGCTTACACTAAAAGGTGTTAAGTTTGTTTGGACAAATAAATATGAAGAATGTTTTTAATGAGCTAAATATGAGATTGGTAAATGCTCTGATTTTGACTCTACCATCTGAAAGTGATGGGTTTTTGATATATAGTGATACATAATGGAAGGTACTTGGTTGTGTCTTAATGAAAAATGATAAAGTTATATTGCATATGAATCAAGACAATTGAAGATTCAAGAACAGATCTACCAAACCCATGATCTTGAGTTTGCATCTATGATATTTTCTTTGAAGATATGGACACATTATCTTTATGTTGAAAGATGTGAGATATACATGGATTATAAAAGAATTAAATATATCATTTCACAGAAAGATCTCAATATGATACAAAGGTGATGGCTTGAGCTACTCAAGGATTTTTATTTCTCAATACACTACCACCAAGGAAAAGAAAATAAGGTAATGGATACATTGAGTAGGAAAGATCATGGAATTCTAACCCAAATAAGGATTGAGAGGGATCCAATATTCATGGATCTAATAAATATGTATGTGGGAGTTACTAAAGAATGGGGCATCAATAATTTTTCAAATGATTGAAAACCCATCTTTATTAGAGAAGATAAATAATTATCAATCTGATGATGATGCCTTTCAGAAAAATATTAAATATATGAATGATGGGAAATTAGCATACATTGTTTGTGAAGGTGGTGTTTTGAAATTCATAAATAGATTATGTGTTTCATATATACCTATTCTAAAAATGGAATTGTTGTAGGATTCTCATAGCTCAAATTTTTATATATACCTCAATAGCATAAATATGCATAGGGATTTGAAAGAATATTGTTGGTGGGATAACATGAAGTTATAAATTGCAGATTATGTGTCTAGGTGTTTGGTTTGTTAATAAGATAAATCTATGAGGCTTAATCCTATAGGAGTAATGAAACCTATTCCTATTCCTATATGAAAATGGGATGACATTACTATGGACTTTTTCATGGGACTACCAAAGACTCCTAGATATAATGATGCAATATAGGTTATCATTGTTCACCTAACCAAATCTACACATTTCCTCACTATAAGAGAAGATTTAACACTTGAGAGCCATAGAAGGCTCTATATTAATGATGTTTTTATACTTCATGGTGAACCTATATCAATTTTTTATTGATATCTCTACTTTACAACAAAATTATGGAAGAGTCTTCCTAAGGCTCTTGATGATGAGATTCATTTGAGCATCGCCTACCATCATCAAACTAATAGATAGCCTAAAATAATGATTCAAACAATGGAATACATGTTTAGGTCATGCTCACTTGACTTTCAAGGTATGTGGGATCATTATTTACCTTTGGTGGAGTTTGCATATAACAATAGTTACTATTTAAGTATTCAAATAGCACCATATGACTCATTATATGGAAAGATATTTCATACTCCAACATGTTGGGATGAAGTTATTGAAAGGAAACTTGTAGGCCTAGAACCTTTTGAAATGAAAACAATGAAGGTAAAGGCTATTAAAGCTCACATTAAAGCATCTCAATGTATTCAAAAGAGTTATTCTGATAATCGAAGGAAAGATTTGGAATTCTAAGTAGGAGATCATGTTTTCTTGAAAGTATCTCCATGAAAGGGTGTTATAAGGTTTTGTAATAAAGGGAAACTGATCCCTAGTTACATTATACCCTTTTAAATTACTAAAAGAATTGTAATTGTATCTTATCATTTGGAAATGTTTCCAAAACTCTCAAAAGTACATGATGTGTTCTATATATCTTTGTTAAGGAAGTACACACCAGATAAAATGCATGTGCTCACCTATGATGAAATAGTTTTGGAAACTGATCTATATTAATATGAAGAAACCATCTAGATTCTTGATACCAGAGAGAAAGTATTGAGGATTTGGATGACTCGCCTGGTAAAGTTACTCTGGAGAAATCACAAAATAAAGGAAGCGACATGGGAACTAGAGTATATTATGAAGAAGAACTACCCTCATCTGTTTAGATGGTAATATCCAAAAAAATAAAGGATGAAATTTTTTTATGAGGTAAGAAAATAACACCCCGCAACTTTACAATATTTTTCTTTTAGAATAGATTTAATTTGGTTTATGGTCTGCAATGCATGCAACATCAGGTTTGAATAAAACACTATTTATTCACTCTTTACACACTTAATTTAAAATTAATTTTTAAAAATTTTAGTAAATTTATTTTAAAAAATAAACTTCATTTTCAAAATCAAAATATAAAATTAATCTTAGGATGGATTTTTTTATTTATCTGAGAAGTTTCATTTTTTATGAATAGTAAAATATACTAGATTTTAATTGAAAAACACCTTTTGTGTAAGTAATTTATAATGTTAGATTATATTTTGAATTGATTTTAAAGTTATAATAGTTCAATAATATATCTATTAATCCAATTTAGGTAACTATAATTATTTTCATATTGAATTTTTATATAAAAACATTATAAACTTTTGAATATTTTCACTTTAAAAACTCGCTTTCTCATCACGTATGCGGGGTTAATTTTAAATAAATTTTTTCCAATTATGTGGATTGAATTTAGAAAAATGGATTATATATTTGGAATCATCATAATTTAAAATTTATAATAATTTAAAGCTAATTTTTTAATAAAATTATTAGTGAAAATAGTTAAAATTAATTATAGCGATTAAGGAGAAAACGAGTTTACTTAGTGGTTAAACTTAGAATATAAGGAGTAAAAATGACTCAAAGATTGTCTAAAACTCTTTTAATGGACATATTTCAACCTTAATGGTGCATTATTTTGGCTTGTTCACATGAAAAAAAACATGGGTGGAATTCACTCTTTCAAAAAGTTACAAGTGTGCCACTCACCTCACTTATAAAAGGTCATTGCTTATCCTCTCCACTTAACACCTTCAAACCAAATTTTTTTAGACAATAACTACCTAAATAACTTCTAAATATCCCTTAACACATAATATAATTCTTATCTTGGGTAGAAATCCAACTTATGAAGGCATTAGTGAAAATCTAAGGAGGATATCGGAAGAAGATGTAATGTTCTTCTAAAGGTGTTTTTAATTTATTTCCCTCTCCACCTCATTCAATTATTATTATAACATGATTATATAATAAACATAGTATATTTCATATAATGGTATGCTATTATATTAAGTGTGTGACCTATAACTTCACATACTTCTATCTAATGGGTTACAAATACATCATTCGCGTGTACGGCGGACTACCGCCTCATGAACCGATATCATTCGTTTTTCCTTTACCTCCTTTAAATATTGGTAATAATGATGAATTTATAGTTTATATATTATATATATTATATATATTATATTTATGATGTTATTATACTTCTATAAATATTATAACACACATAACATCAAGCATTCCATTTTTTGGGAATATGATAACGTCGCTCGTGTGTACGGTAGACTACCACCTTGCGAAGTGATATGATTCGTTCACACTTTACATGGAATTTATTAAGGATTGGTTTAATAAAATTATGTGATATATATGACATAAAAATTATACTGAAATTGTAATATATATATATATATAATTTACTTTTCTTTCTTTCAATATGATAAGAAAATGGAAATAGTGTTCATGCGTATGTACTACCTACCATCTCCATGAACAGTGTATTTCATTTCCTACAAAAAAATTTATGGACTACTCTAAATAAATATATATTGAATATATATGATATTTAAATCATGTTTTACATTATAGGGATGATTAAATAATGATCTACATAATAGGAACAAAAATAACAAGTCAAAACATACTTGAAAAACAAGACAATTAACACCCGAGATAATAAAAAAAATGAAAGATTATTAACAAAGGGGTGATAAGATGTTATAAAATGATCATATATTATATTATAAATATTAATTTTTTTCTGTTATAAGTTAATAACATACTTAAAACCATTATACATGAGTTTAAATAACGTTCAACCAAAATGAAGCGTGAGTTAAGGGATTTCATCTCAATTTACACTCCATTGAAAATTATTAGATGTTATACACCAATTCACTTTTATGTGATGTATATAATTACCCTTTGACATATGATATCATGATTCATAATTCATGTTATTTTAAGTACCAATTTTAATTATTTCATCCAAGGGCATTTGACTTGAAAATCTCAAAGTGGTGAAAGTTATTTTTCAATATCACTTTCTTTTGGTAATGGATATAATTATTTCCTAAACCATATACCATTTTTATATATGGTTTTTACTTTAAAATATATTGATTAATTAGGGAAAAATTCATAAATTCATATCCTTTACTCAATATGGATATTTGATAAGGTACATTTTTTATGAATTAAATTGATTATTCGATATATGGGGAATGATTTGGACTGGTATGGAATGGGTTTTGGGCCATTTAAATTAATCCACTTGATGCATCAGTAGTCTCATTAGATAAATCATCTGGCCAAATTAGATGGATTTTTACCTAGTATATTTTAAAATGTCTTATGAAAGGTCTTAATAATAAAGGTTCCATATTCCTAGGAAACATGGAATCCAATATTTAAGCATTTCCTTCATTGAAGATTCAATTATTATTATTATCTATGACATTTTTTCTATGTTATTATCTGTAGATGAATTTCGTTCTTAGTTTATTGATTAAATGACATGTGTTTCCATTATTTACCTTTCCATATTGATTATGACTTATTTAGATATTTATGTGGCTTGTGTGTTCAGTTACCCACATTTCCATATTGATTATGATTATAGATCCATGATATCTTCCATTGTTCATAACCTTTACTGATAATTTGAGCTCACCAGTATTTTTTTCCTTTCCCTAGGATATGAAGATAAATTCTTAGAATGAGTTTCAAGGATGCTGAGATTTTACTTTTTTTTTATGATTTATTTTCTTTTCCCAATGTAATAAGGGTATCATATATGTAATCTAGTTTTCCAAAATTACTAAATTATTCAGTCCTTTGGGATTTGAATCTTGTGTTTATTACAATTTAATAAAGTAAAGAATTATGTCATGACCCCCTCCCTCTAAATATTCCCCTCCTAAGCTGGAAATGAAGGAAGAGAGATAATAACCCCTGATTCCCACCTTCAGTAGGCCCCAGGGTGGCGACCAGCACCAAAGGTGTGAAAATATCATAAAGTGGGAGTCATTACCCTTTTTATAGTAACCAACATCAGGATACAAGATGTGTCATCCTCAAAAAAATCCCAAGATAGATATATATAGATAAAAGAAAATCCAAACCATCCCACGTTAATGTTTAAAATGAATACTAATATAAATAAAAAAGGTCTCCAGAGTAAGTACCGAAAGTAAAGCTATGTAGCGATTCAAAAACTGTCACGATCTAAGCCAGTATGGTCTAGCATGGTCCACTAAATCCTCCTGGAAACTTGAAAATTGTTTTATAAATGTATGGTGAGCAAAAAAATATAAGGAAAACCGAATTCTCTCTTGCGTAAGTGATAGAAGCATACTAATTCCCCTGTGAGAAAACAATAGAAACCAATATCACCTAACAAGGTATTCTAACCACCCCAATATCACCAAGGAATACTCACTAAATAATGAAAATCAAGAAAAGTAATATAGTAATCACATTGATTTTTGGGTACCCTACACCACTTCTCACTGGTTAACTACTCATACCCTAATGACGAATGTCTTAATTCTTCCACACTCTTCCACAAGCCCCATTTCGCAACTCACCCACACACACCTGGGCCTCAGAGCTAGTCCTACAAATTGGGAATATGAATCTCACCAAATCCCATCTGCACACACCTGGTCCACATACCACATCACATATCTCCCGCAGACACCTAGGAAAGCAGGTCACATCTCATCCCGATGACACTTGGGAAATCACACCTCGCCCGCAGACACCTGGGCCTCATAATCGCACCACAACTTTCCCGATGAGTCTTGGGATACTGATGCCTAGAAGAGGGAGCAGGGAAGATCCAATATCCATCCATCCATCCTCCCACCAGGATTTTTGGAAAATACACCCTCCCCTATGATAATGGGGATGTTCAGCACATAGTGCTCAACTAATGTGGGGTGTGTTTAAAAAATCACAAGGAAGTACAAGTATATATATAGGTATCAAACACTCAACCCAACCTATGGGTTTTTTCCAACAAGAAACCAATCCATAGAACTACCTTTGATGCTACCTCTAAATGAATTATTTAACACCAGCATCAGTCACCTCAGAATTTGATAAATGAAATCCATTCACAATAATCCACAACTCAAACATACCTCCAACCAACTAATTTGACCAATTATCATTATTTCTTAAGGAGGCCATTTATTCATTCCATCCCCACCTGGGAAACTACCAAACATATCACGTAACAATCCCCACACCCAGGTCACACAGAGGAAGAAGAACCATGGTAAGTTAACCCACTTCATATTCCTATTCATTTAACACCCATACCAACCACTTCCATCATTATTCTTCAAAGTTATTCCACCTTTTCCTTTCTCTCAAGAATAAAACCCCCCAACTTACCGCCAAACCCCGCAACAAACATCACCAAAACCAACCTAACAACTATATTGTATCACAACACCACACCCATCACACCTAGTAAAATAAACATAGCACAACCCAAAACTGCATCCCCACTGCTCAAACACTTCACATTCATTCCACAGTCAAACAATATTTCAACCTGAGATAGCATTTCACCACCCATATCACCCCAGAAATATCCATTCACTCAACCCCAGAACCACACAACCATATAAGACACAATACAAAACAAATCCACACATATCACATAGCCACACCAATAAAGAAAGGCGTATTCAGATTTATAAAACACTCATTCTTTAATTCCACTTTGATAATTTAGGGATTATCACATAGAAAGTTCTTTCCTGTGGAATCCATTTTTTTAACCGAATATACATAGTTAAACAATTTCTTATTCATACGGTTATTTATAAAGGATCAAAAATAAATATCCACAAGCCATCAAAGGTGCACTAACAAATACCACCAACAGCCATGATTTTCAGTAGGCATATAGCCTATACATATCACAATATCAGTAATCAATAAAACATAAGCATGTGTCAATTTTCCCCAACCCCTATATATTCATATTAAATAGATTCAATTATATTTATTTATTTAGAATTATTCTATCTTCACAATAGAACATTCATACACCCACCTCGCATGATCCATAGTTAAAGAGAGATGAAGGGACACCTACCTCAAGAAACAGACGATCAACAATTCCTCCTTTCACCCAAAACAAGGGGTGTTAATGCAGAAGGAAAAGATACGTGATCCTAAGGATTCATAAAAACACATTATGTCTCAATAAATAAAGGTTTTGGGGACACCTTGGTATCCATAGAAAATATAAAACGCACAAGGGAGAGAGGATCTCAGGTTTAGAAAGTTCGGATCCTATATCAACAAAGGAATGGTTTTAAAAGCCATTAAAGTTAGATCATGATCAAGACCACATGTTTTTGACTAACTTAAATCATATCGAGTGTTATAAAATTAAATATATATTTTACATCCTTTTAAATGGCTTCAAAAACACTTAAATATGGTTTTAAACTCATTTTATATCAAATAAAACGTTAAAGGGGAGAATCTGGAAAAAAACTGAAAAAATGTGTTTTTCAAAAACTGTTAAAAATTACTCATCATTGGGTGAGTCACCGATGTGATTCACCGATGTTTTAGTCACCAATGTGACTAACTAATTCCACTCACAGATCCCACCTACTGACACCACCTACCGATGCCACCTACTGATGGACGACTCACCATCGTGACCCACCATTAGCGAGTCACTGTTAAGAGTCACCGATGTGACTCACTGATACCACTCACTGATGTCACCTACTGACGCCACCTACCAACACCACTTACCTATTGAAAAACTGGATTTTTGGAAAACTCTTGAAATGAGTCATTATTGCCTCCAGAACACCCAAAACACTGTATTTTCATAGAGTAATGGAACGGGAAGGTCTGGACCACTACATCAGATAAATATTAAACTATTCACATCCTTGAGAATTAAAAACCAACCCATAAGAAGAAGAGGGGTCCAAAAAACCACCCTGTGATATACCTCTCAAGGTTCCCACTATGTTCGAAACACTGCTAACAACCAAACATGTCAAAGCTCAAAAATAAACCACCCTATATTGTTCGAAAGATGGAGTGAAACCTCAACATCCAAGAACACCTCCTACAACATCTGTTAACCCAAACAACCACAAGATACCCCACACAAGAACCAACTTTCCAGACACATGAATTAGGGAATTCCTTCGTCCATGTCAAGATATTATCCACTCCGGGCGGTACTGACTCTCCTGCATGGGTTTAATCGCATATAAATTAATGCGTATCAATTAGGAATTTGGTATTCCCATTTTCAAATTTCAGGAATTCATTACACATCATGGAACAAATAAACAGCTCATCTCATAAAAAACAAGGTTCAAACATCACATTATAAGGCAAAAAATAACAAGGCAGAACTTAAAACAACTCTGGGTACTGGGCTCACATTTGTGCTTCTTGCTCCCAAGTACTCTCCTCCAGGACACCATGCCTCTAAAACACACAAACCAAGGGAATGGTTCACCCACATAACACCTTCTCCCGACGATCTTGGATCTCCACTGGCCACTCCATGTATGTCACGTCATCCTTTATATCCAACTCTCTCCAGTTAATGACATGGGATTCATTGTGAATATATCGATGAAGCTAAGAGACTTGAAATACATCATGGACCTTTTACAACTATGGTGGTAGTTCCAACTAGTACGCCACCTTACCAACTCTCCCCAACACCTCAAAGGATCTGATGAACCTCAGAGAAAACTTACTTCCTCTGCCAAACCTTCATTGCCCACGTTGAGGGGAAACCTTCAAGAACACATGGTCTCCAACCTCAAACTCCAAGGACATCCTTCAAAAATATACCTATGACTTATTCTGGTCTTGCGCTACCTTTATTCTCTCATGAATGATCAAAACTTTCTCTGTCAATCTCTACACAACCTCAAAGCCAATAATAGTTGTCTTCCCAACCTCTGTCTATCACAAAGGTGAATGATGCAGTCTTCTGTACAAAGCTTCAAACAGATCCATGCCAATGGAAGAGTTATATCTATTATTGTAAGAGAACTCCACCAAGGGAAAGTTCCATACCCAAGATCCACCAAAGTCCCAGATGCATTCCCACAACATGTCCTCCAATTTCTAGATGGTCCGCTCAATCTACCCATTTTTGTAAGGGTGGAAAGTAGTGATGAGGTGTAACTAAGCTCCAAAAGCATGCTGCAATCCCCTCCAGACTTGTGAGGTAAAACACACATCTGAATCTAGGATGATGGATCTCAGAAATCCATGTAGCTGCACCACCTCATCCACATACCTCTTGGCCAAGTGACACATTCCTGTCGCAGGGCATGGACAAAAAAATTATATTTTTTCTAGTGCAGAACAGTGGCTAACCAAGGTTGTCTCTCTTGAGGATCTATTCAGTTTGGTTCATTTACTTCTTCTATATCACCTAAAATGTCTCTTTTTTGTTTTTATTATATAATGAAAATAATGAAGATGTTTTTGGTTTTTTGAATATTTAAAAATATAAACTATCATGTAATGTAAACAGAATGAGTTGATGATGAAAGAACTTGGTATTGGGGTTTAGTCTTAGGTTCAATCATTATTCTCTTTTATATGTTCATTTCAATTTGATAACCCAAACATGAAATCTCATGTTTGAATCGCTATTCTTTTCCAGATTAAAAATAGTTTAAGTTACATGTCATTGGGGTCTGTCACCACATCGGTAATATTCACCTCATCAATGCATTCTACTCAAATCTACCAAAAACTTAAAATAAACATTAAATAAAATTCAAGAACACCTTAACCTCCCCCAAAACCAAGTCTTGAGGTTAGCCTCTCATTTATGATAGTAGGAGATCATAATGGGGGATAGATGAGGAGATAGAGAGAGGATAGAGAGAGAGAAGAATAAATAATTTATAATGATTGTTAAAATAATAATATTATTAATAATAATTAATATTATTAATATTATAATTAAGAAAATAGTTTTTAAAAAAGGAGAGAGAAAGAAAGTAAAATAATTTGAAATTGAGATTGAGATATTATAAATAATAATTATAATAATATTAATAACAATAATAATAGTTTTTAACTATTATTATTATTATTATAATTATAGAAGAAATTAAATGGTGGAAACCAAAATAAAAATTCATGGATTTATTAAAAAAATTCAAATTACGATTTAAATTAAAACTAAAACAAAACAAAAATAAAAATAAAATAAAAAGAATAAATTAGGGAGGGAAAGAGAATAGAATAAGTGTCTCATTCCATGGTGGGATCCCTCTTTGGTTGTGGGTGTCGAGCTGATGATTTGGGAAGGAGGCAAGAGCCTCCTTTTATAGACAGAATTTGTCTTCCAAAAGTTTTCGTGTTTTTGACCCATTAATTGTCTGATTCACACATGAACTCCTTAACTAAAGTTGTTCATAATTTTTTTAGTTCACCTTCTAAAATTTCAGATCATTTAATCACCGGATATATGAGTTATGATGTAATGTCCTGGTTCCGGAAGCCACCCAGAGGCGCCCCATACCTGGTTGGTCACATAGCCTCAAGCGCATTTCCCTGAACACCAGAGGCTACCGACTAGCAGCGAGGGTCTTGGGTGTGATAGTGGGAAAATTATTCCCTCATTGGTAGAGTACACAGTGGAAGTAAACAAATACATACAAGAACAAAAGCAGTAATAATGACATACAGTAGTAGCAGTAGAAAACTGAAAGTATAAACTGGAGAACATATATAAAATGATTCATGATGCATATGTCTAGAAAAACATAAAAACAAGTCACAATACTGGAATACAATAGTGCTAAACCAAATTGAAAAATAAAGCATATAAACTCCTCAGCATCGCAAGCCATAGCTTGGTCCCATGCTCTCCAGCTTCATAGCAAATCAAGTACCTAAAGTAGAAGGGTGTTTGCCCTTATCTATACCTGCAATAATATAATCTGTTTGGACCCAAAATCATGACCCAAATAGGGTGTGAGACTAAATCCCAGTAGGAAACCACCTGAAGATCTATTCCTAACAGTCGGTGAATATATGGCAGGTAAAAGTATAGAAAACAGTAAACAGGAAAGTGCCCAGTAGTAAACAGTTCTACAAGTCAAAAACACTCAGTCAAGAGCATTAACCCTCTAGGAAGTTCACAAAGCATGTTCTCTCTGGTTTAGTTATAAGAATTCATAAAGACTCTCTAAGGAAGCTCACATGGTCAATTCCCCTTATAGTCTAAAATGATCAAGGACTCTCTGAGGAAGTTCACTCAGTCAATTCCCCTTATAGACCCAAGTGGTTCTAGGCTCTCTAAGGATGCTCACTTGGTCAATCCCCCTTATAGCCTAAAGTGCTCAAAGACTCTCTGAGGAAGCTCACTCAGTCAATTCCCCATATAGTCTACTACATCAGGTTCTCATGGACCTGTGTAGGTCAACGAGCATAGCAGTGCAAAATGGACAAAGTAAACCTACAAAATTACTTGGCTAAACAGTCTATAGCATATAAAGCATGTCAGAATACAAACTCTCCATCCTACAGCAATAGGCATGGAAAACAGGCAAGGCAGCCAAACTGGCTAAATAGGACCAAACAGTCGTAAACAGAACATGCAAGGGAAAAACATCCAAAGCATAGAAATCAACCCAATTCATATCCAAATTACCTCTACACAGGCATACAATCATAGAAGGTAATCAACATGGGTAAAATGATAAACATGCAATACCCCATTCAAGGGTATTGGTGGAATTTTCACATAATACTCAAAGACTTTGAACAGAAAAGCACAAACCACCTACCTTGACATTAGGAGATCTCTATATGTGAACCTCAAAGATTGAATCACCCTAGAATGTCAAATATCTACAAAAATGTCTAAAATTCTCAACACGTGATATCTCATGAGAAAAGATAAATCACAAAATGAGGATCAAGCAAAAGAGAGAACTCACTGATGCGATTCCAACACAACCAATGGTGTTTGATTCAGAGGACGGGTGGAGGCTCAGGGGTTCGTCGAAGATCTGTGGCTGTATGAAGCTCTTGGTCAAACAGGACCTAAAAGAAGAGCATTCTAGTGATTAAACGCGACCCCGGTGTGTTTAATAAAAAAAAGAAATTACACGGCGTGTACTTTTGAAGTACACGATGTGTACTTGCCTTTTCCATACTTCACTTTAAGTGACCTCCAAGTCACTCCCACACGTCCATGTGTGTGGCTACTACACGACCATCACACGGCCTCCTATGAAAAGGAAGTACACGGCGTGTACTCATAAAGTACATGGCATGTACTTAGAAAATTTCCATAATTTCCTTTTTCCATAAAAACGACTAGAGAAGGAAAAGAATACCTGAAAATAAGATCCGGGTTCTTATATGTGATTTTTTCATTGGAGGTTTTATTTTCAGGATGGAGGTTTCAGGAAGATTCCTCCAAAAGTATAACATCCAATTGCATCCATAATGACTTCAAAAATCCCTAAAATTCTTTGTAGATGCGCTATTATGTGTCCTCATTCTATCCCTGGTGGAATCACCTTCATTGAAGGTGTGTAGGCCGAGATGTGGTTCTGTTACGGTGGTGGGGTCCAAGCTGTCTGCCCGGAAAAATCTTTAACTTCATTGATTTTTTAATACATCTAGATGGCAGAATCAACCCATGTTCCAGAAGATAAATTTTATGGAAATAAAATATGGATTCTAAAAAAATAGACACTCAATTTGGAATTATATTTTTCAATAAATGAAGAAAATACCCTTGATGTAAAAATCTATTTAAAATCCAGAATTAAGCACTTTCAACAATTTAGACAATTTTCATTCTAAAATTCAAATTACCCATTATTTTTATAAAACAATTAAATAAATGGGTTTTATCATTGAAAAACATTAAAAAATACTCATTATTTGATTAAAAATATGCACATAAATTTTCTCTATCAAATACCCCACATTTAAACCATGCTTGTCCTCAAACATAAAATCTCAACATAGAAATCATAGGACACTAATGTTACCAATATTCAAATTCCAATACAATAAAATCAAAAAAAAATCAATGTAAAATCAATCTTTCAAAAATCAATATAAAATATCAATTTAATTTCCCATTTTTCAAAGAAACAATCAAATCATGTATTTTAATTTGTTTCCTTCGACAAATGATGGAACTTATCATTTCATTCATTCAAGCTAATCAATTCATTATTATTAAACATTTCAAGTCATGATTTACCTCATGTTTGATTCTTTCCTCTCATCTCTCATGATAAAAATTAAGTGGCATTTTTTTCATATCATGAGAACATGATCCTTATCTATAGGCTTGTAAATGAACTACTTTTTTCACTTTGTTAAGACAAAATACACATAAAATCATGAGAACTTACAATAAAGGTTCAAATAACTTTGAGGATTAAGGTTGGTAGGATTTTATGTTTTACAAAGACTCAAGGAGGAGGTTTATCTCTTAAGTAAAATTCATGATATCAAAAAGTTTAATGAAATTATCCCCTTTAAAGTAGAAACATCCACTTCCCCAAAACTCAAAGTAAAGGTTATGATCAAGTAGGCATAATGAATTATTTGTGAACCCTCTTAAATATTTTTTTATTTTGTACTTTTTTAAATTTATTATTAGATAAAGCTTCACATCTATCACCTAACCACATATAATCATAAGATTGTCGGTCTAAAAAATGGTGGTTTTGGTTTTCCCAAATCACAACCCATTTATTTCTTTTTTTCATTTTTTTTATTCAAGAGGGGAAAAACAATATAGTGAAATGAATGATTCTACAACCTTTTACAATTCCCACAATAGCACCCCTGCACTTCTTCCTTACAATGTATATCATCCAGTCCACCACGATTCCCTTTAACCCCACACTTGAACTTTAAAATATCATGAAAATACTAAGAGGCAGGTATGAATGGATAAAAATGGCTTGAAACATGGCTCATCCCTATAAAGGTCATTCATGGTCTCTATGGGATAAAATAAGGATTGATTTAAAGGTTGTATTTTAAGGAAAAGTATATTTTCAAAGGATGTTTTAATCATTTTAAATGTGTTTTTTCATAGTCATAGCATTGAAAAGTTTCAATACAAGTTCTAGTCAGTTACATGTCCCAAGATCACTCAAGAAATATGCTCGAGAATAAATAGGAAGTACTTGGTTTAGAAATACTCTAGGGAATGAGATATATGATTTGGTACAATCACTCAAGACATGATTAACAACAAAAAATCAATTCACATGAATTTTAGAAATTTAAAGCATGAAAGATGGTTAGGGAATTTCATTTATATGAATCAATTAATTCCTTCAAATCATGGGTCATCATTTCAATATCTATCCTTCATATTTAAAAATTCAATTCTCCATTTAAATAATTTAATCATATCAACATTGAAATCTAAGACATGGAATCACTAGGTTCCTAAGAAACTCATGTCTCCTAGATTAGTCAAGTAAATTATAATTCGAGTGTGGGCAAGCAATTTTATCTTTAAAGCTCAAAACATGTTGTGGTGAAAAATGTGGAAAGTTTAAAAGATAAAACACTAAAAGTGAACTCCCTTTTTCCATGAAACTTAGTCCTTCCCCTTCACTGTATGGGGATTCCTTCTACCATTATGAACCTAAAAAATAAAACAACTCAATTAAGCATAAGGATCATGTAATTTAATCTCAAAAAAAATATAGGTAGTGGTCTGAATGATACACTAATTCTAAGAAAATAAATTGACATCTAAATTCCTAGAAAGAAAGTAAAGATAAATCTTGGTATGATCCCCCAAGTGGGTCCTAAATTTTTACTTCCTCTAGAGGGAAGTACCATCTATTATCAAAAGTTTGATGGAGGATGAATCATCTTTGATTTGAACCACCACATGTGTCTTTTCTTAGATTTTTCTTCATTCTTCTGGGTGAGTAAGGATCCATGGATAGAGTACACCATATATTCCCCCTTTACAATGAGGTATAACTTGCATGGTGGGGGTAGGATGAAGTATAGACCATCCTCTTCCTTGGTTACTACTTGTGAAACCTTCTTATCTTCCAGTGCTGGATTTATGGAGGATGCATAAAGAGAAACCAATTGTCTAATTTTATTAGGCTCATCTACCTAGATCTCCTGATGGGTATCCTCCAATGAATGTTCATTGAAATCAGGGATCTCCATGTTTTCCTCAACAGGTGCATGTCCACTGTATTCTTATTCTACCACCAAGGCATAGCAGAGAATGTTTGATTCAGTATAATAAAAATAAGAGGAAGTGGTGTATAATTATATTTCAATAAAATCAGAATAGATAGAGTCAAATAAATCTTTAACTCCCTGATTTGTTTCATCTTCAATATCTGCCTCGGTTGTAAGTGATTCTTGTAGTCTGATGTTTGAAGGTGAAGGTAGGTAGTTAGGCTCTGCCACCTCGAGTTTGGCCTCAAGTTCTTGGATTTTCTCATAAAAATCAGTAAATACCAGTGTCACCTATTTCTTGGCCTCCTCGAGTGATACAAGCAGCTCATCTTCTAGTTCAAGTTTTGACATGAATTGCTCTGATGGTGTTTGGACATATGTTGTTATCCAATCCAATTTTTCTTGTATATTTTTCACCATCTCTTCAAGATCTTGAATATCATATTTGACCTTGTGCTTGGCCACTTTCTCTTGGAAACTTTTAGGTGGATATTCTTCAAAATTGTTGGGAGGGATTGAGGAGCACTCTTCTTGTGTCATGGCTTATCCTTGATAGAATTATGGGAAGTACTCCCAAAATGTAGTGAGTTCTCTGGTTAATCCTTGAACAACAAGTTTCTTGAGGGTCTCCTTGAGATCCTGTATGAGGTCCTTGAATTCCTCCTCATCGAGAATTTGGATCTATTCTCCCCTAATCTATCTAGCCCATAATGAAACACTCTCTTCTATAGACTAGGGGGATTGAACTACTGGTTCTTTCACCTATGAGTACTTTTTCCATGCATAATATTCTGTATTTGAAGACATCATGAAAGTTTTTTTTTAAGAAATGAAATCTACCTAAGATGTGAAAATAGAGAAAGTAAATGGACTATTGATGGGATCCCTAGAAACAGTACCAGTTTTGACACACGCCTGCTGCGGGGCATGGACAAAAACAATTATATTTTTCTAGTTCAGCACAGTGGCTGACCTAGGTCATCTCTCTTTAATAGACTTTCAGTTTGGTTCACTTACTTCTTCTATATCACCTAAATTGCCTCTTTTGTTGTTTTTATTATCTAATGAAAATAATGACGATGTTTTTGGTTTTTTGAATATTTAAAAATATAAACTATCATGAAATGTAAACAGAATGAGTTGATGATGAAAGAACTTGGTTTGGGGGTTTAGTCTTAGGTTCAATCATTATTCTATTTTATATGTTCATTTCAGTTTGATAATCCAACATGAAATCTCATATTTGAATTACTATTATTTTTCAGAATAGAAATAGTTTAAGTTAGATGTAATTGGGGGATGTCACCACATTAGGTAAATTCTTCTCACCAATACATGCTACTCAAATCTACCATAAACTTAAAATAATCTTTAAAGAAAATTCAAGAACACCTTGACCTCCCCCCGGGCCAAGTCTCGTGGTTAGCCTCTCATTTCTGAGAGTTGAAGATCAAAATGGTGGATGGATGAGGAGAGAGAGATAGAGAGAGAAATTATAGAGAGAGAATAATAAATAATTTATAATTATTATTAAAATAATAATATTATTATTAATAATTAATATTATTATTATTATAATTAAGAAAATAGGTTTTGAAAAAATAAAGAGAAAGAAAGTAAAATAATTTGAAATTAAGATTAAGATATTATAAATAATAATATTAATAATATTAATAACAATAATAATAGTTTTTAATTATTATTATTATTATAATAATTATAGAAGAAATTAAATGGTGGAAACCAAAATAAAAATGCATGGATTTATTGAAAACAAATTCAAATTACAATTTAAATTAAAACTAAAATGAAAATAAAATAAAAAAAAAAGAAATGAGGGGGGTTAATAGAAGATCAACAGTGGCTCGTGTCCTGGTGGGATCCCTACTTGGTTGTGGGTGTTGAGCTAATGATTTGGGAAGGAGGCGAGAGCCTCCTTTTATAGGCAGAATTCTTCCTCCAAAATTTGTCGTGTTTTTACCCATTAATTTGTTGATTCACATGTGTACCTCTTCATTAAAGTTGTTCATAAATGTGTTTTTAGTTCAACCTACAAATTTCAGCTCATTTTTCTACCGGATTTATGAGTTATGATTTTTTTCATTGGAGGTTTCATTTTATAGATGAAGGTTCCAAGAAGCTTCCTCCAAAAGTATAACATCTAATGGAACCCTTAATGACTTCAAAACTCCCTCAAATTATTTTTATAGGCTCTCCTATGTGTTATAGTTCTATCCTAGGTGGAATCAACTTCATGGAAGATGTTTAGGCTGAGATGTGGTTCTTTTATGGTGGTGGGGTCCATACTATCTTCCTAGAAAAATCTTTAACTTAATTCATTTTTTAAGGCATCTAGATGGCAGAATCAACCCCTAGTCCAGAAGAAAAAGTTTTAGGATATAAAATAAGTATTCTAAAAAAAATAATCACTAAATTTGGAATTATATTTTTCAATAAATGACCAAAATACCCTTTATGTAAAATCTATTAAAAATCTAGAATTAATCACTTTCAACAATTTAGACCATTTTCATTCTAAAATTAAAATTACCCATTATTTTTATAAAACAATTAAATACATGGGTTTTATCATTGAAAAATATTAAAAAAACCTCATTATTTGATTAAAAATATGCACATAAATTTTCTCTATCACCAAGGCATCCATTGCACCCAACTCCTTAATTACTAAGAAGTGGGTTGATTTCATCAGTCGATCCACCACTACCCAGATAGCATCACAGCCTCCCCGAGCCTTAGGTAACCCTATGATAAAATCCATTAAGATACCATCTCAGTTATACTATGGGACATCTAAGGGCTGTAACAAACAACCAAGAACATGATGCTTAGCCTTCACCTGTTGGTACACCAAACACTTCACTACAAACTCCACTACTTACCGTTTCAAACCGAGCCATCAGAACTACTCTCTCAAGCCATGGTACATCTTTGAAACTCTTGAGTGCACCACTAATGGTGAGTTATGGAACTCACAGAGGACTCACTCATGCATTAACACTGGAACAAATATCCTCCCATAGAACAACATCTAATTTTGACCATCCTTCGACCATCCCCCTAGAGAATTTCCCTGGTAAACATGATCACTCATCACCTCTACCTCTGAGTCTCCCCACTGAGACTCATCTACTTGCTAAACCAGAGAAGACAGTATTTTCATCTATAACAATCATCCACTACCACCATCCATTCCCGCATCCAAGCACAAGGTGGCCATCTCCTCTATTGCCTTCCAAGTGTCTGCAGATTTCTAAACTACCTCCTTCTACGACTTCCTTCTCAAAACATCAACCACAATGTTCCCCTTTCCTGGGGTGTAAGAGATCTCGAATCCATAGTCCTAGAGAAACTCCATCCACCTCCATTGTCTCAAGTTTAGATCTTTCTAGGAAAATATATACATAAATCTCTTATGATCTGTGAAGACCAAAAAGCACTCCCTAATGAGGTAATGTTACCACAACTTTATCTAGAACACCACTGCCACTAGCTCCAGATCATGGGTGGTGTAGTTACATTCATGGGGACATAACTACCTAGACCCATAAGAGATCACTCCCTTCTGTTCCTTCAACACACATCCCAATCTCATATGATAAGCATCACAAAACACCTCGAACATCACACCCTCCTCTAGAAACTGGAGCACTAGAGCACCGACCAACTTCCCCATAAAATATTCGAACGCTACCAGACACTTCTCTCTATACACAAAAACTTGTCCTTTTATGGTCAAAGTTATGAATGGATCTATAACTCAAGATAAATCAGGTAAAAATCTCTAATAATATCCTGTTAGGATGAAAAAACTACAAAACTCTATTAGATTCCTGGGTTCTACCCAAGAAACAACTGGCTCAGCCTTTGATGGGTCCACTACTACACCCTAATGAGATACCACATGCATAAGGAAATTCACCTCTCATGTCCAGAACTTACACTTAGATAACTTTCCATAGAGCTGGTGTCATTGAAGAAACTCCATGATAGTCCTAAGATGCTCGAACTGCTCCTCCTATGACCTTGAGTAAATCAATATGTCATTGATGAATAATACGATGAATTGGTACAAGAACTTAAAGAAAATGGAGTTCATGAGACCCAAGAACACAGATGGTGTATTTGTAATACCGAACAGCATAACCACGAACTCAAAGTGCCCATAACTTCACCTAAAATAAATATTCAGGATATCACCCTATTTCACCCTCAACTAGTGATATCTAGAACATAGATCAATCTTAGATAACCAAATTTCTCCCCTTAGCTGGTTGAAAAGATCATCTATCCTCAGAAGAGGGTAACAGTTCTTGGCGGTTACCTGATTAAACCTCTGGTAGTCTATGAACAACCTCATACCACCATATTCTTTCTTTTCAAACAAGATTAGAGCACCCCATGGTGACGCACTAGGCTTGATAAATCCCTTATTCATTAGATCATCTATCTGAATCCTCAACTCCCGCAGCTCTGAAGGTTTCATTTTATAAGGATCCATCAAAATTGAATAAGCATAGGGATATAAATCTATCCTAAACTCAACATCACATCAAGGGGGTAGAGTTAAAACCTCCTCAAGAAGGACATCTAAAAACTCCCCAATAACTCTGGGAATATATTACATCTCATCACCCACTGATTCCATCGATAGGTTGACCAATAAGGAAATAAAAGGCACCACATGACTACTTCCCATAAGATAACACCGCTCGCCAATGAAACCCACATGCTATCCATTCATGTCTAAAAACATGACTCTCCTCCAAAAGTATTCGATAATGGCATGTGTGGAATACAACCAGTCAATGCCAAGGATGACATCGTATGGATACATCTGTATCAAGAAAATATCCCCATAGGACTGATGTGGTACCATCATCAATCTACATCCCCAACACACATCAAACAAGATAGTCTGAACTCTGACTGGTGTACTCAACACCAAGGGAATGTAAATTCTCCCTATTCCTGGTCCTAGAGCATGGGATAGACCGGGTGCAACAAATGAGTGTAAAGCTACTAAATCAAACAAGGTACAAACAAGAGTACTAAACAATTTGATCATACCTCAAATGATCTTTGTGCATATATAGTGTGAAACTAACCACAACCATTTTCTCATCCCCTCTGCTGACAATCGCCTCCTTGACCAGGCTCAGTTAGAGGTCCCGGAGAAACACCCTAAGGTTAGCCTCTACCTTCTCTGTCACCCCCTTAGTATAGCATGAGCATGTTATCCCTACTGCTGAAACGGACTCACCAGAAACTACTATTGAGGTGGGTACTAAAGCTGCCCACCTACACCATACTGATCTAGAATGACCACTAGGAACTAACTATGAAGATGGACATGGGCTTTTCAATCAAAACACCTCATCCCAAAGTTTACAGAAAAAGCATGGGGGCCTAAAGGTTGAAACAAAAACTGCTGAAGTCGACTCCCTGCTGGTCAAAACCTAGAAGGCCCTGGTGCCTGAGACCTAATACAGGGAACCTTTCCTCTAGAAGAACATTGTTGTCTCCCTTATCATGGTTGACCTCCTCAAAAGTGAATTCTATCAACTACTTTTTCCTTCTTCTGGACCTCCAAGTGCGTTGGTAAGGTGAAGGGAGTAACTGCATATTGGAGAGAAGGATGAAGTGTATCCTCTAGATGTCTCTCACAAGACTCCTCATCCAAAAAGAGATTCGAAGAAAACTAAAGGATATCCTTGAACTTGATCCCTAGTTCTGATAACAATATACTCCCTTGCTAGAGGGAGATTTACTCCTTCCTCTTCATAACCTTCATGGTTGAATAAAGAAATTCTGCTCAAAACTCCTTCTCAAAATTTGACCAAAGAGCGCCATCCTCTTTCCTCTCTCCCAAGTATAACTTCCCCCACTAACGCGCATCTCCCTAAATCTAGATCACTACCAAAGGAACCCAGTACTCTATCGGATCCTAGATTAAGCTGAAGGTGATCACAAGATCCTTGAGCCAACTTTCCATCTCCACATCTGAAATTCTACCCTCGTACTATCCCAAAGTCTATTGCTAGGAAGCATGTAATGTTTTCTACCACTTGTCACCCTCCTCTACTTGATCAACCCTCCATCGATCGATTAGGTCAGCCTATTAGGCCTCCACTACTTTCACTAAATTTGGATGACGACTAGTTACCATAGATAAAAAAGGTAAACATGGATATCCTAAGCCTAAGTAGTATGGAGTTTTATTTAAGATTCATTTTAACTCATTTAAATAATTATTTATTTCAAAGTTCTGAAAACATCCCAAATCAAATAGGAACACAAGTCATTATGATGCATGTACCTTTCCTAGGGTCTCTACCCTACAAAAGGTGTAGCTTCACTTGGTCATTCAGTAGGCTCAGAGTCCTTGTATCAGATCATGGAGGGGCTTAAAATCCAATTTCATAGCTGGTCTTCCCTAACCTATGTCACGCACCAAGATCACCTGACATTATTTCCCTACCAACCCATGAAATCCTCACTATCCCAAACTCCAAACTCTATCATATCTATCAACCATAAACTCTGATACCATTCTGTCATGACCCCTCCCTCCAAATATGCCCCTCCTAAGTTTGAAATGAAGGAAGAGGGATAATGACCCCTGAGTCCCACCATCAGTACGCCCTGGGGTGGCGACCAACACCAAGGGTATAGAAATGTCACAAAGTGGGAGGCATTTCCCTTTTATAGTAACCAAGATAGGGAGATAATTTGTATCATCCTCAAACAACTCCCAAGACAAATATATGTAGATAAAAGAAAAGACAAATCATCCCACATGAATTTTCAAAATGAATACTAATAAAAATACAAAAGTCTCTAAAGTAGGTACCAAAAGTAAAGCTAAGCAGTGATGCGGCAACTGTCACGATTTGAGCTAGTATGGTCTGACACGATCCACGTAATCCTCCTTGAAACCTGAAAATAGTTTTATATATGTAGGGTGAGAATACAAGTATACTCATTAGGAAAACCAAAATCTCTCATTCACAACTGGGAGAAACATAATAATGCCCCTGTGAGAAAACAGAAAAAACCAATAGCACCTAACAAGGCATACTAACCACCCCAATCTCACTAAGAAACAGACGCCAAAGAGTCCTGGGATACTGTTGCCTATAAGAGGGATTAAGGAAGAACCAATAACCATCTATTCATCCTCCCACCAGGATGTTGGGAAAAGACACCCTCCGCCATGATAATGGGGGTGTTCAGCACAGAGTTCTCAACTAGGGTGGGGTGAACATAGAAAATCACAGGGAAGTAAAAGTATATTTATAGGTATCAAACACTCACCCCAACCTATGGGTTTTTTCCCACAAGAATCCAACCCACAGAACTGCTTTTTCTAGTACCTATAAATGCATTATTTAACACCAGCAATAGTCACCTTGGAAGTTGATAAATTAAATCCATTCACAACAAGCCACAACTCAAACATACCTCCAGACAAATCATTTAACCAATTATCATTATTTATTAAGGAGACCATTTATTCATTCAATCCCTACCTGAGAAACTACCAAACCCAAAATGAAACAAGTCACACACCAATGTCGCATAGAGGAATAAAAAACTACAGTAAGTTAACCCACTTCACATTCCTCTCCATTTAACACCCTTACCAACCACTTCCATCATCATTCTTTAAAGTCATTCCACCTTATCATTCCTCTCAACAAGAAAACCCCCAACTTACTGTCAAACCTTGTAACACACCTCATCACAACCAACCCGAAAAACTTGCTATATCACAACACCACACCCATCACACCCATTAACATAAACAAAGAACAACCCAAACCTGAAGCCCCGCTGCTCAAACACTACACACCCATTCCACAATAAAACAATATCTCAACTTGAGATACCATTTCACCACCCTTATCACCCCAAAAACAATCGTGCTCTCAACCCCAGCACCACAAAACCACACAAGGCACAATATAGAACAAATCCACACACAAAACATAGCCACACCAACAAATCAAGGTGTATTCATATTTAGAAAACACTCATTCTTTAATTCCACTTTGATAATTTAGAGGTTATCATAGAGAAAGTTTGATCTTGATTCATCCATTTATTTAACTAAATATACGTGGTTAACAAATTTCATATTCATACGGTCATTCACAGAGGATCAACAATAAACATCCACAAGCCATCATAGGTGCACAAACAAAGACCACCAATGGCCATGATTTTCAATAGTCATATAGACTATAAATCACAATATTAGTAACCAATAAAACATAATAATACATCACTTTTCCCCAACCCTTTTATGCCAATATTAAATATATTAGATTGTATTTATTTATTTGGAATTATGTTATCTTCACATGAGAACATTCATACACCCACCCAGCATGATACATAGTTAAAGAGAGATGAAGGGATGCCTACATTGAGAAATAGATGGTCATCAATTTCTACTTGTACCTAGAACAGGGGGTGCGCATGTAGCAGGAAAAGCTATGAAATCCTAATGATTTAGGAAAAAACACAATGGCTAGGGAAATAATGGTTCTGGGGATGCCTTGGTATATAGAGAAAAGAGAAAACATGCAAGGAGAAAGGATCTCGGCTTTAGAAAGGCCAGATCCTATATCAACAGAGGAACGATTTTAAAATACATTAAAATCATATCATGATCAAGACCGTGCATTTTTTACTAACTTAAAGCCTATCAAGCGTTAGTAAATTAAATATATATTTTATATCCTTTGAAACAGCTATAAAAACACTTAAATATGGTTTTAAACTCATTTTACATCAAGTAAAATGTTAAAAGGGAGAATCTGGAAAAAAACTGGAAAAATGAGATTTTGAAAAACTATTAGAAATGAATCACCTTTGGGTGGGTAACTGGCTTGAGTCACTGATGACTAAGTCACCGACGTGACTCATTGATTCCACTCACTGACGTCACCTACTGATGGATGACTCGCCATCTTGACCCACCGTTAGCGAGTCGCCATTGCGAGTCACCAATGTGACTCACTGACACCACTCACTGATTCCACCTATCGATGCCACCTATTAACACCGCCTACCAACACCACCTAATGATTCCACCTACCAACGCCACATACTGATGGAAAAACTGGATTTTTTGAAAACTCTTGAAATTAGTCATTGTTGCCTCCAGAACACCCCAAACACTATATTTTTGCAAAGTAATAGACCGGGAAGGTTTGGGTAATTACACATAGACTCTAGGATAATGGGGTTAGTGTTGTTACATACCTTCTCATTTTCTATTTCATTGGGGATACGATAACGTTTCTCGTGTGTATGACGGACTACCACCTCACGAAGAGATGTGATTCATTTTTTGCTTATGCTTTACATGGAAGGTAGTAAGGTTAAAATTAATGAATATATATGATATTTATGACCTAAAAATACTTTTTAAAATATAATATCACATATAATTTCTCATCTTTCAGTTTTTTGGAAAAAATAACACTACTTGTGTGTATGTGTAGACTACCACCTCCACATAGCAATGTGAAATGATTTTCATTTTATTTTTAAAAGGATAGTAATGAGGGTGTATTTAATTAATATGAATGCTATATATAACATAATAATTAATTTTTATAGGTTAATTAATATTTATTTTTCTTTTGTTCCATCCAAATCAAAACATACATGATAAATAAAGCTATTATTACTTGAAAAAGTGATTTTAACAAAGAATTGTTAATAAACGGGTGATAAAATACCATAAGTAAATCATATATGGTATGATATATATGATTATAGTGCTATAATAGATTTATAATAAACCTATATTTATTATATAGGTGGTTTGGATACATTCTAAGAAAGTTAAATATGAGGTAAGGGTTTCTCGTCTCACTTTTACTTCCATGATACATATTCTATATTCACTACTTATTCCTTTTTTTAGTGTATATACTAACCATTTTGATATTTTATATCATTAATATATTTCTCTTCATGTTATTTAAAGTTTCATTTGAATTTTTTTATTTCATGGGGCTTATGATTCAAAAGTCACCAAAGTGGTAAGGGTTTATTTTACAATATCATCATTATTCAGGATTGTTTATATTTAAGACTACCTTGGGAGAATTATTTGAGATTTATATCTTAAAATATTTTCTTCTCCTATTTTTATTTATGAACTTTTTAAATTAATAGTAACATTTTCCTTCTCCTTGGCACTTATAATGATTGATAAAATGTCATCATGAAAATCTGACTTTATTTCTCTCTTTAGTCGAAAATCCTTTTTTCTTTCAAAACCATGTTTTATAAAAATGGTTTAAAATATGTTTTTAAATTTTTAAAAATTATTTATAAAAGAAATTTTTACACATTTTTTAATTTTTAAAAAACTTTTTTAAAGGAATCATCATTTTGTTTCACAAATAGGTGTTATTTGGATTTTACTAAAAATATAAAAGAAATCTTTGTTTTAATATGTAAGACATGTATAGAATTTATGCTATCATAACCACTGAATGTTTGAAATATTACTTTATATTTTTAAAAGGTTATTTTAAAAGAAATTTATTTTCAAAATATTTCATGAACTTTTAGTTTTAAAAATATTTTCAAAGTAAAAAGATTATTTTCATTAAGAATATTTTTAATGAATTTTTTATAGTATTTATATTTTTCAAAGACATAAAACCTATATTGTAATTATTATCCAATGGGGATATGTTATAATGATACCGACCATATTATTTCTATATATGGTTTATAATAAGTTTTACTGGGGATGCACCAGTTTGATACCATTTATATTCCTCTGGATGGTTTATGATTATGTTTATTGATTGGGATAATTGTTAACATTTCATATGATAGTTTTTTTATATAAATGTTTATATTGATTATGCTTCACTCCTTTCATATGAGGAATTAATTACACTTAATAATTGATAGGTGGGGCCCACTATATCCCCTTGATACATTAGTAGGTCTAATGAGACAAACTATCTTGGGTTTCTAGATAAGGACTTACACATTTATGTAAGATATCCTGGCATGAGGCATTGACAGTATGGTTATGATTTTTGGAATTATTAATTTCCTAATTATGATATTAGTTATTGATGTTCCATGTGATTATTTTATTATTTATAATATCCATGGTTAAGTTTAAAGCTTATGTGGTTATTTATATGACATTATTTTATCATCATTTATTCCTGCCATATTATGATCAAGTAATTTATTGAATGGAATGTGTTTCAATTATTTAATTTTTCATATTTATTATACCTATTTATTCATGATATATTATGTTGTATACATACCCTTACTGAGCATCTGAGATCACCTCTTTATTATGTTTTATTTTCCCTATGATACCAGGAAGTGTTTTATGATTGATATGCAGTGATATGCTAAAGGGAAATGTGATCTTCTAAAATAAAACACTCTATATATCTTATGTTTACAATTATAGTGTAGATTAAAAAGAATAATAAAAAAAATCCTTCAGGATAGGATTCCTTGCATCTTATTCCAATGTAATAAGGTATAAATCAGTTGTAATCTATTAAGGTTGGGGTATTTATAGTTGGTATTATATGAAGTTAGTAAAAACATTGAGAACTAGATTTAGGAAAACATATATTAGGAAATATAACTGTAATTCCCCAACCCCAGTTACCCAGAGTTGGTGCATTATTTTAATACATTAGCATGATTACAAGGAATCAAGTCCTAAAATACCGATTAGTTTAGTAGTCTTGGAAAATAGATTACATACATGAACATTACATTACATATTAGAAAATAAAACACAACATAAATGATCCTTTGATAATTCCATTAATCCCCTAGCTTAACCCTGATTATTAATCATAATACACTTCTTGGAATCCTGGAAAAATTAAAACATATAAAGGGGTGATCTCATATGCTTAGTAAGGATAACAATATAGCGGAAACTTTCATAAATAATCATAAACATTTAAGGCAATGTATAAGACTAAAACAAAAGCCTTTTAAACTTAAACTTCAGCATAATATGGAAAAGATACCCTAAAATAATGTCATTTACTTATTCACATGGATATTATACAAGTCGAATAATCACATGCAATATCAATAGCCACTTTCATAATGATGGAATACATAATGCCATACTTCATAACCACATAGTCAAGGCCTTGTGCCAAGACTACAAATAAGATTTTATCAAGGCCTTATGCCAAGACACTAGTTTGTCTCATGAGACCTACCGATGCATCAAGGAGCTATAGTGGGCTCCACCCATCACTTACTAAGTCCAATACATTCCTTATATGAAAAGTTTTAAACCTAACATAAACATTCATATTAAAACTAGCATACGAAATGTCAACACTTTATCCATAAACCATGAATGGTATAAAAATAACACATCCACAATCAAACCTATCACAAAAACTTCAATACAATATGGAATATTTTTATCATAATAAATCAACTTCAAACAAGTTTAAAATTCATCAAAGTATGTTGGCATAGATAAAAATTATTTGTAAAAATCTTTGAGAGAAATATCTCTTTTTCATGAAAACATTTAAAAGTCACGCAATTTAAAAAGGAATACATTTAAAGACATTTTTGAATCAAAGTGTCCCATACCACTTTGAAACTTTTGAAAGGAATTAACATTTTAAAAACATTCATGTCCATATAAATAAATCCTTAAAATTCATTTTGAAAACATGGACATTAATGAGAATGGTTTAGAAGAATAAATATTTAAAACATTTAAAATGACGTTTTAGTACAAAAGTACCTTAAAAAGAAACCCTTTGAAAACTCTTTTATGAAACATGGAAATGGTTAATAAATATGTCCTAGTATATACTTATGTAAAAACAACCTCGAATAATAAAGAGATTGTGAAATTAACCCTTACCTTGCACTTTCCTTTAGTCAAGGGTACGTTTAACCTCCTATATAAATATCGTAGTATGTTATTAAATTATACCAGAACCATATTAATATTTATTATATCATACATGATTCATTTATGACTTTATACTACCCATTTAATAATAATTTCCATGTTAAATTAACATTTCGGTTAATAGTCGCTTTCTTTATTGTACGTGTTTTAACTTGTTACTCTTGATTGTATCACTTAGATCATGATTTAAATACTTCCAGAATATAAAAAATGATTTATATATCATATATATTTAGAATATAAATATGTATAATAGACATATATATGAAATTTAAGACATCGTTTATGGAGATGGTAGGTCGTACGTACGCATAAACGCAGTTTCCGTTTTCATATCGTATTGAACAAAACTGAGTGAATAAGATATATGTAAGTACATATATATATATATATATATCCAGTATCATTATTATTTCATATATTACATACTTATTAATGATATATATTTTATAATCATATTTGAATGGTGAACATGGAAATGAATCTCATCGCGTCATGGAGATGGTAATCTGTACGTACGCATGAGCGACAATATCATTATATTAATGGAGAAATCGTATATAATTGGATGGTAAATCATATATACAGAATAATTAACATGTTATATTTATTATTTACATCAGTTATACTCATTAATATACCCATCCAAATAATGAAGTGTTTGAATAACAAACTACACCACGACGTGGAGACGGTAATCCATACGTATACACGTACGGTGACTTTTTCATTTATAGGATGGATAGAATAATGAATATGGTGGTATCATTTTTATAATAAAATAAAAGTATATATAAAATACTGGAGTTATTTTTTTATAATGTAAACAACAAAGAAAGAGGAAGTGGAAGAAGAAAAGAACTTGAAAGAGGTGATGAAATATTTACCTCTTCTTCGGGTTCTTCCTTTTGATTTGATCAAAAGGGATACCTAGGTTGGGTTTATAACCAAAGTAAGGCCTATATGATGAAGTGAGGAAAGTTGGAAGCATATTTGGTCTGGGTTTGGCCGATAAAAATGGCTTTGGATGTGTGAAATTAAGAGAAGGGTAAGTACCCTTTTATAAGAGAGGTGAGGGTCACTTTAGGAAAAGATTGAAATATTATTTTATAATAAAATCAATTTCGGTTTATAATGGATCAAAAATGTATTATTTAAAGTATAAGATGGTTATGGGTCGAAAACCTTTCAAAAAATAGGTTTTAGATAGGTTTAGGTCATCATATTAACCTTATCTTTTATATTTAACTCTTAGTTAAATTGTTTGACATTTACCATGTATCTTTGTATTTTTATATTATATGGTTAATAAACTTACTATAAAATGACAATAAAACCCCAAGTGGTTCATTAATGTCATATATATTATTATATAAGTATTTTTTCAAAACCTTAGATTTTTAGGGCTATTATATCAATTAATAATACAATATTTGTTTTAAAAACTCAATTATGTCAATTTTGACACTATTTAGTATTTGATTTTTTTTGAAATCCATAAAAACTTTATCAATTAGAATAAAATTTATTTTACCAACCCTAACATTTCATATTAACCTAGAAAATTAGTTAAATTTATAATAAGTTTCAATTTACATTTATTTGGATATTTATAATATCAATTATTTTAATATTTCATTAATAAGGTAATTACTTCATTATCATTGTGTCATAAATAAATTAAATTATTCAATGTATAAAAATTATAAATAAAATATAATTATGTAGGAAATAGTTTTATCTTTCTAATGAATTTTTATAGCCGAATTTATATTGTGTGTAACCCTATATTAAAAATGGTTTAGTTATTAAACTTTGAATTTAACTCCTTTAACTCTTCTTTAAATAAAATAATAATAAATATCCTAATCTAATTCAAGTGGACCAAAGTGTATCATATTTTATTCCTAAGGTTGTTTTGGTCTAATTATACTTATCCAATAGAATTATTACATGTGTTAGGGTAATTATGATACCATTTTTACCCTTAATTGCCCTATTTACTTTTAACCGTGGTAAATAAAAGTCAAAAGTTACTATTCACCAAAAATTATTTTCATCTTATTGAACCAAATTTTACTTACTTAGGTTAACCGTGTCTCTTGGATTTTTGAAATTCAACTCACAGAAGCGGTAAAATTAAGTTTTATTCAAATTTGCAAATGCTCCTAGGAGGCGGGTAAATGACGGTAAAATGTTCGATAAAAGTTTATATATACTTATTATAAAATGAATCCAATGAATTATGTTGAAAATATATAGGTATTATGTATCTATTTTGAACTAAAATAAAATAAAATAACTAATTATTTAAATAAAAAGTTAGTTTTAACCAATAACGCGGTGTTTTTTCACTATTCATCAAAAATTAAAAGTTTTCAAAAAAATACCAAAAAATTACCCTAAGATAATTTTGATATTCTGAATTCAAAAATTAATTATATTTTACCAAATTCAAAACATTGAAGTTTCATTTATTAATTTAAAATTAATTCCCATTGTAAAAACCAAAAAGCAGGTTTTTTAAAAAAGTAAAAACTATCAAAAGATTGACATGTGTTTATGTCAAATTTAAATGTGAAATTACTTATAATGATCATAATTGTATTAAATGATAAAAATATAATATAATTATACTTCTAAACCATTCAAATGCATAATTTATCACTATAAATTATTTCGATTAAAAAAAAATTAATTAAAACATAGTATTTTTCACTATTCATCAAAATATGAAAGTTGTCAGAAAAGTACCAAAAGTTTATCCAAACTAAATTTTTATGTCCCGCTTCTAAAGAAGAATTTAATTTAATTAAATTGAATATATAAAAGTTTAAAATATTGGTTTTAAAAAGGGTCCTCCATTAAAAGGTGGTAAAATTTCATTTTTTTTGAAAAATACTTATTTTATCCGAAAAAAAATGAATTTGTTCTTATATTATGTCTTTGAAACACATAATATGGATGTTAAAATTATATAGAGTATATAAGATTCAAAATATAGTTAATACTATTCATAACCACTTTTTGAACGGTTAGTTTAATAAGTTGTGGTGCACTCGAACTCGGTGTTGCGTGTAGCATAAGCTATTGAATTACTTTAATGAGATAATGTACTATGAAATCTTGGGGTGTTACAATAACCCTGTGATATAAATTTAGGATAAGTATATAAGAACATACTAAAGTTCTTATAAGGTGGAGGTTATATGGTTTTCCTTATAATATATCTCTATCTGGATACTACAAGTGGACGTGGTTCTGGAATAGATATACCAAGGGGTAATAACTTTGAAAAAGGAGTATTGGACTTGACTCAATCATTACCTAGTATACAAAAATAGGCCTTATTGCACACCTGATTTGACACTCTTAGGGTATATTTTTTAGATAATTTACATTTTCTTTACAAACCATTATGAAGGATTTGGAAATATTTTTATGATTTGATAAATTTACCAAAGAAACCTTTTTTATGATTATGAGATTATCTGAGCATAATTTTTTCAATTTATGTTAAGTGTTTCACTAGTTTTGGTATTATACATTATATATCATAATGTTATTATCTAATATATTGTATGTAATTTTTTAGAAATTAAATCTATCTAAAGGAATTAAAATCATATTAATTCATGAACCCACTATAGGGATTTTCCTTCTAGGAAAGATAATGAAGCTGGAGATGGAGTTATAGTTGGAACTAATAAAATTATAACCATGATGGGTAAACTGACTCAAGTTATGAGCAATAACATTTCATATATGAAGAATCCTACTAATCAACCATGTGGTGTAACAATGTTAAACCAATTTATATGTTAGAAACCTCCATCATTAAATGAGACTAAAAATCTATTTGTAGCTAAGAAATGGATAATTTCCTTAGAGAATATATTTATCAATTTGGGAAGCAATAAAATGGAGAAATTTTTCATGGAAGTTTATCATCTCTCAGGAGATGTGAATCAATGATGGTCATTGATTCAAGACACTAAGTATGAATAAGAAATATTAAACATGGAATGGAATGATTTTAAGGTACTCTTCTTAGAAAAGTATTTTCTTCATGAGAAATGAGAAGATATGGAGTGACAATTCATGAGTCTAAGACAGTTAAAAATATTGCTAAGTATAATGCCAAATTTAAAAGTTTAGTAAGGAATTATATGGACTACATGTATAATCCAAAGAGAAAGATTGATTGTTTCTTTGATAGTCTTAATACAATTCTATGAAGGGCACTTGTCTCCTAAACCTTTTCATCATACGAGGACATAGTGTCATGTTTTATAAAGATAGAGAAATAATTCTTCAAGTCTTATGGATTCGAAGGGAATAAATATTAGAAGAGTGTAGAAGATAAAAATATGGATAAAGGGGGGAAATTAAATAAGGATTTTATCTCATGTAATAATTATAGAAAGAAACACTTTTGTTCTTTCTTGAAGGTAATGGTGGTTTTTTACATGTGTGGAGAGAAAGGCCATCATTCACATGATTATAAGGAAACGAAAGGATCTACCAATCTGAAATTATTAAACTATAAGGAGATGAGAAACTGAATTAATAAATTCCAAAAAATTCTAGATAATATACCTCAAAAGAAGCTAATGGGTCAAGGTCAAGCTTATGCTATTGCTATAGACGAAGTGGAATGATTAATGTGCTTGTGTTTGGATTAAAGAATTTTTTTATTATAGAATTTATCAATGATATTTTGGTTTCAAGAATTGTGAAATGTATAAGGATTGTGTTGAAATGCTTTTTATTTAAGGATTTTAGATAATATGTTAAATGGTGTCGATGACCAAGAAAAATGATTCAGTGGCATGTTGAAATTATTGAAAAACACATAATTATTGGAGGATAACCCTTAATATGTGTCTTATATTGAGATAATAATGATAAAGAGGTTTTTAAAAAGTTATTGGTAACCTTTAAGGTTTTTCTTACCTTTCTTGTTGAGGTAATTATGAGTTATTACAATCTGGGGAAATCATAGAAATTATATTAATAATGTTTTGTAAAAAGTACAACCCACATGTCGGGTGACAACCCATAACATATGGAAAGGTCATGGGGTGTGAACTCAAAATTGAAGGGTGACAAGGGTTCCACACCTACCAATGGCCTATGTGATGTTCTAGTTAATATGTAATTATTTTTAATTAAATGATTTTATGGATAAATATTAATATTGACCTATTTTTGTTACTATTATGGTTTAGGGATTAATGTATTATATTGGATAACTTGTGCTAACCATTTTGGTTTTGGAAAATATCTATAGATAGAAGGAATGACTTATCATTATTTTATAGATCTTACAATCCATTAAAAGTTAATTTTAGTGATTTTGGCATAAAAATTTCATTTTTAGATGAAAGTGATCGAAGAACAACCAATGTGTTATTTTATTTTATGAAATAGAATGATATTAAGTAATTATATTTCCTTATATTCTTAAATAGTAAAAGAATTCCTCAGCTTTAGAAAAAGGATCTTGAAACAAAAATGTTATCATATTACCTCTATATCTGATGAATCAAATAGTCTTTTAAATCATCATAGAGTTATGTTTTTTTGTTCCTTAAATTTACATTGATCATTCACTTTCTTATTATCAATTATCTATGTCAATATCTATAATTATTTATGTTTTTGTTCCATGTCCATATCTTTACTTTCCAACAATGTTCTCCTACTTGGAAACCTAGTTTTGTGTTATTATAGATGACATTTTTACTTCATTTTATATCTTATCAAGTGGATGTTTTATTAATCCTTTTTACGATGTGATTTTCTAATAAATGTATTTTCAAATGTCAAACCCTTAATTTTTTAGATAAAGATTAAATTACGAGGACACAATTTATTTAAGGGGGTAGAATGTAATGCCTCGAGATTTTGAAATAAAAACATAATATTAGATGGAGTATATGACATGAAACACCAAGATTAGAAAATAATTTAACACAAAAAGGCTTTATGATATATTTCTTTTTAAACAAATCCATTCTCTCTAATAGCTTATAGAGCATGCAACCCTAAGTCTAAATGAACCGTAATACTGTATACCATTACAACATTGCCATTAAATTAGTGTCTATAAATATGAATAACTATATTATTAAAAATATATGTTTTACACATGTATAAAATAAATATCATTATTATATATTGATTATAAATAAAAATAAAAATCATTTGAAAGAAAAAAAAATATTTCTAAAAATATATATATATTTTAAAGAGCGGTTTCATCGCATTTTGAGCACTTATTTTAAAATTAATTTTTACATATTTTATAAAATTTATTTAAAAAAAGTAAATAAAATCTTTAAACCATCATATCAAAATTAACTTAGAGTGAAGTTTTGATAATTTTCTGAAAATATTAATTTTTCAATGAATAGTGGAAAATATTGGCTTTTATTAAAAACTGTATTTTCCTTTAAGTTATTTAAAAAGTTAAAATATATTATAAAAAATTATTATAAAGTAAAATTATATCAATTATATTATAATTAACTAATTTAGATCATTGGGATAAATTTTATGTTCAATTTCAATATAAAAACTTTCAATACTTATGTGAACTTTTCTTTGGAAAATCGTGTTTTCATCACATTTGTGAGTTTTATTTTAAATTAAATTATTCTACTTATATTAATTGAATTTTAAAAAAATATATTACATACTTTTAATCATAATAATTAATATTATCTAATAATATCAACATAATTTTTGACCATAATGAATAGTGAAGATAGTAAAAATTAATTATTGTGGTTGAGGTAAAAACTGATTTATCAGGAGTTAAACTAAAAAGATAAGGGTTAAAATGACATAAAACTTGTTAAAAACTCCTTTTATGGTCCCATTTCAACCTTTTCATCAATAAGGGTCAATAATTATCCATTTTATATGATTTTTTAATGATAAAAATGTGGGCATCACTTTATTTTTACAAATATTTCATGTGTGTCCCCTCCCCCACTTATAAAAGGCCACCCCCTATCCTCCCCTTTTCACACTTCAAGAACCATTTGTCTCATCAAATACCTACCCAAATATCTTACCTATTTAACTACCCAAATCTTATATTCCTTAATTTAATTAGTAATTCCTCTTAAGAAGGTGTTAGGTATAAACCTACAGAGGCTCTCTAAAGAATAGGTAAAATTATTAAACTTGCATATTTATTTTATTTCTTATTCCACCTCCTTAAAATCATCTTAAACTAAGAAAAATATAATAACACTAGTATACCCTATATATTTATATTTTATTATTTTAATGTAATAACCTAGATCCATCTCCATTCCTATAAAATGGGAAAAGAAATTGTCGATTGTGTGTACGGCGAGCTACCACCATGTGAACCAATGTAATTAATTTTCCATCACCACCTTTAAAGGATATATATAATTGTGGATTTAACATATGTATATGATATTTATTAAATTATTATTATTCTATGATTATTATATCACATATACCTTCCCAATTTCCATTCTTTGGGGAATACGATAATGTCACTTATGTATGCAGCGAGCTACCACATCACGAATCGATGTAATTAGTTTTTCACCTATACTTTACATGGAAAGTATTAGTGCTAAATTTAATGAATATATGTGATAGAATAATGACTCTATAAAGGTGAATTAATATTTATTTTTCTTTCATTCCATCTGTTGAGAAAAAAATGGAAATAGTGTTCATGCATATTTTTATAGATTACTATAAATACATATATAATGAATATGTATGAAATTTATATCATGGTTAACATTATGGATATTATAGAACCATGATCAATGTAAAAGGACTGAAATTACCAAATCAAAACATACATGAAAAACAAAGCTATTATTACCTAAAATAGTGATTTTAACAAAGAATTGTTAATGAATGGGAGATAAAAAATCATAAGTAAATCATATATGTTATGATACATATAATTATGTTTATATAATATATGTATAATAAACCTATCAATAATAGAAAAATACCCTATACCAATGGTTTGGAACCATTTGTATAGGTCTCCAAACTGTTAGTATAGCCTATACCAACGGTTTGGAGGACCATTGGATGGTTCGGTGTTGGGATAGGTCTATACCAATGGTTTTTTCAAACCATTGGTATAGGTAATATGAAAAAACTATAACAATTGTTTCATACAACTTTTTGTATAGGTAATTCAAACAAACCCAGCTTGGTTTTGATCACAGCACCTCACGTTTATAATTTAATGAACTAACCATTAACCTAACATGAATTATGTGAACATAATTTCATAAATATATGTGTGTATATTCATAATTATTTTAAATTTTTATTTATTTAATGTTATTTGAAAAAATATTGCTTAAAAAATATGTGTAACAATACCGACGGTTTTGAGAACGTTGGTATAGGTTCATTGATTTTTTTTAGTTATACCAATGGTTTTGGTGAAATCATTGGCATGTGGTGGACCTATACCAATGGTTTGGATAAAATTGTTGGTATATGTCACTTATATAGACCTATAACAATGTTTTTGGTCAAAACTGTCGGCATAGGTCCATATAAGTGACATATACCAATGGTTTTAGCCAAACTGTTGGTATATGTACAAATTAGTGACATATACCAACGGTTTTGGCCAAGCCATTGGTATAGGTCCTTATAAGTGACCTATACCAATGGTTTTGGATGAACTGTTGGTATAGGTCTTATTTCTATCAATGTATATTTATTATATAGGAGGTTCAGACACATACAAAGGAAGTCAAACCTGAGGTAATGGTTTCCCATCACACTTTTAACATTTGTGAGAATATGTCATATTCACCAATTATTCCTTTATGTGGTGTATATACTAACCCTTTTTATATGTTGTATAATTAATCAATTTCTCTTCATGATATTTAAAGTTTCATTTTAATTTATTTCTTTCATGGGGTTTGTGATTCAAAATTTACCGAAGTTTTAAGGGTTTATTTCACAATCTCATCATTATTAGATATTGTTTATGTTTAAGTATCCCTTGGGAGAACTGTTTGATATTTTTATCTTAAACTCAATATATTTTCTTATCCTCTAGTTATTCTTAAAATTTTAAATTAATATTACCACTTTTTTCTCTCTCTTTTTCTTAAAATGATTGAGAAAATGTTTTTAATGAATTATGACTTCAATTTTATCTTCGGTTGAAAATACTCTTCTTCCAAAACCATGTTTTCTAAAAATGTTTTTAGAAATGTTTTTAACATTCCAAAAATGATTTATTAAAGAAATTTTTACCCATGTTTTACTTTTTAAATTTTTTTGAAAGGAATCTTCATGTAATTTTCTAAACAATTCCCATTTTTTCTTTTAATGAAAATATAAAAGTAATATCTGTTTTAACATATACTACATGTAAAAAATTGTTACCATAATGACCAATAAATGTTTTAAATATTAACTTGTAAGTTTCAAAGGTTATTTTCAATGGAAATGTTTTAAAAATACTTTGTGAACTTTTAGTTTTAAAAATATTATCAAAGTAAAAAAGTTATTTTTCTCAAGAATGTTTTTAATGAAATTTTTGTGGTATTTTTATTCATCAATGACATAAAACCTTTATTTTACTTATGCTGCACTTGGGATATGTTTTAATGATACCATCCTTATTAATTATCTGGATAGTTTTTTATTAGTTTGACTAGATATGTACTAGTTTGATACCATTCCTATTAATTTGGATAGTTTATGATTATGTTTATTTATTGGTATAATTATTAACATTCACTACTGTAAAATAATCTTTTACCAATGGTTACAAAATATTGGTAAAATCCCCAAAACCATTGGTAAATTCTATCCTAACGGTTCACTGAACCATTGGGTTGTGAGGCGTGGGGATAGCCATATCCCAACGGTTCAGCTTAAACCATTGGGATAGGTTGTCTAGATTTTCAAAATACCAACAAGTTAGTGTTAATCGTTGGTAAATTTCTATCCCAACAGTTAATAACTATAGGTTTATACAACTATACCAATGGTTTTTAACCATTGGTATACTCTAATTGCAACGGTTCACAGTGAACCGTTTCTATAAGTAAGGTTGTATGGGTATACACAAACAGTTGTTAAATCATTGGTATACCACTTATAACACACTTCTCCCAACGGTTTCATTGAAACCATTGGGATATAGGTATACCAACAGTTTGAGAACCATTGGTATATACTACTCAATATGTATACCAATAGTTCATAGAACCGTTGTTATTTCATCTTCTTCGCAAAAAAAATGGTACGCACCTCTTCCAGCTAGCCCCTCTTTTAGCCAGAACCAGCATACAGTGGCCCCCCTTCTACAGCAAGCAGCATACAGCAGCCTCCCCTCTCCAATTCCAATACTACAATTCCAAAAAGCATCATGTTGTTGCCTCCAGTCTATAATTATAGTACAAACCTATATAATAATGATGAATACAAAAAAAACACTCATGAAAACAATATACAATGATGAATACAACACCTGATAATACAAAATTTAAAAAACACTCATCCAGACAATACAATGTACAGAATTAAAAAAAAAAACTCATGAAATGGATTTTATGGTTGTGTGGTGATTTATAGGCCTTCCCATTTCATCAAAAAAACACCCCCACATCCACCCCTTGAACACCCCCCTACACCCCTATGCCCCCCCTCGACAGCCCCCTTACACCCCTCCTGGACAGCCCCCCTGCACCCCCTACACCCCCAGGACAGCCCCCTTGCACCACCCTGGATAGCCCCCTTGAACCCCCACTGGACAACCCTCCCCCTAGATACCCCCCTGGACACCCCCCCCCCAGACACCCCCCCTGGACCCCCCCCCCCCAGACACCCCCTCCTAGACACCCCACCTGCACCCTCCCCCTACACTGCAAACCCCCCCAGAACCCCCCCCCCCTGGACAGCCCTTAGACACCCCCCCTGGATAGCCCCTCATAGACACCCCACCTGCACCTTCCCCCCTTCCCTACAGACCCCCTACACCCCCCCCCCAGACATCCCCCTTGCACCCCCTAGATAGCCCCTCCCCCTAGACACACCCCTGGACACCCCCTCCCCCTTCCCTGCAGACCCCCCAACACCCCCCCCCCCCCCCTCTGAGACATCCCTTGGACACCCCCTCCTAGACACCCCACTTGCACCCTCCCCCTGCCCTAAAAACTCCCACCCCACCTAGACACCCCATGGACAACCCCAAGCTTCCAACCAGTACGCAACAGCCTTCCTGTTTTCCCAGTACAGCCAAAATTTTATTCTGGATAATTAAGATATTAACCAATATTACAAAAAAATATATAAATCACCTCAATGGATTCAGTATCCCAAAGACTCCATCTAGTAGTCTAAATTGATTCATTTAACCCAATATATTCACATTTTTTATACTCCGTCTGGTAGTCTAACAAGAAATACCTATGGTGATCCTAGCAACAAATTTTCTTATGTCTCACTTTTTGGAACTGGAATAAAACCAAGTATTTTATCCTAGAAGAAACCAGTGAGAAAAATATATATATAGTTTTTAAACCACCACTTATAGGGTCTAACATAGAACTTCCTTTTTCCCTTATTGGATATTCCTCCACCACACCCAGGAATAGAAGAAACATTAAATACCTATGGTACATTCAGCATAAATCCTTTAAAAGATTCTAATTATTCTTTATTAATATCACTTTAAAACCTTAAAAATAATTAACACTATCCCTTTTTCTAACATAATTGACAAAATTTCCAAAAATAGGTTATCATTTTAAATCTAAAACATTTTAGACACTTTTACAAATACAAATATCATTATAAAAGTATTCCCAAGTTTTCTATAAGAATCAATGTATTTTTAAACTTTCCCATTTAAAAAATTACATTTCAAATTAACCCTAGATAACGAAAACACACACATTATACCATGATCCATCATAACCAAACCATAAAGAAAATGGAAATAACTCAAAATAAAAAAAAATGAAAAATTCTAAGTCCACAAAAACGTACAACAATTCAAGAAGAGATTGAAGTCAATATTCATTCAAGAAATAGGATATCTCGATTCATGAGTGTTCAAGGTGTTGAGAGACCCAGATAGTTGAAGAAATGATGTGACTATTTGAGATGAGTAGATATAATCATGCCTATTAACTACTAAATATATTGAAGATTATGTTCATGAGTAGACTAGGTTATCCAGTGTATTCATGCAGGGATATCTACATCAAGTGGTGCATAAGAAACTTGGAGATTGGTGGTATCTTCTTTTATTTTAATCATACCGCTTTATTGGTTAGTGGGAAGATGCATTCATTGGTGGGACTCTAGAGTATGAGCATAGTGGGTCTCTATTCTTATATGATTGAGAGGTCCTTAGTGTAACCACTTGGGTTTATAGTGGTGAATCCGCAATTGGGGTGACTAACCAACTCTAAGAACTCGGATCTCTTTTTAGGTATGTTTTTCCTTTTTCTGGAGTTTTTGAGAAAAATGAATTTTCTGGAAATTTCAGAAGTACACATCGTGTACTCTTTCCCCGGCTCGAAGCCGTGTGCTGGCCGTGTCCGGGCCACACACACGGTGTGTAAGGATTAAGTGGAGGCTGGTTATTTCAGAGTATGAAAAAATTGAATTACACGCTGTGTACTCTAAAATTACACGTCGTGTACTTTATTTTTTTTCATTAAATGGACCAGGGTCGTGTCTAACCCCCATATTCGTCTTCTTCTTCAGTTTTCGATCGTCCGGGAGCGACCGTACGGCCGGATCTTCGACGGATTCCCGCCTCACCATCCGTTCTCCGATTTGAGCATGGTTAGTTGCGTTGGAATCGCAGCGGTGAGTTATTCCTTCTTCTTGAGTCTTGTTTCTTGTTTCCTCCTTGTTTCCAAGTTATCGTGGGATGAACGTTTTGTACGTTTTCTCAGATATACGTCGTTCTAATGGGAATCTGTCGTCGAGGTTCATGTATATCGATCTCCTCGGATCGAGGTAGGTGGTTTGTGCCTTTCCGTAGAAATTTGATGATTATTTTGTGCAATTTCCACCAATACCCTTGAATGGGGTATTGCGTGTTTCCTGTTTTTCCCTTGTTACTTTCCTGCTTTGCTTGATTGCTTTAGTAGAGGTTATTTCTTATGATTAGAGTATTTTTGTTTGTGCTCAGTTTGCTTTTCCATGCCTAGTTATAGTATTGTGGACTGTTTTTTTATTATTGTTGTTGATCCTTAGTTGATAGCCAAGTATTTCTTGAGGTTTACTTGGACGATATACACGCGCTGATCATGTTTAGTTATACTCAGGACTGTGAGAACCTAGAGTAGTAGACCAAAGGGAGAATTGAAGGAAGGGCTTCTCTAGAGTGTCTTTTAATCACGATGTGGGAACAAGGGGAGAATTGACGGAAGGGCTTCTCCAGAGTGTCTTTAACTACGACGCGGGCCACAGGGGTAATTGACGGTGAGTGCTTCCCCAGAGAGCCTTTAGCACGATACGAGACTATAGGGGGAATTGACGGTGAGTGCTTCCCCAGAGAGTCTGCTTAATTACGTAGCTGAACCAGAGGGTTGAGACTGTGTGTGCTTCCCAGAGGGTTTCTAGTACTGATAGGTTGAACCATAGGGGTTAGACTGTGAGAGCTACCCAGAGGGTTACCTGTTTTTTTCTTTTTGTTGACTGCTTACTTGTGTGCTTTACTTGTTAGAGCTGTGGATCGTAGCTGCTTGTGTTTTCCTGTTTACTGCTTCTTGTTTATTACTATCATGTATTCATTGACTGTTAGACACAAATCTTTGGGTGATTGCCTACTGGGATTGTATCTCACACCCTGTTTGGGCCATGCTTTTAGGCCTAAGCAGACTATGTTTCTATAGGTATAGACAAGGGAAAGCGCCCTTCTACTTCAGGATCCTGACTGCACCAGGAGCTGGGGAGCATGGGACCAAGCCATGGCTCGCGATGCTGAGGAGCTTACTTTGTTACCTCGTTAATTGCAGTTTCTGGTTTTGAGATTTTATGGTTGACCTGATTTCACCTAGAGTGATTCACATGGAATGTGCTATTATTGTTTTGATATTTTGGTTATATTTATGTCGCAACCCGATGAGATGAGGGTATGCCATCTCATGCATCATATAGGAACTTGTATAAATCACATGTCATGCATTCTTGTCATGCCATCTAGGGTGCATTAGTGATTGCATGCTGTTGTGATAGGCTCTGTGTAGATTATGCATGCTGTTGTGATATATGCTTGATAGATTCTCTGTTGTTATACTAGAAAACTGTTTTTCTTGTTCCTTGCTTAAGAATGAACGCCAATTTTTTGTTTTTGAGGTGTTATGGGCCCTCACGGATCGGAAATTGGCATCTTTTCTCTTGTTTTTAGTGTTTCTGGAATTCTGCGCAGTTTCTGAGCTACTGCCCAGAAAAACCCAAAATACACGGCGTGTGCTTTTTGGATACACGCCATGTAGTTTCCAGGCAGTGTCACTGACCGTGTGAGCAGAACACGGTGTCGTGGGAGTAACTTTGGGAACACGCCATGTACGGTCGGTACACGCCGTGTGAGTTCAGAGCCGTGTACCCGGTCGTGTCACTAACAACACAGGCCGGGGAAGCTCGGGTAGAACACGTCGTGTCCTTAGGGAACATGTAGTGTAGTCTTGTCCAGGTACCCGGTCGTTTCACGAACAACACGGGCCAGCGTTACCTTATTTTCCACACACCATGTTTGTTCGGAACACGTCGTGTAGTCTTTCCCTGGTACCCGGACGTGTTGCGAACAACACGGGATGGTGTTGTCTTCGCCTATGCACGTCGTGCTTGTTCGGAGCACGCCGTGTAAGGTCTATCCATTTAGACAGCTGTGTGCTTAACAACACGGGCCGCCGAATCCTTGTCCAGTGCACGCCGTGTTTGTTTCGAACACGCCGTGTAGTCTTGGGTAGAGTCGGACCGTGTGGGTTAGCCGTGTAAGGAGACTCGGGAAGGGGAATAGATTTCAAGTACACATCATGTGTTGGGGTCAACACGCTGTGTAGTTTGAAGTGTACACGACTTGTAGGGCAGGGGTACACGCCCATGTCAGTGGTTTAAAAAGACACGCCATGTAGTTTTATACACGCCGTGTAGTCGTGTTTTCCAATCTTGTGTGTTTTTTTTCTTCCCCTGTTCCCATTCTGTGCTCTTGTGTTCTCTGTGCTTGTTTTTCTTGATCTGAGGTGTTCTTTTGATCTTTCAGAGCTATGCCTCTGAGACGTCCTCCGGTCGTACGCCTGTCGTCAGGCAGTGATCAGACGCCAGACAGGGCTGATCGAGAACTTCCTGTCGATCCCCCAGCCGAGCCAGCCTTGGAACCGGTGGTTGTACCAGTCGCGGGCACTGATGCGCAGTTCAGGGAAGGTTTCATGAGGATGATGCAGGCCTTCCAGGGAGCACCGCCTCCTGCCTCGTCTATGGCAGACTTGACGCGGGTTTTCCAGTAGCAGCATCCTCCCACGTTCTCGGGGGAGGGAGGACCTCAGGCTGCAGAGTCATGGCTGGAATCCATGCTGACTATCTTTGAGCATCTGGAGACGCCTCTAGAGAGGCGGGTCAAGCTCGCCACTTACATTCTCCGAGACTCCTCCAAGAGGTGGTGGGACGTGATATCACAGGCGGGTCAGCAGCAGGCTATGGCTTGGGAGGAGTTCTAGCACGTGTTCTACGACTACTTCTACCCTGAGACCCTGAGGGCTGATCGAGCCCAGAATTTCATGAGCTTAGAGTAGGGTACTCTATCTTTCATGGAGTATTCCTCTCGTTTCACTGAGCTGCAGTGTTTTACACCCCTTAGGAATGGGAGTTGGGTGTTCTTGGAAAGGAAGTTTGAGGATGGGATCAGACGGGAGATCCGCTCGCAGGTGAACATCTTCCAGCTGACTTCCATTACTTCCATCGTCAACCAGGCACTGATTTCGGAACGCAATCTGAGAGACTCTGGAGCTGCGAGCCAGGGCGGTTCTGCTTCCAGAGCTAGCTTTCCTTCGGATGACAGCAAGAAGCGCCGTAGGGAGCCTACGCGCGGTGATTCGAGGAAGCGAGACGCATCATCAGGCAGCCAGGTGACATGCTATTGGTGTGGCCGGACAGGGCACACGAGGCCGCAGTGCCAGAGAGACCCTGTGGAGTGCCGATCATGTGGAAAAATGGGTCACCTTCAGCATTTCTGCCAGGTTTTCTCACCAGCAGCAGGTGACCGGGGTTCTTCTATGACTCCTCATTCAGGAGCAGCCCCGCCAGCTTCTCACCAGTCGGGGAACTGGAGTTCTTCCAGCCGTTTGGGCTGAGGTGGAGGTGGAGGTCATGGCAGTCAGCCACTAATTCCTCAGCACTAGCAAGGCGGTTCAACTCAGAGTGGTCAGCCAGGGGCGCAGGGCCGCGGTACAGGCCAATATTTCACCATGGAGCAGACTTATCAGGAGCAGGATCCCGACCCTTCTACTGTTCTAGGTACGATTTTAGTAGCCTCAGTTTTATCATCAACTCTTTTCGATACTGGTGCTACGCATAGTTTTATCTCTATTTCTGTTGTGGAGAGCCTTGGACTCTGCGTCCTTTCTTCTGCCGACTCATTGACACTAGACACACCTTTAGGAATGAGTACATCTAGTGTGCGCCAGTGTAGAGAGTGCCCTCTCGAGGTTGCAGGGTATCGCTTCTTATGGGATCTCTATGTCCTAGAGATGACAGACTATGATGTCATCCTTGGCATGGACTGGTTGATTCCCTTCCGAGCATTCGTCGATGGCTATCGCCACAGAGTGAGTTTCGTTTCACCAGAAGGTGAATCTTTCCTTCATAGAGGCGAATGGGACGTTCGGGCGAGTCGGGCGGGACTCGAGCATCTTAGACTAGGAGGGGTGACAGCCCAGATTTCTAGTATTTATCTGGATGATCAGGGGAATCCACAGTTGGACTTTCCTCCAGTGGTGGATCGCTTCAGGGATGTCTTTCCAGAGGACTTTTCGGGTTTGCCTCCGGAGCGTGAGGTAGACTTCTCTATCGAGCTCGTTCCAGGAGTGGCACCGGTGTCCATTCCTCCCTATAGGATGGCCACACCTGAGTTACAGGAGCTCAAGAAGCAGTTGGAGGAGTTACAGGCTAAGGGTTTCATTCGACCTAGTACTTCTCCTTGGGGTTCATCTGTTCTGTTCGTGAAGAAGGCAGACGGTACCCTTCGGCTTTGTGTGGATTATCGGAAGCTAAACCAGTTGACGGTCAAGAACTGATATCCCTTGCCATGGATTGATGACCTTTTCGATCAGCTTCAAGGATCCCAGGTGTTCTCGAAGATCGACTTGAGGTCCGGTTATCATCAGTTGCACGTTAGACCATCGGATATACCTCTGACAGCCTTCAGGAGCAGGTATGGTCTATACGAGTATACAGTCATGCCTTTCGAACTCACGAACGCGCCTGCAGTTTTCATGGCACTGATGAACCAAGTGTTCCATCCTTACTTGGATTCCTTCGTCGTGGTCTTCGTGGACGATATCTTGGTGTACTCTCACACTCTACACGACCATTCCACCCATCTTGAGATCATTCTGAGTACACTGAGAGAGAAACGGCTTTATGATAAACTCTCGAAGTGCCACTTCTGGATGGATCAGATTCACTTCTTGGGTCACGTCATCTCATAGGCAGGAGTATTTGTGGACCCAGAGAAAGTGAGAGTTGTAGTTTCCTGGGAGCATCCAAAGAACTTTTTTGAGGTACGTAGCTTCCTAGGGCTGGCTGGATACTACAGATGCTTTATTCGGGACTTTTCCCATTTAGCATCACCTTTGACAGGTCGAACCAAGAAGGGGGAAAAGTTCTTATGGTCAGATTCTTGTGAGTCAGCCTTTCAGGAGCTAAAAGGGAGGTTGACGTCAGCACCGATACTAGTCTTGCCAGAGCCAGGAAAGAGCTACACTTTTTACTGTGATGCTTCGGGTATCGGGCTGGGAGCTGTGCTTATGCAGGGAGATGGAGTCGTTGTGTACGGGTCTTGGCAGTTGAGGACACATGAGAAGAACTACCCTACGCACGATTTGGAGTTAGCTGCTATTGTTCATGCCTTGCGCTGTTGGAGACACTATCTTCTGGGAGAGCACTTTGTGGTCTTCACTGACCACAAGAGTCTCAAGTATATCTTCACTCAGCGTGATCTGAATCTGAGGCAGCGCAGGTGGGTCGAGTATCTTCAGTCTTTTGATTTCGAGCTTGCCTATACACCGGAATAGGGAAACACCGTGGCTGATGCGTTGAGCATAAGAACTCAGATTCAGGCAGTTCAGGAGGCCAGTAGTGAGTAGCAGCTGATGGCTCTGTTCTCTGAGATGCATCTGGAGGTGCACGATAGACGTGGACAGACTTTTCTATCTTTTTTAGCTGTTACCTCCACGCTACTTGATCGGGTGCGGATGAGGCAACTATCAGACTCAGAAGGCTTAGTCCTGCGAGAGAGTGTGTCAGGAGAGGACCCTCTTCCTGGATGGAAAGTGGGTGAGGATGAGATCTTGCATTTCCAAGGACGTGTATGGGTGCCAGAAGACATACGCGAGGAGCTGATGCAGGATTTCCATTCCTCTGTTTGGGAAATTCATCCTGGCGTCACCAAGATGTATCGAGACCTTCATCGCCAATATTGGTGGCCAGGTATGAAGAAGGATGTTGCTGGTTTTGTCATGAGATGTTCTACTTGTCAGTAGGTGAAAGCAGATCATCAGCGATCAGCGGGGCTTTTACCGCAATTACCCATTCCGGAGTGGAAGTGGAACGATGTTGCGATGGACTTCGTGACCGGGTTGCCGATTTCACCTCGGGAAAACGATGTTGTTTGGGTTTTCATTGACAGACTTACGAAGGTTGCTCACTTCTTTCCAATCAAGGAGACCTTCAGTGTCGATGATCTGGGACGACTTTACATCAGAGAGATCGTTCATCTATATGGAGTTCCACACTCTATTGTTTCAGACAGAGATGTGCACTTTACCTCTCGGTTCTGGCAAGGACTTTAGAAGGCCTTGGGTACACAGGTACTTTTGAGTACAACATACCATCCCCAGACTGACGGCCAGTCCGAGCGCATGATCCAGGTTCTTGAGGATATGCTTCAAGATTTCATCCTTGACTTTGGAGGTTCTTGGGAGAAGCATATTCCTCTGGTGGAGTTCGCCTACAACAACAGTTTCCAGGTGACCATTCAGATGGCGTCATACGAGGCTTTTTACGGTAGGCCATGCCGATCACCCTTATGTTGGCTGGAGGCAGGAGAGGCAGCTTTGCTGGGACCTCATCTTGTTCAGAAGACTTCAGAGAAGATAGAGCTGATTCAGAAGAGGATGGCTACAGCGCAGTCTCGATAAAAGTCTTATGCTGATCATCAGAGACGACCTCTGGAGTTCGAGGTCGGTGATCAGGTTTTCCTACGTGTCGCACCGAGGTTGGGACACAAGAGGATTCGGAGATAGGGTAAGATTTCACCGCGGTACGTCAGGCCGTTTGAGGTCTTGGAGAGAGTGGGGCCGGTCGCCTATCGGTTGCAGCTACCTTAGAGGTATCGGTCCATGCACGACGTCTTCCACGTCTCTCAGCTCTGACGTTACTTTTCCGACCCGTCTCACGTCTTTCAGCCCGAGGAAGTCGAGCTCGAAGAGTATGCGTCGTTCAAGGAGCATCATATTCAGATTGTCGATCATAGTACGAAGGTTCTCCGCGGGTGGTCTGTTCCTCTGGTACGAGTGCTATGGCAGCACGGGTGAGTACAGGATGAGACTTAGGAGAGGGATACCGATGTATGATCGCAGTGGTCGGAGCTGTTCGGGGTTTCTCCTTCTCCGCCGCATTAGGGAAATTCCGGGATGAATTTCTTTAAGGGGGGAAGTTTGTAAGAACCCGGGTCTCTTTTCAGGTATGCTTTTCCTTTTTCTGGAGTTTTTGAGAAAGATGAATTTTATGGAAATTTCAGAAGTACACGCCATTTACTTTCTTAGTACACGCCGTGTACTCTTTCCCCGGCTCTAAGCCGTGTGCTAGCCGTGTCCGGGCCACACACACGGTGTGTAAGGCTGAGGTGGAGGCCGGTTATTTTAGAGTACGGAAAATTTGAAGTACACGTCGTGTACTCTAAAAGTACATGCCATGTACTTTCTTTTTTTTTCATTAAACGGATTGGGGTCGCGTCTAACCCCCATATCCATCTTCTTCTTCAGTTTTTGACCATCTGGGAGCGACCGTACGGCCGGATCTTCGACGGATTCCCACCTCGCCGTCTGTTCTCCGATTCGAGCATGGTCAGTTGCGTTGGAATCACAGCGGTGAGTTCTTCCTTCTGCTTGAGTCTTGTTTCTTGTTTCCTCCTCATTTCCAAGTTATTGTGGGATGAAAGTTTTGTGTGTTTTCTCAGATCTACGTCATTCTAAGGGGAATCTGTTGTCGAGGTTCATTTATATCGATCTCCTCGGATCGAGGTAGGTGGTTTGTGCCTTTCCGTAGAAAGTTGATGATTATTTTGTGCAATTTCCACCAATACCCTTGAACGGGGTATTGCATGTTTCCTATTTTCCCCTTGTTACTTGCATTCTTTGCTTGATTGCTTTAGTAGAGGTTATTTCTTTTGATTAGAGTATTTTTTCTTGTGCTCAGTTTGCTTTGTCGTGCCTAGTTATAGGATTGTGGACTATTGTTTTATTATTGTTGTTGAGCCTTAGTTGATAGCCAAGTAGTTCTTGAGGTTTACTTGGATGATATACACGCGCTGAGCATGTTTAGTTATACTCAGGATTGTGAGAACCTAGAGTAGTAGACCAAAGGGAGAATTGACGGAAGGGCTTCTCCAGAGTGTATTTTAATCATGATGCGGGACCAAGGAGAGAATTGACAGAAGGGATTCTCTAGAGTGTCTTTAACTACGATGCGGGCCACAGGGGGAATTGACGTTGAGTGCTTCCCCAGAGAGCCTTTAGCACGATACGAGACTATAGGGGGAATTGACGGTGAGTGCTTCCCCAGAGAGTCTGCTTAATTACGTTGCTGAACCAGAGGGGTGAGACTATATGTGATTCCCATAGGGTTGCTAGTACTGATAGGTTGAACCATAGGGGTTAGACTATGAGAGCTACCCAGAGGGTTACCTGTTTTCTTCTTGTTGTTGACTGCTTACTTTTGTGCTTTACTTGTTAGAGCTGTGGATCGTAGCTGCTTGTGTTTTCATGTTTACTGCTTCTTGTTTATTACTTCCATGTATTCATTGACTGTTAGGCACAAATCTTTGGTTGATTACTTACTGGGATTGTATCTTACACCCTGTTTGGGTCATGCTTTTGGGCCCAAGCAGACTATGTTGCTGCAGGTATAGACAAGGGAAAGCGCCCTTATACTTCTGGATCTTGACTGCAGCAGGAGCTGGGGAGCATGGGACCGAGCCGTGGATCGCGGTGCTGTGGAGCTTACTTTGTTTTTCTTTTTCACTTGGTTTCAGTTGTATTTCAGCATGTTGTTGTGTTTGTTGTTTTCCTTAGATACTTGTACCTACTGCATCTTTGTCATCATAGTTTTATATATTTGCATTGCTTTCGCTATTGGTTTTTATTGGTATGCATGTTGTTTACTGCTTCCGTTGTTTATTGTTGTTTTCTTACCTTGTATACTTTACCGAATGAGGTCATAGTTTCCCCCACCGACTCACCAAGCCCCTCGCTGCTAGTCGGCAGCCTCTGGCATTCGGGGAAATGCGCTTGAGGTCATGTGGCGAACCGGGTATGGGGCACCAGTGGAGGGGCTCCGGATTCAGGACGTTACACCAACCATGAAAAGGAGTAGGCATTTGAGTTTGAACCTTTTAAAACCTTGGGATGTGATGGAAACCGTAATGAGTAATTCAATTAGAAAAACTAACTAGGTCTTTTCAAACATTAAAGACTTGATATAGAATGAATAACTTCATCGAAAGGAGGCATATTCTGGAAATGCATATAGTGTGGAAGGAAGGGGGAGTTCCACAACATAGAAATGTTAGAGAAAAGGGGAATCTGAACAAGTTGGAGTGGGAGTAGCTCAGAGGAAGATGGTCCCATGTGTTGGCATTATGGGAAGAAATGACACCTAAAAAAGGATTTCAATGAGTAGATATTGAATTATGGAATATACACTTTCGAATGTGGATTTCTTAATCTTATATTAGAAGATAAGAGTGGTGTGTTATTGATTATCTCTAATTCTATTGATTCTTAGCTATAGACTCTCGAGCTTCATTTCACTTAATATCTAATATGGGAAGTATGAAGAACTATACTTAGAAAATATATGGAAATGTTCATTTTATAGATCATCTTGCTCTAAAAAATATAGAAAAACGTGGCATATCCTTGCAGATGGGAAATAGAAGTGTGTTTTATTTAAGGGGTGTGTGGTGCATACCATGATTAAAGAAGACTTAATTTTCCTTGGAAATAGATGATGTATGTTTTTATACAAAATTCATATATGTTGCATGGAAAATTTCACATTGTTCCATGGTTTTGGCTAAAGAAGTTGAGGATGAGAAGTGTGAAGGTGGTATCTTTAGAAAGCACTTGAAGGTTTCCACTGTATCCCTCCCCCCCTATCCCCCACTCCATCCCCCCCCCCACATCCCCCACTCTACTGACCCCATCCCCCACTCCACTGACCCCCCCCCCCAATCCCCCAATCCACAGAACCCCCCCCCCCCCTCCAACTCCACTTTAGTCCCCCCATCCCCCACTCCATTGTATCCTCCCCCACATCCCCCACTCCACTACATCCCCCCCATCCCCTACTTCACTACCCCCCCTATAGCCCCCCACCTAGTCCTCAATCCACTGCAACCCCCCCCCACTCCACTGCATCCCCTCCATCCCCTACTCCACTACCCCCCCTACAGCCCCCCACCCAGTCCCCACTCCACTGCACCCCCCCCCCCACTCCACTGCATCCCCCCATCCCCCACTCCACTGACCCCATCCCCCACTCCACTGACTCCCCTATCCCCCAATCCACATACCCCCCCCCCCAATCCACTGCACCCCCCCCCCCCCCATCCCCCACTCCACTGTACTCCCCATCCCCTACTCCACTACCCCCCTGCAGCCCCCACCCAATGCACCCCCCCCCCATCCCCTGCAGCCCCCCACCTAGCCCCCACTCCACTGCACCCCCCCCCCCCCCACTCCACTACATCCCCCCATCCCCAGTGCACCCCCCCCCCACTACAGCCCCCCACCCCCCTGCAGCCCCCACCCCCACTACATCCCCCTAGACCCCACTCCACTGCATCCTCCCCTGTTGGGAAAAAATATCTCAAGGCATCATTGAAGTATTTTTGAGGTGATTGTGTTTGTTGACAAAGTGAACATCTGTGTTGTGATTGTTGACAATGCAAACCATGACATACAAATTTGTTGACAAAGGGGGTTTCATGATGGAATGTCGATTTCAAGAGCTGAGGTCAACGATCCATGTTTGATTCAAGAACGTCGACAAAAGGAATGGATTATCTGGAGGCGGTTCAAAAGAACAGATACAAAGTGGCGCTGTTTTCTAGTGTTTGCCAAATTTTTGGGCCTGAAAATTGACAAATGAAGAAAATTGTTTTTGGCAAAGGGACTTGCGCGCCGAGGAATTGGAGTATAGGAAACTTGCACGCCATATGTTTTTCAAGATCAGAAGATCAAAATATGGCTAAGGAAATAGGTTCGCGCAAGTTTGGGAGTTGGTCGCGCAAGTGTCTAAGAGGACAGAAGACTTGCACGTCGAGACTGGGTCACGCAGGTGACTTGCACGCCGTCGCGCAGGGTGGTCAGATTGCCTATAAATACTGGACCACCCCTCTTCATTATTTACCTGAGTTCAACACTTTGAGAAATCAGATCTCCCGTCGCGCAGGTGTGGTGGTCGCGCAAGTGGTGTGTGTGGTCGTGCAGGTGGTACTTGCGCGCCAAGGTGATAGTTGCGCGCCAGTGTTTGAATCTGCATGCTAGTGTGGAGTTGTGCGCCAGTGTTTGAAGTTGCGCGCTAGTGTGGAGTTGTGCGCCAATATTGGATTGGGCGTAAAAGGAAGTGTGTCGCGCAAGTTTGGAGTTGAAGAAGGTTGTGTCGCACAAGTGTTTGAGGTAGACTTGCGCGCCAGTTGTGACTTGTGCGCCGATACTTGCGCGCCAAGATAGACTTGCGCGCCAAGTAAGGTTTGGTTCCAGTAGTGATTTTCAGGCTGCGTGGAAGCTGGAAGTTTTCCCGATACCTTCTGTGCAAAGATAGATTCATCTACGGGTGAAAGTTGTACTTCAAAAGATCATCTACATACAGAGGAAGATGAATTCTTTAATGCAAATGAAAAGACCTACAGGTCTATAAACTGTGAGTGGATTCCTTCCAAGAGCAGTGAGCAAAGGAAGAGAAAGAAGGTGATCCTCTCCACCGGCAGTGAGCTAGAGAGAGAGAAACATGGAGTGACCCTTGGGAAAGCAGTGAGATGACCCTAAACTTGTAAAGGCAGTGATCCTAGGATTAGAAGTGATCTAGCCCGAACCTTGTAATCCACAGCTAGTGAAGTTTAGTGGAATTGGTACGACCGGCAACATGTCGGTGTATACTCCTTGGACGTAGCCCTTAGCGGTGAACCAAGTAAAATTGTTGTGTCATGTGCTTACTTTACTTTCTGTTTATATTGTGCAACAGGAAAGGTAGAGAAGAGTGTTTTTCTTAACAGCGAAACAAGATCATAACAGGCTTTAAGTTTAAACTAGTCATGCCCTGATTCACCCCCCCCCCCCCCTCAAGGTATTCAGCCTTGTGGACCTAACATCCCCCCATCCCCTACTACACTACACCCCCCCCACTTTATCCCCCCACCCCCCTACAACCCCCACTTCACTACAGCCCCCTCCCACTGTAGCCCCAACCCCCACTGCAACCCCCCCCCCCCCCAGTCCCCACTCCACTACATCCTCCCCCCATCCTCTACTACACTCCACCCCCCCCCCCCCCCCCACTCTAGCCCCCCCCCACCCCCCAGTAGCCCATACTCCACTGTAGCCCCCCACCCCCCCTCGTCCCATGGCATCCCCCCACCCAACCCCCACTCCATTTCACCCCCCCCCCCCCACTCCACTGCATCCCCCCCCATCCCCACTACAGCCCCCCCCCCACTGCAGCCCCCCCCCCACTGCAGCCCCCCACCCCCTGCAGCCTCCACTCCACTGCAACCCCCCCCCCCCAGTCCCCACTCCACTGCATCCCCCACATCCCCTACTACACTACATCCCCCCCCCCACTGCATCCCCCCACCCCCTGCATCCCCCACTCCACTGTAGCCCCCCCCCCCCCAGTCCCCACTCCACTATACCCCCCCCCCCCATCTCCCAATCCACAACCCCCCCCCCCCCCCCCACACACACACACTCCATTGTAGCCCCCCTGCCCCCACCCCCCACCCCCCACCCCACCCCAAGTCACTGGAATGTTTCTTGTCAAAGTATCATAAGGTTCTTTAAAAAAAATAGGTATCGTGATTGGAACTAGGATGAAATGTAGTGGGAGAAAAGGACTGCACATGCTTTGGTTTCACTGAGTCAATGTGAGTACGCCAGTTTGATTTATGTCAAAATTTCTAAAAGATCAAAATTATGGATGGAGGTGATTTCTAATTATATTTCTATAGTTAAATGTACTGAACATCTCTAGAATTGTGGAATCTTGGTGGTAGAATTTTAAAAGTGAAGGTTCTGAAAGGAGTGGGGTCATAAACACATAATCTTATGTGTGTTGTGATTATGTTTTTCATGTGTTTATTTCATGAATTTATTTATTATTCACTTATCATAAAAGGAAGGATATGGGATAACTAAAACCAAAAGGACAAAAAATATATGTGGTGTTTGGGGTGCTTAGACTTTCCAATTCTGAATACTGATTTGTGGGGGATGTGTTGATTGGAAGTTTTTTTTCCACTGGTTAATGTCCTGTATTTCCCCATTAAATATTATCTGAGCTTAATTATGAATCCATCTAGTGATTATTTTACCAATACTCAAAAGTAGAGTATGGTTGAAACACTATTGGGTTTCTCTATTCAGGTAGTTTACTAAGTTTCTAGAAAGATGTTCACTGAGAATATAACACCAGTACTAGGTTGTTCTGAGTATATCGAAAGTTATATACTGTGGTTGTGTTTGGTGTTCTATTCTATTTATCAAATAGGTATTCAAAACATGGATGTAAGACTATTAAATACTTCTAGAAGATAGCACGTGATCCCTTATGTTTTTTCTAGATTCATTGGAATTAATGAAGATGGAATATAAGGCCTTCTAAAATTTCCCTAGTGTAAAGAGAGAGAAAGAATATAATGGAAATTTAGAAAATAACTGATTTCATACCAAGGTAGTATGACAAGAAGAATACCAATATCTCCATATAAGGAGCCCACAAGTTGGCGCAAGTGTCTGGGTGTCAAGGAAACACCACTTGGAAATAATTTTTCCCAAAAACAAATAATAAAAACAGCAATGTAAAATAAATAAAATTTTGTCATGAACCATTTGTACATCGGACATCCACGCTGAAGGAAAAGAAAATAAACATAAGAAACATGGCATAAAGGAAAACAAAAATGAAACACATTAATGAATCACTCCACTGCCCCAATCTCCCTCCCCTGCAAAGAAAACCGCGCAGCTGCCTCGAGTGCCCTTCTGGCCCCCTTCTTAGAATATAACTACCCTCCGTCCGTAGAAAGTGGTAAAAGGACTAAGTGGATGATGTGATAAAGAAAATTAAATAAAAACTAAAAAACAAAATACCTGTCTCTTATGACTATACATGTCACCTCCCAATATATAAGAACCACAATGCCCCATGGGTCAAATCATGTTCCTAAATCAAGGGGAAACAAATCCAAGTTTCAAAATGATACCATAAAATAGTACATTCCTATTAATTAACAATTACTCTTCCTATTATTGGTATATAATCATTTTATCTCGAGTTTCATCTTAGTTTGGTTTTGTTCAATACAAGTTTGTTTGGGACATTTTCATTAGATTTAGTTTGTCTTGTTTTTGTTTATTTTAGCTTAGAAAATTTCATTCATTTGGGTTCTAATTGATTCAGTTTGATTACATTTGAATTCATGTCTCCATCCTTGAATTCACTTTAAGTAAAATATGTTTCAATTCATTAGAAATATAACCCATGGATTAATTCCACTTCTAGGGATTCTTTTTCTAAGTAAACTTATTACCCTAAGATTAAGGTATTGAGTCAAGCTTCCCCTAAGATATGGTAACCAATGTAACAGGCCAGGGGGGACACCACTACTAAGGTGGCTAATGATAGAGCTATGGTGGATAATGTTATTTATGCATATGTCTCACATTACTGAGATATGTTTATAATATTGAAAAAAATAATGGATCTTAGGCTAATGTTAAAAACAATATATGTGGTAATATCCCATTAAACCCAGATTATAATTTTATAATCCCTATGATTTACTTATATACACATTCAAAGACACAAGGATTATAATTTTACCACATAGACCATTTTTAACACCATGAAAAAAGGTATTTAGTCCATAAATTAAATTTTAAAGGTATTGAGTCCATTATATATTCTCAGGGTTGGAATGCCTTTGTGCAGCCCCCATATGTTATTGATTGCGAGTAGAGGAATATATATCACATATGAATTCAAAGGTATTGAGTCCATTATATATGACTCTTAGTGTGCCAAACCATCGGCCTTGGACCACTAGCTTGCAAGAATAAATTTATCTAATCACTAAAGGAATAATATAATGAGTGTGGAGTCGCACCCCTAAAGATGTTTCAATTTTCATAACCGCATATAAGGTTTACATATCCTAACCAATAGAAATAGATAATTTTGAATAAGAAAATAAATTAAACCAATAGTATTAATCAAATTACAAAAAATTATAGATGACACAAGAATTGTACATATGAAAGTAGACGGTTCAACATATTGATTGGTATGAGTATACTCCACAATATAGATATTACATTACCCTCTTCCCTAGTCTGTATATTGACTCCCTTATAGTTCTTCATTCTAGTGATACCACTACACATATGTTGGGGTTCCATGTCCCGTACCCCAACCCGAGTGACTGATAGAACTCCATCATCCTATCTACTTAGGGGTAGGAGATCATCTCCCCGTAGTTGGTTCCTACCATGATCCACTTCCAATGATTATCTGCTAAGTTATCCTATAGAACTTCTATATAGCACCCATCTTATCAAATGATTGGTACTCCACCATGGGAAAAGGACACTGAAATGACTTTTGTTCAACCCGGCAATTCTTAATAAAATTAATCAGAATGATGTCCAGATACTTGTGGCCTACATCACAATTTTATCTCACCATTTCATCCTTGGTGGAAATCTTAATATCAATGCTTATTGACACCTAAGGTGGAACTCCTAGATTATCCAACTAAAACACATTTCCCTAGACCCAGGGCCTCCATTGGGTTATATTTAGTAATGATATTATGATTCATCAAATAAAAAAATCTCAAAAAAGGGAATTAACCTGTGAAATGATATTATACTAAATATCATGCTAAAAAAATGTCTCCCTGTCTATATCATATCCTTCCTATGTAGGGGGGAAATATTTCAGGTCTGTGAAGTAACCTTCATAGTCCATTAAAGACATCATCCTCTATATAAATTTTATGATGTCCCAAGCCATTCCATTCTTCAAAATATATAGATAAAAATGACTCATATATTTCTCCTTAAATCCTTTATTTTTTATATCTTCTTATTGTCCAACATGTACTATGATGTCCCTTGAGAATTTAGATGGTCCTTATAGAATACAAGTAGCAAGCTTCACCCTCATCTCCAATGTTGTCTACAGGTGACTAAATATTTTCATGAGAGACTCAATCCAGAGATTTTCTACTTGAGGGCCTCCCTTCCCATTAAATATGGGTGGGTAATGTATCTAAAACTCTATCTAGGTATCATACATCAAAGGGAAATTGTTATTAGTCAATCTCAACATTGATCACAAGACTCATAGAATACTATCACAGAGCTGATCATCCATCATACTTCCCATTGTTATAGGAATCTCCAACTACACTATATGTGGTGTGTGTTGTTTACTATTCTCACACTGAAAAAAAGATGATGTAGAAGCATTTTCTCTACATGGGTCAAAACACTCATCAGATCATCGGGATCATAAAAATATCAAACTCTGAAGGACATGTACAAAACAAAAAACCATAGATAAATGGTTTCATCTACTCTTTGTTGAGAAAGTTAATTAATCATATTTTAGTAGAAAATATTTTATTCTTATTTTTATCAATCATGTTATATAATTTCATATGCAATTAATGAATTCCTATAATGATAAGTGCATGAAATCATAATTTCCTTCTATCTAACTATTATATGTTCCCCATTCCATATCGAACCATGAGTAAAATCACATAAAATAGTAACATCACCCAACATGTTCATCACCCAAGGTGAAATAACATCAAAACTGTAAAATGAATAACTCATGAAAAATAATTTCCTCCCTAGAAACCCGGTTTTACCATTCTCATGGGTTAGTTAATCTTATGCATGAGCTCATTACCAATCCCCAACACATCCTATTCTCTTATCTACCAATCCTAAAACTACTAATTAAATATAAAACTAAAAATTATAAAACATTGTGACAACCTCAACTTGAATCTACCACATGTGACAGAGATGGTTCATCACAAGAACTCAAGAAAACCTCCCCATATTCCATAGGAAGAAAAATAATGATGAAGGGCTAATATATATAGTGAGAGACTATAAAATTTCGTGAAAAATAATACAAAAGGAGGAAAACATCATAAACAACCAATATAAATCTATTCAAATATATAAATAAGGAATTACCAAAAAAATACTGACCAAATAAATAATATCATTCCATATTGTATGCCAAACTAAAAGATAAATAGATTATCATGAAAGTAAATAACCTAAAGAACAAATCCAAATAAATTCTCCCAAGACTGGTCTCGAACGCCATGCTCAGTTCCATATCCTTTCTCTTATCTCATATTACCAAAGAACCAATCAATCATAGGGCCTCATACTCTATTCCTGAACTGTATCCATGCTGTCTTCTTTGATTCTAAAGGGAATCCTAAATAGGTTGGAGTAAAACATAGTATGAAACCACCAATGGTGTTTAAAAAAATCTAGTCTGAATTTATATTTCATGTAATAGTATGATATTGATTTTCATGAATTCATTAATTTAATGTTGAACATCAAATTATCCTACCAACACTCAACTCTAGGTTGACACCTAGGGTATGTCAAACTTGATTCAATAGAGTTCCATATATGTATGTCCATGCCTACCACTATCTAGGATGATTTCCTTAACAAGGAACCATGACAAGGTACATTACCCATTACAAAGACCACTAACCTAACACAAATTACCAATTCCAGGGATATCTCACATCTTCCATGGGATTATGGACTTTCTGTGAATTCTCATTATAGAAAATATTAAATTCCCAAGGATAATAAATAATGCTAAGTGTGGAGTAATCATTCCAGGTATTATATAACCATGCATCAAGAACAACCAAGATTAAAAACCCTAAAAAACACCAAAACATGACAAATATTTTGACATATGACACATTTTTTAATTCATTAAAATTACCAATTCTCATTCCTCATATTCTATTATGTCAAATACCATTTCTTTTCAATATAATATTGTGTCTTTTTCAATTTCATACCAATTATACAGTTACATGCTACATTATTAATTCAAGTTTCAATTGTGTTAATTCCAATTCACATACTAATAATTTAAAGTTCTAATTCACGTGTCATGAGAAGAACAAATTCAATTCACAATTATATTCATTCCTTAATCAATTTCTCAATCCAGGTATAAGGCACTAGACTCATACCATCCATGCTCTAACCCAAGGTTATAGATAAGAACACCTCTTTGGTGGCCAAAGGATCATGATATTCATCACCAATGGACCCAACAGGATATGTGGAAGGTCTAACAGTGAGTATTTGAGAAACTTACATGGATTCTAATTATAATAGGTCACACACACAACATGATGACACTATCATACATGCTGCAAATACTATAAAACCAATGAATACATTAGGGATATTTTTCAAATCACCCACCTCAATACAAATAATATTTATCCAAAAACATAAAATTTTGATGAATTTAATCCACCATAATCCCATATGGAAACTGATAAATACACCACATCAATTACATTAGAAGAATATCAAAGTGTAAAATAAAAGGAATTCACCAATTTCAAGTAGAACGCAATGAATCTAGATGTTTGAATCGAATAATGGGTTGATAGATCTATGATTCAAGGTATCTTACAAATGAGGTAGACATGAATTAGGGTTGGAAGCCTGGAGAGATTTTTTCTGGAGAAAGTGAGCTCACGACGGAGGAAGTGAGCTCGCCAAGTATGGTTCATGCTAGGGAGGTAGGGTTGGAGGAGAGATCTTGTTAGAGGAGGAGATCTTGTTTAGTGGATAGATTTGTTAGAGGAGGATAGATTATGTTCAATGGAGGAACTGAGCTCGTGAGTTCGTGCTCGGGAAGTAGGGTTCGATGGAGGAGAGATCTATTCGACGATGTGTGTCTGTTCGCGGGATCTGTCTGATGATTATTTGGAGTTTTTTTCCCAACGGTTTCTAAAAATTGAAGGGAAATATTATCTACTGCAACAGTTTGAATAAACCGTTAGAATAGATTTGGAAAAATAATCCATTACCAATGGTTTCACAAAACCATTGGGAAAACTCATCAAATTATCACTTATTTCCAATGGTTTTATCAAAATTGTTGGTAAAATTCGCCATATTTATCCTACGCCAATGGTTTTATTTAACCGTTGGAATAGGTTAATTAAACCAACGGTTTTTCAAACCGTTGGTATGTAGGTGTTGGTATAAGTGGTATTTCTACCAGTGATTTGGTATGTTATATTTTTAATATGAAATTTTATGCTGATTATATTTAACACCTTTCATATGAGGAATTAATTAGACATATTAAGTGAAGGGTGGGTCCTGTTGTATCCCCTTAATGTATCGGTGGGTCTCATGAGATAAAATAGCTTTGGTTTTTGGTTGATGCCTTACCCATTTATATAAGATGTCTTGGTACGAGGCCTTGAATGTATGGTTATCTTGTCTGACATTATATATTCTCCCATTATGATATTATTTATTGATGTTCCATGTGATTATTCAATTAGTTAAAATATTCATGGTTAAGTTTCAAGATCATGTGATTATTTATATGGAATTATTTGATCATGATTTATTCATGTCATATTATTCTCAAGTAATTGATTGAATGTAATGTGTTTTAGTTATTCACCTTTCTATATTGATTATTCTTACTTATTCATTATAGATTCCATTGTACGTATACCCTTATTGAGCATCTGATATCACCCATTTATTATGTTTTATTTTCCCCATGATACTATGAAGTTTTTTATGATTGATATGTAGGGATATTCTAAATGAAAATATGATGTTCTTGAAGAAAAAACTTTGTTTATTTTATGTTTTAGATTTTAATGTGAATTTCAAGTATGTATCTAGTTTTCCAAGACTAATAAACTATTTTTTCCTTCTGGATAGAATTTTTTGTATCTTATGCCAATGTAATAAGGTAGACATCAGTTCTAGACTACTAGGGTCAGATTCATTACAATATAAACCTAGACCTTGGCCACCAAGTGAGGTGATCCTAATTTTTGAGAAAATAGAAACTTAGAAAGGTAACCCAAGTGGCTCTCTAAATAAATCAGTGACTTGGTAAATGGATGTAGATTCCTAGGATACTTACAAGGATTTTATGATTAGATATAGAATTTGGGGTTACAAATATAATAAATGAGATGGTCTAATGGGACATACTGACCTTGAATATAATAAATAAGATGATTGGGTGGGTAGCACTTCCCCTCAAATATAATAAATGAGAATATAATGAATGATATGGATGGGTGGGATGTACCACCCCCCCCCAATATAATGAATGAGATAGCTGGGTAGGATGCATTGCCCCCCCCCCTCGCCAATATAATAAATGAGATGACCGAGTGGGAGGTACTACCCTTGAATATAATAAATGATATGATCAAGTAGGATGAATTTTTCCCTAAATATAATAAATGAGATGGTTGAGTGTCAAGTACCACCCCCAACCCTGAATATAATAAATGAGATGATTATGTGGGACACACTAACCCCCAATATAATAAATGAGATGGTCAGGTGGGACGTACTTCCCCTCAAATATAATAAATGAGATCATTAGGTGGGAACATTTCCCCTAGAATGTAATAAATGAGATGGTCGAGTGGGATGCATTGCCCCCAAAATATAATAAATGTGATAGTCGAGTGAGATGTATTTCACCCACCCAAATATAATAAATGATATTATCACATGGGACACATTATGTGTTTACTGAGATGAAATATCATGTTCAGAGACATCCATCCCTAAACAAAGTAGTTATGTTTGATCCCAGGAGTCACCTTATACCTGAGGATCAAAAATGATTATTTATTATTCTTTCTTTTAATGTGATATATTTAAGGATGCCTTTGGGGAGTTACACTCACACCCTACTCTGTCTACATTGACTAATCAAGTAGAATTCATGGTTACAGGATGGGGCAAGGTAAAGGGTCCTATGATCGATGGTTGACCTGGTTGACTAGGATGGAATATGGGAGATGAGACTGGACTAAGACCCGAGACTAGTTTTATAGCTTTCCCAATTTTTTATATTTTGGTTATTTTTAGACCCTATTGTATATAACCCACCCACAAGGTATCTTGACATTTATTTTATACTTTATATGTATTATAAAACATTCATTTTGACATATCATGTGTTATTTATTATTTATTAGGGCTTGTCGTGATGTTTTTTATCATTTATTTTTCTGAATGTATGATGTTTTTATTATTTTTGTTATTTATCACTCTGATATGAGGAAATAGTCTCCTCATAGTATCACCATGGACCCTAACTATGAGTCCATAGCCTTTGGTGTACATGAAGGCTTTTCTGAGGCCACATAACACCCTGACCAAACACTGTCGATTAGTCTCACCTCAAGGGATATTACAAAGAGAGTGATCAAGATAAGTGGTATCAGAGCCATGTTGTTTCCTAGGTGTGATGTGGATAGCCCCAAACCTATTTAACAATGATAATAGTGTCTCAATTGGTGAATGTAGATCCATGGTGGTGCCTTGTGTAGAAATTATTCATGATAAGAGTGGTCAAGCAGCGTGTCCTGTTGATGTGAAAAACCGTGATGCGTGATGTTTGGATCTAGTGGATTACATTAAAGGGTGTCCTAGATTTGTGACTTTTGGTTTAAGGGGAGGATTATCAGGTGAAAACCCAAATCTCGTACTAGTTTTAGTAAGGAGCAGTGGCTAAATTATAATCTTGGATAAGATACTCCTCTTATCACTTGTAAAACACTCTCCCTTTCCAAGTTAAGAAATTTGGGGGGTTTTCAAATTTTTTAGTATGGTGGATGCTCCATTTTTTAAACTAAGTTTTGGATCAAGAATATGAGAGTTGGTATGTCATAATGGGATTTTTTATATATATGTTTTGAGCCATGATAGGTGCCTTAGGTTCTTGGATAAGTCTCAATATATTTGGGTTTAATTTTGAAAGTTTTTAGATGTTTTTTCCTAGATTCATGGTTTGTTGTGTGCGAATTTGGAGAAATTATACAGGACCCTAAGTGTGGAGTAATTTTCAGCTTAGGTTGTATAGTTCATGATTTTCTAGCATGGTTAGTTCATGGTTTATGGGAAATCGTGTGGATCTTAGAGTAAATCATGCAAGGTGGATAGGATATAATACTTAGCACATGGTTTTCACATAGTTTCAAAAACCCATGAAAAGTGTTGAAAAGGGTACTAGAGTCGATCCACACAATTAGAGCATGATTAGTAAACCATGAAAACTAACCATGTGAGAAGGGGTGTTTGATACTATGTTGATCGTATGGTTTGGTAAACTATTCAACCCTTATAAATTGGAAATTTACCTTTTTTCCCTTATGAGTTTATTACCCCAAACCCCTCTGTTTCCTCCTATTTTCATCTAGAATCTCCCTCGTACATGTGTCCCTCCCTCTCCCTCTTCCCATAGAAGATCTCTATCATATCTTATATATTTCACCTTAAACTAGATGCATTGGAGATCTAGAGGCAAGGCTATGATTCTTATTCCTTTTATTCTTCATTTGTTTCACTGGAAAGTGATCTCTCACTATTTATGTCTAATGAACCCTATTTTCAAGATTTTTGTCAGGTTTCTCATTTTTCCTGGTTTTGGCCAATTCAAAGCTTGATACCAGATGTGTGGAATCTTCTAAGTATAAGGTAGGTGTTTATAAAATTCAACACATAGTCACACTTTATTTTTTAAGTGGCATGATGTGTAGGTCATGTCGACCTTACTATGCATTGACCTAATTTGAATTAAATGATTTAATTATTCCTTCTCTTAATTAAATGCCCATATTACTTCTAAATTTTTATTTCTTATAATTTTCAAAAAAAATACCCACTTTTATGGGGATAAGTGGGAACCTCACGAAAATCACCCAGTATAAAAAACTCCATACAAGAAATAACATAAACCCAATTTCAAAAACAATAGCAGATATCACCAAACCATATAAACACCCAAGAAGAAAACTAACCAATAAAATTATGCTCTAGGTGAAGATGAAGAAAATCCTTAATGTTCCTCATTACTTCAAGATGGAGGGTTCACTCCTATATTTTCAGAATATGTCTTGTATATCATTTCCAAGATGAAGTCAGGGACTATCTTTAATTTCAGAGGTGATAAGATTCACAACTCCATTTAATCATCAATAGGGGATTGGTCTTGATCAACATCCTTGAAAATGTAATTATGTTGTGAATTAAACCACTGCTTGCATGGTCTATCAAGTCACCAAGGTCATTTCTCCTCTTCCATTTTATAGTAGTCCTCATTGTTTAGATTGGTGGTGGAATAGGCTGTAGTGCATTCCTTGATAGAATCCCTATCAATTTATAGGTAGGAATATTTCATTTTACTAGATAAATCATGGGTAAATGGTAAATCCCCTGCACTTTCTATTTTCTTAAAATCATCAACCAACACTGGTTCCTGATCTAGAGCTTCCATCTTGTTACCCATATGTTTTTTCTCCTTATAATCACCACATTAGTCCATTTGATTTTCACCCTGATGATTATTACTCTCAATATAAACCTGGTTGTGCATGGATTCTTTGCATTACAGGGCCTTATTGGACCCAACACAATGAATTGGGACTCGCTCTCTCTATTTAAAAAGATCTTGGGAACCACCTTTTTTAGATGTTACTACAGTCATCCTTGCTTATATCTTAAACAGTTCAGAAAAAGAAAATCATTTTTATATTGATGATTGTGAAATGTAATTTCAAAACCATCGATGATCATAAATAAAGATTCAAATCTTATCTGAGTTTCTTATAAAATAAAATGTGAAACAATAATTTGGTCTTGGATATGATATTTTTGTCTGGTAAATTACATTTATACATGGTTAATAAGAAGCATGTTATGTTGTGATTTTGTTTGGCCTTTTTAAAAATGAAATGGTGAGTTTATTATTTTATATTGATATAGTGAATTGATAAGCTATGGGTTGTAAAAATGGATAACAAATGCTCTGGTGTGATGACTTTTAATTTGAATTGAAATTGTAAAATAAAATGGAAAATTTTAATTTGTGAAATGGGATTGACATACAAATGGTAAACGATGATGAGATAGTAATCTTTAAATGAAATGAAAATTTTTTATGGATTTTAGGAAATCCCCTTTCTGATATTAATTGGAAAACAATGGTTTATGATAAGATAACTGAATGTTGTAATGTAAAATGATGATGCATGAGTTGAATTTCTATATTATGAGATACTTCTTATGAAAACACCCTTATAGGTGGTTTGAGCTACTAAATGAAAATGCCCGTATAGGCAGTGTAGAGCTACTAAATGAAAATGACCTTGTATGTGGTGTTGAGTTACTAAATAAAAATGCCCTCATGGGTGGTTTTGAGTTACTAAATGAAAACACCCTCATAGGTGGTGTCGATTTAATATATACAAATTCCCTTATAGGCAGTCTTGAGATACTATGGAAAACACCTAAAAGGGTTGTGTTGGTACTATGTCTAGCACGGTCCACGTATTGTGCTCAGAGACACTTAGACACTGGCCAAAGCAGGTATGATCTATCAGGATCATGGGCATGAGGATCAGTGGTGGTGTAGACTAATCTTGGGTGTCACCACAGAGCTCGAGCCTTGGTGGTTATTTTAATACTTTTTAGTTATTTTTTAATTATTTAAATTGTTTATTGTAGCACCTCGCATGCACTTATTTTACCAAAAAAATTTATTTAGGGACATCATTGGTGGTAGCCTAATGAGTTGTATTCAAGCCCTAATTGGACACTATGGCAATTGGGTACCCCAGAAAATGCTAATTGATTATAGGTATGGGTTTGGGAAAGCCCCGATTCTTGATGGTTTAGACCGCGAGGATAGAGCATGGGAGTTTGGGACCAGTATAGTTCTCGGGACCTTTCTTAATTTTTTTCCTAGTTTTTTTCATCTTTTGGGTTCTAATATATGTGAATTTTTTTTTATGTATACCTTTCCTAAAATTTAGTATACAATTAATTTATAATTTTATGGTTTACTTTTATTATAGTCAGTACTTACCTAAGTAATTTTTTTTACTAATTTATTTATCTGGATGATTTATATATTTTCCTTTATTTTTTATGTTATTTTACTCTAATAATATGTTGTGTTATCTCCACTATACCACCATAGTCTTTCACATCTAGTTGGTGGCATATGACATTTAGCGAGGTGTGCTTAAGGTACAATAGTGAACACTATCCATGGTATCGATTAGTATTAAAGGGTGGAAGGATGTTACGAAGTGGTATCAGAGGATTGTTTTCATTTATTTTACTATTTGGGGAAGTTGTAAAGTAGATATTATATTGTCCAAACATGGTATAGAACTTGTTCTTGGGACTGGAGACCCACATATGGGGTAATTCCATATTGTTAGGGATGGGATTTGTTCCCATGTTGTTCGCTTTCACTGTTGATCTAATTTCACATTGAGTGGCACACTTGATTATGAGGTTACTAATTTATAGGATTTGATCTCTTACCCAATATGGAAATGGGAAGTGTGTTCATGCATTATATTATATATGCAGTATTCACATGTCATTATGTGATTGTATATGATTGATTACCTAGACTATGACATGGTTCAGATATTTAAAGTATTTGAAACCATTTATACAACATTTTCATGTATAATTTTGTGGTGTTATCTTACTTAAATAACCTTATAAATGGATAAAATAAGGTTATGTAATTACTTACCTTGATGTTCATGAGGTCCCATATAAATAAAATGTTGGTTGCAACTTACAGATCATTTTCCCCTATAACTTTCAATTGAAATTTTCATTTAACTGGGCCTCAGTTATGGAAAACTTATGGTTAAATTAAGTTGTTAAAAGTAAGTTATGTGATCACTTATCTTGATTATTATGTGGTTTTAGCTAAATTAAAGGTCAAATATAACTTATAAAAGTTATTTCCTTTATATATTGTACTTTAAAATTCATTTAACTAAGCACTTGTTACAGAAAATACTATTTAATGTAAAATGGAAGTGTAAAATTGTAAATCCTATATATGTATATGATGTAGACCTAATGGGTTGTTAGTGTTTGGCCCCATGTATATGTGGTTGGGGTTGTGAGAATTCCCAATTTATGTGGTATCCCTATGATGAGAGATGTAGGGAATAATTGGGTGTGTTCCTTTAATCACTTTCCTTGAGTTGTTACATTAAGACCTTTATGGTGTGGGATGTATAAGATAGCATGATTTCATGCCTATTGTTTTTTTATTTTGAAATGTGGTCCTAATTTTGTGATTTATTGTGTTTTTATGTAAACCTTTTCAATTATGCCTAACCTAAGAGTGGATAGAGTAGACTTGGATCAAACCTGTGTGTGATACCCTTGATTTGATGGTTAGTTTTGGAACTTTAAATGTTGTGTGTCACAAGACCGGAGTAGGAGTTATTCCTATGAGTTGTGTCTTATGTGAAACTTGGCTTATAAGACTAGTTGGAAATGCCTTGTGTCTTGAGATGTGACCCTATTTTGGTAAGTTCATTTCTAGTTATGATCAAGGGAAACCTGGGAGATAGGTTGGACTAGAAAATTGATTTCTTTGGGATGAGGGATATGGGTGAATGCCCGCGTATGAGACCAGTGCATAGAGAGTGATGTTAGTGTGTGATAAATTCTAGTTATATTCTTTGTGAATGTTTGTGTCATGTTTAACTATTTATATGATTCCCTTGGATGGGTTTGAGTAAGGACATGTGTATGCCTTGAGGTGTTTTGGTATCAATACCAATTTTAGAGGGTATGGTAGTTCATATGCCTAGCCTCATCAATTGTCAGTATGACCTATAATGAGGTGGTTGATGGTGGTCCTAGATACTTGAATCTAGGTAGGGTATAAAGTGGGTATATTATTTAGTTTTTAGGGTGATTCCTATGTAACACCCCAAGCTTCCACGGTACGTTTCCCTTCGAATAATGCAATAGCGTGTGTTGTACGCAACCTCGAGCTCTAACACACACCACAACTAATTAAACTAGCCGTTGTGAATAGTAATACCTACTTTTTGAAATTTTATAAATTTTATTTATCAAAATGGACTTCATTTTTGGATTCGGAATATCGAAATTAGCCTATGTTGAATTTTTGGTATTTTTCTGAGAACTTCTAATTTTTTATGAATAGTGAAAAATACTTAAAAACAACTTTTTAATCAAAATAATTTATAGTGATAAATTATACTATTTAGTGGTTTTAAAGTATAATTAGAATATATTTTTACCATTTTATCCAATGGTGGTCATTAGAATTAATTTAACATTGAAATTGGACATAAACAATTGCCAATCTTTTGATATAAATTGTTTCTTAAAAACACGCTATTTGTTGTAACAACGGGAATTAATTATAAAATTAATTAATGCAACTTATATGTTTGGAATTTTTTAAAATAGACATTATTTTTGAATTCGGAATATCAATTATATCTTAGGGTGAAATTTTGGCCTTATTCTGAAAAACTTCAATTTTTGATGAATAGTGAAACCACTAAGTGGTTGTTAAAAACTGATTTTTCGTTAAAATGAAATATTACCACTTCTGTGATTTGATTTTCAAAAATCCGACATACATGGTTGTCATTAAGAAGTAAAATGTGGTTCAATGAGATTAAAATAATTTTTTGGTGAATAGTAACTTTTAATTTCTTAATCACGATTAGAGGTAATTTGTGTAGTTTAAGGTAAAAATAATGTTTTAATAATATGAGATGAGCTTGACACTTGTCATACTCCTATTGGATGAGTCATGGCCGACCAAGAAAACCCATGGGTCAACTTGGGGACCCCATGGAGCCACTTTGGTTGGAAAATGACATTAATATATATTTATTTAATGTTAAAATTAAATTGACACAAACATGAGTTGTTTTACTAAAACAGTTTTTAAGTGGGGTTACACAAGTCCACATTTTGACTATAAATATTCATTAGAAAGCTCAAAATATTTCCTACATCATAGTATTTTTTTTATAATTTTTAGACATTAAATAAATTAAATTATTTATGACATCATTATGATGTAGTGATGACCTCATTATTTAACGATTTTAATAAAATGAAAAGATAATGTAAAATCCAAGGCTTACACTTGTCCAAAGACTATTGGATGGGTATATTTCGAACCCTTATCACCTTATCCACGAATTATATAAGTGTGGGACCTTTAGAATCCGAAAATCATTGTATAATAATGTAACATTTCAATCTTTCCAAAAGAGCCCCTCCTCTCCTCTTATAAAAGGCCCCCACCTCTACCACCTTATTCACACTTTCAAGCCTTTTGGTTCGGCCAACCTCTGCCCAAATACTCTCCCAACTTCTCTCCCTTCATCCTAGAATCTTTACTTTAGTCAGAAAGTCATCCTAAGGAGTCCTTTTGATCAAATCAAAAGGAAGAACCCGAAGAAGAGGTAACGTTTTCATCACCCTCTTTCAAGTTTCTTTCTTCTTCCACTCCCTCTTTGTTTATTATTTCAATTATAAAATTATAACTCCAGTATCTTATATATACTGTGATGTTATTATAAATATGGAACAACCATATTCAGTATTCTACCCATCATTTGAATGACATGTCACCATACGTGCGTACGTACGGCTTACCGTCTCCACGTCGTGGTGTAATTGTTATTCAATATATTATTATTTAGATGGGTATAATAATGATATGTAATTCATGTAAATAATAAATATAACATGATAATGATTCTGTATATATGATATACTATCCAATTATATATTATTTTAATATCAAAATAATGATATTGTCGCTCGTGCGTACGTACGGACTACCGTCTCCACGAACGCGATGAGATTCATTCTCCGTCGTATCCATTCAAGTATAATTATCATTTGATGATTTAAAAATAATTTTTAAGGACATGATATCATTCTGGATATGAATAAGATACAACCTATCCATGAAAAACACGACTTACGTAACAAAACATATAAAAGAAAATGAGTAAGTTAACACCCGAAACAACGATAAATCTAAGATATTGTTAACAAAGCAATGTTAAAAGATCATATATGATATCATATGAATGTATATGATTCTTGTATAATTTAATAACAATTATTTCACAATTATACAGGAGGTTAACCTACCCCAACCAAGGAAAAGTACAAGGTAAGGGTTTACTTCACAACCTCTTCATTATCCAAGGTTGTTTATACATAATTATCTACTGGGACCTCGTTATCATCCACATCCATGTTTCTTAAACATGTCTTTCAAAACATTTTTACTATTAAATGGAAAATGGGTTAAAGTCATTTATACCCTTATACGTTTTTGAAATGAATCTTACCGTCGTTTCCAAACAATGTACTTTTTGACCTTTTTGACAAATTTAAGGTAAGAATGTTTTCTTAACTTATACGGCGGGTGCGACTATTTTCCGCCATTATAACTTCGTCGAAGCTTCCCTTACAAGTTTATAAGAATATTTTCAAAGTAAATATATTATGTTATAATTATGGGACTTTTAAATGATTTCAAAAAAAGAGAGATATTTCTCTCAAGTAGCTTTGATTTCATCCATGTCAACATCCTTTGATGGGTTTTAAGTTTAATTGAAATTGATTTATGATACAAAACTCCCATTGAACATTTTGTGAAATATTTGACTGTGGATGTGTTATTTTTATACCATCCATAGTTTATGGAGAAATTGTTGACGTTTCGTATGCTAGTTTTAATACGAATATTTATGTTATGTTTAAACCTATTCATATGAGGAATGTATTGGACTTAATAAGTGACGGGTGGAGCCCACTATAGCTCCTCGATGCATCGGTAGGTCTCATGAGACAACTAGACGTGGAATTGGCTGAGGCCCTTTCCCAATTTGATTTATGGTTTTGGCCGAGGCCTTAATCATTTTAGACGTCTTGGCCGAGGCCTTAACAAAATGTTTCAGAATGTCTGGCATTATACATTCCCTCATTATGAAAGTGGTTATTGATATTTCATGTGATTATTCGTCTAGTAGAATATCCATGTGAGTAAGTAATGGCATTATTTTATTTTACTTTTGCCATATTATGTTGAAGTTCAAGTTCAATAAGGCTTTTGTTTTAGTTTTACATTGCCTTAAATGCTTATATTTTCTTATGAAAGTTTCCGCTATATTGTTATCCTTACGGAGCATTTGAGCTCACCCCTTTCAATGTTTTATTTTTCCCAAGATGTGAAGAAGTGTATTATGACTGACTTTCAAGAATAGTCAGTGAGGATATGAGTGTGGACTAGGGAGACCATGTTATTGTAGTTTTCATTTTTATGATGTAATGTAATGTTTATGAATGTATCTAGTGTTTCCAAGGCTAATAAACTAATCAGTCTTTCGAGACTTGGTCTTTTGTGATCATGCCAATGTTACGAAGTAATGCACCGACTCTGGGTAGCTGGGGTCGGGGCGTTACAGTTGGTATCAGAGGCAGTTTAGTACTAACCTTGGAAGCTAGATTTAGACAAACTCTGATTAGAGCACGTAGACCTAAGATGAACTTTGAGGATTAGTATAGCAGAACTTCCTAAAAATTTTGGTATTGTAGAGATTTTGTGAGTTTTCCGAGCAATACATCCCTGTCTGGATACGAGCAGGTAGAGGCGGCTCTGGCACAGATGTACCTAGGGGTAAAACCCGAAAACACCGCTTTGAGCTAGACTCGAACGGGAACTGGTGCACGACAACGGGCCTTGCTGCACTCTTGGTTATGACACTCCCGGGGGATATGCTTAGGATAATTCTCATTTTCTTTACAAACCACTATGAAGGGTTACGAGTATATACTTCCTCAAAAAAACATTTTTATAATTATGGATTATATCCTTAATTAGTTCAATTTATGTTAAGTGTTTTACAAGTATGGAATTATGTATTTTGATTCATAAACTAATCCAGTTTATGCCATTATTTAGAAATGGCGCCTAGTGGAAGGAATGGAAACCGTATCAATGCATGCACTCCGTGTAGGGATTTCCCTCCTGCTCAAGATAATTATGGTGGAGCTAGTGATACAACTGGTGCTGATCAGCTTCTCACCGTACTGGGACAACTCACGCAGGTTATGAATAATAACCTTACTCGTATGGAGCACCCTGATCTGCAATGTGGAGGATCAATGCTAGACCGTTTCATGAGGCAACAACCACCAACCTTCAATGGGAGTACAAATCCTATAGTAGCTGAGCAATGGATAAATTCCTTAGAGAAAATATTCCATGCCTTGGGGAGTAGTGAAAGGGAGAAAGTTTTCATGGAAGTTTACCGCCTCACTGGAGATGTCGATCAATGGTGGTCACTAATTCAAAACACAAAGGAAGATTATGAATTAACAAACATGGAATGGAAGGAGTTCAAAGAGCTGTTCTTAGAAAAATACTTTCCTCAAGACCATCGAGCGGATATGGAAAGGCAATTTCTGAGTCTGAGGCAGAAGGAGGATGAGAATGTCGCAAAGTATGAGGCTAACTTTACAAGGTTAGCGAGGTATGTTGCAGATTACATACGTAACCCAAGAAGTAAGACTGATCATTTCTCTGATGGGTTAAAACCATTTCTCCGTCGAGCTTTAGTATCACAAACCTTCTCTTCATACGAAGGTATTGTCTCGTGCGCTATCAAGACGGAAAAGGAATTCTCTAAGTCTTATGACTTTAAATCAAAGCAAGATAAGAAGAGATCCGCTGAAAACTCTGGGAAAGGAAATAAGGAAACAGGGAAGAAGGGTAGAAATTAATTTCCACCCTGTGATAATTGTGGTAGGAAGCACCCTGGTGCCTGTCTAAAAGGAAAAGGAGTATGTTACAAGTTTGGTGAAAAGGGCCACCAAGCTCATGAATGCAAGGGAAAGAAAGCGACTATCAACGTGGAATGTTATAATTGTAGAGAGAAGGGACATTATGCAAATGAATGTCCTAAGCGTCAGGGGAACTTACCTCAGAAGAGGCCAAGGGATCAAGGCCAGGCTTATGCTATCACTACTGCTGAGGTGGAAGCTCCGAAAGACGTGGTGGCAGGTAATTTAATGGTTTCCTCAAGTTTAGAAAATGCATTATTTGATTCTGGATCATCGCATTGTTTCATATCTTCCCAGTTTTCTAAGAAAATTAGATATTTCTAATTTGATTTAACAAGGGAGTTGTCGGTCAAAACCCCTAAGGGAAGTATTATTGCAACAAAGTTTTGTCGATTAGTTCCCATTAGAGCACCTAAATGTTCTTTACCTGCTGACCTCATCGTCATACCCATGAATGAATTTGATATAATCCTCGGTATGGATTGGCTTTCGGACCATGATGCAAAAATTTATTGTAAGAGGAAAGAGGTTACGATTCTTGATGATGATGATAAGGAACACCTTATCTTTAGAGCAGAATCGTCGCCACATAATTTTTATCTAGATCCACCCCCATTACCTCAACTAAATTCAATTATTGGGGAGTAAGAGAAGGAAATTACTGAGGGTGTGTAACACCCCAAGATTTTATAGTGTGTTATTTCTTGAAAATAATTCAATAACTTTCACTACACGCAACACCAAGTTCAATCGCACCATGACTTACCAAACAAGCTGTTCAAAAGAGGTTATGAATAGTGTTAACTAAATTTTAAACTTTATATAATCCTTATAATTTTAGAATCCATATTATGAGTTTCTTAGACATAATGTAAGAACAAATTCATTTTCAGTATTTCACTTTTACCAAATTTTAATAGTGAACCCTTTTTAGATACTATATTTTAAACTTTTTGACTAAATGGGGACATCAAAAATTTAAAATGAAACATCCCAAGCTTCCACGGTACGCTAGCGTGTGTTGTACGCAACACCGAGTTCTAACACACCGTAACCAATCAAACTAGCCGTTATGAATAGTAATACCTACTTTTTGAAATTATATATATTTTATATTTGAAAATGGACTTCATTTTTGGATTCGGAATATCGAAATTATCCTAGGGTGAAATTTTGGTACTTTTCGGATAACTTTCATATTTTGATGAATAGTGAAAATTACTAAATTTTAATTAAAAACAACTTTTTTAATCAAAATAATTAATAGTGATAAATTATGAATTTTAGTAGTTTTAAAGTATATTTAGAATATATTTTTACCATTTAATATAATTTTGGTCATTGGACATAATTTTACAATTAAACCGAACATAAACAAGTGTCAATCTTTTGATAGTTATTATCTCTTAAAAACACGCTTTTTATTTTGACAGCGGGAATTAATTTTAAATTAATTTCTGCCACTTCTGTGTTTTGAATTTAGGAAAATGGATTCCATATTTGGAATCAGGATGTTCAAATTGTGTAAATAGGTAACTTTTATTTTTAGACATTTTGAATAATTACTGCGGTAAATATTTTATTTACCATGGTTAAAGGGTAAATCCGGTAAATAAGGGTTAAAAAATAATATTATAATAATACAAAATTACCCTAAAACGTGTCCTAACCTTATTGGTGGACACATACCCGACCATGGGCATCCTTGGGTCAATTTGGGGACCCCTTGGAGCCACTTGTATGTGGTAGGGACACATTATATTAATAAAGTTAAAATAAAAATAAAAATGGCATAAGCTTACATCTTTTATAAGAACAATTTTTACATAGGGTTATACATGTTGGATTTTCGATTATAAATATTCATTAGAAAGCTAAAAAGATTTCCTACATAGTGATGTTTTATTTATAATTTTTAGACATTAAATAATTTATTTTATTTATGACACAATGATGATGCAGTAATTACTAAAATAGTAGAAAATTAACATAATTGATATTATAAATACCCAAATAAATATAATATGAAACTTTTAATGAATTAAACTAATTTTCTATGATAATATGATATATTAGGATTGATTTAATTGACTTTGTTCGAAGTAATCAATCTGTTAGGAGTTTCAAAAAAATCAACTATTGAATAGTGTCAAAATTGACATAAAAGAGTTCTTAAAACAAATATTATATTATTAATTGATATTAAATTCCTAAAAATCTAAGGTTCGGCCAAGAGACTTATATTATGATAGGTTCCTCATTAATGGACCACTTGGGGGTCGCTTGGATGTATATAGTAAGTTTATTAACCATATTATATAAAAATACAAAGAGACATTGTAAAAGAGAAACTAATTAACTTAGAGTTAATACTTAAAGATAAGGTTAATATAAGTACCCAAACCTGTCTAAATTCTATTGGATGAGTTGTTTTCGACCTATCCCCACCTCATCCTTTGAATAGTCAACTTTGGAGCCTTTGGAAACCGAATATGAATTTATTATAAATTAATATTTCTAGCTTTTCCAAAGGTGCCCCTCACCCCTCTTATAAAAGGGCACTCCTCCTTCTCTTTTCCACACACCTCTCAAGCCACTTGGCTCGTCCAAACTCTGCCCAACTAAGCTCCCCACATCCCTCTCCTCCTCCTTGAAGCTTCCCCTTAGGCAGAAAGCATTTCAAGAAGTCCTTTGGTTCCAACCAAAGTGAGTTACCTAAATTAAAGGAGGTTAACCTACCCCAACCAAGGAAAAGTACAAGGTAAGGGATTTTCTTATCTCACATTCAATTCCGTGAGATTTCCATTGTTCGCCACTAAATTATTGAAAGTGGTGTATTGTGTACTGCCATTTGATATATATTATCATGATTATCTTTATATTCATGTTATTCTGTAAATATTTTGGTGGTTATTAACTTTTGACCATACAACTCAGTTGATTAACGTGGTAAGGGGTTTTCATCTCACTCCTTATTCCCGTGAGATTCATGCCATATTGCCACCATTACCTTTTGTGTGGTGTATGTACTGCCCATAATTATATTCTTTGTGTAATACACTCTAATTTATGTGTACTTACATATTCATTGTATGATACATCTTTCATGGGTTGTATGTTTCATAAGTTACCAAATTGGTAAGGGTTATTTCACAATCTCTTCATTATCCGAGGTTGTTTATACGTAATAATCTACTGGGATATCTTTATCATCCACATCCATGTTTCTTAAAAATGTATTTCAAAACATTTTTTATGGTTTAAAGTCATTTATACCCTTGTTTGACTTTTGATAAGAGGTTTATAAAGGAATCTTTCCGTCGTTTTCAAAACAAGGTCATTTTTAACCTTTTCGACAGAATTGAGGTAAGAATGTTTTTTTACTTATACGGCGGGTGCGGTTATTTTCCGCCGTTATAAAATTGTCAAAGCTTTCCTTACAAGCTTACAAGAATATTTTCAAGAAAATGTTTTATTTTATATGGCTCTTAAATGATTTCAAAAATAGAAAGAGATATTTCTCTAAAAAGTGTTTTGATTTCATCTATGTCAACATCCTTTAATGGATTTTACGCTTATTTGAAGTTGATTTATTATAATACAAAACTTCTATATTGTATTGAAGGTTTTGTGATATGTTTGACTATGGATGTGCTATTTTATACCATTCATAGTTTATGGTGAAACTATTGACATTTCGTATGCTAGTTTTAATCCGAATGTTTATGTTATATTTCAAACTTTTCTTCAGATGAATGTGCTAAACAAGTATGTTCCGGGTTGGGGACCGGTAAAAGTAAGCCCTCCAGGTTGGGGACTGGTAAAAGTAAGCCCTCCAGGTTGGGGACTGGTTAAAGTAAGCCCTCCAGGTTAGGGACTGGTAAAAGTATGCACTCCGGGTTGGTGTTCGGTTATTAGAGGCACTCCGGGTTGGGTTCCGGTTAGAAGTAACCCCTAGGTCTTGGGATGAGGCCTAGACAAAGAAATTAACATTTAGCATTATGCATTCCAACATTATGAAAGTGGTTATTGTTATTGCATGTGATTATTCGATTAGTAGAATATCCATGTGAATAAGTAAATGGCATTATTTCATTTTTATTTTTGCCATACTATGTTGAAGTTCAATTTTAAAAGGCTTTTGTTTTAGTAATTTATTGCCTTAAATGTTTATGCTTATTATGAATGTTCCGCTATATTGTTATCCTTACTGGGCATTTGAGCTCACCCCTTTTCTATGTTTTATTTTTTCCAGGTAGTGAAGAAGTAAATTATGAATGACTTGCAAGGATATTATGAGGGGTTAATAGTGTGGATATGAAGACTTTGTTGTTGTAGTAGTTTTTCACTTTGAAATGTAATGTAAAACTTTATGATTATATCTAGTGTTTCCAAGGCTACTAAACCAATCGGTCTTTCGAGATTTGATCTTTCTTGTGATCATGCCAATGTTATGTAATTAATGCACCGACTCTGGGCAACTGGGGTCGGGGCGTTACATTTGGTATCAGAGGAAGTTTAGTACAAACCTTGGAAACTAGATTTAGATAAACTCTGATTAGAGCACGTAGACCTAAGATGAACTTTGAGGATTAGTATAGAAGAACTTCCTAGAATTTTGGTATTGTAGAGATTTTGTGAGTTTTCCGAGCAATACATCCCTGTCTGGATACGAGCAGGTAGAGGCGGCTCTGGCACAGATGTACCTAGGGGTAAAACCCGAAAACACCGCTTTGAGCTAGACTCGAACGGGAACTGGTGCACGACAACGGGCCTTGCTGCACTCTTGGTTACGACACTCCCGGGGGATATGCTTAGGATAACTCTCACTTTCTTTACAAATCATTATGAAGGGTTTATGAGTATATACTTCCTCAAAGAAAACATTTTTATGATTATGGATTATATCCATAAATAGTTCAATTTATGTTAAGTGTTTTATAAGTATGGGATTATGTATTTTGATCTAGTGTATTCCATTGTTTAGAAATGGCGCCTAGTAGAAGGAATGAGAACTCCAGAAATGCACATGATCCAAAGATAAGGAAGGATCATATCTTTCATGGTCTTAAGCTAGAATTTATAAGAGAAATAGTCTCCCATGTATTATCATCATATGAAGAAATAATATCATGTGTTGATAAGATAAGTAAAGAGTTTACTGAGTCATATGGCTTTAAGCAAGAGAAGAAAAGGATAGAAGAGAGAAAGATGGATAAAGGGAAGAGGGAAAAGAAGAATTTTCCCATATGTGGTAATTGTGGAAAGAAACACCCTGGAACTTGCCTAAAAGGAATGGGAGTTTGTTATAAGTGTGGAGGAAAAGGGCACAAAGTACGTGACTGCAAGGGTAAGAAAATGGTTTCAAATGTACAATGCTTCATTTGCAAGGAGTTTGGACACTACGCGAACCTATGTTCCAGTCATAAGACTATGCCGCAAATGATGCTATTGGATAATAATCAAGTTATGATACTACCACAGATAAAGAGGAATGATTAGAGGTCTTATGTTGATTATGTCAATTGAGTGTTGTATCAACAATGTACTTGTTATAATGATTATGGAGTATATAAGGATTGTACTGCAGAACTATTTCATTAAGGACTTGAGATTGTGTGGAACAAAGAAAAGTGACTCAATAGCAGGATAAATTTTTGGAAAATATATGGTTGAGAGAAAGATAAACCATAATATGGTTCTGATACCGAGTTAGTGATTTTAGAAAAATACATGATTGATTTGGATAAATTATATTGGATATTCTTGACTACCTTGGAACTGATTAATGATCTGTATATTCCATTATTGTTGGGGTTTAAAACATTTTTGGATTGATGAAGTATATCCATCATTCTATATGGAATAGGGGAGCATGAATGTAATGAATAAGGAATATGGTAATTCAGGATGTTTCAGTGTATTAAAAGAATACATGATGAAGGTATTCATATGCAATTACGTGGTAAAAAGGATCTACATTATGTTTAACTTCCTTATAAATGTTGGACTGTGAGTTTGGTCAGAAATATTTTGGATAAATTCTAGTTTGAGATTAATTTTGGATTGCCATAAAAGGACAACCCGGAGGTCGGGCGGTAACCCGTCGCGTCCGGCAAGGCTGCGAGACTTGAACCCGAAACCGAAGGGAGACAAGGGTGTATCACCTACCACTGGCCCACGAGATGTCCTGGATTAAATAATGTAGTTTTTTTTAAAAGATCTGGTAGATGAATTATAAATTCATTTATTTTGTAACCCTGTACGAATATTATAAATAGAAATTTTTTTTACGTTCAATTATCTTTTAGAGTGAAAGATGAGTTTGTGGTAGAAATTTATTAATGGATAAAACTCTAATGTAAGTATATCTCCTTATGATCTTATCCAATCTCATAAATAAATTCCTCAACATTAATAAAAGGAACATAGAACAAAAATGTTGTCCTAGATGGTACCTTAAATCATCACTAATTTATGGCTTTGGGATTGTTGGCCTTTTCATAGCCATGTTCTCTACCACTCTCCATCATATAATTGATGGTTATATTTCTCTTCCATATTCATATTTTCCTACATGAAACCCTAGTATGTGTTATTTTCGGTAATCTTTATACTTTCCACTCTTTATTTTAAATAGAGGCCTCATTAATTCATTTTTCGATGTGGGATTTCAACTAAGATATTTTGAAACGTCAAAAATGTGTTATCCTAATACCCTATGTTTTGTTGAACCGATGGTATTTCAAATCATCATAGATTGATGAATTTAAGGACCTCAATTTTACACTTTTTTGTGATTGACGACCTCAATCACCACCTATAAATATTTACGTTTTTCCTCCAATTATATGTCTCTAATTGCCACCAATGTTCTCCTAATCGAGATCATAATTTGGTGGTGACCCTTTGATTTCTCTTTTCCTCATATTAAGACTAAATTTTAGTAACCCAATTTCCGATGTGGGTTTTCCCTCAAATATATTTTCTATTTTTAACCTTTTATTTTTGAAGAACAATTTCAAATTGCGAGGACGCAATTTATTGAAGGAGGGGAGAATGTAACACCCCAAGATTTTATAGTGTGTTATTTCTTGAAAATAATTCAATAACTTTCACTACACGCAACACCAAGTTCAATCGCACCATGACTTACCAAACAAGCTGTTCAAAAGAGGTTATGAATAGTGTTAACTAAATTTTAAACTTTATATAATCCTTATAATTTTAGAATCCATATTATGAGTTTCTTAGACATAATGTAAGAACAAATTCATTTTCAGTATTTCACTTTTACCAAATTTTAATAGTGAACCCTTTTTAGATACTATATTTTAAAATTTTTGACTAAATGGGGACATCAAAAATTTAAAATGAAACATCCCAAGCTTCCACGGTACGCTAGCGTGTGTTGTACGCAACACCGAGTTCTAACACACCGTAACCAATCAAACTAGCCGTTATGAATAGTAATACCTACTTTTTGAAATTATATATATTTTATATTTGAAAATGGACTTCATTTTTGGATTCGGAATATCGAAATTATCCTAGGGTGAAATTTTGGTACTTTTCGGATAACTTTCATATTTTGATGAATAGTGAAAATTACTAAATTTTAATTAAAAACAACTTTTTTAATCAAAATAATTAATAGTGATAAATTATGAATTTTAGTAGTTTTAAAGTATATTTAGAATATATTTTTACCATTTAATATAATTTTGGTCATTGGACATAATTTTACAATTAAACCGAACATAAACAAGTGTCAATCTTTTGATAGTTATTATCTCTTAAAAACACGCTTTTTGTTTTGACAGCGGGAATTAATTTTAAATTAATTTCTGCCACTTCTGTGTTTTGAATTTAGGAAAATGGATTCCATATTTGGAATCAGGATGTTCAAATTGTGTAAATAGGTAACTTTTATTTTTAGACATTTTGAATAATTACTGCGGTAAATATTTTATTTACCATGGTTAAAGGGTAAATCCGGTAAATAAGGGTTAAAAAATAATATTATAATAATACAAAATTACCCTAAAACGTGTCCTAACCTTATTGGTGGACACATACCCGACCATGGGCATCCTTGGGTCAATTTGGGGACCCCTTGGAGCCACTTGTATGTGGTAGGGACACATTATATTAATAAAGTTAAAATAAAAATAAAAATGGCATAAGCTTACATCTTTTATAAGAACAATTTTTACATAGGGTTATACATGTTGGATTTTCGATTATAAATATTCATTAGAAAGCTAAAAAGATTTCCTACATAGTGATGTTTTATTTATAATTTTTAGACATTAAATAATTTATTTTATTTATGACACAATGATGATGCAGTAATTACTAAAATAGTAGAAAATTAACATAATTGATATTATAAATACCCAAATAAATATAATATGAAACTTTTAATGAATTAAACTAATTTTCTATGATAATATGATATATTAGGATTGATTTAATTGACTTTGTTCGAAGTAATCAATCTGTTAGGAGTTTCAAAAAAATCAACTATTGAATAGTGTCAAAATTGACATAAAAGAGTTCTTAAAACAAATATTATATTATTAATTGATATTAAATTCCTAAAAATCTAAGGTTCGGCCAAGAGACTTATATTATGATAGGTTCCTCATTAATGGACCACTTGGGGGTCGCTTGGATGTATATAGTAAGTTTATTAACCATATTATATAAAAATACAAAGAGACATTGTAAAAGTGAAACTAATTAACTTAGAGTTAATACTTAAAGATAAGGTTAATATAAGTACCCAAACCTGTCTAAATTCTATTGGATGAGTTGTTTTCGACCTATCCCCACCTCATCCTTTGAATAGTCAACTTTGGAGCCTTTGGAAACCGAATATGAATTTATTATAAATTAATATTTCTAGCTTTTCCAAAGGTGCCTCTCACCCCTCTTATAAAAGGGCACTCCTCCTTCTCTTTTCCACACACCTCTCAAGCCACTTGGCTCGTCCAAACTCTGCCCAACTAAGCTCCCCACATCCCTCTCCTCCTCCTTGAATCTTCCCCTTAGGCAGAAAGCATTTCAAGAAGTCCTTTGGTTCCAACCAAAGTGAGTTACCTAAATTAAAGGAGGTTAACCTACCCCAACCAAGGAAAAGTACAAGGTAAGGGATTTTCTTATCTCACATTCAATTCCGTGAGATTTCCATTGTTCGCCACTAAATTATTGAAAGTGGTGTATTGTGTACTGCCATTTGATATATATTATCATGATTATCTTTATATTCATGTTATTCTGTAAATATTTTGGTGGTTATTAACTTTTGACCATACAACTCAGTTGATTAACGTGGTAAGGGGTTTTCATCTCACTCCTTATTCCCGTGAGATTCATGCCATATTGCCACCATTACCTTTTGTGTGGTGTATGTACTGCCCATAATTATATTCTTTGTGTAATACACTCTAATTTATGTGTACTTACATATTCATTGTATGATACATCTTTCATGGGTTGTATGTTTCATAAGTTACCAAATTGGTAAGGGTTATTTCACAATCTCTTCATTATCCGAGGTTGTTTATACGTAATAATCTACTGGGATATCTTTATCATCCACATCCATGTTTCTTAAAAATGTATTTCAAAACATTTTTTATGGTTTAAAGTCATTTATACCCTTGTTTGACTTTTGATAAGAGGTTTATAAAGGAATCTTTCCGTCGTTTTCAAAACAAGGTCATTTTTAACCTTTTCGACAGAATTGAGGTAAGAATGTTTTTTTACTTATACGGCGGGTGCGGTTATTTTCCGCCGTTATAAAATTGTCAAAGCTTTCCTTACAAGCTTACAAGAATATTTTCAAGAAAATGTTTTATTTTATATGGCTCTTAAATGATTTCAAAAATAGAAAGAGATATTTCTCTAAAAAGTGTTTTGATTTCATCTATGTCAACATCCTTTAATGGATTTTACGCTTATTTGAAGTTGATTTATTATAATACAAAACTTCTATATTGTATTGAAGGTTTTGTGATATGTTTGACTATGGATGTGCTATTTTATACCATTCATAGTTTATGGTGAAACTATTGACATTTCGTATGCTAGTTTTAATCCGAATGTTTATGTTATATTTCAAACTTTTCTTCAGATGAATGTACTAAACAAGTATGTTCCGGGTTGGGGACCGGTAAAAGTAAGCCCTCTAGGTTGGGGACTGGTAAAAGTAAGCCCTCCAGGTTGGGGACTGGTTAAAGTAAGCCCTCCAGGTTAGGGACTGGTAAAAGTATGCCCTCCGGGTTGGTGTCCGGTTATTAGAGGCACTCCGGGTTGGTGTCCGGTTATTAGAGGCACTCCGGGTTGGTGTCCGGTTATTAGAGGCACTCCGGGTTGGGTTCCGGTTAGAAATAACCCCTAGGTCTTGGGATGAGGCCTAGACAAAGAAATTAACATTTAGCATTATGCATTCCAACATTATGAAAGTGGTTATTGTTATTGCATGTGATTATTCGATTAGTAGAATATCCATGTGAATAAGTAAATGGCATTATTTCATTTTTATTTTTGCCATACTATGTTGAAGTTCAATTTTAAAAGGCTTTTGTTTTAGTAATTTATTGCCTTAAATGTTTATGCTTATTATGAATGTTCCGCTATATTGTTATCCTTACTGGGCATTTGAGCTCACCCCTTTTCTATGTTTTATTTTTTCCAGGTAGTGAAGAAGTAAATTATGAATGACTTGCAGGGATATTATGAGGGGTTAATAGTGTGGATATGAAGACTTTGTTGTTGTAGTAGTTTTTCACTTTGAAATGTAATGTAAAACTTTATGATTATATCTAGTGTTTCCAAGGCTACTAAACCAATCGGTCTTTCGAGATTTGATCTTTCTTGTGATCATGCCAATGTTATGTAATTAATGCACCGACTCTGGGCAACTGGGGTCGGGGCGTTACAGGGTGAGGAAAGGAATATTCAAATAGAGGATGTACCTATTGTGAGAGAATATGTTGATGTGTTTCCGGAAGATTTACCTGGACATCCTCCAGAACGAGAAGTTGAGTTTTCCATTGATTTAATTCCTGGATCAAGGCCCATATCGAAGACCCCTTATAGAATGGCCACTGTGGAATTAGTTGAACTAAAGAAACAACTAGAGGAATTGAGTAATAAGGGATTTATTTTCCCTAGTGTTTCTCCTTGGGGAGCCCCTGTTCTTTTTGTTAAGAAGAAAGATGGATCTATGAGGTTGTGCATTGACTATAGGGAGATCAATGCTATAACAATAAAGAACAAGTATCCCCTACCTCGCATTGATGATTTGTTTGACCAACTGCATGGAGCTCAATACTTTTCAAAGATTGACCTTCGGTTTGGATACCATCAGTTGTGTGTGAAGAAGGAAGACGTTCCAAAGACAGCATTTCGAACAAGGTACGGGCATTACGAGTTTACAGTAATGCCTTTTGGATTGACTAATGCACCATCTGTTTTCATGGATCTAATGAATAGAGTTTTCAAGGAATATCTTGATGACTTTGTAGTGGTATTTATTGATGATATCTTGGTATACTCCAAAATCCACGAAGATCATGAAAATCACTTACGCATTATCCTGAAGACTCTTAGAAGACATGAATTATATGGGAAATTTAGCAAGTGTGAATTCTGGCTTCATGAGATTTCTTTTCTTGGACATATTGTCTCTAAGGATGGAATTTCCGTTGATCCTTCTAAAACCAAGGCAATCCAAGAATGGCCAGCACCGACAAATATAACTGAGTTACGCAGTTTTATTGGTTTAGCAGGTTATTATCGACGTTTCGTCCAGAATTTTGCCAGATTGGCTAACCCATTGACAAAGCTCACACGTAAAGGGATTAAATTTGTCTGGACAAAAGAGTGTGAAGAATGTTTTGAAGAACTAAAGAGAAGATTAGTCAATGCCCCTGTATTGACTCTACCATCGGGGAATGATGGGTTTGTTATTTATAGTGATGCATCGAAGAAAGGACTTGGTTGTGTCCTTATGCAGAATGATAAGGTCATTGCCTATGCATCACGACAGCTAAAAATTCATGAGCAAAATTATACTACTCATGATCTTGAGTTAGAAGCTGTGATCTTTGCTTTAAAGATATGGAGACATTACCTCTATGGTGAAAAATGTGAGATTTATACTGATCACAAGAGTTTGAAGTATATTTTCACACAAAAAGAACTCAACATGAGGCAAAGGAGATGTCTTGAACTACTCAAGGATTATGATTACACGATACATTACCACCCAGGGAAGGCAAACAAGGTGGCAGATGCTTTGAGCAGAAAAGACCATGGATTTTTGAATGTGATGAGAATTGAAAGGGATCCAATTTTCTTGGATCTAGTGAAGATGGACATGGGAATAACTAGGGAAGGTGAAACATCAATGATTTTTCAAATGGTTGCCAAACCATCATTACTAGAAAGGATTAAGAGTTCTCAGACCAATGATGAAGAATTTCAGAAGAAGATTAAAGATGTGAATGATGGAAGATTGAGGGACTTTGTGTATAAGGATGGAGTTTTGAAATTCGGGAAGAGACTTTGTGTTCCCGATATACCTGATCTAAAAAGGGAATTGCTGGATGATGCTCATAGTTCCAACTTCTCTATACACCCTGGGAGAACCAAAATGTATAGAGATTTGAAGGAACATTTTTGGTGGGACAATATGAAGAGGGAGATTGCTGATTTTGTGTCGAGGTGTATGGTTTGTCAACAAGTGAAAGCTGGAAGGCAACATCCTGGTGGTGTATTGCAACCTCTTCCCATACCTGAGTGGAAATGGGATAATATTACGATGGACTTTGTCATGGGACTACCAAAGACTCCTAGAAGGAATGATGCAATATGGGTCATTGTTGATCGACTTACTAAGTCAGCACATTTTCTGGCTATACGGGAGGATCTACCACTTGAACGTCTAGCAAGACTATATATTAATGAAGTTGTAAGACTTCATGGAGTACCCCTATCGATTGTTTCTGATCGTGATCCTTGTTTTACTTCAAGATTCTAGAAAAGTCTTCAAAAGGCCTTGGATACTGAACTTCGTTTGAGCACTGCCTATCACCCTCAAACAGATGGACAATCAGAACGAACTATTCAAACCTTAGAAGAAATGTTGAGATCATGCTCTCTTGACTTTCAGGGTATGTGGGATCAATATTTACCACTGGTAGAATTTTCCTATAACAATAGCTTCCATTCAAGCATTCAGATGGCACCTTATGAAGCGTTATACGGAAAGAGATGTCGTACACCAACCTGTTGGGATGACGTTGGTGAAAGAAAACTTGTGGGACCATAACTGGTGGAAGAAACAATGGAAAAGGTGAAGGTAATCCAAAACCACATCAAAGCAGCTCAAAGTAGGAAGAAGAGCTATGTCGATAGCAGAAGAAAGGTTTTGGAATTTCAGGTGGGAGATCATGTTTTCCTAGAGGTATCTCCATGGAAGGGAGTTATACGTTTTGGTAAGAAGGGTAAGTTGAGTCTCAGGTACATCGGACCTTTCGAAATTCTAGATCGTATTGGGGTTGTAGTTTATCGTTTGGCGATGCCGCCAAATCTCTCCAAAGTTCACGATGTTTTCCACATATCGCTATTGAGAAAATACATGCCCGACCCAACACATGTACTTACCTACAAGGAATTAGAACTGGAACCCGATCTATCTTATTGCGAAGAGCCCATCATAATTCTTGATGTGAGGGAGCAGGTGCTGAGAAACCGGACGACTCATCTGGTGAAGGTTTTGTGGAGAAATCATAAAATGGAAGAGGCAACGTGGGAACCTGAGGAACTTATGATGAAGAACCACCCGAGTATTTTTATGCAGTAATACCCTAGAAATTGCGAGGATGCAATTATTTGAAGGAGGGGAGAATGTAACACCTCAAGCTTCCACGGTACGTTTCCCTTCGAATAATGCAATAGCGTGTGTTGTACGCAACCTCGAGCTCTAACACACACCACAACTAATTAAACTAGCCGTTGTGAATAGTAATACCTACTTTTTGAAATTTTATAAATTTTATTTATCAAAATGGACTTCATTTTTGGATTCGGAATATCGAAATTAGGCTATGTTGAATTTTTGGTATTTTTCTGAGAACTTCTAATTTTTTATGAATAGTGAAAAATACTTAAAAACAACTTTTTAATCAAAATAATTTATAGTGATAAATTATACTATTTAGTGGTTTTAAAGTATAATTAGAATATATTTTTACCATTTTATCCAATGTTGTTCATTATAATTAATTTAACATTGAAATTGGACATAAACAATTGTCAATCTTTTGATATAAATTGTTTCTTAAAAACACGCTATTTGTTGTAACAGCAGGAATTAATTATAAAATTAATTAATGCAACTTATATGTTTGGAATTTTTTAAAATAGACATTATTTTTGAATTCGGAATATCAATTATATCTTAGGGTGAAATTTTGGCCTTATTCTGAAAAACTTCAATTTTTGATGAATAGTGAAACCACTAAGTGGTTGTTAAAAACTGATTTTTCGTTAAAATGAAATATTACCACTTCTGTGATTTGATTTTCAAAAATCCGACATACATGGTTTTCATTAAGAAGTAAAATGTGGTTCAATGAGATTAAAATAATTTTTTGGTGAATAGTAACTTTTAAGTTCTTAATCACGATTAGAGGTAATTAGTATAGTTTAAGGTAAAAATAATGTTTTAATAATATGAGATGAGCTTGAAACTTGTCCTACTCCTATTGGATGAGTCATGGCCGACCAAGAAAACCCATGGGTCAACTTGGGGACCCCATGGAGCCACTTTGGTTGGAAAATTACATTAATATATATTTATTTAATGTTAAAATTAAATTGACACAAACATGAGTTTTTTTACTAAAACAGTTTTTAAGTGGGGTTAAACAAGTCCACATTTTGACTATAAATATTCATTAGAAAGATAAAAATATTTCCTACATCATAGTATTTTTTTTATAATTTTTAGACATTAAATAAATTAAATTATTTATGACATCATTATGATGCAGCGATGACCTCATTATTTAACAATTTTAATAAAATGAAAAGATAATGTAAAATCCAAGGCTTAAACTTGTCCAAAGACTATTGGATGGGTAGATTTCGAACCCTTATCACCTTAGCCACGAATTATATATGTGTGGGACCTTTAGAATCCGAAAAGCATTGTATAATAATGTAACATTTTAATCTTTCCAAAAGAGCCCCTCCTCTCCTCTTATAAAAGGCCCCCACCTCTACCACCTTATTCACACTTTCAAGCCTTTTGGTTCGGCCAACCTCTGCCCAAATACTCTCCCAACTTCTCTCCCTTCATCCTAGAAGCTTTACTTTAGTCAGAAAGTCATCCTAAGGAGTCCTTTTGATCAAATCAAAAGGAAGAACCCGAAGAAGAGGTAACGTTTTCATCACCCTCTTTCAAGTTTCTTTCTTCTTCCACTCCCTCTTTGTTTATTATTTCAATTCTAAAATTATAACTCCAGTATCTTCTATATACTGTGATGTTATTATAAATATGGAACAACCATATTCAGTATTCTACCCATCATTTTAATGACATGTCACCATACGTGCGTACGTACGGCTTACCGTCTCCACGTCGTGGTGTAATTGTTATTCAATATATTATTATTTAGATGGGTATAATAATGATATGTAATTCATGTAAATAATAAATATAACATGATAATGATTCTGTATATATGATATACTATCCAATTATATATTATTTTAATATCAAAATAATGATATTGTCGCTCGTGCGTACGTACGGACTACCATCTCCACGAACGCGATGAGATTCATTCTCCGTCGTATCCATTCAAGTATAATTATCATTTGATGATTTAAAAATAATTTTTAAGGACATGATATCATTCTGGATATGAATAAGATACAACCTATCCATGAAAAACACGACTTACGTAACAAAACATATAAAAGAAAACGAGTAAGTTAACACCCGAAACAACGATAAATCTAAGATATTGTTAACAAAGCAATGTTAAAAGATCATATATGATATCATATGAATGTATATGATTCTTGTATAATTTAATAACAATTATTTCACAATTATACAGGAGGTTAACCTACCCCAACCAAGGAAAAGTACAAGGTAAGGGTTTACTTCACAACCTCTTCATTATCCAAGGTTGTTTATACATAATTATCTACTGGGACCTCGTTATCATCCACATCCATGTTTCTTAAAAATGTCTTTCAAAACATTTTTACTATTAAATGGAAAATGGGTTAAAGTCATTTATACCCTTATACGTTTTTGAAAGGAATTTTACCGTCGTTTTCCAAACAATGTACTTTTTGACCTTTTTGACAAATTTAAGGTAAGAAAGGTTTTTTAACTTATACGGCGGGTGCGGCTATTTTCCGCCATTATAACTTCGTCGAAGCTTCCCTTACAAGCTTATAAGAATATTTTCAAAGTAAATGTATTATTTTATAATTATGGGACTTTTAAATGATTTCAAAAAAAGAGAGATATTTCTCTCAAATAGCTTTGATTTCATCCATGTCAACATCCTTTGATGGGTTTTAAGTTTAATTGAAATTGATTTATGATACAAAACTCCCATTGAACATTTTGTGAAATATTTGACTATGGATGTGTTATTTTTATACCATCCATAGTTTATGGAGAAATTGTTGACGTTTCGTATGCTAGTTTTAATACGAATATTTATGTTATGTTTAAACCTATTCATATGAGGAATGTATTGGACTTAATAAGTGATGGATGGAGCCCGCTATAGCTCCTCGATGCATCGATAGGTCTCATGAGACAACTAGACGTGGAATTGGCCGAGGACCTTTCCCAATTTGATTTATGGTTTTGGCCGAGGCCTTAATCATTTTAGACGTCTTGGCCGAGGCCTTGACAAAATGTTTCAGAATGTCTGGCATTATACATTCCCTCATTATGAAAGTGGTTATTGATATTTCATGTGATTATTCGTCTAGTAGAATATCCATGTGAGTAAGTAATGGCATTATTTTATTTTACTTTTTCCATATTATGCTGAAGTTCAAGTTCAATAAGGCTTTTGTTTTAGTTTTACATTGCCTTAAATGCTTATGTTTTCTTATGAAAGTTTCTGCTATATTGTTATCCTTACGGAGCATTTGAGCTCACCCCTTTCAATGTTTTATTTTTCCCAGGATGTGAAGAAGTGTATTATGACTGACTTGCAAGAATAGTCAGTGAGAATATGAGTGTGGACTAGGGAGACCATGTTATTGTAGTTTTCATTTTTATGATGTAATGTAATGTTTATGAATGTATCTAGTGTTTCCAAGGCTACTAAACTAATCGGTCTTTCGAGACTTGATCTTTTGTGATCATTCCAATGTTACGAAGTAATGCACTGACTCTGGGTAGCTGGGGTCGGTGCGTTACATCCTAGGTGATGGGTGGTCATGTAGATGGTTTTTACTTGGAAATATGCTCTGGTTTTGAAAATTGTTGAAGGTGATTTCTTTTGGTGATACTGGAATGTGGTGGAGGCATGGCCAATGGCTAAAGCATGTGAACTTAATTTTATGATTCGTGACTCACTGTAATTTGATTCTGGTCTTCGTGACTGGGTTTCATAGGAGCATGAAACCATTGGTATTTGAAGATATTGGGGGGTCAAGCGCACGTTGGAGATGTATTGTGTCCTTTATATTATGGTTTGGGTGGTACATATGTGTATGTCCATTATGATTAAAATTTTTAAAGGTAGTTCACACTGGTTATGCATGGTGATTGGTGTTTCATAAATTTGTGATTATTCATGTGTGGTCAGAGAATTGATGTGGGTTTGATGAGTGGCTTAAGGGCATAACAGCTCAGGGATTCCTAGTGGAAATTGTGATGTCCCTACAGTGAGAATGAGAAGGTGGGTGGGTCAAGGTGTGATATCATGATTGATTTAACCTTAACCATTATTATGGTTTAACATGATGAATAAGTGTGTATTGAGAGGAGTGGAACATGTTTTTTGATGATGTAACTTGTCAAGGTTGTTCTTGAGGAGTGGTATAAGTGAGTCCAAATAGCGAGTAGTGTATCATTGGATAGTTTTGGGTGTGACCCTCTTTTGAATGAAATTCTAACAGATCCTAGTGTGTAGGTGAATATGGTTTTATCTAGTTTTGTGGAAAATTATAGGTTTAGATCTCAGGTGCAGTTTTAGTTAGAGTCTATCTGTTGGTATCGGACTCAAGGTAGAGTTCAGTGATCTGATAGAAAGTTAGATTGATGGTGCGTTGGTTCCCACCATGTAGCATGATGATATTTTTTGTTTGGTTGAGGAATTATTTGTGGAATGAAACTGAGATTTGATTTCATATTATAGTGTTCATGCTTTAATGGTCTCAATATTTCTTAGAATCTAATTCATTGTGATTGGGTGATGTAATAACATGTCGGTGGGTATGGTCGAGCATTTTGAGAAGATACAACTAGAGGAGATATGATCATAGATTTTATGTTTGTTTGGATGTGGTGGGGATGAAATTGAATTAATAATGTCATTGGTGTGTGGGGTTTGTGTTTTGTTGGGCAATTCCTATTGTGGGACCAACATGGATCAGAATTGGCCCTTCTAACGGAGTTATGTGGTTGGGGAGAACCATGGGATGGGCAATAGATTGGTTGGTACTTTGGTGATATCTTAGGATATATGTGTGTACTAGATAGTCATCTCATTACATCAGTAATGAATTGAGTTGTGTCTTGTTTTTTAGCAAAGTGATCACCTTTTCTTTGATATTGTGCTAGAGAAGCTCATTCGGTGCTCTAATGTAGAACGCAACGAGTTAGTTGTGGTTTAGCGATCGATATAGGTTTGTTTTTGTGGTTGAATGGTTATAGATGATTCTCTGGGATGATAAGTATTAAGTTGGTTAGGTTTTAAATCTTATCCCTTTCTAAGTTAATAAATTCTATGGGTTTTTTAATTTTTGAGTTTGGTGGACATACAGTTTTTTAAACCGTGTTTTGGATTAATAACTTGAGAGTTAATACATATTAAAGGGGTTTTTTTATAGGTTTTTGGACCTAATAGGTGCCTCAGGTTCTCAAATAATTCTTGAGACCTTTAGAATTAATTTTATAAGTTTTTTAGGTTTTTTTCCTAGGTACATGGTTTGGTGTGCACAATTTAGGAGAAACCATGCAGCTCACTGAGTACACTGTTTTTTGACATGGTTAGTGAACAATTTAGAGGAAACCATATAGATCTTATAGTAAACTATGTGGGTGGATAGGATCTTGGACTTATTTCATAATTTTCACATGGTTTTAGAAAAACAACATGAATTGTTGCAGAGAGTTTTGAATCCAATCCACATGATTAGCGCATGATTGGTAAATTGTGCAAACTAACCATGTGAGGAGGGGTGTTTGAGATAGTGTCGACTGCACAATTAGCACAAATTTTTTCAAACCATGCTTCTTAATTGTGTAACCCTTAAAAAGTTTAAATTTACCTTCTTTACCTTATGATTTTATAACCCCAAACCCTTCCTTTTCATCCCATTTTCAGCCAATAGCTCCCTTGTATGTGTGTGCCTCCCTCTTCCTATTCCCATGGGATATCTCATTCATCTCTTATTTGTTTCTCCTTCCACTGGATGTGTTGATTATTAGAGGTAAGTCTATGTTCCTTCTTCCATATATTCTTCATTTTTTTTCACCATCAAGTGATCAATCACTATTTATGTCAAATATGACTTATTTTTAGGTATTTTACCTGGTTTCTTTTTTTCCCCCATTTTAGGTCGAATTAAAGCTTAATATCGAACATGTGAAATCTTCTAACGTTGAGGTTGGTGGTACCTAAATTTAACTGATAGCCTTGCTTTGTTTTTCAAGTGATGTGTCGTGGAGGTCATTAAATCCTTATCATGCATTAACTTAATTTGAATTAAATGATTTAATTATGCCTTATATTAGTTAAATGCCCATATAAAAATACAATGAAACCAAGAAATATGGTGAATCCAAGAGAATTCCCCTTTTATATAAGTTGACCTTGAATATGGGAATTGTAAATTAATATGGCCTCTTGAAATGGGAAAACAGGTCATTGAATCACACTGGTTATATGAATTAATAAATTATGTCTTAAATAGTTAATAAAAAGGAAATCATGTTTAGATCAATAATTGTGAAATAGAATTTCACAACTGTCAATTATCAGAAATGGAGCTTCAAATCTTGTCTGGGTTTATTATAAAATTAAAAGTGAAACTATAATTTGATATTGGATATGATATCATTTTTTGGTAAAATAATTTTATACATGGTTAATATGAAACATTTTATGTTGGCATTTTTTTTGGCCTTTTTATAAAATGAAATGGTGAGTTTATAGTTTTATATTGATATAGTTAATTGATAATCCATGGGTTGTGAAAATGGATAATGGATGTTATGGTGTGATGGCTTGTGATTTAAAGTGAAATTGTAAGATGAAATGAAATATGTTAATGTGTGAAGAGGGATTGATGTACAAATGGTAAATGATGATGAGATGGTAAGCAGGAAATGGAATGATAAATTGTTATGGATTTTATAAAATTTCTTTAATGATGTTAATTAGAAAAAAATGGTTTATGATAAGATAGAGGGATTTTGTTATGTAAAATAATTATGTGAGAGTTGAATTGTTTCATTATGAGATAATTCTTATGAAAACTCTCTTATAGGAAGTGTTAAACTAATAAATAAAAACACCCTCGTAGTTATTGTTGAGGTACTAAATGAAAACACCCTCATAGGAGGTGTTGAGCTACTAAATGTAAAAACCCTTGTATGTGGTGTCGAGTTACTAAATTAAAACTCCCTCATAAATGGTGACGAGTTACTACATGAAAACACCCTTGTTGGTGGTCTTGAGATGCTATAGAAAACACCTAAAAGGGTGGTCATGATACTATGGTTAGCATGGTCCATACAACATGCTTAGAGACACCCTAACACTGGATGAAGAAGGTATGGTCGATCAAGATCACAAACCTAAGGATCAATAGTGGTATAGACCAGTCTTTGGACCCATGGAGCCTGATCCTCAATGGCTATTTTACCTCTTTTCAGTTAATTTGTTAATTTGTTCAAATTGTTTATTGTAGCACCTCACATGGACTTATTTTACAAGACTAGTTATTTAGGGATGTCATTGGTGATAACTTACTGAGTTTTACTCACACCATTCTCATGCCACCATGACACTTGGGTACCTAAGTAGATGTTACTTGATTGCGGGTCTAGGTTTGGGCAAGGCTCGATGCATGATGGTTTGGATTGCTAGGATGGATCATGGGAGTTTGGGACCGAACTAGGTCTCAAGACTATTCTCAAGGTTTTTCCTAGTTTAAAATTATCATCTTTTGGGTTTTTATGTATATTACTTATTTTTGATGTGTTCCTTTCCTGAAATATAGTATATAGTTCATTTATAATTACATGGCTTACTTTGATTATAGTTGACACTTGTTTGGGTATTTTTTTTTACAACTTCATTTATTTGGATGATTTATATCTTTTACTTTATTTACACTGTTGTTTTACTCATATAAGAGGGTATAGTCTCCCCACTGTACCACTATAGACCAGCACTACTAGTTGGTAGCATATGGAATATAGGGAGGTGTACTAGAGGTGCAGTAGCAACCATTAGACTGGGCATCAATTAGTATTCCAAGGTGGAAGTAAATTACAAAGTGATATTAGAGGATCCTTTTCTTTTCTTTTGATGTTTGGGGAAGGTATATGGAAGATATGATGTTTTCAGAACATGGTATAGAACTTTTTACTAGGACTGGACACCCCATGTATGAAGGAAATCCATGTTTCCAAGGATGGGATTACTTCTCATGTTGTTCAATTTTAATATTTATCTGAATTCACTATGAGTGACACACATGATTATGATGTTACTGGTTTATAAGATTTGATATCTTTTCTGGTATAGTAAGAGGGGGTGTGTTCATGCATCATACCAAACATGCAGGATTCACATGTCGTTGTGTGATTGTCTATGATTTATTACCTGGACTATGAAATAGGTTGGTTAATTAATGTGTTCACATCCATTTATACAACATTTTCATGTGTATGTGTATGGTAACATATTAATTAATCGGCCTTCTAAATGGAAAAAAGTAGGTTATGTAATTACTTGCCTTGATTTTTATGAGGTCCCAAGTAAATAAAATTCCAATTAAAACTTATAGAGTGTTTTCCCCTATAACTTTCAATTGGAATTTCATTTAATTAGGCCTCAATTATAGAAAACTTCTGGTTAAAGTAAATTGTTAAAATTAAGTTATGCGATCACATATCTTGATTATTATGTGGTATTAGCTAAATGAAATTCCAAGTATAACTTATAAATCTCTTTCCTTTATATCTTGTACTTAAAATTTCATTTAAATAATCCTTTTTTATAGAAAAATATTTTTAATGTTAAATGTAATTGTAAAATTGTGAATCCTATATATTTATATGATGTTGACCTAATGGGTTGTTGGTGTTTGAACTCATGCATGGGTATTTTTGGTTGTGAGAGTGTTCGGGTTATGTTATATCCTTGTAATGCAAGATGTGGGTAATAACGGGGTGTGTGCCTATTATCATTTTCCTTGAGTTTTGATCTTGAGACCTTTATGTTTTGGAGTGTATAAGATAGGATATGTCATACCTGTTTTGGTTTCATTTTGAACTGTGGACCTGGTTTTCTGATGTGAAATGTTTGTTTATAAAACTTTTCATTTGTGCCTAACCCAAGAGTGTGTAGAGTAGACTTGGATCAAACCTATGTGTGGGAACCTTGAGTGGGCAGTTTTTTTTGGAACTTTAGATGTCGTGTGTCTCGAGATGAGATCAGGATCCCTACTTATGAGTTGTGGCTTATGTGAGACTTATTTTATAAGACTGGGTGGGAAAGACTTATGTCTTGTGATGTGACACTATTTTGGTAAGTTCATTTTTTGTTATGATCAAGGGAAACCCGATAGATAGGTTGGTCCGGGAATGTGAGTGCTTTGACATGAGGGGTATGGGTGAATGCTCATGTATGAGACTAATGCATGGAGAGTGTTGTTAGTTTGGGGTAAAAGTGGGTGTATCTCTTTGTGAATTTTTGGTTCGTGTTACCCTATTTATCTTGATACCCTTTGATGGGTTTGGGTAAGGTCATGTGGATGCCTTATGTTGTTTTGGTATCGAGACCAATTTTAGAGGGTAGGATAATTCATATGCCTAGCCTCATTGATTAATAGTACAGTCTATAATGAGGGAGTTGATGGTGACCCTATATGGTTGAATCTAGGTCAGGTAGAGCGTGGATAGATGCATCAGGTTTTAGGATGATGCTCAGGTGATGGGTGGTCATGTAAACTGTTTTGTCTTGGCTAGATGCTCTGGTTTTGAAAAGTGTTTAGGGTTCTTTTTCTTACTGATACTAGCATGTGGTGGAGGCATGGCTAGTGGTCAAAGCGCATGAACTAAAATTGATGAGTCATGAATCACTATAATTTGAGTCTGGTCTTCATGATCGGGTTGCACAAAAGCGTGAAACCAATGGGATTTGATGATATCGGGAAGGCAGGCACCTATTGGGGATGAGTTGTGCCATTTGGATTATTCTTTGTGTGTTACAAGAGAATAAGCCTATTACACTTAAATGTTTTAGAGGTAGTTCACACTGGTAACACATGGTGCTTATTGGGTCATAAATCAGTGAGAATCCATGTGTGGGCAGAGGATCGGTGTGGGTTTTATGAGAGGATTTTGGGCATGACAACCCAGGGCTTCCTAGTGGAAATTGTGATGTCTCTACGGTGAGAATGAGAATGTGGGTGGGTTATGGTGTAGTGTCAAGTTCGATTCGATTCATGGGTTAATTTGATGAATGAGTGTGGATTGGGAGGAGTGAAACATGCATTTTAATGATGAAACTTATCGAGGTTATGCTCAAAGAGAAGTATAAGTGAGGCCAAATGGTGGGGAGTGCACCATTGTATTGTTGTGGGTGTGACCCTCATTTGAATGAAATTCAGGCAGATTCTAGTGTACAGGTGAATCTGGTTTTATATGTTTTTATGGAAAATTCTAGTTTTGGATCTTGGATGTAATGTTGGTTAGAGTCTGATTGTTGGTATTGGAATCAATATAGAGTTTGGTGATCCGAGCGGGATCCTGATCGATGGTGCAGCAGTGCCCACCATACAACACCATGGTAGTTTTGGGTTGGTTGAGGACCTAGTTATGGAATGACACCATGAGTTTATTTTAGGCTATAGTGTTCATGATTGGATGGTCTTGGGAATCCTTTGAAGTTAAGTCATCATGATCAGGTGATTTAATAACCTGTCAGTGGGTATGGTCGAGAGTTTTGAGGAGATCCAGCCAGAGGAGATCCAACCATAGATGTTGTGTTAGGTTGGATGTGGTGGTGTGAAAAATGCATCTAGTGCATTGTTGGTGTGTGGGGTTTGTGTTTTGTTAAGAAATTTCGATGGTGGGAGCACCATGGATCATAATTAAACCTTTTAACAAAGCTATATAGTGGGGAGCATCATGGGATGGTCAATAGAGAGGTTAGTACTTGGGTGATATCACATGATAAATGAGTGTTGTGGAGCATCATCTCATTATTCTAGTAAGAAATTGAGTGGTAGATTATGTTTTGGATAAGTGAGCACATTTTTCTTGAGATTGTGCTAGAGAATCTCATTCAGCACTTTAAAGTAGAACACGACAAGTTAGCAACATTTTGGAGACCAGTATCGGTCAGGTTTTGTGGTTTAATGGATGGTGAGACTTCTCTTGGATGAGAAGTATTAAGGTGGGGTGGTGGTAAAACCCTATCCCTTTCCTGGTTAAGAAATTCTGGGGGTTTTAAAATTTTTGAGTTTGGTGGATGGATCGTTTTTAAAACCCAGTTTTGGATCAAGAATATGAGAGTTAGGACATCATAAAGGGATGTTTTTTATAAAGTTTGAGCCCTAAGAGGTACTATGATTGTGTAGTGATTCACTATTTATTTCCACCCTTATACCACTATGTTAAACTGATTTTGTAGTGTAAATTCCAAAATATAATAACAAATTTCACTTCACATTTGGTTTAATTAGTTAATATTTATCACTATTAAATAAGGAAATTTCACTTGTTTTGATGTTTACATCATAGGTGGAGGTGATTCGAAGAGCCCATTATAAAATTCAAGAAAAATGGGCCAAACTGTGCAAGATCCCAAACATATATATGGATTAAAATACACACTTTGTATAATATGTGGAACCAATTGGGCTGAAATTTGGTGGGTGAATGAGAAATCGTTCGGGATACATTTCTCTAGAAGATCAGGGATCTCAATTCTTCCATTTTGAGGCCCAAAATGTGACATCATTGGAGAGAATCTTCACTGTTCATAGTATTGAGGTCACTTTTGTAATTCAACCATATCATGGGATATAGGCCTCCAAATGATTCCAAATTTTCAATGGAGATATTCATAAGTTTTGAAACATGTTTTATTTTTTTCAAAGAGAGATAAGAAAGTGTGTTATCCCAAATCCATGAGCCAAGTAGTATATTGAAATCTGGGTGCCCAAAACCACCTTCCACTTTACTTATAAATTGGCTCATTGGACACCCCATTAGTAAGTTTTATCAAGGGGAATAGATCTCCCATTTTGGAGACCCAAAGGATTCCTCCATTCATCATAGTAGTTTTGAAGGCCCCTGTCCTCATAGGGAGATCAGGGATGGTGTCAAATTTTCACCCGAACCTCCTCCTCTCGATGAAGAGCTATATGGTGGGAGGTCATTTTGAAGGAGATACACACACTTAGAGAGGGGGTTCTGGCACTTTTTATTCTAATGGTTTGGTGTAATTTGTGTGTAAAAAATCATTTAAGTTTTATCTTAACATGATTCTCCTTTGAATGAATTATTTTGTTATAATAAAGTGAAACACTTTTCATTTCAATACCGATTGGGTTGAGATTTCAAGTGGGAATCTTGGGTTGTTCCGATAGGAAAACACAATAATACTTTTTCTCTCACACATACATTAGATTTTAGTATACTTTGGTAGCCCTCATTCCATGCTTGAGGTCCAAACCTTGAAAAAATGATTGTTGTGTCAAGGGTTGTTTCTTTGTGCATCATTTTAAAAGTTGTGTGGGGAAGCAAGATCTTGATTACCCTCAACCAAAGGATTCCATTGAACCATGTGTAATTTATAGAACAATGAACTAACCAAGATGTTTATTAAACTTGAAATGACCTCATTATCTCATAATTCTAAAAACATCACCTTTGTTTATCAACTATTAAAATCTTTAATTAAGCCATTTTATTTTTAAAATTGTTTTCAAAACCACCCCCTCTTTTAGTCCTTTATATTAAAGATGCTAACTTTAAACCTCCAATGCTCCTTGAGAGATGACCTAGGGTCTGCACTATGCTATAAATCATCTTTAAAAAATTCATCAATTCGACATGTCATGACAACATGTTCATGCCTTGTGTGCTCGAATAAGTCTTGGGAGATTCGGGTTGAATTTCAGAAGTTTTTGGAGGTTTATGTCCTAGGTGAATGGTTTGGTGTGCACGGTTTAGGATAAAGCATGCAGCACCCTCAGCATGGAGTGCTTTTTAGTTTCATTTGTGTAGTACACAATAAGAGTACGGTTTAGGGGAAACCATGCTAATCTCAAAGTAAACGGTGTGGGGTGGCGAGGATCTGGGACTTAGCACACGGTCGCAGACAAACCATGTGAAATGTTACAGAGAGTTCTGGAGCCAATCCACACGGTTGGCACATGGTTGGTAAACTATGAAGACCAATCGTGTGAGGAGGGGTGTTTGAGATAATGTCGACCACACGGTTGGCGCACATTTTGGAAAATTGTGCCGTCAAACCGTGTGACCCTTAAAAAGAGGAAATTTACCTTTTTCCTTATGAGTTTATAACCCAAAACCCCTCCTTTCCTCCCATTTTTGGCTACACACAACCCTCCCTCTCCCTCCTCCCAAGGGAGATCTCCCTCATCTCTTGTTTGTTTCGACTTCCACTAGATGCATTAGAGAGCTAGAGGTAAGACTATGTGTCCTCTTCCTTCTATTCTTCGTTTATTTAACTATTAAGCTATCTATCATTGTTTATCTCTAATATGACCTATTATCAGGGATTTTTTCTGGTTTCTCATTTTCTCCCAGTTTTGGTCGACCGAAACTTGATACCGAACATGTGGACTCTTCTAAGGCTATAGTTGGTAGTCCCTAAATTTAACCCATATCCTCACATCCTCTTTTAAGTGATGTGTTGTGAAGGTCAAGATGACCTTATCACACATTGGCCTAACTATAATTAAATGATTTAATTGTGTCTTGTCTTAGTTAAATGCCCCTATTAAAATATGATGAAACCAAGAAAGGTAGTGACTCCAAGGGAATTCCCCTTTTGTAGAAGTTGGCCTTGAATATGGGAATTATAAATTAATATGTCCTCTTAAAACATGAAAAGAGGTTGGGGAATCACATTGGTTGTATGAATTAGTAAATTATGTCTTGAACATTTAAGAAAAAGGAAATCATGTTTAGATTGATGATTGTGAAATAGAGTTTCACAACCATTGATGATCGAAAATAGAGCTTCAAAGATTGTTTGGGTTTCTTATAAAATGAAAAGTAAAACTATAATTTGATATTGGCTATGATACCATTGTTTGGTAAAAGGCATTTATGCATGGTTAATAGGAAACATGTTATATTGTGATTTTGTTTGCGCTTTTTATAAAATGAAATGGAAAGTTTATGCTTTTATATTGATATAGTGAATTGATAAGCTATGGGTTGTAAAAATGGATAATGGATGTTATAGTGTGATGACTTGTGATTTGAAGTGAAATTGTAAAATGAAATGGCAAATGTTAATGTGTGAAGTGGGATTGACGTGCAAATGGTAAACAATGATGAGATGGTAAGCGGGAAATGGAAAGATAAATTGTTATGAATTTTATGAAATTCCCTTGATGATGTTGATTGATAAACAATAGTTTATGATAAGAAAAAAGGGACTTTGTGACGTAAACTAGTGATGTGTGAGTTGAATTGTTGTATTATGAGATACTTCTTGTGAAAATTCCCTCGTATGCGATGTTGAGGTGCTAAATGAAAATGCCCTCATAGGTCGTGTTGAGCTACTAAATGAAAACACCCTCATAGGTGATGTGGAATTACTAAATGAAAACGCCCTCATAGGCGATGTCGAGTTACTAAATGAATACACTCTCGTATGTGGTGTTAGGTTACTAAATGAAAACACCCTCATTGGCGGTGTCAAGTTACTAAATGGAAATGCCCTCGTAGGTGGTGTTGAGTTTCTACATGAAAGCACCCTCATAGGCGATCTTGAGATGCTATAGAAAACACCCAAAAGGGTGGTTGTGATACTATAGCTGGCGCAATCCACACGATGTGTTCAAAGACACTTCGCACTCGGGGAAGCTGGTATGGTCAATCAGAGTCACCAACCTGAGTATCGACGGTGGTATGGACTGATCTCGGGTTTCACCGTGAAGCCCGAGCCTCAGTGGTTATCTTACTACTTTTTCAGTTAATTTTTTAAATTATTTTTTGCAACACCTCACATGCACTTATTTTACAAGAATGACTATTTAGGGACGTTGTCGGTGATGACCAATTGAGTTGTACTCACACCCAGCTCAGGCCGACGTGACACTTGGGTACCCGAGAAAATGATACTTGATTACAAGTATGGGTTTGGGCAACGCTCAATGCTTAATGGTTTGGATTGCTGGGATGGAGCATGGGAGTTTGAGATAAAGTTGGGACTTGAGATCGTTTCTAGGGTTCTTCGTTGTTTTGTCTTTTCATCTTTTGGGTTCTGACGTATATGACTTGTTGGTGATGTATGTCTTGCCTGGCATGTAGCATACAATTCATTTATTATTTCATGGTTTACTTTGATTATAGTTGACACTTGTCTAGGTATTTGTTTTACTGCTTCATTTTATCTGGACGATTTATATGTTTCCTTTATTTCTGTTGTTGTTTTACTATAATGAGATGGTATGGTATTCTCACTGTATAACCATAGACCCGCACTGCTAGTCAGCAACCTCTGTCGTACGAAGAGGTGTGCCTAAGATACAAAGATGATCGCCAGTCCGAGCGCTGATTAGTGGTCCTGGACAGCATGATGTTATTGGTTTTAGGATGGAACCCTATAAGTGTTTATGTGTTGAGCTTGACAAGTCTGGGCTAAATAAATGATCTTGACAGTTCGGAGATTCTTACAATATGTGGATTATCATTAGGGGAGGAAGTTTGTCGGCTACCACTGAGGGATCTCGCTCAACCACTCGTGAAGTGAAGGTTATGTATAAAAAAAAGTGACATGCTTTATACATCATCCATTTAATTCAAATGTATCATGGTTGGATCTTAATGGAATGATTTTGGATGTTTTTTTCATTGCACTTGGACAATTGATGTCCCCCTCAAAAACCCTTTGACAATTTAATAACTTATTACATATCACGTGCTCACATAAATGTGATGTGCATACCTTGGTAAATTGTGTGTGCATCCATGCATAAAAACATAATTAAAATATAAAACTTGAAAACATAACATAAAAAAGCATAAAAAAAATGAAACCATGTAACGTCTTATAGCTAGACATTAAACATATTGTGTACTCGTAATGTCATGGAAAATTGAAATCATAGTAATAACTCATATCACATGTTAAGGGAGCATATAACAAATGTTATTTAAATCACAAAACATGTTTTGTTATATATATGTGCATATATCAATTGTTTTTGCGAACAAATTTGAATTATTTTGTGATATGTATGAAATGTTCACGAAACATATTTAAAGTGTTTGATGATATATATGCATATATCAAATGTTACGTGAACATATGTCAATTGTTTTGTAGTAGATTTTTTTAAATTTATTATTCCAATCCAGCCATTTATTTTACTAAACCTATTATTGAATTATGTAGCCCACAAAGGGTCGAATGCATACAATATTATATATTATTTGGCGATGTAAAATCGAAAAGCACATGGAAGATTGATACAAGGTGTGACTTAATGATATTCAAATATTAAATTTTACATGTTCAAATATTTATTAATGGAATATAATTATTTCTTCAATTAAATATCAATGGAAAAAATATTTACCGGTGCCAGTCCTACCCTGTAGCCATCGTTCTGTATAAAACCGGGTCGCTGCCCCCTCCCGCCTGATCTCATTTCATCCACTCCATCCCTACTTCCCCAGCCTCCGGTGGCCATCTATGCATCCCTGTCCCTCTCCTCCTCTCTCCTTATATAATATATACTATTTATTGACTGTTTTGATATTTAGATCTGAGCAGCGCCTTCTCCGATGGCGAACCGTCACATTATTCCTTATTATGGGCATAAATGATGTATTACTGTTCGCCGAATCTCTTTTAGTCTTTCGAAAAAGGGTTTCGCACTGGGTTTTCCGGTCCTCTCCATTCTAACGGTATCGTCTGCGTGGAGAAAGCTCGGGGCTCGCAGCTCCAATGGCGGAGACGGCGGAGGCGAAGGCCGTGCCGGAGGCGGAGAAGAAGAAGGACCAGACTCTGCCTTTCTACCAGCTTTTCTCGTTCGCCGACAAGTACGACTGGCTGCTCATGACCGCCGGGAGCCTGGGAGCCGTCGTACACGGCTCTTCCATGCCCATCTTCTTCCTCCTCTTTGGCGAAATGGTGAACGGGTTCGGCAAAAATCAGACCAATCTCAAGGAAATGGCGCAGGAAGTTTCCAAGGTTCGCACAAACGAAACGCTGAAACAGATTCGATTCACAAAACAGACTCTAGATCTCAGATCCGGTGTTCAAAATATTGATTTTGGTTAACTTTTCCTTGATCGCAGTACGCTCTGTTCTTCGTGTATCTGGGATTAGTGGTCTGCGTCTCCTCATACGCAGGTGAGCTCGAAATACCATAAACCCAAATCACTTCTTCTTTCATTTTTCGTGGGACTGTCACGTTCTTCATGTATCGCCGGAAACATGTGAGGCAGGCGGCGCCGTGCACGTGCCCCGTGGATCAATCCCGTTCTTCCCCTCCTTTTGCTGCCGTCGTTTTTATGGGTTTATTACTAAATCAGACATAATCTCCACCAACCCTTGATGGGTATTCCTTAAATTCCCCCAAATTTGATGCCTCTCCGGCTTGTTGTCTTGTTTGTTTTTGAACTGGATACAGAGATTGCGTGCTGGATGTACACGGGGGAGAGGCAAGTGAGCACGCTGAGGAGGAAGTACTTGGAGGCGGTGCTGAGGCAGGATGTGGGCTTCTTCGACACGGACGCCAGAACCGGAGACATCGTCTTCAGTGTTTCCACGGACACCCTCCTCGTTCAAGACGCCATTAGCGAAAAGGTTGTTCCTTTTCCGTTTTCGGCGCTTCTTGCTTCGTCTTCCTCCTCCTCTGTTTACTCTGTTTCGCCCTCGCGAAGTCTGCGTACGTCCAAACAGTCCATGATGAACGTGGGGCCCTGCCCCTACAGTGTTTGCGTCTGTCCTTCGCGAAGATGGTTTGATTCGGTTCACGAAGATGGGATTGGCTGATTTGAATTTGGGAACGCAGGTGGGTAACTTCGTGCACTACCTGTCCACGTTTCTGGCGGGGCTGGTCGTCGGGTTCGTGGCGGCGTGGCGGCTGGCGCTGCTGAGCGTGGCGGTGATTCCGGGCATCGCCTTCGCCGGAGGGCTGTACGCCTACACGCTCACCGGGCTCACCTCCAAAAGCCGCGACTCCTACGCCAGCGCCGGAATTATTGCAGAGCAGGTCATGCTTCCATCATCATCTTAATTACCACGAACCCTTTAAACCCTAACCCCCTGGTATTCATTTCCCTTTATGATCTTGTTCCCGCATGCGGTTCGCTTTAACGGCCTGATCATCATGACCCAAGTGGATACCGGAGGCAGTAGCTCTGGCTTGATGCGAAGCAACTATGATGCTGATTTCTCTGTTTTTTATTTTTGTTAATCTTGTCCAGGCGATGGCCCAGGTTCGGACTGTGTACTCGTATGTCGGGGAGAGCAAGGCGCTGAATTCGTATTCGGATGCCATACAGAACACGTTGAAGCTTGGATACAAGGCGGGCATGGCGAAAGGCCTCGGACTGGGATGCACCTACGGCATCGCCTGCATGTCCTGGGCCCTCGTGTTCTGGTACGCCGGCGTCTTCATACGGAACGGGCAGACCGACGGCGGGAAGGCGTTCACGGCTATTTTCTCCGCCATCGTCGGCGGCATGTAAGCTCTCACGGAAGTGATCGAGAGGCTCAGGCGCTATAGCCATTAACGACGCGTTTGTGATGTGGCCTTGTTTCAGGAGCCTGGGGCAGTCATTTTCGAACCTGGGGGCGTTCAGCAAAGGGAAAGCGGCGGGGTACAAGTTGATGGAGATCATCAGGCGGAAGCCCTCCATCATCCATGACGCCGCGGACGGGAAGTGTCTGTCTCTGGGCGAAGTTCTTGGGAACATCGAGTTCAAGAATGTGACTTTCAGCTATCCCTCCCGTCCGGACATCATCATCTTCCGGGAATTCTCCATTTTCATTCCGGCGGGGAAGACCTTCGCTGTGGTCGGCGGGAGCGGGTCGGGGAAGAGCACCGTCGTCTCCCTCGTGGAACGCTTCTATGATCCGAACCAGGGTACGTTACAGAAATACTCTGGATTGTGGTGTGGATGATGACGGCGCCGCTGGTTTTGGTTGGTGCGCAGGACAGGTGCTGCTCGACGACATGGACATCAGGACTCTGCAACTGCGATGGCTGCGAGATCAGATCGGGCTGGTGAACCAGGAGCCAGCTCTGTTCGCGACTTCCATACTCGAAAACATACTCTACGGCAAGCCGGAGAGCACCTTCGCTGAAGTCGAGGCCGCCGCATCCGCCGCGAACGCCTTCAACTTCATTTCATTGCTTCCCGACGGGTATAAAACACAGGTGGGCGAGCGAGGGGTGCAGCTCTCCGGTGGGCAGAAGCAGAGAATCGCCATAGCCAGAGCCATGCTGAAGGATCCAAAGATCCTGCTCCTCGACGAGGCCACCAGCGCTCTGGATGCCGGCTCGGAAAGCATAGTCCAGGAAGCGCTGGACCGGCTCATGGTGGGGAGGACGACCGTGGTGGTGGCCCACCGTCTCTCCACGATTCGAAACGTGGACACCATAGCCGTGATACAGCAAGGGCAGGTGGTGGAGACGGGGACGCACGAAGACCTCGTCGCCAGGGCGGGCGCCTACAGCTCTCTGATCAGATTCCAGGATACGGCCAGGAACAGAGACTTCAGGAACCCCTCCACCCACCGCTCGCGATCTTCAAGGCTGAGCAACTCTCTGTCGACCAAGTCTCTGAGCCTCCGGTCCGGCAGCCTCAGGAACCTGAGCTACCAGTACAGCACGGGCGCTGATGGCCGGATAGAGATGATCTCCAACGCCGAGACAGATCGCAACAGTTCGGCGCCGGAGGGGTACTTTTTCCGGCTGCTCATGCTGAACGCTCCGGAATGGCCGTACTCTATAATGGGCGCGGTGGGTTCGGTTCTCTCTGGTTTCATCGGCCCGACCTTCGCCATTGTCATGAGCAACATGATTGAAGTGTTCTACTACAAGAATTACGCTGTCATGGAGAGGAAGACGAAGGAGTTCGTGTTCATCTATATCGGAGCCGGGCTTTATGCCGTGGTGGCGTATTTGATACAGCACTACTTCTTCAGCATCATGGGGGAGAACCTCACCACCAGGGTGAGAAGAATGATGCTTGCAGGTAATAGTAATACCGCCTGATTGAAGTTCTTCAGTTGTTATATTTTCTGACCTTCTTTCCCTGTCAGCAATATTAAGGAACGAAGTCGGATGGTTCGACGAGGAGGAACACAACTCCAGTTTAGTGGCGGCCCGGCTGGGGACCGACGCCGCCGACGTGAAATCCGCCATAGCCGAGAGGATCTCCGTGATTCTGCAGAATATGACGTCACTACTGACGTCATTCATCGTGGCCTTCATTATCGAATGGAGGGTCTCCCTCCTCATCCTGGCAACGTTCCCTCTCATCGTCCTCGCTAATTTCGCCCAGGTATTATGGCCCTCTGTAAAAAATTTCCACCATTTTCAATGGCTGGACTTAGGGGGAAAAAAATCGGAACTTTTTCGGCGTGCGTGTGAGTTTCCCCTGTCACAAGACGACGGGGAGGGTCGTCTTCAACCGGGTGCCATGCCTTCAATCTGCACGTGCTCTGGCCATGGCGCTAGTGCACAGCACGGTTCCTCGAACCTCACGCCGGGCCCTCGGTTTAATATAGCGCCAGTGATAACAGTGAACAGTGAAAATGGCATAGATTCCCACGGCTCATCAAAACTTTGATCAGTTTTGCCCCGCTCTCCCTCAAAACTTGCGTCATTTTCGTCCTTTTCCTTGCTCTGGTTTGTATCATTACGGTCTGCTGCTCTGCAGGCTGCTGTAAATAGCATCTGACAAGCCGCCAATAACCCGAATCCGAATCAGGGGTCCGGTTAAAGCGGGTTAGGTTTTGACAGTGAAAGTACACAGGGTGAGTTTACTGCTGCCTCCGGAGTGTTGACAGTGCGAGAGATTCGAGTAGCTTTTCACGGTCTCCCGTGATCTGCTGTACTTCATTCTCTGTCAGTCTTGTTATAATGGATGGTGTCGGTGTTTTTTACCCTTGTTTAAGAGGGGTCTGACGTGAAACTGTTTTAAAATTCATGGTTTCCCTGTTTTTAATCCGTCTGCCCTGTTTACTTCTCTGTTTCCTAACTTTGCGTGTGCTGATAAACAGTAAGATTATATAAAAAACAACTGTTTGGAGTCAAGTGGGTTCGAAAAAAATCGGAGAAATTTGAGGATTTTGATCGGTTGACTATGGAATCATTAGGTTTCGTATCCTGATGATTGATGCTGCCATAATTCATTATGTGAATTTCTATTGTTTTACTTTTGCGTGGCTCTGTTTCAGCAACTCTCCTTGAAGGGCTTCGCCGGCGACACGGCGAAGGCGCACGCGAAGACAAGCATGATTGCGGGGGAGGGCGTGAGCAACATCCGGACGGTGGCGGCCTTCAACGCCCAGGACAAGCTCCTCTCCCTCTTCTGCCAGGAGCTTCGAATCCCGCAGCGCCGCAGCCTCTGCCGCAGCCAAACGGCCGGCCTCCTCTTCGGACTCTCTCAGCTCGCGCTGTACGCCTCCGAGGCGCTCATCCTCTGGTACGGCGCCCACCTCGTCCGCGCCTCTGCTTCCACCTTCTCTAAGGTCATCAAGGTCTTCGTCGTCCTGGTCATCACCGCCAACTCCGTCGCCGAGACGGTCAGCCTGGCCCCGGAGATCATCCGTGGCGGCGAGGCGGTCGGTTCCGTCTTCTCCATCCTCGACCGCCCCACCCGGATCGACCCAGAGGACCCCGACGCGGAGGCGGTCGAATCCCTCCGCGGGGAGATCGAGCTCCGCCACGTCGACTTCGCCTACCCCTCCCGCCCGGACGTCACCGTGTTCAGGGACCTCAACCTCCGCATCCACGTCGGCCAGAGCCAGGCTCTGGTCGGGGCCAGCGGCTCCGGCAAGAGCTCGGTCATCGCACTGATCGAGCGGTTCTATGATCCCACCGCCGGGAAGGTGATGATCGACGGGAAGGACATCCGGCGGCTGAACCTGAAGTCGCTGAGGCTCAAGATGGGGCTGGTGCAGCAGGAGCCGGCGCTGTTTGCGTCGAGCATCTTCGACAACATCGCGTACGGGAAGGACGGGGCGACGGAGGGGGAGGTGGTGGAGGCCGCTCGGGTGGCGAACGTGCATGGGTTCGTGAGCGGGATGAGGGACGGGTACGGGACCCTGGTGGGGGAGAGAGGGGTGCAGCTGTCGGGCGGGCAGAAACAGAGGATCGCCATTGCCAGGGCGGTGCTCAAGGATCCGGCGATCCTGCTGCTGGACGAGGCGACGAGCGCGCTGGACGCAGAATCCGAGTGCGTGTTGCAGGAGGCGCTGGAGCGGCTGATGAGGGGCCGCACCACCGTGGTGGTGGCTCACCGACTGTCCACCATAAGAGGGGTTGACAGCATCGGGGTGGTGCAGGAGGGGCGGATCGTGGAGCAGGGGAGCCACGGCGAGCTGATTGGGCGGACCGACGGTGCATACACGAAGCTCCTGCAGCTGCAACAGCATCAGTTATGATGGAGGAGGTTGAATGGGCGTTTCATCAATATGGGAATGGTGATGGTTGTAGATATGGGTACGCGAGAATGAACACATAAAGTCTCTAGGATCGTTTATCAACTATCTTGTATTTGTTTAATACATCAAGTTTCCATCTTTCAATGGGGATGAATCCGTGTTTCATCAATATAGTTGTTTCTAAATCCTTTTTTTAGCACAAATTGTTGACAATGACATTCCATTTGAATGATTTCTTAAACTTTATTAACATGAGTATCTTGAGACAAATCCAAAGTATCTATATTTAACATGCAACCCACCACATTGAGGACACCACAAAGGCACGACACCACTAGGCTATACATACACACACATACTAGAATGTATACACAAATATATATCTATTTATTTACACATTTATTTATAAACACTATTTATATTTGTATAGATATATACATATTCATACATTTTTATAAAGTACATAAATTGGATAATTATTTTCTTAGTTGATGCATCATATGTATCCAGACCATTGTCCCATAACTGTTACAATTCATGTATAAGAGGTTGAAGATATACATCGATTCATTTCTTTCAATGGGGATGAATCCGTGTTTCATCAATATAGTTGTTTCTAAATCCCTTTTTAGCACAAATTGTTGACAATGGCATTCCATTTGAATGATTTCTTAAATTTTATTAACATGAGTATCTTGAGACAAATCCAAAGTATCTATATTTAACATGCAACCCACCACATTGAGGACACCACAGAGGCATGGCACCACTAGCCTACACATATACACACATACTAGAATATATACACAAATATATATCTATTTATTTATACACATATTTATTTAAAAACACTATTTATATTTGTATAGATATATACATATTCATACATTTTTATAAAGTACATAAATTGGACAATTATTTTCTTAGTTGATGCATCATATGTATCCAGACCATTGTCCCATAACTGTTACAATTCATGTATAAGAGGTTGAAGATATACATCGATTCATTTCTTTCAATGGGGATGAATCCGTGTTTCATCAATATAGTTGTTTCTAAATCATTTTTTAGCACAAATTGTTGACAATGGCATTCCATTTGAATGATTTCTTAAACTTTATTAACATGAGTATCTTGAGACAAATCCAAAGTATCTATATTTAACATGCAACCCACCACATTGAGGACACCACGGAGGCACGACACCACTAGCCTATACATATACACACATACTAGAATATATACACGAATATATATCTATTTATTTATACACATATTTATTTATAAACACTATTTATATTTGTATAGATATATACATATTCATACATTTTTATAAAGTACATAAATTGGATAATTATTTTCTTAGTTGATGCATCATATGTATCTAGACCATTGTCCCATAACTGTTACAATTCATGTATAAGAGGTTGAAGATATACATCGATTCATTTCTAGGCGTTTTTTTCCTAGAATAATCATTGAAATAATAAAACAAGTTTTTTCATAAAGGATCCATGAAGAAAAATTGTAAGAGATCAAAACAATTGGTCATATTCTATGATTAATACTTAAAGTCCTGAATGGATTAAATCCATCAATAGCCAATCCAAAACACACATTCTTAGTATCTGCACGAATAGGGATCCACCGGAAATTCAGTGGGATGGAACATGGAAAAAAAATGCACCACCCAAATCACCGCCACAAAATCCCATTCACAATCAAGCATTGTTTACTCTAACTCACACAAACATTCAAGCAAAGTATAAATGAAAAATAAAGAAAGTAAAAGACACATTGGTTTTACGTGGTTCAGATTTACATCCTATGTTCATAGAAGAAGCCATCACAACTTTCATCTCATCAGAACTACAATGTACAATCACTACGAATCGTAAGCAACGTGGATCACTAAATTCAAGTATTACATGACACATCCCCAAAGTGGTACCACACCGTTTATATAAAGGGTCCCAACTACATTGGCCTCATGCATTCACAGCCGTCCATACATTTCATTGTGAAACTACTAATCCCATGTTGCTCACCTTAGCTTGACCTCTATTCATTGGTATATCAACAATGTTTGTCACACCTCATTCATTTTTTGAAAACCATGTTGGAAGTGATTCAAATGTAGACACCCCATTCTAACGGTGATTGCAACAGATGCTCAAATTACCAATAAATTGACCACCAAGATGACATCAATCGATAGTTCACGAATATCTAATGACCTCATTTCCACCCAGTTGAAGCCTGTTTCCACTACTTTAACATGGCCGAAGTTTCCTCTAGAGTTTTTCCTATATAAATTACTCTAGTTCAAGAAGAGTCTTCATAGATCCTAACATCGGTTACACCTGGCCAGGATGTTACGAGAATGAACAACAAATTCTAATTATGAACAAAACATCCACATATGTATATTAACATAGTCCCAATTCAAAAAAACCAATTTCAAAATTAAATTAAAAATTTCATAAAAATAGTAGGAAAAAATTTATATTTTAGAAAAAGGCACATTCCAAGAAAAATCTAAAACCATTCATACTTTTAGATTTCAAACCCTATTAAACTCAACAAATAATTTTAGAATTGAATGATTTATACTCAAATTTAACTCAAGCATTAACTATCAATCCATATTCAAACTTAATGTATATAACACCCCATGATTTTAGTGTGTATTTCACTGTTTCCCTATGGAATTGGGGATGATCTCATTGATTTAAGATTCAAACATTCCAAGCGGTTTCTAATGGGTCTGTTCGTAGAACCGGAAACATCCAATGATTCCATATCCATTTGAACCTACTTTCCAAAGGTAGGCGCTCATTAGTTGTGGACTGATGAGGCTTAGGAATTTGCATTAGTCGAGAGGATGGGAGGTCGGACTCATCACACCTTTTTGAGGGGAATTATTGTCTACTCCGGGACTCTATTTATAGATTTAAGTTATGTTCGTGAATCCTTATTACATTACCAAGTATAAAATGAGTTTTCCTTTAGATCTGACAATCAATGATTGATATGTAGGAAATTTAGAGAATCTTTTATATGTATTTGGGGTTCTTCATTGATAGATAATCATTTGTATTTGTTAGAGATTCTTAGTCAATGGTATCATTTGATACATAAAAGTCTCTTGGTCATTATGATGACCATACTGGTTTTAAATCCACTCAGTGGGGCACTTGAAGTTTATTGTCATTCAGAAGGACATGAATTATTTCAAAGTTGGGATCATACCCGCAGATGGGCTGCCTATGTATCCTTTATTTTTGAAAAGGAATCAGAACCCACGTAATTCAATTAAGGGAGTATGGTGTTTATGATTGATGGCTCAAATAAAGATGTCATAATTACTTTTACACTCTAAGCTCACGTGAGGCATGCTCGGTGTGAGAAACAAGAGGTATTGGTAAAAACCAGACAATTGTGCCATAAAAGATGCAAGCATAAGAAATGATGTGGGGCTTATGTATGTATGACTGCCCAAACAGATGAAGATGAAGATTTAATTCAGGGAAGAAATCCAGGAACAGGGTCCATAAAGGTATATGTACTTTATGGAGATTTGGATACTCTAACTTGGGGATTACTCCTGAAAAGGAGGTCCAAATTAGGAGGGGACTTATGATTGGGTTTTACTCCTGAGAAGGAAGCCCAAATCAAAAGTAAATTAGGACTGGTTAAGAGAAAATTAAGGTATTTGGGGCTTACTCCTAAGGAGGATGCTCATATTTGAAACTGGGGATTATTCCTGAAAAGGAGGCCCAGATTAATGAGGACTTGGGACTTACTCCTAAAAAGGAGGCCTGGTCTAATGAGGACTTGGGACTTACTCCTAAAGAGGATGCCCAGTCTTGAGAATTATTACTGGGGCTTACTCCTGAAAAGGAGGCTGTAACGACCCAATCTTTTTGAGTAGTATATTAACTTACTCTTATTGATTTAATAAGATGTTAATGGTTAATGCAGAAAGAGGAGTCGATGGCTTCATCCAGTAGACTCGACCCTTATGAAGCCCACTTATCAGAGCTTGGGAAGGAGGTAGCATCTGTGGGCTTCGCTTTGGAACAAGCCCAAGCCGAACTCCAGCGTGTCAAGCTTGAACGGAAACGCCTGCGGGAGAAGTTCAAGTTAGTAGAGATTACTACTAGGGCAATGTTATCTGAGCCTCCCTCAGATTCTCTCACCATAGCACACCTTACACTTAGGTCTTATGCCGGTGTTATAAGGGGCTATGTGACGAGACCCTAGCTTCCTTGTGTAATCCTTTTGGGTGAATAAATTGAGATTTCTTCCTTTAGTGATGTTTGTGAAATTTCAAATGTCTAGATAATTTTAGAATGTATTTTATTGATGAATTTCGAAAAAAGGATATTTTAAAATAATTATGAAAACCCTAAATAACTAATGATGTGTAATGATTTTCAAAAAATGGTCTTCTACAAAAGTGTTCAGTAAGGAATTTGGAGTCTAATAAGATCAACTTAATTTTTAATGAATAGTAAATTATGAATAGTGATTTTACGCTTAGGATTAGTAATGTGACTAAATGGATTAGTAATTTCACTCAAAGAAAGTTTTAATATAATTCAGACACCTAGATTCAGTAATGTGATTCAATAAAATGGGTAAATAACGGTTTCATAAATTATTAATCAAGTATTAGTTTTTTCGGATGAATAGTGTTTTTTAATTAAAAATTTAATTAAAAATAATTAGAAAATTATTTTTATAAAAAGGACTTTATTTTTGAACTCAGAGCATCGATATTATGTTAAGGTAATTTTTGGGGTTTTTTCTGAAAAAAATGAATTTTCGATGAATAGTGTTTTTATTTAAAAATTAAATTAAAAATATTTAGAAAAATATTTTTATAAAATGGATTTCATTTTTGAAATCAGAGCATTGATATTTGGTTAAGGTGAAATTTTGGGATTATTCTGAGAAAGTTGAATTTTCAATGAATAGTAAAATTACAGTTTTAGGGTTTCGGTATGTTTAATGACATCATAACGGTGTCATGATGATGTCATGAGATCTTTTGAGGGTTGTCCGGCCAAGGGTGATGAATTATTGTTTTGGGGGCCCCATGTGGCCTAACTCATTGATAAATGCCAAGGGAGAGCACATGGGTTTGAGAAAAGCACATGTGAGGTGTCCCTTGGCCATTAATGCCTTGTCCCCTCACTTTCCCTATAAATACCCACCCTTTCCTCCTTTGGTTTTCACTCCCAACTCTCCCCCAACGAAGTTCTGGTCTTCTTACCTTCCAAGGAGTCCTCCCAAGGTGCCCCCAAGCCCTCAAGGTCCAATCCTTTGAGTTTCAAGAGTCACGTTTTAAGGTAAGGGATCCGACCTCTCTCTTCCATTTCAAGTAATCTCTTTTATGTCATTCCTTTTATGATACATGTTCTTATGTTGGAAGATGTTCTTTTATACTCCTCTTACTGCCCTTTTTATGTTCATATAATGAGAGATCCCCTCTTACTCTCATTATTTCGTTTTATGAAGTTTTAAGTGGCGCCGTTAGGCTGCCGAAATTTTTGTAACGGATCCTTTCTCCCTTCTCATTTTTCAAGATCTATTTTAATGTAAAGTATTTAAAGTTCCTTTTTATTATGTTGGGGTATGATCTCTAAATTTATCATACTGATCTTTTATGATCATATGATTAGAGACCTCATTTGATCTCTTCAATTCAGTATTTTGAAGTTTTAAGTGGCGCCGTTAGGCTGCCGAATTTTTAAGTGGTTCTTCACCCTTCTCGTTTTGAAGTTCTACTTTCACGTCAATTCTTTCAAGTTCTTTTTTGTTATGTTGGGGTATGATCTATATATCTATCATACTGGAATCTTATGTTCATATGATGAGAGACCCCATTTGATCTCTTTAATTCAGTATTTTGAAGTTTTAAGTGGCGCCGTTAGGCTGCCGAATTTTTAAGTGGTTCTTCACCCTTCTCGTTTTGAAGTTCTACTTTCATGTCAAATCTTTCAAGTTCCTTTTTGTTATGTTGGGGTATGATCTCTATATCTATCATACTGGACTCTTATGTTCATATGATGAGAGACCCCATTTGATCTCTTCAATTCAGTATTTTGAAGTTTTAAGTGGCGCCGTTAGGCTGCCGAATTTTTAAGTGGTTCTTCATCCTTCTCGTTTTGAAGTTCTACTTTCATGTCAATTATTTCAAGTTCCTTTTTGTTATGTTGGGGTATGATCTCTATATCTATCATACTGGACTCTTATGTTCATATGATTTGAGACCCCATTTGATCTCTTCAATTCAGTATTTTGAAGTTTTAAGTGGCGCCGTTAGGCTGCCGAATTTTTTAGGGGATTCTTTCACCCTTCTCATTCTTTTCAAAGTTCTACTTTCATGTCAAGTCTTTCAAGTTCCTTTTTAATTATGTTGGGGCATTATCTCTATATCTATCATACTTAACTCTTATGTTCACATGATTAGAGACCCTATTTGATCTTTTCAAATCATTTTAGTTGAAGTTTAAGTAACGCCGTTAGGCTGCCGAACTTTCATAAGAGAAATCTAATTTTTGTCTTCCTTCCATGTTTTTCATTTCAAATGGTATGTCCTTGAAATTTCATTACCATGATCATGTATCCTTCTTATTCTGTCCATATACTGTTTTATGGGTCATTTATGAATGTTTGACCCATTTTCCCTCTCTTTTTAATGTCTTCTAAAACCTCGTAACATAGCCGTTATGCTGCAGAATTTCCGTCTCAAAATGTCTCTCTCTCTTTTTCTAAAGTTCTTTTATATTATTAAGTGAATACTCAAAGCTCTTTCTTCTAAAGGGGTATTCACATATATACCAAAATTTCAATTTTAAATTCTGGGATTTACATACATGAGACCCACCTTCCTTTTCTGTGGGTTTTAAAGTGACGTAAAGATCATGTCTTTAAAGCAGTTTTTAAAACGTTATGATTATGAAATGAAACCCATTTATTTTATGCTATATGGGTTATTTATGAAATGTTTGATGATGATATATGTGGCTCACATGATAATAAAGAAAAATTAAGGGTGCGCCCTGATAGCGCTCCAATGCATTGGGTAAAGACTTAATCTCTAGAGATGACCATTTTAACGACGCCTTGGTGAATAACCTTGGTAATTTTTAACGACACCTTGGGGATGGACCTTGGTGAAACGAAACGATTGTCAATATTAAATGTTGCAGCCACATCTTCAAGTTATGAAAAATGTTATTTTTATTATGATGTATCTCATGATTTCTTTCTCATGCCTTAAAGTTCTTTTCATGTCCTTATTGAAGTATCTCAAGTTCACTTGTAAAATGTTTCTCTTGTTTCCCTTACTGGGCCTTCTGCTCACCCTTTCTTTTGATGTATATCCCCAGGTTATGAGATGCATAATGAACATAGGATGAACTAAAGGAGAAGCCTTTCAAGTGTTTAAGAAGAATGTTTTATGTTTTTTTATGTATTATGATCCTTGTTTCCAAGACACTAAACCTTAACGATCCTCAGTTTTGTGTAATGTAATGAAAGTTTATGTTATAAAAAGACAGGATGTCATAGTTGGTATCAAAGGATGGTTTAGTTATTTGTGGAAATTAGGATATAAAAACTTTAGGAAGAACCCTATAGAAAAGTTTAAATATAGGAAAACTTCCTGGTATTTTGGTAAGTATTGAGTAAGTGGTTTATCAAACAAATACATCCCTGTCTGGATACGAGCAGGTAGAGGCAGCTCTGGCACAGATGTACATAGGGGTAAAACCCGAAAACACCGCTTTGAGCTAGACTCGAACGGGAACTGGTGCACGATAACGGGCCTTGCTGCACTCTTGGTTACGACACTCCCGGGGGATATGTTTGGTTAATCACAAGCTTTTTATGAATCATTATGAAGGAATTATAGAAAAGTGTAATTGTCTAAGCATGAAGTCTTAGTTAAAAGATTCATAAATGAAATAAGTTTCTTATTAAGGTTTTATTCTTTTAGAAAATGGTGGGCAATAGGAGGAACCGTGCTGATGGTGACCGCAATGCACCACGTGCTGACGGCCCTCCGATGGAAGCCGGAATGGAAACATTCATGAGAATGATGAACCAACTGACTCAAGTTATGAGTAATAACTTGAATCAAGCTGAGAGGCCGACCTCACCACGAAGGGAACAACACTCTGTTGAGTCCTTCATGCATCAACGACCGTCAACCTTCAGTGGATCTACTGAACCATTGGTTACGGAACAATGGATAAGCTCCATTGAAAAGATCTTTTCTGTACTTCATTGTTCGGAACAAGAAAAAGTCACCCTTGCTGTTTACTGCCTAGAGGGAGAAGCTGATCAGTGGTGGTCACTGATCAAAAACACGAAGCCACGAGGAGAGATAGAAGCTATGGAGTGGGAAGAATTTCGGGGAATTTTCCTTAACAAGTATTTACCTCGTTCCATGAGAACGAGAATGGAGAAAGAGTTTCTCGAGCTGAAGCAGAAGGAGAACGAATCTGTCGGAAGCTACGAGATGAACTTCACAAGGATTTCCCGTTATATCTCAAGCTTTGTCATGGACCCTAATGGGAAGGTTGATAGATTCTTTGGAGGACTACGACCTCATCTGCGGAAGAATCTATCCAACAGGGACTATGATAGCTATGAAGAAATAGTTCGAAGTGCTATGAAAGTCGAGATGGAGTTTGGTGAGATACAGTGGTCTCATAAGCCAAATGAAAAGAAGAGATAGTTGGAGCCCAGTTTAGGGAAGTCTTTTGATCAGGGAAGAGGTGGAAAGCAAATGCAACTTACCACATGCAATAAATGTGGGAAGAATCATCTGGGGAACTGCTTGAACGGAAGTGGAAAGTGCTACAAGTGTGGAAGAGGAGGCCATATTGCTCGGAATTGTCATAGTGAGGTGAAGCCTCAGCTTCCCAACACTAACGACAGAGGAAAGATGGTTCTGTCCCTACCCGAAGTCACATGCTTCAAGTGTGGACAGCTTGGGCACTTTTCTAACCAATGTCCAAATCCGAGGGCGGTGGAGGGGAATCACCATCAACCTCAGCAGAGGCCAAGGGAGCAAGGTCGTGCTTTCGCTATCACAACAACTGAATTTGAAGTTCCAAACGATGTGGTAGCATGTACTCTTGTCGTCCTCTCAAAACTAGCGAGTACTTTATTTGATTCTGGTTCCACACATTCCTTTATTTCCTCCAAGTTTGCAAGGAATATAGAATCAATCCCTGAACTGCTTGAGGTAGAGTTGTCAGTCAAGACTCCAAGTGGGATTATCCATGCATCAACAGTGTTTAGAGACTCTAGTGTTTACTTTAGTGAGCACAATATTATCGCAAATCTAGTAGTCATTCCCATGTTGGAATTCGACGTTATACTAGGGATGGACTGGCTCTCAAAGTATAATGCTAAGATCAAATGCAGAAGTAAGGAAATCTCAGTAGTCTTGAATGAACGACCTACAGTTATCTTCCAAGGAGAGATATCCCGAACTGATCCCTATCTAGAAGAACCTCCTATAGCTTTCTTTATGGAGTTAATCGGTTATGATGAAGAAGGAAGAGGGAGCATACAAATAGAAGATGTTCCGATTATTCAGGAATACATGGATGTATTTCCTGAGGAGTTACATGGACCTCCCCCAGAAAGAGAGGTAGAGTTCTCCATTGAACTCGTACCTGGGTCTCAACCGATATCAAAGACTCCGTATAGAATGGAAAATGTGGAGCTAGAAGAGATAAAGAAACAACTACAAGACTTGTTGGAGAAGGGGTTTATCCGACCGAGTGTGTCTCCTTAGGGGGCACCAGTTATCTTTGTGAAGAAGAAGGATGGATCAATGCGGCTATGCATTGATTATAGAGAACTGAACGAGATCACAGTGAAGAACAGATACCCTCTTCCAAGAATTGATGATTTATTTGACCAACTTCGTGGGGATCAATTCTTCTCTAAGATTGACCTTCGATTTGGTTATCATCAACTGAGGGTGAAGAAGGAAGATATTACAAAGACTGCCTTCCGATCAAGATATGGGCATTATGAGTTTACTGTTATGCCCTTCGGCTTGACTAATGCTCCTGCTATTTTCATGGATTTGATGAATATAGTCTTTAGGGACTACCTTGATAACTTTGTGGTAGTTTTTATTGATGATATTTTGATATATTCAAAAAGTCATGAGGAGCACGAAGATCATCTAAGGGTTATATTGAAAACTCTGCGGAAGGAGAGGCTCTTTGGGAAGTTCAGCAAGTGTGAGTTTTGATTACAACAAGTGGCTTTCTTGGGGCACATCGTAACCAATGAAGGAATCTCTGTTGACCCTGCAAAGACAATGGTTGTGGAGGAGTGGCCTCAACCCACAACAGTAACTGAGATTCGTAGTTTCCTTGGTTTAGCAGGATATTATAGGAGGTTTGTGAAAAACTTTTCATGGCTTTCTAATCCACTAACCAAGTTGACTCGAAAAGGGTTTAAGTTCATCTGGACAAAGGAATGCGAGGAAAGTTTCCAAGAGCTGAAGAAGAGATTGGTTACTGCACCTGTGTTAACACTACCCTCTATCGGAGAAGGATTCGTTATTTTTAGCGATGCATCTCTGAAAGGGCTTGGGTGCGTCCTCATGCAAAATGACAAGGTAATTTCTTATGCATCTCGACAGTTGAAGATTCATGAGCAGAATTATCCTACGCATGATCTAGAGCTGGCGGAAGTTGTTTTTGCTCTAAAGATATGGAGGCACTATCTTTATGGGGAGAAATGTGATATATACACTGACCACCAAAGTCTAAAGTATATTTTAACACAGAAAGAATTGAACATGAGACAAAGGAGATGGTTGGAACTTATTAAAGACTATGATTGTTCAATTCATTATCACCCGGGAAGAGCAAACAAAGTCGCGGATGCATTAAGCAGGAAAGATCCTGTTGTTTTGGAAAAAATGAGGATCTTAGGAGATCCCTTGATTAAAGATCTAGTAAAACTGGACATGGGAATTATAAGGAAAGGGAAATCATCAACCCTATTCCAAATTATTTCTCAACCTTCATTACTAGAGAGGATCAAGAAGGCTCAAAAAGAAGATCCTTTGCTGCAGGAGAAGTTTGAGGCTGTAAAGGATGGGAAGTTCCCTGATTTCAATATTGATCAAGAAGGTGTATTGAAATTTCGTACAAGACTATGTGTTCCATCTATTCCGGAGATAAAGAAAGAATTGATGGATGAAGCTCATAGCTCTACATTCTCTATACACCCGGGAAGCACTAAGATGTATAGAGACCTTCGTGATCATTATTGGTGGGATAACATGAAGAGGGAGATTGCTGATTTCACTACAAGGTGCCTGGTGTGTCAGCAAGTAAAGGCAGAAAGACAACTTCCTAAGGGGGTATTACAACTGCTACCCATACCAGTATGGAAGTGGGATAATATCACCATGGACTTTGTAACTGGTCTCCCAAAAACATCCAAAGGAAACAATGCGATATGGGTTATTGTGGACCGTCTCACCAAGACAACCCATTTTATCTCTATTCGGGAAGATTTCTCTCTGGATTAGCTTGCCAAGATATACGTTAAGGAAGTGGTAAGGCTGCATGGGGTACCACTATCCATCGTATCTGATCGTGACCCAAGATTCACATCAAAATTCTGGAGAAGTCTTCAACATGCTCTGAATACTGAATTGAATTTTAGTACGGCCTATCATCCTCAAACTGATGGCCAATATGAAAGGACTATTCAGACACTCGAAGACATGTTGAGATTATGCTCAATGGAATTTAAAGGTGGATGGGATCAACACCTCCCATTAGTTGAGTTCTTCTATAACAACAGCTTCCATTCGAGTATTCAGATGGCACCCTATGAAGCTCTATATGGAAAGCGGTGTAGAACTCCTACTTGTTGGGATGAAACTGGTGAGAGGAAGCTTCTTGGGCCTGATCTCGTGCAAGAAATGACGGAACAAGTTCATGCCATCCAACAACACATAAAGGCTGCTCAGAGTCGGCAGAAGAGCTATGCTGACAATCGTCGAAGGGACTTGGAGTTTGGTGTTGGTGACAAAGTCTTCCTTCGAATTTCTCCATGGAAGAGAGTCATGCGGTTTGGGAAGAAAGGGAATCTCAGCCCTAGGTACATTGGCCCCTATGAAATCCTTGATCGCATAGGAGCAGTGGCCTATCGTCTAGCACTTCCACCGAACCTAGCTCAAGTTCATGATGTCTTCCATGTATCTCTCTTGAGGAAGTACATACCCGACCCTTCGCATGTACTGAACCCAGAGGTGGTACAACTTGAACATGACCTCTCTTATGAGGAGCAGCCAGTGGAGATCTTGGACCGTAGAGACAAGGTCCTACGAAACAAGACTACCCACCTTGTGAAAGTGTTGTGGAGGAATCACAAATATGAAGAAGCGACTTGGGAGCCTGAGGAAACAATGAAGCAAAAGTACCCTCACCTTTTCGACTAGGCCTCAAGTGTAAATTTCGGGGACGAAATTTCTTAAGGGGGGAAGAATGTAACGACCCAATCTTTTTGAGTAGTATATTAACTTACTCTTATTGATTTAATAAGATGTTAATGGTTAATGCAGAAAGAGGAGTCGATGGCTTCATCCAGTAGACTCGACCCTTATGAAGCCCACTTATCAGAGCTTGGGAAGGAGGTAGCATCTGTGGGCTTCGCTTTGGACCAAGCCCAAGCCGAACTCCAGCGTGTCAAGCTTGAACGAAAATGCCTGCGGGAGAAGTTCAAGTTAGTAGAGATTACTACTAGGGCAATGTTATCTGAGCCTCCCTCAGATTCTCTCACCATAGCACACCTTACACTTAGGTCTTATGCCGGTGTTATAAGGGGCTATGTGACGAGACCCTAGCTTCCTTGTGTAATCCTTTTGGGTGAATAAATTGAGATTTCTTCCTTTAGTGATGTTTGTGAAATTTCAAATGTCTAGATAATTTTAGAATGAAATTTAATTGATGAATTTTGAAAAAAGGATATTTTAAAATAATTATGAAAACCCTAAATAACTAATGATGTGTAATGATTTTCAAAAAATGGTCTTCTACAAAAGTGTTCAGTAAGGAATTTGGAGTCTAATAAGATCAACTTAATTTTTAATGAATAGTAAATTATGAATAGTGATTTTACGCTTAAGATTAGTAATGTGACCAAATGGATTAGTAATTTCACTCAAATAAAGTTTTAATATAATTCAGACACCTAGATTCAGTAATGTGATTCAATAAAATGGGTAAATAACGGTTTCATAAATTATTAATCAAGTATTAGTTTTTTCGGATGAATAGTGTTTTTTAATTAAAAATTTAATTAAAAATAATTAGAAAATTATTTTTATAAAAAGGACTTTATTTTTGAACTCAGAGCATCGATATTATGTTAAGGTAATTTTTGGGGTTTTTTCTGAAAAAAATGAATTTTCGATGAATAGTGTTTTTATTTAAAAATTAAATTAAAAATATTTAGAAAAATATTTTTATAAAATGGATTTCATTTTTGAAATCAGAGCATTGATATTTGGTTAAGGTGAAATTTTGGGATTATTCTGAGAAAGTTGAATTTTCAGTGAATAGTAAAATTACAGTTTTAGGGTTTCGGTATGTTTAATGACATCATAACGGTGTCATGATGATGTCATGAGATCTTTTGAGGGTTGTCCGGCCAAGGGTGATGAATTATTGTTTTGGGGGCCCCATGTGGCCTAACTCATTGATAAATGCCAAGGGAGAGCACATGGGTTTGAGAAAAGCACATGTGAGGTGTCCCTTGGCCATTAATGCCTTGTCCCCTCACTTTCCCTATAAATACCCACCCTTTCCTCCTTTGGTTTTCACTCCCAACTCTCCCCCAACGAAGTTCTGGTCTTCTTACCTTCCAAGGAGTCCTCCCAAGGTGCCCCCAAGCCCTCAAGGTCCAATCCTTTGAGTTTCAAGAGTCACGTTTTAAGGTAAGGGATCCGACCTCTCTCTTCCATTTCAAGTAATCTCTTTTATGTCATTCCTTTTATGCTACATGTTCTTATGTTGGAAGATGTTATTTTATACTCCTCTTACTGCCCTTTTTATGTTCATATAATGATAGATCCCCTCTTACTCTCATTATTTCGTTTTATGAAGTTTTAAGTGGCGCCGTTAGGCTGCCGAAATTTTTGTAACGGATCCTTTCTCCCTTCTCATTTTTCAAGATCTATTTTCATGTAAAGTATTTAAAGTTCCTTTTTATTATGTTGGGGTATGATCTCTAAATTTATCATACTGATCTTTTATGATCATATGATTAGAGACCCCATTTGATCTCTTCAATTCAGTATTTTGAAGTTTTAAGTGGCGCCGTTAGGCTGCCGAATTTTTAAGTGGTTCTTCACCCTTCTCGTTTTGAAGTTCTACTTTCATGTCAATTCTTTCAAGTTCCTTTTTGTTATGTTGGGGTATGATCTCTATATCTATCATACTGGACTCTTATGTTCATATGATGAGAGAACCCATTTGATCTCTTTAATTCAGTATTTTGAAGTTTTAAGTGGCGCCGTTAGGCTGCCGAATTTTTAAGTGGTTCTTCACCCTTCTCGTTTTGAAGTTCTACTTTCATGTCAAATCTTTCAAGTTCCTTTTTGTTATGTTGGGGTATGATCTCTATATCTATCATACTGGACTCTTATGTTCATATGATGAGATACCCCATTTGATCTCTTCAATTCAGTATTTTGAAGTTTTAAGTGGCGCCGTTAGGCTGCCGAATTTTTAAGTGGTTCTTCATCCTTCTCGTTTTGGAGTTCTACTTTCATGTCAATTCTTTCAAGTTACTTTTTGTTATGTTGGGGTATGATCTCTATATCTATCATACTGGACTCTTATGTTCATATGATTTGAGACCCCATTTGATCTCTTCAATTCAGTATTTTGAAGTTTTAAGTGGCGCCGTTAGGCTGCCGAATTTTTTAGGGGATTCTTTCACCCTTCTCATTCTTTTCAAAGTTCTACTTTCATGTCAAGTCTTTTAAGTTACTTTTTAATTATGTTGGGGCATTATCTCTATATCTATCATACTGAACTCTTATGTTCACATGATTAGAGACCCTATTTGATCTTTTCAAATCATTTTTGTTGAAGTTTAAGTAACCTCGTTAGGCTGCCGAACTTTCATAAGAGAAATCTAATTTTTGTCTTCCTTCCATGTTTTTCATTTCAAATGGTATGTCCTTGAAATTTCATTACCATGATCATGTATCCTTCTTATTCTGTCCATATACTGTTTTATGGGTCATTTATGAATGTTTGACCCATTTTCCCTCTCTTTTTAATGTCTTCTAAAACCTCGTAACATAGCCGTTATGCTGCAGAATTTCTGTCTCAAAATGTCTCTCTCTCTTTTTCTAAAGTTATTTTATATTATTAAGTGAATACTCAAAGCTCTTTCTTCTAAAGGGGTATTCACATATATACCAAAATGTCTATTTTAAATTCTGGGATTTACATACATGAGACCCACCTTCCTTTTCTGTGGGTTTTAAAGTGACGTAAAGATCATGTCTTTAAAGCAGTTTTTAAAACGTTATGATTATGAAATGAAACCCATTTATTTTACGCTATATGGGTTATTTATGAAATGTTTGATGATGATATATGTGGCTCACATGATAATAAAGACAAATTAAGGGTGCGCCCTGATAGCGCTCCAATGCATTGGGTAAAGACTTAATCTCTAGAGATGACCATTTTAACGACGCCTTGGTGAATAACCTTGGTAATTTTTAACGACACCTTGGGGATGGACCTTGGTGAAACGAAACGATTGTCAATATTAAATGTTGCAGCCACATCTTCAAGTTATGAAAAATGTTATTTTTATTATGATGTATCTCATGATTTCTTTCTCATGCCTTAAAGTTCTTTTCATGTCCTTATTGAAGTATCTCAAGTTCACTTGTAAAATGTTTCTCTTGTTTCCCTTACTGGGCCTTCTGCTCACCCTTTCTTTTGATGTATGTCCCCAGGTTATGAGATGCATAATGAACATAGGATGAACTAAAGGAGAATCCTTTCAAGTGTTTAAGAAGAATGTTTTATGTTTTTTTTATATATTATGATCCTTGTTTCCAAGACACTAAACCTTAACGATCCTCAGTTTTGTGTAATGTAATGAAAGTTTATGTTATAAAAAGACGGGATGTCATAGAGGCCCAGGTTAAGATAATTATTACTAGGAATTACTCCTGAAAAAGAGGCCCAGGTTAAGAGAATTATGGTTGGGGCTTACTCCTAAGGAGGATGCCCATATTTGGGAATTTTAAGATTGGGGCTTACTCCTGAAAAGGATGCCCATATTAGGGGACTTGGGTCTTACTCCTAAGGAGGATGCCCATATTTGAGAATTATGACTGTGGCTTATTCCTAAAAAGGAGGCCCAGGTTAAGGGGTTCTCTCATCTTAAAGGATGAGGTTGAATGAATTAAATCTCAATCTTTAGTGACATAAAGATGTGTAAATCACTAGGTTTTGAGAGATATTCCACGGAGTTACTTTTAGATAAGGAAGTCAAATCAAGAAGTCATTCCATAAATGGATTTGAAGAGTGTCTTGAAGACTGAATCTTGAATAGGAGAGGTGGAATGACATAAGAAGGGTTAAATGGGCAAGAAGGGCACCCAAAAAGGCAGGGGCGCGCAAGTCCTGGCAGGCGCACAGGTACTGCGTGGGCGCGCAAGTCCTGGTCGCACAGGTATACCTGCGCGACACATGGGTACTTGCGTGATTGTTAACCAGTAGGGTAACACTTGGGCGATCCTTGACCAAAGCCTTTATAATTATCCTGAGGTACTTACAGAAGAGAGGCACACAAGTTTTGGTGAAGAATTAGGGCGGTGCACAAGTATGTTCATTTCCCTTAAGGGTAAAACACCTTAGGCACGCAAGTGTTAGTGAATTATAACACTTAGACCTTACTCCTCTTGTTTAGGCCTTCCATTCTAGGTAAAGAATTACCTTAGAAGTGTTCGGAAGACCTGAAGAAGAGACTTGGGCGTTCAGAGCTCTATATCTGAATTATAGAAAAATTCCTCTCTCAAATGGGGGGCCCACAAGGTCTATTTATTGGCTGGAGAAGACCCCGGGCGATTATCATTTAGGGCGCGCAAGTCACTTGCACGACCAACTTCGGCACGCAAGTGTACTTGCGCGACCATTGTAGAACTTGCGTGACACATGTGAAATGTTCTTCTTATTCCTTCCTTTGTCAATTTTTGATATTTGTCCAAAGGTTGAATCACTTTGAGCTAAGATATTACCCTTTTCCAATCTTTAGACTCTGTGACGAAAGGAGCGTCAACAAAAGTCCCCCCTCATAGTTGGATCCAAAAGAAATGAGGATTTGACTCTGAGGAAATTGAGAATCAAACGGAAATTGGGGCACGCAGGGTCTGGCGCGCAGGCATTGGCGCGCAAGGGGGTGGCCTGGCCTATAAATATGCGGCCCCATTTTCATACAAAGCATCCGGATTTCAAACTTTCGAGCTCTCGCCACGCAAGTTGGCTTCGTCGCACAAGTTGCTCTGTTTTCCGATGTTTCTTTTCTGTCGCGCTACTGTATAGGTATCTGGACCTGCGCGGTGATACTTGCGTGCCAAAATCTTGCGCGACACATCCATACTTACGCGCCAAGTTTATACTTGCGCGCCTTAATGCCTTAGCCATTTTTTTCGAATTCTTTCACAAATTTTATGAAAAATCAACTTACTTAAGAGTTAATTATTCAACTTTTATGCAGATTTAATGGCTCCCAAGAGAATCGGAACGACTGATGGACTGGCTATCAAGCGTATTGATGACATGATGAAAATTGTTGGCCATGATTACTATGATATCTGCGAAAACACTCTACCATATTTGGCTAAGTACTTGAAGAAATATCATCTTAATTTCCCACAGAGCATCTACCTGCCTCTATATGGTCGTGGTCATCTGCAAGGAGTCAATGTTCCAGATGCAAAGAACTATATGCCTGAGATGCAGCTGCACTGTTACTCCTCTATTTCGGTTATGATGTGCATTAAGAGAAACAACATTGGCATGAACTTTAAAATTTTTCCTGCATGCCATTTCTTTGCAGATATGAAAATGGAAAACCCATGGGCTGAAATGTTTTCCGCTGCCAGTTGTAGGAGAGAAGACAAACATGGCATTAGAGCAATATCTGAAAAGAGTACTCTATCCAAATGGCTCTTTACTTCCAATGCTTCATTCTCAAATCCATGTATCCATCTTCCAAGTCTCTTGGACAGAAATAGATTCACTGTTTGATCAACAGAAAATTTTCTCAAACCGAAATCAAGAACATTCTTTTACAATTGTTCCAAGAAGAGCTGGTATCACTGCATCTCTTATGGTATCCAGTTGAATGAATGAATTCCAGGTGGCTGCTGATGAAGCTCAGGATGCCGTAAATCAAATGAAGAGTTATGTTGAAAGTCTTTTGTAATTCCTGAAAAAGAAAAGAGACTCCAGTCTGTGGATGTCCTTCTAACTCTTGTGCATCAATGAAAAACACTTTCACCTTCAATCATTTGTGCACGTATTTTCCTGCTACCTGCTTTAAATTTTACCTAAGCCAATGGGCCTAGTAAGCATAGTTTGATTTTTACTAGGATTATTATAAACAACCCTACAAACTTTGAATCTTTTAATTTCTCAATATTACCTAAATCATACAAAATGTATGTTTAGTGAGCTGGAACTTGACTTTTATTCAGAGTTCCTTTGTCTTTTGTGGGCAGTTTAAAGTCATGCACGTCGGACATAAAGAGGCTAATGTTTAAGGTCGAAATAGATTTGAACGAATGAATTAGAATTGACTCAATTACTTGACAATTCATCTGAAAACATATTACCATACTCAAGTATGAGGGAAAAAAATGTACACTATGACTTAAGAAAATTTGAATCCGAGGAATGATATGAAAAAAGAGATAAAAGGCATTATAAGAAGTAGTTCCCAAGAATGAAGTTACTATTATTTAACAAACCCGTTAGGGGGTTGAATTATGTAGGGCCACCTAAGGGCATTGGCTGCATAGTCAAATAAATAGCATTTTTGGCTGACAGGTCCGTTATGTAGATTGTTTATACAAGGCCGCCTAAGGGCACGTGCTGTATAGTCAGGCAAAAGAACTCTCAGAAATTTACATTCATAGCGCTAAAAATCCAGTGAAAGTTTATGGAGATTCAAATTTTCCAAAGTATAGAGTTTTCTATATGGGAAGGGGTACTTGAATATGGAGAAGATATTTCCAAACAAGATTATCAAAGAATTGGATGGATATCACTCCTACGAAGGTCTGACCCAAACGTAGGGAAGAAGAATATAAACCATAGACTTGAATACTTTCAGATCATGAAAAAGTATATGGGACAAATATGTTAAGGATGGATATTTTTGCGGATCCCTACATATTTTCATTTAAGACAAATAAGGACAAAAGGGGATTTCTTCCCAAGAATGAAGTTACCAGTATCCGAAAAACCTGTTAGGGGGTTGAATTATGCAGGGCCACCTAAGGGCATTGGATGCATAGTCAAATAATAGTATCTTTTGGCTGACAAATCTGTTATAGAGACTGTTTATGCAAGGCCACCTAAGGGCACGTACTGCATAGTCAGGCAAAAGAACTCTCAGAAATTTGACATTTTTGTGACTAAAAGTCAAGAAAAGGGTTATGAAGATTTGAAAATATTTAAGGTTAGGATTATGAAACATAAAGATGGGTATTGTCCAATGTATGCAGAGATACACAGATCAATGCTAACCATAATCATGTTGTGGCTGGGTCCTAAATAGAAATGTTTGTAACACCCCGAGCTTCCACAATACGCTTCTCTTTCAATAATACAGTAGCATGTGTTGTACGCAACTTCGAGTTCTAACACACACCACAACCAATCAAAGTAGCCGTTATGAATAGTAATACCTAATTTTTGAAATTTTATAAATTTTATTTTTCCAAATGGACTTCATTTTTGTATTCGTAATATCAAAATTATCCTAAGTTGAATTTTTTGTAATTTTCTGAGAACTTCCAAATTTTTATGAATAATGAAAAATACTTAAAACAACTTTTTTAATAAAAATAATATATAGTGATAAGTTATACTATTGAGTGGTTTTAAAGTATAATTAGAATATATTTTTACCATTTTATCTAATGGTGGTCATTAGAATTAATTTAACATTGAAATTGGACATAAACAATTGTCAATCTTTTGATATAAATTGTTTCTTAAAAACACGCTATTTGTTGTGACAGCAGGAATTAATTATAAAATTAATTAATGCAACTTATATGTTTAGAATTTTGTAAAATAGACATCATTTTTGAATTCGGAATATCAATTATAGCTTAGGGTGAAATTTTGGCATTGTTCTGAAAAACTTCAATTTTTGATGAATAGTGAAACCACTAAGTGGAAGTTAAATAACTGATTTTTCGTTTAAATGAAATTTTACCACTTCTGTGTTTTGAATTTCAAAAATCCGACATACATGGTTGTCATTAAGAAGTAAAATGTGGTTCAATGAGATTAAAATAATTTTTGGTGATTAGTAACTTTTAAGTTCTTAATCGCGATTAGAGGTAATTAGTGTAGTTTAAGGTAAAAATAATGTTTTAATAATATGAGATGAGCTTGACACATGTCCTACCCTCATTGGATGTACCATGGCCGACCAAGACAATCCATGGGTCAACTTGGGGACCCCATGGAGCCACTTTAGTTGGAAAATGACATAAATACCTTTTATTTAATGTTAAAGTAAAAAATGACACAAACATGAAATGTTTTACTAAAACAATTTTTACATGGGGTTATACAAGTCATATTTTTGACTATAAATAGTCATTGGAAAGATAAAAAGATTTTCTACATCATAGTATTTTTTTATAATTTTTAGACATTAAATAAATTAAATTATTTATGACATCATGATGATGCAGCGATGACCTCATTATTTAACGATTTAAATAAAATGAGAAGATAATGTAAAATCCAAGGCTTACACTTGTCCAAAGCCTATTGGATGAGGAGATTTAGAACCCTTATCACCTTAGCCTCGAATTATACAAGTGTGGGACCTTTAGAATCCGAAAATCATTTTATAATAGAATAACATTTCATTACTTTCCAAAAGTGTCCCTCCTCTCCACTTATAAAAGGCCCCCACCACTCCCACCTTATTCACACTTTCAAGCCATTTGTCTCGGCCAACCTCTGCCCAAATACTCTCCCAACTTCCCCCTCTTACTCCTAGAAGCATCACTTTGGTCATAACTCTTCCCAAGGAAGCCTTTGGCTCAAATCAAAAAGAGTTACCCAATTTTAAGGTAATGCCTTCTCTTGTGTTCTTTTATTTTATTTTTCTTCTCCAACCCCATAAACACTTTTTATTCATTTATTTTGTAACAAAAACAGTATCCTCAATATACTAGGATGTTTTTATAAGAAGTATTCGAGCTACAATTACACACACCTACATCTAATGGTTAAAGAACATACTGTTTCTGTGGATGGCGAATTTTTTCCTCACGAAACGATGATTGTTCAACACTCATATAACACCTCTAATGGTGGCCATTATGATGACACTATTTTTATATATGATATATATTATGTTTTTGTTTTCCTTATAATTTTTTATTTTTCATTTATGGCATACCTTTATGGTTTCCATTATGAGTAAACGCGATATTTTCATTTTAGGAAGTGCGGACTACCGCCCCCTCAAAGTGATGTGAATCGTTAATGCCATATGTGGGATGTATAAAGGATGGAGTAAATGATATTATATATGATATTATACTGGAACTATATTATACATTTATATCATTATGATTTCATTCCATTAAATACGAAATAGAAATGAAAGTAGCGTTCATGCGTACGTACGGATTACCATCTCCATGAACGATGCATTTCATTTCTTACCTCTAAATGTTACGTAATATTATGAATGAATGTATATACTGGATATATATAATATATATGATATCTACACCATGAATATAATTCTGGATATAATGTATATTTCACCACATGAACAACTTGTAATTATAAGAAGTTTATTGTTGACTCAAGTACCAAAGATCGACGAAACGACCGTTATTAACTTAAATAATTACATAATGTTCAAAACATTGTAATAAGTGATATAAAAAGGATAATGAAATTGAAAATGGTTCTTAATAAGGTAGATATTAACTCTAGTTTATTATTTAGGAGGTTAAAGAACGGTTGAGTCAAGTCGGACACGAGGTAAGGGAATTTCTTAACCCAATTTCCATTCTTTGGGTTAATCTCCTACTTTCAAATTATGTCATGATATTATTATGTCCTACCTGGTATTTTTACATTATTTATGTGTACCTATAGTGAATACACATAATAGATATATTTTATTTTAAAAATGATCTTTTTAAGGAATTCGTCTCAATCTCCTTTCATTGAGGCATATTTGGTTTTATACACAACTTTATTTTATACGGTGTATAAACCCCTTTGACTTTTATGTTTATTCAAAAGGAATCTTTTTTATACGAAGCGTTTTACTAAACGAAAAAAAGGGAATGTTTTTCTTTCCGTACTTATGCGGAGACAACGACTTCTCCGCCGCCGTGACCATTATTTGAGTTTCGGCTTCCTCTACAAGCCATCATTTTTTTAATGAAAAATAAATACAAAGTTTTAACTTTCTTTTATTTTGGTATTGAAAATGGTTTTGAAAGCGTTTTTATTATATCAATGTGCTGTATTGATATCTTGTGATTGAAATGTGGAAATGTTATGTTTCCTTTATGCATGTTTTATGTGATACGATTATGTTATGGTTTATGATATGTTTAAACCTATTCATATGAGGAATGCATTGGACTTAATAAGTGACAGGTGGAGGCCGCTATAGCTCCTCGATGCATCGGTAGGTCTCATGAGACAACTAGACGTGGAATTGGCTGAGGCCCTTTCCCAATTTGATTTATGGTTTTGGCCGAGGCCTTAATCATTTTAGACGTCTTGGCCGAGGCCTTGACAAAATGTTTCAGAATGTCTGGCATTATGCATTCCATCATTATGAAAGTGGTTATTGATATTGCATGTGATTATTCGACCAGTAGAATATCCATGTGAATAAGTAAATGACATTATCTCATTTTACTTTTGCCATATTATGTTGATGTTCAAGTTTAAAAGGCTTTTGTTTTAGTTAAACATTGCCTTAAATGTTTATGTTTATTTATGAAAGCTTCCGCAATATTGTTATCCTTACTGAGCATCTGAGCTCACCCCTTTCAATGTTTTAATATTTTACAGGATGTGAAGAAGTATTTTATGAATGACCTACAGGGATAGTCAGAAGAGGATATGAGTGTGGACTATGAAGACTTTGTTATTAGTTTTTCACTTTATGATGTAATGTAAGACTTATGAATGTATCTAGTGTTTCCAAGGCTACTAAACTAATCGGTCTTTCGAGACTTGATCTTTTGTGATCATGCCAATGTTACGAAGTAATGCACCGACTCTGGGTAGCTGGGGTCGGGGCGTTACATTTGGTATCAGAGGGAGGTTAGTACTAACCTTGGAAGCTAGATTTAGATAAACTCTGATTAGAGCATATAGCCCAAATATAGACTTTGAGGATTAGTATAGAAGAACTTCCTAGAATTTTGTTGTTGTAGAGATTTTGTGAGTTTTCCGAGCAATACATCCCTGTCTGGATACGAGCAGGTAGAGGAGGCTCTGGCACAGATGTACCTAGGGGTAAAACCCGAAAACACCGCTTTGAGCTAGACTCGAACGGGAACTGGTGCACGACAATGGGACTTGCTGCACTCTTGGTTACGACACTCCCGGGGGATATGCTTAGGATAATTCTCGTTTTCTTTACAAACCACTATGAAGGGTTATGAGTATATACTTCCTCAAATAAAACATTTCTTTTTATGATTATGGATTATATCCATAAATAGTTCAATTAGTGTTAAGAGTTTTACAAGTATGGAATTATGTATTTTGATTCATAAAATAATCTAGTTTATGCCATTGTTTAGAAATGGCACCTAGTGGATGGAATGGAAACTGTATCAATGCACGCACTCCGTGTAGGGATTTCCCTCCTGCTCAAGATAATTATTGTGGATCTGGAGATACAACTGGTGCTGATCAACTTATTACCATACTGGGACAACTCACTCAGGTTATGAATAATAACCTTACTCGTATGGATCACCCTGATCTGCAACGTGGAGGATCAATGTTATATCGCTTCATGAGGCAACAATCACCAACATTTAATGGGGGTACAAATCCATTAGTAGCTGAGCAATGGATAAACTCCTTAGAGAAAATATTCCACGCCTTGGGGAGTAGTGAAAGGGAAAAGGTTATCATGGCAGTTTACCACCTCACTGGAGATGCCGATCAATGGTGGTCGCTGACTCAAAACACAAAGGAAGATGAAGAAGTATCAAATATGGAATGGAGATAGTTCAAAGATCTTTTCTTAGAAAAATACTTTCCACATGACCATCGAGCAGATATGGAAAGGCAATTTCTGAGTCTGAGACAAAAGGAGGATGAGAATGTCGCAAAGTATGAGGCCAACTTTACAAGGTTAGCGAGGTATTCTGCAGATTATATACGTAAACCAAGGAGTAAGATTGATCATTTCTTTGATGGGTTAAAGCCATTTCTCCGTCGAGATTTAGTATCACAATCCTTCTCATCATACGAAGATATTGTCTCGTGTGCTATCAAGACAGAAAAGGAATTCTCTAAGTCTTATGACAACAAAGTAAAGCAAGAGAAGAAGAGAATGGTGGAACAAGAAACGAATAAAGGGAAAAAGGGAAAGAAGGATTTTCCATTATGCGATAGTTGTGGGAAGAATCACCCCGGTGCTTTCCTAAAAGGAATGGGAGTTTGTTATAAATGTGGAGAAAAAGGTCACCAGGCGCGTGATTGCAAAGGAAAGAAAGAGGCTATCAATGTTGAATGCTACAATTGTAGAGAAATGGGGAATTATGCAAATGAATGTCCTAAGCGTCAAGGAAACTTACCTCAGAAAAGGCTAAGGGATCAAGGCCAATCTTATGCTGTGACTACAGTTGAAGCGAAATAATTATTGTATTTGTGTTTTTGGACTCAAGAACTAGATTATGGTTATAAGAATAATGTGATATATATAAGGATTGTACTGCAGTACATGTTGTTTTCATTAAGGATTTAATATGATGAAGGTAATCATATTTTTAGTATGTGACAATAAGAGAAACTTTACTTTTTTTGGGGAATCTGAGGTTACAATTGATTTTGGAATTTAGAGACCTTTTAGAGAAAGTCTGGACGGAGGTATTTTGGATAACTATAAATGCTGGAATGGATTAAGTTGATCTTTGGATAGTATTGTTTAAGGTTAAAACATTTCTGAAGATTATTTTTGGAATATTATAATACTATATTTTTAGGAAAAGGACAACCTACAGGGTGGGGCATAACCCGTCGCGTCGGACAAAGCTGCAGGAATCGAACCCACAACTATAGTGCGACCGACCTTTATTACCTACCACTAGCCTACAGGAAGTCCCTGGTTATTACAAAATAGTTTTAATAATCTAAATGGTATGTGTTAATATTTGGAACCTTATAAAATTAGGATAAATAGAATATTTTTGAGTTCTATTATCTTTTTGAGTGAAAGATGAGTTTGTGGTAGAAATTAGTTGAAGGTTGAAACTCTACTTGTCAAGCATAAATATATATAAATACCTATATCTTATTATATGAATAAATTAATTCTTAAACTTTATTAAAGGGATATTAAAACAAAAAAATGTGTTATCGTAATACCTTATGTCTTGTTGAACTGATAATATTTTAAATCAACATAGATTGAAGGCTTTGAGGCCCTCAATTTTACACTTGTTTGTGATTGATGACCACAATCACTCCCTACAAATATTTACGTTTTTCCTCCAATTATATGTCTCTAATTTCCACCAATGTTCTTCTTATCGAGATCATAATTTGGTGGTGACTTTCTTATTTCCATTTCCCTCTTATTAAGGCTAAATTTTATTAACCTTATTTCCGATGTGGGTTTTCCACAAAGGTATTTTCTATTTTCAACCTTTTATTTTCAAAGAAAAATTTCAAATTGCGAGGACGCAATTTATTGAAGGAGGGGAGAATGTAACACCCCGAGCTTCCACGATACGCTTCTCTTTCAATAATACAGTAGCGTGTGTTGTACGCAACTTCGAATTCTAACACACACCACAACCAATCAAAGTAGCCGTTATGAATAGTAATACCTAATTTTTGAAATTTTATAAATTTTATTTTTCCAAATGGACTTCGTTTTTGTATTCGTAATATCAAAAATATCCTAAGTTGAATTTTTTGTAATTTTCTGAGAACTTCCAAATTTTTATGAATAGTGAAAAATACTTAAAACAACTTTTTTAATCAAAATAATTTATAGTGATAAGTTATAATATTGAGTGGTTTTAAAGTATAATTAGAATATATTTTTACCATTTTATCTAATGGTGGTCATTATAATTAATTTAACATTGAAATTGGACATAAACAATTGTCAATCTTTTGATATAAATTGTTTCTTAAAAACACACTATTTGTTGTGACAGCGGGAATTAATTATAAAATTAATTAATGCAACTTATATGTTTGGAATTTTGTAAAATAGACATCATTTTTGAATTCGGAATATCAATTATAGCTTAGGGTGAAATTTTGGCATTGTTCTGAAAAACTTCAATTTTTGATGAATAGTGAAACCACTAAGTGGAAGTTAAATAACTGATTTTTCGTTTAAATGAAATTTTACCACTTCTGTGTTTTAAATTTCAAAAATCTGACATACGTGGTTGTCATTAAGAAGTAAAATGTGGTTCAATGAGATTAAAATAATTTTTGGTGAATAGTAACTTTTAAGTTCTTAATCGTGATTAGAGGTAATTAGTGTAGTTTAAGGTAAAAATAATGTTTTAATAATATGAGATGAGCTTGACACATGTCCTACCCTCATTGGATGTGCCATGGCCGACCAAGAAAATCCATGGGTCAACTTGGGGACCCCATGGAGCCACTTTAGTTGGAAAATGACATAAATACCTTTTATTTAATGTTAAAGTAAAAAATGACACAAACATGAAATGTTTTACTAAAACAATTTTTACATGGGGTTATACAAGTCATATTTTTGACTATAAATAGTCATTGGAAAGCTAAAAATATTTCCTACATCATAGTATTTTTTTATAATTTTTAGACATTAAATAAATTAAATTATATATGACATCATGATGATGCAGCGATGACCTCATTATTTAACGATTTAAATAAAATGAGAAGATAATGTAAAATACAAGGCTTACACTTGTCCAAAGCCTATTGGATGAGGATATTTCGAACCCTTATCACCTTAGACTCGAATTATACAAGTGTGGGACCTTTAGAATCCGAAAATCATTTTATAATAGAATAACATTTCATTACTTTCCAAAAGTGCCCCTCCTCTCCACTTATAAAAGGCCCCCACCACTCCCACCTTATTCACACTTTCAAGCCATTTGGCTCAGCCAACCTCTGACCAAATACTCTCCCAACTTCCCCCTCTTACTACTAGAAGCCTCACTTTGGGCATAACTCTTCCCAAGGAAGCCTTTGGCTCAAATCAAAAAGTGTTACCCGATTTTAAGGTAATGCCTTCTCTTGTGTTCTTTTATTTTATTTTTCTTCTCCAACCCCCTAAACATTTTTTATTCATTTCTTTTGTAACAACACCAGTATCCTAAATATACTAGGATGTTGTTATAATAAGGATTCGATCTACACTTACACACACCTACATCTAATGGTTAAAGAACATACTGTTTCTGTGGATGGAGAATTTTTGCCCCACGAAACGATGATTGTTCAAAACTCATATAACACCTCTAATGGTGGCCATTATGATGACACTATTTTTATATATGACATATATTATGTTTTTGTTTTCCTTATGATTTTTTATTTTTCATTTATGGCATACCTTTATGGTTTCCATTATGGGTAAACGCGATATTTTCATTTTAGGAAGTGCGGACTACCGCCCCCTCAAAGTGATGTGAATCGTTAATGCCATATGTGGGATGTATAAAGGATAGATTAAATGATATTATATATGATATTATACAGGAAATATATTATACATTTATATAATTATGATTTCATTCCATTAAATACTAAATAGAAATGAAAGTAGCGTTCATGCGTACGTACGGCTTACCGTCTCCATGAACGGTGCATTTCATTTCTTACCTCTAAATGTTACGTAATATTATGAATGAATGTATATAATGGATATATATAATATATATGATATCTACATCATGAATATAATTCTGGATATAATGGATATTTCACCACATGAACAACTTGTAATTATAAGAAGTTTATTGTTGACTCAAGTACCAAAGATCGACAAAACGACCGTTATTAACTTAAATAATTACATAATGTTCATAACATTGTAATAAGTGATATAAAAAGGATAATGAAATTGAAAATGGTTCTTAATAAGGTAGATATTAACTCTAGTTTATTATTCAGGAGGTTAAAGAACGGTTGAGTCAAGTCGGACACGAGGTAAGGGAATTTCTTAACCCAATTTCCATTCTTTGGGTTAATCTCCTACTTTCAAATTATGTCATGATATTATTATGTCCTACTTGGTATTTTTATGTTCTTTATGTGTACCTATAGTGAATACACATAATAGATCTATTTTATTTTAAAAATGATCTTTTTAAGGACTTCGTCTCAATCTCCTTTCATTGAGGCATATTTGGTTTTATACACAACTTTATTTTATACGGTGTATAAACCCCTTTGACTTTTACGTTTATTCAAAAGGAATCTTTTTTATACGAAGCGTTTTACTAAACGACAAAAAGGTAATGTTTTTCTTTCCGTACTTATGCGGCGACAACGACTTCTCCGCCACCGTGACCATTATTTGAGTTTCGGCTTCCTCTACAAGCCATCATTTTTTTAATGAAAAATAAATACAAAGTTTTAACTTTCTTTTATTTTGGTATTGAAAATGGTTTTGAAATCGTTTTTATTATATCAATGTGCTGTATTGATATCTTGTGATTGAAATGTGGAAATGTTATGTTTCCTTTATGCATGTTTTATGTGATACGATTATGTTATGGTTTATGATATGTTTAAACCTATTCATATGAGGAATGCATTGGACTTAATAAGTGACAGGTGGAGGCCGCTATAGCTCCTCGATGCATCGGTAGGTCTCATGAGACAACTAGACGTGGAATTGGCCGAGGCCCTTTCCCAATTTGATTTATGGTTTTGGCCGAGGCCTTAATCATTTTAGACGTCTTGGCCGAGGCCTTGACAAAATGTTTCAGAATGTCTGGCATTATGCATTCCATCATTATGAAAGTGGTTATTGATATTGCATGTGATTATTCGACCAGTAGAATATCCATGTGAAGAAGTAAATGGAATTATCTCATTTTACTTTTGCCATATTATGTTGATGTTCAAGTTTAAAAGGCTTTTGTTTTAGTTAAACATTGCCTTAAATGTTTATGTTTATTTATGAAAGCTTCTGCAATATTGTTATCCTTACTGAGCATCTGAGCTCACCCCTTTCAATGTTTTAATATTTTCCAGGATGTGAAGAAGTATTTTATGAATGACCTGCAGGGATAGTCAGAAGAGGATATGAGTGTGGACTATGAAGACTTTGTTATTAGTTTTTCACTTTATGATGTAATGTAAGACTTATGAATGTATCTAGTGTTTCCAAGGCTACTAAACTAATCGGTCTTTCGAGACTTGATCTTTTGTGATCATGCCAATGTTACGAAGTAATGCACCGACTCTGGGTAGCTGGGGTCGGGGCGTTACAATGTTGGACTTCACTACGTATCCCATAAGGATGGGAATTAATCCATACATAGTTCTTGAACTACAGTTTAACGTCATCCAGGACAAAAGGATTGGAGATCTTAGTTTAGGTTCATAGAGCTCGGACCATTATAAGAAATACACAATGTGTGTTTTCATGGGTACTTTTCAGCCAGGGGACTGAAAGAGGAATTTGGGGTTAGGCCCAAAAGACTTGGGGCTGGATTCGAGGGACACTCGAACGTTCCTACGTATCCCATAAGGATGGGAATCAAGCCCACGTAGTTCTAGAAATACCCTTTGTACAGATTTGGTTCATACATGTGAAGGGTGAAAGGGGACTTTAGTGCAATGATGGTTTAAACCAAGATAAAAGGTTTAGGTATTGCCACGTATTGTACATAGTCTTTTGAAATGAAACATGATTGAAAATCAATGTAAATAATGATTCCCTCTTAGGTGAGGGTATCAAAGAATATTATAGTTTATTGTCATACTGGACAAAAGTGTTGTATAGTTTAACATCGTATAGCAAGGACGAAAGTGAACCAATGTAAAGATATTGATTCTAGAGGCGGTTTCACGAATCAACATCGTATGAGATGGAGGTGAACTGATGTGAAGAAATTGGTTTTGGGCTTGAACCTTGGGAGGTTGCCTACGTACCCAGCCTAGAAGGAATGGATCAAAGTCCGCATAGTTAAATTAAAGAATGAATTAGTGATCGAGTTGTTCTTGGGGACAACGACCTAAAAAATAGCATTGGGACTTACACATGGTTAGTAGCCCAGAGAGAGTGTTATGGTTGAAGTTTGCTCTAATCTCAGATGAGTCATACTCAGTGTGAGAAACAAGAGGTAGAAACAACCCTAATAATGCACAGTTTAATGTCATGTAGGACATATGAAGGGACTATGCAGTTTTAAAGTCTTGCAGTTAGGACTATTGGTGCTGCACAGTTTAATGTCATGTAGCAGGGACAAAGTACAGTTTAATGTCATGTAGGACGTATTAAAGGACTTTTTGTACAGTTTAGCGTCATGTAGTTAGGAAGACGGGGACAATACAGTTTAATGTCATGTATGGACAAAAAAGAGGATTGTACAGTTTAATGTCATGTAGTGAGGACAAAAGAGTACACCATTTTAACATCATGTTGGACGTATTAGGGATTTTTTCACAGTTTAACGTCATGTTGGACAAAAAAGGGACGATACAATTTAGTGTCATGTTGGACGTAAGTGCCAATAGTTTAAGGTCGTATGCATGGACCATTGGTTATGTAGTTTAACGTCCTGCTGGACATAAGGGATTTCTATATAGTTTAACGTCATATAGCAAGGACGATGAGGGGGGGCACAGTTTAACGTCATGTTGGATGAAATTACGAATAGTTTAAGGTTATATGCATTGACCCTGGATGACACAATTTAACGTCATGCTGGACGTAAGAGATGTGCAAATAGTTTAAGGTCGTATGCATGGACCGTTGGTTATGTAGTTTAACGTCTTACTGGACATAAGATACTTCGGTACAGTTTAGCGTCATGTAGTTAGGATGTCATAGTTTAACGTCATGTGGGACGAGAGTAATAAAAATAGTTTAAGGTCATATGTATGGACCATTGCTATATAGTTTAACGTCATATAGAAAGGACGATGAAGGGGATACAATTTAATGTCATGTTTTCTGGACATGATGAGTGGTTTTAATGTCATGCAGGACGGTGGTGTGGTTTAAGGTCATACCAGACCAAGGTTCAGTTTAAGGTCATACTGGACCGTTGATGATATATTTTGTGTTTATACAAAATACTTCTTCAAAAATCTGGCATTGGTTGGAGTAGTGATGAGTTCTCCATCCATCGAGATTAATGAATAAGCTCCATTGGATTAGACCCTATGTATTGAGTAAGGTCCTTCCCATTTTGGCTCAAGCTTGGGAGGTTTCTTTCCTGGTATCATTGGAGTTCTGAGAACTAATACCAATTCTCCCTGAGTGAATGAATGAAGAAGAACTTTTTTGTTTGAATCTCATGCTATTCGATTCTGATAGACTTCCAAGTGGTGCAAAGTGCACAATATTTTCTCATCTAACCGTTCCAATTCATTCAATTGATTTTGAGATTGTTCATCTGTAGATGACTGATCACAAATGGCTACTCTGAGCGAGGGTAGTTGAACTTCAATAGGCAAGACTGCTTTTGTTCCATATACTAGTGAATATGGAGTTGACTGCATTACAGTGCAGGTGGTAGTCCGATAAGCCCATAAAGCATGAAAGAGTTTATCAGGCCATGACTTATTATCTTTATCCACCATATTTTGCAGTATATTTGAAAGATTCTTGTTGAAGGCTTCTATCTGGCCATTGTCCGCTGCATGATACCGAGATGAATGGTTGGATTTTATGTTGTATTCTTGATACAAATTCTTCACCTCGGATGAACAGAAGTTGGTACCATTGTCCGTCAATATGGTATGAGGGACACAAAATCTGGTAATGATGTTAGACTTGATGAAGCTAACAATGCATTTAGAACTGACTTCTTTGAGAGGTATTGCCTCTGCCCATTTGGAAAATAAGTCAGTAGCAGTAAGAATATACTTAAACTGCTTGGCCGTAGCTGAAGGGTAAGGTCCCACCACATCCATTCCCCATGTGGAAAATGGCCACGAGTATTTAGCTATATGAAGAAACTCTAGAGGTTGATGAATGAAGTTGGCATGTACTTGGAATTAATGACACTTCTTTGTGAAATCAACACAATATTTTATCATTAAAGGCCAAAAGTATCAAAGCCTTCGAATCTGATCAGACAGTCTATGTCCAAACTGGTGGGCACCACAGAATCCTGCATGCACTTCTTTCATGACAGCCATTGTCTCTTCAACATCAATGCATCTGAAAAGAACTCCATCAAAACCACATTTGTAGAGAATTTTCTCTAAGTGATCTGGGCTATCATAAAGAGTAAAATTGACCACACGTCGCCAGATTTGTTCTTTCTCGGCTCTATCAGGTGGAAGTGTTCCATTTTGAAGGTATTCCCTAATAGGTGACATCCATCATGTAGTATGACCATACGGTTCAGGAATGGGACTGATTTCATTAATTTCCTCTGTTCTGATTCAAACATAAGGTGAAATTGCATGATGGTGGGCAATACTGATGGTTGTCTCGTCCCAATTTGGATCTTCCAGAGCTGTGGCTATATTAGCCAGTGTATCAGCTTGAGCATTTTGTGATCTTGGGAAATAAGAAAATGTCAGTTCTGAAGGGAATTCTGCCATTAAATCTCTTACGTAATCATACAAAGGGATTAATTCTTCCTTTCTGATGGCATAATCTCCATTGACTTGTTTGATTACCAGGTCTGAATCACCTTTCACCTTTAAGTGATTCACTTGTGCTTGAAGCGCCAATTCCAATCCTGCGATGAGAGCTTGGTATTCTGATTCATTATTGGTACCACCTTCCCACAATAATAAGGAATAAGGTAACGCTTCCTTTTCTAGAGAAATGAGCACAATTCCTAAGCCAACTTTGTTGAATTTAGGATTTTCCATTTTCCTCCCTGTTGGACTTCTGGAAGCACCATCAAAATACATTTCCCATGCCTGAAGACTTTCTTGAATAGAGAAGACTTCCTCATAAGGGAGTTCAATGTCTGAAGATGTGTCTTCCAATGAAGGGTGTTCAGCAAGGAAATCAGCCAGAGCTTGGCCCTTTATTGCCTTTTGAGACACATACTGAATGTCGAATTGCTGCAAAATAACTACCCACCTTTTCAGAAGTCCTGTAAGCATTGGATGACTAAGGATGAATTTGAGCGGGTTATTTTGAGATACCAATTGGACCTCGTGATGTTGCAGGTAGTGTCTCAACTTCTGAACTGCAAAGATTAATGCCAGACAGCACTTCTCAATACTTGAATACTGGGTTTCTGCTTCAAGCATAGTCCGACTGAGGTAGTAGCGGCTATTTTCATTCCCATCATCATTCTTATGAGCAATAAAGGTGCCCAATGATCGCTCTAAGGATGTTACATAAAGGATAAGCGAACTTCCTTCAACAGGTGGCATAAGTACCGATGGGCTCAAGAGGTATTTCTTTAGAATATCTAATTCTTCTTGACATTCTTCAATCCACTGGTAAGTGACTCCCTTCTTCATCAATTTGGTGAAGGGTAAACTTTTTCTTGCCAAATTGGCGATGAAACGCCGAATATAGGCTAAGTGTCCTTGAAGTCCTCTTAATTATTTCAAATTTTGAGGAGGTTACATACCAAGGATTGACTTGGTCTTCTCAGGATCGACTTCAATACCACGATGGCATACAACAAAGCCAAGAAATTTTCCTAAGGTTACCCTAAAAGCACATTTTAAGGGGTTCATCTTCAAATTATGTTGTCTAATCTTGCGGAATATGAATTCAAAATCATCCAAGTGATTAGAACGTTGTTTGGATTTGACCACCAAATCTTCCACATAACATTCAACAAACTTCCCTAAAAAGGGTTTGAAGATACGATGCATGACACGCTGATATGTTGCACCTACATTCTTTAGGAAAAAGGGCATTACCCGGTTGCAAAACACACCCTGAGGGGCTCTGAAGGCTGTGGATTCCTCATCTTCTAGGGCCATTTGGATTTTATTATATCCGGAATATCCATCAATGAAGGAAAGTTCTTCATAGCCAGCTGTTTCATCAATTAAAAGTTCTGTAATCGGAAATGGGAAATCATCCTTAGGACAATGCCGATTAAGATCTCTAAAATTGATGCAAACTCTAATTTGTCCATTCTTCTTCTTTACAGGGAAAATATTAGCCAACCACTTGGGATATTGAACTTCTATGACGAAGTTATCTTTGATAAGCTTATCCACTTCAGCTTCAATTTTGGAAGCATAAGTTGGGTGTGTTCTTCTCGCGTCTTGCTTAAATCCTCAATGCTCTTCTGGTAAACCCAAATGATGAGTAGCAACATCAGGATCAAGCCCTGGAATCTCTGTATAGTTCCAAGAAAATATGTCTTGATTTTGCTTTAAAAAGTAAATATACATCTCTTATTCTTCAAGAGTCATGGATGAACTGATTAAAGTGGGGCGGGGATCTTCTTTTGTACCCAGATTTATTTCTTTGAGTTCATCCACGGTGGTAGAGATACCCTCTTCAAATGCTGGAGGAGCATCCCTGAAATCTTCCTCTTCTTCTTCAACATGTGTTATTTCTTCCGTTTCTACTTTCATAGTAGATGATGAAGCAGAATTTCCATGATCAGAAGAAATGTTAAAATTTGAACATCTTGAAGAAGAATCTTCCATTTCTGACCCAATTGATGATGAAGGGTCTTACTTGGGAAATAAAGAGGAGATGATGGATTGAGAATCAACATCATTGTTCACCTCCGATGTTGCTATAACTTCTTTTGGCCTGATTGGCGAAGTATAGACTTGCTGGATTTCAGTAGATGAAACGAAGACATCTCCATTTGAGCTTTCATAATTGCCTGGAGGATTACCAATTTCTCCCATGTTGTCTGGCTCGATTTCCGTAATTGACATTATGGATCTTTCCATAAGAGTATTTTGATTTGGGTCTACCCTGTCAATTTGACTGATAGGCAACACATAATCTATACTCACATGTGCAAATGGATTTACTAGAATCTTTTCTAAACCATATGGAGTATTAACTTTGGTAATCTCACTGGTTGTGGATTTATCTTTTCCCTTCATGTGATAGAATTCCGCCTCAATGTATTGAGACTCACATGTCTTGAACGGGGCCTTATCACCATACAATTTCCCAACTTGACCATCGAAACAATATTTGAGACATTGATGGTATGATGAAGGGATATCCACATGTTGATATAACCAAGGTCTTCCAAGCAAGATATTGAAGGCTGAGTCTTGATCAACAACTATGAAATCTGAATTGGATACAAGATCTCCAAACTGAGTTCTGAGTGTAACTTCATCCAGCGGTTCTTGTTCATTTTTATCATATACTTGTAACATCATGGTAGAAGGAGATAAATCAGATTCCATGAGGCCCAATCGACCAAGTGTACGAATGGGCATGAGGTTGACTCCTGAACCATTATCAATGAAAGATCTTCGGATGTCTACACCATTGACCTTGCCAGATAAGTACAAAGGTCTAATATGTCCATGCACGACATCATCTTCATCTTCATCAGTAAAAGATATTACCGCATGGCATTCTGCAGGATTATTCTCTATGTGATAGACTTCAGCTGTAGCAATTTCAGTTTCAAACTCCTAAGGACTTGACAAAGCCTCAATGAGTGCTTCCCAAAGATCCTTTGATAAATTCAAAGAATCCAGAATTGATAACTTGGCCGGTACTTGGGCCAGGTGTTTCAATACATCATACTTTTGATCCAGAGGTCTGCATTTCCCAACAGGAACATGTGGTTTAGCATGTGCCTTGGAAGCAGATGCTTTAGAAGTTGATGTATCTTGTATCGGGATAGGATTTGGTAATATTCCTGGTTTTGTAAGATTAAACCGATTAGATCCATTTACTTGCTGAGAGGAAGAAGATGGAACCTTCAACCAGTCTTCCAGAATAACTATGCCAAGACTAAATTTTCTATTGGTAGAAGAACTTGCTTGTTCTTGCTGAGCTCACTGAAGGGCTCTGCCATGAGTTTCTGCTGCGTACACAGTTCTAGTAGGGGTAGAATTGGAATAGTGGCTTCTGAAAGATCCACATCTTCCCTTGTATCCTGAGCCTCTGGAACTTCCTCTGATTCCTCTATTTGATATAGGGAATTCGGGCTCATCATAATCGTAACTGCAACTTGCATATGGATATGTTAATTGAATCATATTAACAGAACAAAAAATCAACTCTTCATCCGATGAAGACTCTGCCTGACTAGCTAATTTAGGCTGTTCCATTTGATGGGGCAGTGCCCATTGCTTCGAAGTAGATGGCATGAAATCTGCCAGAGTCAAAGACAACTTAGGCTTTGACACATACTCATCTTCTTCTGATTGTTCCTCTTTCTTGGAATTGTGCTGTTTCTTTGAGGATTTTCCCTCTGATGAAGAGGGTTTTGCTGCGGCATTCATGGCAGAAGTTACAATTGGTTTCTTAAATTGTGTTCGCAAAATAGCATGAGTTCAGTTGATCGTCTTTCTGACCATCCAATCATCATATTTCTGCGCATTTTTTCTTTTTTACTTCTTGCCACCCGCCTTCCTCCTCTGGAACTGTAGCAGTAACACATGCTACCTGAGCTGAATAATCTTTCAGTTTGACTTGTCCTGATTCGACCATCTTTTACAGGAGGTCTTTGAAGACAAAACAATCCTGGATAGGATTCCCTAACATTTGATGAAATGGGAAATAGTTGAGACGGTCTTCATCTCCTTCCTTGTTTGGCCTCTTGGGCATTGGCAATTGAACTAAATTATTTTCCAGAGCCGAAATGAAATAACCAGGAACTTGTTCATTTTGGAAAGAGTAAAATTTTATTTTAAAATCCTCAAATTGTTTTTGTCTTTGATCTCTTTGATTATCTTGACAAAACGGCCTCTGTTGTTGGCGCTCAGGAGGTGGAGCCCTTCGAGAAGATGAAGGTTTTGAGGTAGAAGCAGGTACAGGTTCTTGTTTAAGCATAACTATATCAGTCTCTGCTTTACCCATTCTCCTTCCTGGAGCTGATGGAATTACACGAGATTTAGCCTTAGTCTGTATAAGAGAATCTTCAATCTGTTGAGCGATTAAAGTAAGGTATCGAAACCCTCTTGTGTATTTTACAAGGATCAGCGATGTGCGTAATTCGTCACGCAGATTTGCCACACAGATTGGCAACAGTTCCTCTTGAGGGAGTGCTAAGCTCAGGGAATATGTTAATCCCTTCCAGTGAGCAATGAAATCTGAGACCCTTTCATTCTCCCTTTGATTACAGTTTGTAAGATCAAAAACTGTTGTCTTTGGCAAAGTTGAGCTGAATTGAAGAAGAAATCATTGATGGAGATCTTCCCATCCGGTAATTGACCTGGATTTCAAGCTTGTGTACCAGACAAAGGCTGGTCCTTGCAAGATTCGCACGAAACATCTGAGTTTCACTGCTTCTTGCTGTTCTAGAGTTCCCATCATAGGATCACAACAAGACATGTAATGCGTCAAATGCTATTCAGGGTTGCCTGATCCATTGAAAATAGGGAATACAGGGTTCCCAAAACTTGATGGGGGGGGGGAGACTGAATCTACCCATTCAGGGTAAGCTCTCTTTTTTGGTTGAACCTGCACACGCTTCCCTTCCATAGTCTCTAACCGAGCTGTTAATGACTCAATGGTAGTTATTAAATTTTGAGAAACATCCGGTTGAGCTTGGACCTGGGCAGGTGCAATGACTAGAGCTTGGACAAGTATGGTAGCTGGTACTGCAACTGATGGCAGCACTGCCAATTGTTGTTTCACTTGACCCATAAGATTAGACCTATGAGGGTGTACTGATAGAGGAGGATATTCTTAATCCATCTCAGTAGCTGCAAAAAACTCCCTTGGCTGAATGAATCCAGCGCGTTTAGGAGGAAGACTACCCTAAAGTAGTTCTACATTCATCCTCCTCAATTCCTTCATTTCTTCATCCTGTTGTGAAAATCTTTGCTCTAGTGAGAGCAATTGGCCTTCTCCAGAGGAAGGAGATGTAACCTGATTCTTTCCCTTCCCCTTGTTTGATCCCTTTCGGAGAGGGGGAAGTGGGTTATTTGAAGAAACACCCAGATTTTGGGTAAATTTTGATTTCATGTACGCACACCTTCTTCATTTGTGTCTGTGTATACAACTTCTTGAATAAGAACCTCTTCATCTGATCCCTCTGAGTGAGCCTCATCTGGTGGATCAGCAACAACGACATTGATGACATTGATTGATGCATAATGCATTGCATCCCTCCTATCAGCATTCCTACGATATTTTCTCCTTCCATGTATTTGATGATACATTTCATTTTATTGATTCGATCCCTCAGGAACTTCTTGATGAACCATAATTTAGAGAGAATCTCCTGATCTTGCGGCTCTTCGTTCCTCTTGAGGCTTCTTCCCTAATCGAGAAAAGACCGACTTTCTCTGAGGAGGGGGTTGATGATTTGAAAAAGTCCCCAGTCTGGTGGACTGGGGCTGTTCCTGCTGTCTTTGCTCAACTCCTTGAATCCCATTTGTTGATTCTGAGGGTTGGGTTAAAAGAGTCCCCAGTCTGGCGAGATAGGGTGGATCTTAACATGCTATGTCTGAGACTTTCTTAAAAGCTCTCTTGATCTTGAGAACCTTAGTCTGAAAATTAGCTGGATGCATCAATCGACATCCACTTTTATCACCCAGCTCTAAAGACCGTTGAATGATTTCCGACACTTCTGTCACTTGATGATGTGCTTGCTCCATATGAGAGGCCTGTTCAATATTATTGTTTGCTTGATGTAGGATTAATTCAACAACTTGTTCTCTGTATTCATGATTTTGAGAGGAACTAGTTGAATCCTGTTCTTGGGAAAACTTTTGATTACAAACAAAGCCAGGTATTTGTGGTCGGCCATGGGCAATAACATTGCATGAGACCATTTTCGGCGGGCTTTACTGACTAGAGAGCACCGTGAAATGCAGTGCTCCATGAACACCCCATCCTCTGACATGAATACCAGATGGGGCATTGCCAATTAACTGGCGCAATCTTCTTAGTGTGCCAAGGCATGAATGCTGAAGGGCTCTCTGCTGATTTTCAGCTTTCGGATATCGAGAGACTGATAGAGATGCCAAGTCAATTTGACATTGTAACCCTTCTGTTATCTTAACATGATTTTCATATTCATCATAAGATAATAATTTCTTTTCCAACTGACAAAGAGTTTTCCATATGTTGAGACGAATATCATGAATCCCATCTTCTGTCAACATCTTTGGAATGTCATACTGAGAGTTAGCCAAAGGCCAAAACATGACTGACACTTCACCTTTCTCCAGTTGTTTTCTCATGTTCAGAATTTCCTCTTTATCATTCAATGAAGATTCTTCTACCTGTTTTGACCAGAGCTGGTGATTCCTTGTTTCTTCATTAGATTCAACAGGATTGGTAGAGAAATCACTGATCAAACTAGAAGATGCATGACTTAGGGGTGGTTCGGAGAATGACCTACACCCTGTTCTATCTTCCGATTGAGAAAGTATTTCACCTGCTAGCGATGAAGCATCAGACATGACTGGTTTCACATTTGTAAGTGCCTCAAGATAAGAGGGATTTCTCAGCACTACATTGTCCACTGGAGCATTTTCCGGGCAATTTGAATCACTACTGCGGAGAGGAATTTCACAGTGAAATTCATCATCATGGGGAGGACCACCATGGTGGGTTACAACAAAAGATGAGATCTCTTGCTCCTTGGTCTTCTGACCACACAGAGGGTTCCTGTGGATCTCATCTGAAGATGAAACTTCGAGATCGACCAAATTGTCATGAAGCAAGCCTTCATGAGGAAGTGTCTGTTGAAGACCTTCAGAATTAATGTTCCCACTATTGGGAAATGAGGGAGTAGAATCTTGAATTCCAACAGATAACTGTCTAAGGTATTCAAGAACTCCAGCATCGAGCAAGGCCTTGTTACAGATTGTCTCTTGATCTCTTGACTATGCTGGTCGGGTCTTCTTCTTAGACGCCTTCTTACTCGCCTTGGAAACCACTTGTTGACGAAAGTGGCTACTCTGAGAAGGTGTATGTGCCTGATTAGGAGAGATGGCCAGGTTAGACTGACAATCCCCACTCAAATCAGGTATATGTTCCTGACTTGGTTGTCCGTATGATATGGGAGAGTACGCCCCACAACCCTCTTGTACTGAAACAGATGTGTGTGTCTGTTTTGAAATAAACTGTTTATGTGTCACTCCACTGGTAGTGATAGATTTATGTGTCTTTCCCTGAGATGTTGCTGAAGCTGTTATAATATCCTGGCAAGCATCCAAAATATGACCAGGGATTTACTTCTGATCTTTCACCATTGATAAAATATTCTTGGTGACTTCAACTATTGGAACGGGGATATACGTCCATTCTGTGCTTGGAGTAGGTGTATGTGCCTGCTCTTGTCCTCCTTTTCCTGTCAGTGAATCCTGACAGTACTCAAGTGTGGGGGCAGAAAGTTGAGTCTGCCTCCTGTTTGTCACCGGAGCTTTCCGACTGACTTCTCTAAATGATACCAAGCAAGACTGTTGGTAGGCTTGATCAATACTAGTAGTTATATGTGCCTGATGATTTCACTTTGCCGAACGTGGTTGACGAGATCCATCATATGTAGTCAAACGAGGCTGCTGACTAGCTGATGACGTATAAACAGGTGTATGTTCCTGCCTATAATACTCCACCGGAATTGCCTGGAGGGATTGGCGTGATGCTGCTATACGAGTCTTCTGGACAACGAAATTAAAACGGGCAGGTGTGTGTGACCGCTCGTTGCTTTCCACCAAGTTAGGTTGGTGGACTTCTCCAAAGATGGAAGAGATGAGAACCTGCTCACTGTTAACCGGATTTCGCCTCTGGTGATTCGTCTTTCCTGCTCTGGTTCGAGGAACCTGAGCTGAATGCCTGGAGTCGGTACCCTCATCATATTGAGGGCGCACTACTGCACGAGTCTGGCGGCGATTGTTGGTGGGAGCCCTCGGGAAGGACTCCTGTCTGCTTGAATTAAGGCCCTGAGGGACCTTCTCATTCACCTCCCCAGAATAAGGGAGCGAATGGTGATTACGTTCCAGGGATAACGACCCAAAACAGTTGGAGATGGTGGTTAGCACTGCCTGCTTCTTGATCACTGGTCATCATTGTTCGGATGACCGGTGTGAGTTGTTCACTTGGAGGGATTGTGGGGAAGCCTCCAGAGTTGGAATGGTACCGTGTTGACGATACTCCTTAACCAGCGCGTTTGATACCCAGCGTTGAAGACGCTGAGTAGGTGATGTCTTCCTCAGAGCGGACGACGATCCAAAAGGATTAGCAGTAGTGGCATTCACAGCAGCGGTATTCACAGGTGTGAACTTGAGAGTAGCCATTTCTTAGAATGCATAAAATCTTGGAAAAGAGTGCCTGTTTGATATAACAGACGTAATCAAGATAAATTCATCCACTACATCTTTTGGATGAGCACATATGTCAATGATTGTTTTTGTTGGCCCTCTCATTGAGTTTTAAATAGGGGCCTAACAAATAAGTAAAACATCATTTTAACTTGGTTAAGGATTCACGTCAGGTTCACCATTTTTTGTTTCCCTCTGGAATTGGGGATGATCTCATTGATTTAAGATTAAAACATTCCAAGCGGTTTCTAACGGGTTTGTTCATAGAACCGGAAACATCCAATGATTCCATATCCATTTGAACCTACTTTCCAAAGGTAGACACTCATTAGTTGTGGACTGATGAGGCTTAGGAATTTGCATTGGTCGAGAGGATGGGAGGTCGGACTCATCACACCTTTTTGAGGGGAATTATTGTCTACTCCGGGACTCTCTTTATAGATTTAAGTTATGTTCGTGAATCCTTATTACATTACCAAGTATAAAATGAGTTTTCCTTTAGATCTGACAATCAATGATTAATATGTAGGAAATTTAGAGAAGCTTTTATATGTATTTGAGGTTCTTCATTGATAGATAATCATTTGTATTTGTTAGAGATTCTTAGTCAATGGTATCCTTTGATACATAAAAGTCTCTTGGTCATTATGATGACCATACTGGTTTTAAATCCACTCAGTGGGGCACTTGAAGTTTATTGTCATTCAGAAGGACATGAATTATTTCAAAGTTGGGATCGTACCCGCAGATGGGCTGCCTATGTATCCTTTATTTTTGAAAAGGAATCAGAACCCACATAATTCAATTAAGGGAGTATGATGTTTATGATTGATGGCTCAAATAAAGATGTCATAATTACTTTTACACTCTAAGCTCACGTGAGGCATGCTCGGTGTGAGAAACAAGAGGTATTGGTAAAAACCAGACAATTGTGCCATGAAAGATGCAATCATAAGAAATGATGTGGGGTTTATGTATGTATGACTGCCCAAACAGATGAAGATTAAGATTTAATTCAGGGAAGAAATCCAGGAACAGGGTCCATAAAGGTATATGTACTTTATGGAGATTTGGATACTCTAACTTGGGGATTACTCCTGAAAAGGAGGTCCAAATTAGGAGGGGACTTATGATTGGGTTTTACTCCTGAGAAGGAAGCCCAAATCAAAAGTAAATTAGGACTGGTTAAGAGAAAATTAAGGTATTTGGGGCTTAATCCTAAGGAGGATGCCCATATTTGAAACTGGGGATTATTCCTGAAAAGGAGGCCCAGGTTAATGAGGACTTGGGACTTACTTCTAAAAAGGAGGCCCGGTCTAATGAGGACTTGGGACTTACTCCTAAGGAGGATGCCCAGTCTTGAGAATTATTACTAGGGCTTACTCTTGAAAAGGAGGCCCAGGTTAAGAGAATTATTACTGGGACTTACTCCTGAAAAGGAGGTCGAGGTTAAGAGAATTATGGTTGGGGCTTACTCCTAAGGAGGATGCCCATATTTGGGAATTTTAAGATTGGGGCTTACTCCTGAAAAGTATGCCTAGATTAGGGGACTTGGGGCTTACTCCTAAGGAGGATGCCCACATTTGAGAATTATGACTGGGGATTATTCCTAGAAAGGAGGCCCAGGTTAAGGGGTTCTCTCATCTTAAAGGATGAGGTTGAATGAATGAAATCTCAATCTTTACTGACTTAAAGATGTGTAAATCACTAGGTTTTGAGAGATATTCCACGGAGTTCCTTTCAGATAAGGAATTCAAATCAAGAAATCATGCCATAAATGGATTTGAAGAGTGTCTTGAAGACTGAATCTTGAATAGGAGAGGTGGAATGGCATAAGAAGGGTTAAATGGGAAAGAAGGGCACCCAAAAAGGCAGGGGCGCGCAAGTCCTGGCAGGCACATAGGTACTGCGTGGGTGCGCAAGTTCTGGTCGCGCAGGTATACCTGCGCGATACATGGGTACTTGTGCGATTGTTAACCAGTAGGGTAACACTTGGGCGATCCTTGACCAAAGCCTTTAGAATTATCCTGAGGTACTTCTAGAAGAGAGGTGTGCAAGTTTTGGTGAAGAAGTAGGGCGGCGCGCAAGTATGTTCATTTCCCTTAAGGGTAAAACACCTTAGGCGTGCAAGTGTTAGTTAATTATAACACTTAGACCTTACTCCTCTTGTTTAGACCTTCCATTCTAGGTAAAGAATTACCTTAGAAGTGTTCGGAAGACCTGAAGAAGAGACTTGGGCGTTCAGAGTTCTATATCTAAATTCTGGAAAAATTCCTCTCTCAAATGGAGGGCCCACAGGGTCTATTTATAGGCTGGAGAAGACCCCGGGCAGTTATCATTTAGGGCGCGCAAGTCACTTGCGTGACCAACTTCGGCGCGCAAGTGTACTTCCGCGACCATTGTAGAACTTGCGCGACACATGTGAAATGTTCTTCTTATTCCTTACTTTGTCAATTTTTGATATTTGTCCAAAGGTTGAATCACTTTGAGCTAAGATATTCCCCTTTTCCAATCTTTAGACTCTATGATGAAAGGAGCGTCAACATTCACTTTAAATAAATCTTGTGTATTCAATAACTTGTGATACATGAAATACCAAACCAAATGAAAAATTATTTATTATGGTAAAATATTATAATAAACAATGAAATACATTACAAGATAACTAAATGAAATATAATTAGTAAAATTATTAAAGTAATGATACCACAAGTAAATAAAACTACTACAATGTTGAAATTCTCATCATCATGATCTCCCTTGAATATCATATCGTCATTGAAAACTATAGAAAGTTTACAACACATTAAAAATATAATAAACATATTGAAAATGAAATTATAGAATAAGATAAATGATTTTAGTGGTGTGTGTATATCTATATATAGGAATGTAATATGACTGTTACTGTAACATACCCCCCCTGACTTGAGGCCATAGAACGGTGCCTGAACCAGAGGAGTCTCCATATGAACCTCAAGAGAACCTCTCTGTGTTCCAGAGGATGTAGAATAACATCAAGAGTCTATTATGGTATGATGAGGAGACCATACCCTCATATTAGAGTGAAACAACAATAGAAATAAGGAAAATCATATACATTAAAATAAAGCAGTAATTATATATGATTGAAAGTTCCAAAAAATAATCACAATCCATGTTATATCAAAATGATAAATATATTATCTTAGGAATTCAAACATCCAGAAGATCATATACACCAAAATCTCAAAAAACAATAAAATCCCAAAATGTGGAAAAACTCTAGAAAAATTAGACTCAAGTCCTAGCTCGGTCCCAATCTCCCATGCTCCATCCTAGTAATCCAAATTAGGCATTAGTCATAGGGAACTTTCCCTTTTCATGTCAAGCAATCATAAAGTCTTCTTAGGTACCAACCAATGGCCTAAAGAGGGTGTGAGTATGACCTAGTTGTTCACCACCAACAATGTCTAAAATCATATCCAATTTGAGTATATAGTGGATTCTACTATGTATAAAAAAACAAAGGCACAATATAAATAAATAAATAAAACCACCATCAATCCTCGAGTTCCATTATGACACCTAGGATTAACCATATCTTCTTCAGCCTAAGCCAGACGTCTCTAATCATAATGTATCATCAGGTGTTAATAATGACGCCTCCGAGGTAGTCTTATATAGTCAAAAGAGATCAGGAATCATCATTGACCCCTTAGGAGGATGATCCTAGGTGGTCCAAGTAGTTAGGAAACATTGCATACCCCTAAGAGGATGATCCTAGGCGATCTAAGTAACAAGGGAACATTGTCTACTCTTAGGAGGATGATCCTAGGTATTCCATGTAACCAAGAAACACTGTTGACTCCTAGGAGTATGATCCTAGGTAGACTAAGTAATCATGCCGCACTACCAAATCAAAGGGGAATTACCCTAAGAAATCCAAAAGTAGTAGGCATCATTGTTAAACCTAAGGGGAATCTTCACGAAGGCATTCCAAAGTAGTAGGAATTATTGTCGAACCTAAGGGGATTCTACACCAAGTAGATCTATCCAAATAATCATTACTGAAGTATAAAAACAATTCATCAATCAATTTATTTAATTCAAATACATTAATCCTAACATAATAAACATGTACCCCAGATCCTAGATCATGTCCTATGCATCCCCATCCATACAGACAATCAATTACTTAAGTCACGATACCCCTAGGGTCACTCATTTAAAATTTTCACTTTATATCCCAAGTTCAACACACCTAAAGTGGTGGATAATGACCCAATTTACTCACCAATTGACTATTAATGGCCCGATGAGAGGTCCAATTTCATGATTTAGGGCCACAAAATATTTAATTATTAATTTAGGTGAATCATGTGGCATATTGGCAGAACCACACATCATATGCACAATGAAAATGTAGAAACATAGCGGGAATATCTCCAAGGCCACATTCCTTATGCTCATAAACATCCACTCATCTAATATTGGTCACTGATTTGATCTCAAATGGTATAAATAAAAATGAAGAAGAATAACCTAGAAATAGATCATAGTGGATGAAAATGGCATGATATCTCTTGACAATGAAATAAACTAAGAAAAAGTAAATACAAAAGGTTAAAATCACCTCCAGCTTCCAATCACAACAAATTGTGGTCAATTCCACTGAGGAATGAGGGAGAACTCTTATTGTAAGAGGAATAAACCCAAAGGGGAGGAGGAATACGTTGTGTGAATTTCCTAGGAGGATCCCTCTTATAATTTAAAACACCACTTAATTAATTAAAACTAAAAACCCCACATATCCATGGTTCACGATGTGACCTTAAGGTTTATATCGTGAAACCTTTGAGGTAGGGGTCATTGCCTATGCCTGGCCTTTACACACTATGAAGCATGCTTCACACCATGAACTACTCCAGTTTGTATCTTTTTAGCTGCAATCCTACCCATTCACCCCAAAACATTCCTTGAGCCAAACCTGACACCCAAAACACATAGAATAGGCTAATATACATGAGGTTTTGCAAAACAAATTAGAGGAAGACATACCAATAAAGTTATGAGGTTTTATAACCTCCCCACCATATAAAATTTCTTTCTCAAGTTACTCTCCCCAACATCACTAAGCCTCATTGGAAAACATGTCCATCCATTGGGCCCCCATATCAAACTATTTCTACCATGTCTCTTTCTAGATACATCTGTGCTACCACTGTACATTCACTAGAGGTAATGTTTTTTTTTGAAGAGACTTTTTATTATTATCCACTATATGAACTAAATGATCTTTAAAGGACTTGTTAGACACAATCCCAATATCGTCAGTATCATGTACATGAGATGAATTGGGATAATATTGTCGATGATGTGATACATGAAAGACATCATGCATAACAATGAAACACTATAGAAGAGCTAATATATACCACTTATCAACCCTCTCTATAATCTAAAATAGCCCCACATACCTTGGTGTTAATTTCCCCTATCTTGTTTCCCAACCTCGATGACACTCATAAGAACACTCGGTTACCCACATCAAACTCAAGAGGTCGATGTCACCTACCCAAATATGACCTTTGCCTACTTTGGTCCATCACCATTCGTTTTTGGATCAATTGAATCTACTATGAAGTCTCCTACATGAGACTCATCCCGATCAATGCTGAATCACCAACCTACAACCAATATAGAAGAAAATGACATAGTCTACTATATAGAGCCTTATAATCTTTCATATGAATAATCACCAGATAACTATTTTTGTAAGAAAAATCTGCTAAATACAATTGTTTATCCTAGGAACCATCGTAATCTGGGATTAATTCTCTCAACATGTCCTCCAAAACCCAAATAATTAGCTTAGACTATCCATCAGTCATTGGGTGATAGGCGGTTCTCAAATGCTCATGTATATCAAGCGCTATATGCAACCCTTTCCAAAGTATCCACATGAATATTTTTTGAACAATCACTGTTACTAATCCTTAATGCACTAACCAAACTATATCCCTCCTACTGGTTATGTTCATGCCAATACTCCACTCAAACCATCTCTACTGCTCAAAACCACACTAGTTCACACATCATAATGCCATTTATTTCAACCAACTCCACCATGATGCCCCACTTTTGGTGAAATTCATAAATTCTTAAAATTAACAACATCACACCCTATTGGATAATGACACTAGTCTATAGGAGTTCATTTTCACCCAATAATTCTTATCATAACCTAAAATATAAATCCCAATACTAGTTATGACACAAGGCTTGGTCTTATTATTCACATCAACATGTCATATCTGAGCAGCAAGGTCTCATATACCCCTAGTCACTCTACCAACCTACTTTTTGATATTCACACTTGGTCATACTACCTGAACATTGCCACACATCTAATGGCTTTCAAATTATGATCGCACTAACTAACCCAAAATATTCATCAGATGACACCCATACTTGGGTGGATTCCATTTTATACATATAACTCAACCTCTTATACCCAAGAGACATCAAAAAACCTCAACCAACTTAGGGTTGGATTTATCAACATGTCACTTTGTATGTTTATTGAAAAACACTTAGAATGAGTTCTATGTTCTCAATTTTTTCCATGGTGTACTCCACACTAGTATTTTCTTATTACCAATCTATGAGCATGATCTTACTCGATATCCACCATCATCCAAACAATGAAATTCTTGTTATCCACACATGTTTCTTGAATAAGTCCTAAACTCAAGGCATTATCAAGACTTTATTAACACCGCAATGCCCCATGAAACCATTTTAAAATCCTTTCAAAAAACTTTTTCTATACACTTGGTCCCAATAGACCTACCTTAAGGTCCAAGAACTTACTCACCATCATATAGATCTCATGTTCCACCTCACCATGGGCTTGACCTAGCCTTATAAGCAACTCATAACCATGTCAGTTCCCAATTCACTATTATTGAGACACTTATTGATTATCTCACCATCATGATGAGCCACTTTTCCCCTCAACATTTCACAAGGCCTTGTATTCATCACACCATAACTCACACCTTCTATAAAAGGTCACAACTCATCTCTCACATGAGATTCCTATCTTAACATTCCAAAGATCTCATTACCCCATAGTTATTTAATCATCATGTATAGGCTCATATCATGAATTTTTCACACTTCTATGCATCCCCTCCTTGATATAATCTATACCTGGCCATATGCCATAGAATATCTTACATTGACCATCATTTGTTTCCTCATCAAGGGTTTACACCCTCTTCCAACTTATAGATCTAATAAATCATTTCATACATTCACACCATCACCTAAAATATGATTATCTACCGATACCATCAACAAACCATAACCTCATTCTACACAACTAGGAAAAACTAAGGAGTACTAGAACCCAAATGTGCATACTGGCACCTCATAATGTCCTAAACTCAACAGGTCTCTAGGAACTGAACACATACATCCCAAAATGGCCCAACCATGCATTAGGAGGGAATAAATTCAACCACCATGAATTTTATCTATTATCATGTTCCTACCTTAGCAATTATCTAAATTACCCAACTAAATCTCCATATCCAGAAGATTTCTCAAGATCCACCCTTCGATATGTCTCATATGCATTCCAAAGCCATCCACATTAATTCACACACCAAGCTTAACTCTATAAGGATAAGGCTAAACTGCACCAACTTACTAACCATGTAGTTCAGGCACAAACCCACTCACTTAGTACATGATAACGGAGTTCCCCATTTAACTGCTCATCATGGTGCTCAATAGGCTCTACTACTAATTAGGCATACCCACAAAGCATACATTCCAGTGCTACCTTTTTATAACATTTGACTCAACTATATTGAGTAATAACCAATAAATCATAGGATAATGTGCCTAATAACCTATATGACCACATTCACTATATGTCAATCTCATCTGGTGAAAATCATCACATTTGATGCTTTTTTTTCTAGTATGTCTCAGGAATCTCACTTGTGATAAGGCCAACCACACAATCACCAACCATCCCGACATCGCCAAAAAACCAAAATCATCTACCCATGGTCTACCCATTCTATATCCAACCATCTAGGATCAACCATACAATAGGTCAAACCACCCAACTAATCATTCCCTTCACAACTCAAGCATAACGCATAATATCAAGGTCAGACATCTACATCATCAACATACAAGGCATCTACATACCTATCCTAAGTATTGGTCATATCTCTCATGCATTAATTTCAATGAAAAACATTTATCGTGCTTCTAACCTCTATTTAATACACATTTATGGGATAAATACTCTCTTGGTTCATCCCTATATGTCACATCTATCTCCAACAATAGTAATAAGATATCCCAATACTTAGTCATAGTGATCAAATCACCAATATCCTGAGTTACCTTTCATCAACCCAAAGCAACCCACACACCAATACACCCCCTATAGGGTTCTCATACACATATATATCATGAACTTTATAACCAATCCAACTACTCACTCTAGGGTTAGAATCAACTCATCCTATACAATAGAGGAAAAATGATAGAAAACATGTCTCACCACTCTACTCAAGTAATAAAACACCAAGTTATCACATATAGGATTCATTCTATTCTACCCTATCCACTCTCAAATCAGGTATATACCCACAAGGGTCATATATAGTCATGAAATATTTCAGTTATCAATGTCACAATTCAAAACAAAGTCGTAAGAGGTATAACATCCTGCTAACTTATAAACCCAGCATTATGAAGGTCTCAAAATTTAGTCTCTCTATCTATCCCAATATACCTACTTTCAAGATTAGGTCATGCATAATTATGACCCACATCGAAACACATTTCTATTAAAACCCCCAATATCAATGTTTAAGTAAATTTATAACAATCATAATGCCCCACTATTCTCTATACCTCATATCACCCGAAGCTTATAACTTAGGAAATATCACTATCCCCATCTACCCATGCATAGGGTCATCACCATATATACACATGGTCTAAATTGCACACATTTAATCCATATCATTACACTTTTCTATTTTTCTTTTACCATAATTTTCATAATTGATGTTTAATTAAATGAAATATTAATTAAAATTATAGAGGAAAAATTATTTATAAGTTGAAATTAGAATTTTATTTGTCTAATTCCACATAATAATCAAGACAAGTTATCATGAAATACACTATTAACCATTTGGAATATTGGTTAAGTAAGATTCACCATAAATTTATATATGAAAGTGCAATATAAATTATTATAGAAATTTTAAATAACTAATGCTTATATAATAATAAATGTAACCAATCATAGGAAATCATAAAAATGACAAGTGAATCCTACATGCCTATTATGATACATATAAACATGACCTCTTGTTGTTTCATCCAAGTGATAAAAATACCATAATTCATAAATCATAAATCATGTGCACCACTCAAGGTGAAATTGGTCAATAATAAAAGTGAAAGGAAAAGAAATCAATCCCATCTCAAGAAAGATAGATTTTATTCATACATGGGTTAGAAACTCAAATGCATGAGTTCCATAGTAAGTCATGAAAACACCTTACCTACTATCTAACTTTCCCAAATATTCATCCAAAATACAGGGCTATGATACCACTTTGTAACATTCTAACCTCAGTCTGCAACCACTAAATGGTGCCTAAAGCGAAGGAGTCACCATAGGGACCATAGGCATGATTCCCCATACACTAGAGGCTGCTGATTTGCAGTGAGAGTCTATGGGGGTACAATAGGGAGACTATACCTTCATATCATATTGAAACTATATTAGAAATGAGGATAATTAAATACTTCTATATATGATTTTATATAGATATAAAATAAAGTTCCAACAAATAATCACAACCCATGCTATATCAAAATGAAAAATATATAATGTAAGGTGGTTATACATCCCCTAGATCATATACACAAAAATACCAAAAAGAAAAAAAAAATCCCCAAATAGGTAAAAACTCCAACAAAAGTGGTTTTGATTCCCATCTTAGTCCCAATGTCATATTCTCCATCTTAGTAGTCTAAATCAAGAATTAGTCCTAGGGTGATGTCCCTTATCCTGTTCTACAACCATGAAGACTGCTCATGTACCAAATAGTGGTCTGAGTAAGGTGTGAGTAAAACTTAGTAGGCCACCACCAACAATGTCTAAAATCATATCCAGTCTAAGTATATAGTGCATGATGATGTGCCTAAATAAATAAATTCACAACATAAATAAATAAATAAAACCACTATTGATTCTCGAGTTCTATGGTGAAATGTGGGGTCAACCATACTTGATTTGGAATATTATGGTTGTCTCTAATCATAATGGATCATCAGGCATAAACACCAACCCCTAAAAGGTAATCCCAAGCACTCAAAAGAGATCATGAGTCATCTTTAACCCCTAAGATAATGATCCTAGGCAGTCTAAATAATTAAGAAACACTGATAACCCCTGAGAGGATGATTTTAGGTGGTCCAAGTAATCTATAAACACTTTTAACCCCTATGAGGATGATCCTAAGTGGTCTAAGTACTTAGGAAAAACTATCAACCCCTATGAGGATGATCTTAAGTGAACCAAGTAATCAAGAAGCACTACTGACCCATAGGAAGATGAATCTAAGTGATCCAAGTAACTAGGAAACATTGTTGATCCCTATAAGGATGATCCTAGGTGGTCTAATTAATAACGACACACTAATAAATCTTACGGGAATTAACCCAAGGCACTACAATGTAGCATACATCATTTCTGAACCTGAGGGGAATCTTCCCCAAGGAATTCCAAAGTAGAAAAAATTATCTCCAAACCTGAGGGGAATCTACCCTAATGTGTTCCAACCCAATAACAAAAATTTAAGTGCATAATCAATTAATTAATCAATTTATTTAATTCAAACACATCACACCTCACATAATAAACATGTACCCTGGATCCTAAAGCATGTCCCAAGCATCCCCAACCACACATTCGGTCAATTACATAAGTCACAACGCCCCTATGGCCACTCATTTTTATTTCCCACTTTATTTCCCAAGTCCATCACACCTTAAGTGGTGGATAAATTCCTGGTCTAATTGCCAAGGGACTATTTTTGTCTTGTGTAGAGGTTTGATTTCATGATTTAGGGCAAAAAAACATTTAATTATTAATTTAGGTCAAGTGTGTGGTAGGTCGGTGTGGCCACACATCATACTCACAAAAAAAACTAAGATAATTTGAGGGAATAAATTCAATAAAAGATAAATCATTCTCATATATTTCCACTGTAACACCCTGATATTTTGTGATATATATCTCTTTAAATAAAATTTCTTCAATAGCTTGCAAGACACGCAACCCTGAGTCTAAATGAACCGTAATATAGTATACCACCATAACCTAGCCATTAAATTGAAGGAGTGAATATGAATAACCAAATTTTAAAAATAAAACATGTAAAAAGTTAAATTATATATATTGATAAATAAGTACTCATTTTTTAGTAAATTCATTATATGCTTTAAAAATACTTTTTCCTCAAAAAGGGTTTTATTGTTTTTATGAGCAAATAATAAAATTATTTTATTCTAATTTTAGAAAATATATTTTAAAAAATAAAATATATTTTTGAAATCATAATATCAAAATTAACTTAGGGTGAAATTTTTATATTTTTCTGAAAATATTGATTTTCTAGTGAATCGTGAAAAAAACAGATTTATCAAATACCGTCATTTCATTTCATTAAATAAAGTATGTTAAAAATCCAATTATATTTTATATTTAGTTTTTAAATTTATATTTGACCCATTTTATTTAGAATAATATAATTATTTCCATTTGAATCAATACTATTCATGATTTTGATATAAGTTAATTTTCATGCTTAAAAACACAGTTATCTAAAAACAATTTTTCATTTTATATTATTATATTATATTAAAAATTATTTCTTCCACCTATAGAAATTAAATCTTAAAAAATGGATACCATATTTTGAATTAGTTTGTTCAATTTTTTTAAATATTCCCCTTTTATTTTTGGTCATTGTGAATAATAACAACGGTAAATATTTATCACCTCTATAAGTGTAAGATGGGTAAAATGGTTTTAAAACCATGAGATAAGGTATCAAAATAAAACCAACACTTGTATTTATTTAATTTTATGGTACATATTCTAGTAAATCCCTACTAAATTAAAATATATGGAATTTTGGGGTCATTTGACCATGATAATGACATTTATATCATTTTAAGTAAAGAAAATTCAATGTAACTCTCTTACTTTTAATTTCTTTTATAATTTCACATAGGGATAAGAATATGTCATGAATGAATATATGATATTATTTTAAAGATAATTTATTTATTTTTATGGTGGTAATTTATTTTTGATTTTTATTAATGGTATAATTATCTTAAATACTTATGAAACTCCAATATAGTATTTGTTGAATAAATAGAAAAATGAAAAAAAACATTTTAAAAATATTAAAAGTAATACAATTTTGATGAATTATTGTATTAAAAAAATTTATAGATAAAAATAATGTATTATTTATGTGTTAGATTCTTATATTTTAATTCCAACCCTATCTTCATGGATTTAAAGTCAAATTAAATGAATAGTGTCAAAAATGACATTAATGATATTTGATGTCAAATAATATTTTATTAATTTATTTAAAAAATATAAAAATATTGAAAGAGGAAAATAATTATGATAAATGGTCCAAAATTTTATCCCTTTTCCAATTAGGAGATAATTGTTAACTTATAAGGAAAATTATAACCCATTGATATTGAAAAAGTCATTATCACTATTAAGGTTAAAATCAGTTAATAGAGGGATTAAACCAAAAGATAAGGTTTAAAATGACACCAAAACCTATCTAAATTTCATTTTATTATGAAATTTAAACCATATCCTCTTTTTATTAAAATACATGACTATTTGGTATCATTATAATTGAAAAATACATTAATTATATTTGAATATTTTTAGTAATTCCAAGTGTATCATTTCACTCACTTATAAAAGGACATCCCTTCCCTCTCTTATTTATGAAACTTTTAGAAACCTAGATTGAAAAAACCTATCCAATTATCTTATAAAATTTACTATACATTAATTATAGGTGATGGTATTCTAAAAATACCCTTCCAATTTTCCTTAATAAGGGATCTAAAGTAATTCTATCAAAGAAGAGGTAATCATCTTTACCAACTCTTTCAAATTTATTTCTTCTTATACTTTGTATAAATATATTGTACCCATCCTAAAAAAATAAACATAGTATCATAAATATTATTATATGTTATTATTATTATGGTATAACCATTTTCCATCTCTTTTTCATCCTACAAAAAGTGAAAACCTCGCTCATGTGTACGTACGACTTACCATCTCCACATAATGGTGAAATTATTTTTCATCACCATTTTAATTGGATGGTTATAAATATGTAAATAATGAATATATATGATATTTATAACATAATAATTTTTCTATAACTATAATATCATATCTACCTTCTTACTTTTCCATTTGTTGGAAAATGATAATGTTGCTCGTGCGTACGTGTGGACTACCACCTCCACGAAGTGATGTGATTAATTTTTCATTTATGCTTTACATGGATTGTAATAAGTATAGATTTAATGAATATATAAGATATATAAGATATATAAATTATCCTAGAAATTTTAATTATTATTTAATTTTATTTCATTCTATCTGCTAAAAGGTGAAAACAACGTTCATGTGTACATACAACCAGCTGTCTCCATGAACGGTTTAATTAAATTTTCTATCCCTAACTTTTATGGATAATTATAAATATATATATAATAAATATATATAATATTTATATAATGATTAAAATTTTGGATATTATGTAACCATGATCAACATACGAGGACCAGAATTTCGGAACAAAAATTCTCATGAAAAATGAAACAGCTAACACTTGAAGACATTAATTTTAATAAAGAATTATAAATAAAAAGGTATTGGCATATTATAAAGGGATGATATATGATATTATAAATATATATATTTTTATTTTATTTATTTACAATAAATATAAATTTATCATGTAGGAGGTTAAAAGAACTTACAAGTTAAGACAAACTTGAGGAAAGAGATTGATGTTATAATCTCATTTGTTTATCAAGACTGTTTATGATTAAGTTTTTGATGATGAAATTTATGATATATCTATCAATAAACTCATGAATTTTAACCTCCTATGGTAATTTATAGATATTAAATTTTTTTCCTTTCATTTTATTCTATTTAAGTACTCAAGATACTAAAATAATATCTCTAATGAAAACTGACTTTATTTCTCTCTTTGGTCAAATTTGTTTTTCCTTCCATATCCATGTTTTCTAAAAAAATCAATATTTTTTTTAATATTCTTATAAATTTTTTTAAATTCATTTTTAACCATGATTTAATTTTTACAAAATGATTTAAAAGGAATCTTTTAGTCATTTTATGAAAGATTTACTTTTGATTTTTTACAAAAAATGTGAAAGAAATCATTATTTTAACATACATGGCATGAAAAAAATTTCTTACCATCTTGAATGATCAATTTTAAGATTTATTTATAAGTTTCTAAGTTTATTTTCAAATTAAAAATTTTATTTAATATTTGAATTTTTTTATATTTTAATAAGTGATTTCAAAGAGAAATGTGTATTTTTTATCAAGAAATGTTTTAATGATATTTTAAATGCATTTTCAACTATGATAACACCCATTTATGTTATTGGGGATATGATCCAATGATACCATATTTATTCTTTATTTAGATTTTTGATGATGATGAGGTATTGATTCTCTTTATTCTTGATTCAATAAAGATAATTTTTTACTTATAAGGCATTTTGAAAATAAATTATATTAATCTTTCAAAATATAAGGAATGTATTGGATGCACAAGTGATAGGTAGGGAATGGTTATAGATATCCCATTGAAGCATCGATAGATTTCACGAGATAAAAAATTAGGCATTCCATATTATATGGGTATTTGGTTTACACATACCCATTTATTTATAATGAAGTCTTGGTTGAGAGGACATGATGGTAAGATTCATGATATCTTAGTTAAGAGTCCCTAATCATGAATGTATATAATTATTCATTTCATTTATTAATAGTTCACCTTACAATATCCCTGTGTTTTATATGTTGATATTATCCATGGATTCTCATTAAAATGAAGTGTTGATTTAATCTCATGTGTCCTGATTATCCACCATGTCATGTTGATTATTCCTCATTAACTCATGATAAATTCTACTATATATAACCCTTATTAAGTATCTAAGCTCACCATTTATTTTTTTCCTTTCCTCAAGATTTGAATAAGGTTATTATTAATCATATCAAGGATACAATAATGTTTCCTATGCTATGTTTTTATATTTCTAATGTAATATGATAATCATGCATGTAACTATTTTTCCAATACTACGAAATAGATAGATCCTACATGGTGATATTCCTTGTATCTTGTACCAATGTAATAAATTAAACACCAGATTCGGGTTACTGGAGTTGGGGTTTCTACAGATGGTATCGGCCTGAATGGCCCGAAGGCCTTCATTTTTATTGATTTTTGATAACCCCCCTTTCAAGGGATGAGGGGGAACCCTTACAAGGCCCGTAGACTCAGATATTACAAGGAACGTAGGCTTCGGAGATTACATGATAATTATGAGGAAAATCAATATGTTATAGTATTCATTGATGACAATTAATTGAATAAAGGTAATCAACACATATAGATAATGTAGGGATTCCCATGGTTAGAAAACCAATATAGTCTGTGTTGAAATTGATAAGATTATGTCCATATTAGGGTATCTTACTTAGGTTATGATAAATAACCTTTCTTTTATAAAACAAACTATAGTTCCATAACCTAATTCACCTATATTTTATCACTTCACGTGATGAAATACTTCATGTTTTAATGGAACTACTAATCAATCAGTGGCTGAAAAATGGAATATGTCCCTTGAAAAATATTCCTAGATTCAGTATGGAATGAAAGTGAAAATTTTATTCTAGCAGTGTATTTTTTTAAAGGATTTTCAAATCAATAGAGTTCATTGATACAAAAAACTAAAGAGGTTTATGAAATAGAAATCATGGAATGGGGAAATTTTAAAGTGACATTCTTCTAGAAATAATTCCATCAAGAAAAATGAGCTGAAATGGAGAGAAAGTTACTCAATTTAAAGCATAAGGAAGAATAAGTTATGGAAGAGAATGAGGTTAAATTTACAAGATTAGTCATGCATTCTTTAGATTACAAATTAAATTTGGAAAGAAATATTTACTATTTTTTTGATGGTCATAAACTGAGTCTCTAAAGGGCACTGGTTTCTCAAATGTTTTTATCATATGGTAATATAGTTTCAAGTTCCATCAAGATGGAGAAATACTTTTCTAGGTATTATATATTCAAGGGAAGTAAAGAAAATAATAGGGTAGTTGAGCCCCATGAAAAAAGTAAATTTTCAAAGAAGAATAAAGGGAGGATGATATTTATAACATGTGATAATTGTAGAATGAAACACCTAAGTACTTTCTTAATGGGAACATGAGTTTGTTTTAAGTGTGAATAAAGGGGTAAAAGGATCTTAAATAAAAGGTAATTAAATAAACCACTGTTATATATTACCACAAATTTAAATAGATGAGGCATTATTCAAACCAATTTCCCAAGAAAAAAGGAAACTTACCATTGATAAATCCACTAGGATAATTCCAAGCTTATGTAATTACTACAATTGAAGTGGGAGACACTAATGATGTAGTGAAAGGTAACTTAATACCCAATCTTAAAGTGAAAGTGTTTTTTATTTAGGTTCTACCCACTCTTTTATATATGATAAATTTTATAGGGATATCACAACACCTCTCTAATAATTAGATGTTGAGTTGGTCGTGAAAAATCTAAATTGTAAAATGATGGCATATCAAGTTTGTATCTCCTCTCAGATATAATTTTGTGGGAATATGATTCCTATAAATCTTGTTATTCATATTCTATTTGAATTATATATAATTTTGGGTATGTATTGGATCTCTTAGTGTAGAGACGATATAAATTATCTAGAAAGGGAAGTTACACTCAATATTCTGAATCAACCTATGATCATCTATAGGTGTGATGATGAACTTGAAAACCCGATGGAAGTTACTTCTATCATATAGATTTTACTTCCTATTCATGATGGATATTTATCATATATGGTTGGGATAAACTCAACATTGAGGATATTCCTATTTTATAGAAGTTTGTTGATGTATTTCTAGAAGAGTTTATTAGTCTTCCCTCAAGTTGTAAAGTTTTTTTTTTCAATATAACTCATACCTGGTGATACACCTATTTCAAAAACTTCATATATAATTTCCCTGATTGAGTTTAAGGAATTTAAAAAGAAACTCTTGGAGAATCTAAATAAGGGACTAATTAGGCCTAGTGCTTCACCATTAGGTGCACCTATTCTTTTTGTTATGAAGAAAAATAGGCCGAATCATCCTTGCATTGATTATTAGGGACATTATAAGATCACTATCAAGAAAAATTATCCTTTATCCTATATAAATTATCTTTTTGATCAATTATGATGATATTAATATTTTTCCAAGATTTATCTTTGATCTAGATATCATTATCTAAGGGTCAAGAAGGTGGATATACCCAAGATAGCCTTTCGTATGAGGTATGGTCATTATGAATTTATAGAAATGATATTTGGACATACCAATTCTCCTTCTATATTCATAGATTTATTGAATAGAGTCTTTAGAGATCACAATGATCAATTTTTTTGTAGTCTTTAAAGATTATATTATTATATATTCGAAGAGAAAGGAAGAGCATAAATAACTTTTTAGGATTGTACTGAATACCTTAAGGAAGAATAAGTTAAATTACAAATATACCAAGTGGGAATTTTGGCTGCAAAAAGTATCATTATTAGGTCATATAATTTCAAGTGAGATTATATAAATGGATCCATCAAAGATATATGTTATTGAAAAATTTCCTGGACTAACCATAGTAACTGATATCCGTAGTTTTATTAGGTTGGATGGGTACTACCAACACTTTTTAAGAAGTTTATCATGAATATATAATCCACTCACTAAGTTGACTTGGAATGGGGTTAAGTTCTTGTAGATAGATGAATGTGAGAAGAATATCAAATTGAATAGATGGTTAGCCAATGCACTAGTGATTACATGATACATGCATTTTATACATACTTTTAAATATTAAATGTATTACTTTTATGATTTAAATGATTAAATATTTCTTGGATATTTAATGGATTTTTCATATTTGGAAGGAAACCAATGATTATGGAAAATGATAAAAAGGAGCCAAAACAACAATTATTTCCACTGAAATATGGCTTCCCATGATAACAGATGATCATAGGATGCTTTCGAGGGTCAAAATTGAAGAAATAATGTGAAATGGAGGCTCATGTGCTTTAATTTTATGATTCAAATAATGTAACAATAAAAGACATGAAAATAATTCAAGGTGTGAAGAGAGTATAAGACATGAAATTAAGAAAATAACTTTCATAATAGGGAATGAAAATTCATAGTGTGAAACCAACTTTAACACCGTGAAGGTCCCCAGAAAGACCCAATAAGAGGACATTTCAATGATGATTTGGGTGGAATAAAGAATTAATTTCCTAGAATGAACATTTATTAAAATGGAAAATCCAACACTCATAATGGTCCATATTAATTTTGAATTAAATGAAACCCCCATAGATTTCTATAAATAGAGTATTGTTGTGCTACTAAAAAAGTCAATTCATGAGACAAAAAACTTTGGGTGAGAAGCCACATTGTGTATATTCCTCACTGATAAACATCTATGATTTATTAATGCTTTTTATTCCCTCCTTCCTCATTACTCCCTCATCATTATGATGAGGGGGTAACTCACGCTATGTGTTAGGGTAATGTAGCCAAAGGGGGAAGTTTTTTTTTGATTTTATTCTTTATTTCATTCATGTTTCAGGGTTTCCATAATTTCAATTAATAAATTATAATCTCTTTAATTTACTTTTCATGATAATTTAATTGAATCTGGAAGTGCTTATTAAATTGAGAATCTATTAACCCTAAATAAGGCATAACCATTGTCATGTTTAGGGTAACTAGTTTTAAAAATGGTATCGAAACAATATCGATTCAAAAATGCCCTAAATTACATGACCATGGGGAAAGAGGGATTTATAGGTTGAGGAGGGGATACCATGACCCTTATATATACCTCATATCAAATCCAACACCAAACATGAATTAATTAAACCTATTTATAAATCCAATTTCACTTAAACACTAAAAAAACCATGTAATTCCTTCAAACCTGATTTCAAAACACCAATCTACTTTCATTTTTTTCTTTCTTAAAACCAATTTCAAATACAAATTTGATTATTTCCCCTTTCTTCAAATCAACTAAATTGTTTTATTTTTTTAAAACCTAAAAATATTATTTCACCATCTCTATGGGTTCGACCTCGACTCACTACTATCTATATTCATTTTAATTAATTAGCTTCTTCTATCTAAGTTTTATAAATAATTTTTGGTTATCCTTGCATGGAATTAATATCATTGTAGGAGTGGTCAAAACTAGTGTTGTTGATGGGGGTGGTTGAATTTTTTGTTGTTAAGATTTTTTATTTTTAATTATTTTTATTTTATTTCTCTATTTTATTTTCTCTAATCTATGTTGGGTATTTTTTTGTTGAAATTTAAAAGTTTAAATCATTAAACGCACAACTATAACACTTAGGAAAAAAGAATATACATCATTAAGATCAACTCAAATTTTAATCAAAACCCAAAGAGAAAAGTCACTACAACCATAATAGTATTGAAAAAACAACTAGATACCAGAGGAGTTCTTCAAAGAGATCTAGGGCTACAAATCCTCACAGTCTATGGGTAACCATCGAACATAGGATTACAACCAAGTATCCTGGAACCTCATATTGTAGAAAATTATTTTAAAATCAAACCTTCCATCATCTAGATGATCTCGAACAATATGAAATTCATTGGAATACCTTATGAAGATCTAAACACGCATATAGAAATTATTCCCAAAGTCTACAACACTTTCCAATTCTAAAATGTCTCAAGTGATGTGGTAAGAATTTGACTATTTAGATTTTCATTGAGGGATCGAACTTGTGAGTGGATTTAGGATTTTTCCACTCATTCCATTACCACATGGGATGAGTTAGCAAGTAACTTTCTCACTTGCTTCTTATCTCCTTCAAAGTCGATGGACATTCGGGTAAATATTATTAACTTTGGTCAATTTGAGGATAAATTAATCTACTCTTCTTGGAAATGTTTCAAGGATATGACTCATAAATTCCCTCATCATGGTATAAATCTATGGATATTAACCCAAACATTTTTTAAGGGTTTTTATCATGAAACAAGTTAATTTTAGGTGTTGTAGTTAGAGGATTACTGATGAATAAATCACCTAAGGAGAGTTGTATCCTACAAGATAAAATGGAAATCAACAACTTATAATGGAAAAATGAAGGGAAATGATGAAAATGAATCCACATGATCAATAATAATTATTGTATGGTGGTGAAAATGGAATCCATGACTAGAAAGGTGGATGCAATGATGGTTCTCCATAAACCCCATGGTATGTTGATGTTATTAATTTATTAATAACCTTTTATTTACTAACTTTACTTTTTTTAAATTTAAAGTTCATAATTGGTGTGAAATACTCATGTTTTAATAATAAATATAATTTTTGATCATTATTTTTATTAATCCAAATTCAAGTCAGTTTACTATTTTAATTATAACTCTCAATATAATCATCCAAATTGTGTGATTAATTTTTTTAGGGTTTCTAATTCAATTTAATACAAATCATTCAACAAGATATGGGAAAAAATCATCCATTTGAAGGGACATATAGACCACACAAGAAGGCCCAAAGAATCTTTTAATGAAAATGGACCAGCCATAAAGATAAGATTTTTGGTCTCAATATAGAAGCCCAAATTTGATGAAACTCCTGAATGTATTCTTTAATATCCAAGAAAATCAAGGATAAAAATTTTAAGTCCCAACTCCACTAAAAAGGGGCCCAACTAATGCTTTGAATTCCCACCCATCATTCTATCCGAGAATTAAAAACATCCCACCATTCTTAACTTTTCTCCCAATAAAAACTTCCAATTGAGATGATATTTTGTTATGTGAAATATATTATATAGGTAGTTGAATTTGTAGAGTAAATGGTTTGGATTTGAGGGTATCTTCCTGGCCTAAAATGCATTCACATTTAGACCAAGGAAAAACTCGATAGAAAAATGTACAGATTGACATTGTTAAGTAAAATTGTCATAAATTTGGCTAAAAAGTCCACTAGACACACAATTTTGATATTTGAAATTCCAAATCAATGTATAAAACTTTTAAGAAGAATATATCTCAATATTTAGTTTTCTGGATGACCAAATTGGAGAGCCAAGTGGAGGGGAATATTTGGAATGCAAATAGTCCACCACCTTGGGCTATACTACATCCTCCTCTTCTCCTTGAAAGGGGTTGGAATTTCAGAACCAAATGAGGAGATTTGGAATGAATATAGACTTTATATGGGATTTTAAGGGCTTGAATTAATCTTGTTTCGACAAGAGATACCTCTCCTCCACTTTTATTTTCATGTTCATTGGCATTTGTTTTCAAATATAATTGTGTAAGTTTGTTTTCATTTCAATTAAATATGAAATCATGTTTCTTCATCATAATTTATAATTATCATCCTCCCTATGTTTTTTAATATTAAAGTTATTAATTTTTTTTAAATCAAGTTGAAAATAATTACCTTCTTTTGCTTTCTCATTCAATCAAAAGTCCTTGTTTAATTCTCTTCACCATTTGTGTGTGTGTTCAATGCACTACTCTTATATTGTCCCTTTATTTTTCTTATATTTTTAACTAATCACCATAAACATTCCAACCATATTATTAACCACCCAAATGTATGAGTAAATCTACCATTGGGGTGAGTCATAATTTGGGGATGTTAAGTGATTGAGATATTTTGCTCGATGAATATTATTTAGCTTAACATTGTGTATATTAAACTTAAAATGTCATGGATTAATGAAATGTTTTGTTTAATGTGTGGATTCCATGGATTATTGAAAACATAAATACACTACTATAAAAAATATTTTATTGAGATTATAACCCTAGTTAAGTTAAGTCTTGGATTAAATCCACCTGGGAATTCTGAAAAAAAATAATCTTGTGAAGTGGGTGTTAATTTAATACAATATAAAGCAAATCTTAAGGATATAATAAGCTTAAATCCAAAATAATGAACCGAACCAAATTTTTATCAAAATATTAAATCAAACATTACCTATCAATTAATTTAATTAATCTATGAAAACCCCCCATTAAAAAGACAAACAGAATAGAAACAATCGACTCTAAAATTTGTACCATAATTGAGGATTCGACCTGAGTGTTGATATACACATTAGCAGAACATCAAAAATTTGAATGATCGATAGGAGACAATCTGGAATTATTAAAATGGAACTGTTGCTGGGGATGGTGCAACTATTAATTAGTAGTTTTTTATTTAAAAAAACAAAAAAAAAACAAAAACACAAAAAAAAATGAAAAAAACACAAAGAAAACCCCACCTTCTCGTAAAATTCATAAACAAAAAAACCACAAAGAAAAACCCACCTTCCTCATCCTTCCAAATTTCCTCTAAATTCTCATAGCCTTCCAAACAATCCATTAGATTTTTTTTTGACTTGAAAATAGAGAAAACTCTTCATCGACTTAGGAGGAACATTAGGGATAATCAAATCACTCTAGAACCATTCATTATCGAACCAATTGAAATAGATATGGAAAATCCTAGGGAACAAATCTTAAAAGAACTCGCTTCCCCTAATATGAATTAATAACCCCTTAGTATTCAATATCCAAATATTGAGGCTGATTTTGAACTCAAATCAAGTTTGATTAATATTTTACATCATTTCCATGGGCTAACTGGTGAGGATCCACATATTCACCTCAAAAATTTCCAAGTGGTGTGCTCTACCCTGATGTAAGAACCTAGGTTTTTAGAACGGTTCAAAATCCTGACCCATTTTAAATTTTTGACTTGTTTCTGAGAAAATTGGGAACATCTGGGAAGTTCTAGAAATTTCCAGATTACACGCCATGTACCTTAAGTACACGCCGTGTACCCTTGCTCATGTGTGAAACCCATACACGGTATGTAGGCCTGTTGGCGGGGTAGAATGTTTTTATCAAGTACACGCTATGTACTATTTGTACACCCTATGTATAGGGATATATATGGCGTGTTGGGGATGTCGGTCGGGTAGAGAGGTACATGCCGTGTACCATAGGTACATGCCATGTAGTCAGTCGACAATTCCTCAGCGAAATATCATCCATCATATGAATAGTAAAATGATACACACGACGTGTAGTCCTATGTACACACCGTGTATTTTCTTTCTTTTTTTCTAAAACAAAAAGTAGCCTCATTTTGAGGCATAAACCCAAACCCTCGACGGGTTTGAGTGGGGAGAGCCAGTCGGATCTCGTTTTTGTTCCCAATCATCCATTCAAAATCCGTTTCGATCACCTTTAGATGCGTTAGAACCCCCTCTATAAGGCCTTGATTCCTCTTGATCTGTTCTTCTTGATTTCTATTCTAAGACGAGTTATAGGGGTTTGAGTGGTTTTGATTCTTTTGTATATATACCGCGTTTTAGACCTAATTATAGGTTGTTATCAGAGGAGTATCATCGTACTAGTACGAGGTAGGTGGTACATACCTTGTTTTTTGTTTTCGTGGACATTTAGGTGGTGCGGACTTTGGCGCATCTTCTAGTATTTTTGAGCGGGACCCATTTTATATGATATTGCATATTGAATTAATTGTTAGACCTGTGGGATGTTGTTGGGTATTCCCTTACCATGTTTTTCTTGAGCAAGGCTGGATGAGGGGTCGTTGCTCAAATGGGGTATTTTGGTCGGGTATGACAAAATGGTTTTAAAATGAATTATGATGATTAAATAGTCGAGTTTATATTTTTTAAGCATGATTAAATGTATAAGAGGCATTAAAGACCTTGGTGCGGCTGTGTGATAGCTATTGGGCTAGTGAAATTCAACTTTTTAGTTTTTTTTCCTGTTTCAAAGTGATTCTTTGATTATATATGTAATTGCTGAATTGCATATGCTGGAACCCTTTGGGTTGTGTTGGGAATGGCCCAAATATTCTTGAGTGATGTTGATCACAGGTTGGGCTTGGATCAGATTACTTTGGGTGGTTTGACCATGGGATTGGGAATTATGGACATCGAGATTAAGGCAATGATACTGTCTGGTTGGGCATGGCCAGAGTTACTTGGATGGAAAGTCCATCAGATACTGAGCGACATGGTTTTAGGGGAATGAGATGCCAGAGATATTGTGGCTTGGGTACTATTTTGGTGATTACCACTCACCCAAAACTTTGATTAGTGTGCACACAAAGAGACTCCATGATGAGGTGGTTTTGACCACTCATGTGGGTAGAGGCCCCCGTTAGTTGTGGTTTAGGTACTATTTGGTTTGGGGGGTGCTTGCCTTAGGAAGCCATGTGGAAGGTGAGGAGCCTTCAAGGGATAGCTTTTAGGCTGTCAGTTTGGGGGTAGAGGCTCGTCCTTATTTGAGGGTAGTCATCACTGTCCCTCTGGTTACTTTATTTGAGGGAAAACATCATTGTCTCTCTGGTTACTTTATTTGAGGGCAGACATCGTTGTCCCTCCAGTTAATTATTTGAGGATAGGTATCGCTGTTCCTATGAGTTTTCACTTCTTGGGCGTACCTTCGGGATGTTGGTACTTGAGACACGTAGTGTTAGGAGCCACATTGTGCCGAGTTACTTGACTGAGATTTTGGCTTTGGCTGAAGCAGGAGACACTCCAGGGTGGTTGTTGAGCGCCAGTGGAGTTTGTGTTTATTTGTGCATCGTATTGTTTACTGGTTTCCATATAACTGCATGCCTTCTTAAACACTTATATTAGGTATGCACCATTGGGTGGTATCCTACTGAGATTCATCTCAAACCCTGCATGGGCCCTTCGGGACGCGTATAGACTTTATGGATTTACATGCAGGAAAGAGGTTAGCTTCAGGATTTGGAATGCTTTAGCTATTTCATGAAGATGGTATGGACCTTAAGGTCTTTCCTGGCTAGAGTTTACTTTGTTTAGTTTCCATTTTGTATCAGCATGCTTACTTGTTATTGTAGCTACTATTGGTTAGCCATTGGAACCCCTTTTATATATTTACTTGTTATGGATGCATGACTTGTTTGTTCTAGTAGTTGTTTCAAGTGGTCAACATGCTATTGTGTTTACTTTCTGCCACACTTTCTTATGTATTGCTTCCACTATTTATTGCTATTGACTGTGCTTCCACTATGTGGGTCTGGTTTGAGTCTGTTGAGTAGTTTATTTCTGTTGCATGTTATATATTATTGCTTGGACCAGTACCATTATTGTCCTTCGAGAGGGTATAGCCTCCCCACTATACCTATCAGACTCACGCTGCTAGTCGGAAGCCTTTGGCGTTCAGGGAGGTTCACCTAAGGTAGTAACACCCAACCCATTTAGCACTATTCTGGTGGCTGTTCAGGTATGGGTCGTTACATAGTGCTATCAGAGGAGTTCTTCATAGGGATTTAGTAGTAGTGTTTTGCTGGCTACTAATGAGATTGAGACTTATCTTTTTATTTCTACTGGTTTTACTGTTTGGGATATGGTAGAATGGAGACAGGTTGTTACTGGAATTGGGTTTATAGCTTGTGCTTGGGTGCCTGTAGCCCCAGGTATGAGTGATGGACCAAGTTGCCTTGGGTGAGAATTGCTGTTTTGCCTTTTCTCAGATTACATTTTATATGATTTCCACCATGGTGGATCACTTGGTGTGTGATGTTACTGATTGTGATATGTAACCCTGAACCCAGTGTGGTAAGGGAGAATTGGACCTTGGTCCGATATGGAAAGGCGTGATTGTTTGGCTTTTGATAGGCACATTTTTAGTGTAACGTCCCGAGTACGGAGCCCCTCCACTGGTGCCCCGTACCCGGTTTTCCACATAACCTCAAGCGTGTTTCCCCGAATGCTAGAGGCTGCCGACTAGCAGTGAGGGCCTTAGTGAGTCAGTGGGGAAACTATGCCCCCATTCGGTAAGGTATACAAGGTAAGAAACAACAATAAACAGCGGAAGCAGTAAACAACATGCATAACAACAAAAACCAAACAGCAGAAGCAATTGCAGATATATAACAATGATGAAAATAATGCAGTAGGTACAAGTATCTATGGAAAACAACAAACACAACAACGTGCTGGAATACAACTGAAACCAAGTGCAAAAGAAAAACAAAGAAAGCTCCTCAGCATCGCGAGCCACGGATCGGTCCCATGCTCCCCAGTTCCTGGTGCAGTCAAGATCCTAAAGTAGAAGGGCGCTTGCCCTTGTCTATACCTGCAGCAACATAGTCAGCTTGGGCCCAAAAGCATGGCCCAAATAGGGTGTGAGATACAATCCCTGTAGGAAATCACCCAAAGATTTGTGCCTAACAGTCAATGAATACATGAAAGTAATAAAACAAGAAGCAGTAAACAGAAAAGCGCAAACAGTGTAGCTCTTGCCTGGCTCTGGCAAGACTAGTATCGGTGCTGACGTCAACCTCCCTTTCAGATCCTAAAAGGCTGACTCACAAGAATCTGACCATAAGAACTTTTCCCCCTTCTTGGTCAGACCTGTCAAAGGTGCTGCTAAATGGGAAAAGTCCCGAATGAAGCGTCTGTAGTATCCAGCCAGCCCTAGGAAGCTCCGTACCTCAAAAACGTTCTTCGGCTGCTCCCAGGAAACTACATCTCTCACTTTCTCTGGGTCCACAGATACTCCTGTCTCTGAGATGACTTGACCCAAGAAGTGAATCTGATCTATCCAGAAGTGGCACTTCGAGAGTTTAGCATAAATCCGATGCTCTCTCAGTGTACTCAGAACGATCTCAAGATGGGTGGCATGGTCGTGTCGAGTGTGAGAGTACACCAAGATATCGTCCACGAAGACCACGACGAAGGAGTCCAAGTAAGGATGGAACACTCAGTTCATCAGTTCCATGAAAACTACAGGTGCGTTCTTGAGACCGAACGACATGACTGTATACTCGTAAAGACCGTACCTACTCCTGAAGGCTGTCAGAGGTATATCTGATGGTCTAACACGCAACTGATGATAAACGGACCTCAAGTCGATCTTCGAGAACACCCGGGCTCCTCGAAGCTGATCGAAAAGGTCATCAATCCGTGGCAAAGGATATCGGTTCTTGACCGTCAACTGGTTCAGCTTCCGATAATCTACACAAATCCGAAGGGTACCGTCTTCCTTCTTCGCAAACAGAACAGGCGAACCCCAAGGAGAAGTATTAGGTCAGATGAAAACCTTAGCCTGTAGCTCCTCCAACTGCTTCTTGAGCTCCTGTAACTCAGGTGTGTCCATCCTATAGGGAGGAATGGACACCGGTGCCGCTCCTGGAACGAGCTCAATAGAAAAGTCCACCTCACGCTCCAGAGGAAAACCTGAAAAGTCCTCTAGAAAGACATCCCTGAAGCGATCCACCACTGGAGGAAAGTCCAACTGTGGAGTCCCCTGGTCATCCAGATAAAGACTAGAAATCTGGGTTGTCACCCCTCCTAGCCCAAGATGCTCGAGTCCCGCCCGACTCGCCCGAATGTCCTATTCGCCTCTATGAAGGAAAAATTCACCTTCTGGTGAGATGAAACTGACTCTGCGGCGATAGCAGTCGACGACTGCCCGGAAGGGAATCAACCAGTCCATGCCAAGGATGACATCATAGCCTGTCATCTCTAGGACATAGAGATCCCATGAGAAGCGATACCCTGCAACCTCGAGAGGGAACTCTCTACACTGACGTACACTAGATGTCCTCATTCCCATAGGTGTGTCTAGTGTCAACAAGTCGGCAGAAGAAAAGATGCAGAGTCCAAGGCTCTCCATAATGACAACAGAGATAAAACTATGCGTAGCACCAGTATCGAAAAGGGCTGAAGATAAAATTGAGGCTACTAAAATCGTACCTTGAACAGTAGAAGGGCCGGGATCCTACTCATGATAAGTCTGCTCCACGGTGAAAGACTGGCCTGCACCGTGGCCCTGCGCCCTTGACTGACCACTCTGAGCTGAACCTCCCTGCTGGTGCTGAGGGACTGGTGGCTGACCGCCACGACCTTGACCTCCACCTCAGCTCAAACGGCTGGAAGAACTCCAGTTCCCTGACTGGTGAGAGACTGGTGGGGCTGCTCCTGAATGAGGAGTCATGGAAGAACCCCGGTCACCTGTTTCTTGTGGGAAAACCTGGCAGAAATGCTAAAGGTGACCCAACTTGCCGCAAGATCGGCACTCCACGGGATCTCTCTGGCACTGCGGCCTCGTGTACCCTGTTCGGCCACACTGGTAGCATGTCACCTGGCTGCCTGATGATGCTTATCGCTTCCTCGAATCACCACGCGTAGGCTCCCTACGGCGCTTCTTGTTGTCATATAAAGGAAAGCTAGCTCTGGAAGCAGAACCGCCCTGACTCGTAGCTCCAGAGTCTCTCAGATTGCGCTCCACAATCAGTGCCTGGTTGACGATGGAAGTAATGGAAGTCAGCTGGAAGATGTTCACCTGTGAGCGAATCTCCCTCCTGAGTCCATCCTCAAACTTCCTCGCCAAGAACACCCCACTCCCATCCCGAAGGGGTGTAAAACACTGCATCTCAGTCAAACGAGAGGAATACTCCATGACAGATAGAGTACCCTTCCTAAGCTCATGAACTCCTGGGCTCGATCATCCCTCAGGGTCTTCGGGTAAAAGTAGTCATAAAACACGCACTGGAACTCCTCCCAAGTCATAGCCTGCTGCTGACCCTCCTGTGAGATCACGTCCCACCACCTCCTGGCGGAGTCTCAGAGCATGTAGGTGGCGAGCTTGACCCGCCTCTCTAGAGGCGTCTCCAGATGATCGAATATTGTCAGCATGGCTTCCATCCATGACTCTGCAGCCTGAGGTCCTCCCTCCCCCGAGAATGCGGGAGGATGTTGCTGCTAAAAGACCCGCGTCAAGTCTTCCATAGACGAGGTAGGAGGCGGTGCTCCCTGGAAGGCCTACATCATCCTCATGAAACCTTCCTTGAACTGCGCATCAGTGCCTGCGACTGGTATAACAACCGGTGCTAAGGCTGGCTTAGCTGGGGGATCGACAGGAAGTCCCGGACCAGCCCTGTCTGGCGTCTGATCATTGCCTGATGACAGACGTACGACCGGAGGACGTCTCAGAGGCATAGCTCTGAAATATCAAAAGCACACCATAGATCAGGAAAACAAGGACAGAGAACACAAGAGTACAAAATGGTAACAGGGGAAAAAACACACAAGATTTCAAAACACGACTACACAGTGTGTATAAAACTACATGGAGTGTCTACTTAAACCACTGACATGGGCGTGTACTCCTGCCCTACGAGTCGTGTACACTTCAAACTACACGGCGTGTTGACCCCCCCACACGGCGTGTACTAGAAACTATTCCCCTGCCCGAGTCTCCTTACACGGCTAACCCACACGGTCCGACTCAACTCGAGACTGCACAGAGTGTTCGAATAAAACATGGCGTGCACTAGACAAGGCTTCGGCGGTCCGTGTTTCTGAATACACGGCTGTCTACACGGCTGGACCTTACACGGCGTGCTCCGAACAAGCACAGCGTGCATAGGCGAAGGCGACACCGTCCTGTGTTGTTCGTGACACGGCCGGGTACCTAAGCAAGACTACACGGCGTGTTCCGAACAAACACGGCGTGTGGAAAAGAAGGTCACGCCGGCCCATGTTGTTCGTGACACGGCCGGGCACCTGGACAGGACTACACGACGTGTTCTACCCGAGATTCCCTAGCCCGTGTTGTTAGTGACACGGCCAGGTAAACGGCTCCGAACTCACACGGCGTGTACCAATGGTACACGACATGTTACCGAAGTTACTCCCACGACACCATGTTCTGCTTACACGGTCGGTGACACGGCCTAAAAACTACACGGCGTGTATCCAAAAATTACACGCCGTGTATTCTGGTTTTTTTCTGGGCAGTATCTCAGAAACTGCGTAGAATTCCAGAAATAATAAAACAAGGGAAAAGGTGCCAAATTATGATCCGTGAGGGCCCGTAACACCTCAAGAACCAAAATTCGGTGTTCATTTTAAGCAAGGAACAAAGCAACAGTTTTCTAACAAAACAGCAGAGAATCTATCAAACAACTATCACAACAGCATGCATAATCTACACAAAGTCTATCACAACAGCATGCAATCGCTAATCCACCCTAGATGGCATGGTAAGAATGCATGACATGTGATTTCTACAAGTTACTATATGATGCATGATATGGAATACCCTCATCTCATCGGGTTGCGACAGAAATAGAACCGAAATATCAAAACAATAACCGCACAAGTCATATGAATCACTCTAGGTGAAAACATACCAACCATAAAATCTCAAAACCAGAAAACTGCAATTAACGAGGTAGTATGGATTTTCCTTGTACACGGGTTAGCTACTCCCGAGCACAGCTTAATACCAAGTACCGAATCCGTCCTATCCCTGGCTAAGGTCTCCAAACAGTAAAGCAAGAGAAAAGAAATCCTCTGATACCACTTTGTAACGTCCCGAGTCTGGAGCCCCTCCACTGGTTCCCCGTACCCGGTTCGCCACATGACCTCAAGCGTGTTTCCCCGAACGCCAGAGGCTGCCGACTAGCAGCGAGGGCCTTGGTGAGTCGGTGGGGAAACTATGCCCCCATTCGGTAAGGTATACAAGGTAAGAAACAACAACAAACAGTAGAAGCAGTAAACAACATGCATAACAACAGAAACCAAACAGCGAAAGCAATTGCAGATATATAACAATGATGACAATAATGCAGCAGGTACAAGTATCTATGGAAAACAGCAAACACAACAACGTGATGGAATACAACTAAAACCAAGATCAAAATAAAAACAAAGAAATCTCCTCAGCATCGCGAGCCACGGCTCGGTCCCATGCTCCCCAGATCCTGGTGCAGTCAAGATCCTAAAGTAGAAGGGCGCTTGCCCTTGTCTATACCTACAACAACATAGTCTGCTTGGGCCCAAAAGCATGGCCCAAACAGGGTGTGAGATACAATCCCAGTAGGCAATAACCCAAAGATTTGTGCCTAACAGTCAATGAATACATGGCAGTAATAAAACAAGAAGCAGTAAACGGAAAAGCGCAAATAGCTACAATCCACAATTCTAACAAGTATAGCAGTGAACAACAAGAAGAAAACAGGTAACCCTCTGGGTAGCTCTCACAGTCTAGCCCCTATGGTTCAACCTCTAAGTACAAGCAACCCTCTGGGAGGCACACACAGTCTCACCCCTCTGGTTCAGCTACGTAATTAAGCAGACTCTTTGGGGAAGCACTCACCGTCAATTCCCCCTATAGTCTCGTATCGTGCTAAAGACTCTCTGGGGAAGCACTCAACGTCAATTCCCCCTATAGCCCACGTCGTAATTAAAATACTCTCTGGAGAATCCATTCCGTCAATTCTCCACTTGGTCTCGCATCGTGATTTAAAAGACACTCTGGAGAAGCCCTTCCGTCAATTCTCCCTTTGGTCTACTACTCTAGGTTCTCACAGTCCTGAGTAACTAAACATGCTCAGCGCGTGTGTATCGTCCAAGTAAACCTCAAGAACTACTTGGCTATCAACTAAGTCTCAACAGTAAAATAAAACAACAGTTACACTATCCTACGACTAGGCATGGAAACTGGCAAACGCCAAACAGGCAGAACAAGCATGGCAAAGCAATCTGAGCACAAACAAATTACTCTAATCACAAGCAATAACCTCTACTAAAGAAATCAAGAAAAGCAGGCAAGAAAAAAGGGCAAAACAGGAAACACACAATACCCTGTTCAAGGTTATTGGTGGAATTTGCACAAAATACTCAAAGACTTTCTACAGAAAGGCACAAACCACCTACCTCGATCCTAGGAGATCGATATACGTGAACCTCGATGACAGATTCCCCTTATAACGACGTAGATCTGAGAAAAAGCACAAAACGTTCATCCCACAATAACTTGAAAACAAGGAGGAATCAAGAAACAAGGCTCAAGCAGAAGGAAGAACTCACCGTTGAAATTCCAACGCAATCGATCGTGCTCGAATCGGAGAACGGACGGCGAGGCAGGACTCCCTCGAAGATCTGGTCGTACGGACGCTCCCGGACGGTCGAAAACTAGAGAATAAGATGTATTTGGGGGTTAGGAACGACCCCGATCCGTTTAATGAAAAAAAAGAAAGTACACGGCGTGTACTTCGAATTTTCTGTAATCTGAAATAACCGGCCTCCACCTCATCCTTACACACCGTGTGTGTGGCCCGAACACGGCCAGCACACGGCTTCGAGCTAGAACAGAGTACACGGCGTGTACTTTGAAAATTTCCAGAAAAACTATTTTTCTTAAAAACTCCAGAAAACGGAAAAACATACCTGAACGAAGGTCTGGGTTCTTATATTTAGGGTATTTCAATTTCATAATTGCATGTATGATTTGTGAAGTGATAATACCATGTGAGAAATATCAAATTCCATGCTTTTAATGTTTTTAAAATGTGATAGGTGAAATTCCTGATAGAATTGATTGTTTATTGAAATGTGTTATGTCATGCTTTATATATTTGTGGAATTGCATGTGGTGGGGTATTTGGTTCTGGCTCTTATAAGAGTAGGAATGTACTATGGTTGAGGTGATTTTGATCATCAGGATTGGGAAACTCGGTCGTCGGTTTGAGGCAACATTGGTTGTCAGGACAGGCATGACCCGAGGTACTTTTGATACTTAGCTCTGTTGAGGGGCGGGTAAGGAGGCCATGAGGCTGGGATGCCGTGGGCATTGGGGTATCGAGGATGCGGGTTACTTGAGGTGCCGTGGGCATCGGGGCATTGAGGATCACTACAGGAAAATAGAATATCTACGACGGGATCCCGTCGCAAAAGACCTTTTGCGACGGGGCTTCGTCACAAATCGCCCGTCGCAGAAAACGGCGTTGCAAATAGTTGTTTTTGCAGTGGTCCCGTCACAAAAGTAGTATTTGCGACGGTATTTTTCCCCCATCGCAAATTGGTTTTCATTTATATATATAAAAGGTATTTGCGACGGGCCGTCGTAGATATATTAGTTGCGACGGGGTTCTGACCCGTCGCAAATGAGAAATTTAAAAAATATTTGCGACGTAGGTATTTTTGACGGACCGTCGCAACAATAGTTTTTACGACGGGTATTCTTCCCGTCACAAATGGGACAGTAAACAAATATTTTACGACGGCACACCCTGTCACAAATACTCCCGTCGCAAATACTAAAAAAATAAAAAAAAATAAAAATAATTAATACAAATCGTATAGTATTATATAAAAATAATAATAATATTAATAATATAAAAAAATTCTATTATTATAATATAAAAAAAATATAAAATATAATTATGAAATATTAATATAAAATAATAATAATATGAATACAAATAATATAATATTATATAATAATACTAATATTAATAATATAAAAAATTAATATAATATTATTATTATTAAATTATATATATAATAATAATATTAATATTAATAATATAAAGAAATTATATTATTATAATATTAATAATAAAAAATATATGTAATATAATTATGAAATATTAATATCAAAAAATAATAATAATATGAATATAAATAATATAATATTATATAATAATAATACTAATATTAATAATATAAAAAATTAATATAATATTATTATTATTAAAATAAACATACATATTTATGAAAAAATAATATTAATATTATTAATATTAATAAAATTATAAAATTATAAACTTCTCAATATTAACAACAAATATAAAATATTAAAAGTAATATTACTAAAATAAACAGACATTAAAAATAATACTAATAAGTAATAAAATATAAAAAAAATAAAAACAAATTAAATCATGCAATATTCATACCAATATGAAAGAGGAATTGTAAATAGTTAAAATGACAATAAACTATGAACTCAAATGTTTATTACATGTAAAAAAATCACTGGGGGGTGGATAATCTGGAGGACCTGGAGAAAGTGGTGGAGGAAACTCCATCCCTAAACTACGAGTCAGACGACGCATGTACTCCATCTGCTCCTGATGTTGCTCCTCATATCGATGCCTCTCCTCATCATGCTGCTGACGCATCTGCTCATGCCATCGACGCATCTCCTCATCGTGCTGCTGACACATCTGCTCCTTCCCCTGACGCAAATCCTCTATAAGCTCACTCTGAGCACGCTGCTACTCCTGTTACTGTGAGGCAGAAGATGATGCCTCTCCACGAGCTCCTCTCGACCTAGATGCCGACATCACAGCAGTACCATAATAAGCCGCAGGAGTCAAATGAGAGACGATACCAACTACTCATCCCTTTTCGAAGCCATACTGGGTCGCCTGCATCCATGTTGTCTCATCAAAATGGTGGTCACTAGTCTAATCACCCGTCTCGTCTTGACTCTCAGCCTATGTCTGAGAGGTCACAGCCTCATATTACTCCTTAAGTTTCAATTAGAAATTAAAATAATGAAAAGATTATATGCATTTAATTTGAAAACTGAAAAGAAAATAATACTGACCACAATCTGACACTGGCGGTCACCTCTAATCTCTCCAGTAGCCGGATCAGTGTATATCCTCTGATAAACGCCGTACGTCGTAATATCGGGCTGCTCGGCTTCCTATATGAATATAAAATAAACTGTTTATATTTAAAGTTGTATAAAATATTAAAAAAAGTACTTACCAGACGCTCTCTATGCGCACTGAATGTACGACTACCAGCTTGATGCGTCACCTCTTGTCTCCCCCGATTCTGTCGACCCAATGCAGATCTCCTCTGAAACCCACCACCCAACTAGTGTGTACATAATCCATACCAAAATTGAGATAAAATATACTCTGGTCGGTGGGCTCTACAGGACTCATCAAATTCTATCACTCCGGCTTTCCTCACAACCGCCTTTCTCAAATTATACAAAAACTGACAGAAACGGTCACACATAGACACCACCCATGCCGCGTGGATAGTGACATGAATTCTCTCGTTGATGGGATACCATAAACCCTAATATAAAGTTATTAATGAATTAAATTTCAAAATAAATAATATTTAATTACGTACCAGCCAATGATCGAACATGGCGGCCTGCACATCAGTGGGAATCTGATCCCATGTGAGCCAGGGCTGAGAAAAATAATTTCACAAGATAGCGCTCCCCTGTCCAATAGCTATATGCGTAAAACTGTGGAAAAAGAACAAATAATCAAACAATTAGAATATAAATAAATTATAATGAAAGATAACTAAAATACACAGGTTATCATACCACCGCATGTGCACATCGAATCCAAGAGGTGGACGTCACTCAGGGATAGGATCTGGAATCATCAGTCTGGCAAGACCACGCCCCCTCCGAGTGCTCCCTATAGTTCCAATAGCCTAAGGGTTAGATGATTCAAGAACCTCATCATCTATAGGTAGCTCAGCCTCCAGCAACTGATGATACGTTTCTGAGTCCATCTGAAACATGAAATGATTATTATTAGCAAACAGTTTAAAATAACTATTATGTATAGATATATATTTGTTATGATTCTAACCAACATTTTACTATGTCAATGTTCATCTTCATCATCATCTTCATAGTTGTCAATGTCAATGTCTTCATCTTCCTCATCAACATCATCAATTTCCATATTAGTTTCACTTTCATCATCTCTTGTCATTTCAAATTCAGTTGTAACATCATTGACAACATTGTCACCATCGACCCTTAACTGTGGGGTGTCATCCTCGATATTCATGTCTCTGTGAAAAAGATGTGTTTTGAGGAGTGTCCTGAAAAATTTCATTTCCTTGCATTTCAGTGGAACCACATTCAGTTTGAGTAAACTAATTTTCTCGAGATTTAACTTTTATTATACTCCACCAATCATCCAACTCTTTTGCAGTAGCACAATATTTTGCATAATAAATTTGATGTGTCTGATGAACCAATAAAAATGGTTCATTTACCGCAAGAAGACTTTTATGTTTAATATCAACAATTCCATGATTCGGATGAATACGCAATCCTCTCTCAGTATCCATCCATCGACATTTAAACATTGTTACATAATTCTGTTCCAAATAACACAGTTCAATAATTTCTTCAAGCATTCCGTAAAAGTCAACTTTAATATCTCTATGATGTGATCCCTTCAAACAAACACCACTATTCATTGTTTTCTTCGATTCCCCATATGCACGTGTATGAAAGCGATAACCATTCACCACATATGAATTATAAGATTTAACCATTTTGGATGGTGGGCTACTCAATATACGCAATCGACTATCAATCTTATCAGCATGTACAAATACCTGAGAATTTTTAAAACATTTATCACTATTACAAGTAATAAATTTATTTTATATGTAAAACCAAAAAAGAATGTACGTTACCAGTTTTTGAAACCAGTAGGCAAATTTTTTTTGCCGACGTTCTTCTAAGCCAGCTGCTGTAATTTGTGGAAATTGTTTCTTGATATGATCATCATATAACCTACAAATACAATATGATTAATTTACTGTAATAGAATCTATAGAATAAGGTATAGGAGCACTCACTGTATAATTGGTGACATTTCTTCACAGTTGAGTAGAACATATGTATGGGCTCTATGATGTTCATCATCTGAAAGCCATCTATCTTGAACTCCACCAAAGCCAAGTTTGGGCTGATTGACAACTGATAATTGATTGTTCATATCATTATCAACGTTACCCTCATTCTGGCCCATGCGGTTAAATTTTGAGGGATATTCAGATTCAAAATAATGAGAGCAGAATAAAGCAATTTCCTCTTGCAAATAAGCTTTATCAATTGAGCCTTCAACTGATGCTTTGTTACGTACTTTTTTCTTCAATTTCTGCATGCATCTCTCAAATGGGTACATCCATCAAAACTGAACCGGATCTCCACATTTTTCTTCATGTGGCAAATTTAATATCAAATGTTCCATTGAGTCAAAGAAATCCGACATAAATATTTTTTCCAATTTGCATATAATTACAACAACAGCTTCTTCTAGTTAGCTTAGTGCATCGTAGTCTGTTGTCGCCGCACACATGTCTCGGAAAAAATATTATATATCTGTTATCGAATCTCAAATCTTATAATTCAACAAAAATCTTAATCCAATAGGCATAAGTCTTTCCATTATAACATGACAATCATGACTTTTTAATCTGGTAATATGACCATTTTTAACACATCTGCCCAAGTTGGAAGCATAGCCATCTGGAAGTCTCAAATCTGCAATCCACTGACAAAATAATAAGCGACTCTCTTTGGTCAGTGTATAAGCTGCTTTTGGCTTCATTAATCTCTGTGATCTGACATTTTCAAACAATTCAAGTTCTGGTCGCCTGCAGAATTGGGCAAGATCTAATCGTGCCTTTACATTATCTTTGGTTTTACCCGGTGTATCCAAAACTGTATGAAATAAATTATCAAAACATTTCTTCTCAATATGCATGACATCCAACATGTGTCGGACCAACAAATCAGATAAATATGAAAGATTTCAAAAAATGATCCGTTTTGTCCAATTGTGTTCTTTCCCAAATCCATGAATTTTCTGTTGGTTTATTGTCGGTCCAAAAGTGATGGAAGGTAATGAAAATACAACTGATTGTAACTCTGTACCTGAGATCATATTTGGAGGTTCATCTCTTTCAATTCTGCCTTTTCTGAAATGAGATTTATTCCCCTGAAAAGGATGATCGATTGGAATAAATCTGCAATGACAATCAAAATAGCAAGGTTTTTTCCATTCACGAGCATAAATGCTTTGTTGTCTCCCATACAGTAAGGACATGATTTTGGACCATGTGTACTCCAGCCAGATAACATTCCATATACCGGGAATTCACTAATTGTCCACATCAAAGTAGCTTTCATTACAAAATTCTATTTCGTAGCAACATCATATGTACCAACATCATGACTCCATAATAAATTTAACTCATCAATCAATGGTTTCAAATAAACATCAATATTCTTTTTTAGATGTCCTGGGATTAATAATTTCAAAAAGATATAAGGATCTTTCATCAACATCCATGGAGGTAAATTGTACGGAGTTATAAAGACAGGCCAACATGAATACTGACTACCAAAAGATCCAAATGGACAAAAAACGTCAGTAGAAAGACCCAATCGCACGTTTTGGGATTCTAAAGCAAAAGACGGATGCACTTGATCAAAATGTTTCCATGAATCACCATCAGATGGATGAATCAAGCTTTTACCATTTAAAATATTGGTTTTGTGCCATGACATCATTGTCGCTGTGTTCTGAGACATAAATAAATGCTGCAACCTGGGTGTAAGCGAGAAATATCTCAACTGTTTTATAGGAATCAATCCAGACTTCCCTGATTGAGCTTATTTATACATCGATTGTCCACATGTGGGAAAAATATACAACGACTCATTTTCACCAGAATATAAGATGCAATCGTTTGAACATGCATGGATCTTCTGATAACTAAGGCCCAGATTACGAACCAGTCTCTTGCTCTCATAATAATTAGCAGGAAGCACATTTCCTTCAGGTAACAGTGCTTTAACCAAAGAAAATATATGATCAAAACAGTTATTTGACATTCCATTATCTGATTTAACAGCCATAAATTTTTCAACTAATTCTAATTTTCTTATCTTGCAACCAGGATATAATGCATCCTCAGCAGTCCTGAACAACTCAGTAAATTCAGATGGTGCTAACTTGGGAGGTAAATCAAAATCATCCTCTATTTCAGTTTGTTGAACGGATGACCCTGCAACATCATGTACTAAATTATGAAACCGTGATGGATCCGGAATCAAATTATTAGTATCTTCTCTGGAACTGCGTTCACCATGTTGATACCAAAAAATATAATCTGAATGAAAACCATAACGCAAGAGATGTTTCCCAATGATGTCAAATGTCTCAAACGTTCTCAGAGCACATTTTTTACAAGGACACTTAATTATCCCTTCTGAAACAAATTCTGGGTTTGATGATGCAAATGATAAGAAAGATTCAACACCATCAACATATACAGTATTTAAACTAGAATCGTTTGGATTTTTGCACTGATTTATCCAAGTGAGATCATCTAATAATGATTGATGTCGACTTCCTTGTTCCATATTCATATATATGTTTCTACAAAATTTAAAACCATTACTATTGTTAAATAATTTGATATAAGAAAAACAATATCCTAAAAAGATAAGATACATAATTACAGTTATTTCTTAGTAATTACCAATAATTATAGGTGACACAGTTAGTTTGTAATCATCCCCACTAATTATTATTAATTTAGCAATACTTAGCAATACTTGGAAAAATGAAATATGCTTGAATAATGAAATAAAATTTTGTAATCATCATTTTGGAGATTATATTACTAATTATTCTTATTTTTTTCCAGCGGATTTGAGGCAACTCTTTTGCCTAACAACTCATCTCCTTGCAAGGAGATGAGTCGTCAGGTAAAAGAGCCTCTTTTGTCCGACGACTCGTCTCTTTTTAACTTTCTCCCGACTGAAATTAGTATGAAAAACTTGCTCTGACATACATTAGAGCACATTTTTCATACTAATTTCAGTAGGATAAAGTAGCAAAGATATGAGACATTGAACAAAAGGTAGCCGCCAATCCGCTGGAAATTGTGCCAATTTATAACCATGTACTCGAATTTATTTGAGTTTTGATTAATTATTACTAATTATTACTAATTATTATTAATTATTACTAATTATTATTAATTATTACTAATTATTACAAATCTCAATATTTCCAACATATTTTTCTCTATTCTTAACATGTTCAAATCTTAAAGGGACGATAATTTTCAGGTCATGCCCAATAAAAAGTTTGCGTCAGCCATGTCTAATGTAAACTCTATAATTGTCCTTACATGGTTGATCACCTCGCAAGTAGTGTTGCAATAGGACGACACAAGTAATGTCGTTCTCGTCTTTAAGAATCATCTCGCATGACCCTTTACATAGATCATTCTTTCTTGAAAATTTAAGAGAACTTCAGTATCTTTCCATTATTTTTTCAAGAAAGAATGGTCTATGTAAAAATTCATGTGATATGATTCTTATAGATGAGAAAGACATGACTTGGGTTGTCCTATTGCAATGCTACTTGCGAGGTGATCAACCAAGCAAAGACAATTATAGAGTTTACATTGGACACAGTTGAGGCAAACTTTTTATTGGGCATGACCTGAAAATTGGAGACCCTTTAAGATTTAAACATGTTAAGAATAGAGCAAAACTTGTTGGAAATATTGATAATTGTAATATTTTATAATTTTTTTATAATTTTAATAATAATAATATTTTTTTATAAATATTAAACATATAATAATAAAATAATTATATTATTAGTATTATTTAATTATTAACATTAGAGTAATATAATATTTTATATTATGTTACTATTTATGTTACTAATTATATTACTAATTATGTTACTAATTAGTAATGCGAAGATATGCATATAGGTCGGGTGGTTAATCAATCATTGAATAGAAAAACAAACGTGATTGACCGCTCATCTACCTCAATTTTCTTTTCATTTGTGTGTTGAGGTTGATAGGAAACTTCTGCCTCCACATGTAATATTTTCTTTTACTATCAAAATTATAAACCTCCTCACCTCTATGCTGGTGAGGAGGTTGATAATTTTGACAGTAAAAGCAAATATTACATGTGGAGGTAGAAGTTTCCTGTCAAGCCTCAACACACAAATGAAAAGAAAATTGAGGTAGATGAGCGGTCAATCACGCTTGCTACTTATCCTAATTATAGTTTCTAATTATCCTAATTGTTTTTAATTGTTTCCTAATTGTTTTAAATTGTTTCCTAATTGTTTTAAATTGTTTCCTAATTGTTTTTAATTGTTTCCTAATTGTTTTTAATTGTTTCCTAATTGTTTTTAATTGTTTTCTAATTGTTTTTAATTGTTTCCTAATTGTTTTTAATTATTTCCTAATTGTTTTTAATTCTTTCCTAATTGTTTTTAATTGTCTCCTAATTATTTTAATTGTCTCCTAATTATTTTAATTGTCTCCTAATTATTTTAATTGTCTCCTAATTATTTTAATTGTCTCCTAATTATTTTAATTGTCTCCTAATTATTTTAATTGTCTCCTAATTATTTTAATTGTCTCCTAATTATTTTAATTTTATCCTAATTATTTTAATTGTCTCCTAATTATTTTAATTGTTTCCTAATTATTTTAATTGTTTCCTAATTATTTTAATTGTTTCCTAATTATTTTAATTGTTTCCTAATTATTTTAATTGTTTCCTAATTATTTTAATTGTTTCTAATTTCCTAATTGTTTCTAATTTCCTAATTGTTTCTAATTTTCTAATTATTTCTAATTTCATAATTATTTCTATTGATAATTATTTCTATTGATAATTATTTTAATTATTCTAATTATTTCTAATCAATTAAATCTAATTATTTCCTAATTATTTGATAATTATTTTAATTAAATCTAATTAAATTTAATTATTTATTAATTATTTGATAATTATTTTAATTATTTCTAATTAATTTGATAACCACTTCTAATTAAATATAACTATTTCTAATTAAATATAATTATTTCTAATTAAATATAACTATTTCTAATTATTTCTAATTAAATATAATTATTTCTAATTATTACCAAAACATTCTCTGGGAGTGTCGAACCAAGAGTGCAGCAAGGCCTGTTGTCGTGTACCAGGTTACCCCGAGTCAAGCTCGAAACACCTTGTCAGAGTTTTCACTCCTAGGTACATCTGTGCCAGAGCCGCCTCTACTTGTTCGTATCCAGACAAGGATTATTTGGTACAACCACTTAATTTAATTATACTATATAGCTACTAAACATTCTATTAAAAAAAATTAAAATTAACAATTAAAAATAAAATTAACAATTAAAAATATTTTAACAATTAAAAATAATTTAAAAAATAAAAAAAATATAAATACATTTGATATTTTGAAGCAATTAACACCTTCTAACTCCTTCTCTCATCTTATCATAAGAAAAAATTAAACCGAAAGAAATTTTCTACTTAGAACTGGAAGTTAAAGAGAGAAAGAAAGAGAGATCGGAATGATTTGGAAAAAAATGGGTGGGGGTATATATAGGTTAGATTATTTGCGACAGGATACCGTCGCAAATACCTAGTATTTGCGATGGGATACCGTCTCAAATACCTTCGCCCACATTAATTACGGGCGGCAGTTAAAAGGGTTTTTGCGACGGGCCCGTCGCAAATAGCTGCCTCCCGACATACTATTAGTGATGGGCAGATATCCCCGTTGCAAATTCCTATTTACCACCGCCGGTATTGGCGACGGGCCCCGTCGCAAATACCTTCACCCACATTCATTACGGGCGGTGGTTAAAAGTGTTTTTGCGATGAGACCGTCGCAAATAACTGCCTGCCAACATACCATTAGTGACGGGCGGATATCCCCGTCGCAAAATCCTATTTACCGCCGCCGGTATTGGCGACGGGCCCCGTCGCAAATAACACCTGCGGACTAATTTTTTGCGACGAGACAATTTACCCGTCGCAAATAGTATTTACCACCGTCGGGTAGTTGCGATGGGTAGAAGGCGACCGTCGCAAATAGGCTTCCCGCGTTTTGGCGTGCAAACCGCGCCATATCTATTACGATGGGTCCTGTATTCCCATCGCAAATAACTGACCATTTGCGATGAGAATATATTCCCATCGCAAATACGATTTTCGTCGGATCTTTTGTGACGGGAATATATCCCGGTGCAAATACTTTGTCGTAATAATCGGTTTTTCCCGTAGTGGATGCATGCTACTTGAGGTGCATGGCATCAAGTTTTATTTTGAGTGTCCATGGGATGCAAGACCTCGTGGAGGCAGACACCAATGCGGTGCGGGAAACGTTTGGGTATCAAAAATGACACGGCAGCACCAAGGAGGCACTGGGGTGATGATGTGTCACGAGAGGACCATGAGTCTAGAAACTGGTTAGTGAACCCTTGCTTGATTTGAGTTTTGTTGGTTTGAGACCGAGTTAGGAAAATCCTAGGTGGGGAGCCCCTTGAGGAATTTAGCCAGAACTTTTAAGATTGGGGTAGTCTGAGTTACTTTGAACAGGGTAGTATGTTTAGTGACATCTTCAGGTTTTGTTGGATAGCTCGGGGACGAGCTATGTTAAGGTGGGGAGATTGTAAGAACTCAGGTTTTTAGAATGGGTCAAAATCCCAACCCTATTTAATTTTTTGACTTGTTTTTGAGAAAACTGGGAAAATATAGGAAGTTCTGGAAATTTATAGATTACATGTTGTGTACCTTAAGTACACTCCGTGTACCCTTGCCCATGTGTGAAGGCCATACATGGCATGTAGGCCTATTGGCAGGGTAGAATATTTTTAGCAAGTACACACTGCATACTATTTGTACAAGCCGTGTAGAGGGGTCGTGTATGGGGATATATATGGAGTGTTGGGGATATTGTCCGGGTAGAGAGGTACACACCGTGTACCATAGGTACACACCGTGTAGTCAGTCGTTAAGTCCTTAGCAAAATATCAGTCGTCATATGAACAGTAAAATGATACACATGATGTGTAGTCCTATGTACATGTCATGTATTTTCTTCTTTTTTTTCTCACTAAAATGGGCATTAGCCTCGTTTTGAGGTAGAAACCCAAACCCTCGACGAGTTTGAGTGGGGAGAGCCAGCCAGAGCTCAGTTTTTCTCCCGATTGTTGGTTCGAACTCCGTTTCGATCACCATCAGATGCGTTAGAACCCCCTCGGTAAGGCCTTGATTCCTCTTGGGTCGTTCTTCTTGATTTCTGTTCTATGACGAGTTATAGGGGTTTGAGCAGTTTTGATTATTTTATAGATCTACCTCGTTTTAGACCTAATTGGAGGCTGTTATCGGAGGAGTATCATCATACTAGTATGAGGTAGGTGGTGCATACCTTGTTTTGTGTTTTCGTGGACATTTGGGTGGCACAACCTTTGAAGAGTCTTCGGGTATTTTTGAGCGGGACCCATTTTATCTTCTATTGCATATTGAATTAATTTTTAGACCTATGGGATTCCGTTGGGTATTCCCTTACCATGTTTTTCTTGAGAGAGGTCGGGCGAGGGGTCATTGCTCAAATGGGGTATTTTGGTCAGGTATGCCAAAATGGTTTTAAAATGAATTTTGATGATCAAGATACTAAGTTTATATTGTTTAAGCATGATTAAATGTATCACATGCATTCAATACCTCGGTACTGCTGTGTGATAGTCGTTGGGATAGTGAAATTCAACTGTTTAGTTTGTTTTCCAATTTTAAAGTGATTACTTGATTATATATGTAATTTTTTAATTGCATATGATGGAACCCTTTGAGTTGTGTTGGGAATGAACCAGGTATTTTGGAGTTATGTTGATCATAGGTTGGTCTTGGATCAGATTACTTTGGGTGGTTTGACCACAAGATTGGGCGTCATAGACATCAGGATTGAGGCAGTGAGACTATCAGGTTAGGCATGGCCCGAGTTACTTGGATGGAAAGGCCATCAGATACTGAGCGACATGGTCGTAGGGGCACGAGATTCTAGAGATGTTGTTGCTTGGGTACTATTTTTGTAATTACCACTCACCTGAAACATTGAGTAGTGTGCACACAGAGAGACTCTGCGAGGAGGTGGTTTTGACCACTCGTGTGGGTAGAATCCCCCGTTAGTTGTGGTTTAGGTACTATTTGGTTTGGGAGTTCTTTCCATAGGAAGCCATGTGGAAATTGAGGAGTATTTAAGGGATAGAATTGAGGCTATCAGGTTGGGGGAAGAGGCTCGCTGTTATTTGAGGGCAGACATTATTGTCCCTCCGGTTACTTTATTTGAGGGCAGACATCGTCGTCCCTCTGGTTACTTTATTTAAGGGTAGACATCGTTGTCCCTCCGGTTAATTATTTGAGGATAGGTATTGCTATTCCTCTGAGTTACCACTTCTTGGGCATACCTTCAGGATGTTGGTACTTGATACACGTAGTTTTAGGAGGCACATGGTGCTAGGTTACTTGATTGAGATTCTGGCATTGGCCGAAGCAGGTGACACTCCATGGTGTCTATTGGGCACCAGTGGAGTTTTTGTTTATTTGTGCATCGTACTGTTTACTGGTTTCCTTATAACTGCATTCTTGCTTAAACACTTATATTAGGTATGCACCATTGGGTGGTGTCCTATCGAGATTTGTCTCACACCCTGCACGGGCCTTTTGGGACGCGTGTAGAATTTATGGATTTATGTGCAGGAAAGAGGCCAAATTTAGGAGCTAGACTGCTTTAACTATTGCATAGAGATGGTATAGACCATGAGGTCTTGCCTGGATAGAGTTTACTTTGTTTAGTTTCCATTCTTTATGAGCATTCTTACTTGTTTTTGTAGCTACTATTGGTTAGCCATTGGCGCCCCTTTTATATATTGACTTGCTATGGATGCATGACTTTTATGTTCTAGTAGTTGTTACAAGTGGTCAGCATGCTGTTGTGTTTACTTTCCACTGCACTTACTTATGTATTTCTTTCAATGTTTATTACTATTGATTGTGCTTCCGCTATGCGGATCTGGTTTGTGTCTGTTGAGTCGTTTATTTCTGCTACATGTTATATATCATTACTCGGACCAATACCATTATTTTTTCCTCCTTTGTGAGGGTATAGCCTCCCCACTATACCTATCAGACCCTCACTACTAGTTGGAAGCCTTTTTCATTTGGGGAGGTGTGCCTAAGGTAGTAACACTCGACCCGTTTAGCACTTTTTGGGTGGATTTTCAGGTCCAGTTCGTTACACATGAATCCTCAAGGGTTTTCTGAAGAAAAAAATCAAACCTCAAGAATTCCCTTTCTCCCTAGATAACTCTGCCAAGTCATTCCTCAATTACCTCCATATTGATTCCATAACCACATGGAATTACATGAAGTGGCTCTGCTTAGAGAAATTTTTCCCTACCTATCAAACTACTTTTATCCGAAAAGAAATAAGTGGTATCCATCAATTCCTTAATGAATCACTCCATGAGTACTGGGTGAAATTCAAAAAGCTTGTGGCAACCTGACCACACCACTAAATTCCTAACCAACTCTTGATCTAATACTTCTATGAGGGGTTATTGGCTATGGAGAGAACATTCATTGATGTATCCAGTGGAAATGCTCATATTGAAAAAAATCCTACAACTGCATAAGATCTCATAAGAAAAATATATGCAAACATGAATTAATTCCATACTTGAGAACATGCTCAAGTCAAAAAAATCTAAGAGAATCAATCCATAGAGACTAAAAATATGGATGAGTGAACTTATAGGTTTTGTGAGACAACTAGCTATGGCTACCAAATCCCCAACCTTATCTTCTCCACAATCAATGTTCCATGGACCCATAAAAAACTATTGAATCTATAACTCATCAGCTCATCTAACCAACACATGTTAAAATATTCAAGATGATCCATTTAATTATTCTAGTCCAATAGAGATCAATTAAATATATGTTCAATGGAACACCATCATTCAACAATTAGTTTAGTTTATTAGAAACTCCAACCAACCCCATTATGAGCCCTTATCTTATACCTATAACCCAAACTTGAGGTATGGTAATCCCATTTCTCATCCCCCTTAGTTACCTTCTCAAAATCCAAACCAGTACCAATATGGTTAAGTTGGTGGAAACTTCCAACAACCTTATCCTTTTTTCCTCAACCTCAAAGGATAAATCCTCCTCTTTCTCCTCCTAGATCACACTATCCCAATTATCCTTCCCAATTCCCAACCCAATACAAGCACTTTCCTAAGAACCCAAATCAAGGTAATCCCAATTCAGGACATGCTTCTTCTTCCAAGAAACCATGGGAAAACGTTGTGTAATATCTTTCCTCCTTCACCCATTCTAGCCTTAAAAACATTGAAAACCAAATTGGTCAACTTGTATCTCACCTTAGCTATCATAAACCATCCAATTCTTACTAACTCCAAGCTCAATTGTTTCCCAACCCCAAGGGTAATGTAAGTGAAATTACACTTCGATCGGGAATTTTTTTTTCCATGCCTCATGATGGATCCTCAAATGAACCTTTGAATGTTGAGATTGAAAATGAAAAGAAAAAAATCTATAAAAAGAACTTGAAGACACTCCCTCACCTCCTTACATTCCCTAAGAAACCTAATTCCTTTTCCTCAATCCTTTCTAAGCCAAGGAAGTCCTTTGATCCTGACCCTAAAATTATCGACATGTTTAGATGTGTTGAGATCAACATTCCCCTCTAAGATTCCACCAAACAAATACTTAAGTATGCAAAGTTTATTAAGGAATTGTGTACCCATAAGATACAACTTAGGACAATCAAGAATGTTTCAACCCAACTATCCATACCCATGAAGTGAAAAGATCTATGGACCTTTATGGTTCCATGCTAAATAGGGAGTTCCAGTGTCAATGATGCAATCATAGACCTAGGATCCTTAATAAATTTCATGCACAAATCCATATTCTCTAACATTGGTCTACGTCCCTTGAACCCAACTTGTGTTTTCATCCAGTTATCTAATCTAAGAACATCCAGACCTGAGGGAACAATTGAGTATGTACTTGTCTGAGTTAATGATCTTATCTTCCCAAATGATTTCTATATCATTGACATAGAAGGTGAGATGAAATATTCTAAATATCCCCTGATTATAGGAAGAACATTCCTCATGATATCTAGAAATAAGATTGACGTCCATGCATGAATCTTATCCATGGAATTTGGTGACCTCCTAGTTAAGTTCAAAATTTTTCAAACCATGAGATACCCATCAAAGGATCATTCTGCCTTCTCAATCTATTATTTTGAGGAAACTTCTAAGATTCAATTGAACCCCATTCCATCATGTTCATAATGTTCTAATGAGAGTGGATCTTGTGAAATTTTCACCATGATTAACCAAGTTATAAATGGGGAATTTGTTGCTGACCTTTCATTCATAGAATATATTAACATAGAGGATCTTGAAAACTCTATTGAATCCCATTTCAACTATGATATCTACTGTTCCACCTTGGAAAATATTGAGGAAAATGAAGAAAAACCAAATAAAATCCCTTCACATATTCCTAAGTTTTCTATCCCACAAATGAATGATGGAACTAATCTGAAACCCCTTTCTACACACCTAAAATATGAAGTCTTTTTTCTATGATCACTCTTATCCCATCATTATCTCTACTTCACTTACTAAAATTGAGGATTCCAAAATTGTTCATGTGTTAGAGGAAAAAAATATGCCTTAGGTTGGACCCTAGATGACATACCAGGAATCAACCCTACCCTTTCTATGCATCACATCCATCTTGAAGAATCATCCAAACCAATCGGACAACCACAAAGAAGACTCAATCCACTCATACTTGAGGTCGTTAGGTAAGAGATCACCAAGATTCTTCAAGATGGTATTATCTACCCAATTTTTGATAGTGAATGGGTTAGTCTAATACAAGTTGTACCTATGAAGGGTGGGTTAACTTTTTTCACAAATGAACATGGAGAGGTGGTCACAACTTGAGTGAAAAACAAATGGTGTGTGTGAATTAATTATCAGAAATTGAATGCTGCAATATGATAAGATCACTAACCTCTTCGTTTCCTTGATCAAATACTAGAACTATTAGATGAAAATTCACATTATTGATTTCTTAATGGATGCACTGGCTACTTCCAAATCCCAATTTTACCTTAGGACTAAGAAAAGACTACATTAACTTTCCTCTTTGGAATATATGAATATAGGAGAATGAATTTTGGCCTTTAAATTTCTCTTAAAACATTCCAGAGGTGTACGATGAGTATATTTTCTTGATTCTTTGAGAATTGCATGGAGATATTCATGAATTAATTTACTATTTATGGTGAATAATTTAAATCCTAATTGAATTCACTCACTATAGTCCTTCAAAAGTGTGTCAAATGTAACCTTATGCTAAATTTTGAAAAATGTCACTTCATGGTTACTAATGGGATTGTTCTAGGGAACATAATTTCACAAGAGGTTATTAAAGTTGATCCTTACAAAATTAAGGTGATCCAATCACTTCCTGAACCCACACCAGTTTGACATATTTGTTCATTCCTCAGTCATGCTAGTTTCTATCAGCAATTCATCTAGAACTTCTGTAGGATTTCCCTCCCACTCACTCATTTACTCTGAAATGATGTTATACTCTATTTCAATTAGGATTGCAAGAGATAATTCATTGAACTCAAAGATTTTCTTACATCTTCCCCAATAATCCAACCCCCAGATTGGTCCTTAACCTTCAAATTGATGTGTGACAATTCTGATAGGTCCATTGGGGATATTATTGGTCAAAGAAGAGAAACAATCCCTCATACCATCTATTATGCCTCCAAAACACTGGATGAAACTAAATATCACTACACTGTCACTAAAAAGGAACTTTTAACAGTTTCTTTGCCTAAGATAAATTCAATCCCTATCTCTTAGGTGAAAAAATCATCATCTTCACAGACCATTTTTCTTTAATTTTCTTAATCAAGAAAAGTGATTCCAAACCCAGTCTAATAAGATGGATCCTAATGCTCCAAGAGTTTGAAATTGTGATTAAAGATAGACCTGGAAAAGAAAACCTTGTATTTGATCACCCAAGTAGAATATCTAATTCTTCTCATTCTTAAATGATTGATCCTAAATTTCCAACTGAACACCTATCATCACTCACTCCAAAGTTACCATGGTATTCTCCAATTGTAAATTACTTAATTTCTGGTGTTTTCCCTGAATTTTTTTCAAAATAATAAAAATTGAAGCTAAAAAGTGATTCAAACTTATATTTTTTTGGAAGATAATAAACTCTATAAAACCTAGGATAATATGGTAATTAAGAGACATGTTGATAAAGATGAAAATTCTTCCATATTATAATTTTTAACTCAATGCCTGGTGGGGGCCACTTTGGACCAAAAAGGACATTCTGAAAGGTCCTTGACTTAGGATTCTTCTATCCTTCACTCTTCAAGGACTCATATGAGTTCTGTTAATCATGTCCCACTTTCCAAAAGTTTGGAACAAATTCCAAAAGAAATAAAATACCCCAAAATCCTTTAATATTCTATGAGATCTTTGATGTTTGGGGAATAGATTTCATGAGACCATTCCCCCTTACAATGGATTATCATACATTCTTATTACAGTAAATAATGTTTCTAGGTGGATCAAGGATAAACCCACTAGGAAAGATGATTCACATACTATTAGTGAGTTCTAAACACCCACATTTTCAATCAATTTGGAACTCCATGTGCCTTGATAAGCGAATTAAGAACTCATTTATGTAATCAAACCATGAAATATATTTTGAAAAATAATGGGGTTGTATGTAAAACTTAAACTGCATATCAATTCCAAAAAATGGCATGTCTAAACTTTATAATAAATAAGTAAAAGGAGTTCTTGAGAGAATTGTGAATCCTACAAGAAAAGACTAGTATGAAAGACTTGGTGAAGTGATTTGGGATTATCGAACTACTTATAAAACACCCATTGGGATATATCAATTTAGGCTATTTTTTGGTAAATCATGTCATTTACCGGTTGATATCCAAAGTAAGTCATTTTGGGCTATCAAAAATTGCAATTTCGATTGTGAGAAATCTGAAGAAGAGGGATTATTACATTTGAATGAACTGGAGGAGCTTCATCTCGATTCTTATGAGAATTCCAATATCTACAAAAAAAGGATAAGAAACTCCATGACAAGCACATCTTACAAAAGGTATTCTATGAAGGTGAAAAGTTAATTCTATTCAACTTTCGATTTTAGCTTTACCCAGGTAAGATTAATTCTCATTGGGAATGTCATTTTATTATTACTAATATTTACCCATTTGGTGTAGTGAAAGTCCAAGAACCCTCTTCCAAAAGGACATTCACAGTTTATGGACATCAGTTAAAGCATCACCATGAGATAACACACACCCCATAAACCACATCGACTTCCACCAACCCACCACTATATGGAGATTCAAACCCACCAAATCCAAACCAAGGGAAATCTCTTTCCATTTAACTCCCTCTTTCTCACTTCTTACTCCCTCTATCTATCTCTATCCCTCCCTCTTTATTCTTCTCCCTATCACTTTCATTTTTACCACTTTATTCATTAAACTCTTTTTATTCTCTTTATTTTTTGTGTGAGTGTTTATTTCAAAAAAAAACAAAAAAAAAACTAAAAAACTAAAAAAATACAAAAAAATACAAAAAATAGTCCTATTTACTCACTATTAAATTTTGAAATTTTATCCAACCATTTTTTAGAGTCAAAATACATTTTTTAATATCAACAATTTTGTATTTTAATCATAAATATGGATAAATATTTTTGTGTTAAAACCAAAAAATTTTGAATCCTCAATTTCTGATTTGGAAAATGATTCTCCCCCAACCATGAGGAACAACATTAGCTTTCATGATAAGGTCACCTATGACTATATTTTCATTTTGTGTGTTTTCAAACCTGATTGAGAGTCTTGAGTTTGTATATCTTAGAGATGAATTTTCCTACTTTAATGTAAATTAATATGATAGGGGAATTTTCTAAACCACATGAGAATCAAAATATCCAAATAGACTCCAATTACCCTTATATTGATCCTCCTTCGAGCCTATGATTTTTTATGATATCCACATTACAGTCCCAAAACCTTATCGTACCCAACATCTACATGGATTTTTATTGCATGATTTATTGAAATTTAAGAATGGGGGAATGGTTTTCATTTTGGGTATCCATTTTTTGATTTTCAGCATGCTATCATATGCTTGAGGGGAAACATATATTTAAGTCTAGGGGAGAGGTTTTAATTTAGTGAGTTCTGGTAATGGATTAACGTTTATGTAATTTTGTACATGTTATTGAAAAGTGTTAAAAAAAGGGTTGTTCCTTGGGTAGGTCAAAATTCACTCTTCCTAAACTCTTGATATTGTTATAACTATTAAAATTAGTGTCACAAGGAGATCAAACATGGGTTGAGATATTAGTGTGATATTTTTTTCAAGTTCGACTTTTGAAAAAAACACAAGAAAAAAAGGAAAAAAAGAAAAAAAGAACACTTGCATCATCTTTTCTGGTGTCGTCAGGAGAAGTTTTATATTTTTGTACATATTTCATCATTTTAACCCCTTATAAGTTTCTCCCTCTCTTGTACTTCTTAAAAAATTCACACCCTTATAAATATGTGTTTCCATTTACTTCCATTTTTAATTTCACAAAAATTGTGCATTGTTTTTTCCATGTTGGTGTTTTACCCCTATTTTCCTATATTTTGGACATTATATTCCTTCCATCTCATAGCCACTAAAAAACCCTAAAAAATAACTCTTGAAAATTATGCACTTTATAATAAGGAATGTAAGCTGAGAGATCTTACAAACTATAATATTTTCACTTTTGGTTGGAGAATGAGCGAACCTCCATAAATATTTTTTTAACATCTTGAGGGGAGTGAGTATGAGTGAACAAATTTTCCATTTCTAATTTTGAGCATGGAAAATGTATTTTTTTGGGACATTATTATTGTAAATTTTTTTGGTGGAATTCTTTATGGATGAGTGAACTAGTATATACCCCCTAATTAGTGAAAACAAAATTTTAATATTTTTTTGTTAGTGAAAATGATTTAGTTATGTTTTATATTTGTTATAAATGAGGACATGCACAAGCCTAAGTGTGGTATGTTTACTGAAGACACAAATTAAATTGATTATAATAGACCGAAAAAAACAACCTCAAGTTAAAGGGTACCAACAAAGGGCATAGGGATACTAACAACAAGAACCCCAAGGGACCACACTAACAAGCTAGGACTATACATTCGAAGAGACACTGGCCACATTCATGACCATGACTAGGGTGGTAATCAAAAAGATAAGTGAAGATATAATGAAATAGAAGGTTGGACTCCAAAACCTTGAAGATAAGTGGAAAAAATAGCTGAGAAACTCAAATAGAGACCTTGTGTAGTTCTACCAGGATACCCTGATATACACCCATAAGAAGAGTTGAAATCCATTTCCCTAAGAAGTGGAAAATTCACCAAGGTACCTCCAAAATAAAGCAAGATACAACATGAATAACAAGTTTTAAAGGAAGATAAAGAGCTGAAAAATAGTGAGGAATAAGTAAAATCTAGAGAGTCTAGCATAAGAAAATATCAAAATTAAAAAATTTAAAATTCTAAAACACATTAAAAAATTAAATATTAATATTCCTATTACTAAATAAATTTTCTAACAATCTGACCTATGAAAAATTCATGAAAGAGATGGTGACCAATAAGAAGAAACTAGAGGAAATTGGAACCATTTCACTCACATGGGAATGTTCGATAGCCGTTTCAAAGGACTTACTAAAAAATCAATAGGGGCCAGGTAGGTTCTTAATTACAAATAATAACGGGTCTAACAAAATTGGGAAATAATTGTGTTGTAATGACTCGAATTTTCTCTATTTTATTTTTAGAAAATTTCTCGGAAAACTCTGAGACCAGGCGCTAAGACGGCGTGTGATTCTGAGGCGCGGTGTGCTCGAAATAGTCCGTCGAAAAATGTTAAGTTTTTAAATAGCACATATGAGCAGTTTTCCTAAAAAATTAGAATGAATCTTAAATGGGTGCCCATATCAGAAATCCAAAGGCACCATTGCGTTCGAGATGGTGGGTTTTCCCTATGTGCGACTTAAGTTTAGTTTACGTGGTCCTCCAATGATAAAACCCAAAAGTGGCATAACCATAAATAAAATAATTAAATAAAATTATTTTATTTTTCAAATCCATATAACTCACAAATGATGATTCAGATTGAAAATTCGAGACCACCTTTGAGCTCGTGAGGGTGTTCTTTCCTTAGGTGAATCCTAACATTGGTCGGCACTGGCCAACTGTGGAAAATAGTTTTTGGGATGTGACCATAAATAAAATAATTAAATAAAGATTATTTTATTTTCAAACCCTTATAACTCATAAACGATAACTTGAATTGGAAATCAAAGAGTACTGTTGAGCTCGTGAGGGTGTACTTTCCTTAGGTGGGGCCTAACCTCGACTGGCACGGGTTTAGGATAAAAGTTAATTTTGGGACGTTTTAAAGAAAAATAAAATAAACTTAAGAACATTTATTTTATTCAAAAATGTTTCACTACAACGTAATGTCAAGAAAGCTGTTTCATTTCATAAATGAATAGCGTAACGACATTGCAACTCAAGCGTAGCAGAAACACTATTTCATTTCATAAATTAAACAGCGTAACGACGCAACAAATCGGCGTAATAGAAACACTAAAACACATTTCCTTCATTTAATTTTTTAACAGAGATACGGGATCATTGGAACGATCATGAATTTTCCTTAAGGCTATGGAGGAGTGGTGTTGGAAAGCATCGAATAATGAAGAATGAATAATTGCCACAAGTTCCTTCCTTCCCCTTAAAAGGATCCAGCCACCAACGACAGATTAAGGAATGACGAACGGTAGTGGTGTGATCTTCACCAATGAACGATCCAACCTCAAGGTAGGGGTTTAAATATGAGTGATTGTTTTTCCCCTGTTCCTCCCTTCTAATTGAAGAACACGGATCAAATCACTAACTAGTTGATCTATAGATGAATTCTTCTTGTGGGATTGGGAAATATTATTGCGGGTTTGATATCAAAAATTAAATCTTAGTGATTTGAATTTTTCTTTGTGATACCACTGACAAGAACAATTCTGAGCTAACACAAACAAAGGCCGGTTTGTTCATTGGGTGTTCTCTGTGATCCTCTCTCTCTCTCCTTTTTCTTCAATGACTGACCCACGAGGTCATGTAGGATCTTTACTAGGGGGATTCTAAATGAGTCCAGACCCCTGGAGCGATGGAAAAATGGAAAGGAGTACACAACAGTGACAGTGATTCCACAATAATCCCAAAAAGCACAGACGGATCAGGAAATGGACCATAGGAGCAAGTCTGGTAGCCTGAAGGAAGGAGGCAGCACACCCTGATGGCGCATCGAGGTTGCGGCTAGCAGGGACCATGACGGTGAAGGGGGTGGCTCCGGTTCGAGTAGCCCATGGAGTGGGCCGCAATGTGTGCTGGCACATGGTCCATGTTGGATCGCGTGTAGAGGGGAGGCAGCCGGCCTCATCCGGCCGCGTGGATGCGCGAACTGAATGCCAGCGCAGCGTTCGACCTGGACATAAGCCGAACAACCGATGCGGGTCGGGCTGATGGAGTGAACTGGGATGCTGGGTAGCCCGGGCTGGGGGAGAACCAACCCGCCATGTGGGCCAGGCCGCTGTGCGGCCTGGCTGGAAAGAAACCGGTCCGAACAAGTGGGACCGGGTTAGCCCAGACCCAACCGGGTTAGGTTGGTCAGCCGAATTGGGGTGGGTCTTGCAGGACCCCAAGCCAGGTTAGTTTGGGTCATTCCAACCAAGTCAGACTAGGCCTAGACACAACCAAACTATGTTTACTAAAACATCAATATCTTTCAGACCAGGCATTCGATTGGCACACTGTCTGTGGCATTGGGACCTTTGTGACGAGATGGTCATTTGGGTATACTATAAGTGAGTTTTCATGACATTCAAGATACAACTGATGTCTTGAGGATTAGATTCTCTCATAATCAAGTGTGCTGGAGAGCGAGAATCCTACGGCTGGATATGACATGAAGGATATGATGAGAGGGATCTCAGTGGCCCAGTAGAAAAGCGTAACTTGGTGGTACAATAGTTGAGTGAACCTCAGTGGTCTAGTAGCTCATCAGACCTCAGTGGTCCAGTAGTAGAATGGACCTTAGTGGTCCAGAAGTCGAGCGTACCTCAGTGGTCCAGTAGCGCAACAGACCTCAATGGTCTAGTAGCCGAGCGGACCTCAGTGGTCCAGTAGCCGAGCGTACCTCAGTAGTCCAGTAGCTGATGGGACCTTAGTGGTCTAGTAGCCGAGTGAACCTCAATGGTCTAGTAGATGAGCGAACCTCAGTGACTCATCAGGGATGAGTCCCTCAGTAGTACAATATGATTCGACTTTAAGACTGATAATATTATTTTCTATACTTTGAGTTTTACCTAGTTTGAACTGTCTTTTCTTTGTGGTCTTTCCTTTGTGGTTTTGGGTCCCTACTGAGTATTTTTTTACTCACCCCTATACGGACTATGCCCACACCTGTCGTGTCTCATGTAGGTAATCAAAACTTCGATGGATACCTTGGTGGTCCGGGACCAGGTGGTGCTCAGTGAGATGGGATAGATAAGCGTACTTCTATGGCTACATGCAGCTACCCTTCACCTACCCTTTATGTAGGGTCTTGAGAAGACAGACCGTAGAGGTTATACTTTCCTTTGTGGTTTTAGGCTTGTATTTTTGACCCTTTGTACTTTTAGTTTGTACTGTACTCTCAATAGTTGTCTCAGTGATAGTTGTGGTTTACTTTGTGTTTAATTTCCATAGTTTGAGCTTTGTGCATTTGTATAGGTTTAAAGGTAATGCCTTCCCTTTTTTGGGATATGCCTACTCGGTGCTAGTTGCTAGCCCCTGGCCTATAGAATGCGGGTTTGGGTTAGTCATGGCATGGGCCCTAGGGGATGGGTCGTGACATGTGTGATTTAGGTGTCAGCATAAATTGAAGGTCCCAGGTGCAGCAGAAGCTCATGGGTGGATGTTCTCACTTGGCTTTTTATCATTAGCAATGATAAATCTGGGATCAATACGGTGATAAACGCCAGTATCCACAGATCGAATCACAGAAATAGACAAAGAAGAGGAATAGTCCTGGAACCATAAATGTGGATCGTCACATGTTGATTATAATTAATTTAATTAATTGAAAAGAAGTACCTTTTATGGCGTTATTTCTTCGTTGATACTTCCGATCATGTTCTGATGTGATTTGTCATTGCGTCGCAGAAGCCAAGTGTAGAATTCCTCTAGTAGTGATCCACACGTGCACCACGTATCTCTGGACGTTGCCAAAGGAATCTATGGGTGCTAGGGTGGAGAATCATTTGCTTGCGTTGTCCACCTTAGATCGCCTTGATCCAGTGGAAGTGGATCTCTCTCGGTCATGAGAGTTTTTTTGGAAGAAGGAGTTCTTTCAGTCTTGAGAGAATTCTCCAGAATTGTTGTGCACAATTATTCTCTTAAGAAAAGAATTGGGATTGTGAGGATATTTATAATCAGGTTTGAGGTTGTAGATTTATGACAATAAATAAATGCGTTACGCGTTTTATTTATTTCATTAAATCTTTTGAAAACCCCATGTCAAGTCATTAATTCCTTGACATGTGCCCACACTGATTATAATAAATATCATTTAATAAAATGATATTTGCTCAAAATACTGACTGGAAAAACTACACACCGTGTAATCATAAATACACGATGTGTACTTCTTTTTCATTGAAAAATACATGGCGTGTACATTCAATGTACATGGAATGTATATCTTGCTTTCATTTATCCTTTTCCTTTCCAAAATTAAAACTACATGGCATGTACATTTAATAATACATGGCGTGTACTTGTTTTCAAAATAAAAACTACACGGTGTGTAATCATTAATACACGGCGTGTGCTTGTTTTCATTTTATTCTTCCTCCAACATTAATACGATTTAGGCTTCCTTGAATAATTATTAAACCACGTATGGGAATAATATTTATTCTACTTGAGATACTTGAATACACTTAGTGTGTGACCCTCTAGGCTTCTTTCTCATTGGCATTAGGCAGGCTTTCCTAAAGTCCAAGATTACTGTCTAACAACGGGTCAAGGCACCCAAGAGAAAGAATTTGATGCCGCATTGACGTGTCACCTCATATGAACTCTTACTGTGTAATTTAATCCCTTTGTCTCAATATCTCATCAAGAAGGTTTCATGGCAGTGTCATAAACCTATATGCTTGATCTGTCATTCTTTGACTTCCAGAAATAAACCCGCCGTGACACCATGGCCATGGAATTTGTTCGACAGTTCTATTTCAATCAAAGGGCCTGAGATATCTACTTCCATAAATATGGAAGGGAAAAATCCTTCCTCGACTTATCCATTAAAAACATGTCATTCGTGACGCACCCAACGTACCCTACTCCCCACCAACTGTCTTCGTGATGGTTTTTGTCAGCAAATCTAAGTGCGCGAGTCATGACATGAGTTAATGACAATCTTCCAGTCTAAGGACCATTACACACGCTCATAGATAGTAATTTCCAATGACACAAATACACGCGGAATTATTACTGGTGGGTCTATTCTCATAATCTCCCATCTTGGAGATTACCAAGTGCGAACTCCGTGAGAGAGAGCCTCGTCTTCTTACGAGTACTCGCACATGACGGTCTGTATACTATGTGTCCTATCATAGTATGTCATCCAACCGTAGAACTTTATTTAAGAATATTGTTATAGAATTTCAAGGTTCTCATCATAACGGGGATATGACATGACCTTATCAATGAAACAAATATTCCAAGACATTATTATATTATAGTCATGCAGAACAATGAACAATATATAATAAGTGTACATTCATGTAATCAAAGTACAAAACAGTTGGTTCTCAGAACACCAACCCTTAAAAACTCCCAGTTGGACTAGAGCCAACTTCCTATGACTTTTAGTCTGATAGAACTCACATGATGATCAAGTTTCTGCTGAGTCAAGGCTTTATTCAACGGGTCCACCACATTATCTTCCGTGGAAATACTGCTCACTGCAACTTCACCTCTCTGAGAAAAATACCTCAAGAGATGATACTTCCAAAGTATGTGCTTTGTCCGCTGATGTGACCTTGACTCTTTTGCAAGTGTCACCCATGTAGTATTATCACAATAGAGTGTGATAGGATCTTTACTGCTAGGTACTACATCCAACTCTTGGATGAAGCTTTGCATCCATACTGCTTCTTTAGCTACCTCAAAAGCTGTGATATACTCAGACTCTGTTATAGAATCTCGACCACACCTTGCTTTGAGCTCTTCCAGCTCACTGCACCTCCATTCAAACTGAAGATGTATCCAGTCTACAACTTCATGTCATCTTGATTGGTTTGACTAGCATCTATATGTCTTCTGATGACTAGTTCCTCATCTCCTCCATAAACTAGGAACATATCCTTAGTACGCCTCAGATATTTAAGGATAGTCTTTACTGCCATCCAATGGCAGTCTCCTGGATCAGCTTGATATCTTCTTACTGCACTTAATGCATAAGAAACATCTATCCTTGTACATAGAATAACATACATGACTGGCCCAATAACAGATTCATAAGTAATCCTTGCCATTTTCTTTATTTCCTCATGTGTCTGAGGACACATTTTCTTGGAAAGATGAATGCCATGTGATACTGGCAACAATCCTCTCTTGGATTGTTCCATACTGAATCTCTTCAGTATCTTGTCAATGTTTGTACTTTGACTCAGGCCCAACATTCTCTTGGATCTATCACGATGGATCTTGATCCCAAGAATATATGTTGCCTCACCCAAGTCTTTCATAGAGAAGCATTTATCTAACCATGCCTTAACTGAATGTAAGACAGGTACTTCATTTCCAATTAGTAATATGTCATCAATATATACTATTAGGAAAACAACTGCACTTCCACTAAACCTTTTTTAGACACAAGGCTCACATTCGTTCTTAATAAATCCAAATTCCGTTACGTCTTCATCAAAACGAATGTTCCGGGACCTTGATGCTTTCTTTAATCCATAAATGAATTTTTGCCACTTGCATACTTTATTGGCATCCTTTGGAGTCAAAACCCCTTTAGGTTGTGTCATGTAGACATCTTCCTGGAGGTTCCCATTAAGGAATTCTGTTTTGACATCCATTTTCCAAATTTCATAGTCATGGTAAGTGACAATGGACAATAAGATTCTGATGGATTTCAACATCGCAACTGGTGAAAAGGTTTCATCATAGTCAATTCCTTGACGCTATCTAAAACCTTTTGCAACCAGTCGTGCCTTATAGGTGCTGACTTTCCCCTCCATGTTCAGTTTCTTCTTGAATACCCATTTATTACCAACATGAATTACATAAACTGGAGGATCTACCAAAATACAGACTTGGTTTTGGTACATGGAATCCATTTCAGAATTCATGGATTCTTGCCACTTGGCAGGGTCTGTGCCTTCAACTGCTTCCTTGTAGGTAAGAGGATCATCATTTTCAACCAATAATGAGTCACCATCCTCGGTGAAAAGAAAACCATATCATTCTGGTTCTCTCACCTCTCTCGTTCTCCTATTCAGTTCTTGTGTCTCTGGAATAGATTTTTCTTCCACAGGGATTTGTGGGATCTGTTCTTATACCAAATCTTGTGTATCTTGAGCCTTGACTTCTTCGAAGTCTATCTCGCTCCCACTATCTCTTTTGGAGATGTACTCCCTCTCAAGGAATATGGCGTGTCTTTCCACTGCTACCTTTTTATATAAGGGGTTGTATAGGTAATATCCCCTTGTTTCCTTGGGATATACTATAAAGATACAATTTGTTCCTTGGGGTGAAATCTTGTTACCTGAAGAGGCCTTAACAAATGCTTTGAAATCCCACACATGTAAATTTGATAATATGGCTCTGCGTCTACTCCATAATTCGAATGGAATGCCATTTATCGATTTAGTTGGTACTTGGTTTAGTATGTGTGCTACTATTTGTAATGCATATCCCCAAAAGGATAATGGAAGACTCACATGACTCATCATTGATCTCACCATGTCCAACAGGGTGTGGTTCCTCCTTTCACTTACACCATTCCACTGAGGCGTGTAAGGAGGAGTGAGTTTACATAGAATCCCAAACTCCCATAAGAAATCAATGAAGTCCTGATTAAGATATTCTCCTCCTCTTTCTGAGTGGAGTTTCTTAATCTTCTTACCAAGATGGTTCTCAACTTCATTATTGTATTCTTTGAACTGATCAAAAGAATCTGACTTATACCTCATTAAGTAAATATATCCACATCTACTAAAATCATCAGTAAAAGTTATGAAGTACAAGAACCCACCCCTTACTTCAACTGGAAATGGTCCACATACATCTGTTTGAACTAATTATAGAATCTCGTTAGCCCTTTCACCTCTCCCACTAAATGGGGCTTTGGTCGTTTTTCCTTGTAGACACGCATGACATACACCAAGTGGTTTTAGTTCGAAAGAATCTAAATACCCATATTGATGTAATTTTGTCAAACGTTTCTCATTGACATGACCTAACCGGTGATGCCAAAGTTTGGTGTGGTATGATTCATGTGAATTAATTTTGTCATTGATTGCCATTACTTGGTTTGTGTAGTCTAACACATAAAGGCCGTTATATAAATGTGCCCTACCAAAACAAATGATATCTTTATAAAAGTAGCAACATCCACTTCCATACTTAAAGATGAATCCATCAGTATCTAATCTGGATACTGAAATAATGTTTTTGGTTATAGAGGGTACATAATAACATCCTTTCAAAACCAAGACCATCCTAGTAGGCAATGTGAGGTGGTAGTCTCCGACAGCTACAGTAGCGAGTTTGGCTTCGTTGGCTGCTCGCAGATCCACCTCACCTCAGTCAATCTTTCTGAATCTACTTGGTTCCTGTATGTGAATACAGATGTGAGCACCACAAGCAGTATCTAATACCCAATTAGTAGAAACATATAGATTGAATTTGATAACAAACGCACCCAAAGCTTCCCCTTTCTTCCTTGGATAGGTGCAGTTTTTCTTCCAGTGGCCCTTCCTGCCACATGCGAAACAAACAGCCTCCTGTTCTCTTGCCTCCCCTTTGATCTTCCTTTTCTTGGAAGGCCTTGAAGAAGATTTGGGATTAAAGCTCCTCGCCTTCCCTTTCCTTTTATTCACCATAAGGACATAAGGTTTTTCACGCTTCATATCATTTTCCACTTGGAGAATAAGGATAAGAAGATCAGATAGAGACTTATCAATGTTTTTCATGTTGAAATTTACAACAAATTTGGAGAAGATCTGGGGGAGTGATGAGAGAATGAGATCGATACCCAGTTCTTTAGGGAGTTTAAACCCTAGAACCTCCAAGAACTCAATATAGACTATGAGATTGAATACATGAGGCCCAGATGGGGCACCCTCTCCAAGCTTGCTCTGAAATAGAGCCTTGGAGATCTCAAACCTTTCCTGTCTTTCTCTCTCTTGGTATAGACCATGGGGGTGCTCGAGCATGCTGTAGGCATCCATGTCTTCATGAGACTTCATGAGCTCACTAGACATTGATGACAACATCAAACATTGAACGTCAAGTTCATCACTCAAATGTTGATCATAGACCTGAAAATGTTCATCACTCGCCCCTAGGGTAGGAGAATCAGGAAGTGAGGACTCTAGCATGTAAAACTTTCATTCATGGCGTAGGATAACCCGAAGGTGCCTAAACCATTCCTGAAAGTTACTGCCAGTGAGGATGTTGTCTTTATCTAGAATTGATCGCAGAGAAAATGTGGTTGAAGAGCTTGTCATATTTGATTCTACAATTTAAAAGAGCAGATTTATCAGTACTTTCTTGATTACATTTTATGAGAAATAATAAATTTTATTAATTCTCCCACTATTTTATCAAGTCCCAATGGCCCTCACCATTGAACTCGGAATGTCCAGTTGCTTTGACATTCTAGTGGAAAGGATTCATATTCCCCTTCGCATAACCCCAAAAAGGGTTGGTCAAGCTATTTTAAGGTATTTAGGTAGGCAGATCTTTGCCAAATGTGAGCTTACAGTTCTTTGATCTATTGAGTGGACTCCCCAATCCTGAAATCCTAACTTGGATTTCCTCAACACTTGCCTCCATTTTACAACAAGTCTAGCAAGGGATACTCCTCTTGATGTAAAATGTTTAAGTCAACCTGAAACTTTCATAAGAGATTCCTTTATAAAAGTAAGTGTCCCAACAAGGGTTGGTCAAACACATAGTTTTATTGAGTCTTGCCCTTAATCAAGCAACAGAAGGCTTGGTCTGACTTAATATGGTATTTTAGGGATTTTATTCTTTATGCGTAGTTTTGCATTATCACATTATTGTTAATATTAAGTGATGCTTTCTTAAGAGATTAACCATGTTCTGATAATGTTTACGCTCAGTCCAGTTTTTATTTTATTCCATCTTTGCATGCTTATTTATTTCATTAATTATGTGATCGTGACAAAACATACATTGTCACGACCTGTCCTCGGGGCCCGTGCCGTGACTACCCCAAGCCCGCCTTCCATAGGCCAGGGGCTGGAGACTAGCACCAAGGCGTAATTCCCGGTAAAAAGGGAAGGCATTGCCTTTGTAAAGTAAACAAACACCACAGAGCAAGCAACCAGAAGTAAACACTAAGTAAAAACTGGGTACAACAGTAAGTGTGGAAAAGTAAGTGGGTCAGAATACAAACCCAAACTGAAAGTAAAGTACAACTGAAAAAGGGGAGTACAACAATTGAAAATTAAAGCCACATCGTCAAGCCGTCCACTGGAAGTCCCACCTGAAGGGTGGGTACAGATAGCCTCCACAACTCCTCGGGTCCAGCCGTCCGCTCTGAGTATGTCCCGCCCAGTGGTTCACCTCCGGGTACCGACCTACTCCTCGTGCCTCAACCATGATCAGCGCTGTCCGTCGTCTGCAACCAACACAATGTAGTGCGGGCATAGCCCATGTAGGGGTGAGTATAAGCTACTCAGTAGGGACCCCGAGACCCCCGAAGGTCTCCTAGAATCCACAAAGGATAATACACAAAGGAAAGATACAATCACGAAGTAACATACGACACTACTTAGGTATATGCCCATACATATACCTAAGTCTTCAATTCTAGTTCGCTCCAACATCCGAGCTCAAGTTAGATCACATCCACACAGGATAGCATAACAGAATCCACATAGGAAAGCAAGTCAAGATTCAGCTCACACAGGTATACTTCTTCGTATGACGATAGAGATGATCAGATATAGCCACTGATTCATCTAAGTCGTCGGACCCACACAAGATCGATAGGTACTAACCCCTGCAATGACCCACAAAGGATCGATAGGTAACTAACCTCCGCAATGACCCACACAGGATCAGACCCACATAGGATCTATAGGCGCTGGCCCACACAGGACCGCTAAGTGCTGACCCACATAGGATCTGACCCACACAGGATCGGTAGCACTGATCCACGTAGGATCGCTGAGTGCTGTAGTCGTCGCCGTCGAATCCACGAAGGATTTATGTACAGTCGTCATCGTCGTCGCAGTCGCAGCCAGCTCTAGGGTTCCCACACACAGCAAGCTCGTTCGGGAGGGACCGCTCCACGAGCCGAGGGTTTGATACATCAACTGACACATAGTCCGGAGTTGATGTATCCAAAAGTTCCGTATCGTCAACAGGAACTCAACGTGACAGACGGTGCGTCAATCGGACGCCCGGTCTGAGAGTTATTGGCTTTTTCATCCCAGGGGCCTGATTGGTTTTTAAGTCAAAACCAACCCAACCATACTCCAACTGCGTCCAAACCTCAAGCGGAGTAAGCCAAAAGGTCCGTCTCACTTAGAGGAATCCATCAAAGTCGATGGCACGTCAATTGGACGTCCGGAGCTCAAGTTATAAGTGTTTACGCTCCGAGGGCCCGGTTGGTTTCGTGCTCGAACCAACCCGGCCAAACCCAAGGTACTCCGAAACCTTGAGTGTAATATAAAGAAACGACCGTCTCGTTCCAAGGATCGCATTTCCTCTTACGGTGCGTCGATCGGAGGTCCGCAGCCCTAGTTATGGGCAAAAGACCGAAAGATGTCCGAAAGTGGGGGCTTCGGGCCCGAACCGACCCGGCCCGAGACCCCCTGGGTCGGCCCGAACCGGGCGACCCGACCCGGGTCCGGGTCCGGCCCGGCCTGGGCGCGGCCCGTCCCGGCCTGGGCGGCCCATCCCGGCACGCTGGCGCGGCCGGCGGCCAGGTGGCTCGACCGAAACGACCGAGCGGTCGAGGGGAGAGGGGGGGCGTGCTGCCCCCCACTGTCTCAATTAATGCGGCCCCCACGTGGGGGGGGGGGTGCTGCTGTCCAGCCAGCCGGGGGTTATGACCCCCGGCTCCCCCCCTATCCGACCGGCCCGCTCCGGACGGCCGGCTGCTGCCGCCACGGGACCGGCAAGGGCCGGTCCCTCTGTTCCGACGCCGGCGGCCCGAAACCGGCCGCCGGTCCCCCTGCTCCACCGTGGCCCAGAACCGGCCGCGACCTTGGTCCGTCCGGTGCGGCGCGACGGCGCCGTGCCCCATTTCCGCGGCCCCGTTCTGGCCGCAATGCTTTGTGGTTCTCCGGTGTGGCGCGACGGCGCCACATCTTTGGTTGGTCTTCAACGGCGCGGCGCGATGGCGCTGCGCTTCTCCCCCTTTCCTTAATAATTCATGTGCGGTGCTTCGGCACCGCGTTGCCTTGCTCGTTCCGCAACAATATCAAACAACCAAAAGTGGAGGAGAGTCGGCCGTGTTCATGCGGTCCGACCTCCTCCCGTTATTGCGATAACAGGTGGCCCCAAATAGACGACAATCTAACGATGAAGTAATCAGGAACAAATGAAATAATAATTCCCCTACCTCGAGTGTATTTGAACGGAGGTTCGTCGTGGAATTTCACGTCACAAAAGGAGAGGGTCGTTGACGTCGCGGTACACAGCATCGCGTAGTCGACCTTCGAGGATTCGGCGTTCTTCGTCGGAGATCGGTGCGTTCTTCGTGTTCTTCGTGTTCTTCGATGAAGAAGATGAAGATCTTCCAGACCTCTCTATTTCTCCCAAAGTCTCAACACAACAAAACCCCAACAATAATAAAATAATCTACCACTTATTTTATTACACAAGTCTTAAGTTTGAAATTCAAATTAATATAACCTAATTCATATTAATGGAGGGTTATGGAAGGTTAGGGAAGATGAAGGGGTGGGGTTCGTGTGGGCCCCACCACTCTCATAACCTCCCATGGGAAGTTGGGTGGTTACCCCAAATTCCACTCAATAGATAAACCACTTAAAAGAAATAAAAATTGTAACTCAATTTTTATTTTAACTTCCACAAATTTTAACAACTTCTCTCATGAAAACGCAACTCCGAAAAATGTGTTCCGAAGCAATTACCGGCGCTGCGAATCCATCGGTGACCTCATAATTCAATTCCGAGAACAGTTTCAAAAGTTAGAAAAACCCGCTCGTTCGTTCACTGAATGTACCCGAGCTAAACTTCAGATAGAAATTCCGGGCACACTGGGCCTCAGAATCAAGTGCCGTCAAAAACCGCGTTCTTGTAAAATCCCAAAGAAAATTAAGAAAAAATTTCCCTTTAATTTTACGGGTCTTTACATCACTCCCACCTCAGGGATTTACGTCCCCGTAAATATACATCAAAAACTAGGGAAACAAATGTGGGTACTGAGCACGCATCTGAGCCTCCTGCTCCCAAGTGCTCTCCTGGAGATTCCCGTGTTGCCATCTGATGCGCACTAGAGGAATCGACCATCCACGTAGGACCCACTCCCGTCGATCCTCGATCTCCACCGGGACCTCCACAAAAGTCACCCCATCATCAATGTCCAGATCCCCATGGTCAATGATATGCGTTGGGTCATGCACGTATCTCCTCAACTGAGATACGTGGAAGACATCGTGCACTCGGTGCAACTGAGGAGCTAGAGCTAGGCGATAAGCCACCTCGCTAATCCTGATGAGGACCTGGAATGGTCCGATGAAGCATGGAGACAACTTGCTGCCTCGGCCAAATCTCTGTATACCACGTCGAGGTGAGACCCGCAAGAAGACGTGGTCGCCATCCTCAAACTCCAGTGGCCTCCGCCTCCTGTCAGCATAAGACTTATGCCGGCACTGAGCCGTCCTCATCCGCTCCTGGATGATCTGGACCTTCTCTGTCGTAGCCTGGACCATCTCCAGTCCCACAAGTGCTGACTCCCCAGGGTTTGTCCAGCACAGTGGTGATCTGCAAGGTCGGCCGTACAACGCCTCGTATGGTGCCATCCCGATGGTGGAGTGGTAGTTGTTGTTGTACGCGAACTCCACCAAGGGTAGGTGGTCCTTCCAGCTGCGACCAAAGTCGAGGACACATGCGCGGAGCATGTCCTCGAGAGTCTGTATGGTCCTCTCCATCTGACCATCTGTCTGAGGGTGAAAGGCGGTGCTCAGATGTAGCTACATTCCGAATGCCTCCCGCAACCCCTTCCAAAGACGGGAAGTAAAGAGAGCATCTCGATCGGAGACGATAGATGGTGGCACACCATGAAGCCGTACAATCTCCCGAACGTAGAGGCGTCCCAATCTCTCCACTGAGCCCTGCTCTATGATGGGTAAGAAGTGAGCCGACTTGGTGAGTCGGTCGACAATCACCCAAATGGAGTCGTGACCTTTGGAAGTGCGTGGAAGTCCAGTCACGAAGTCCATAGATATCCCATCCCACTTCCAATCTAGGACCTCCAAGGGCTGTACCAAGCCTGCTGGTACCTGGTGCTCTTCCTTCACCTACTGGAAGATGAGGCATCGAGAAACAAACTCAGCCACAACCTTCTTCATACCCAGCCACCAGTGCTGTCATCTGAGGTCCTGGTACATCTTCGTCACTCCTGGATGTACCGCTAAAGGGGAAGTGTGGAACTCCCTCAGCACCTCCTCCTGTAAAGCAGCTGGTACCATGGTACGTCCTCTGAAAAGTATGACATGCTCTCCTCCCACAGAGAATCCATCAGGTGCCTGTCCTGAGGATATCTGTGCATGCCGCGTCTCACAGTCATCATCCCCACGCTGTGCCTCTCTGATCTGCTGTAGAAGTGGAGGAGTGACTGTGAGTGACTATAGAAAGGCTGCTCCATTGCTATCCACGAAGGATATCTACAAAGCGGCTAGTTGCTCTGTCGCCTCCCCAAGTAGTTGAATGCCTGTTCTCCTACTGAGTGCATCGGCTACTACGTTCCCCTTGCCAGGAGTATAGACTATCTCAAAGTCATAGTCCTGGAGGAACTCGAGCCATTGCCACTGTCTCAGGTTCAGTTCCTTCTGAGAGAAGATGTACCTGAGACTCTGATGGTTAGAATAGACTGTAAAGCACTCGCCCATCAGATAGTGTCGCCACATCTTCAGAGCGAAGACCACTGCTGCTAACTCCAGGTCATGGGTAGCGTAGTTCTGCTCATGCTGCCTCAACTGTCATGATCCATAGGCGATCACGGCCCGCTCCTGCATCAGGACACATCCGAGTCCGGTCCCTGATGCATCGCAGTAGACTACGTACCCTACTCCCTCCTCTGGTAGCCTCAAGATAGGTGCACTGGTCAATCTCTGTCTCAGCTCCTGGAAGCTATGCTGACATCTATCTGACCACACGAAGGGTTTCCCCTTCTTCATCAAATCTAAAAGTGGTGCCGCAACTCTGGAGAAGTCTGGCACAAATCTCTGGTAGTACCCAGCTAGTCCCAAGAAACTCCGCACCTCTGTCACGCTCCTGGGTGGCTCCCAAGCTAGCACTGCCTCGATCTTCACAGGATCCACCAAAACTCCCACCTCAGAGATGACGTGTCCCAAGAAGTGGACCTCGCATATCCAGAACTGACACTTCGAGAGCTTACCATAAAGCTGGTGCTCTCGGAGTGTGTCCAGTACAACCCGCAAGTGGTAGGAGTTCTCCTCCTCTGTCATTGAGTATATCAAAATGTCGTCGATGAAGACCATGAAAAATCGATCGTGGAATGGCTGAAAGATCCTGTTCATGAGGCCCATGAACACTGCTGGAGCATTGGTTACGCCGAATGGCATAACCAAGAACTCATAGTGGCCATACCAACACCTGAAGGCCATCTTCTGCACGTCCTCGTCCCGAACTCTGAGCCGATGATAGCCTGACCTGAGGTCTATCTTCGAGAACCACCGTGCTCCCTCGAGCTGATCGAAGAGGTCGTAAATCCTCGATAGCGGATACTTGTTCCTCACGGTCACCTAGTTCAGGCGACGATAGTCGACACAAAGTCGCAAGCTCTCATCCGCCTTCTTGGAGAACAATATCGAGGAAGCCTAGGGTGAAACACTGGGTCAGATGAATCCCTTGCCCTGCAAGTCCTCTAGCTGTACCCGTAGCTCTAGAAGCTCGGAGGGAGCCATCTGATATGCTGGGGTGGATATCGGGGCCGTCCCAGGGTATAGGTCAATATAAAAGTCTACCTCTCTTCAAGGAGGTAGTCCTAGAATGTCGTCGGGAAAAACATCTGCATACTGATCCACCACTGCAGGTAAGCTCGGACTCCACACGTCAACTGCTCCTAGGATGAGGCTAGCCAACTGATGAGTGATGGGCTATCCTCTCCTCTGCGAGAGTCCATCCTGTGCTGCGAAGGCTCCCTTCTCACCGGTGAAGGTGAACCTGCTCCCGCCGGTGCGTACACATCGCACCTTGTGCCTAATGCAGTCAATCTGAGCATGGACTATAGATAACCAATCCATGCCCAAGATGATGTTGTAAGGCCTCGACACTACTACAAGAATATCCCAGCTGAAGCTCTCGCCTCCTAGAGTAAGCTCACACTGCCGGCACCAGTGCGTAATCATCAAGTCTGCTCCCGTAGGAGTCTCTAGCCATAAGGATCGAGCCAACGGCTCTGTCGGAATCTCCGAGCTCCGAACAAGGGTAGCGGAAATGAAAGAATGACTCGCTCCTGTGTCTATAAAAATTGCAGAAAGGGTGGAATAGACACAGATAGTACCTCGAATCATCTCGGGCGCGCCGTGGTCATAGGCCTCCGCTGCCTGAAGTTGTGCCTGTCTCTGCCCGCCAACTCCCTGTGGTCGGGGTGAACCTCCTGGTGGTGGTGGTGGTAGAGCCTCAAAGCGTCGCCCACCACCTGCTGCTCGGCCAGCTCCTCTGCATCGTCCTCCTGCTCCCTGCGGACCGCCAGGGTCGACCCTCTGCCTCTACCTAGGTGGTCTCTCAACCATCTTCTGTTCCTCTGCATGGCGGGTCGGGCAGTCACGAGCCATGTGGCCCTGCCCGCCGCATGCGTAGCACTGTCTGCCTCTCAAAAGACTGGCTCTGTGCTGTGTGCCCCGCACCTCTGAGCCAGTGTCCTGAGGTTGTCCGCCTGAGGGTCTGGTCCACCTGGACCCATGTGTCATCCGTCGACTGCCAGCTGCAGAAGACTCTACTACGTGCCGCCCTACGGTAGGTCTCACCGCTGGTGTAGACTCAGCAAGAAAGCTCTCGATGAGAAGGGCTCGCTCCAGTACCCCTGCCTGCGTCAAAATGCTGAGGGAGATCAGAGATGCCCTGATCTCATGCCTCAATCCCTGCTCGAAGGTCTGGGCCCAGAAGAATGGGTCTCATACCATGTCCGTTGAATAGCGTGAGAGATCGGTAAATCTCGTCGAGTACTGGGTGACCGTCAAGCTGCCCTGCCGCAGCTGTAGAAGCTCCTGGATGCGCACCGCACGGAGGGTGGATGGGACGAACTCTGAGCGGAAGAGGCTCTCAAAGTCCGTCCATAGGAGTGATGCCTTGTCGTGCACCTGGAGCATCAAGCTCCACCATCTTCCTGTTGTCGCGTGCAGGAGACTCACTACAAGGATCACCATGATGTCTCCTGGTGTCCCTACCAATCGGAAAACTCGTACAACTGCCTCCAGCTAATCCTCGGCTGCCTGAGGGTCCGTCTCCCCATGGAACCTGGGCGGTTGCTGACGCTGAAACTCGTGTAGTGAACTAAGGCAATGTGCATTGTCAGCGGCTGGGGCTGGTAGAATCGGTGGCTCGGTGGGTAGAGGTACCGCCGGTGCCTCTGCTGTCAAAGGGCCCTACACCGAGGCCTCGTCGCTCGGTGGGCTGTCGTCCCGCACAACGCTCGGAACCCTAGCTGGATGCCGTCGTGGGGCCATCCTGAAAAGAAAAAGGTGTGCCACGGTCAAAACAGTATACCTGGTGATCTGACACAAAGTAATCACAATAAAACTTGAAACACACATGCAATCAATGTTTTCGTGCATTAAGTCAGAAATCAGAAGTCAGGGTCCTGGTGTACGGATACGTCGGCCGCCGCACCAACACTAGACTCCCTGGACTGATAACCACACCCAATACCCTTAACACTACTGCTTCACATAGAAGAAAGATAAGAGTCCAGAGTTCTATGGTAGAACCGAACTCCTCTTATACCAATTTGTCATGACCCGTCCTCAGGGCCCGTGCCGTGACTACCCCAAGCCTGCCTTCCATAGGCCAGGGGCTGGCGAATAGCACCAAGGCGTAATTCCTGGTAAAAAGGGAAGGCATTTCCTTTGTAAAGTAAAAAAACACCACATAGAAAGCAAGCAGAAGTAAACACTAAGTAAAAACTGGGTACAACAGTAAGTGCGGAAAAGTAAGTGGGTCAGAATACAAACCCAAACTGAAAGTAAAGTACAACTGAAAAAGGGGAGTACAACAACTGAAAAGTAAAGCCGCAGCGTCGAGTCATCCATTGGAAGTCCCACCTGAAGGGTGGGTACATATAGCCTCCACAACTCCTCAGGTCCAGCCGTCCGCTCCGAGTACGTCCCGCCCAGTGGTCCACCTCCGGGTACCGACCTGCTCCTCGTGCCTCAACCACGATCAGCACTGTCTGTCGTCTGCAACCAACACAACGTAGTGCGGGCATAGCCCGTACAGGGGTGAGTATAAGCTATCAGTAGGGACCCCGAGACCCCCGAAGGTCTCCTAGAATCCACAAAGGATAATCCAAAAATGAAAGATACAATCACGAAGTAACATCCGACACTACTTAGGTATATGCCCATACATATACCTAAGTCTTCAATTCCAGTTCGCTCCAACATCCGAGCCCAAGTTAGATCACATCCACACAGGATAACACAACAGAATCCACATAGGAAAGCAAGTCAAGATTCATCTCACACAGGTATACTTCTTCGTATGACAATAGAGATGATCAGATATAGCCACTGATTCATCTAAGCCGTCGGACCCACACATGATCGATAGGTACTAACCCCCGCAATGACCCACAAAGGATCGATAGGTAACTAACCCCCGCAATGACCCACACAGGATCAGACCCACACATGATCTGTAGGCGCTGGCCCACACAGGACCGCTGAGCGCTGACCCACACAGGAACTGACCCACACAGGATCGGTAGCACTGATCCAGGTAGGATCGCTGAGTGCTGTAGTCGTCGTCGTCGAATCCACGAAGGATTTATGTACTGTCGTCATCGTCGTCGCAGTCACAGCCAGCTCTAGGGTTCCCGCACACAGCAAGCTTGTTCGGGAGGGTCCGCTCCACGAGCCGAGGGGTTGATACATCAACTGACACATAGTCCGGAGTTGATGTATCCAAAAGTTCCATATCGTCAACAGGAACTCAACGTGACAGACGGTGCGTTAATCGGACGCTCGGTCTGAGAGTTATTGGCTTTTTCTTCCCAGGGGCCCGGTTGGTTTTTAAGTCAAAACCAACCCGACCGTACTCCAACTGCGTCCAAACCTCGAGTGGAGTAAGCCAAAATGTCCGTCTCACTTAGAGGAATCCATCAAAGTCAACGGCACGTCAATTGGACGTTCGGAGCTCAAGTTATAAGCGTTTCCGCTCCGAGGGCCCGGTTGGTTTCGTGCTCGAACCAACCCGGCCGAACCCAAGGTACTCCGAAACCTTGAGTGTAATATATCGAAACGACCGTTTCATTACAAGGATTGCATCGCCGCTGACGGTGCGTCGATCAGAGGTCCGTAGCCCAAGTTATGGGCAAAAGACCGAAAGAGGTCCGAAAGTGGGGATTTCGGGCCCGGACCGACCCGGCCCGAACCGGGTCGACCCGACTCGGGTTCGGGTCCGGCCTGCTTGGGCGCGGCCCGGCCCGGCTGGGCGCGGCCCGCACCAGCTTGGGTGCGACCCACCCCGGCCTGGGCGGCCCGGCCCAGCCTGGGCAGCCCGGCCCGGCGCGCTGGCGCGGCCAGCGGCCACGTGGCTCGGCCGAAACAGCCGAGCGGTCGAGGGGTGCGGGGGGGGGGGGCGCTTCCCCCCGCTGTTTCAATTAATGCGGCCCCCACATGGGGGGGAGGGCTGCTGTCCGGCTAGCCGGGGGTTACGACCCCCGGCTCCTCCCCTGTCCGGACGGCCCGCTCCGGCCAGCCGGCTACTGCCGCCACGAGACCGACGCCGGCGGCCCAAAACCGGCCACCGGTCCCCCTGATCCGCTGCAGCCCAGAACTGGTCGCGGCCCCGCTTCGGCCGCGGTGCTTTGTGGTTCTCCGGTGCGGCGCGACGGTGTCGCGTCTTTGGTTCGTCTTCAACGGCACGGCGGGACGGCGCTGCGCTTCTCCCCCTTTCCTTAATAATTCCCGCATGGTGCTTCGGCACCACATTGCCTTGCTCGTGCCGCAATAATATCAAATAACCAAAAGGGGAGGAGAGTTGGCCGTGTTCGTGCGGTCCGACCTCCTCCCATTATTGAGATAACAGGCGGCCCAAAATAGATGATAAGACAACAATGAAGTAATCAGGAACAAACAAAATAATAATTCCCCTACCTTGAGCGTATTTGAATGGAGGTTCGTCGCAGAATTGCACGTCACGGAAGGAGAGGGTCGTTGACGTCACGGTACACGGCGTCACGTAGTCGACCTCCGAGGATTCGGCGTTCTTTGTCAGAGATTAGTGCGTTCTTCGTGTTCTTCACATTCTTCGATGAAGAAGATGAAGATCTTCCAGACCTCTCTCTTTCTCCCAAAGTCTCAACACAACAAAACCCCAATAATAATAAAATAAGCTACCACTTATTTTATTACACAAGTCTTAAGTTTTAAATTCAAATTAATATAACCTAAGTCATATTAATGGAGGGTTATGGAAGGTTAAGGAAGATGAAGGGGTGGGGTTTGTGTGGGCCCCACCACTCTCATAACCTCCCATGGGAAGTTGGGTGGTTACCCCAACTTCCACTCAATGGATAAACCACTTAAAAGTAATAAAAATTGTAACTCAATTTTTATTTTAACTTCCACAAAATTTAACAACTTCTTTCATGAAAATGAAACTCCGGAAAAGGTGTTCCTAAGCAATTACCGGCGCTGCTAATCCATCGGTGCCCTCAGAATTCAATTCTGAGCACCGGTTCAAAAGTTAGAAAAACCCGCTCGTTCGTTCACTGAATGTACCCGAGCTAAACTTCGGATAGAAATTCCGGGCACACCGGGCCTCAGAATCAAGTGCCTTCAGAAACCGCGTTCTTGTAAAATCCCAAAGAAAATTAAGAAAAAATTTCCCTTGAATTTTACGGGTCTTTACATACATAATAAATAAACCATGCAATCAAACAGAAATAAAATAAGATGGCATGATCATGTGATTCTATTGGTTATCTTATCTAGCATTTTGATAAGCTAACCCTGACCTAGTGAAAACACCTTGAACCTGATGGTTCATGTTTTGAAGCTCCCATCTGTCCACCTTTGCATCTTCTTGGGTTGGTTTCGCCTCAGCTTCATATTTTTGAACCGTCTCCACTGGCTTGGGAGATCCTCCATTATAAGGGGTTTACATTAAAGAAACCATGGGCACATAGACCCTACATTTTATTGGAAGAAGGCTCGCAGGCCAACGAATTTAAATTAAACAAATTTAAATGAAACCATACACACATACAAAGGGTCTTTGGTCTAGATCATGATCATCCATAGCATGCAACAAAATTTACACATATTTAGAATTCAAATTATTTTAATCATTCCATTATTTAAGATAATTCACACTTAAATTCAATTAATTATGATCTTATAATTAATCAATTCTTTATCTTAAATTCCTTTCCGAGTTTCCTTGAGATTCTTCTCATCCATATTCCTTGTAGAGGTCTTTGTAATTTTGGAGGAAACCTGGTGAAATTCCATTTCTGGAAATTTCACGGTGTGTAATATAGCCTACACGCCATGTATTTTTTTACCCTTTATCCAAAGTACATGCTGGGGGCTTTGGCGAGTTTTCTGTAATTTGGAAATTTTGGAGTACCCGACATGTAGATTAATCTAACATGGCGTGTACTTCCTTGTTATGTGGTTACCGGCCTGGAAATCCTATGTACACGGAACACGACTTCTCCTTGTACACAGTTTCACCTGGACCAGATCGGACTACACGACATGTTGATTCAACATACACGTCGTGTATTCTGGTTTACATGCGCCATTCAATTCTAGTCAACACAGTGTAATAAAACTCAGGTATACTCAATTCACACGGTGTGGTTTGGCAGACCAGTACCGGTTCTTTGAACCTAAGTACACGGCGTGTAGTTTTCCCTACACGCCGTGTATTCTTGTGTTGTATGGTCAGAAAGAGAAGCTCCTCTATATGAGATCCTCATTTTTAATTTAATCAAAATTAAAATTAAAAGGTCATTTCTGTGATGTGAATCGAGAAAATAAGAAGGAATAATAGATCTCGTTCATTCAGTTTTATAAAATGATTTATCTTGAATTGAATCAAATATAAATGTGTAAATTATCAATGAAAATTAAATAACTATAATCAATGCTGTAACCTCCCTCTGATATCAATTGAAGGTCCCGGGCGCAGCAGAAGCTCATGGGTGGATGTGGACACTTGGATTTTTGTCATTAGAAATGATCAATCCGGGATCAATATGATGATAAACGCCAGTCTCCACAGATTGAATCACAGAAATAGACAAAGAAGAGGAATAGTCCCAAAACCATAAATGTGGATCATCACGGCTTGATTATAATTAATTTAATTAATTGAAAAGAAGTACCTTTTATGGAGTTATTTCTTCATTGATACTTCCGATCATGTTCCGATGTGATTTGTAATTGCGTCGTAGAATCCAAGTGTAGACTTCCTCTAGCAGTGATCCACACGTGCACCACGTATCTCTAAACGTCGCCAAAGGAATATCTGGGTGCTAGCGTTGAGAAGCCTTTACTTGCGTTGTCCACCTTAGATCGCCTTGATCCGAGGTGGATCATTCTCGGTCTTGAGAGTGTTCTTGGAGGATGGAGTTCTTTCGGTCTTGAGAGAATTCTCCAGAATTGTTGTGTACAATGATTCTCTTAGGAAAAGAGTTAGGGTTGTGAGGATATTTATAATCGGGTTTGAGGTTGTAGAGTTATGAAAATAAATAAATGTGTTACGTATTTAATTTATTTCATTAACTCTTTTGAAAACCCCATGTCGAGTCATTAATTCCTTGACATGTTCCCACACTTATTATAATAAATATCATTTAATAAAATGATATTTGCTCAAAATACCGACTGGAAAAACTACACAGCGTGTAATCATAAATACATAGCGTGTACTTGTTTTTCATTGAAAACTACATGGCATGTACATTCAATGTACACGGCATGTATACCGTGTTTTCATTTATTCATTTCCTTTCCAAAATTAAAACTACACGGCATGTACATTTAATAATACCTGGCATGTACTTGTTTTCAAAATAAAAACTACACGGTGTGTAATCATTAATACACGATGTGTACTTGTTTTCATTTTATTCTTCCTCCAACATTAATATGATTTAGTCTTCCTTGAATAATTATTAAACCACATACGAGAATAATCTTTATTCTACTTGAGATACTTGAATACACTTAGTGTGTGACCCTCTAGGACTCTTTCTCATTGGAATTAGGCAGACTTTCCTAAAGTCCAAGATTACTGTCTAGATTCGGGTCAATGCACCCAAGAGAAAGAAGTTGATTTCGAATTGACATGTCACCTCATATGAATGCTTAATATGTAATTTAATCCCTTTTTCTCAATATCTCATCAAGCAGGTTTAATGGCAGTGTCATAAACCTATATGCTTGATCTGTCATTCTTTGACTTCCAGAAATAAACTCGCCGTGACACCATGGCCATGGAATTTGTTCAACGATTCTATTTCAATCAAAGGGCCCGAGATATCTACTTCTATAAATATGGAAGGGAAAAATCCTTCCTCGACTTATCCATTAACAACATGTCATTTGTGACGCACCCAACGTACCCTACTTCCCGCCAACTGTCTTCGTGACGATTTTCATTAGCAAATCTAAGTGCGTGAGTCATGACATGAGTTAATGATAATCTTCCAGTCTAAGGACCATTACACACGCTTGTAGATAGTAATGTCCGATGACACCAATACATGCAGAATTACTACTGGCAAGTCTGTTCTCATAATCTCTCATCTTGGAGATTACTAAGTGCGAAATCCATGAGAGAGAGCCTCGTCTTCTTACGAGTACTCACACATGACAGTCTGTATACTATGTGTCCTATCATAGTATGTCATCCAACTGTAGAACTTTATTTAAGAATATTGTTATAGAATTTCAAGGTTCTCATCATAGCGGGGATATTCCATGACCTTATAAATGCAACAAATATTCTAGGACATTATTATATTATAGTCATGTAGAACAATGAACAATATATAATAAGTGTACATTCATGTAATCAAAGTACAAAACAGATGGTTCTCAGGACACCAACCCTTACATAAATATCATGTAATACAAGACATTCAAGAGATTGTTTTTAGAAGATATGAAGAAAACTTATGTTGAAATCTAGCTAGAAGACTCGATAGTGAAATACCCATAAGGAGTTATTAAAGACAACATATTCCAAGTTGTTAAATTTTATTTCCGAGTAGATTTATTAGTGTTGGAAATGGATAAGGAATGAACACCTCTCATTATGAGAAGGCCTTTTTTAACTACTAGGTGTCTGATGATTGACATACAAAGGTGTGGACTATTTATGAGAGTTAGTATCGAGTAAATAACATTTAACATTTATCAGATAACAAAGAGTTGTGATGTGAGAGTAGATGATGAGTTGGGAGAAGATAAAATACTATAATTTTATGATATTATTGAATTTAAATAAGTGTATGAGGTAGCTACTATTTTTCAAGATGATACTAAAATTAAAAGTATTAAAATGAATAAAGAGAAGCTCAAAACCAAATTCATTGGAAGAGAGAAAGAATCCACCATGTCTGAAAAAGGGAAACCAGAAGGGATGGTACATGACCTTCAATTTAGTTTTTTAGAACTAAGGAAGAAATGGTGAATCGACCTGATGAAGATTGAGAAAGTGCTACCAATAGAAAAATTTAAGCTCTTTAGAGGAAAAGGACAAGGACCGACCTATCCAGACAGAACAAAGTTGAGACCATTTATGGAACCCAACAAGGTAAAATATTTCCAATAATCTGTCACATGAGATGAATTTTAAATAGGTATGTTTGATCCAATGATGTTAAACAAAATTTATTTTGAGAGGCATCCTAAGTTTTTAGGGTTTTACTTTATTTATTTTCTATTATCAATTACATGCATACACTCTCCCCCAAACCTTTTTAAAATATTATTTATTATATCCTATCCTTTAACATGATTATTTTTATTTTGTAGGACCACCAAAATACTTTAAATAAACATGAGAATAATCTATGGAACCAAACCAAATCGTGAACACTATTCATGTCATGAAATCTATAAAATAGTATTTTTCATGATGTGTATTCGGTGGAGGAAGAACTTACACAACTAAGTTATATGCATCATTAAAAGGGGAGTAAGCAATTTAAATATTAAATTTTAAACTATATTCTCCACATTTAGTTCTTTTAAATATTTTAACTACTAATTAAATTCCTACCTAGATTCTTACATTACTCAACTAAAATAGAATATATAAGCTACTCATGATAATTATCATGCCTTGAATTTAAATTTATTTATCAAGAATATTTGAATGAGAATAATGGGGAAAATAATTATTAGAGATAATCGTGTGGTTTTAGATTTAGAAAATCATGATTTAGAGGAGTGTGTTAATTGATGTAAATGAATTTTTTTTGAGATTTATCCTACCTTGAATTTTGGATATTTTCATTAATTAATTTTAATATTCATACAAATTGAAATGAGTGATTTTTCCAACAATTCATATCATTCCCAAGACATCCTATAAGTGAAATATTTCCTACTCCTTCAATAGTATATTTCTTGAGAAACTTATGCATATTATCTTATAGAACTTTCTTAGCATCTTATCAAATATATGAATAAAAAAATCATTTTTAATATGATTGATGCATTTTTTAACTATTTTCCTTGGACCCAACTTGTATTAATACTTTTTAAACCTGTAGAAGCCATGAAAAACCTTATTAGGATATGATCCGAGTTACAATCCTATTTTATCCATTCCTTTCTTACTTATAGTATATTTCATGATATTTAAATGAATAATTATAGGGGATATATTATCCATGGTAGATGGGAATATGCATCATTGAGGATAATTTGTAGAGTTTTCATTAGATTTAGGGAGAGGCCATGACATTATTCATTGTATTATTCACAATTCTTTCAAAAAAAGTTAAAAAACTAGGTTGTGTATTAGGAGGATAAAAAATCACCACATCTATTGGATGTGGTTAGGTAGGCAATGTGTGATTTTTATTAAGCATAAATTTCAGGAAAAAAAGAAAAAAATATAATAATAAGCAAGAGATGATAATTCATTCATTATGATTACTTTTATCATGAACCCACTTCAAGATTTTTGGGGGAAGAGAGAAATGAAATATATAATGGGAGATTTTTATTGAGATTATCTTTTGAAATCATGCACTATGATTTAGAGGTAAACCTACTTTTTGTTATTTAATTTTTATATCATTTATCCATCTACCCCGGATCCTTTGAGTCATTTGAACCTAAATAATAAAAAAATGATTATATGTGATTTCTATGTTTACATGGTAAATATGCTAGATGACTTACAAGCCTACGATAAATGAATCTTTGTTGAGTTATGTTTTTAACTCTTTTCACAATTATACCTTTATGACGAGCAGAAAATAATTCATGTAAGGTAAAATATAAATGGAATACATATTAATAAATAATTGAAAAATAAAAATAGATGAATGAAATTTTTTGTCTATTTTAAATAGGGAAAATTAAATTACATGGTTGATTTGTTTTATTTGAAAAGTGAGTCATTGATGAATTTCCCTGTGTCATGATTGAATATTTAATTTCCTATTTTATCAATTGATTTCATTGAAATTTGACATAAATAATGGTTAGGTGAGCATCCTTTATAGTATGTTGATATTCCATCCTCAAGGAAAAGTCTAAATTCAAGTGTTTGGGATTTGATATGTGTATTTTATGTATACCCAGTATTAAAATACATTAATTTTATACTTTAAATGATTAATTATTTTCTGGATATTTAATGTATTTATTCATTTTTTTAAGGATACAAAAATTTAGAAAAAATGAAAAAAAAATCAAAACAAAAATGATTTCCACTAAAAGATAGATTCATATGATAAGGGCTGATCGTAGGATGCTTCTAGGGGTCGAAACTGAAGAACCAAGGCAAAACAGAGGTTATGGCCCTGAAATTTCATGATTCACATATTATAGGATGTACATGACATGAAAATAATGAAATGAGTGAATAGATTATGGTAAATTAAATGAAGAAAACAACTTTTAGAAGAGAGAATAAAAATTCATGGTGTAAAACCAACTTTCATGCTGTAAAAGTCCCTAGAAAGACCTAGTAAGAGTAGATTTAAATGTTGATTCAGGTGAAAGAATGAATTTATTTTCCAAAATGAACATTTAATATAGGATAAAACCTAAAACTCAAAATGGGACATATTAATGGAAAATTAAATACAACTCAATCCCCATGGAGTATTATAAATAGTTGATTTTTTCACTACTGCAAAAGATGATTCATGAGACAAAATCTTAGGATGAGAAGTTGCACTATGTAGGGTCCTAACCAATTGATATCTCTTCTTTCTTCATGTTTTATTTTTATTATCTCCTTCATCCTTACTCCATCACAACTAGGATAAGGGGATAACTTCCACCATGTGCTAGAGTGATGTAGACGAAGGGGGAAGGAGCTATTGGATTTTATTATTTATTTCATTCATGAATTAGGGTTGCTGCAATTTCAATTACTAAATTCAATTTTATTTCTTCTTATTTTCCTGATCATTAAATTGAATCAAGATTAAATTATTAAATTATTAAATTATTAAATTGGTTACCCTAAATTATGCATGAATATTTTTCAAGTTTATGGTAACTAGGTTTAAAAATGGTATCGAGATAAACTCGATTCAACAATGCCCTAAATTACATGACCATTAAAAAAGAAGGATTTCCGTGTTGAGGAGGGGATTACAAGACCATTGGATCTACCTTGTGTCGAATCTAAAACCAACCATGAATTAATCTAACATATTTATAAATCTAGTTAAACCTAAACTATAAAACTAAAAAATGCTAACACACCTTCAAACTTGATTTCAAAACACTAATTTTCCTTCATTTCTTGTTTTCTTCAAACTAATTTCAAACCCAAATCTGATTCTTTCCCCTTTCTTCAAATCAATAAAATCAATCTATTTTTCTAAAACCTAAAAATATAATCTCACTATCTCCATGGGTTCAAAATCAAATCATTATTGTCTATATTTATTCTAATTAATTAGTTGCATCTATCCAAATTTTCTAAATAATTTTTAGCTATCCCCATAGGGAATTAAAAACACACCATGTGTGGTCATTAAACTACCAAACTATAAAGAAGGGTTTATGATATATAGTAATTCATCAAACAAGGTATTTCTATGTGTCATCATCTATAATTATATGGTGATATCTTATGCCTCTCTCAAATTGAAAATTAATGAGAAAAATTACGTGACTCATGATTTGGAGTTAGCAGTGGTAAATTTTGAATTATTGATATAGATGCATTAAATATATGGGGGAAGGTGTGATATATATATATATATATATCATAAAATCTTATGGAATATATCTACATATAAATAGTTAAATATGTTCCAGAGAATATGGTTTGAGTTGATCAAATATTATGACTACTCAATACATTACCACCCTGAGAAGGTCAAAAAGGTAGATGATGATCTGAGTCAGAAAGACCATGCCATTTTTTCCATAATGAGGATTGAAATAAATCCAATATTTAGGTATTTTAATAAGTTTTAACTTAAAATATCAAGTAAAATAGACAAATATTATATTTCTCATATGAATGTTCAACCATCCATCCGAGAGAGGATTAAAAAGTCATATAAGAAAGATGTGAAATTACAGAAGAAGGTGAGGAATGTTCCTGAGTTCATCCATGATCATGCTGAAATGATAAGGCTCATGAACTGAGTATGTGATCAGTTAATATTGTACTTAAAATAAGGATTTATTATATGAATATCATAATTCATAATTCTATATTCATCATGTAAGTATGAATATGTAGAGAGATTTGAAAGAGTGTTTGTGGTGGGATAAAATGAAAATGGATATTACACAGTATGTATCCTGATTCCTGGTATGTCACCAAGTTAAGGCTAAGAAATAGAAGTATGAGGGGATGTTATAACTATTAACCATAATATAATGAAAATGGGAAAACATTACCATATATTTTATTATTGGAATCCCTAAAATATATAAAGTCCATAATTCTATTTGGGTTATATTCGATCACCTTATAAATTCAACACACTTCATTACTATCAAATAATATTTTTCTCTTGACTAGATTTCTAGAATATATATTAAATAAGTGGAAACCATGCATAGAGTACCACATTCTATTATACCTGATCAAGATATTTTGTTCACCTTGAAGTTTTTTCGAAGTATTTAGTAGTCTCTAGATACAAAGATGAGTTTTAGTACTTCTTACTATGGGTGTACAGACCCAGACCAACCCAATGGGACCATCTTAACCCGACTGAGATGGTTCAGGTTGGTTTGAGTTACATGAAAAATAAATTAGGATGAGTTGTTATTGGGTTGACCCATCCACGGTTCATGTCTGATCATAGGTTAGAAAAATATTAACCTAACGTGACCCAATGAACCTATTGATGTATGAAAAAAATCTATCCCCTCCTTGTTCACTCTCTCATTCCATCTACCCCCAGATGCCTCCTCTCCCTCATTATCACCTCCTACTCCCCTGACTCCAAACTTCCCTCCCTCAAAATAAGAAAACCCTACTCCCCCTTATTCTCCTCCTCTCCCACTTTTCTTCTATCCTTCCCCTTCCCTCCTCCTACCTTGACCCTCCCTCACAAGAAAACCCTACTCTTGACCCACCATCTCTTCTCTACCTTCCCTCACGTGAAAACTATAATCCATAATTCTACTCCTTCTTCATCTCCCATCTCCTCTCACACCATGGTTCATTCAACCACCCAGCCATCCACCCTTCTCACTCACCTCTTCCCCTAACCTTCCCTCATGAGTGATCAGAAGAATATCACCTAATTTCCCTCCTCCTCCTCCTAGTGTCATGTGTGCACTCTGGTGTATATGTAAGTAGATCTTTTTATCATTTTTTTCTTCTTATCTTCCCCTTCATTATTGTTATTTTTTTATTTACCCACTATCACTCAAAAAATAGTTATTCTTCTTCTACTAGGGGTGTGCCACTACCACATCTAGAGACTCTCTAGTGAGTGGGAGTATTTTACAGAAAATCAACCTAGCTAGCTAGCCATTAATTGATAGACAGTGGTACAATAGGTGGATCGAATCCCCCAACTTCCATAGGATCAAAAATTCATATGGGGTCATATTATTAGGCTCATTTATTTCATTATTGATAATGGTAACTAGAATTTCATCCTGTTACATTGTTGTTGTAGTTATTTTCTTGTTATCCCCTTTCAAGTTTCATTATATTTTTCTAAATTGACTATTTTATTCAAGGATTATTTATTGAAATTAATTTACATTATGGTTATATGATTAGTTTTTTTCATTCATTGATTATGTAGTTATTACCTTGAAATAAATTTACATTTTTTTCATTTCCAATGATGCTGCAGTTTTTTTTTCTGTATTTTTGGAAGGAAATTAGTATGGAATAATTGGAAATTTATAGATCCTATTTATATATGAAAGTTAGTGTGATTTATTTCAATATATATATAATGTTTAACACATGAAAGAACTAAAACTTGAGTCTAGATAGCTTACAGTCATGTACAATTGACTTCTTATCATCTATTGAGATGCCTTCTGGTCAACTGATTTTCTGACATTTTCATTATCCAATTTACATCATGTAAAAATTAAATTTATCGTGATGTTAATTGAGTCCAATTCAAATCATTTTAGCATTTAATTATAGTATATACATTTATTTATAAAGTTCAATTATCCAATTTATATATATATATATATATATAAGAATGAAAAATATTTTATTCACCCCTATAGATCATCTCAAAATCACAAGCCATTAGGTTCAAAAAGAAGATACATATTGATTGAATATGTGATCAAAGTAAAATATCATCTACATATAACTGCACAATCATAATATCCTTTGAATACTTCTTAATAATAAATATAGAATCCACATTACCTTTCTAAAAGAGGTCATGTAAAAAAATAAGGATAATTTTTCTTAACATTCCTAGGGGGTCTTTCTTAAGTTCATATAATTCCTTTGAAAGCCTTAATATAGAATGTGACTTCTTATTATACAAAAACATTGGTGGTTTTCTAAAAACCTATTATAATATATGAATCAATTATGAAATTAAGTCTATATATCCCTCTGGTGGAGATAAAATAACTTGTGTACCACTATGAATAGTTGGAATTTTATTTTTTTCAATCTGTAAAAAGGAAAAAAAATTCCAACATTATCAATTAATTATTCTTAGATATAGAGTTGAGAAACTATATTTAATTATTTTTCATAAATATTCTAGATTCAATTAAAATTTTTTAAGCATCTATATAGTGACAATGAGTTGTTTATCATCTATATTTTTTACTATACCCCTTACTTAATTCCTTGGAATAGAATTTAATTCCTCAGGCATTTTTGGTAACAATATGGGGTTCTTTAAAGATTTAGACACATTAATATCTACACTCAATAAAATAAATACAAAATGATGACTTATTATTTCTAGTATATTTATACATTGTGTTATATAATTAATATTTTCATTCAATTTTTTATTAGTGTGGTCTCTATATGACTTACACACATTAGGTTTGAAATTTATAGACACCCCTTAAACTAATATTTCTATTCTCCTGATTGACCTTAATAAATGTTTAGAACTATACTGATTATGTTTTTAAAATTCATCATCCAACTATTGAAAGATATATGTCTTATCTAAAGGAATTTTTTCATCAAATATATCAAAAAATTATTCAAGAACTACCATTTTCCTCTTTATTTAAACTATATATGCAATTTTAGTGGTCGGGTTGGTTGTGTCTCCCGATTAACCCAACCTGACCTGACCCATCCCACAATAGGTTGGGTAGGGTCGGGTCAATTAACTATGCATCATGTAACCTGAACCTTAATGGGTTGGGTTGGGTTGGGTTGGGTCGGGTTAGCTACTTATGAAGCATGTGACCCGACCCGACCTTTTTTGATTGGTTCGGGTCAAAAAACAGCCTTAACTAGACCCAACCCAGCCCATGGTAAAACCTACTAATTACCATACTCATAAGGATAGTCAATCTAAGAGAACCATTAAAACCCTAAAAGATATACCGAGATCTTGTTCTGTGGATTTCAAAGGGGTTGGGATCCACACTGTCCTCTAGTTTAGTTTTCTTACAATAATAGCTTTTAATCAAACATTCAGAAGGATACTCATGAATTTCTCAATAGAAATAAGTGTATAACTCTAAAATTTTGGTATAAAGTTGGATAAAGAAATGTATTGAGACCTGATCTATTTGAGGAAATGGTATAGAAAGTTAGAGCCATTTATAAGCACATCAAGGTAGCTCATAGTCGATAGAAAAGTTATGCTAATAATCATTAGTGAAATATAGAATTAAAAGTTGGTGAGAAGGTATTATTGTGAATTTATCCATGTAATAAGTTTATGAGATTCATAAATAAGGTAAAGATGATTATTAGGTATATTGGTCCCTTTTAAATTCTTGATCGAGTAGGGATGATAGCTTATTGTTTGGTGCTTCCATCGAACCTCTCTAAATTTCATGATATGTTCCATGTATCACTCTTAAGAAAGTACATACATAGTCCTTCAAATTTACTAAACTAAAAGGTTATACCATTGGGGAATGATGTTTCCTATGAATAAAAATCATTAGAATTCTTGGATCATAGATATAAGTGCTATGGAATAGGGATACTCACCCTGTTAAAGTTCTTTGGAGGAATTACAAATTCGAAGAAGCTACATGGGAACCTGAGGATGTGATGAAATAGAGATATCCTCATTTATTTATATTAGATCAATAGAATTTATAGGGTGGAATTCATTTTAATAGTGTTATAATATAACACCATGATATTTGATGATATATTTTTCTTCAAATAATTTTCTTTGATGGCTTGAAATACACACAACCTCGAGTCAAAATGAACAGTAATATAATATATCTCTATAACCTAGTTGTTAAATTGGTTGAGTGAATAGAATAATTTTTTTTGAAAAAAATATGTATAAAGGTAATAAAATATATTTTGATAAATAACTACTCAATTTTTAGTAGTCATTATATGCTTAAAATATACTTTTTTCTCAAAAATGATTTTATTTATTTTTATAATAAAATAATAAAATTAATTTATTACTCTTTTAGAAAATGTATTCGAAAAAATTAAAATTATTTTTGAAATCAAAATAACAAACTTAACTTAGGGTGAAATTTTGATATTTTTCTTAAGTGATTGATTTTTCAATGAATAGTGAAAAATATAGATTTTTCAAATACTATCATTTCTTTTCAGTAAATAATGTAATTTAAAAGAACCATTAAATTTTGGATTTATTCTTAAAGTAAAATATAATCCATTTTATTTATAATAATATAATTAATTCCATTTGAAAGAGTAATATTCATGATTTTGACATAAGTATATTTCTATTCTTAAAAACACATTTTTCTAAAAACTGTTTTTCATTAC